>CM062600.1:34549209-36949209 GCA_031468815.1 Morus bassanus
GGTCTAACTGTTTTGGTGCTGCTGCCAGGCATATATTTGCAGTTGCATCATATGCAGCACATTGCTCCAGTGCGTGTGTGCATATGCGCCCGTGGCCGGGGCTGGTGGTGCTCGGCGGCTGACCAGGCTCGCTCTGCCTGTGCTGGGATTCCACAGCCGGCCTTAAATATCCTGGTTATTTTTATCCTCCTACGTAATGCTGCGAGAGGCCGTCCCACGGGTGGCAGGGCAACAGCTACACAATGTTTCCCTTTAGTCGGGAAGGGAAATGGAAAGAGGCCAGGCTTCCTGATCACATGGTGCCTGAAGTCAATGAAGAAAATTAGGGAAAAAAACGCCTTCTCCCTCCCACTTCTTTTTTTTTTTCTTTTTCCTTCTTCTTCTTTTGTAACAAGCTGGTCCAGCTTAACCCTTGGCACAAAACATGTCTAAGAGAGAGCAGCCTGTTGGGATGCAAGCCAGGAAAGCATCAGGTGAAAGAAAAAAAAGCACAAAACCAGAACATAAACACAAGATTGCTGCAGTAATTGGTGGCTCTGAAAAACACTAAGGAAATGTGAGGCTTGTATGAAACATCAGCAGACAAGAAGCAGGGTGATGTCAGACGGCCTTCCAGGATTAGAAACCCTTAAAAGCTCCCAAGCACAGAGCTGCCTGCGAAAAACTTAGCAGCTCTTCAGTGTGGAAGGAGCCGAGAAGGATGAGTTCTGTTTAGAAAAGTAACTTAGCGACTCCAAGTCCTCCTCTGGGAGAGGGAAAGAAAGCAGGGTGGAAAAACACAAAACCTGTCCTTTAACTATATGGTAGAATATTTTTTTTCTTTTCCTCTAGCAATCTTTTAAGAAGTTGAAACACCCAGAAAAGTGAAAGCATACACAGTCTGTACAAACTAGGGCGGCAGATCTCTGGCTGGAGTATGCCCATGTTGCTCCTCTGGCTTGAGAGGTTTCTGACAGCTCTGAAATCAGTTTTCTGTGTTCCCCAAACTTCTGCACGTGTGTGAAATGCTCACAGAGATATGGAACATATAAATGGCTTGCTATTTGTTTTACAGCGTTCTTTGGTAAGGATTGAGGAAGCCATGACTCCTCTTCAAACTGAAAACCTCTTGAAGAAAATACAATGTATTTTCTGCACTCTGTGTGTGTGGGGTGCAGGTCGGTGGGGTGCTAGGAAGGCTAGTTAGTTTCCCCCCTTCCCACACACCAGCTTTCTGGAGAAATGAAAGGAGACGTTTAAGATGGAATTTTATTTTGTGAGATCAATGTGTGACTAATACGACTCTTCTTGCTGCCTTGGGACAAGCTAATTTCAGAGAAAGGGATGCTAAATACCAGGTACTTTTACTTGCTTAGTAAAAGCACAAATCCATGCTCTTTGGTTTACATCTAATAGCAGTGTATGGAGAGGCTGAGATGCATCTCACTTCAGCACCTCTGCAGGGAAAAAGCACTTTCCCAACCAGGGAAGCCCTGAGCTTGGAATGCAGTAAGCATGCAAGGTTGTTGCTTCACTGTTTGCAGACCTGTGACCAATTTCCAGTCCCGAATAACACTTTCCTACCAACCAGCTTCAACAAAAAACTCTGCTCCCATCTGTTTCAGATGCAGGATGCAAGCAGGGGAGCTCCAACTAGCCCAGCACCTTCCCCCAGACATTAGGCTGCAGCTAAGTGAGGATGCCTTCTCCTGGGTTGCTTCCTTCCTTGTCTCCCCTCCTTAGCACACCTCTCAGGCAGCAAGTTTCCCTGGAGCAGCAGTATCATGGGGGGACCATGGGTCCACTAGTGCATGTCTGGGGGGCTGCAGTGCTCAGCAGGTCCCTGCTCGGGGACCCCTCAGCCCCTCCGATCCTGGTGGGGAGCACCCCCAGCAGGCTTCTGTGTGTTTGCTGGCAGGTAGGTCGAGGATGAACATGGGTTTGTATGTGTTTGCAGGAGGGAGACTAAAAGACGTGGGTCTGAAAATTATCCCCAGCACAGCCTCTGGGCACAAACTGGCCTCTGCCACATTTACCTAAGGTGAGACAGAAAGGAGGAAAAGATAATGCTTCACTTCTAATTTCTGAACAGATGGAGTATTTTTCCTCAGCAATCTCTCATCTGTGTTTGGAAACCACATACTGTATTTGTTTAAAAACATGTGGGAACCTGGGACAAGCAAGATGAATTTGCCACTAATGACAACAATAATCAAAAAGTCTCCCCACTGCATGTTTTTTACCCCTCTCCCAAATAAATAGGTGGCTCTGTGCCAAGGTGTCTGATGAGAGTACTTCACAAAGCAAACATGCTTCACAGCTAGTGTTTTCCCAGAGATGTCTCCTTAATTGCTAGAGATGATTTGCTTAATTCTCTGGTAGGTTTTTTTTTCAGAAGAATTAAAGGGAAAAAATGAAAGAGAAGGAAAGAGAGTAAGATAAAGACAAAGAAAGGAAGGGAAAGGAAGAAGGAAAGAAGGAAGGAAATAATAATAAAGAAAGGAGAGAAAAAAGAAAGAAAAAAGAAACAAAAGAGAAAAGGAAAGGGAGTAAAATAGAAATAGAAAAAGATGAAGGAAAAGCAAAGGAAAAGAAAGAAGGAAAAGAAAATAAAGGAAAAAAGAAACAGAAAAATCATGTTAAAAGAGTAAGCATGACAGAAGAAAAGGAGAGCTTTTAGGATGCAAATATGAAAATATCGTGGGGTTCAACACAAACAAGCTCATTACCCCAAATTAAGTCAATACAACTATAATAGAAAAAAAGATCAGAGAGAAGGGAATTGTAGTCGCAATAATGCTGGAGCCAAACAGAAAGAGGCTTTGAACAGAGGTACCAAAAAAAAAAAAGAAAAAAAAAAAAAGAAAATAAAATAAAAGAAAAGAAAAGAAAAACACTCTCCCACACATTATTTGTTGTTCCTACTTCTTTTGGCTTCTTTCCTCAGGGGAAAATAGAAATACAATACCAGACATGATATAGTTATTAAAAAAAAAAAAGCAGGAGAGTTTTCTAGCAACTCCCTTAAAAAACAGATGGTGAGAGGCAAGCACTATGCAGAGAAAAGACACACTTTTTGAAGCAGAGTCAGGAAGGGATGGTGGGGAGAAACCCTCCTTGGCAGCAGGCTCTGGGAGGCACCGCTGGTCAGAGGGATGCCATTTTCTGGGTGGGGGGTGGCCTGAGGGAGGTGGGGGGTGGCGGGGGAGGCTGGTGTCTATCACCTGGCTGTGCTCCAGTGGAACAGAGTTGCAGCTGCCATCCTCCCGTGCTGGGCAGGCAGGAGGCAGGAGGGAAGGGAGGGGAGCGGCCGGCAGCCTTGCCAGAGAGCCTGCCTCAAGCCCCGGCCGTCGGAGGATATCAAAACGCTTCACATGCATTAATTAAATAAGCCTCGTAACTCCCCTGTGATGTAAATATTATTACAACTGGAATAACAAAGGCACAGACCAGCTAAGTGACTTCGCCTGCAATTGCACAGCGAATCGGTGTAAGAGCAGGAATTAGAATATGGGTCTCCTAACTGCTCCAGACAGTTGTCTAACCACAAAGCCAGCCCGCATTGTCCTCTGGGTTGTCTCTGCTCTCCTTCGGCTGGAACGCTGCAGGCCTTTCCAAACTGCTTGCAAAAGCAAAACAGATGTCCCCTGTCTCTGTCATGATCCATCCTCGTGGGAGCAGTTCTCTAGATGCAGTCTCTGCCCGGTACACCGCCCTGCGTGTGTCCAGGTGGAGGAAGGGCGATGCAAAACCCTGAGCAAACAGACCACTGACAGCACCAGACACAGTGGCGAGATCACGGCATAAAGCAGTTCAGGCTAGCTTAACATGGGATGGTGTGGTGAAGTCCTCATTCTTTCTTCTAACAGTTGTGCATGTACCTCTGGATCCCATATGGATGGACCACCTTCTAGGAGCAGCTGAGACTGCAGTTGCACCAGTGGAGACAGGTAAACTGTTCCTGAGGTGGAAGTCTATAAAACCAGTTCCTTACTGAGTCCCTGGTAAGAGAAACAAAGATACAAGCAGGTGTGGAGGGGCAGTGGAGGAGTGGAACCAAGATCGAAGAACGTACGTGCATGGGTAGAGCTGGAGCCTAGGAGATTTGCTCAGGTCTTCCAGGGACAAGCTGGCTTTCCCCACCTTGGGTTATCACCCTGCTCATTTTTTCTCAGTGTTTTCCAGAGAAGTAATTGCCCTTTGGGTACTGCTGGTCTGGTGTTCTGCATCTCTCTGGAAGAAAAACAGGTTCAAAGAAAAACCAGAAGAAGCTGCCTTTCACCTGGCCATTGCATGGGATAAGTCTGTCTGTTGGATACCGGTGCTTCAGCGAAATTTTGCTGATTACTTCATCTTCTCATCAGTTTTCTGCATTCAGCTGCAATGTATCAGCAGGCAATCACTTAATATGCTTGCAGCAACCCCCCAACTCACCTGTTCCTCCATCCACTGAAGTTGGTGGGTATTTCAAATGCTGTCATGAGGAGGTAACCAAACCAACAAGGGACAAACTGGGCAGCAGAGCTCTGCTTCTTGCAGAGGCAGATACTGAAGCTCGTATACTTACAGTGTAAGGGAGAAGGCTAAGAAATTTATCTCCACCTGTGATCAACTTTACACTTAGCCTAAAGTCAATGCCACAGGACGGTCACAGGAAGTTCTCACTATTTAGGTCCTGCTGCATCCTCTGTGGTCCTTTCAGTATTTGGGGCAGTTGCCAGCAAGTCAAAGAGGATCCCTCCATTGCTGCCAATGAGAGATGTATTGAGCCTTCAGCAGGGTTAGTGAAATCTTGTTTAGAAGTCAAGAGTCTACTGCCTGAAAGTCAATACACACTGTGAGCTGACGCTGGAAAAGGAACTGTGCAATAGTTGTTCCAAGTTCAACTAACTCAAAGTCAGATATTTCAAAGAACAGCTCAGTGCTGGGCTCTGCTCCATTTGTCATCCAGGGAGAGATTTTGACACTTCCAGAGGGCAACATGGCCCACCCACAGTCTAAGGGAGTCTGAGAGCCGCATCCCTTTCTGCAGGCTGTAGAGCGACAGTCTCTGGTAAGGTGGGACATATCTGCATTTTGCTGCTCTCACACAATCCTATACAAGGGTAGACACCGAGTGCCTCTGAAAGATCTACCCCAGGTTTCACAGACAGCAAAATTTTGCAGTCAGCAAGACCTTTTTTTCTTTTTTTCTTTTTTTTTTCTGTTCTGAGAAGCGTTCAAGGGCATGGAAGTAATAACTGCAAAAAGGCTACAGAAGACTGTTTGTACGACCTCTCCAAACTAATAGTGACATAAAATTAAACATCTTTTGATGCTGTCTTATAGACTGACAACAATCATCCATACTATAAGCAAACCACCCGATTAAAATGAAAAGTAAATCCCTTCACGTGTTTATATATATGTATATAAATTTTATGCAGCCAGATGACCATTTTTATGCTGCTGTTATATTAGCTGAGGTTTTTACTTATTTTTGTCTGTGGCTTCTTTTGTTATTATTGCAATAAATACAATAATTGAAGTCAGAGATGTAGATAATTTCTTGCACCACAACATTGCCTTATAGCCGAGGCACTTCATGACATGGTGAGGCTCCTGCTGCCACTTCCACAAGGAGCTACACTGTTTGCCATGCCTGTCCTTCAGAGGAAGTAGTGCTGATCTGATTTTGTGTAAAAGGATGGTCAGAAGTAGACTGTATACCCTACTAGCAGGCGTACTGCCCTTATCCTTTTCTCTATGGCTCCTTGTGCCACGCTGGTATCATTATTCCTCTGGGAAGCCATCGAGGTGGAAATGTCCCTCTTACAGTTACATAAAACATCCTGATGGCTTTGGAGGTGTGTTTTATACCACATTTCTCACTCTGTGGGGACTGCCTTATGCAGTCTCAGACATGTAGGTTAACACTCAAATGTCTGGATTTGGGGGGCCCAGGGAACCGATCTGCCCTTAAACCAATGACTCCAACACAATGATGTCCAATACAAGTCTCACTCAGTTAAGTCGCTGTTCTCCTATTGGTTTTGGTTGTCTTTCATTCACGTCCAAATGCTAGAGAAGTTTTCCATGATGGAAGAGACTTGATTTTTGGTTCTTGTTATGTCATACCGCCTACTAGATTTATCTTTGGAAGTGACCTCAGACTTTTGAATGGCATTCGCTTTGGCTTTCTAAACAATGTCTTGATTTTGCCAAAGGAAAAGGGAAAGAGGCTCTTTAAACCACCAGACTGCCCTTTTGTTATATCTCAGATAAATCTGAACTAATCATAAGTCAGCCCATCCGGTCACACCAGCATCATTGTCTCCGATGCTGATTAATGGATCAGAGCTAACTTTAAACTGACACTTCCTGGTTTGCTTTTTAAATCTTATTTTAAATGGCTGCTATATTGCAGTTTCAGTATAGCCCACTTAATGAGAAGACTGAACCAAGGGCTGTTTTAGAAGCAGACATCTGGCTGCAAGCCTGTTATACCACATTAGCAGCCAAAAAGCTGGCCTGAAACTGCATTTGATCACCTGAAAGAACTTCCATAGCACAACCAATAGCGAGGTATGGTGAAGGACTCAAAAGAATGAAGGAAAAAAATCACAGTGGATGTCATAATGACCCGGGTTTGTTTATGTAACGTAGGGGGCTGAATCATATCTCAGCCTTTCATCACCCAGCCCTGGAACAGTAGTACTTTAATAACGTCTAATGACAAAAATATGGAAAAAATTAGAAACCAGAGCAAACGAGGAGGAGTTTTTTTCTGATGCAGATTAAGTTCCCCAAATGCCAGTCATTGTTTATTTTTGTCTAAAGCTCCCCTTTCTTATTTATTTAACAGCTCAGACTCTCATTTCTCTTTATGGTCTGCAGTTTGGGAGGCTGATTTTTTTTTTAATACATAAAGGGCATTTAATATTTTGCAATTGCTACATTTTTTTTGGCAGATAACCCTGGAGGAGTTCTTTCCAGTGTACCTGCTGCTTTTATTAAAACCATGGCTGGAACATGGTCATTAATGTGCTCTTTTCTCTACTCTTTTGAATACAGTGTGGCTCTCAGACCTCCCACCTAGACGCCAACTCATTAGGAACATATGAGATCAAGAGCTTTAGAAACAAAATTGATTGTGAGTACTTGTGGGATGGGACGTTGCAACCTCCTGTTTTGGCTCTGCAAAGGCAGAATTTTGTTTTCATGGATAGTATTCCTCCAACTTGGCTTCTCATGCCCACAGAAGATCCGGATCTGTCAAAGGCAGAAGAATATTCTGGTTCATGTTCTGGGGTATGTTGGTTCCTAGCAAGTCTGAGTGAGCCAGGCTTGGTTATGCCTTTGAGGAGATACCTTGCTGCAATATGACTCATGAAGCAGCTGCATGTGGATTGTGAGGCCTGGATGCTGTAACACCATTTTCTAAGCATCACTGTGGCCCAAGGCTTCTGGGTATCTTTGTGTCCATAAGTCCTGGAGATGATTGTTGCATTCTAGCCCAGAACATGAAAGTAGGTCTTCTGCAACCAAAGGTCTAGCCCTCTTGAATGACTGTTCATATTGTGCCTCCATCCTGATAGCCAACTAAAGGAAAGAAGGTGTGAGGAGACTGGTTGACAATGACGATCAAGAGTCAGAGCTGGACACAGGAGGACACATGCTTCATTTGTGGTGACTTGTTCAGTGTGAGGCAAAGCAGTTGAAGCTCTATTCTTTATAGATGCAGTTACAAGCAGGAATCTTGCTCTGGCTGCATTTTGAACACTGCCCTTACCAGACTGGTACCTGTTATGGAGGGCTGTGGTAGTCTGTCTGGACAAGTGGTTAGGAAAGTATGGCTGGAAGAGATCTGCAGAGGCCAAAAGATCCAAGGCAGGATCAGCTGTATGCCACTTCTGCAGATGTTTGTCTGACCTGTTCTTAATGCCCTCCACTGATGGAAACTCCCCGTTTCTGATCTCTTCCACTATGTGAGTACCCTTACCATGAGAAAGATCCTTCAATGCATTTTCCTCACTACAGTTTAAACCATAGATTCTTATACAACCTGCCATAGACATGGGGAACACATTATTAGCTACGTCTCTTAATTTCTTCAGGAGCGCTTGCTGGCCTGCCCTTTCTGGAGTGGGTACCCTGTGATGATGTCCATACTGCAGGAGGGATGTACCCTGTGTCCCCTGATGTACACCCTTGTTTCCTCATGGGTTTCTCTTGAAAGAAACCTGAGCAAGGGATGTGGATGGAGAACTTTCCAATAGAGCTCTTACCATGGGTGCTTGAGTGGACCAGACCTAAAAATGTACATACCCCATGCAAATCGGCCAAATGCAAGGTGCCCTTAAGTGTCTGTGGCTACAGGAACTGGTATGTCCTAATCACGGCAATGTGATGATTTTCTAGGCTACATTTATGAAAGCAAAGGGAAGAATGATAGGCCTCATGCCTGAACACAAGAGCTCAGTCACCCATGTTGTGAAGTTGCTGTGACTGTCCCAGTCCCAAGCTGATGAGCTCTGAACCATATCTATGCTTGGCACAGGGTTTGGCCCAGGCCAGAGACATTAACCAGCAGGCAGCATGGATTTGAAGAGAAGTCAGTAATGTATATGTGATTAAATGCTGCCAATTGTCCTCAAGACTGGAGAGCAGAACTGCTCATTTCCATTGCATACATGTATCAGATTTTGTCAACCATTTGCCACAACTACTGCAAAACTATATCCAGAATTGATAGGACTCTTTTTGCTTCGGACAGTAGCACAAACACAGTGTTACCACATTACCTCTTACTTCTCTGTTGTACTTCCAGACTGCAATGCTGCTTTGGAAACGGGACTTCCTACAGCAGCTTCTGTGACACAGCAGCATATGACGACATGGACTGCTACACCTGCAGGGGGTTGAGCCAAACTTCCGGGCCAAACTCAGCATGTGGGGATGGCATGGTGGAAACCAGAGCATGATTAGGACCCACATCTGGAAACTGACAGGTCTGTTTGTGAAACTGAGAATGAGCTTCCCTTGTGCAGACCACTGCCAGCATGGAGCTTTTCTGGGGTTGCTAGTGAGCCAGAGACAGTGACGTGCTCAGAAACATATGCTTCTTCAAATGTGCATTCGGATTAAAATAAAAAAGATTTGCCTTTTTCTAAGCGGGGCAATTTAATAAGTATGTTCAGGTCACGCAGAATATGACCTTGGGAAACCACCAGGTCTATAATCTTATTGGAGAGTTGGCCTTTGTGCTTCCCAGCCACAGACAAAAACACTGTGGTGTGGCCAGTCTTGAAATGCTGGTGAGGCTATCTTACAAATAACATGGAAATACAATATAAATATGAAGTTTTATTTGCTTGCCTTGTTCTGGAGCCCTAGGCCATGTTTTCAGGCTCTTCTCTGCAACTCTGAGAGCAAGAGAATTATTTCATATTTAAAAAAAAAAATAAAACCTTTGATATTGTTTTGTAACTGCTAGCTGACAGGAACTGGAGCTTTAAACAAAACATCAGATATTATGAAGCTTGTGATAAAAAGCTGTAAGAGCCGGCAGCTCCACACTGGAGCTCCACTTCCAGTACTAACTATTCCCTGCAGCAATGAACAGATTTCACAATGCCAAAGAAAGAAGAAGCTGGTCAATGGCCAGAGGACAGAGTCTGTAAACACTGCTAAGAAGCAAACCCCTCTTGGCTGCAGTAAGTACTTCAGGCACAGAGCGCTGTGGAGCCAAGGCAGAGAAAACCATTGCAGTGCCTGCTCCCAAAGACAGCAGGTGCTTGAAGGTGAGGTTGTTGGTGGTAATAGATTCCACCCTGAGACAACTTGTGCTTGAGTTGTCTCAGCCCCAACCTAATGGCCAACTTGATGAACCAAACCAAATCATTACTGCTGCTTCAGGCCCTCAAGCATTGGATACATATTAATATCACCTTATTGATTATCCTCTTCTTCTCTCACAAAGGTACCTGCTTATCCACCTTGTCCACCACAGGCCCCTGCACCACCCAACTATCTGTTTCTCAGCAGGCATCTGACTGCAGCAGAGTTGCTGCAGCCCTGAGCCAAGTCCCACAGCAGAGGGACCCAGCACATCCTTAGGGCCACCACGGGGCCACAGAGAAGACTGGGGAAGGAGTGAAGGAGGGGGGAGGAAGGAGGTCTCTGTTTTTCAGGTCCTGCTCCAGCATTCAGCTGTCAAAAGTACACCTTGGTTGTAGAAGAAAGGGGCAAGAGGGCTGGAGCAGAGCAGCTTGCAGGGTAGGGAAGCTAAGCAATTCCCTGCTGTTCTTGGTCCTCCTGCACCCCTGTTGAGAAGGAGATGGTAGGGCAGGAAAGCCTGCTGGGTTGCAGGTGCCAGTGTTCCCTTCACCCTCCTGAGGGTGGGCAGCTGGTCTGGACCCTGGGGAAACAGCAGAATAAATCCGCAGCAGGCTCTGGTATTCAGAAGGGATAACCCCAGTGCAGAGGAGGAAAGAAAAAAAATAATTGAAAAAAAAAAAAGGACTCTTCACTTCGGGCAATGGAAATGAAACTTGTGACTTGGTTTCTGAAAGGCCCATCTGCCGGAACAGCTGTGCCTGTTGCACAACCCGCTACTGTTAGCAGATAACTGACTCACCACAGCTAGACAGCGCACAGTACAGACCTAACCCTTTCCTCCAGGAGCTAGATATGGTCTTCAGGCAATCAAGCCATTTGTATTTTCTCATTTGCTGGCTGTCTTTAGCAGCCAGATCTGCAAGCGGCTGCAGCCAGCCAGACACAATAGGTAACTGCAGGACAAGGCAGCAGCTACAGCAGCTCATAATAATGGAAAGGAATGGTTACTAGTGAGTTATAGCAAAGTACAAGCAAATGCTGCTCAACTATTATAGGATGTGATAAGGAAATGTCCTTGGCCATAGCATTTTAATACAGATTTTGTGAGCAATAGTTATTAAAAACTTCAGAGAGTTCCTCCATGAGTTATAAAAGGAAAAGTTTTCAGGGATATATATACTATACATGAATGCATATGTAAATATACCCTTAGTTTCTATTTTCCCTTGACTCTCTTTTCTCTCTTAGTGTTGAGCTGTATACTCTTGATCAATGAGCACAAGCAACAGGGTCCATCCCCTCCTACTTCTGTTGAGGATGCAGCCCCATCTTTTTAAAAAATAGCAGTCATTTATCCTACTCATCCCTTGAGTTCTCAGCCTCATACCTGACTCTGAGCACAAGCTGCACAGAATCATTTTCTTTCCCAGCCCTTGACTGCTGTGGATGAGCTGCTTCAGCTGGACAGGTTACACTCACCCTGTTTATTTTGCAGCTGGATGGATTAACAACATCATCTCAGGACTTCCCAGGAATTGAACATTACCAGGTGAATTGAACAACAGTCTAATGTATGCACATTTCTCACTCCTTGTCCATGCTGTGAACTGCACTCTTCCAGTCTGGAGAAGCTGCCTTCCATTTCCAGAAGTGTAGGACTGGCACAAGCAGTATTTACAAAAACAGAAGGATTGCGCTTTTAGCACTGAAGTTTCGGCTGAAAGCTGGTGTCACAGGCTGTGTAGGGCTGGATATTCAGCCATGGATAATAGTTATGTTCACATATAGCAGAGACACATCACTATGTGATTTCTTTTCATAAAGGCTCCATCCCCTGGCACAGTAACAGGGAAGATTTGTTCATGTCTCTCCTCCATCAGCCAAGCAACCTTCTCAGCTTCACCCATCACCAGAAAGGCCTTGGTATCACAACACAATTTTTCTGACTCCTCAAATGTTTATGTGTGTTCAGACCTACCCTCATATCTCTGTGGGGCAGTGTGGGCTTAATTAATTCCCTTTAGCAGAGGCTCCATTTGTGGTTGGTGAGCAAGACAATCTATTGAGTTGTAAGGAGCAGAACCCCTTGGCACACCTCTGTTCTGTTGATTCTTGAGGGCTGGAACGAGACAAAGTGAGGACCCCAGTATTTAGGCCCAGATTAATTTTTCCTAGACATTGGAGCATCTAGTTGTCTTCAGTGACAGCTCAGGAGATGCAGCCCGTGTGATAAATGCAGGTTTAGATAGGTCTTGGTTAGGGTAGTCCTTGTCAGATGTCCTAGTTTGCTTAGGAGAAAAAGGTAGTTGGCATGTGGCCTCTCTCTTGTGTTTCAAAAGAGGCTGAACATTTCCTGCTCTGTGAATAACAGCATTCTTCCTGTCTGGACATATGAGATTCAGGGAATGGATCAGGTCTCTCCAATTCCCGGACACTAATACTGGGGGACCATCAGCAGTGCTACCCAGGACAGTAAAAGCTAGCAACCCCATGGGGTAGTTGGGCAACCTTTGCCAGTCAGAGATAAGGATGCAGCCTTTCTGCAGGCTCGGGCACATACTGCAGTGTTTGGTATGTATTCACATTTTTCTTCGCTGCAACGGAGACAAGAAAATAAAAGAGGAAGAAAGAAAGAAAGAAAATGAAAACAAAATCATAGTTCCCATTAAGTTTGCAAGCTTATCCTTGATAGTTCTTATTTAAGTCAGCCCAAATTTGGAATGCTTTTGGCTTTTTCCTTCATAGCAGGTAGCACATTCACTGTAGCTCCTGATTAAGTTCCAGCTTGGGTAATTGAATTCTGTTGCTCAAAATTCCTCTTGCAGTTTCAATTAGATGCAATCATTTAATTTTCACTTCCTTTTCTGAGCTGTTGAGTAATATTAGTGTGCGTTGTTCAAACAGTTGCTCTCCATTATCACAGAGATGCTTGCCTTGTCCTCATGGATGATGCAATGTGATCCTTGTGCATGGCTTGCATATCACTTTGCTGAATCTATGAAGTGTTTTAAGATGGTTGATTTGCTTTCTGACAAGAATTCTGTATAAATCGTTATTATCGGGGTGGTCAAAGTCAAAATGCATTCAAAAAAATTAAAGAAACTGAGAATTGAGTTTAGATCTCAGTCTGTGCAAAATTCCCACTGGCCTATACTACTGAAAAACCTGGCATATTCATTTGGTTTGAGAGATAAAACTGTATTGCATGGTCTCCCACAGAAAAATTTTTCTTGGAGCAAGATGGGATGGGTGATCTTAAGCCCATTCATTGCTTTATAGGTCATGACAGTTCCTCTTTTCATACCTTGAGGTTTTCTGTGTTCTGAAGAGGGGGACAGGTTTATGGATACTGGTGAAGAAGATTTAGTTCCTCCTGTGGCGGTGTGAAAGATGGGGCTCTTCCTAAAAGAAAGCAGGTCTTTAAATTCAGGTATTAGTAACTGTGGGCCCTCAAGAAGGTTAGTAGAAGGGGAAGATAACCAAGGAGAACTGAAAATTACACTGTAAATTAATCATAAGGCCTTTGCTTTACTGGACCTGTATCACAAGGTTTAGGTTTTTTTTCCCCAATGTGATAATTATCCCCTGCAATGACTATCACCAAAGCCTTGTAACTAACTGACAGGCCTTCATTTAGTTTTCAAACTGTTTTGGGGAATTTTATCTTTCATTCTGCTTACACATCTTCATTTCCAAAGTTGCTTGGGAGAATCAGCGGTAAATTTCCCAGACGTGCAACTATATAAACTTGTTTATAGATTTCTGCAGTGAATTATCTTTGATGAGTTACTTTGTAAACAAATCTCTGTGGGCTTCTGTGATTTCAGTGATGTGGCACAGTGGCAAGACTTATTTCGTTTGATGACTTAAAGGGGCAACAAGAAAAAGGTCTGTCTCTCAGCATGTCCCAAGGCCAAAACTGCATTTTGCTCATTTAATGCAGCCACACTTCATACTGTAGTCTCATGTAAAGATGGTTTTATAAGGGTCGATATACGACCAATAGATGTCATTAACACATTAGAGACAGGATTTATGAGCACAGGAACAATACAAACTTCTTACAGTCTGTGTAATAACTACTATTCTCTCCTTTTAACACGCTGTTCCTACTGAGCTATTGAAACATCCACAAGCTCCTTACAGCCTGCGATGCACTGAGTGACCAGTTTAGCTAGAGGTCTGATTTGGTGGGGCTGTTTGTCAGCAGGCTCTGAAAATGTCATCTTTAAACAGGAATTTACCTGTTCATTCAGATGACTGCTTGTCTTTTCCTGTTTGCTGAGCTTTGACCAGGGCACTGGAGCTGTGCTGAATGCTCTTTCTGTAACAGGCTCCATCAGTAGCCTCAGCCTGAACTGTGAACTAGACTGGTTTTGTAACGATAAGGTAAGGATACCTCTGAATTGTTTCTGGATACTACCTTTGTCCCATCCTTTCTGAAGAAGACTCAAGTCTAGAAAGGTGCTGAAGGTTGCTCAAGTACCTCCTGCAGTAGTACCCGAGGAAGCATGCTTCACCACGTAAAGCCAAGAGGCAGAAAATTATCTTACTTTGTGGAACAGTGTTATCCTGATGAAAGCAGACGATAGGACCTCACTGTGCATGCAGCTGTACAAACACACCTCTCCTCTACTGTCTGTTGGGGACAAAAGGGTTTGCCCAAAACACTGTAATGGGCCAGTGGCAAGGCAAGGATCAGACCAGAGCTCCTAATGCCTAAACTAATAGCTTAGTCTCTTCTTTTGCCCCAGCTGTTCAAAAGCACACCTGCAGTTATTAAACTTAGGTTTTCCTTTGAGTTTATTGCTGGGCCAAGGTCTGAATAGGGAAGCACTAAATACATAATACAAGGTAAATAACCTGGAGGGAGATAATGTGTTGCATAAATAATAGACAACGTGTACTTCCTGACATTTGCACCATCAGCACCTATTACAAAACATGCAAATGGTCTGGCAAGGGAATGAGTTCTCTGGATATGAATGGAAAACAAACAAGAGATGAAAAGCAAACAGGCTGATGAGATGATGCTCTTGCCTGTGAAACCTCTCGTGAGTGGTACTGTCTGCAAAAACCTAAACCTTCTGTGAAGAGTGCAGCGACTTGCCGGCTCTGGAAGAGTCAGGGAATGGGATAGGAACCAAGAGACAAGAAGGGGAAAGGGATTTTCCTGTGGGTGAGGAACCACTGGAGACCATCTGTCAACTCTATTTATCAGGGTTCTTTCAAACCTAGTAGAGGAGCCAGCTTTTGCTTTGTCCGTGATGCAAGTTTGGCAGGGTTTTCCCTCTTCTCTTTTCCTCCTGTCATGTGTTGGGATAACAGCATAACCAGATTGCCTTCAGGCACTGTGAAACATTAACCCTTTCCCTTCTGCTTTTCCCTTGTGAGGGCTCTGCCCTTGCCATTCTCACAAGCCTTTGTTGACTCTGAAGACACATTTAGCTGGTACGGCAGCAGTGATGGGAAGCAGGGAAGGATCTAAAGTGGCATGTGGTCAAGCCCACTGCTGTTGCTGTTTTATGCCTTGCCATTTTCATCTTGGCTTGGACTATCCAATTTAATCTGTCAGCACAAACACTGCCATCAACAGCGGAGCCATGTTGAGGTAGGATTCTGCCCCAGGCCTGTACAGACACTATGGGCTTGAGGTTTGAGGGTGTAAATCTCATAAGGAACTGGCTTACTCTGCAGAAATCCCTCAGCTTATTTCAGGTTCCAGGAACTGGAATTGAGTCCGGTCTCTTTTCCCAGCCCTCAACCACCTATCCCGATGCCTGTGGAGAGTCAGCAACCAAACATAATGGAGGACCGATGATATTTTTCCCCTTCTGTCATTTTCGGTGATTCACCTTCTGACCTGATCAGAGCAGGAAGTAGAAGGTCATGAGTCATTGAAGGGCATTGGCATGCACCAGTGGGGAATTGCAGCCATATCATGAACCCTCTCCTAGAGTTCTGTTTCTCATCTTCTGGATGAGATCCTGTTACCAAGATATGAACTAGCTGCAGTGCCTTTTGTAAGGCCTTCTGCCTTATAAAGTTGCTTTGGGGTCTTTGAAAGAGGAGATGCTTTAAAAGCCCAAACTACCTTCCTCAGGTAAAAGACTGGGAGTCCCCGCAGAGCAAGTGAGATGAACATGCGGGAGGCACTGGTCCCTTGTTCTCAGCCTCCTCCTGCTGCTGCCTGTACATTGCCCTTTCTCCACATGCAAGTATTCCTGCGTGCAGGTGGCCTTTGTGCCTGGCCTTCCTGATCTGGAGGGCTGCATCAGTCACCCTCCAGGACTGAAATGCAGCTCCTTTGGCCACTGAGGTGTGCTGTGAAATTTTCTGTTGGGAATCCTTCCCTATGCAAAGTAATAGAAAATATATAGAAAAGAGCTGGGCCAAGTTAGATACCCATTGCTGTTTGCTACTGTCATATGCTGCTTAGAGCACAGATTCAAATTCTGTCTCATTTCATCCTGAATAATCCTTGTTTCTCAGCAACAGCAGTCTTTTAGCAGTTTGGACAAGAACAGCATCCAGTTCTCCATGACTAGTGGTACTTGGATAGACAAACAAGTTTCTTTCAGCCTCAGACCTGGGCTTATAATTAAAACACAATACTAAGGGTTTGCAGTGGTTGGGGGAGAGGAAAGGGAGAAATGACTTACTGCTGTGGTGAGAGAAAAGGAGGAAACTCTTTGTGGCATATGAAGTGGCATTGGGCAGAGGTTTGGATAAAAAGTCCATAAAGCATCTCTGCAACAAAGTGAATCAATTCATCCTGGTAGAAGGCTATTTTATTAAACACTCTCCTCTGAACAATTTAGTGGGCTGTTACCACTGGAGAATACAGTCTGGATTCCTTGGGCAGCAGGCTGCAAGGTAATTCTATACAGCTTTCTTCAACTATGTACTTATGACAGATCCTGTTGGGTATTTCCTCCGTTCACAATCCTGATTGCATGTGAACGTCATCCCATAGAGGTTATACACATGGGTAACACTCCCATCCTTATAGTTACTTTGGCATCAAACTCTTACTGCTACCAAAGTGAGAGGCTTAAACACTTCTCAGTGCCTTGGCTGAGGCTACACGGCTGTGTGCAGAAGGGCAAAAAGTGGAGCCCCACTTTCCTGAGACCAAGTCTGTGCTTACCTTCTTACACCATGTATCTAGTTCACGTTAGCAACCCAAAAGGATATCCGGAGTTTCCAGCTGTTTTGGCAGGACACACCACAGCTGAACCATGAGGTCCTACCCTAAACTGTCTTCCTTCCCATGGGCAAGGACACAGACTCTCTCCCATTCCTGGGCACAGTGCATCAGCCAAGCTCTGGTCCCTCAGGGTCAATAGGCACTCAGTTTCCAAAGCAGGCAGGTATGGAGTAGGCAGCAATTGAAGGGAAATGGGCAAACTTTGACAGCCCTCTCAAGGCATTACTACTTCGTGTGAGCTGAGGTGGATGAACATTTTTTAAAACAAATTGTTAAGGCTAGTCCCAGGCAGTTGGCTCACAGAGCCTTTATTTTTAAGCTTTGCCTTGCTATGTCTGGTTTGCTGCTTTTGGCAAAGTTGCAGGGCAACCCAGTAGTACTTAATTTGTGTTTCAGAATTTAATTCTAGGAAAACAACCTGCTTTGCCACCTGGTAACTCTGCCTGGCAAAGCACTTACTGCAGGACTCAGCGATCCAGCCTGCTGTTAAGGAGAAGGTATTCTCCTGCAAGCTGCAGTGACTCTGAATTCAGTGTGCTGCCCTTGATACAGCTGTGCTGGCATTATAGCAGTATAAGGTGGCAGTTCACTCCTTGCAGGAGAATACAGTTACAGAGGCTGGGTTGCATCCTCTCCTCTTCCTCTACAAAGACTGACATCGAGGTCAGAGAGTGAGACTGCACAGTCTGGTGACTAGAGATGGATGCAGTCATGCAAGGGAAGGCAGAGAGAAAAGCAGAAGATGCAGTGGTGATTCATAAAGGATGGGAAGGATGGTGTGAGGAACTCAGCCACATGTGAAGGTATCAGCCCAATCCTTTGCTGGAGGGACATATGCTTAGCTGTCATCTCCAAGACCTCTGTGCTGATTACACTCTGCTTCTGAAAAAATGAAGCCTGGGGTTTCTCTCTGGAAATAGATCTCAGATGAAGCTGTCTGCTGGGGACTGCTTGAGGTTTGCATTGGTGTTGGGGATATGATGTGCGTGGTCTGCAAAACACAGAGTAACGGAGTCTTCAGCAAGAAAGCCCGAGTCGAACAGAGGTCTTCTTTCTCCCAGCTTTGTGTGGCCCGGAGAACCTGAATCATATTTCCATTCTTTTAGGAAATATAAATTGCTTCACTATTCTGGCTGGGCATTTAATTCAAAAACAGACAGTCAATAAAATTGAATTTGTGGCTGACTTTGGGGCTACCAAAATATCTTTTAATTAAACAAAAGGAACCACTGGATGAGAATCATCCCACTCCACAATATGTCCGTTATGTGTCACTGGAAAGGATTAAGCAAGGTTCATCAATGCACTTATGCCCCTGAAGATAACAAAATTCAGTCTTGCTTTGCAGTTAATGGACTTATGTGACCACTGACTTGAAAGGCAGAGTGCTGTGTGGCAAAGACACCTGACAAAGTTCCAAGTAATCCAGGAGATTTCTGGAGCCTATGGAGGATGATTGCAGGATGGATGCAACTGATGAACTGATTAGGGGAGATGTTCTGTTGGGCCTGATACTCCAAACAATTAAGAACAGACTGAAGATGTGAAGACTGAGGGCAGCCTCTGCTCTGGTGTTTAAGTTCCTGAGTGGAGTGAGCAAGACAAACAGCAGAATGACAAGCCTAGACTTCAAAAGAGCAGATTTCAGCCTGTGCAGGGATCTGCTTGGCATAGTCTCAAGGGAAACTGCCCTTGGGGAATCAAAAGGACCCAGGAGAACTGAGCTGATCTTCAAGGACAGCCTCTTCAGAGCACAAGAATGGTCTGCTGCAATGTGCAGCCAGCTAGGCAACTCTGGCAATATGTCAACACAGAGAACGTGGAGCTCCTGTCTGAGCTCACATGTGGAGAAGAAGGGCTCAGAAGGCGGAAGCAAGGACAGCCTACTCAGAAGATACAAAGACATTGCCCATGAATGTAGGAATGGGGCCAGGAAAGCCAGGAGCTGAAACCAGCAGGGAAGGTGAAGGACAACAGTGTCTTTCTATAAGAATACTAGCAGCAGAAGGAACGCTAAGAAGGCTGTTGGCTCACTGCTCAGTGGGACAGAGACCTAATGACAAGGGGCATGGTAAAGGCATGGGTATTCAATGCTGTTTTCGCTGGTTCAAGATTCAATGGGGCAGGTTCCTTGACAACCTGATCTGGTTAGATCCACTTTTAGCAGAGAGTAGGACAGGGTGACTTCTGGAGGTCTCTTCTCACCTAAATTAGTCTGCAAATCTGTGACAAGACACCAGGAATCAGTGGCTGGCTCTGGCTCTGACTTTTTGTATGTAGTTGCACATGTCACTGGGGAAGCAAAGGGTGGGGGCTTGTTAAACTTCTAGATACTCAGCTTCAGCGTTAGGCTTTCTACTTCAACTTTTTACTAGGCCTGGAAAACATGGCTAGATAACTGAGTAAACAAATATTCAGTCCTACATGTCTACAGGGAGCTATAAAACTAAAAGACCAGGTTCTTTTGTGCTGATTTTGTTGTAGTCATGGGAGATATACTGTGTTGGTGTCCTACATTAGAAACACATGTCAAATTGCCTGTTAGGACCTCTGATTCCTGCCGAGCCATTAGTGACACATGGTCATTCTTCATCAGGATGAAGGGATAAGGAAGCCCTGTGCCCTAGGATCACTGTTAAGCAGCCAGTCAAGCTGTACCCTCATGGTTGTTACGTAGGCTAATTTTTTTTAATATGGAACTTGTTTAAGTCCTTAAATTGTGGTCAGTTACCTTAGGAACAGGGAAAGGTGGCGGTGTGGGAAGTGAGCTTTGAAAATGAATTGCAAGATCTGGCACCAGTTTCACAAATGTAAAAAGCTTGGGATGAAGCCAGCACTCAAACTTACCTTTCCCAAACTCCAGGCCTTGGTCTTAGCTTTTCAGTTCTCTTCTTCCTGCTCTATTTTCCTTTTCCTAGCTGTAAAAGTTCATGCCATAAAGCAATGTGTTTGCATACATTTCAGTTGTTTAGTATGTGTAATTTTTAAATTCAGAGTTATAAAGGTCCTAGCTAGCATAGCACAAGAAAGCCTGGTTTATCAACATAGAAACCAGGTCATTTTCAGCTTAAGCCAGATATATCAGAGGGAGCACAGCTTGAGTTTATAACTCTGATTTTCTTTTCTTACTGAAAGAAAAGGGAATTAGTACATTACATAGTATTGTTTATGCCGAGAAATAATTTCAGTGTACCCAGGGTGTGTTATATTTCATTCCCTCTTGTTTCTGTGTAGCACTATTAATTCTGTCCAAGTTGCCATCAAATACATATTTATTTTCTCAGAGGTACCCAAATATTTCCAAGGTGGAGTGAGAAACAAAGAGTTTCACAGCTGATATGTGTTTCCCTCTTGGAATGACATCACCGTGTAATTCCTCCAGATATTTTGCTCGTTATACCATTTTGACAGAAAGAGAAAGCAATTGCCCTTTACGTTAAGGTGGACAGTTTTAAAGTGGCTGAAATCAAAGCGAATGGAGATCACGATGCAAGAAATTAATCTCTGAACATACAAATTGTGATTTATAATCTAACACATCAAGTTACATTTTTTATCTGTAGTTATTCCAGGAACTTCAGCAGAATCGCAGAAGAAAGAATTTTCATTATTTGTCTTTTTAACACATGGGGAAGTGTTTGTGCCTAAAGGTCAGTTTTAAGAAGTTTCTTAGTAATTGAACTTAATCCTAAATATACTGATTTATGAAAAGTGATAAAGGAGCAATTTCTAAAAAAAAAAGATTACTTTCTTTTTCTCTTTTTCTACAGTCGACATGGCTGTAGAGTCACAGACTTGCAGAAAATGAATACAAAATGATGTATACAAAATGAGTACGATAAAAAGCCACCATACAGAAGAGCAACAAGTGGTGTTATTTCATGTAAAGATGTCTTTTTTAATCAGTTATCATAGGTTTCAACTTATGAAATAAAGGCCACTGATAGTGAAACAGCAGAGATCTGTCCCCTTTAGTAGAGTAATCCAAAAGTCCACATTGCAATACAAGGCATTTTGCCATGGGCAATTGAGATGAAACCAACTATAGGCAGAAAATTTTGGCTGCACCGCAGATTCTATCCACATTTGAAGATATAATCCATAAGGGAGTTTTGGGTTGTTTCTATGGATTAGAGGGGGAGGATCAGAAGCAAACCCTCCTATTGATCTAACTTTTTCCCCCTGAAAGGTCTTGCATCTATCAGAGGCAGTTGGAAAAGAACTTTCTTCACTGCTGCATAAAATGTAGCAGTGATTAATTGTCTTCTTCATTTCCAGTAAAATATTTTTCTTGTGTAAAAACCCCATATTTCCCCCAATTTTTGGCTTTCACATGAAGTACCAGAACAATCTGAGGGAACCATGCTGCACAAAAATGTTCATTGAATTCAATACCTAATTTTCCCATCCAGAAAGAAAAATACAAATTTGCTTTCCAGTGAGCCCTTCAACTTGTTATATTCCTTCTTTTTCCCTGAGTAAAATCAGGATATGAGCTAGAGATTAGTAGGAAATAGAGGTAGGAGGACACAAACCAGGTTCAGCTAGACAAACTGATAAGAACTAATTTAGAGGAAGAAGAGATAGTGGTTGGAGCTCTTGAAGTCAATGGCAAACCACTCCTTGACTTCCAGACAGGAGCAGGTTAATAGAAATTCAGCAACAGCTTGTATTAGGCATGTGGTCCATGCAGGTCCAAGAAAGCATGGAGGAAAGAGACGGTCTGCACCTCAGAGGAAAACAAAATCATCCACATAGCTTTTTGTTGAGTGAGTGAATCAACAAGTCAGCCAGCATCTGCCCTGCTCATTTTCTTGGCAAGAATCCTTGTGGCAACAATGTCATATAAACTTTTCTTTGGAGAGACTTTGAATCAGCTAATTAGAAAAAAGCTTAAAACAATGAGTGCAGAAGAAGGGGAAAAATGCATACAGTCTAGGATTTAGGTTTTCAATCAGACTGTCTATATAATGGAACAAGCAACAGAGCATCCCTGTGAGATTACTACTTAAGTGATTCCCCAAGATATTTATAAACATGTCTACAAAAATCCTCCTTTCCCATTATCGGGGATGGTGTTGGATGCATTCCTTGAGGCACTTGTCATACTCAGTGGCCTTTATGAACATTATGTGGCTTTAAATCATACGTCTCCTCTTATTAATTTCAAATGTCCTTCCTTGGCTTTAATTTTTACATTTCATTTGGGCCTCTCTTGTCTTGAAGTGTGTTAGAGCTCTACAGCTACTTCAAGAGGCACAGGCGTACTTTCTGATGCTCCTCTGGTTTTGGGTAGCATTTGTAAGAACAACAAGTCTTGAGGCCATCACTTCTGACAACAACTGGTGATTTCAGGTGCCTGATCTGAGGCACATAGAAGGGCCAGATTTTTACACGAAAGCAAACAATTGTTTGAAAATCACCAGATGTTTGCAAAGCTTGAATAAATGCCATAAGGAGCATTACAGTAATAGTATGTGACTGTCTTCACAAGCCAGCACATACTCATGAGCAGTGGGCACCTCTGAAGGAGAAAAGGGGCAAAATTATGGTCAAAGAAATTTGAAAAGATGGTAGAAATCGGCAAATAATATGGCTAACAACATCTAAGACACTTCCCCATGCTCTAGCTAAGATTCTGAGTGCTGTATTTTTTGTTCATTGTGGCTCCACTTCATTTGGAAGAACGAATGGGCTGATCTGCCCTTAGATATGGAATTTCAGCAGTTTCTACATCCTTTTGCAGTTGTGGTAACTCTGATTTAAGTAAGTGAGTGAAGCTTTAAAGTGTATGAGTCTGGCTTTTTGGCGGCATCACTTAGGGCAATAATCTACCTTGCTATTAGGGCTCTTTGTCAGGTAATTCTGGACATGATAGTGTCTCTCCTGTTCTGTCAGCCTTTTCTTTGCCTTTAGGCTTCCTTAAAGGTGAGTCCAGGAAGGCAGGGGTGCTGGCAAGCACTCTTAGGACACTGCCGATCACCTCCCAGCTTTTGCAATCCCCTTCTTCCTGGATTTTCCAAAAAGTGATGATTCCCTCCATCAAAACTGCCTTTCAAAAATGCTGAAAAGCATTTTTCTTTCAGTGAGACACTGTAAGACATTTACGTGATTTTCAAACTTGCTATAGAAGTAGATTTAAAAACAGTCACATGAGAATTTCCATGAAACTTCAGAAGATGTTTGCCTACAAGGAAAACTATACCCTTTTTTCAAAATTTTCTGCTTTTCAACTAGATAAAATTGGTGATTCCCCTCCACCCCCAAAGTCACATGGGCTTGTGTGCTGCTTTTTACTTTACAACATGTAAACAAACATAAGGTCTGTTATCTCTTATAACCCACTGGCAGTTCATGGCACATCTGCACTGGATCAGCAACAAGAGAGGATGAGCAGAAACTAGTGTGGCACTGGGAGATAGTATCTGCTTAAGAAGGGATCCTTCTGCAGGAGTGTTGCAGTTTGATGTAGCCTGAATTGCTGCTTTTTGTGGTTCTCAGGGAAGAGGACATACACATATCTCTAACGAGCAATCCAGAGAATCAATGTGTTTAATAGGCAGAAGTCTGAAAGTAGCATATGAAGTATAAAGGAGAGAGTGTCCCCTGCCTTCACACTCACACAAAAACAAGGCTGAGGTGTTTACAGAGTTGCATGCATATTTTTTTTCTGTCAGACACTCCCTGTGTGTGGGCTATTGTTTGACTGCAAGTTCTAATAAATAAGAGCTGACATTCAATAGAAACCTCTTATTCCCCAGCTGCACAGGATGACAAACCAACAGGGCCAAATTCCTGGAGGCGGTACGTGTGCCATGTTCTGGGGACTTCACCACAGCAAAGGTGACAGCTTATTGTTTGTGGGGAATGCATTGGCCACGCTCTGGTGTGTATCTGAGCAGCCCTTTGCATTGCATAGCTAAATGACAGAGGCAATTAGAGGCAGAGAAATGAAGACTTGCAGCCTTCAGAGGAGGGAGGTCTGGAACAGTTTGTGCTGAGGGGGAAATCTGGAGCTGCGGGCAACCATGGTGGTGGAAAACCAAACTGGAGCTAGGAGCTGGCAGAGGAAGGGAGGTGGTTTTCTGGGAGAATGAAGATGGTGCTTTTGGGGCACAGCTCTGACTCTGCTCCTGGTGCAGTGGGAGGCAGGCAAGGCTAATGATTACGGGTCTCTAATGAAAAACATAGGTTATTCAACTCATTTAAGAAACCAAGTGCAGAAGTATAACATATTCGGAAAGCCTGTCTTTGGAGATTTATTAACAACAAACAAATAAAAGAGAAAGGTCAACTGCATTTAATATCATGTTGTATACTTGTATTAATAATCTCTGTGAAAACCTAAGTGAAACACCCTTTCAAAGCTTTTGGCTCTTTGTCCATTCTGTGGAATTTTTTTGGCTTTATATTTGTAAAAGATCAGCTGTCCCCATTTTACAGGGCATATTCTCCCACCCTACACAACAAAACAGAAAGCCCTACAAGTAGAAAACAAGACAAAACACATTCTCCCTAGAAATGCACCCCTCACAATCCTACCTGCCTCACAAGTGTTTTTTTAACTGGAAAGGATAAATTTATGGCATTGTATTGTATTTTGAAATTAAGTGAGGCCTATGTGGAGCCTCGAGGATTTGGGGCTGCAGGGCTGGAGTTTCTCTGAGTGTTTGATTCACATGGGTGCTATGGTCTGACAGGGACATGTCCCTCACCTGTGTCCTTCACCTCAGAGACCTCATGGACATAAGGTGAGAGGGAGAGTGGGACAGAGTGCCTGGCCTGATGTCCTGGTAGAAGGACAAGGGGTTTCTCCCAGTCCCAAGCCAGTTCTCTGTGCCCACCACCTTCCCATAGTAGCCAGCAAAGAGGGTATTAGAAGACACAGGCACTGCATGGTGTCAGCACTTTTGGCTCCTGATCTTTGCCAGCCCACAACGGTTGTCAACAGGGATCTGCATTCCCACCAGAGGTGGGAAAGCGGCACCTAACATTCTGCTGGCAAAGGACTCAAATGGGAGGCAGCAAGCCTCAGCTGTCACGAGTTCATTCACAGTTAATGCCCCGCTACCATTGGTGAGGTGGGCAGGAAGAACTAAGATGCCTGGAAAACCCCTTCTGTCACCCCAGTTAGTACTACATGCTGTGCCCAGTTTTCCTTATTATCACCCAATACTGGCTGAAGACCATGTTGTTTGCAAGATGGATGAACACACGCAAACCTCTCTCTTGTGGGTAATGTTTAATGGCTATTCCACTCCTCTAAAGATGTTCATACTCCTAGGCCCTAAATCCCAAGGGTGCTTAAGATACATCTGAAGCAAAGCTCCAAATTCGTGAAGTGTTAGGGCAGAGATACCTCCTTCCAGGGATTTTATCTGAAGACTGGTCCCACTGCTCCTACATTATAGCACTTCCAGGAAACTGGTAGTGAGAGTGTCACAGTATCTCTTGCTGGAGAGATGAACAGGGTAAAACAAATGTGTGTGTCCTACCCCCCAGGCTTTTTCTACTTTTCAACACTGCAAGCTGACACCAAAGGTAAGAACAACACTTCCCCCTCCAAGCATCCAGCTCTGCTCTTCACTGCTCTATGGGACTGTTGCTGCAATTACACTGCATAAGAAAGAGACCCTCTGATCGTCACATACAAAATGAGGGCCAGAAATCTGAAAAAGCTGAAAAGAAAAATGTTTTCTTTTCCCATAGAATTACCTGCTTTCCATAAAGTTTCTTGATTTTCTTATAATAAATCCCCCTCATAAAGAAAAAAGAAACAGCTCTCCCATGAGTGCCTATACCATCTTTCTGCCACAGGGCAATTCCCTTAAAGACTTTTTCAGGGAAAAGCAGTTTTTTTTTTGGTCCATTTTGCACTGCTGGAGAAAACTAGGAGAGCTTGGGTGGAGGTTCTGGCTCTCATATGAGTAATAGCCTTTAGCTTACTTAAAGTTTCCTCTACCGCACATGCTATTTTGCTTCCCTCCCTTCCTTACATCCATGTGTTGTGGTGCTATACACGTCTAAACAGCAGCTGTGCTGTACCTCAGGAGAGACAAGGGATCTCTCAAGGATCAAAAAGCACATGATTAACCAATCATTTTCTCATTGGTACAGCCTGAGTATAGCAAACTGCTCAGCCCAGCCACATCTGATCCTGGTCCTACAGTTTCTCAGCAAGACTTTTGGTGTTCATCAATTCTATTTCAAATGAAGAGGGAGAAAGGCATCTTTCTGCTGAGTCCCATGGCCAGTGCCACAGTCCCTGGAGAGGATTTTGCTGTAGTCCTCCTTCCAAGACGTGTGCAAGCCCCAGGAATGCCAATTGCAATGCATCATAGCCTAGGTTTGATGGGATCATTTTTAAGCAGAGATGAAAAAACCCAGAGCTAACTGCATTCCATACTGACATGGGCTGTCAAGTCAGCTGTTTTATGGAACAGGCTGGGATAATAGGCTTGTGCTTCCCCGAGGTTGGATACTTTGCATACTGTTAAGTCTTTTTATTGCTCTCAGTTCAAGAGGCCATGCATGCTATTTCTAAAGGTCAAACATTATCTGGTGGACTGGAAGAGGGGACAAAATGATAGTAAAACTAGCAGAATTGGGAGAGAGATGAAGATTTTTTTTTTTTTTTAAAATGGACCCTTCTTCCTTTTTGTGAAGGAGTTAGAGAAATTCTGCCTAGAAGTATCCTCCTGAAGCTGGGAGCGGTATAAAGATGTGTCAGGAAAAAAGCCTTCACCAAAGAGACCTTTTCCTCCTTCAATTCTTCTGTTGACAGGCCAAACAGACAAAAACACAGCCTGTGGGAAACCAGAAATGCAAAAAGGCAAAGTGACTTTCCAAAGGTCACCCTTAGGTCAGTGACAGAGCCAATTCTCGGTTTAGGGCTTAATTGACAGTTCTGCTTTGGTGTTTAATTTTGTTCTTATTTTCAGCCCGTGCAGCTCTGTCCATGCATGTCGGAAGCACCCCAGGCAAGGCTCTTTTTCTCTCTTATCATTTTGTATGCTATGACAAGCTCAATATCTCAGAGCCTCTTTTTCTTCCTTTCTCTTGCCCTGTAAAGTCTGCAATTTCTTAAAATGCTGCCTGCATTTATGAGCGATTTCTCACTCCTCACAACTGGAGAGAGGGGAGATAATTGAAACCAAATGTTTCATTTGTGTTAATAACGAGTGTCATTTTATTTTATGTCATGCTGTTTCATGCAAGAGCACTTCAAAGTGCAGAGAAGAATAGAGGAGAAGAACATCATAAAAGAGCACTGGAGGCCACATAATGAGAACCGATCACAAAAGGAGAAGCACTCTCAATCCAAACCTTGACCACAGTCTCACTAGAAGTAAAGATTTGAGGAGAGGAAAACATCATGCTACAGAGCTTTACCTTTCAACAAGAGCAGCTGTTGAGGTGTCCTGAGGTGCCCAGAAGCCCGGCACCTTAAGGGTTGAGCTAAAGAGCAATTGCTCAGGCTTAGTCTTCATGGGATGACAATTTGTCCCTCTCCGCTACCTGAAAGACCTTTTTTGGCATACCTTTGTTGGTATGGGCCAGGAAAAACAACCAGCATGATTGTGATGAGGTTTGGACTCCCTGAGGGTGCTGCCCTCTCTCCCACCTTTGAGTGTGGGTGGAAATCACACAGCACCTCCCTCGTGGGGTTGAAGGCATCTGTTATCTCCCTGTAATCATCATCTCTGTGCATGCACACACAGAGAAAAGCTCACTCTTTCGTAAGGACCCTGGGCTGGGAAGCTGGAGGAGCTGAGGACAGGAAGCAACCCAGCAGCAGCACAGCAGACCCAGCCTCGGGTCTGGTTCAGTTCACAACTCCTGGGCAGATAGTGGCGGGTTATTTTTGCCTTCCAGTGCTCTGTGGCAGGTTGTTTATTGCTTGACTTCCTGCAGCTAGATGAAAAGCACTCAGTGGTCATGCACTTCTCAAGTACCAGCTGCCCCTGTAAAAGTTCAACTGGATGGCCATGACTAGTCCTGATCCATTTGCCCTGGTGGAAAGGGTAGCAAAAAGGCCTGATGTTAACTGACTGATGAGCCCATGACTGTAGTTTGGACCAACCTTATCTCAACATCGTACCTTCATTACAGCACAGTTTTAATTTCGAGTTTGTACTCTATTTTCTGTGGGAATCTTAGCTGATTTTGTACATGGGACCATCTGCGCTCATTTAATGAGACATTATCCAACGTTTTCTCCTCTTTACAGAGGAGAGACACCCCTCATGCAGTATTTATAGCACATAAAGCCCATCCAAAGACAGCAGTGTAAGTTTCTTCCATTTCCTGCTCCCTGTGGTTCATTGCAGCATCTGAGAATGTTGCATCCAGGTCTGTTCCCTCCTAGAAGTGAAGAGCAGAGAAAGATATTACAGAAGAAAAGCACACCTGAGATTTAGGCACCCAGTGTGAGAGACATAGGACATGTTTTTTCATCATCCTAAGCATTTGATAGCACAGCATGCAGTCAAAACACATAATACTGTGGAGTCATCATTTGGACATCCAGTGTGAAGGACAAGATAAGGACTGTGAAGGAAGAAGTAGCAGGAATGAGCCTGCACCCAGGCACTCAGTGACAGAGGGCTCCTACAACTGTTTCCTTCATGGCAGCATTGAGGTTCTTCAGCCATGACACCCTATTAATGCAACTTGATTTTCTCTCTGCACACCCTCCAGCAAAGGAAACATAGCTAGGCATATTTGACATCCTCATTCATTGCAACATTCACATTTCATCCAGGTTTTTCTGCACCTGACAGACTGTGTCAGCCTTCTTGCTGTGTGCTGCTGCTCTTACAGTTGGAGGCACTCCTGAAATTTACAGGACAAAATCCTGGCTCCACAAAATCCAATGGCAAAAGCTGCCAGGTTTACACTGCATAGTGCAGTGCAGTCCCATTCTCTTCTTGGTCCTGGCTATCACAATACTATCAGGCACCCGGATTATCAGAGAAAAAGCTTTATCAATTGGAGCATTGCTGGGAAGCAGAACCCATAATAAAATAATATAGCAGTGCTTTTATTTATACAGCTCCCCCAGAGCCAAGGCACTATATAACATAATGAAACACTTATACTGAAAAACAGAAGACCCCAAAGAATAAGATTCAAAAATTAAATCTCCTGTGTAGTTTTTGTCTTTGGGCCAGGTTACACAGCCACAGCTCACGTTGACTGAAACCCACTTGAAGAAAGGAACTGAAATCAAGAAGTCTGCAAAATGCCTCTCGTACTTAGAGGCGGACAGGGGACCCTGTGTGTTATGCTTGCATACAGCAGGGGTCTGCATCCAGACTGCTGCAGGCTGCTGTCCCGTTGCAGCGAGATCTTGTTTCCTGTGTGCAAGACTAGAGCATAGAACTCCACCAGCAGCACATTTGGGGCTATGTGTGTCTGTGGCTGTAGAGCTGAAATCTGGTGGAGGCTGCCTTTGAAACAACAGGACTCAATTTTTTAAAGCCTTGAGTGGGAATCATTCCCGACAAGGCAGAGGCACTATGAAATTAGAAGTTGATGCCCTGATATTGATGGAAGTTCTGAGTCAGGTCCTATGAATGGTGAATTTCCCAACTGCCCCCCCCTCTCCTGACCAGGGCCTGATGAACTATGCTTTGCAACTGGAGCAAAGCACATAAAATCTGGGGTGCCTGAGGGGCTCCCATTGGTCCCCAGTGCCTTGTGGTCCAGCCCCAGGTGGCTCAGCCCATCCCTGCTGTGCTCAGTCTGACTCCTTCCTTTGGCATCCCCCCAGCTGAAGGGCTCTCCTTTCTGGCCCAAAATCAGAAAGAGCTGGCAAGTTCATGGAGGGGGTGGGGGACACCAGCTTCATCCCACAGGAAAGCCCATGCACTTCTTCCCACCCTGCTTGCTCCCACTTTCCCACAGCTCTCCCTGACCTCCAAAGTTGCCCCGGAGCCTGGTGGTCCCAAGGGGAAGCCTTCCCACCAGCCGTGTTGCAGGCTTTCACCAAACACAGGAACCAGCTCTACCCTGGGACCTGCAAAAGGCTCAGGATCAAGACCTTTGTCAGGGTTGGGCGGTGCAGTGTTTCTGAACACTTAGCATCTATTTATCTGGTGTCTTTGAAGTGTCATCCTTCTCTCCCAGAGTTTCTCATAAGCAGGCCCTTCAGAAAAAGGTGTTTAATTTTCAACATGCCTCAGTGAAGAGACTTATTAGAAAGCCTCCGTGAAGAGACTTATTAGATACTGAAGACAAAATTTGGTTTGATAATACCACTTATATTGCTATCCTAAGGGTTAATGATCAAATTGGAGTTTAATATCTTGCTTCCCTCTCAGACAATTTCATATTAATTTTGCTGCCTCACTATTATAAAATTTAATATCTCCTCTTAACCAAATTCTCAGATTACAGCCCTTCCTGTCTGAGATCTTGGCAATTCCTTTTTTGCTTTTTTTTAAAAAAAAAAAAAAAAACAACAAACCAACCCATCTCTCAGATTAGCAGCACAGGTCTGGGGGATTTGCTGGCTGTACCCTCCTGGCTATGCCTGTTTTCAGTTCAAAGTGTTGAATGGACATACACTGCAAGCCTGCAGTATCCAGACCACAGCCTGTGTGTGTCAATTGAAAGTTTGCCATTAATTTTGAAGGGACTTGGGGTCTGGCTAATGGAGAAGGGAAACACAGATGGGGATAATAAGTGAGGGTGTACACAGATAGCCCCGTGTTGTGCACGTCTGAATCACCCCATGGTGCACGGTGATTCCAGTTTGCTGCACTTCTCATCGCCCTGAATTTAGAGCAGCCACAAAGGTACATCATTAGTACCACTCCAGCACAACCTTCTCTAGCCAAAATATTTCTTTAGGAGTATTATTTCTTGGCTTAGAAGAAACCTATTTTTTGTCTTGTTTTGTTTTGAACAAGTGTTTCCCAAAAGTATTTCCCAACCGGATCATAAAAAAAAAATCTACATTGCACTGAAAAGAATAATCAGTCCCTGCTGTTAAGCTCTTATATTCTGAAAGCAGAGTTAATGAAATGAATATTGTCTAATTAAAAAGACCTTCATAACTGTAGGATCAAACCTTCAGATGGAAGTCATCAAGTTGGGATAACATGAAGCTGTCAGCTCAGGCTGAATCTAACTGTTGAACCTGCACTCCCAAGAAAGACACTTAGGTCAGGAGATGGCTTTTTAATAAGAAACCCTAGCCTGACACTTGAGAAAACCACTGGGCTATGGAAACTCTTTGTCCTTAACAGGACTAAGAGCAGGCTGAAGTCTTGCCAAGCTCTTTGCTGTCTCCCCCTCCTACCGGTTGCAACATCTCTGCCTTTGGAGCACCACGATTGACAGCAGGCTTGATCGCAGTTTGAATCTGCCCTTGAAGCTTCAGGCTGGCAGGCACTGCTGTTCTGACAATCTCCGTGGCTCCAGTTTTGTCAGCATGTAGAGGTATGGCCAGCTGTACCTGTGCTCTTTGGCTCCTTCACCTCAATCTCCTGTTGCAAAGCCACTATAAACCCATCTTAAGCAGGCAGCCTCTAAGCCAAACTGATGTCTATGCCAATGGAAATAAAATATATCCAGGAATCTTCCACAGTTCTTTTATAATCAGGGTAGAGAGTTTTCAGTGTGGTGCTTGACTTCATGTAAATGCGTAGATTTTTTAAATTATTATTACTATTGGGTAACATTGAAGGTTTTATTAAATGTGACCCACTGAATGTGAAGGAAAGGCATTTTTATCCCTCAGCAGGGAGAAGAAGCACCACAGAGCCCTTGAAGAAAAGCCTGATAATGTTGTGAGACAAAAAGATTTTCCTAAAGGATATTCTGTAGGAAGACACTGATTAAACTAAAGTCAGTGTTCTGCAGGAATGTGCCAGCTTTTTAAAAATCTGATCAGTTGTGTCTGTTTGAAGGGGTTAGAACTGCTAAAAATTAGTTGAACATCTCTAAAATTTGATTTTTCAGAAACTGTGACTGAGAGACATGTGGATGTCCTAATTTGGGAAAAGATTTTGGAAGAATTATTGGAAATCCATGGAAACAGAAATTCTAGTTTACAGTCATCTGTAACCTCTATGTAGGTACAGCCCTGTCTTAAAATAAATAACGTCTTACTGACTTGAAGAAAAAAATTGGCTAAGACACATTCAGTACTCAGACTCCAGTGAAGTTTTGTTTAAACGGGGAGTATAGCAATCAGTTTCTACAATCTGAACAATAATAATTCTAGAGCTTAGAATATGTAGTTAACATGCATTTGGAGGGCTGCTTTACTTTTAAAATATAAGCCTTCATTTGCTAAAGCAAAAATATGCATTTTTATATGCAAGCGGTTAGTCAAGTGCCTAGGCAATTCTGCAAGAATGAATTGGATGACATAAATAGTAATTTCGTATTCAAAATCTGGATAATGTATTTGTACTTACTATAGCACATGTGTAGCTCATGGTTGATGTGCAATTCATAACTCTTTCTTTAAAGAAAAGATGAATGATTGGATCTGAGCATTCTTAACAAAAACAGAAGTGAGTACCTCTTTTGGGAAAAATGTCAAATCTGCATTGGCTTTTCCTATTTTACCAGCACCCAAAGGAGAAAAGGAAAAACTCATGCTTATCACTGAAGCATTTAAGAAGCTGACATTTAACTTCCATCAAATAAATTTCTTTGAATATTAGTGCAGTCAATCAGAACAAAAATACTTGTACATGTAAAGAAGAAAGTATTACCAGTGTATGAAACGTGGGTAACCAAAAAAAATTTGAACAATCCTGAATTAATGATTTCATTCTCCTGCAAGAACAAAACCTAGGTAAAAACCCAAGCGAAACTATAAATAGCTGCACTCCACCTCTGTTGTGTAGCTACAACCCCATTTTCTCCACAGTTGTGTCAGGATCGGGTCTCTTGCCTTACCCACATAAGCCTCCATGTACGTCAGTATGGAGGAAGATCTTTGGACAGCACAGGCATTGCCAGCCATGGTGTGGTGGGTTAACCTTGGCTGGCTACCAGCGCCTACCCAGCTGCTCTCTCACTCCCCCACCTCAACAGGATAGGAGGAGAAAATAAGATGAAAAAGCTCATAAAGCCTGCTGTACTCAGAGAGAAGTTGAATGCCTCCTGCTTTAAAAAGTCAGCAACAAACACTCTGGAGTGGTAGGCATGAAAGTTGAAAAGAAAGGACAAAGGAAAATCCTAACAGTCAAATGCTGACCTCCGTGAGGGACACACAGAAATTACCTAGTGGTACTGGGCTGCCTAATGTCACTGGCTGAGAGGGGTTGTTAGCTTTCTGACATGTTGCTGAAGCAATGAGTTTAGGAGCTGAAGTTAAGCTACTGAAGGCATAAGTAATCACCCAGGAGAGATTTGCCATGGCATTGTTCTGAAACTCCTCAAGGATTCTTTGCTCCTTGTTATCTGACACTTTTTTTCAGCTGTCCCCAAGCAATGAGACAACTTTTCAGATCTGCAGAAGAGCTAATGGGCTCCTCAATGACATTGGGCAAGTTCTAGCCTGGGGCAACTCACACATCACAGTCACTTAGTTTAGCATAGGCGCTAGGGGATTTGGGGATGGGGGAAAATCCTTCAACACAGAGGACCCTGGGTTAGGGCTACTCTATGTGTCTTCTACACATTACTAGAGATTCATCTGTGGAATAGAGCTGGACTGTTATTTCGAGTTCAATGCTTTCCCTCTGACAGATGAAGAGCTGAGCAACTCATTCAACAACTAGTGAAATCACTTTCCTTGACTTCTAGCCTACTTTTTATTTCAACTGTTGGCTTTGTAGGGGGATTAGAAAGCTTAAACCCAAATTCTGTCCTTTATAGTAACACAGCTGTCTCTGAAGTCACGGAAAGTTGTACTCAACATATCTGAGTCTAGCATTTGACCAAGGGTTCTTATTCAGTCATTTCCAAAGGAGGCCAATCACCACCAAATATATGCCCTGCAGGAAAGGATGCCAAAATGCCAGTTCTTCTCTGTGAATGTGCTGGAAACCAGCAGGGACTGTAGGGGTGCAGCTGTGCTGTGGCAGAAGTCATCCTGTGAAGGTTGCAGTTTGGGCATGGCCCTCAGGCTGGAGTTATTTCAGGTGACCACAGCTGATGTGTGGGCTGCTTGGTGATCTGGATTTTAAACTCTGAAAAGAACTGGGTCAGCAGGGGCAGAAGAAATTGACACTGCTGGGTCACCCTAGGACACAAGTGCCTGTCCAGCCAGCCCAGCCCCTCTCCCTCATTCCCCTGGGAAGCCTATTGTAGTGCCCTATCTGGGAATGACTCCCATCTCGCTTCTGGCCCCTTAGCCTTCCAAGGTAAATGGCCTATGTTTTGGAGCTCTTAGCCATATGAAGATTTCAGGGTGTAGCTCAAGATAGTCAAGATGACCACCCCTCGTAGGCTGAGAATGGTGCTTTAAGGCTGGGGCCCAGTTCATTAGCTGGTGCAATAGCCAGCAGAGCCTTGGGGATTTGATTAGACAGTCAACAGCTGGTACTAAATTTAAGACACAAACCTTGCACAGGCTGGATTCTTTGCAGCCAACAGTGTGATGAAAAAGCAATTCCTCTTTGTTTTTCTAGAGCACGTGCAAGCAGCCACATTTCTACAGAAATTCCTTTGTTACTGAAATCAGTTCTGCAAACAGCTTGTGCGGAAACAGTGGGGAAGGTCCTGTCACACCAGTTTCATGGATTGGTCTAGTGAAAGTTCTTCAGAATTTTGTAGAGGGGTAAGAGGTGGATTCTCTCTTGCTGATATTAAACCAGTCCATTAAAAAGGTGACGTTTTCCCAGAGCAAAAAATGGAGGTATTTCTGATGTGAATAGTAAGAAGGCTATCTTTATTGCAAGCTTAATTTTGCTCATTTCAGTGACTGTAGAAAGCAAACAGCACTACTCTCAGCTTTTCCATATTTTCCTATGCTCCTTATCCAGAATATCTTGTAAGTCTGAACAAGAAATAAAGAAGTCAAAGGTGATCTTTTCCCACTTCCTGGACACTCATGGACCACTATTGCCTTTCTAGGTGTGTTGCTGGAAACTGCAGATGAGGTAGGGCTCAGACATTCTTTGAGTGCCCTGTGGGTGCTGGCAGTAAGAAGCCATTTCCAATAGCAGGGATGGTGTGTGAGACATGGTGTGTGGAGTCAGACTGGTCTCTTCCTGATGACAGCTTGCAAGACCCCAGTGGGTCACTGTCAGAGCCACTAAGAGCTGGCAAATCATACCTGACCATCTCCCTGCCTTCCTGGTCAGTGATTCACAATTGCAACCACTCCTAATAATACCTACTCAAATCAAACTTGAGGGATCCTTTCCCTGATGCACACCATTAGTGTCTCAAAGGATTCCCTCCTTGTTTTCCCTTCCCCACCCTACCGATACTTATTGACAAGAGCTGCCTCCACATGTGTTATGCAGGGCATTTTGAATGTGTTTGTTGTTTAGCAAAGTCCAAGCTGCAGAATAATAAGATGCCAGGGATTCCTAGACATAGTGAAATATCATACTTCATGTATGTCAAGCCAGTAAATGCAGGCTGATTCATAAAACCACCCTGAACAAATGAGTTATTACCACTCGTGCAGTCCTAGAGGATACTTGAAAAGTGAAGCACAATTAAAAGAGAAAGGCACGCTCTGTTATGCAGTCTTGTTGCTTGGAGGTGCAACAAAGGAACAGGGAGTCAGAAGTACCTTGGGTTAGGTGTTAGGTGTTTTGTTCCCTTCCTTACTCCCCTTTCTCCTCTGGGATATGCTCTACATCACTGGACCTCTCCTGGGACTTTTGGGATAAACAGGTGTGACTGCATGGACAAAAACATGCTAAGCCTTAGGTGTCAATGAAAGAGACTGAATTCTGAAAAGAAACAGATAATCTATCATTATCTGTGTGAGGGTCCCAATCAAGACTAGAGTGTATTATTTATAGGGGAAGCATGTAGCCATTGTTAAGTGTATTGTATCTGAAGGACACTGAAGAACAGATGTTCATAGGTATTTAAAAACCTATTCAATATTAGGGTTGGAGCTTAAATGTCTTTAGAAATCTGGACTAGAGAGATAAATGTTGAAAGAATTGTCTAAAAACCCCATATGGAGGAGGATTAGGGAGTCAGTTGGGTATGTGACACATATAAGGTACTAAGCATCTAAAACCAGAGGGATAGTTTTAAAGATTTTTAAAAACCAGGAAAGTCCCACTGTGCTGAAAAGTGCCTTGCTATTTCTATTTTGTAGTCTCCTGCCTCTGCATGTATGTACATAATTTGAAAATCAGACAGCATTTCCACTTACGGAAATGCAGTTTGGGGTCCAAGTGATTTCTGTGTCTAAATGAGACTGTCAGTATTTGGTAGGGTCTTGTGGGAGAGAAAGTTGTGCATTAAACTGATCTCTCTCACTTCTCAGCTCAATGGTTAAGTGAGAACTTGCCTTTCTTACCTCTCTGCCGATACTGAATGGTATGAGCAGAAGTCACTTAAGACCAAGACAAATGGAAACTTAAATTCTGAGTAGTACAGGTGTTGACAAGACATTATATTGGTGTAGCCCTCTGCCCCGGGACAAGCTGTCTCTGTTGCAGCCTTTGATGCTGAATTTCCTGGGAAGTGACAGCACTCTTCCTCAAGTCTTTCAAATAAGTGGGCAAAATACCTAAGAAAAAAAATAGGGGGAGGATGAATAGATGGCAAAAATACATAGACATCTGTAATATGATAAATTTTTGGCCAGCTTTGCACTGAGGGAAAAAAAATATCAAGGTTAATTGAAAGATATGATTTATCATTGATGATGTTTCCAGTATTGGGAGTGGCTGGAACATGAGTAAGTGTTTTCAAAGCTGTTTTGCCTCATACCATTGATGGCGCCTGTAAAGATTATGCATATATGAGTTTTCATTTCTCTGTAGCTGCAGCTGGCTTCAACACTAGAACAGCACATTGCAGAGCACTGTCCTGCAGGGATGCTGGATGTGTAGAGCTGCGCAGTCCTGCCACACTGTCAGAGGTGAGAGCAAGCACCTTCCCCTTCATCCACTCCTCTCCTGCAAACGCACTTTGTGTCTTCTCAGGAGGGCAACTGGTTGAATTGCTGTTTCTCTTCACAGAAAAGGCCAGAGGCACAGAGGGAAGGGGAGGAGGAGCAAAATGCAGCACAAGAAGGTGTCTTCTGAGCCAAATGAACTACAGGGAGGTCAGGCACAGTATGTTCTCTCCAAAGAGGGCCTCTGCGAAATCCCTGACAAAATCCTTGCCGTGTGGTAAATCCTCTGGTGGAATATCAAGTCTGCTGCTCCCGCTCAGGACGAGAAGTACCCCACTGAGCCAGCACCAGCAATGCTCAAGAGCCAGACCTGGCTAACCCAGCCTAATGCTGTCTTCTCCTGCAACCAGGAGAAGCAGCAGTGCAGCGATGTGGGGAGACATCACCAGCCTGAGGACGCCTGCCTGGTTTTGCCTGCTACTGGTAGGTTGAAGAGGTTCCAGTCTGGTGAGGAGGGAGCTGGGCTGGGAAGCAGGGTGGCTGCAGGACACTGTAGCCCCAGTGAAGCCAGTGGGGAAACTCCCCTGCCTCTGCCTCTGGCTCCACAAAGTGGATTCACACCTCTGCTGCCCATACACACAAATCCTCTGTCTCCCAGCCCTGATGATAAACAGGCATCTGGGGCCATTAAAACCTTTTTTTTCTGTAAGAGGACCTGGCAGGTGAGCACAGGTTTGGGCAGACCTCTGAGCAGTGGTGGGGATAGCTCACCTAAGAGTTGGCGAGCAAAGGTCTGGGTGATCCAGCCTTGTCTGGAGGCTTTGCTGCAGGTCAGTATAAACATTGCATGCCTTGCACCAGGGAGATCCTTTTGCTATGGGGACAGCCTGAAATCCCTGAGATGGCAACAGCCAGCCCATGCCGCTTTGTGGTGAAATGGCTGAGGGCAGCGTGGCCTCTGAGCTGCCACGGCTGTGTAATTCCCATGCCTCAGTTTCCCTTGCACAATGCAGGAGCACTGGCACTGACTCTTGCTTAGAAAGGAGAAAAAAATCATGTTTTGGATGCATTGAGGAGCTAGAGGTGGAAAGCATTCCATTTAATAACACATGGCAATGAGAAGTTTCAAAACAATATCAGGGAAAGGGAGGGGAGGGGGGCAGTTTTCAGTGAAAAGGTTTTGTGTATCAGCAGTTTGGATCTGTTTTGATATTAATAATCTGGACTCACTTTTTCTTTCTTATTATCATTGGCATTATTTATTTCTATCTGATTTAATTAATGAAGAGCCTGTTGGCTCCTGCATAGAAGCAGGTGTTCCATGTCCTTCCCCTTGGCAGGCAGTACCTGCGCTCAGCTCCAGGCACAATGGCAGCCACTTGGCCAACATTTGGTGGGGGTAATTAAGGGCTGCTGGGACTTACTCTATTTCCCTGCAGGTGCACAGGCTGGCATATGATTTCTGACCAGCTGTATCCATTGCATGTGTATGCAGGGAAGGGACTATTGCAGTGACAGGCACTGCAGGGGCAATGGTACCATCATGTGAAGACCTGCTTTCTAAATCAGCCCTGCAAGGGATACCTAGCTTCGTGGCTGTTGCCTGACACTGTGTTTTCTTCATGGCCATAAGCTGTGCCTCCTGCCCCATCCCACCAGCTTCCTGGCACCTTCCTGAGAGCAACATAACACAGCTCAGTGCCCATATTGGGGAGCTCTGAGACAATGCTGCTGCTTTCCTAGGTTTTAATTCACAAGGAATTAACGTGGGATTAAGGAAACACATGAAAGAGAGGCAACACCGTATCACCCCCACCCCCACCACCCCCACCCCCAAAAATCATGAAAGCATCTGTGACGATATTCCACAAAGCAGTGGCACTCACTCTGTTTGCAACCTGATCCTGCCAGGGAGCCAAAGGGAATAGCATATCACTTCCTGCTGGCTTTGGCAATGATGGCACAGAGAGCAAGCGGTCAGACCTGTTCAGGAGCAGCATGGAGATCCCACAAGTGTAGTGAGTTGGCCAAAGACATCTCTCAGGCCTGGAAGGTACTTCCAAGAAGTACTGTTTCTTGGGATGGTAGGAATTTGTGCAGCACAGAAGTGTGTTGCTGCTGTGACCATGAGGTGTGTAACAAAACAGCAGTGTGTGCCTAGGGAATTGCAGAGGACTGAAGAAAAAAAAGTAGAAACTGACAGTGTGACAAGGCTGCAGCAGATATGGATAAGTAACAGAAGAGTGGAGCTAAGCAGAGCACTTGCTAGGACAGATCTGAACACCAGGGAGGGGAAACAGCTGGTCCACAGCAGGGTCTTACTGCTCCTGCAGCCCAGTACCTACACCTCATGAATGGGGAAGATTTCACCAAGGACATATTTCTGTAGGACAGTGAGAGGGAAACTGGTCAGGGGGCTCCTGGTGCACAAGCAAGATACCTCCAACATCCTCAGAATGACAAAGGTTTGCAAATGCTATTGACGGCCATTCTGCTCAGCAATGCCCCATTCTCCAAGATAGAGGTACATGCTGAGACCCCGCAGCATTTACAAGCCTTTGTTTACATACTCCAGGCTTTAAGCACTTGCAATTTTGTGGCCTGCCCCACACACCCTAAAAACTTGTCCTTAACAGTTATCTCTGGATTTGAAACTCCTGTAAAAACAAAAACAACTGGTTTTGGCTGCTCTGCCAAACAGTCTCTCACCATAAAAAGGAGACTGATTTTTCTCTCTGGGTAAAGTAAAAGGTTACAACAATATTTAGTTTGAACTTTCTTGAGATCAGGCATTTATTTTCACTCACTCTCTCAGCATGTGCGTGTGTACATGGAAAGTACCTTGAAGTGAGTCAGCATTACTCAAAGTGAATCATTGGTCACTGCTTCTCTGGGACATTCATTCAGTGTTGCGTGAAAGTTTTCTCTTCCTTCCAAGCCAGGATGGAATTATTTGTGCTTCTTCCAGACTGCCGTAGACATTAAGGCACTGGCTTAGAAACCAAACAAGGGACTATCTCAAACCCACTGGTGACTTGAGGGAAGGCTTGATAATGGACCACTACTATAGCAGTAATGAGAAATAGAAATGTTGTTTTAATCTCTCCAAAAGAAGAGGCTTGCCTCCATCTGGTTTAGCCTACAGCATCATGGAAAAGTTTGTTGCTTCATGAAGCAGCAGTATCTCTGAATGCAAGCAACAGAAGTGTCTCTTCCTGTCATTAGATCAGGCACTCTCTCAAGTCCCAGGGCAATAGAGATTTCGAAGTCCGTTTGGAGGGCGTCTAAGAAACATAGAGGAAAGAGTAAGATCTGCATAGCAAGGGCTTTGGAGAAGCAGGTTTATCTTCTTATCTGTCATTTACTTCAGATTCAGTTCTCAGGGCACATCCGGGTATGCAAGGATAAATTTCTGATGCTTTAGATGAGTTGTCCTTGTCAGGAATGATTTCAAAGTGTGTGTTTTCTCCCACATCACTCAATTTATTCCATGGACACAGGAACTGTTAGTCCTTCTTTTTAACAACTCCCTGAAATACTGTGAGGAGGCTTTTTCTTTCCATTTCAAGAAGCCACAGCCTTTCCTTTCAATCAGATACCAACTCCCACAATAACCTCTTGGTAAGGATCTGTGTCTCCTTTTTAGCAGTCTCCTCCTTCTCCAGCAAAGAGTGGTGACATTGCCCTGTCCCAGGCTTGCAAGCAGCAATGCCCAGCATTGCTCTGTCAGCCATGGTAGCCTCCCTGCAACAGCCAGGCCATCTCTGCCAGGACTACTTGCATTGGTGACACCTGGGTGCTTTCCAGGGGAGGCCCAACATGATGCTTTGAGTGCAGGAGAGGAAGGAGACCTTGTCTTGTCTGACCCACAAATCTGCCAGACCTCACAGGCCCTGGCCCAGGTGGCAGTTGCTCCCTGATGTTGCTTCTCTGGCTTCCCATGACAGAGTCCAGCCCTTCATCGGGTAACCTGTATTTCCTGCATGCATCAAAGGAGATAACTGGTGTTGTAATCTGCCTCCTCTGGCTTCAGAGGATGTTTGTGATGGGAGCGCTGGTCTTGGAGTAAGGCTACCTTGCACCCCACACTATTTCCACTAAAATAGGAGTACAGAGGAAAACCCAAATTTGGTTACTTTGTCAGACAAAAGTGACCCTATTTTGTGGAGAAAAGTTGAAAATTATGAGCTTTTGTTGCTTTCAATTTCTTCAAGGAGTTCAACATTTAATATGAATGCAAGAAAACATATTTGTGTTCAACGTATGCTGAGGGAAAGGTACGTGTGCAGATCTGCTGGTCTGGTGAACCAAGGCTGGTGCCAGAATGGAGGCCATGGAGTGTTTCATCCTGCTCAGGTCAGCCTCAGTGGCTCCACAGCACTGCCCATTACTCCAAGATGCATGAGCTAGATAGGCAATTCTGGTACTGGGTAGGCACCCAACTGATGCCTCTCAGGAATACTTCCCCTGGCCATCTACTTAAATCATATTCAGTCACCCGTGCGGTTGTTACTCCTTCAAAAGATGGGTGCAGCGGAGGATGGAGCCAGGGGGCTGGAGGGAGCATTTGGAAGAGAGGCCAGCTGAAGCTGGCCACAGTGGGTGGCAAGGGGGGATTTCCCTTGCTAGCCAGGCTGTTTCTCTCCTCCCCTCTTGTTGGCCCCATAGGGGCTCACTCAGGAGCTTGAGGGCTGGAGCAGCTCCCTGTGCCTGGTGCCAGCGGGAGAGGGAAAGGCAGCCAGGGAATCTCTGGAGCTCACTACCATCGACTGGAGGGAGGGTGAGGAAGAGCCCTGCTGGTGAGTAGCTTGAGGAAAAAAAGGGGGGGGGGGGGGGAAGTTAAAACTGGGACAAAACTGCTGGCATTTATGAATGACTTGGCATAGCATCTGCTCTTGGATGCGGTAACTGACACAGAGTTTCCAGCGATCTCACGTGTCCAAAGGAGAGCTAATATGCCCAAGATGCCTGTTGCCTTAGTCACTTCAGTTCCGGAGAAAGTCTGTGGGTGAGGGGAAAAAAACATCCTTTGCAAAGATCTTTCAAAAATCTTTTTTTAAAAAAACAATTCTGTGCAGGCTGTGAAGGGACTACACCTATGGAAGTGATGTTAGGACAACCTGTCTGTGCTGTATGGAGAAAGGCAAGGGGTGGATAGGAGCTCATAATCTTTAACCTTTGGAAACTCAGCATACGGCTGAGTTACTGAAAAATTGTTATTCTTGGTTTTGGATATGAGGCACTATCAGGCACTATTTACTCTCTTGTTTTACTGGGGGTGAAGCCTACTTTGTTCTTGTTAAGCAGCTGAAAGCAACAGCAACCTCATCGTGATAGGATCATCCTGGATGCTATGTTTTCATATAATAAAATTGCATGAAATTTTTTCTTCAACACACCAATTGCAAAATTCCTTGGATGCAAAGGCAGCCACAAACCTAAGAGTCAAGAAGCTTTGTCAGCAGAGGTTGTGAAAGCAGGAACAGGGAGAAATCCAGGTGATCCTTTAAAGATGGAGCCAGTGTGGGAGGATGCACTGAGAAAGCCTGTGCTTGGTCCACCTAGGAATGGGTTTAAATTAAATTAAAACACAAGCTTATAAGTAAACCTGAAAGCCAGGTACCTAAAACCCATTTTGAATTAGGTTTTGTGATGACTGAGGAGGAAAGAGAAAGTAAGTGAAACTAGCCACAGAACCACAGCTTTTGATGACCTTGGCTATAAAGAGGGCAAGGACTTAGGGGAAGAAAAAAAGAATGTTTCTATTGCTTTTGGGTGTGTTGTGGCTGACTGGGATTTATTCAAGCAAGACAGGTCTTGCAGGATGGGATGGGCAGACCAAGGGATGTAGAAGGACATCAGTAAAAGTAGGATTAAGGTCAAATACAGGACTAAAGAAGCTTGTAAAACTCTTAGAAAAAAAGGTGAGGGTATATTAATAATTCCTCTGAGATATTCTGTACAAGCAAATAAAGTCTACCCAATCCAAAATGAAGTCCTTCAGCAAGAAATTTTACTGAGCAGAGATGCTGCTGCATCCTTCCCAGAGAGAAAGTTTTATAAAAGGCTTGTAGAAACACCTTTTGATGATTCAGTATCTTTACTGTATGCCACCATACAGACTGCTGTGCTAGTGACCCTGCATAATTTTTCTAACCACAGACCAAAGAACGATAATTACATATCTCAATACCTCTTGAAATTATGTCTTACTTTTCCACATCCAGAATGTTGGAACCATAAAAAATAGTGACCTAACAAATTTTTTTGTGAGTAGCAATATAAGTTCTCTATCTGAAGTGCATGTACACTAAATTAAGTCAAACATCCCAAATCTTTGTGGCACAAAATCCCATGCGGTCTTTGACAACCATCCAGGCTTATACCTTCTGAGGAGGTGGGTACAGAATTAAAGCAGATTACACCCTCCACTGAAGGATGCAGCTTTTTGCACATGTGCAATCCTGTTAAAAAGTTAATTCATTACTTTCTTGTCAATCTTTTTAATGGTATGCTATTAGATAAATTAAAGAATAACTCCAATATTTAGTCAATAGTAGTGGTTAAGCTATTTTTTTAATATTGTCTTGCAGGTTTCTTCCAGTAGCTAGAAAACAAGACAGAAGCTTGACCACTGACATTTTTTGCTATAAAATGTTATCAAATGGGGCTGTCAGCTCAGAAATTTCCATATTCCTAGGGTCATCTGCACAAGGTTACATGACAATGGACAACTTTTATGTACTCCAGTGTTTCTACAATCCATTTTTAAATGTAATGAAAGCAATGGAATTCACATTATCTATCCTTAGGAGATATTCTACAGACTAATATGTTATCAGAATGCTTTTTTTGATTGCTGTGAAGATGTATTGATTATACTGCAATCATATCTGAAGAATCTGATTGGGAATGCATATCTGAAAGCTGATGACAAATGTGGTTTGCTTTGCTTGGCATAGTTTCTGACTCTGCTTTTCCAGCTTCTTTCCAAAACCTTAATTCTAGAGTATATGTGTTTTGCAGTTACGTTCAGAATGCATAGTGTTGGTGATATTGAGAAAGAACCAGCTACCAAAAGGTTTTTTCCATTGGACAAAAATATTGAAAACATTTTAAGCATTCTCTAGATAATTCTTATTTTCCTTCCTTGTATCCCAATTTCCTACCTGAAAACAAACAGAAGAAAAGAAGGTTATATTAACTTCCTTTTCGTTTCTGACAACTTAAAACCTTTGGAATTTCAGATAGAATTAACAAATGTTATTGAAACACTTCTGGTTCTAGATGTCCTACATACAGCACTAGGAAGGGGTAATTGTTACTTCTTCACCTTTTTAATGGAAATTTTCTTGCAGACTCACATTTCCAGCAGGCCTGTTTAGAAGGGTATAGGATAGTACTGCAGTTGCCCTGTTAACAAAATTCAAACACAACTATGAAATGTACACAGTATTAAGGTATGGGCAAACCACAGATTTACAAAGCAGCATAGTAGTGTCATCTGTTTTGCTCTGTATTTGTTTCCTGACAGTTCTTAACATTTGGTTTGCTTTTTTGGCTGCTGCCAAGCACTGAGCTGACATTTTCATGGGACTACCTGTCATTACACCTAGACCTCACAGTAATTCTTCACCATTTTTCTTACTGCCTCAAGAAACTTGGTATCACCAAGAAAACTTTTTCTCCCTGCTCACCTCCCATTTTCTAGGGCACTTATGAATGTGTGGAAAAGCACGGGTCACAGAGCACAGCTGTCCGTGAGTGACCTCCTTCCTTTACAGGAATTGACCATTATCCCAGAGCTTCTGTTTCCTTTTTATGAACTAGTTATACCTGTCAAGACTACCCCTGCTGTACCATGGCTGCTTAGTGTCCTTAGAGGCCTCAGGTGAAGGGATTTGTCAAAAGCTGAGACTATATCATGTAAATGGCCCTTATGCAAATGTTTGTTCATCCTTTCAAAGACCTCTAAGAGGCTTGTAAGAAGGGACTGCTCTTTACAGAAGCCATGCTAACACTTCTCAATTAGGTTTTATTTATCCAGGTGCCCTCTGGCTCTGCACTTCATTGTAGTCTCTGCTTTTTGGTATTGTTAGACTACCAGGCCTGTAGTTTTCTGTTATCTTTAAAAAAAATTTAAAAAATTTCAACCTTCAGTTAACTTGTGGGCATCACCCCAGTTTTCCTGCTGTTCATCCTGGTGCACAGCATTCATTTAACTCCCGGCAACCTCCACTGCTCTCAGCCCTCCTCCACACCCTGGCTGTCAGTCAGACCTATTGACTCTGCTGAGCTTTTTGCTCTTCATGATGCAGAAAGAGGATTTAATAAACAGCTCAAGTCCTTTTGCTAGTTTCTCCTCTTTTTCAGTTTCATTTTGCTAGTTTCCCCTTTACATGCTTTCCCTAGAAACAACTTCAGCTTTTTGAATTCTTAATTTTTCTGTTTAACTACATTGACTTCCTTTCTCTCCTACTCTTTCAGAGGAATTTAGATACAGCTGAATGAACTGACAAATGTGACAGTCATGCTGAAAGGGACTGGAACAAGCGCAGTCAAATAATAGGAGGCTTAAAGGCAAAACAAATGCCTGCTTATCTTTCATTCTGCTTTCCCTTTGCCTCCTGCCCCATCCCCCAACAAAAATAAACAAAAAATTCCTTTTTCTAGAGAAAGTTGTTTACAAATATGATGTCCTTATTTTAACCAAATGCATATCTGTACATCAGCAAACGGGTCTGGGCTAAGGAGAAAAGGCCGGTCACAGTAAAGTGATGCTGATATGACAGCATTGGAGACTTCCCCTCAAGTTCTTCTCTGCTTTGAGTCTCGTGAGTTTCATGATTCAGCGCTTCCCTTTTCTTCCATTTCCCCACTCCTTTCCAATAGTTTAACACATGATAGGGCAAGAGCTGTGTGGCTTTCCCAGCTGCTGTTGCTGTGTGTCACTGATGGTCCTTACAAAGGACTGCAGAGCCGTTATGGTTTCTAGTCATATTGCCTGCATCCATTTAAGCTGTGGCTGCTACTGTAAGAAGTGGAGAGATTTTTTTATTCCTCCCTCCTCCTCACCCCAGGTCTGCATCATTTGCCAGAAGTCCTGTTCTCCATTAGACAGAAATCCTCTAAATCGAAGAATTACCTGAATAGCTCAACTGACTTTGGAGATGGGCTTATAATGGAAATGGGGATGGTGAGAGAGGTACAGAAGCATTTCTCTTTGAACATTTCCAGTTGTCTGCTTCTAACTCAAGTTTTTTTGAGTTTTTGTGAGCTTACTACTAAAGGAAGCATGTCCCCAGCTAGCTGATCAGACTTTAGTACAGTTCTAATCAGCTTTTTCTTCTTCTTTCACCTTTTCAGCTCTCCTCCAAGATGCTCTGGGATCCCAGGGCTATTCCTCAGTCTGCCCCTATTTTATTCATGTTTTCCTCTTACATTATTGTTTCTGAATCCTGGAACACAACCAATGATTCTGGGCAAATGAGAATTGGTGGATTTGTAAGACTAGCCATATAAAAGAAAGCATGTCAGCAGAGGCACCTCTGGATGGATATTCAGGAGTATTTTGGCTTGCCTGTTTTTCCAAAGGATCTTAGCGTTAAAATGCTAGTGGTCAAAGAATATTGGGAATGTAATTCCTTCATATACTTAATCTGCTATAAATACTCTTTCACTTAGCTGTCTCCACTGTGCTGATAAACTCCAGATTTCCTTCACTTACCCATTGTCACTGAAAGCGCTGATTTCTTTTTTTAATGGATATATAAAAGGTGTCTAATAAAAAGGAAATTGCTATCCCAAAGCAATTTTCCACAGAAAAAAATACTCGGGAAAAATATATTTTCTCAATTTTCTTCTTTTTTGTAGGGAAGGGATTTTATATCCATTCTCTCCTCCAAATTTTTAAAACAAAAGTTTTGAGGTAAATATGCTAGTTTTGGGAAAACCTAAAATGTCATTCTTTCTTTCCTCTGCTCCTTTAATCCCATTTTTTTGCACAATTTTCCTTCATTTTCCAGTAATATCCAGAAGGAGACAGAAAAGTGAGTTACAGAGAAATACCAAATTAAGTTTTCTTCCTGGAACTGTGAAGGGAAGGCCACTAAATTGCTAAAGTCCTCATTTGAAAGTGGAATCTGTAGGGAAAATACTTCTCAGTTCTTGATCAGTACTTTAAACAAAAGCTCATGCTGACTCTTTGCTGCCTAGGAAGAACGCAACTCAAAATGCACCTAGCTTTCCATCAGGTGCGTCTTGATTTAACCCTTCAGCTTGGATTTCTTTATGTTGAAGTACCTGCCTGTTGTTATAGCAAAAGACCACCTTCCACATGATCTGCTGTCACTTTTTCTGTTCCTGTTGTTTCTGTGAGTCCTTCCTCAAGAATTGTTGAATCCTCTGTCACCTGTGCAGAAAGACTGTTATTTGATTATGTTCACAGCATCATGTGCGTCTCATGGAAGAGATGACAAAGGACCCTGGAGAAGGTCACCCATCATCTGAATGGCATGAAGGGGGCAAAGTGACTCAAGCTCCACTATGCAGCAGTACAGGATGAGGACCCTCTGTCACAGCCAGGTGAGACCAGAGGCTCTTGGAGCAGGGTGGTACCTTTGCACCAGGAGCCTGTCATCCTTGCAGCTGACAAGGGAAGATGTTCAGTGCTCCAGGACTGGCTGCTCACCTTGGAGAGATGGTGGTGTTGTTTGCATGATGGCATACCATGCTGGGGTGCCATGAAAGGGGTGCAAGGGTCTGCATGGAGAGCGATGGAGCTGGTGGGCTCCAGGAGTAGCCCTGTGCTGAGTCCTCATTCTCAACAGTTGCTGAGCTCAACATCTTTTCTGTGGATTTACCCTAGGGGATAAGCTACCTCACCCTGGGCACAAGGTACCCAGATGTGACAGGCCCAGTCCTGCCATGTTGGAGGTCCCAAAAGGCTGAGACATGGTCTGCTGCTGTGGCATGCTGTCAGCAGGTTTGTCTCCCTGGAACACGGAGCAGAGCTTGACAGCGCCAGTGACAAGCGCTGGCATGTGCGATCAGCTTCACCCTGGCATTGCTCTTTAAACAACGTAGCGGGCTGGACCTGTCTTGATGAAGTGCAATACAGAGAAGGAAGAACTGGCCTCCTGCCTGGACCATGACAATGCAGACTGAATCACTCTCACATTCCTCCCTGACTTGACTTTGCACATGCAAAACCACCCACAGTGGGGGCTTAGCTATATGCTCATGCCAAAATAGAGACTCTGTGGACGAGCAAGACTCCTGACTTCTCCTGTCATGTCTTGTGGTTGGGTCATCTGTAGAGCTCTTTGTTGGCTACCAAGCACAGGTCCAGGAATGAATTCTTGTCTCACTGTCTTTGAGTGGTGTGGGTGTGCTTTCTACAGCATTGCAAGAAAAGTCCCTCTTGGTTACATGATTGTGTGCCAGTTCCATAGGCCTGCACTGTCTTTCTAAGTCTTGAGGAATCCCTTGTTCCGCCAGTTGTTTCTTGATCAACAAGCTATTTGGAAAGTAAGGACACTTTTACACCACTTTCATACAGTCTGCCTCAGGGGCCTGGACATCTATTAGGACTGCCAGGTGCAACTGTGGCATGAAGAGTCAGGATGGTGTCTGTCTTGTGCTTTCTGGCCACGTGGAAGTATCCAGCCAATGTATTATTAAGTTTACATTTTGTGCTGGATAAAGAAAAAGAAATGTTGTGTTCAGAGAGTTTTTCTTATTTTGCCAATATTTTGTGGGAAGACCTGTTTGTAGGATCTAGCTTCTGCATCAAGAAATAAGAGGTTTCAGTAACCTCTGATGGTATTTTCCGTTATGAAATATCTCTCTCTCCCCCTCTCTCCCCTGTTGTTTGATTCCTTGAAAAAAAATGCAGCCTTTTTTATTTTGTCTTTTCATTATGAAAAATCAAAGTCCAAACCTCTGAGTGACTTGGCAGCTACATCATTGTACAATGTGAGCAAAACGAAATGTAACAAGAGATAATGTAAAAGGTTTTGTTGAAAGGTGATGGTAGGGGAAATCTATATGCAAGAACAGGAAGTAATGACCTCTTGAATGAGGTTGTGAATCAGCAGTTAATTGCAGGTAGGTGTTTTATAGGGACTGGAATTGTCACACTGCCCTCTGATAAATCTGAAACAAGTGATCAAGACTCAAAGCCCTGCTTTTGCAAGAAATGTGTGCTGTGAAATCTATGCAGATTAGTACTTTCATTGTTTGCAGCTGGCTCAGAACAGTGTTCACAAGCAGAGCAGCATAGCTTTTCTTTAGCTGCAATGTGGGTGCACTTCAGATCCTGTTGTCTTGTTCTGCACTGAGTGGAGGTTTTAGTTTATTACGTCTTCTGTACCACTGTCCATGTGGAAGAGAACCTGTGCCTTCAAAGCATTAAAAAATAAAATACAATAACAGAGACCCTCAGGTTGTTAATTTGGAAGGTTGTTCATAGAATAGATCAAATTTATTTTGTAGGTTTCTTAAATTAAAAGCCACATCATGCTAGAATTGTAAAGGTACAAGGCAATGCTTTCTTTGTGAATAGATGAGATAGGAAAGACTAGAAAAGAAAGGGAGACAAGAAGAAGTGAGAGACATTAAATGGGTCAGCAGCAGTCAGGATTTTGCTTTTAGGTTCCTGGATGCAGGCTACTTTCCAGCTATATGGCCCATACACAGTAGGTGTCAAATGAATACTTCTTGTCTCTGTTCTGCTTCACCCTGGTTACTCACTGTCAGGTATGTGGGGTCTCTAGGCATCACAGGGAAGCCAGTGCTACAGCTGCTTTTGTATATCCATAACTTACAGGTCTTGGGGACCAGCACCTCATGTGCTTTCACAAAAGGAAAGTTGTCTTGGCCTGTCATTGGTGGTGGAGACCTTATTTCAAGGTATTATTTGGATCTGAAAATGCTACATTTGTGGGGAGGAGCCAGAGATGAGGCAGTTCATTCTGCTGCAGAGATACAGGGCATAGTTTTTGGCAAGCAGCTGCTGCTGCTGTTATACAGAATTTTCTTCTTCTATTTAATTCTTTTTTTCTCTTCTTTCTTTTTCTTCTTTTCTAATGTTTCCTGTAAACTATTCAAGGTTTAAATTGGGGCCTGTATCATCTTTGCTTGTCTTGGCTTAGTCTGAAGCCCCTGTCATCTCTTAATTAAATTATTTTACAAGGGGGAAGGGGTGGTGACAGGAGAACACATGGCACCACAGAACCAGAGAAAGTGTTTTGTGTTTAATTGTCTCACCAATTCCAAGGGGTTTTTGTTTCTGATTTTTCTCTCTTTTCGCCTTAGTGCCTGCCAAAAGCTACGCAGGGCAGCAGGTGCTGAGAGCAGAGCTGTGCTTGGAGGAATGGCTCCGTGGCATTTCTCCTTCTGGGAGAGGATTCAGTTTTCATTTCCAGCTTCTACAGTTCAGGTCAGCAGTGTGCAGCCTTGGTAGGAGCAGGGAGGAGGGGGAGCCTCTCTGATTCATTGTGGCAGTTTGTTCCTCCTCTGATTTCATGCATGATGTACAGTATACTGAACACTCCTTTATCTTTCTGACACATCTCCGAGGCCCTCTTCATTGTGATATCTGAAGACTGTGTGATCTTCTATGTTGTTATCCTCCCAGCATTCCTATAAAGCCAGTAAAAGCACACTCTTCAGTTCTAATAAAAATGGATTATCTTTGTGAAAAATTATTTTTATCATCACTTGATGGAAGTTGTGCACCTCTCATGACGGGAAGAAGACCATGTTTCAACACCTGCACCTTTCCAACATCCATAACCTTCATTATTTTCTGCACACTACCATTTACTTTTCGAGGAAGTCGGCTCTTTATGATCAAAGTCTTGGACATTTTTTGTTACGTAATCACAAAGCTAGCTGACAATGAATTTCTGTATTGCATTAGGGCCTGTAGAAATGTGGATTAAAAAATGGTCCCTACCTTGAAGATGTTACAATTCCCTCTGCAAGGATCCACTTGGAGGGAAAATGAACTCCAGAGTCGTTGGCAGGTGGGATCTGTGCAAGTGCGTGAACATGGATATGCTTGAGTGCTCTGTTCCTGAGGAAGTGAGTACCAAGAAAGCTTTACGAAATGGCATGCTCATGAGAGTTTATTGCTACAGCATTGGAAGAGTAAATAACATTGCTGAATGTGAATTTGTCCTAGTTGGTTTTTAAGGCAGAATATTTTGAAAGCAATGTAACACTTTCTCATAAATATGGGGCTGTAAATCCTTCACTTGAAAAGGGCTCCCATACCCATATTTCAACCCCAGGGGTGATGTTTTCTATGATGTAAAGCTTTTTCTCTCCTATTGAGGTTCCCCACATGTCCCATTTGTTGCAAGCTGGATCTGTGATCCGACTTGCTCACAGAGGATGCTTGTGGCATTGTGGAAAGAAACTTTTCCCTGGGAATCATCCCTACTAACAGCAGTGGCTGTTCCATGTTTGAATCTGCCTATCCTTGTAAGATGTGTTTGCCAAAGAGAAGATTTTATATGTGTAGAGGGAGCATTGGAGTTGTAACTTCCTGGCACTCAGCTTTGCAGACAGTTCTAAGAAAACACATCCGTGTACTTTCACATCATGAAAGTGACGTGGAAAAACTTTGCAACCAATTTGGGTGTACAGAGAAAATTTTTGTGATGGTACAGTTTAAAAACATCAACCGTGGATGATCAGAAAGGCTCAGTGGATATAGACAGAAGACCCATGGCCTGTTTCAGTTTTTGTCTGTATTTTTTTTCCCCTTGAAGGGGCTAGAGGGGTTTATGCTTCTGGCAAAAAGAAAAAAGGCATCATAAGTTTTGAATTATTTTGTGCACTTGGAAAAAAGTTTGTTCTTTCCGAGTTAGGAAAAGATATGAAGTGCAAGCAAATCTCTGCCTATATTTACATATTTTAAAAACTAGAGCCAAATTTGATTAGAGTCTGAATGAAAAAGAATACTTGTCAGGCCTTTTTTTTCTGCTGGGAATGAAAGTAGAAGGATAAGTTATTTCTTTCGAGATAATCAGGGGAATGTAATCAGAGTTATGGTAGCAGTGGGAGTTGAAGTGAAGATCAAAGTATTTAGGATACTTTAGGAAGGCCCATCAACATGGTCTTCACACCAGAGAACTTGCAAAGATGAGTGCAATACATGGGGGAAGGATGAAACTTTTACTATCTGACTTATCATTTCTTGTCAGAAATGGCCATCTCTCTGCTAGGTGGAGAAAAGAAGAGAAAGCTCTGGTTGATCATCTGTCTAAGGACCGGTGAAAGGTGGTGAGGCAAAAAGAGTCATCATAAAGACATTGTTCTTCATGCAAAAGTGGAAGACAGCAAGCTCCCCTGAGTGCAGTGCCTGCCATTCCCCTGGACAGGAACTGCCCTTGCATGTAGTGCCCATATTGCTGGTCTGGTCCTCTTCATGTCGGAAGGAGCATTGCACCAAGAGGAGCCAACCTGCCTCTTCTCCCTGTAGAAGGACAAGCAAAGGACAGCCCCCTGCAGCTCTTTTTCCAATTAATGCAGGCAACCACCTTTTTTCACAGGACTCCACTCCCATTTAGTTTCCAAATGAGGAAGCTGGGTACTAATTTCACCTATCGATCCAGTGGTCATTGATTTTTAATGGAAACTTCAGCTTATGGCAGAGTTAGCTGTTAAAAAAGGGTTGCTTTTCTCTTCAAGTATTTGCATGAGCAGCAGATTTTACAATGCCATTCTTTGAGATATTCCCTCTGCATGAATTAAACAATTAACTTTTTGTTATAGGTAAGCTGGGAATGCATGTATAATAAATGTTCATCATACAAGCAATTGATCTGCAACATTTTTAAAGGAATCTTTCTCACTTCCTGAAGGTAACAGATATATTTTACAATACATATATTGTCAACATTAAGTTCACATGACTAAAATTTCACTGTCTGCAAATGGGATTTCCAAGAGTGGGGTAGACTCTAGAGCCTTTTAACTGTATGTTTGGGTTGGTGCTTTAATAGGTCCAGCTTTTGCAACCAGCTACAAGAGGAAGAGGCTTCAGTTTTCTTTGCTTTGGGGGAAAAATGCCCTGTTGAGGGCCAGCTGCCAACTTATTGTAAAATAACCTGACTCCATTTGCTTTAAGCTTGGGGCAATGTAATAAATTTTTGTTGTGCTGGTTTTCACTCAGTGATGTTCTTCCATTATCTTTTGCCAACTCAACTATCTTGATATAAAAAAGACAGTTAGAATGATATCTTCCAAATGAATTGACCATAGGAAATTCTGTGGGATTATCATGTTGGCAGATATGATTTACATGCCTGTCTTGTTCAGAAAGGGGAGAAGTAAGGAGGAAGTTTCCACTTAGGTAGAGGCTTTCAGTATGAGTTTTTTCTCTTGCTTCTGACTTTCAAGCATTGGAGAGGAAGTCCATGTCATCCTTTCTTCTGAGGCTGGACAGCAAAAGGAGGACAGAAACTGACATGTTTTCATGAGAAAAACAGTTTTTAATAACCTCTTCCACTCTTATTCCAGAGACCAGTCTGATGGCGTCAGGGAATGGCTGGTTAAAAATGAATTCTAACTGAAACAGAAACATGCAATATAAAATAGGATCTTTATTTTGTAGCCACTCAGTAGGCATTAAAAGAGTTATAAATCAGGTGATTTATCTCTACCACTGCCTTTGCTATGGACAGATGTGAGCTTTCTTGCTTCACTTGCTTAGAAAACCAAAACTTGTTACTTTGCAGACCTGTCTGTTTGTGGTACTCAGAATGTTGTCGTGGAAACAATGAAGGTGTTCTGGCAGTCCCTTGCTCCATCCACATCACCAGGCTGCAACAAGGGTCAGATTGTGTTGCAAGTTGTGTATGAAGTGTGTTAAAGTGACTAAAGGAGAATACCCACAGGATTTCCACCCTTTACATTTAAAAGACCAGATCAAAATTTCTGCCTTTAAAGAACCTACAGAGAGGTATTTGTCACAAATCTATAAACAGGCTCTGCTCTCCCTGCAAACAACATCTGGGATTAACATAACCCCAAAGACCTGAATCTTTCTTTAAGCAAGGACTTGCCCTTATCCAAGGCATTGCCGATATTGTTAAAGCTGCCAGCCCCCTCTAAGCATGGATGAAAAAATGCTGAGGTATGAAAACATGGATTGGTATAATTAATCCTAATTTAGGCAGCACAATACTTCTTTATCTGTGAAGGATGCATTTTTATTGACATCTATCAATATTTTTCTGACATGACTGTTTGAGCAAAATGCTCTTTCCTATTTTCCTAACCCCACTGACAAAGTTATGATGGTACAGGTTTAAATTTAAATCCTTCCTGTGGGACATATATAACAATTCCCCTTTTTAGTTTCCTCTGTGATCAGAGTGTTGTTAGGAGGGTTTCATGTCAAAGCAATTCAATACCAATCTTTCCAAGATCCAATTACATCAACTGACTTTTAATTTGTTTCCCCACAGGAAGTTTTTCCTGCCAGTGTACCTGACCTGTGAGCAGTCACGTATCAGCAAAAGAGATCTCAGGAGTCCATGTGCCATGGTGGGAGCAGGAGGATCCCTTCTGAGGGTTGCCACTGGGTGGGATGCATAGCTTTTGAAAGGAACTCCAGAGCAAGAAGACACATTCCTTGTGGAAAGGGCAAGTAAGAAAAACGGACAAGCATCAAGCTGCACAAGCTAACAAAACAGTAGCTGCAGAGAGCAGAATGCCAAAGGCTTACACTGTGAGGTCCTACCATAAAGGTCCTAGTTCCCAGATGCTTAGATTCATCTTGGTTCCCAGCACATATTTTTGCATAGGAGTGAACAAACAAGCCACCTGAAGAAAATTTAAGGACATTCTTGGAATTATTTTCCTATGAACGTGAAGCAAGTAGAAGTAAAGACAGTTGGGGGTTTTTTTTGTTTTTTTTTTTTTGTTTTTTTTTAACTCAGCTATGAAGAAAAAGTGTGCTATAAAAATCATGTTGTAGCTTTTATATTTAGCCCTAATTGTGGCCCCATATATAGAAAAATTACGAAACCACAGCACATCTTCCAAGTAATATAAATTTTGAATTACAGGCTCCTGCTTGGGGCACTTTGAAGATTTTCTATTCTGTGTACAGATCTTCCACTTTCTGCTGAAAACAGCAAAAGAAATGTCTGTGAAGTCAGATCAATCCTTAAAGTGAAGTTTAGGCTTCTATATTTTAATGAGGTATCACCATTTTGGGTTCCAGTTGTTTGCATCTGTGGAATAATTTATAGTAACAGTCGATCTTTAACACAATCCTGCCTGGTCATATTGTGGTCATGGTTAAAGATTTCAGCCCTCTGTGGAAAAGTTTTGGGGTAGGAGTGTTTGAAGCTTTAAAAAAAACCTGCCCAAATTAATTAGAATCCTGACACACAGAGTATTTTACACAGACTTGTTAAAAGGCAGATCATTCAAAAGCGTGGAAGGAAGTGTTGTAGGGAGCTAAATGTAGTCACATTGATGACGCCCCTGCTTGCATAATGCTGTGGTTGAGACCTGAAAGCTTTTCTAACTTCATGAAACAGACATCATATTTTTGAATTGTGTTGAAATAAAAGCTCCCTAAAGTAAAGACTAATCTAAAAATGTTACTGGTAGCCTTAGCACAGCCCAGACACATATCATACTTAAAACAGAGGACCTAATTCTTCATGTAAAGGTGAATATATTTCATTAATATAGACCCATGCCTCCTTCTAATTGCAGCCGCAGTGTCCAGACTACAGACCTATGGGTTTCATTTCTTTTTTTCCTAGAAGTTTAAAAATGCATGGAGAGTTTGTATCAAGATCCTCTGAGTGGTTTGTTAATGTTTTTGCATTCTAAAAATATAGTGGCCTTTTTTTTCTCTTGTAAAGTTCCCAGCCATGTTATGTTCTTGGTCTTGTTAACTTTCTCTCCATTTCTGCTTCAAGTTTGGAGCTCCAAGGCTTTCTTTTGGGTTTTATCAAATTACACACTGAAGAAAGGCATACATTTCAGAAACAGATGGATTTAATGTGCATGAAAATACATGCCTTTTAAAGAAACTAAATTAGTAGTTCCACTTCTACCCCTTTTTATTGAAGACAGATCTCTGAGAGATCTCTGGTCTAAAGCATAACTTTACAGACATCAGCAAAATGAAATTTATTTGCATGGAAATTTGACAGAACATCAGAGAAACCATCAGCAACACCAAATCTGACAGTTTCTAGTAGACATGAAGGGAGCTGGGACAGTACTAATAAAAATATATAGAAAAAAAAGGCTTCAAGAATCCATAACCAGCAGATATTTCAAGACTCCTATTCACCATATATATTGAGTGCATCTGCAAATTCACAGCCACCCATGTCTCTAAACATTTGTCTTACAATAAAGTTAACTGGGAACAAGAAATTTTTTTTAGTGGCAAATTAGTGTTCATTTCTTTTCAAGATGTGGTGTCTCTCCTTATGAACTGAGAACCAAAAGTAAGATCAGATATTTTTTGAAAGCACCTGGCTCCCACAAGACTGCATTATAGAGAAAAGGTGAAGCAGAATAACTGCTCTGTTGCCTAGCCATGTTTCACTGAGTGTTGCCTTTGCCTCGCTGCAGAGGGACCTGCTCTGTGCTGTGTCTGTGCTTGCAGCACTGAATTTGAAAAGAGATGGGTAAAATTGCTGTGGGAGGATAGGACAGAAGGAGCTGCGAACATTTCCCATGGCACAGTGCATAGGACAGGGCCAAGTCTCCTGCAGATGTGACTCCTTAACAGTGTGGATGTGTCTTAATTTTGAGTCAGAATACTCTGTTGACATAACTCTGAGTGACCCAGGTTCAGGATTCTTCATGGTGTTTCTGGACCAGGCAAAAAAGGCAAAGGGAAAATGCCAATAATGCTCCCCCACCCCCCCCGCCCAGGATTGACCAGGGACTATTTAGACACCTGATTATGTCTACGATTTCAGAAAGCCGCTTAATTATATTCCTGACTATTAACATAAAATCAAGTCCATCCTTTTTCTGCCTGCTTAGGTCTTTCAATGAATAGGATTCCAGTGCTGACCAGGCTTGGAGCTGAATATGTGCGTTGGGACTTTGCTGAGCCCATGCCCAGCCAGGTTTTTTTGCAGAAATGTTCAGCACCTCCCTGCTCCCTCATTCCTGGAGGCTCTGATTTAGAAAGGAATTCTTTAAAGGGAGCACTTAGGTACATGCTTATGAGTTTTCCTGACCAATAACCCATGGACATTGGCCCAGAATTGTGCTTTATCAAAATGAGCTGCCTCCTCAATGGGAGCTGTTGAATCAGACCATCAAAGAAGGAAATAATAGTTGACATAAACATTCATTCTTCTTTATAGAAAGCAAATATTTTCTCTTAGAAGTATCTGGAGCGCTGTTAGCAATTGATGAACATGAAGCACGCGACAAGTCAGTTCTAACCGGCAACAAAAATCATGCGCTCAGCTGTGTTGTCTGACTTCCCTGATGCAGCAAAACTGGATGTGTCACAAGAGTTAGTTTTCTTTTGCCAATCTCTCTGCCAGTAAATGGCCACTTTCCAGCAATGCATAGACTCAACCCCCCAGTTGAAATTAAATGCTAATTCACAGTATGTTTTAGAGTCTTAATAAAGTTTTTCAAATCATCAGCTAATCTTCAAACTGAAAAGATTTTTTTAAAGTTTTCCTGAATTGGATCATCCATCTCTAATATGTATTCCAATGATCTCAAGGACTGTCTGAATTTAGGCCTTTTTTTTTAATACTTCCTCTCTCAACTTGTGATTAGATGATTCAGTATTTTGAATGAATGCAACTAATCCAGCCACATTTTACTACATGAATGTGCAGAAGTAGCAGTAATTTGCATTCTTTAATTTTACACAATGTTCTAAATGGTATATAGCTGAGAATTAGTTGCTTTGGTTTTTTGTCTGCAGCTATTACAACTCCATACTTCTCCCCCTTCATCTCTACCATGCATCGTTCTGCAGTTTACCCCAAAATATGTCAGAATCAGAGTGTTGACCTGCTGAAGCTGACAGGGAAATTTTGTGATTCCTGGATTGAAGACCAGAATCCCAAAAGACTAGAAAAAAATTGTCATGATGAATCATGAACCAGTTACGTCCTCCTTATAGCCATATATTTTGTTTAACAGCTCTCTGTCAGATAACCTGGTTATCCATTACTCTAATGGGTCCCGGTCCCTTGGTAACTAAAATAAATGTAATGTAAATGTACTCTTGGGCTCTTTATTTTTAATGAACCAGCTAGTTCCTTTCAAGAGGAAAACTGGGTGTGGAGTGGTGCATGATAGGGAGCATTCCTTGTAGATAGTACAGTTTAGACACAGCAGGTTTATCTCTCTCCATTCTCATGGTACTTCACTGTTAGCCCAGAGGTCTTTGTGCCATCTAACATATGCATACCCGTGGTATGCTATTAAAAGAAGTATGTGGAGATCCCCATGGATAAACATGTTTGAGACTTAAAAATCACAAGGAAAGTATTATCTTAGGGCTGTGGGGGGAGGATGAGTGCCCCATGGTGAAATTTCTTGAGCCTCTCTGGGACAGGTCGAGGTCCTGGTGCACTCTGCACACTTGCATCTGAAGCACAGTGTACTTTCACAGGGGAAGGGCTAAATGCCACGGGAACGCTGTACACATTTACCGGGAGGAAGGCAAACAAAGAAGTCAAGAGATGTACATAGGTGATAACAAGGTAAATATTAGAAAAGTTGGCCTGTATTATACTAATATAATAGGATATCAGTAAGGAACAAATAGTCAGACATTCATGGCTGGTTAGGCTGAGAACAGTACCAGCCTGGGCTGATAACACTCCAGCTTGCTGTTGGTGCAACTTAGACTGAAAGTGGGGCATTTAAAAACATACAGGAAGACTAAGATGTCAAGATGTCTCCAGTTTTTGCTTTCTCGGTTCATGTGGGGCAGATGTGACATTCATGGAGGAAAGAACTGTGGCGGCAGGGAGTTGTATCAGTGCAAAGGCAAAGACCTCTCCATTTTCCCCTTTCCCACTAAATTAGAGAGCCTTCGCCTAGAGGACTTCACAACTTAGTGAGCCAGGAAGCTACCAGGGTTGTATCACACATTTTTCACTGTTCAGTGAAAGGTCTTACTTTCCTTATACCTGAGCTAAGGATGTTAATGGAGGTACCCACCAATTTCAGTAGGATACATACTGGGCCTTGTTGTGGAAGGGGCATATTTTTTGATATTTTAGTCATAAATCTCACTGCCTCATTCCCTTGTGCTCTGAAAGGGAAACTCCTGTGATCTTCATTCCCCCAAAATCTCTTGTTACCTCTAGGCCACAGTGTCCCATGCTGTGAACAAATACTGTCGTGCAGCCTTCCTTTCTGAACATCATATGATGATAAATTACAGGAGGCAGACATCCTTTTCCTGTGTTTTTCCTAGGAACATTAACACACTTGAAGGCCATGTCAAAGAATAATTCATCATTATTTTACACAATAATGGATAATATTGTCTTAAAATTGTTGGTATCCCTTAACACATTACATAAACACAACAGTTTAGCAGAACTGAAGGAAAAGGCAAGGAAGATGGGTTACAATGGTTGAAACATCAAATTATCAAGCAGTTCCTCTGGGTGCCCATACACTATGCATGTTGCAACAAAGTCCAGCATCACACGGTGCTGGTACAGACAGCAGCTCTCCTGCTGCGAGATTGCAGCCTGAACTGGTGGGATGCAATGTGTGGACATAGAATGGGGGCCTTAACAGCGTGAAGTGACATACTTGAGGTGGTCTTCTTACTCAGTGCCTAAGCTGCAAACTCAGAGCAGGGACAAGTCCCACCACTGTTGAAGTCAATGAGGGTTTGCTGCTGGCTTCATCCTGCATTACCAGACTCTCAGATGAGCTCAAAATCTCTTACTTTATGTTGTGTTGGGTGCCCATTCATATTTCAATGGGAAGAAAGATGACATGTTTTAACAAATCGGCTTCACAAAGTCAACAAAGGTTGAAGTGGGGTTTTTAAATGTCATACACCTCTGGACCAAGAAAGTCTCCTTTACAGCTCACTATAGTTTTGGTAAGATATGTGACAAGCTGGTTTCAAAATACTTTGTTTCCAACAAACATATGTTTTCTAAACCACCATTTGTTATCTAATGCTGAACAAATAGCTGTGTTTATTATTGTGTTCCATAGCACCATGAGAACAGCTTTTAAAATTACTTTTTCACAGGGAATTTTAATGTCAGATTCCAAATAATTCTCTTTACTTTTGGATTTTTGCACTAATGAATGTATTGGATGGGGACTGCAGAGGGGAGCTGGTAAAATATTTTTGGAACAGATTGTGAATCGCTTAAATGGATTACATGTATTCAAGTTTCTTTTACAATATTATTTACTTGCTTACAATATTTCCTAGTTCTCTGTGCAGTATAATCAGCTTTGTTTTGCTAATAAGACCAAGTGAGAATAATCTGCTTCCTATTTGTGTTTCGTTCTTAATGTGGACAAAAGAAATTAATTTTCTTAAAAACTTTGTAAGGAATGATAGATGTTTGAGTTTGTGTGTTTTTGTGCATGTTTAATTACTTGATGAAAAGTGGAGGTTGTCTATGCAGTTCCTGTACAATAGATACTTATTATTATGATATATCTTGTTTTAGTGACCCCAAAGTCCTAAGGTTTTTTTCCTCTGTGTTACATGTTCCTGTGCCAAAGTTTTACAATATAAATGGCTTCAGGTCTAGGGACACAGAGCTTTTTCTGGGGATGCAGAAGAGTTTAATGATCTCCTACCTTGCACTCCAGTGGCCTATTAGACCTATCTTTCCATTGATGGCAGCACCTCTCTCATAGAAATCTAATCTACATGGATGTGCAGAGTTAGATGTAGAAAGGAACTGGAGCAAGGGATAAATCCTGGTGTGCAATGAGAGACACGAAAGTGTTTCAGAGGCACATACGTAATTTCTCCTACTGCAGTTCACCCCATATTCATAAAATGGTCACGTGTCTCTGGGGAGGAGATTTCATGAAGGGCTGACATTTGTGGCCTCTTAGTCCAGATTGCCTTGTGTCATCCAGGATTCACTTGCTTTTTATATAAACTCAAAAATCTAAACAGGTTATTCCCTGTTCTCTCTCAGAGCACTTAATGAAGAACCAAATCCCAGCATACATAAAGCAAGAACAGTGATCCAGGAGAGATCCAGGTCTTCCCTTCAGAGCTAGCATTTTTAAATGTTAGCCACTTCCTTGATCTTAGTAAAGCTAGAAAATGGTTGTGGATCAAGACCACTCTAAATGGCTATAGTAAGGTTGTTAATTTTTTATTTTTTATTTTTTTTTTTAATTTAGTCTTGGGACATAGATGCCTTTGTTTGCCAAAACAGCAGCTTTGAACTGCAAATGCCTCACAGCAAAATCTAACAGGAGCAGCTTCATCCTGCCTTTCCTGTTTGGAAGCTAACTGTCCAGACTGAACTTGACTTGAGAGATCTGGATGAACCACAGTACAAATCCTTTCCTCATCCTGCCTTTATCTGCTTTCACTTGGTAATCAACTTTGAAAAAAAATGCGACCATTCTACTCTCTGTGCTTCAGCTTGTCCATCTGAGAAGTCACCCATAAATATAGCAAAAACTGTACCTCAGAGAAGCTGTGAGAAGCAAGTTTGCAAAGTACCATGAACTGCCTGAGTGAAGCAAGTGTGCTCAGTGAATACTGGTGCTCTTGGGCCACTCTTTGCAGGCTACCAAACATGATGTTACCAAAAGAGAACAACTTGTTTCTCTTGTTGTTTTGATGGCAACAATTGATGTGAAATAACAATTATTTATTAGCAGCCATTCATCTACTCTCTGAAATCCTTGCTAAGTCTAACACCATAAGTCTGCTTTGGGGTATTTCTGTGCTACCAGCCTTACTCCTCTTTGACCAAACTCTACCAAAGATTGATCCCTACCTCACACTCCTGTGGCATGTAACAATAATTTCTGGGGATGAGGAAGCTAGTATTTTACAATCTTGAAATGGCAAGCAGGAGGGAGATTGAAGTAGGCACATTGCACAGAAAACATGTACTTTTCTTTTTAAAGTGACATATGATGAGATTTTTATTAGGAAATCACCTCAGTGAACTTTTCTGTAGCTGCAGTGTTTGAGTGAATTACGTGATTCAGATCTGGAAACTGAGTAAGTTGACATGAAGCCTCAGTTCCATTCAACACCTCGAATGGGAATGTTTTTCATTCTTATTTAAAAAGAAGGGAGTAAAAAAAGAAAAGGGTGACTTTTACTTTTCCCCATCCTTCTCTATTCTGTCTGTCTTCCTCAGTAGAACCACAGGGAAATGAAAAATGTTTTAAACTAGCTGAAAATCACTGAGTTGGAAAAATATATAAAATATGCTAAAAAATACAAAGTATGTAATCTCAAAGCTGAAGAATGATAATTTCATCAATTTAAAATATTCAAAATACATCATGGTGAGGATTTGTCATTGTTTTAATGCTTCTTTTCCTTTTCAAAGGACAAAAATGTGGGAGGTGAAATTGCCTGAAGTTTGGTTATACCACTCTTGCTTCTGTTAAGTATTTTCTCATTCTGACAAGATGATCATACAGCTAGATTTGTAGCTGATATAAATCACTACAAAGGTTTCTTTGACTCTTTCTTGAGAATGATTTTCTAGTGAAAAGTGTTAGACAGTCCCCCTCTGAAGACTGGAGTAGAGGTCAGTGGGCACATGTACCATGTCTGATATAGTAAGACAAGATCGTTGAGTTTGCAACAGGTATGTGTACAATAAGGCATATGTAAAGCTGGGTTCTTGCCAAAGTGGCTTTTTCTAAAGTAATTCTACTTTGCAATATGAAAGTTGTGGTATTTTACCCCTCTGATCAGCAGCTAGGGAAATGAAATGCAAACTTTTCCCATTGGGATGGTGTCAAGTGAGACCACTGAAGCCTTGGTTGTGCATCAGAGGACTGGGCCCCCAGCCATGCTGCCTCTGCTCAGCTCAGCTGCCCCGGACATCGTGAGATCCTGAGGAATGGGAATAGGGGTCTCGCAGGGGGCTAGCACATAGGGAAGAGTAGGAACTTAATATGCACCAACTACATTTCTCATTGGATAATGGTGGCTGAAGCAAATAGAAAAATGAATGTTCCTCCTGAGTAAACTGAAAATAATTTGGAGTTTTGGAATCTGAGCCTCTTCTGTCCAAGCTGAATGAGAGGGAGCTGAAGAAGGCCAGCTTCCTGACGTACATACTGAAATATGAAGACTGTATGTATATTCCCTATGTGGAAAGCAGTTTTTTTCTTGAAAAAGTGTATGCCAGATCACTTTTAATTGGAAAATAGAAACCTCTTGGCTTGAAAGCAATTGTTAGAGATATTTTGTATGCAGGAAAGCTCAGAGATACAAAATTATTTTACTCTCAAATGCTGTAAAATTAAAATTTTCTGTAAACGCAGGAAAGAACCCTCTGCTTACTGGTTCATAGCTCTAACATTAAACAGTGTCAGGGAACATCCTTCTTCTGAAGGATGCGAAAACCTTACATCTTCTCAGTGCAGCTAGGTGGTTACAGACTCTAGTTATTGATTTTGTGGACTTTCTTCTAGATAAGGCAAGGAAATAAGGTTGACACATTTGCCTGCAAGTTATGTTCAGCTTAAAAAGTGTTGTCTTGGTTTTTTTTTGGAGGCATCTTGCTTTCAAAACTTCTGTGTCAGTTGTTGCTTTAGTTTGCACATTCGTTTACCTACTCCGGTGGCTTCCTAGCATTGATGTTTGCACTGAGAAGTTGCTTTTCAATGCATATCTAACTTTCTGGCTTCCTTTGTCTGTTTGCCCATTAAAATTTGCCATGAAACTTTTTTTGTTGAGCAACTTTTCTGCCACATATACAGAAAGTATAACATCCATGACACAAAATTTTAGAAGTAACGGTTTTGTAAGAATTGCTGAAATGCCATTTATGCGATCTATGCACAAAACTTTATTGAGTACAATTTCATCTTGCTTTTGATATGCAAAATTTCTTGTGGGTGTCATGAACTGAAAATTTACACCTCTGTGATACCCTGGCAATGACCAGCTACAAGATAGGTCAGAAATCACTTTATTGGCAGATAAACCAATATTTTTTGTGAAACAATACTGGCTGACGACTGAGCTGCTGGAATCTGCCAGATATTACTATGTTCTTTTTATTGGTGGTGGTGGTGGCAGTGGAGTTCTTCAGTTGAGGAAGGTGGTCTTATTGTCATTTCCAAGGCACAAACTGCCTGAGCACTCTTCTATTGAAACCCTCTTTCAAAATTAGTTGCACTGTTGTGCTGAGGGATCTGTCCTGGGTTGGCAAATGGCAGTCTGGGAAGGAAGGTTGGGACAGAACACACCTGGAATTCAGTGGATATTGGATTTCAGAGTACCTTAAGTGCTTTTAAAAATCCCACCCAAACTGCAGTTGCAATCTTTGGAGGATGTTTGCTTTTCTGTTACTAGGAGCAACATGTTTTATGTACGTAGAACTAACTAGTCCAAAATGTCTTTTCAGCAATTACAGCAATTTCTTTTACATCTCATTTTCCTTTCAAGCTTAATTCCTTTCACTTCTGACTGAAAAGCCTGCTGAGCCTGAATTCTTTAAAACTGGGAATCTCCCAGTGCATGGATACATTTGTAATGATTTAGATTTCCTTCAGCAAAGGGGTATGTAGAATCCTTTTGTTATTTCATTGCCTTTCTGAATGTTTCAAACATTTACAGAGCTATAAGACCAGGAGGGGTCTTTATAACTGCATAACAACAGGCTGTAAGACTTCCTCCAGTTCAGCTCTGTAATTTGTAATTGAACAAGGCCGAGTGAATTGAACTATGCATGTGTTTTTGACAGACAGCCCATTCTGAATTGAAGGCACTGGTGGCTGGAGAATTATTTGCAATGGCAGATTACAGGCTGAGGATAATGTCTTTCCCAGCCACAGTACCCTGCTCTACAGCTCGGACTTTTTTTTTTTTGGTGTGTTTCTGGTATCATTTATGCCAACAGTTTCACAGCTTAGCCTATACCTGGGAAATGGCTGATGGCATTTGCAAATGTCCATATGGCTGGTAAGGGCTCTGGAGGGCTGGTTCTGGGGATCTTGTTGCATTTGTTAATGTATCATGTATTTGATAGATGAAGGTATAAATTATTTCAGGGCCTCAACCCCTGCATGAGAAAGGCTTGTTTGCAGTAAGGCTATGGTACGACTGTACACTAAACTTGGCTTTAAGGCTCCAAGAACATTGTTAGAAATACTGTGATCCAAGAGACACAGTCACTTGTCTTTTGTATAAACTCACTCTTCTGGATTGAGGTGGAACAAACTGCTTTGACAGGCTGACTTTGTACCAGCAAGCTTTAGGCCAGATGAGATATCATCTGTTATTTTGCAAGCTGTACACCTAATCACTTATTATGTCTCCTTTCACAGCCAGCTTGAGGACAGCAAGACCTCTATCTTTTGTGCTGAGCTTATCCATCTAAAATGTGGTGTTCTTGTGCCTGCCACTAGATGAAATCACGATAGGCAGAGGTAGTAAAACCACCTGTGGGATCATTGCTTACAGGACTGTGTTGGAAAGGTGGTAGGCAGATTCACACATTGCTTCATCTCTGTGACAAAGTGGGTCTCTTGATCAGGACACTGGGATGGACAACAGTTAAGAGAAGTAATGTCTAACACTGCTGTAGCTATTTCTTCCCAGAATGTAGCAAAGGAGCCCACCTGTGGCTTTGGAAGATGCACAGTCCCTACCCATTCAAAGTGTATGACATCTACTGTGTACGCCTGTACAGAGCTTTGATTCATTCTTCTGCCATGTTTGACAATGAGAAGTCAAGGCAGGGGGAACAGCATGACTGCTGAACTTATAGACCATCTCTGTGGTGTTGCTCTGTTTCTGCAGAGTGGAAGTCTACAGAGAAGTATTGTTACTTGCTATGCTATACATGTCCTGGTTTCAGCTGGGATAAAGTTAATTTTCCCCCTGGTAGCTGGTATAGTGTTGTGGTTTGGATTTAGTATGAGAATAATGTTGATAACACACTGATGTTTTAGTTCTTGTTAAGTAGTGCTTATACCAGTCAAGCACTTTTCAGCTTCCCATGCTCTGCTGGGTGCACAAGAAGCTGGGAGGGGGCATAGCCAGGACAGTTGACCAAATTAGCCAAAGGGATATTCCATACCATATGACATCATGCTCAGTATATAAGCTGAGGCGAATTGGTCAGGGGGCAGTGGTCATTGTCCAGGGACGGGCTGGGCATCTGTCGGTGGGTGGTGAGCAATTGTATTGTGCAACCCTTGCTTTGTATATTATTATTATTATTATTATTACTACTACTACTACTACTATTTTACTTTATTTTTTTATTATTATTAAACTGTTCTTATCTCAATGCATGAGTTTTCTCACTTTTACTCTTCCAATTCTCTCCCCTGTCCCATTGCAGGGGGAGTGAGTGAGGGGCTGTGTGGTGCTGAGTTGCTGGCTAGGGTTAAACCGTGACAGGAAGTAAACAAGGATTTGCATCTGGGCTGGAAGTTCTGTCTTGAAGGCTTTGCAAATCTCTTGTTGCATGATACGAAGATACGAAAAGCTTAGAGAATGATAATTAGATTTTAGCAACAGAAGCAAAGGACCAATTCAACACAAGGGAGTTTTCACAGAGTAGCTGAGGTACAAAAAAGCAATATGTGACTGTAGAGAGAGACAATTTATATGCCAACAAAACCAAGAGGAGTAAAGGAATGGGGAATAAGCAGCACCAACAACCTCATCCTTGTGTCCTCCAGTAACTAGTCATTTGATTCATTGATTCACTATATGCCCTGGTGCTCAATGTTCATGTTTAATCTGTGAGAAAATGAAGACCTTTCCAGTCAACATGGCACACCAAGATAGGAGTTTATTTTAAGAGTGTTTATAGGTCTGAGATATAAATTTGCAGAACAAATAAAGGAATAAGGGAGCAGACAGGAGTCAGAAAAGTTTGTGTATCTGCAAGGTGTGCAAGAGGGATTGGCTGGGTGGGAAAGGCATATCCTTTCAGTTCATTTTGTATGGCATGCAGCCACTTGCTTTGTCACCTTGCTGTTACTGGAGAAAGATGGATGACTATTTTGAGTCACTTGAAGTTGCTGTTGTCTTTCAGCTGAAGGGAGAGATCCCACTGGCCTTCTTCAGGATGTCTGATCACTTGTGCTGTGAATGCAGAGGTTAGTTTATTATCTGTGGAGCTGGACTGGTTCCTCAGGCAAGGGTCTGGCCAATTGCACTGTGCCCATGACAATCAAGGAAGTGCTGCATTTTGAACCAAGGGTGAAAATACGCTACGGACTCAGATGAGCCCTTTTACATACAGAAGTGTGTGTTAAAGGGTATGAGAAGGAAATAGAAGGAATTGCTTGAACTTTATGCAAAGTGGTATTAAGGAAGCATTCTCCTCAGTTCAGTGGTTTTCTTTAGGGGGAACTTCTTAACATCCTAACAAAAGAAGTATGAATTCCAAGAATTTGTCTGTACTGACACACTAATGGGCATTTGAAGTTGTGCTTTTATTTCATAGGGTAAATTAGATTCTCCTTTAAAACATTTCTACTAAAAAAACTCAGAAAACACACAAGAAAATCATCTGGATTTAATTCCCTGTGGACTGCAAATTCATAAGTGCTTAATGTTTTAAGTTTCTTTTTATTGGTTAATCTGTTGGGCTAACTCAGTTTAGTCCAATTTGTACCAAAACACTGAAATGTATAATTTTGGCATGGGTTTGATATGAATTTTCCTTTCCAAAACACAGTGGTTTTGACCAGAATGCCAAAGAAATTGAATTAATTCAAGTTGTGGAAAACTTAGTGGTGAAAGGAAAAAGTAATAGAAAATATTTGCAAAGATTAGCCTTTTCCTCCTCTCTTTCTTGCCCACCAAAGAACTGTGAATCCCAGCTAGCCCTTTTGAAATGGGACTGGCAGGACAAATTACCCCAAACTAAATACCAAGTACTGCCACTTCCTTGCTCTCTGCCCTTAATAGAGCTCCAGTAAAGGAAGCTCAGAGTTTCCATACCATGTCCTCTTTTAAAATAAAAATAAGCATGCTAGACTGTCTCAAGGCCTCCCAGTGCCCCAAGCTGATCGCCCTATCTGATTTCTTCCAGTCCCCAAGCTTCTGGTTTTCATTTATAGAATTTGCTTATTTAATGGCCTTCACACCCAGCTTTCCTCTTCTGCCCTCAAGTTTGCTCTCAGAAAGTAGTGTCTGGGCACTAAATCCAACTGCTGTAAATGGCTGGCAAGCTGCTGTTTGCTGCCAGTCAGAGAGTGGGTTGGTGGCATGGTGTGCCCAAGGCGTATGGACAGGGGTCGTCCTGCTTGACAGGTCAGCATTGCCTTTTCTAGATGAGAGCACAACGTGCTTCCAGAGAGAGCAGTGAAAAGAGCTCATTACAGAAACAGAGTAACGTAATGCTCCTTTCTCGGCAGCTGAAACAGGATTTCCTATCACCTGTATGTAGCTTGAGACATGCTGAGGCTTACCAAGCACATTGGAGATTGTCTTTCTCCTTGGCTATTGCTGCCAGTGGTATGTGGTGATGGCTCTCCAGGCATCCTGAAGAGAAACAGGAATGTTTTCCAGCTTTTCTAATTTTATTAAGGGCTTTTTAGTAGAAAGAAAGGGTGGAAGTAAAAAGCAGACTAAATCTGTGCCTCTGCAGGATCTCCCATGGGCTGTGGTGCTCCAGTGGCTTTCTTGCTCTAACATTTCTTTTCCCTCCCCATTAAAAACACTGCAACACCAGGAAATGTGTGACAGAAAGCTTATCTTCAGCTGAAAAAGGTAGTGTCTGAATCCAGGTAATGAAAGTACACCAGGGAGAGGTTGAAGTCAGTTGTGACTTTCTGTGTTTGGATAATGTGCGTGCAAGTGTAAAAATAATTCCCAGGACTACTGAAGGAAATATGAAGTGGGCGTGAGTTGCATGGGAAACCAGCCCCACTGTTGTGCTGGATGCTAATTAGCAGCATGCCTTAGGATGCGATGGGAGGTCCTTTTGTTGCCAGCTAAGGTGAAGGTTGGTTGGGGAGAACAAAGGATATTCTGGCAGCTAAAGCAAAGCGGGGGCTGAACTGTGTAGATCTGGCTTTGATTCCCAGTACATCCATAGGTTTTCTGTGTGGCCTTAAATTGTGTAATTTCTTGGAACTTCAGCTCTCTATAAAGAATGACCTTTTTGCTGCTACCTACTGCTTGTGCTGTCTGCTTGGAGTAGAAATGCTTTGTGGCCCAGACCATTTTCCAAGCACACAGTGACATGTAGGCATCTCATGCCAGGGATCCCATTAGGAGCTGATGCTAGCATGAGAGATGGGTAGCTGTTTCTGTGTTTGGGATCTGTCGTAGAGCAGTTAACATCACTCTTTAAACTGCTACCTTGTGAAAATTCTTTCTTGTCTACAGAGAGCAAACCTTAATGTCAGTCAAAACATAAGGATCTGAACTATGCCTTACAGACCAGATCTTGAGGTTGCCATCTTTCAGGAGTTTTCTTTCTTTTTCCTTTGTTCTTTCTTTCTGCTTAAGTGCCCTTTTGCCTTTTTTTGTACATTGGCAAAATTCTGACTGTGTGGTAAATGCCAGAATAAATTACACAGTTAGATGATCTGCCCAAGTGGTAAACATTGGCTGAAACATGTCATAACTGTGTTTATTTTTATTTTTTGTTTTAACACAGTTTTTTGTAATTCCCAGCATGAAGATTTGTAAACTGCCAGACCAAGACACAATAGACACCTCTTTGCTTCGACTTTCTATAATATGAGAAGGCACCATAGCATTAAATCCCCTTGGTTTTACCTTGTGACTAAGACAGATTCAGAAATGGACTAGCTGGCTTATCAGGAAATAAATTACTCCCTTTTTAATTGCATTACCTTTCATGTAATTTTTACACTGGCATAACTCTAGACTTAAGTAATTTTATTCCTGATTTGCCAACAAAGCACGTGAGAGAAAGCTCAGTTTCAAAATGTTCCAGAGGAAATTTCACCGGTCAGTTCAATATGATATTCTGATTTCAACTGTAGTACACCATTTTCCTGACTGTAATTCACACATCCTTGAAAGTATTGTTCCTGTCCTCAGATGGTCCTTTGCAAGGGAGGAAAAAGAAGGTAGGGTAGGGCTGCAGGAAAGATGTGTCACCAGAATACAAGTTCCTCTTGACATTTACTATCTTTTGTATTACTGGGACACAAATTTAAGTACACTGAGAGGATTTGCCCATTCCAGCCCCTCAATATTCTACAAATTAAGGTTGTAGTGTTCTGGACTAGAAAAGGGTAAACTTCACACAGTCTTCCATATGGAGTTCTTCAGCATCACCACTCATATCACCTAAAGGAACCAAATACTAGTCTATAGCCCTTGGTTCCAAGAAACAGTTTAAGAAACAGATCCAACTGGGGCACGGCTGGGTGACAAATGAAGTCTGTTGTATGGTATCTTTCCTTAAGGGAGACCTTAAGAAAAAATATGATGACCTGCCTGTACCATTAAGGAAAATAGAAGCTCTGACTGACTTTATACACTACAAAATGAAATACCATGTTTCACAGTAGGGATTTAATGATGAATCATGAAACATGGCCTGATGATGTTCATGATACCAGAAGCTCTGGGAGGTCTGTCCTGTGGCTTTGAGCAGTTTAACACCATGCGTAACTGAAATAATACAAATGTGGTTTAGACTGTGTGCTCTTTATGCAGGGATTCATTTGTTTGCATGGTGTCAGAAGCCCTTGCTGTACAACAATAATCCTGTACTCTGCTTCCACTCCTATTCTTTCAGATTTAAGGGCTTTAAGATTTAATGTTTTTATGGGTATCTCTTTCCTTATAAATGTTTATGAAACAATCAGTACTTTAAATGCCATTAAGAGGAAATTGTTTGATCATGCTGCCTATTAATTTTTTAATCTCATCTTGTCCTTGGCTCAAGACTCACTCTTTTGTCTGTTTGCCCAGGTTCAGGGTGGGACAAGACTGCTGTGAAATGAACAGTGACATTTCAGGGCTACTAAAGTGAGTGGATTAGAGACATCCAGCAGATATGGTAATAATGGTTGGATTACTACTAATAATTTAAACCAGGTAGTGACATTTACCAGCACAGCAAGTATACTTTTAATATTTATTTTGGTAAATCTGCTTCACCAAAGTAAAACATGAGGATTTCTAAGCTAAAATCCCATCCTTGCTTGACTGTGACTCTAATGCTATCCTGTGATAAGGGCAGGTCCATATTGTTTCTGAACAGCTTTAATGACTTTCCTCAAATGTTACTGAATCCAGAAGATTGACACAAACTCTGCTGAGGAGGTAGTGAAATTCTACCTAATTCTTCTCATGTAAAAACCATTGAGAAAACTTGCTTTTGCCTACTCAGAAGAAGAGTTATGGCTCGATACTTGGATAAAGCATGGTGACCCAGTCTTGCAGGAGGACTGAGAGGCCCAACTTCTGTCTGACACACTGCAGTTGTACACTGCCCAGGAGGCAAATAAAAACCCTAAGGCTCATAGAATCATAGAATGTCCTGAGTTGGAAGAGACCCACAAGGATCATCAATTCCAACTCCTTTCCCTGCACAGGACAACCCCAAAATTCACACCATATCTCTGAGGGTGTCGTCCAAGTGCTTCTTGAATATCTCCAGGCTTGGTGCCGTGACTACCTCCCTGGGGAGCCTGTTCCAGTGCTCCACCAACCTCTAGGTGAAGAACCTTCTCCTGATATCCAACCTAAACCTCCCCTGCCACATCTTCCTGCCATTCCCTCAGGTCCTATCATTGGTGACCAGACAGAAGAGATCAGCGCCTGCCCCTCCTCCTCCTCCCCTTGTGAGGAAGCTGTAGACCGCGATGAGGTCTCCCCTCAGTATCCTCTTTTCCAGGCTGAACAACCAAGTGACTTTAGCTGCTTCTCATACAGTTTCTCCTCTAAACCCTTCACCAATTTCGTGGCCCTCCTCTGGACACTGTCTAGTAACTTCATATCCTTGAGGTACTGTGGCACCCAAAACTGCACACAGTACTCGAGGTGAGGCTGCACCAGTGCAGAGTAGAGCGGGACAGTCACGTCCCTTGACAGGTTATCAATGCAGTGCTTGATGCACCCCAAGACACGGTTGGCCCTCTTGGCTACCAGGGCACACTGTTGGCTCGTGTTCATCTTGGTGTTGACCAGAACCCCCAGGTCCCTGTCTGCAGAGCTGCTCTCTAGCCTCTCGTTCCCCAACTGTATGTACATCCAGGTTGCCGTGCCCCAGGTGTAAAATCCGGCATTTGCTCTTGTAAGTGCCTTGCTCCACACTATTTGAATCAATACATGATTTGACTTGCAGACACTTGATTTTCAGGAACACTAGGGTGGGTTACCTGGATGACAAATTCCCAGAGACCTGTTTGGGACACACTGAGAGACTTATGGATACTTCTAAGGCTTTGGGCCTCTCTTCTCCTTACTGTATCATACAAATCCAGAGAAATTAGTTGGCTCTGATGGCACCTGATAATAGTCCTAGTTTATTTTCAATTCTCTCTCTCCAAAGTTTTACATTCACAATGATACTTCATCATAAGGAGCCTGCAACAAACCAGTGGGTGCTTCCACAGTCCCTGGGGATTTCACACGCAGCACAAACAGCCTGGGAACCTAAAGTGGTGGCTCTTTGCCACTTTGGGATCAAGTCTCTATCTCCAAGCTTATCTTCACTATTGTAAAACATATAGCATGTATGTGCTTTCTTGGAGAGAAAACATGCTGAAGATGCAGTTTTCCCATGGAGTATGTTCACCAAGGTCAAGTTTTACTCCAATTTTGGGTTCTTCTTTTCTCTTTTTTTATAACACAGCTTTTTTAGCAGTCAAGACAAGCCTTTACATGCTTAATCTCCTCCTGCATCGGAGGTTATTATGCTACTACTAACTATAAGTTGGAACAACAAGCTGGGGTGAGCTGAGGACAGCATGGCAGGAGCCTGAGCCTGGAAAGGCTTTTTTCTGCCAGGTTATGGTAGGAAATTACAGTAGGCTTCTGAGCATAAATCTGTTGCTGCAGTTAATAGGGTGTTAATCAGGTTAGTGGACAAGGAAAACAAGAACAGGGAAGTGGTATATGGGGATTATGGAAGTTCAATAGTCTTTTGACCCACTGAAAACAACTTGAGCATATTTATTGGACAATCTGTACATTTATAGTCATGACTTTTGCTTTTCTCCATAATGAGAATTGGCTTTCACTTTTAAATCTTGTTCTTAGGTTGAAGTGGCATGTTTTCATTGCTCCTCACACCTGTGCAGTCATGCTGTAGGTATACTTGGCAAAGCAATATGATAATTTTTTCTGGCATTACTGGTAAAAGTAAGCTATGCTAAATTTTTAAGGGCACCAGCTTCTGGAGTCCTGTGATAATGTATAGTGTGAGGCATTTATTTTGAGAGGAAATTTTTAAAAAAAAGCGCCTTCTTAAAATCATTCTTAAGGATGGTTTCTTAACTGATTCTCTTCCTGAACCAGCATGTGCTGCCATGATCTCCTCAGGCCTGTAACTAGCCAGAACCAATCAGCTGCTCACACTGATTAAACAGTGCTTCTGCACAACAATCCAAAATAAAAGAAGCTGATGTGACAGAATAGAAGCACACTGTAACCATGAGCTGACTGTGAAGCAGGCGATGGAGGCAGGTGCTGCTGCATGCCCCTAGCCTGATTAGGGGACTGAATGGAGTCTGCAAGGAAGAGATCCATGATATGTGCATAGCGAGCTGGTTTTACACTGAGAACCAACCCACACCTGGGAGAACTGGAACAATGCAACATAAGGAAGGGAAAATGTTGTAAAATTGATATGAACACTATAAAGTACCAATATACTGTCCACGCTCGGAGTTGTATCAGCATTGCTCTACTCCAATAGAGAAATAAGACACCCACCCGCCTCTACACACACACACACACACTGGAGCTGAAGGGGGAGAAAATTGTTTATACATAACCTGCAGGCATTTTTTTCTACTCTGGAGGTGCAAAGCACTTCATATTGAAAGAAAAGGTAATTTATGCCTACACAAGGCATTTTTTATTCCTCTAGAGTGGTCTTTAATTACAAGACAGAACTGGACTTGTAATGCACACCAGTGTAGGGCGAGTTTTACCCTCAGAAGAGCTTCCTGGTAGCAGTGGAGAGGTAGGACTCTCAGCAAACAGTCATTCCTTTCACACTAACTAAATACTGTCTTCTATGTGTATTGTTTACACTAATTTTTTTTATTTGGGAATTAAGTAATGGTAGCAAAACCTTGCAAGGACTTCTGGCAACAAAAGAAAAGCTATTTAGTCCATTGGTATATCTGAGTATTCAGTATGGTGTTTGCTGGCAAAGGAGTGCTGAGAAGAGGTGATCTCGGTTGTACTCCTAAGCAGCAAGCTTCAGGGGCAAAACACTTATAAGCCTGATTGGGACTTCCCTTGGATTCTAATTACACTCATTTTAAGGAACCTCATAACCCTGAACATCAGTTTCTCTTGATCAGAATGGATGTGATTTGGATGATCCATTCATAACCTCAAGTAGATGCTGTGCTATTCCTCCCCTAGGTGTAGATGGCTATGCAGGGTTCAACCTCTGGCACGCATCTGCTTCACCCATGACAGATGTGTTTTCCATGTGATCAGTAAGGACTTTGTTGCATGGCTCCATGTGACAAAAGTGGTAACTGGGAACCAAAAGTGCTATACTGGAAAACAGAGTAATGATGTGTGTGCTATAGAAAGGTCTGTCTGGAGAAACAGCAGTGATTTCCATAGGACCTACCAAGCCACGGAGCTGGACCACAGGCCAAAATAATACACATGCAGTCCCAGATGAAAAAAAGAAGGGCAGAGGCGTATGAAATTGAACGAGGATAGAGGGGGAAGTCCCTCCAAACCAGTCTGAGCTTCAAAATATGAAATAGAAATTGAAAAGCTTCTGAGCCAAATTTGTTTCCATGCTGGCTCAAAAGACTTGATTCTGTTCTCATCCTTCCCTTGAAAATCACCTCCTGCTGTTATCATCAGAGTGACTCTTTTGGCATTTTGCAGGCCTTCAGTCTGTTATGAATGTTTCTTCAATGAGTCAGAAGGGCCATGTTCCACCCAAGCGAGGCTGAGGGACTTTCAGGTTGCCATCAGATTTTAAAGTCCTTCAGCTTTTGTCATCCTGTAACAGTTAAATGCAAGAAGGAAGAAAAAGAAAGTTGCAAGAATTTTCGTAACACCTGGAGAATTATCCAGAATAGGCGGATAGAAATTCATTTGAACAAGTTAACAGAGCTAAAATATCTGTGCATCACTAAGCAGTCTGAATATTTTTAGGAAGTGAAAGGGGAAGATGAGGTGAAAAAACTGCTAAAAAATTGAGTTTCTAGGCCTGCATTAGTGATTCTCACTACTTTTAGAGGCAAGGCTTAAATATTATCATACACAGGGAAATAAGAGTTTTTAGTATAGAAACAGATAGCCTAATTTCTTTCTGGGAAGATTCTTATTCACAGAGCAAGTTTTTAACTGGACACCTCAGTATTTTGCAGAAATTAATCTACTGTTGAAAGTGCAATTAAACTCACTTCAGATAGGGAATACGTTATCAGTTACTTATTGGGGTTTGTATGCAGAGCCCACATGAGCTGGAGATGGGATTTCTAGCTAGCTGGATATAACTGTACCTATCACAGCTTTCTCTCAGCTGGCTCTCTGACCCAACCTCAAAGCAGTTGGAAACATTAAGCATAATCAAAGTTTAGGCATTCTGTCTTGCTCTCTCTATTAGCTGTTGGGTTAAATCATCTGTAGGTAAGGTTTCAAGTACTTCTGTTAAGATATTGAGGTGTAGTGCCATTGTGTTGGAGAACTGCATCGAGTATTTACAGATAGGCCCAGAAACCTCCATCTGGATTATTGGTTTTGCCCCATAGAGCAGTGGCTGTAGTCACACGCAGTCAAAGTAACGAAATAACCAATAAAATCATAGTAACAGCCTTTTCCCTTTAATACAGAACAGTGTCCATGAAGATAGTCCTCAGATGCAATGGGGGATTAATCTTTTTAAAAGAAATAGATAAAAGAAAGATATTACATTACCTTTCAGTACTCTTACCAAAGGGATTTAAGCTCTAGAGGCATCTTGAAAGTAAAGGTTTTAAAACAAGGAACTTTTTAGCAGGGTGTCAGATACTGAGCTGGTGTAAATTGGAAAAGTCATATGCCTTTCAGCATGACTGTGCTCCTTTACATGCTTTTCACATATGTATCCAAAAATTTCCAGAAGAAAAGCTCTGGTTTGAGAGACATGTGCTTAATTGCAGTGGCTTCTGCTTAACCTTAAACACTTCTCAAGTGTTGTCTTGTTTAGGAATGCTCTTTTCCCTAAAGTGAAGCTGCATTTTGTAAGGGGGATTTTGATGGTGATACATTTCTCTCATGTCAAATAAAACAAGCTTAAAAAAAATCTGGAGATGTCAAACAGATATAACTGATACTTGATATATTTGGAGCAAAGACCAATCTTTTGACTCTGAAATGCAGTTGAATTCTAAGTCAATGCTACTTTGTTTGTAGGAAAGATTTCTTGGCAGGACATCTGATGCACCCATCATACGTGATAAGAGCAGATCTTTTGAACATCAGCACACCTGTGCTGCATTCAGTTCTGCTGCTTAGCAGGGTTGTAAAGCATTTTGTGCTAACAAAGAAATGCAAAGACAAAAAATATTTTCAGTATGAAATGCATTTGTGAAACACCAAAATATATTTAAAAGAAAAAACCCAAAAATTAACATGGATGGAAGACAACATTTCGCCCAATCAAGTTGCAAGATAAAAAGACATCTGAAAACAGGTAAAAACACAATAAGTTGCTTGAAAAAAGGGGGATATTAAAGACAGAGTTTCCAGCAACAAGATAATTTTCTTCCCCTCCTTCCTTTTTTGTTTCCTTTCTGGTTACTCAGATCTTTGGGAAAGATCCAAGCTTTGGGCAGTTAATTCATTTCAGCAGAGTAACGATAATAGTGGAGCAGACGGAAGAGCTATCAACAAGGAGCTGGACGGGTGACAGTGCCCCTCCCCGTCTCTGGATCAGGCAGAGATTTTTCCATGGATTGCTTTTTCCAGTAATAAGAATACTTCGCACTTCTGTGGGCCTTCTATTAGCTAACTGCCAAGAGTTCATGAATTCCCCAATTTGCCTTTGTGAATTAGTTTGGGGCTTTGTAAACGGGACAGAAAAGAGGGAAGATTAATTTTGGAATGAGGAGGGCTAATTCCTCCAGAACATCTTTCTCTAGTTAACATCCCCTCTCCCCTCAAAACCCTGGATTCCCCATAAACTGAATTGTCTAAACCCTTTATCACAACATATCTAAGAAGTGCAAACGTGTCCTTGGTTTTGTTCATCACATTTACCTGCAGACAGGCGAAAGGAAGGGAGGGGTGAGCAGAGACCTGAGTAAGGGTCTTCCTTGCCAGTCAGTGCAGCTTTATTGGTGCCAAAAGAGTGTGGGGAAAAGGCTGAAACAGATTCTGCAAGACACTTTCTCTTCCCCCACTGGCTCAGGCAGGGTTCTCATAGGACATTAGTCCTGCAGAGTCCTATTTCCATTGCCGGTCTATTGCCAGAGAGCAAGCACAGTACTCTGGCTGTGAGCTTGGCACCTCTCCTCTGCTCAGACAGGTGGTGGGAGGGTGGGAGGGGAAGATGCTGTGGAGATGGCTTGTAACCGACGTCCCCACCCATGGTAGAGGCATCCGTCCCTCCACGGCTCTCAAGCCAGGCTCCTGTGAGCTGTGCTGTAGCAGAGCTGCTCCAAGCGTCTGGAGGGAGGAGGGCGTGAGCCTGGATTCTTGCCTCTGAGACTCATGCAGCAGCATTTGCTAAATATAAGACCACAAAGGCAGTGATTTTTGGCCACCCCAATATATACCAGGGTCTGCTTCTGAAACCTGGTCTCATTAAATTTACCCTGTGCTTCCTCTGTGAAGAACCTTCCCTTTAAAGACCTCTCAGGGTCTTACGGAAACTTGTCCCGTGGGGCCAAATGTCCCTCATTTGTGTTGTGTGTCATCTGTACTGCCTTCAACAGTGCTGAGATGGGCCTGAGACAGGACAGGATTGAGCTTTCAGGGGAATCCAAATAATCTCATTTTCTAAACTGAAATTAAGAGGATCAATAATAGGAGGTGCTCTGTTGTCCTCTACACACTTTCCACCCAGCTGTGGATTTGAACTAGCTGCTTCTACAGCAAAAATGCTTGTTTCCCCCAGTGCTAGATTTTTTTTGAAAAATGAAAGATAGATGAGTTGTGGTCTTGTAATATATGGCTCTGGAAATCAAGACAATTTCCACATGTTTGGGGCAAGGGAAAAGAGCTTGTAGATTAGCCTGCAAGGCAGAGTAGTGGCCTATTACAGCACTTTAAATAAATCATCCTGTATAATTGCTACCACCCATCAGTTTGCTGAGATTAAAGAAGAGACATATTGACAGTATGTTTAGAATGGGAGTCTCAGTGTCCAGTAACGCATAACATTGCATACTCTGGTTGATGCCAAGTCTTTGTAAGCAGGACAAAAATTATGCTTTGCACTTTTGTTTTAACATTTAGCTCTGGTTTTGGCTCCTTTTCTGATGGACGGTTCCATTGTCACATCGCTGATCTTATAATTTTTTAGTCCCCTTTTTCTGCTAGAGTGGGTATTGGTCATTTCTAATCTGAACTCTCTGAAAGCAATGATCTCGGCTGCCTTTGATGAGTTTTGGAGCAGGCTGACCAAAATGACCAGAATGTTACTCATAAGTATATACTCTCAAGAGTCTGTGTATCTAAGGCTAAAATCAAGTCCAATGTTTGTAGGTTCTCTAGGGAAAGTTTTAGACCTTTATGTTCAGTACAAATAAGTTTTTGTGGGTAATTAGAGATGGGAGAATCCAGTGTAGTTTTGTGTTTCGCTAACTGTTTTGAGCCTCTTTAAAAACAAGAAGTCCCAAACAAACAAATAATTTTTTTTTTTTGTCATGGAAAATTACTATTTAGAAGAATGCAATAAAAATCTTCTTCTGTTTTCCCATATTAAAAAGAAGTGTGATTGTTGAAGGTAGTAACTTGCTTTCAAAAATTAATTCCTGCTCCAGTTGCTTTATCCAAAGAAGTTTTTTTTCTTTATGTATGGACTCTTTTCTCAGCCTTGACTTCCCAGCAAAGCCACTTTCTTTTGAGCATTCAGGATACCACAACAGGTTTTGTTTTGTGGAGAACAGCTCTATTTCCAGCTAACAGGTCTATTTCCAGCTCCTGCCCTTGAGTCACTGTATGACCTTGGGATGGTGTTCAATCTCTGTATCCAGTCTTTTCCTTCCTCAGACACTCACTGGGCTCTCAGTGTAAACTGTCTGCTGTAAACTCTCCAGTAAAAGGTCCATCCCTTAGACTGTGGATGCAGACAGCCACACACAGTAGAGCTTTAATCTGAATCTCAGCTCCCCAGGGCGAGTGTAATACCAGTAGTAAATAGCCCCATGTTTCTGTGTGGCTGTGTACACTTTGTGGAAGAATAAATTTCAAAATATATGCATTTTGCAACCCTTTATTTATCCCAGTACTCTGGTGAAATATAATAACAAAATATGTTTTGCTAAGCTCTACATCATAAATAGAATTTAGCTAATGTACGGAGGACATTTGAATGTTGTTAACGTAAATACCAGCAAGCAAATGGAGTTCCAGAGAACTGGAATCATGGATGTGATCTCAAATACATTCACTCTGCCTTTCTGCGGCCTTCATAATGTGTCAAAAGCAATCAAAGGATCTGTGGCTATCAGAGGACCTATCTAAGGTAGATTTAGTCCCACCAATAGCTTTTAGCTGGTTACTGACTCCTAAGAGTCGACTTGATTTATAGGTAAAGTTAGGAATATGTGTACACATAGAGATCGGATATGTTTGCAGTTGTGTAATCTTAATATCATACACAAATGAAGTGCCTGGAGTTATACACACTATATGCTTCCTGGGACATCAGATTCCCACTTCACAGTCCTCCGCTAGAGAATGCTGCTCTTCTCTTTTGGTTTTATTCCTGCAGAATGAAACAATGTCCTTCTGTGTAAGCTGCTTCACTTACCACTTCAAGTTTAATATTGCAGCTTGTTTCACTCACTCCTGCTCTTTTTCTGAGTGATAGAAACTATATGACATAATCTGGGTGGAGTGAGCTGGGAATGTTTCCCAGAGGAGCCGAAGAGAATTCCAAAGCAAGCGAGGTTACCCCAAGCTGACATGCCTTCAGCAGAAACTTGCTCCTCCTTGCCTTTTCACTTGTGGCTTACAAATCTCCAGGGCAGTGTCAGTTCATTCAGCAGGTGCAATCGGCTGCTCACTTCCCCGCCCGGCAGGCACGGTTCCTGGACTGTGGCTGGAAAACTCTGCCACTCAGAAACTATGTTCACATACACATATTTTCTTTCCTTGTTCTGTATTTTTAGTGGATCATTTTCAGTGGCCTATTCATGTAGCACTGCGTCTTAGGCATGGGTTGTTTTCTTTAGCACAGAATGACCAAGAATGAAAATCTTCCAGCATTTCTCGCACACCTTTGGAAAAGATGTTCTTCATGAACAATGCAAACAAAATTTTTATTTACTCGCTCCCCATTCCCCATTCTTTACTTTGGTTAACACTTGCTTCATTGTTTCTACTCCTGATTGTTTCTACCACTGCAACCTTCAGCTGCTCCTCTTCTTTCATCTTCCTGTCACCCAAAAGGAAATGGAAAGAGAAAACAGTTGGAAAAGATGAGGGAAGGGAAACAAATCAAATACCTGGTTTTTGTTTTGTTTTAATAAATTCTCCTGTTTCCTCTAGTACTTGGAGGACTTCCTCTCCTTAATTTGTTTAGTGAAACTACTGATTAAAAAAATAATTTAAAAGGTGGTTAATGTGATCCCAGGCCTTTCTGAATGCACTGTTTATACTGCCTTTGCACCTCATTCTCTGCGGTGGGGACTGACTGAGGTAGGTGTGGTATACCCACAAATGCCATGATCACAATATTACTGAACTTTGCTCCGTTTGACTTTGATGTGATATAAAGACACCTTTGCATGAGATGGTGAGTGAAATACATTCATCCTGCTGAGGAACAATCCAATAACATAGACTTTCCTCCTGTTGTGTTGAAGATGGAGTGGCACCAAGGAATGCTTACTGAACAAATGCCTTATTTTGAAAACAAATATTCGTGGGGGTGGATTGGTGTTGACAAGATTATTCTTACATCCAGAGTGGAATTCCTTGTCAGAAACCAAGCACAGCCTCCCCTGCTCTTGCAAACCCTTCATGGCACTTCATCTTGCCTTGTGCTATGCATTGTTAAGGCAGAAGTCTGCTTCTGAGCTAAATAAGCTCCGTGTCCCTAATACTCAGTGAAGGGGACTAGGTGCTTCAGGAGTAGGCAGCTGTCCTGCAAAAGATGTTGCCTTGCAGCAATCCCTGCGTGGGTGCCTGTAGATCCCCCCAGTCCAGGTGGGCATTTTTGTCCCCTGATGCCTCATGGAAATGTTTGAAGGTTCTTAGGTCTGTCCTAACATGGAAAGGGTTATTTTCAAGGGATAGGGAACTGACCGGAAGATGGAAAGTGACCTAACTCCACTGTGCCAAGACAAAAATAACAGTGTAATACTGTATGACAGAGAGTGAAGGTGTAAAAAAATGATTTTCCTCAGTTTGCAGCTGTAAAGCTGAGGATTCACAAGGGTTGGCAGGGACTGAAATCAGTAGGAAAAGGGCAAGTGGTCTGACTTAAGCCAAAGGCTGAGGATGGTGTTCAATGAGGTTTACGCCTTAGCATTGTCCTACAGAAATTCTGCCACAGCTGAGAGCTGAAACTGGCCAATAGCATGCATCTTACACACTTTCTACCTACAAAGCCACAGCTTGGGATTTTTTTATTGTTTTTAATTATCCATGCCATCTACTACTTTTTTTTTTTCTTAATAAGTCACTTGGTTCTACAATATAAATTTTGATGCCATGCATCTATTAAAAGTAATTGCTCCTAGGGATAGCTTTTTCAGCTCTCAGTTGCTTTTGTGGTTAGTCTGCAATTTTCCTGTAAAGTATGCTTTAAATCTCACCTCTGGGAGACATTGCCCTGTGAAAATAAATACTACAGAAACAGCAGGGAAACATTTATTAAATATGCTGCATAGTTGATAAGAATGTGCCTCTACTTTGGGAAGTGGCATAAAAATCTCTATGAGGAATAGGGAAGAGAGAAGAGGGAAAATCTCCAGAAGACAGTGGTCGCTAACAAGATGACTAAGTAGCTTTTCAAAGGTTTGCCACATGCTCTTTGTAAAACCATAAAAAATGGCTTTGTGGTAAGGCTGGCTTAGAGTCTAGTCAAAAAATAAAAGTGGTCACTCTTTCAAGGCTCTGTGTAACTCCAGCAGCTGCAGACAAACTTAAAACCAGACAGCAGAAGAAGGGAAAAAAATGTCCAGTTCTTGTCCAGACTTTCTATATTTGGTTGAAGTTTTCCAACAAGGGACTTGGCAGACGATGTGTGTTCCACGAGCTTCCTGAGAGAGGCTGGAGAAAGGGAAGAGGCTCATTACATTCATGCCGTCTGCCACAAACATGAGAAAAGATCATTAAGGCTTTCAAGTGTAAAGACAATCTTCAGAGCCCAGCATGAATGGAGAAAGGACCATCGGGGCAACCTAACCTAGACAAAGCTGGAATGGGCAAACATGGTGCATTAGTATTTGGAAAGGGCTTCAGCTGCTACTGTAGTTTATTTGCAGGGAAATCCTTTGGGTCTTGAATGCTCCACAGCAGCAGTTTTCCACCTCAACCCTCCTCCAGGCTTTTTAGGCTGTTTTTCTACAGTGCGGAAGAAATCAGGCATCGTTCAAAGAAAAAAGTGGTCTTGGGTGTCAACTGCGATCCAGCTATGTCTAGAACACTGACAAGCACAGCCGGTATTCTGGACCTGATCAGGTTTGGCTTGTCATTTGCAAAATGAAGGGTCAGCACTAGATAAGTGATGAAGACCTTTCTCTAGACTCCTACTGTGATCCTGTCTTCCTGAAAAGGTGTATGCCATGTGTGCCAGTGTAGTATCTGTATGCTTGGCTGCCATAGTTTTAAGGGAGACCTGTAGGCCAGTGGTATGGGGCGCTCCTGCAGGGGACTCAGCTGGGAGACTCAGCTGGGCTGGCTAGGGGAAAAGCTCTGCCTGCTAGACTGGTGGAGATTATTTCTTTTCTCTTTAAGGCCCCTTATAAGCTCAATGCCTACTGTGCCATAGGAAAAGACTGCACCTCTGTGTATGGCTTCAGTTACATCCCCTGGGTTTCACGGCAAGTGGTGTTTTGTTTTATTCCACTGTGGAAATACAGTTTTTGTCATACACACACACACTCACACACAAAGAGTGCATCCAGTGTGACAAAGCACAGCACATTATTGGAGTGTGATCTCATGCTATGGTGGTGGATATGGTATTAAAAAAATATTCAGGTTGGGTAAGATTAAATTGTGTGTTTTTCTGAGTAGTTTTCATCTCCAAAATCCTTGGACTTTAAATATTCTGGCCATACATCTACTGAAGTCAGCAACAAAATTATCATTGACTTCAGGAAGAGTGAAGTCTTTCCAAGAGAACAACTGTCTGCCAGAATAATTTTACACCTGGATTTACAAGAAAAGTAAGCTGTACTAGGATACAAGTAGTATCAAGGTGACCTCACATTGGAAAAGTGAATAACATCATGGTGTCCCATGAAAAATTAACATCTGGGCAAACCATTTTGGGGTTTCCCTGAGGGATAAGCCCAGATATCTGTTGTTGACAATGGCAGGGGAGCAGGGATGGGTCTGCAACCACCTGCCATGAGAACCAGACAGTAATTTTTTCATGTTAAATGGTATCATTTATTTAGGACTGTATAATTTGTTTGTGACTGTCTTGAGACTATTATCTCAGATATCCTTTGTCCCGTATCTGTACGTCCCATGTCCCAAAGCCGTATGAAAGACCCTGACTTGCAAATGTGGTGTTAGGACTTATATCACACCACATTGGGAACAGACAGCTGCAAGTGAATTTTTCCCCTGAGCCCTGGATGTTTTGCAGACCACCACGCTTTGTGCCTTGTTTCAATGGATATGGTTTATCATGGTAGGATCCTCAGTATTTGCAAGATGACAGCAGTGCCGAATCAATGCAGGCAGGCCAATTTATGTTTATGGTCCCATGTTTGCAAAAACCATTTCATATATATATCATTACACTGTTAATTTCCAACATCAGTGGAAGAAGGTTGTTTATATTTTCAGAGTGGCTGACAAGTAAAAGTCATGTTGTACATGTGTATTGTTCAAATTCCCTGCGAGGATGAAGGTGGGTGGGCAGAAAGCTTTCTAAGCTAGCAAGCATTCAGCTCTTTGTACTGTTATCTCTGAGACTCAGCTCTTAGTAGGAACAGAACAAGAAAGACCTTAAAGGAAAGTACATCAACCTTTTGGCCAAATATTCAACCATCTGATCAAGGTCCTGACTGTTAAAACCTCATGTACATCCTGGACAAACCAAGTCCTGTGCTATCTGTGAAAGGGAGAATACATATATTTGTTTTCCTGAAGGCCCAGATGCTTTAATTTACATGAATAATGTTTATTTCCAATTTCACATAAAAGGTCTGTGTGTTGACAGCTATTGAATCTGCAGCTGAAACTAAGGAATTTTAAGTCGTTGTTCAGCATCACTTACAGCCAACAGCAGGACATGCTTTTCTGCAGGCTCATATTACCATTCTGATGTGACTTATCCTAGACGATGTAATACAAAATGAAAAGAAAACTAAATTTGGAAGAGGCAGAACGGTGCCCTATCGACCAATATGAATTTTTCTGTGGTAAAATAGGCAATTCCAGGCTGATCTGCTTAGAAACTGTTCAATATCCTCTGTAAGGAAAAAATAACATGATGGCATTGAGCTTAGCATATTGTATAAGACTTGCTTCTCCAGAAGTCAGACGACCAGGCTTATACTCAGAAATGACGTGAATAAACTGCCATCTGAATGTTTAATATTCAGTGTTATCATGTGCTTTTGCACATCAGCTTGAATGTGAAATCATAGGTTCTTTCCTTATAATTTTATTTCTGTTATTTAAATAGAATGTTTTCCAGGCTAACATTTAGCATACACAGATTTTCTGTCTGCATCGGTAATGCAGTGGTAAAAGACTTGATCACAGACAGACCTTATCCTATTGTCTATGATGCAGAAAATCGTTGAGACATAAACTGCATGTTAAAGAATTACCAGCGAGTGTTGGGGAGATTATTAATCCATTTAAAATTAAGTATTTATCTAAATTTTTGTAGTACTATGCATAAACAAATGATCTTTTCAATCTGAGTTTCCTTCTTAGGCTTTCTTCCTAAACCCCTGGACAGTATTGCTGCAAAAAAGTACTGAGACTAGTTCATCAAAAGACTACTGTGTAGGGCAAGGTTAATTGGAAAGCTTTATCTTTTTCTTTTAAAGTAATTATTTTCAGAAAATAATTCTTTCATTGTAATTTTGAGCAGCTTATTAAAATAGCAAGTGTTGCGAATGTCTTATTTTTTTTTTGTACTGAAGAAAATTGTGAAATTTGACTGATTAGTCAGTTCCTGTTTTCATTTTCCATAAATCTATTCTAATTTCAATTTCTCCTTTGAGGCTTTGTATGAATTACACACACACACACACACACACACACACACACACACACACACACAGAGGTTTGAGTGCTGTTCATATTGAAATAGCCACCTGAAATTGTCAGTCTGTATTTAAAAACTTCGACAAGAAAACTCTGATACTTTTTAAACTTGGATGTGGGGTGTTCAACCCACAGTCTGTCCTGGAGATCACTTCTGTTGTCCATGCGTATGGCTGTGGAGCCCTCTCAATGGCAGACTTGTCCTTGGAGATGGCTATCTGAGAGCAAAAAATGTCCTTAAGAGGGAAACTCACCCTGGTGAGTGCCAACCAGCAAAAAGCTCACATAATCACTGGAAGAAGCCTCCATCCACCACAACCTTCTTTGATGCACACCCTAATATCTACGTGTAAGCAAAACTCTCCAAAAGACACAGATCATGCAACCAGCCTGTCAGACCTTGCGAGATGATCAGCCTGAATTTTTAATACATTACCTGTATGATAATAGATCCAGTTTCTTCATGCAAACATTGCTTTTGAAGTCCAAGTTTGTCAAGGTCTGGTACCTCACAGAGCTTAGAAATAGTAAACTCTGGGAAGTAAAACATATGAAACCCCATGTATGAACACCAGGATTTTTATGGTGCTGCTTGCTATCTGTCTGTGGAGGAAAAACTTTCCTGTACACATATTCAAATATTTACCTTCACATGAGGCAATTAGTCATTGTTCAAGAAGAAGAAAAAAAAAATGGTACATGCTGTAGGTAAATAACTGTAGATATTTAAATCAAAACCTGAGAAGGAGAAGCCAAGAATAGCTCTGCAGACAAGCTGCAAGCAGAGCTTTGCCCTGCTGCCTCCAAGTCAGGCTAGGACTGTCCAAACAGTCCAATTCAAATGTGCAGTTTCAGATTACACTTTCTGTGATTTTTGCTTTTATTTTTACTTATTGTTGCTTGGAAACATCCCAGTTAGACACACTTGTATATCAGTGGTGTTATTAAAATCACTGTGCCATGGATGCAGTGCTATAGATTTCCAGCTTTGTCAGGGTGTAGAAAAGAAGAGGAAAGTGGTTTAAATCAGAAAGGAAGGATGTGTTGCGGTTAAAGCACTGCAGGAGGCAATCTGGGTACAATCTTTGGCTGTCCCTTCTGGCTGTGGCCAAATTGTGCAGTATCTCCTCTACAAAATCTGTGTTATCTGAGCTGGAGATTTTACTTATTTTATGGCTTGGGCCATCTGCATCCATGCTGCCCAAGAAGCTGAAATTTCATCCTCTGCTTGAAAAATGTGAAAAGTGGATCTTGCCCCCTCCCTCTATCCAATTTCTTCTCATTTCAGTAGGGTTACTCTGTTACTCTGGGCCGTGAGGTTTCTTCTCGTTCACAGTTGCTTGATGTCATCATTCACTGGGTGGACTGTCTGTTCCCTGTAGCTGCTGGAAGTCAAATGTTTGGGCAAGCTCTTCTTGTGAATGTCACTATCCTCTGGAGTTGAGCAGTTGGCATTTTGGGAGAAGGATGCTTAGGTAGCATTACTGTTTGGCTGAGTGTCTCTCCAGAAAGCATGAGCAGTGGGTATTCCATGGCTATTTTGAGAGGTAGTTCCTCTCTCCCTGCTCTCTCCCTCACTACACCCACACTGCCCTTGCTGCTCCATACTCCATGGTCTGAGAGAAGACAGCAGTCATCTTAGACCAAATGTCAATGCAACCCAATTTTTCCTAAATCAATAGGGTGAGAGATGCAGCACAGGTCTTAGAAACTGCATCCAGTAGACAGATTTTTCAGCAGTTTCATGAAGGAAGCATCATAATAAGGGAAAAGTAAGAAACCTCTCCTGTGAAAGCTGGATGAGTCAAAAGCTGTGGTGGAAGGTGTGCAAGAAAGATCTTGGAGAACCAAGCAAAACAATGTTTCTAAGCTAGACAGTTGCATGGACCAGAGAAGTAGACCCTGGGGCACAGCTGCCCACTTCAGGGGAAGAAAGAAGGTGGTGATATGAGTGGAGTGAGAGGATGCTAAAATAAGTCCATTTAGTTCAGCACCATGGGACGCTGCTCCACTTCAGCTGCTAGGGTCCTGGGCAGAGACTGTCAGCTTGCTTTCAAACTGTGACAAGTTTCTCCACTTCCAGGAAGGACGTGATTCTGAATCACAGATCCCACATGCTCGGGAAAGCCCGTGCCTCCACCTCTGCTAGACACCACTTATCTGGGGTGGCCCTCTCTCAGCACATTCAGAAATACAAGAGCTTTTACAAACTCCATTCTCAAACACATTCTGTCAAGCAGTTGTTGGGACTGCAACTCACTTTGATACAGATGATGGTGCTAACGGGCAGTGGCCAGTGAGGTGGAACAGGATCAGTGGGGGTTGTGGCCATGGAAGGCTAGAGATACCAGGCAAGATACAGCTCAGGAAGTGCATACTGGAGTAAGCATTGCAAAAGGTCAGCTCAGGACACAGACAAAGGTGTGCTGAGTCTGCTAGAGACAGAAATTATGTGGCCAATGCTTGCAGGAACTAGCACCTTGACTTGGGAGACAGTCGGAGGAGTCTGCTAAAAAAAAACCCTGATAGCAAACAACCTGCTGTTGTGCGCCTGCACCATGGAGCTGCCTGTGGACATGCCTTTTCAGTATGAAGGGCAAGGCCCTTCATTTTGTCAAAGGTAGTGCCACATACCAGCGCTGCTGTGGAAAATGCTACACAGGTTCTTGCATGGGCACAGGGCACGGGCTCCCTGACCACTTGCTGTGCACTGTGCATCTTCTTTCACAGAAAAGAAAATCTAGGCTGTGTCAGTGGGTCGCCTGCCAGTCTTGAGCATGCCATCTTTTGTCCTGGTAGGTAGGAAACATGGTGCCTAGGGCAAAAAGTGTGAGTGCTCGACTGGGTGGTTAATGATCCATAAGCCTTTCTTCGGAGTTTGTGGGAAGGAAGCATGTGTCATGAGACAGCATAGGGAGCTGCTCTCACTGTGTCCCTCTCCTCAGCCGGGTTGTAAGAGAGTTTCAGCACTGTGACACAGGAGCTCAGCATCACTTACAGCAACCAGAAAGATCTAAAGGCGTCTCAGTCTCACTACCTGAGATTATATCAACAAGGTCTTTTGCAGGCAGATAGTTTAGCTCTGCTTGTGCTCAGGACAGGGACATGAGCCAGCCTGCCCCTGCAGAGTGTTTATTGCTACAGACGCAGCATCACACTAACCACAGTCATACAGCTTTTGGTTCTGGCTTGCTTCTGGCTAGCTCAGTGTGTTGACAGAGTGTGCTTTTGCCTGTATGTGACATACTTTTAAGACTTAAACTGTCACCCCAGGGAAGTGATGACAAGGTGGAAGTCGTCTCTCCTCTGTGGGCTGTGGTGTTGCAGAGCAGGGTAAAATCAGGCCTCCAAATTTTGCTTAACCCAGATCTGTTAATGAAAATGCTGATTGTCGTCATGTGGCATGTTGACGAGGCCACAGAAACCAGAACAAGAAAGGTACCAATGCTCATTCCCTTCCTGTCTGCAATGAGCATTAGCTCAGACCTATGTCCAGGAATAAAGTTCCACCAGTGGGAAATCCCTGGTGTGAGTAACTCTCACAGGAGAAATACTGTGATCCATGTGTTGATGCAAAAAGAGGAGTGAATTACAGAAGAAACTTGTTCTCTATTCATTCAGCTTGTTGCGGATGGACAGAATGGTCAATTGCTTTTGGGTGTCAGCTAGGAGAAGTGGCTGCTAGCTTGTCTTCCTGTCCTGGGACTCCACACAGAACAAACATTGCTGTTTGGAGGCAGAGCAAAAGAAACAAAATACTTGCCCACTTCATGCTTTTTAGCTGTTTATTTCCAAGTAACATTGGGAGAGTAATAGATTTGTTATTTAGCTGGTCTTTCCCTTAGTGTTATCTCTGTTGCCTTCTGTTTGCAATCTGCTGTGTATGGAGAGGAGATGTAAACTTTGACCACTCCCTACTAAAAGCCTGCCTGGTACAATGGAATGGCATCACGAAGATACCCAAGAAAACTTGTCCAGCTACTCTGGGTACGGCAGCAGCATACCATCTCCTGAGTAGCCTGCACTGCCCTCAGGGGCACTCTTGGGGAGTGGCTGGTGCTGACAACCCATGCTTCTGCTCTCCATTATGCCCTCCGTGCTTGCCTGAGGTAGAGTGGAGGGATTCATAAGTCAAATGGAGCAACACTTGCTTTAGGGCTCTATCTGGTATTGTTGCTGTCACTGGCATTTCCAGATCTCAGAACAAGTCCTTGTGTGGACTTAAAAAATGTTTTCTTCTGATCACCCTGAGTCCAGTTTCAGTGTGCAAGTCTCATGTGAGGGAGTCTGAAGAGCAAATATTGGAGAGATTTGAGGTCACCAGCACGGTAGTGGAGAACTAGTCCCCAGAGAAGAAATGGATCCTGGCTTATCCTGCCTGTGTCACCTCTTTTCTTCACCAGTCTCACACAAGGTTTTGTGTTCTGGAAACTGCATGACATCCCTGCTCCTGAACAGTCCTGCACAATCATACAGTGTTCCCTGCGTAATCCCTCAGCAAACTCATGGGAATACCTAAAGTAATGAAGCAAACTTCAGGTACCCTTTTCCTGGGACTTTGCTTATGGCTCTTGGCTTGGCTCCTCTCCTTTCTGCAAGAAAAGCAGAAACTGATGGAAATAGGTAACTAACAGGTTAAAGAGATGACCACAGTGATCCCACTGGACAGCAATAAAGAGAAGATGCTTCAGAATGTCTCACGGCTTAAGCTACTACCCTGGGTGCTGCTAGTTGAACCCAGAAGAACTGACAGCTGTGGGCACTGAACACCCAGAAAATGCCCTGAAAAAAAGCAAATGGCATTACAGGCCAGTCAGTTATCTGAATCCTAGTTTTACTGTGGCCTTTTTCTCCAACCAGTTAAGTACTATCACAAAGGACAAAATGTAATGAGAAGATAAAAAGTGAATGTGAAAGTGGAGACTAGGAGGGAATGCCTGCCCCAGGATACATCTAAAACAGATGGAAAAGATCGGCAGGAAAAGCAGTATCTGACAGCACGACAGGAAATAGGATTTCTATCATATGGGGAATTCTAGTATGATTTTTTTCTTCTTGTTCTATGAAAGTAATTACTTTCAAATTTAATGATGCTTTGTTTTTTTTATTATCAAAATACTTCATGTCAAAAATGAAACAGTGTTGCTTTACCTTATATATAGCATTTCAAAACAAAACAGGGTAGACAAAACATAGCAGAATGAGAGGTGGAAAGGTAAAGATTGAAAAAGAAAAATATTTGTGGTGTTCTTTGAAACATTTCAAAGTTTTCTGATGGAAAACATGCATCTATGTACTGCTTGACTTGTATTGAAGCAGCATTAACTGACAGGTGTTCTGTTAAAAATGTCTTTTCAGCCAGGTACAAAATATCTTTGCTTTGGCAATGGGGACTAGAAGCACAATGAGATTAAGATCTTTATTAGGCTAGCCTTACTGTAGTTATGATCTCAATTCAAGTCTTCAACAATGCCCTTCAAGTTCACTTCAAGACACTGTGGCAGTCTTGACAGTTGAATCCAGATTCACTTTGTCTCAGTGCTCACAGCCACAAGTTCTGTTGCTCAGGCCTTTTCTCTTCTTTTTCCCTAGCATCTACCTCTGCTGGGTCTGTTACTCACTTTTTCAATGTGATATATTGGTACAGGTGAGTATGTAACATAAGATGGGTAACAAGCAAGAAGAAGATTAAAAACTCCAGAAATGCATGATTAAAAAAGTAATAAGCTTCTGAAATAAAAATAGGAGGGGGCAGCTACAGTTTCTTAACTGAACTGTTTCTTTTTTCAAAGACTGAAAATTCTTGAATACTGTGCACTTATGTTTAACTGGATTACTTACCACTTCTAAGGGTGGGTGGGTGGCCTAATATAGCTTTTGTGGGAGTGTTGCAGCTGGAGGAACCTGAAATGTAGCCATCTGCCACATTTTCTATAATAGGCTTCTTATTTATATAGGTGATGGGACAACAATCTGCAAGGGCAAGTACCAGCAAATAAATATTTGGCAGTCCCTGAGATTTCAGAATTCCTATTTACAAAAAATTTGTTCAGAGACTTAAAGGAGAGAAAGGTGGAGTGAGAAATTAGCTAACTTCTTAGACAGCAGGGTAATGTTGTTCAGTGAATAAAACATTTGGGCAATGATGGTTTTTCCCTACCATGATTTGTTCCCTACCCAGGTGCCTTACTTTACCTTCTTATTTTTTCCATTGTCTCTACATAGACCATGACATAAAAATGTTACAAACATTGTCCATTTGCATGTTTATGTATATTATTGAACAAGTGGGGAACTGTAGATGTGCATAATAATGACAGATACTTTCACTGCCAGTGAAAGTACTGGCCTACTTCATGTGCACTCAGCATGCTTTCTGCAGAAATGCTCCTGTGGGAGTTAGCGTAAGTGTTCATGTCCTCATGTGTGTGTGCGCATGTGCACACGTTTGTGAATGTGCTTGTTCACCTAAATAAATATGTCCTTCGTCAGAAGTTTTTTCCATTTCTTTGACTTGTCTATTGTGTGAGAGTCACCCCAGGTTTAGTTGATGGTATTCCTATTCACTTTTAGGCAAGCAAAAATTACAGAAAGTATAATAAGCAGCAGAAATGGAATAAACACTTTGAGACACTATGAACTCATGGAATGTAGCGGTTATTTAACTTTCTTTCAACAATCACTGACAAGTACTTCTGTCATGAGAAGATGTTTGCAGAAGGTGATTGGATACCTCTCTGTGTTTGATTAAGCAAATGGACTTTTCTGTAGACATATATAACTATGCAGCCTATGCACAGTTTTATATGTATTAACCCATGATAGCTAGAAGTGTGATCATTTTACCAACAAAAAGACATTTACGCAGCCCCATCATAGTCATAGACATATTACAAGCACAGCTTCCTGTGTACTGATATGGAGCACCTGTGTATTGATATCGTTGATCTCCACTTCAGTCATTACTACTTGAATTAAAGAGTGAAAATGTTCTGAGTGCAAACACAGCTTAATGAGGATCCCTGCAAAATACCTAATATACTGCAAACCAAAGGGACAATTTACCCTGATGTTCAGAGCCAGTGTGAGTCCTAAACATACATGAATGCCTGAAATTACATTGTTAGCTGTGACTAGGGGTGAGCTGCATCCAAACAGCATTTAGCTGTCATGAATCATTACTGTATGTAAGAAAAACACAGAGGAAGGGGGAAGAAGGATGACTTGGAGGAAATATACTTGTTCTTCTCTTCCACAAAGCAAAACAAAACAAAAAGGAAAGCAGAAATGTCCTTGAAACTCTAGTAAAATATTTCATCTTAGGAGAACGCTGAAAGGTTTGTTGACACAAAAGTCCCCTGAGATTGTTTTAATACATGCAAAGGATAAAGGTTGCAACCTGTGGTCAAATTTCACTCTGAGTATTTGAAATACAGGGTGAGTGTCTCAGAAGGATAAGAGAACTAGTATTAAACTCATTTAACACATGATGGCTATCTGGAAGGTTTCAAAAGCAAATCCATGTCTTATCAAGAAAAAGATGCTGCGAGGTGACCTAATCTGGTTTACAAATACCTGAAAAAAATCCCATGGGGGTCTGTTTAGGGATTTCTGGGTTTTATGCCACAGAAGCCAGACCTTGGGCATGATCTTGTATTAATAAATGGGATGTTTCGCTTGCACACACATGCAAGCAGGCAGCCTAGCAACAGGGTATGGGTTGACTCCCTAGTATGAACCACATGAAATGGAAGGGCAGTAGGATCTAGTGGAAAGCTGTTCTTGATGGGATAGAGAGAAGGAGGAGGTCCAATCTTATGTCTCCAAGGCTCAGTGGTCCAGGGCAAATCTCTTAATAGCTGTCTTTGTGCCTTAATTCCCAGTGCACACAGGAGATGATAATACCTTCCAGCCTTAACAGGGTTATGTGAGGAGCAATTGTTTGATTTTTGGCATATCCTCAGATACTACGTGGCTGGGTGTGATGCACTGGTTAAAAGGGTCTGGCGTATGCTATTATCCTGACAATATACTTCAGATAGTATGACCTTTTCACATAAGGAGTGCTATTCTATGTCAGACCAAAGGGTTTTGCAGCTTGGATCTCTGTGTCCAGAAGCCATCAGTGTCAGGAACTTAATGGAAACTGTCATGAAACAACATGAAGTCATCAAAGGCCTTTCCTACTATGTCTTATTTTCTGTTGAGCTTAAGACATCAGAGCCCAATGTTACTGACAGTTTGCCAGGGCCAATAGCCACTGAAGAACTCATTCCTTATGAATTTTCATATTTCCTTTTGAATCCATTAAAATCTTTGGCCAGGGGCTCTTCAGTTTGAGAAAAGGAATGTTTCTGTAGTGCTTGAAACCAGCTACTTGATAATTTCAGTCATTCATTCGTTCCTCCTTTTGAACGTGAAATAGTGACTAGTTTATTCTGATTTACCCTCCTTTGATGATTTTGCAGATCTCTATTTTAACTGTCTAGACAACAGAGATTTCAGACCAATGCAAAAATGGCACTTTGTAAATATCTCTCCAGATGGCATTTAAATTTAGTAGTCCAATCTGAAGGCAAGAACCTCTTCACTCACACTGGAGTTAATGCAATTGTTAAGGCAATTGAATGTTGCTTATGGGGAAAGAGTAGAGAACGCTCTCTTGGAAGCCATGTTGTGAACCCTGAAGCCAACTCATATTATCACTGGAACTGAATTTACCATTTCATACCATATAGCTCTCTCATCTGGTTACCCTATGGCCATTTGCTCTACAACAGCCACTCTAAAACCAACTGAAATCATTAGCTGATGAATGTAGAGTAAGATGTGCTTGTTTCAAACACAGAAAAGAGTGAGCCTTTGTAAAAAAATGTCTGGCACAGAAGTGATTCCTATAGATGCCATCTTTGAGGCTTGGTGTATCAGGAATATGAGATACATTTTCCTTTCCTAGTTAAGAACAATAGGAAACACACAGCACAACTGAATTAGTTGCAACTGTCAATTTTGCAGTAACTAATTGCATGTTGCTTTGGTTGTAGGCTGACATCTTTAGGGCCTAGGGTCAGCAAAGGCTTATACACATATTGATTTCAAAGCTTGTAAGTCACTGTGCTTATGTCCTCCAAGACTGAAGTCAAGCAAGTGCTTAAGTCAGTGGAGGATGAGGGCCTAGTTAGGTGCATTTTGAGGAAGACAGAATGAGGGAAAAAATAGACCTGCCTTTGCTTCAGTATCCACAAGAGATGGAACTTTCAACCAAGGGTTGGGTAGAAGATGTGGGAAAAGGAATGAAATGGAAGATAGGAAGAGAATGCCTAGGATTACAAGATTATTTTTAATAATTACAGGATTTGTCAAATCCTTAGCTTGGTGGGAAGTTATTTCTCTACTCAGCAGAACATGACTGAGAGCCCTAAGCCCTCCCAGGGGAGACAGAAAGGAAATCCCAAAAGGGCTTTGGGAATGATGCCTGGAGCCCCAGCTTATTAGGATCACCTATGTTTGTTCCATGTTCTCATAATGGGAGGCAACAATCTAAATTTCTGAACCAAAGAAGGACTGTTGCCCCAACTCAGGGGGCCTTGTCATTGCTCCATTGTTGCCCACACCCTTGGGTGTCCACCTGCCAGTAACAGGAACCATGCCTAAAATTTATTGATCAATTGAAACTGGTAGTTGCTGGCCAGGGGTAAGGTCAACAGAACTGCACCAAGGGTGATGGGCATGTTTTTGAAGCTGTAGATCCGACAGTAATTTGCAATCTCTTTCATCCTCCTAGAGATGGATATTGGGGTTCGGAAGTGCCTGCTAGCACAAATTTTAAAATGAAGCTGGGAAGGAGAAAGGAAGTGCAACTTTGAATCAAATAAACAAACAAACAGTCAAAAAACTTCTATGATGGGGCTGAAATGTACTTTTAAAATCATTTTTTCCTCAAAATTCTTGTCCCTTTCCTCACATTTTTTCGACATATTTAGAACTGAAAGTAGAGGGCCATAGCACACATTTGTGCTAGAAAATGGCACCTCTGTGTGCCTGAGTGGTTTACACATACACACACATAGAGGAAGCCTACAGGAAAAGAGAAATGAGATGGTGTTGCAATGTGTTATGTCCGTACTGTTCCACAAAGATTCAGCCCTGTGTCATGCCAAGCTCTGCCTTCAAGTCCCAAGAAGTCCCCAGAACCATGCTGGGTCCAGCCTCAGATCCCTCAGCAGCACTGCATTTTGGTGCCTTCAGGGAACATGTAGCTTCCTACTGGTGTCACCTGAGATCAGCAGAAACTCTTGCCTTGTGTTGAGACACCAGCATGAGCTGCCCTGTGTGATGGGCATCTGTTCCAGTCAGGTGGTCTGACACATAAATCTTGCTTTCTGGGCATCCCATTGTCTTGGGAGCCTGTGGAGATCTGCAGGAAACCTGGTGGTTCTGGTATGCCTCCATACAGGTGGGTTTGGGACAGAGGAGAAAGGATAAGACAATTTTTAAGGTAAATTGTTAAGGAACAATCCATGGGAAGTCTGGACCAATCTGATTAGTCGGAGGAAATTTGCAGGGGGGTTTCACCCATTTAAATGCTTAGGTTTGTCCTTTTCTGCAGGTTTGCTCAGTTTGGTGTCTAAGGCAGAGACTGAAGCTTGCTATTCTGAGAAGTATGCCTTTGGTTAGCTGCTGGGCTAGTCTCTCCACTGATGTAACTCCACTGAGGTTCACTGATTTGCAAAGCACTTGGCGTGCTGCTCCTGGTTTTCCTCTCTCCCTCTCTGCCTCTCTGGCACTCTTCTCCTTTTACTCCGGAGGGTGTAACCTGGCAAACCTCAGCCGCGCTTCCTCGATGAGGCTCTGGCCCTGAATTGGTCTGAATTCAGCTGACCTTTCCAAACAGGTCTTTGGGGGCTTTGGTTTGTCCTTGTGTGTTTTTCATAGCCCATTTTTTCTGCATGAAGCACACATTATTTTCTGCTTGCAATTCCCGAAACTTGTTCTGCTTGTCTTTCTAGGTTATTCTACCTCAGATGGAGCTGGACCTCTACCTGGGGCTGGTGCTTTGCCTTCCCTCAGTCTAGATTCTCTGTTGTCACACCGTACTCCTCCCTTCCAACCTCAAGGGTTGTAGGCCTGAACCATGATAAGGTATGTGGCTACTCTGGAAGCTGACACTGAAGTAGCATATAATCAGAGAGAAAAAAATTACAGAGAGGGAGATGCATACAGAAACATACACATTCTTTGGTGAGGATGATGACTCTGCTATGTGTTGACCATGCTCTTTTTGAATGTTTTCTCTATTCCTTTTGTAAAATCTGCTTTCCCTCTACCCTGCTGGAGTCAAACAGCTTGGCTGGGAGTGGTGGGGAGAAGGGTGGTGGAGGCAATTCTCCATGCCAATCTGTTATAAAAAGGAGACTGATTTCAGGGATTTTTTTCAGTTTAATGAGTTAACAAAGATATCAAGGGGAAATTTAAATGCCAGCTGAAACAGAAGAGAAATTCTTTAGTGTTTGGAAGGGCAATGGGGGGAAAAAACAAGTAGATTCATTTAGCTTAATTTGAATACTGTGTGATGCTGAACAAAGTAGTTTTGTTTTGGTTATTTAGTATGGTTTCAAATCAGCATTTTTCATTTAAAAGTGGCCCAAGTTGAAACAAAAATGTTTAAATCAATGTTCCCAAACTTTGATTAAAAATGTCCAAGTATTACAGTTTGTTTTTCCCAGAATAACACATTTTGTTCTAGAAAGTCCTGGGGACTGGGGGGGAGGGGAGGAATTAATCTCAGAAAGAAGAAAATGTTTTGGGCTAAGAAAGCACTCAATAAATGCAAATGGAATTTACAAATGGTTTCAGTGTCACCAAAATCATACTGCCTGGTAACTTTGCTGCATCAAGGATTTACTGTGAAATATGTCAGTGGTTCAGCCTGGCAAAACAGTTATAAATCATTTGCCTCATTCCCAACTTGCCTCTGCCCCCGGTGCTGCTACACTAATGTAGGCTGAACTCATAGTAGACAGACCGAGAACACACAGCTGTAGGATTCTCTAAAGATATCTTCATTTCTTCTATCAGTTTACAGAGCCTCTCTCACAAAAAAAAAAAAAAAAAAAAGTCCTAGATTTTAACGGTCTCAACTCATTTTTGGGGGAAGGAGGAAGAGAGAGACCTAAATCTGATTTTTTAGCATGTGGACTTTGCAATGGAGCAAAGATTGCATCAGAGAGCTGATTTGTTCTTTAATCAAAAGCAGTGTTCCCATAAAGTTACGCACAGACCCATCCTTTGGAAAATCAGGCAGGCTCCTAAACACAAGTGAGGGAAGTACATTTCATTGCCTTTATTTCTTTCTCAGTTCATGATTGCTGAGTCCATCTGAAGGCAGACTGAGCCACTTCCAGCCTGGTCTTGCAGATGGTGCAAGGGAAGGAGCTGGAAACTGCCCTGTGATATGGAGGTGAGACTTGACCTCTTGGCTGCTCAGCAGCTCCCAGGTCCTGTTGAATTTTCCTCCCACACATTCACTCTTTAATTTGGGAGAGTAAGCACAGCTTGGTGTGCTGTCTGTGAAAGGTCACTGCCGTCTGTGGCTAGATCATTGCTTACTATCAGGACTGCTCCCCAGAGGGTCACTAAAAAGGGTGTTTTTCCCCTGGGTGACAGACTATTTATCTCCCCCACAGGTTTTTCAGCCATAATTCCCATTGATCTCAGTGGGAACAGTTTTAGGGGTTAAAAACTACCCATGCTTCCCCCTCTCTCCTTAAATGACTTGACTTTTGCAATTTACATCTTAGTTTCTAACTTGTAGCCACAGACACCTAAACAAACATTCTCTTAGTCATCTCGCTTTGTGGGGGGAATTATTACAAGCTTCTAGTAGGTCCTGTTGGTCATAAGGCAGAGGGAACCTTATACCACAGTTTCCCTGGCTCTGGATAAACTTGAGATGAAACTCAGATGAAGCCACTCCTTCCTTCTGCACATTTGCTGCTCATGCTGTGTCAAACCTGATTATTATCATTATCTCAGTTCTGTCACACTCTATAAATAAATGTCTAAATAAACCAAACAGGATGGCAATTTTTGTCAAGGGGGAAGTGCGAGGAAGGATTTCATTAGGGCTCTGCAGAGAATGCTTTGCAGAAACAGGGAGCAAGATAAGACTTAAGAGACTCAGATCTTACTATAAATTAAGAGAAATCTCCTGGGAGTAACACCTCCTAGTAGCAGTGATTTTCATCTGGCTTGGGGCAAGAGGGGAGAGGTCTCACTTTCCCAAAATAAGTAGAATTTCTGTCAGGATGGGATGGGATTGAATGAAAGCTCCAAAATAAAAATCAGGCAAATGGTACCTAACAGTGACTCCTTAAACCCCAGCAGTCCAGACTTTCAAAGCCTTGCTCTAGCCTCAGGGTAATAACCCCATAGAAGCTGCATAGAAAAGAGCCTGGATGAAAAAACATGAAGTGTTGCTGAAACAAGCTACAGGCGAGGGAATTATTGTGTATATGTAAAAGGAAACACAAGAGGGATATTTTAACTTACACCTTCCAGCTCCTCACTGTGGACTGTATCCAATGCCTATAAAAGTCAGTGGAAAGACTCTCACTGACTTCATGAGAACTGGATCGGGTCCCATGTGAGTTACACCTACTTCGGCTCCCTGCCATAGGTGGAGGTAGTCCTAAAAGAGAGAGCGAGTAAAGGGAGTTTAATTTACATGACCTTCCAGTTCACTCTCCATTTACAGCTGCTGTTTTAGTCAAGAGGAAACATCTCCACCTTTGCAGAAGAGGAAGGTACAGTGTAGTCTGGACAGGTACTTTTTCATGTCATTCGTAAGGTAAGTCACTTGCAAACTTAAAGACTTTGACTTTGAAAATTCTACCTAAAACATTTTCAGACACTTTTTCCAAAGGTATCTATGACTCTGAGGGCTTCTATCCTCTTGCTTATGCAGTCAGCACACCAGCTGCTCCAACTGGCTTCAAGGGGAGACAGGGATCCAGGTTTTCTGAAAGTCAGGAGCAAAGGATTTCTACTCCAGCAGCCAAACCAACACAGGCAGCCAAAATAAGAGATCGCATGAAGGCAATGGTCTAAACATGCCAGCTGCAAACTATGGAGACTCTAATGCGTAATACCTGCTTTAAATTAGATAACGAATTACTTAATACAGAGTGAAATGAGAGAGTGGAATTAAAAAAAAAAACAAACCACAATTAAAAACCTGTTGGTTGCCCCTGGCATGATTTAATTTTGCTTCTGCTCCCTTGGTTATTCACTGAGAGACTTACTAATACCTCATGGAAAACTTTACCAGTCTTCCCATGTTGAAGCATTTAGAGGAAATATGTTATATCATGTCGTTTGTGATCTGTTTCCTCTTTCCCCACCTTCTCCCACTGCAGAGATCTGCCTGAAAGTCAGAAACTGGATTTCTGGCTGCCATAAACAGGCCTAGCACTATAGTGACTTTATTAATTAACTGCAGTGAGGGTGAGACGTTGTACCTGTCCTGAACTGTTACTTTCTCTTGCATGTCAGTGCTTGTAAAACATCCTTGACTTAATATGCTTCAAACTAATGACCTTGTTTCCAGGTTGATGAGACCTATTTCTTCACTGAGACCTTCTTCCATGGCACCTTGAAGCAAATGTCCTGCCAGCACCCCCACGTACACTGTAATGTGCTCTATCCCCAGGGAACCTGCATCTCTGTACTCACCTGATCCTTTCTCTCCGCATTGAAAGAAATATTAACTGTGCTTTATAATACAAATCTGCCTAGGCAACAAGCTTGAGACCTGACTGTCTGTCCCCCAACTGCTAGTTTACTTCCTCCCTCTGTTTTGGGATGCCCCAGCTGACTCCAGTGCGGACACGAGATTAGGATCCCTCTGCTTTACAGGTTCTCATAATACCATTCCAGAAGGTATTATAACAACCCAAATAAGCTCCACGCACCTTTATATCAAAACCCATGTTATGCACACCCTCATATTTTGCTAGAGAAACACTATCCCAGAGGACTGTAACCTGTCTCACATTATTTCAGACTGTTTGAACAGAGTTATGTCAAGTAGCAGCAAAAGTGGTTGAGGTCCAGAGGAAACCAAGTCTTGCGTAGTATGAGTATAGTCAGGTTTGCTGTAGAGGGAGGTGGCTGTAAGGCATGTGAATGTGACTTTATCTGTAGTACTTGTCCAGTCTTTTATTTAGTGGCATTGCTGTACCTCTTGTATCTATAGATTTGATTAGATGTAGGCTTCTCAAAGATGGGTAACAGGCTAAGTGCAGTGCTTGGTGGGCTCATGTCCTTTTGGGTTCAAACTAATGAATTTAGACAGCCTAACCATGCTTAAGTGTTACGAACATCTGGTTACACAGAAATACTATAGAGTAAAAAATAAATAATGAGCCAGTGTTTCTGCCATTTCCCATCTTAAATCCCAGTGGGACCACAAGCTTTCCTTTTAGGGAAAAGCTATCCAGTGTGTACTGTGATAACACAACGCAAGATATCCAGCCTTCATTGTTAAGAGCTGTTATTTTTGCTTGTAATCGAGTCTGGAATTCAGCCTTCCTGTGAGTGTTTTATTATCCTCTCTGGTGATAAATATCCTTGTGTGCATGGTGTGAGCTCTGTGGAAGCCATTTACTGGGGGAAGGATGGTCCTGTGGGAAAATTATTGGAGTATTAACTTGGACAATGGTGTTCTAGCTTTACTGCAGATTCGCTATATAACCATAGACAAATAATTTGATTTTCCTCTTCTGTTCAGATTCTGCACTCTCTGCTCACACAACAAAAGTGCAACAGTCCTATCTCAATTGCATATAAGTGGAGCAGGTGCAGGTTCTTACTACCAGATATGCAGGACTTATTCTGGTGTCTATACAGTTCCCTTAATCTCTGCTGTGGGACAGTTATGTAGGAAGCTGTGTATGTATGTCTCCTTACAAGTAGCATAATACATACCAGAAATCAAAACAGTAGCAATTCTTAGTGTCAGATAGTCACCACACAGCTCTGTCAAGAAGTGGTCATCCCCCTGTTTTAAAATGACTGTGGAAAAGAAAGTGGTATAAATACTGGCAAAGCAAGGCACTATTCATACAAACTGAAGAACAAGAAATATTTTTCTGTTCTTATAACCAAGCCACAAAGAAGAGAAATGACTTGTCCATGTCCTGTGTTTCTGCTTACAGGGTTGCAGCACTCACTTGAACACCCCTTGGTGACTGGCTGGGGCAGTACAGCTCCTGAGCTGATACCTCCAGAACACTGAGAAGCACTAGTGGAAGTGTTAGGTCCCAAAAAGCAGCCACCATGCCAATACCTGCCAGCTTGTCTTGGCCTTCCACAATGCAAGAGGTAGTTGTTAAGTACTGTGCATAAGAAGGGTTATTGTTCCCAATATACAAATCATTGACTTGTTGTACTTCATCCATGGGGAGAGTAGCATCTTGATGGGGGTGACAGGTGAAAATGCATCAAGTGTATCTCTGAATGTGAAATGCAAACTGAGCCCTTGCTTATTTGCCTGCCTGTGGCATAGAGCTGCTCAGTGTATTTTTGGAGCAAAAGCCACAGCACAGCCACAGAAATGTTTTCCCATTGCTGCCTATCTGGCTTTTTAAGTATTATGCAACCCAGGGTGCATAAACAAACAGGAGGCTGAGCAATGTAATATTGAAACACGTCTCCAGGTACTCAGGTCTGTCAGGAAGGCTTTTCTGCCTGTCCTGAAAAAAGTGTAATGGAAGTCCTGGAGTTGTGAGTGTCCTTGGAGCTTTACATGTGTAAGAAGCAAAGGCTAGTTCAAGGGAGAACCTTAGTCTGGCTAAATGGGCTAGATGAGCAATGAAATCACTGGAATGAATGTCTGAAGAGCAGTAAAGGTGAGGACAGGGATACCTAGACTATTCCAGTTGTCCTAGTCTAACATCTGGAAACATCAGGCCCCATGAGGGCACAGAGTTTAGGTGCTCATAAATAACACCAGACAAATTTGGCCATTACTGCTTCAGTACCCAGCCTTTTCAGTCTGTGTGGCATTGAGCACTGTGGTCTTTTCAGCTTAATTAGACCAATCCATTCTCTGCTGGGCTGTATGGAGGCACCCTTCAAAAATGACACATCTGCTTGCAAGTCAAAATTTTAATGAAGTCAGTGGGACTCCACAACAAAAGCTCAAGTTGTTAATGGTGGTTAGGGTCTGTTCCACTTTGTGTTGTGAGGTCTATGTTGCTTAGACAACTTCCATTGACAGAAACATGGAGCCTTTGTCATCTTTCAATGATAGTTAGGGTCTTATACAATTTAATACGCAATAAGGAAAAAAAGTGAAAAGGTATGCAACTACATAGTAGCTCACACACCCTGGTCACCCCACATATAGGTTTCAGAAGGGAATTTTATGCATAATTTTGAATTAAAAAACAAGATATGTAGGTGTCTGTTGGGCAGAAGATTGCTGGATGCTTAGTTGTAAAGATAAAATCATAATGGTAACGTCACGTCAGTACCCCATATCCCTTTGCCTTTTCTGAGCCCCGACATTTCTCAGTCAAAGTCCCCAAAAGAAAAACACAGCTCAAAAATAGAGCTGAATCAAGTGCTGGCAGCTGCAAGAGTGAACCCCACTGACTGTCATAGCTCAAAGCCAGAAATTACTTGGTAGGTTATCCATGACTAGGTACAGCTTGTAATTTGTGTGTTGCTGTAGTCAGCTCAGTGGGATTTTGGGACAAACAGTTGCTCTATGCTACATATAGCTTGGAATTTTGTGGCTTTTACAGAACTTGCCATTCAGTGGTGGAAAGGGAGCTGTAAAAGAGAGGGAAGGACTGGGAACTTGGAGTCCATGGGCAATCTTCGCTGCACGATAAACCAGTATCTGATCTGCTGTCCTTTTTGGCTGGATTTGTAAGGAGAAGGAGTTATGGGGCTCTTTTATTAGAGCAGAAGTAAGAACTTGCAGCACTTTTCAGACTTGGTGACAAGTCTGCAGCTTCTTCTTTTTTTTCAGTGTCTTTCTCCAGCTACAGTTGAATGTGACAAAAATAGGAGAGATGTGAAACAAAGGAGAACTTCACAGCTAGAATAATAAAAACTCAAGAAAAGGGTAAATGCTTGTCTCTTCCTCTTGTCTCTCCAGAGTAGTTTGCAACCTATTGGAGAACTGACAAAGATATTTTTAAAGACTAGCTTTGAAAATAAGGAGGAGAACCTGGTAATGATATACTCTGACCATAAAGTCAGCCTAGAGTAGGGAGGATTATTGGAGAAGGAGGTAAATAGATTGCAAAATCTATGAGCAATATTCCTCTGTTGAAATATTCTGGCTTTCTGATAAGATGCTTCCAGTTTCAAAGCTTCAGCTTCCAAAGCTGTACATTTCTACAGGGAAAACATTCTGATCAGCTCTTGTGCTACAGAATATACTTGACTTTTTACCCCTTCTGTAAGGGACAGTAGGAGAGTTTATTAGCTTTAAATTCTAAATCATGTCTTCCCCTATTTTAGCCATATGCTTCCAGAAAAAGCCCATTGAGAATGGAGGTTTTGCCTGTGTGGAGGGAAATGCTGGAGGGAAATGCCAGAGGCAAATGCTAAAATTCACTCTTCTGCAACATCTCTAACTACTCAATGAAATCATTGCTACACAACTCTCCAGAAATATTACATGCAGCTTTGCCCAATTTTGGGTCCTGGAGATGGGTCTCCACAATGATTTGACTAGATTACAGCTTAATCACTGGAAGAATAACCGGATAATCACAGATTTCTGGAGTTTAAAGCCAAAAGAATTACAGGTGGAGAGCACATGTGTTTGACTTCCTGCAGCTCCATACTATGTCATTAACTTGCCCCAAAACTGAGTGCAGTAATTAACATCAGAGTAAGCCATACACGCCAGAGAAGCATTCAGCTTTGATGTGTGTGTAGAAATGACAACAGGAGATGGCTGAGCCATTGCTGCTCTGACGGGACTGCATGTACTGCATCAGTGGTGTTGCTTTATTCTTCCCTGATCTCACACCTTGGTGCCTTGTGTTCTTGTGCAAAGGTCACACCTTCTCTCAGTGAAATAAGCATTGAAGGAGGGAAAATGGAGGTGTATTTCAATGGTTCAGGATCAAATCCTTGTTGCAAAAGGATGGCATCTACCCTAGGTAGGTATGAGGACACTATGAAGAGTATTTATCCTGCTGTTTGTATGTAAGTTCATGGTGCAACGTTTCTCTCAGACTGTTTGAGGCTTTCATTTTTGTCTTGCTGCGATGGAAAATACAAGTTGAAGGATATAGGTGCCATTTAATTTCAGTATCATACATGATTATCAGGCAGTGGGACCCATCTTTTGAAATCCTAGTGTGTGTGTTGGGGGTGAAGACATACCCCATTGCACAGTTATAAGTCAGACATAGTGTCTGCTTCAGGTTTGTACGCATGTTGTTTGTTTGTAAATAAGAGAAATTCTGTAAAATAATTAATAAGATTGGACTTGAGGGACGAAAAAAAAGGATCATTAAGAAAGCAGCAGGTTTCAAAAGGCCTTGACAGGAAGTGAGGTCTCATGTCTTGGTGCAGATCATCAGGGACTGGACACGTTATATCTTCTGATGATTCCAACAAAAAAGGGTTCATTGATCAGTAAGGAGGGACTGCCTTCCTTGTTGATGAAGTTTTGAGATTTTCCATGTCAAATGGAAAGGTTGAACACAAGTTCTTTTATGGTCAGTTACACTATCTAGAGTGAGAAGAAGGATTTTGTCTTCCTGACCTTACAACTCTTCAGCAGTGAAAGCTGTAGCTAATCAAGGCATCCCTACCAGGCAGATATAAAACCCAGATTCTTTCCACAATTTTTACCTTAGCAGATGTAATACACGTCGATAGATACTGATGAGCAATATCTTATATCCAATCTGTCATGCCAATGGCTCTGCTGTATACATTGTGCTACTTTTATAACCCATCAAGCAGCAGATATGGAATAATGTTTATAAGCTAGGACCATCTGTCAAGCCTCTAAAGAATTCCCAAACACTTGGTTTCAGGTTTAAATGGGGAGATGGGGGAGGGAATGGCAATGCTGTTACACACAAACTATTGCTGCCCATGGTCTAGCATATAAAGAATCTTTGCAAATGTACTAATCCTCCTTGAGAGACAGGAACATAAAACCTAAAATGTGTTCCATATGTTCCAGTGTCCTGTTGCTGCTCTAATTCCAGCTGAAAGCATAAAACTTAACAACATTTATATTGATGCTAAACACATTGCGTCACTCCTAACACTGATACATTTTACGCTAATACAATTAAACTGGCTTCGACATAATCCTGGTAAGATCAGCACCATTGCTGTCAGGATAAACATTGCAGCTATGTGTCTCTCAACAATGAAATGGAAGAAAGATATGTTATTCAAACCAGTATGAAGAGACTCTCCCTCTGCCATGCTCTGAGAATTTAATCTCTATTGTTTTTGCTGATGAGCATGGTGCAGAGTTGAATGTTGTTGCTCTGCACATGAAAGCTGTCACAACTAATATTGTGTGCCTTCTACACTGAGTAACAATAACAAACTAAAAATCCCTCAGATAAAAAAAGCATTCTGTGGTTGAAGTACGCCTTCAGATTACACTTGCATCTTGTAGGCTACCTCTACAAACATAGACTGATGCCCTATGAGAAAAAGTCCTTTTCTCCCTAAGGCTGCTAGTGTCCAGTCTTTTTTTGTAAAGGATGAAATCTGCAATATCTGAGGGATGAAGTGAAGTTTGCTGTGACAACTGGATGTCACAATCTTCTTCCAAGCACTTTCCAGCAACTTTTATAAGGTATTAGTGTCATTAGCAAACAAAATATTGGACTTAAGACATTCTGGTTCACAGACAAGGTAGCACTGTGAGTACTTGAGGAAAGTGATCTTGAACATTTTGGGCAAACCAAACCAACATCACAGAGGAACAGGTGAGAGCGTGCATGTAGGGAAAGGCTGGCTGAGAGGTAGCAGTATCTTAACAACCTGCTCACCTGTGTGATACTTTCTGTTTCATGACTAATGCCCTTTCAAGGGTCTGGTGGATACATTTTTTCAGTGGCTTGATCAGAGCATTTCAACCTGTATAAAGCCAAGATCTAACCACCTCCACAAAAAGTCTGAGACAAAGCTACATTTCAGGTATGTTCAACCTTCATGTTGAAAGGGATAGAAAAGCATGAGCAAAGTGATGGGCCCACTCTGGCTCCAAATGTTTCCAACCAACTACCAAAGCTCCTATTGCCAGGACAGTGGAGCAGGAATGCAGGAGAAAGCAATCTGGCAGCCAGAAAGAATGTCTAATAGCAGGCAATATAGTTATTTTTTCACTAAATTCCATTGACTACTTCATGGCATTAAGGTGATGCAGGAACATGAGGAAACAAGATGGCATCCCAACAGACAAAAAGAATGGTAAGAAATGTAGTATTTCTCACTGAAATGTTGAAAATGTCCTGTGTGAAGGAGTTAGGGGTACTATTTACTCATAGCTGGGATCTGGACCAGAATCCAGTTGGATAACCATGGTCTAACACCCTGTAAAGGCACAAACCTGTGGTGTCCATCACACTTGACCCTCATTTGACCCTGGGCAAATGTTGCCAGCCACTTCAGTTGCCCATCTATGATGTGGGGTACCATGACCCTTTAAAGCAGAAAGTCTAGCCACTGAGTATAAGTCAAGGAAAAGCAGTGGGCACAATTTCAGCTGACATCCAAAACTATCTATGTGAAATAGAGAAGATTTATATTTTTAGCTAATAAATAAATAGAGTTGGTGTATCATCTCTACAGCATAAATAGGTCCCCATACTTTGGGTCCTGACAACCTGTGGTCAGGCATTGCTGTTCACTCCCACTGTATTAAACCATGATTACTAAGAGTGCCACCCTAGGAAGCTTTACATGTCCAGAGCAAGGCAAAAGACAATAAATCTGTTTGCATAATTTGGCACTGATGGGTTTTTCAGTGCAGCTTTCCAGCATCAGATCTTTTACTGTCTCTTTTTTCAGAAGACCTCCTGTGGAGCATTTCAGGAGTTGAAAGTCCAAAGCAACAATGTGTCTTTTTAAAAGGATGTATGGCTATAAACAAATTCACAATGGTCTCTTCCTCTGACTGAGAGAATCAAAGGAGGCGTTTTCAGTTTCCACATTAGCAAGTGTGGAACTCTACTGAGAGGTTTAAAGGGAGCACCCCCTCTCCCTTTCCTCACTGCTCCCTGTGGGTATACCTCTCAGATCTCATGCCTTCTGTGCAAGGCTCACCTGCCTGCCTCAGGTCTCTGAATTTTCCACCCTGGCAGTTTGCATGTCTCACCACTGGGGCCCCACAATGTCACCAGGTCTTAACCCTCATGGTCATCTACGAGAGCCTTGATCTGCTGAAGAGGTTTCCTGTGAGGCTGAGGAGGAAGGAGGGTACAACCAGAGCCTGAGGGTGCGCATCCCTCTCCACCTGCACACCCTGCCACGGACTCCTTACTGTCATGTGTACCAGGGGCAGATGGTGTTATGCCTGTACTTCCCCAGCCTGGGTGGCATGGTCATGACCACAGCTATACAGGACTCATAGTCAGAATAAATAGGCACCACATTAATTTCACTGAGTTTTATAGGCTGCCTTGGAAAGCCAGGCCTTGAGCAGAGAGATTGTTAAAAGAGAGCATTACATTAATTGGCAAAATAAAAAAAAAAAATTAGGCAAAAACTCATATGCTTATTACATGTGTTGTGGTTTTTTTTTTTTTCTTTTCTTCTGAAATATTATTGTCTCTTGTACTTTCTTCCAGCTGTGACTTGTTTCTTATATAAGCTGATTCCTAGGTATTCACCATTTTGGAAATACAGCTTAGAGATTTCTTTAATAAGCACTTTGAAAATCTGCAAGTCTGTGACGTAGCATCTCTCTGTTTGTAACAAAGGCCTTTTCAGGAATTGTGCTGTTATTTTTATACAGGTCATTGTGAGCTTACAGAGGATATAAATTATTGCTTAGGTTCCAACAGAGCCTGCAAGTCTTGCTGACAATACCTTGCTGGCTTGCACCTGGGGCTCAGCCACTTCCTGGGGACCCTGCACCCTGAGGAGCTCTGCTAGGAAGGGAGTTCCCCAGCAGCAAGTGTTGGCCCTCCCCTGTGACTGCCTGGTCCCTTTCTCTCCCTAGTCACAAGCAGAGGTACTTCAAACACTGGCAGTGAATAAAATTGGGAGGCGGCTTACAACTCCAGGCCATCTCCTATAGCAAGCTCACCTGGACCACAGGGAAATGCAGTGGAACCAGAGGCACTCTTCCAACAGGTATGTCTCCATCATTTATTGCAGTTTTTTGAAGCATCAGGACCCCATTCCTAGTGATAGCACAGGTGGCAACAGGAGCATGGAACACCTGCCCTATATTCATATTTCCTGAACAAAAACCTGCCTCACAAAGACACAAGGCAGACGTGATGTTTCAGGGAACCTTTTGTTTTGGAAGGAGTTAGGTAAGATCTAAGAAATCTCATCGAGGAAGATCTCTTCCTTCTTTTCACTTACACTGGGGTGGAAGACGGAGAGGAAGGCAGTGTGTACTTAGAACATCTTTGGCTGCACAAAGATTAGCTCCAGAGGTTCAGTAAAACCTTCCAAATCAGTACTGAGATGACAGGAGATAGGACAGGATCCCTTTGCTCTCTCCAGGACAAGCTACTTGTCTTTTCCTCACAGGGTCTGACTGTTCCCATCTGCAAAGTGGGGTTAACATTATTAATCTTCTTCTTACATGATCAGAGAGACACAAACTAAAAGCACCAAGGAGAAAGTGGTCTTATTACGATTCTTACACAAATAATGAGCTCATTCTCACCACTGATGCAGTTTTAGAGCCACAGGCTGTAGAAAATGCAACATGCCAACTCAGATGCATTTCAGCTCCTGTTCTGCAGCTCCTCTGCCAAACAGAAACACATCTGCTGTGTGTGACTGCCTGATCTATTGACTGCCAAGGTGGTAATAGTCTTGGCCACCCAGCATGAGATTGCATTGCACGAGAAAATACACCATGAGACTTTCCTTCAGCACCCCTCTTGCCAAGTTGCTACCCAACTGAACTAATAACACAGCGTCTGGGTTATGGGAACTCTTGTGGGGTTGCTTTCTACTGAGTGTGATCCCAGAGGAGTGACATCTGTAGAGAGAGGTTTTGCCCTAGGTGAACGGTTCCAGCACAAGGAGATGCTGCCGGAGGCACAAGCCTTATATTAGGAACTGGGATCCAGCGCTAACAAGTTGCAAATATGTCTCGTCAGCTCTTTGCTGAGCAAATCAGAGAGAAGACTGGGAACAGGTCCAGACACAGGCAGATAAAAAGGTGTGTTACGGCTTTGTCTCCTTGTATCCATTTTCCAAATCTAGTAATTAGTTTCTTAACTTTGTCTTGTAGCGGGCTAAAACTCGTTTTACTTTTCACCCAAATCTCGCCTGCTGTGCAGACTGATTTCAGGGTGATACAACAACTTTGGAAGTGCTCTGCTCTCCAGGGAGTAACAAGTGATGCACTTTAGAACTGCCAACACTCAAGCCGTGGGTGGAGGTCTCCAAGGAACATGTGTGAGACAGGGCAGACATGGAGGATGGTATGGAGCAGGGCGCTGAGATACAGCCTGGGGCGTGCAGCTTGGGTCTCCCTAATCTCTCGCTGTTCTCTGCAAAAGAGTTCTTGAGTAGCTGCCTCCTTAACTCTCCTTTCACACATCTGCCTTTACAAAGGTTTGATGGTAAAAACCACTGTACCTGCTGTTTATAACTTGCTACAGCCTCACATAGTAATCCAGGTGCATGTTTCTTTCCACAGTGTATATGAAGAGCCTTAGGTGACTTGCTCAGTGATAGGCATATTGACATAGCTACATGAATCCCACCATGCTATCACTTGGCCAGACTATGCTGTGTTCACCACAGTGTTTTTTTGTGTTCCAGGTTGTAGAATTATAGAATATCTTGAGTTGGAAGCCACCCATAAGGATCATTAACTCCAACTCCCTGCTCCTTGCAGGACTGTCTAGAACTAAACAGGTGCACAGGGAAGATGTAGTCAAGGTTTACAGACCTCTCCATGGTGAAAGAAATAAACCACTGTTTTGGTAACAGACTAGCCAGAGGAACAAAGTCAAGTTCTGTTCAGGAGAAAAAAACAAAGATAGTCTGTTATCTATGCATAGGCAATCTCTGGCATGTCAATATTACAGGATAAAATTCCTTTAATATACCTGTTACCTGACACGCTTAATGATAGCCCTTAGAGAGGGACAAGGATGGAAATACACAGGACACAAACACAGAGACAATGTTAGAGAATAACATTGCTGTAGCAGTGATAGTCTAACTCTGAAAGGGTGCCAAGGTCATATCGTTAGCTGTTCAGTCAAACGGCTGATGATGCTGCCATGTGTAATGGGTCAGGGGACTGCGGGTGCCAATTCCTGTGACACAGACATCACTGCTCAGTGTGACTTCTCTAATCTTCTTCTCTCAATATAATTGGTCTCTGTCCCAAATGCCAATACTTTCCATTTTGCTCTAAGGCTGCCGGGATTACTCTGATGCTCAATCCCATGAATCCCCTTTGGTTTCTTTTGGGAATGATGGCATCTTTTAATAGACCAATGGGTATGTGTTGATTGAATAATCTCTAACTGTTAATTCACATCTGCAGAATGGCTGCGCTGATGGGTCTCAGTGTTTAGCACTACCCCAGTGAATGCAGTGATAATCAACAGTTGCTTCTTCCAGTCTGACATATACAGTGGCCACGGACATATTCAGGGGTGGATTATTTTGGCTCGCTGGCCATCTGCACTGCCTTAGGTAGAAAACCTGAACTGAACAGGTAGAAAACAGAACTGCATCATTCCCTCCTTGGCATCCAAGCCTAAAATAACAGCAGAATGGGCCTTTCTGTTGTGGCACCTCAGAGCAATTTTTTTTTTAACTTTCTTTCCATTCCTGTTCCAAGCCAGGAAGTGAAGAGGCATGTCAAAACAAAGCAATTACAGAAAGGTTAACCAACCCTTCTACCCCCCGCCCCCTTCCTTCGTGGACACCATGATGTGTGTGGTGGTGTCCAGATCAAGCCAGATGGGCCCCTGACTGCCTTTTCCTGGACGGCTTGATTTTGCTGGCTGGAGGAGAAGGCTCTTGTTTGCCCCGAGTGGTGTAAGAAAGTCACCTTCTGTGCTGTTAAACTAAACAGGGCAGCATACCACAGCAAAGTAAGCTCCTGACAGTGAGGTCCTGAAGTACTCTGCTCAATTTCTGGGCTACTGCAAGAGATGCTCTTGTAAACGGTAAATCCAGTGTTTATTTAGATTTTTTTCAGCTTCTTCAAAGCATATCTTCTTGTAAATGTGTCCATGTTGTCTTGCAGAAAGCAAGTACAATCCCTACGTATATTACATATGTATACCCACTTGTCTGCCCTTCTTGGTAAACCAAAGCTTTCTTATATCCATTAAGAAGTGTAACCACAAAAGTAAGATGGATGAACAAAATTGTTTTTATCACAATGCACGGTTAAGGTGTGGAACTCCTGCTACAGGACACTGGACAGTCAGTAATAAAAAAAGAGTTCAAAAGGGAATTAGAAAAAAATTAACAGAGGACAGACACAGTGATATCCATTTAGCATGATGTTGCATATGCAAAGAGAATCCACAAACCACAATGAAAGTTGGAGATGTGAATTACAAAATGTTCTTCCTGTTTCTTGTATGGATTTCTTGAACTTGTGCCTCTGACCACTGCTGGAGATGAAATACTTCTGTAGATGAACCTCTGGTTTGATCAAATATCAGCGTGTGTTTTGAGCTTAACCAAATTTACACACACACAGACTATTCCCTGCAACCCCCACATTCCTCTGATCGGTATTAACCAGAACTCACTATGAGCCCAGACTATTAGGACTTCTGCTATCTTTGCATCCAGGTGAAAAGAAATGCAAGGTTTTAGAGCAAAGTGAAGAGTTATGTGCATTTTCTATTGAGTCCTTAACCAAACAGTCAGCTCTTTAGAGAGTTTATCATTTCCCTTTACTATGAGACAATTTCTTTGCTTTTTCTTTCAGAACTTCAGTTTTTTCCCTTAGGCCAACAGAAGATGCTCCCAGGAGTGCCTCAAACACAGACTAACAGAAATTGGGATGAACATGCACAAAACAGATTCAGAAAAAAGCTAATAGGACTTGCAAAATATACTGCATATTGTGTGTCAGGAGGTCTAGTCTCTGATCTCACCTCTGTACTTGGACCAGTACTTTACACTCTCCTGCCTTTTCACCACTTCGACTGCAATCTCTATTGAAATGGGCTTTTTTAATGTTGCTGTTTGTCTGTATAGACAGTAGGTCTTCAGTGATTTTCATTGTCTGAAAGTGCTACTGGCACTTTGTGATTAAGAATAGGCACCAATATCTTTCTGAGACCAGAAAAATCTTTCTCTGCAGAAAAAGGGGAATTTTTTCTCAAGTGCAGCTCTTTTTCCTCAGTGATTTATTACTGATTACTATGGTAGCTTCCTCTGCTGAATCTGAATGTGAAACACTTCTATAGTTTTGTTCTTTTAAAAAACCACACTCCTGTTGATGTTAAATTGTGTGTTTAGTGCTAGGTATTCGGTATTTTTAGTATACAGTGCAGGTGAGATCATGCAAAGCATTTAAATTACATTCTGATGATTCAAAGAAGGTTAAGTAATTAGGGAATTACCCAGTCTTAAAATCAAATTTCAGGAATTAGACTAGTCCTGTTAATAAATTTGCATCAAATAACATCTGTTATTTTTTGTCTTATGAAGATATCTGGATGTCCAGCATAGATCCAGACTGTCATGCCCAAGAAGATATAAAAGGAGAGAACAAAAGCATCAGTCCTGTTCCTAACAGTTTAAACAGCCTGGGCTACCTGTCTTTTGCTCTCCTTGCATGTGGCTTCCTTCACCTTTCCCAGTGAGATCTGTGATGGTCAAGGAGAAGAACATCCCTGTAGCACCTTGTCTAGGTTGTTGCTGAATCATGATGAGGCCAAGAGCTACAAACATTTCCTCCTGTGTGTTGTAAATGGAGACAGACACTCAGTTTCCAGCCTCAGTGTCTCAGAGGATTGTGGCAAATCAGGCAACCTTTCTGAGTGACACTGGCAGGTTTGCCCTTCTCTGGGAAAAGATGAGGGTTTGCAAATGCAAACCAAGGAGAGGGATTATTAAACTCGCAGGAAAGAGTTATTGCAATAGCAGGGAAAAGGAAGAAAGCCATGGAAAGCATTAAATTTAAGGCTATCTAACTGAGATATTGCAACAGCTGCCTAGGACAACATTAGCCTGGCAAAGATCACTTTGAGGTTTGTGATGCCAGTTCAAAGTCTGCTATAGAAAATGGGTGCTAGGGAAGAGGAACAGGGAAACTTTTTGAGTGATTGACAGGGGTTTTGACATAGGTCTGCTATGTAAGTAGTGACAGTCATTATTTTGCAAGACAGGCTTAAGGGGAAGTTAATCCATTTAACCTATCACTTAAAGACTGTACAGTAATCTCAGTATCTAAACATCACTAGCTCATTTAGTCTCCAGCCCTGACACTGGAACAAAGATTATTACGACCCTTTCTCACCTGAGGATTTCATAGAACCACAGAGATGTTGGTCTGGAGGTCTCAAATCCAAAACACCTTTGGAAACAGGACTATCACCAGGGCTGGCTCAGGGCATCTCAGCTTTGTTTAACTGAGTCTGGAAAGCCTTCTGGGATGGAGGTTTTACAGCGTCTCTGGATAAGCTATTCCTGTGCTGCACCATCTTCCTGGTGAAAAAGATCAGCTTTTGTCATGCAGATGATATAGGACCAGCTAGAGATTAGGGGTTTTTTTTGAGCCATAAAATATTCCTGGCATTCTTACAGAAATATAAAAAATCTTAAATTGAAATATGATACTATAAGCTTAACTTTATAGAGAAAAAAGTATATGTTGCCAAAAATATTTATTGTAGTTTCCCATCACAATAAGAAGCATTTCTATTCCACTCAGGGATTTGCAACACTTCTTGCCTGAACTAAGGGATTGGGGGGATCTCTCTGCTCTGACAAGTTTAAATTTGAAATAACTTTGAAATAACCTTGGAATATGAATATACAGCTAGAAATTCATTTGGAGATGCAGTGATATAATCCAGTGATAAATCACACTGCCTCATGTACAAGGCAAGGTCTGGCTCTGTCATCCACAAAGAAGATCTCTATGGGATAAATTACAACCTTTATGATGGCAGTCACTATTCTTCCAGAGCTTTCCAAAACTCCCTTGCATGTCTATTGAAATATTACAACCAGCAGAACAAAGAGAAGAGGACAAAGCCTTGGAGCAAGTCAGACATACAGACAGGAATAGAAAATGAATTTACATGCGCTCTGTGTGATCTCCAATGTAATAATGTACCAACAATTAGCAGTCCAGTTCTTATTTGCTCAATTATATTCAGCAGCTTCAACTCCATTGAACAAAACTGTCAGCAACGTAAAGCCTCAATGACTTTTAACATCAGGTTAATATTATTCCCATTTCACAGTTTGAGAAGAGGACAAGTTCTTACAGGATCCCAAGTCTGGGTGTCTCTACCTTTTGTTTCTGTTGCCCCCTTAGCCAGACTATATCTCTATACTGTTTCCCAGTTTTCTAATGGTCTCTGAGCACCACAAAAGTCATTGCTTATGATGCACCATGAGGATGCAAGCTAGTGGAAGAGCATGGCATATAACGAAAAATGAGAACATAAGAACTCTGAATTACTACTCACACTGAGCTGTGGAACAGTGTTCTTCTGTTGTGTCATGGAAACATTTCCAATTTTCAGCAAAAAGTAATACGTATCCTTTCTTTCTTGACAAAATATCAGTGGTTTCCATGAAAAGCATATAGTTTACAAACACACATAGACTTGTCGGGTTTTTTTTTAAAACAATTTCCTGTTAAATATGTTACAGTGTAGTATTCCAGCCTGTACTTTTGAATAAGTAAATCCAAACACGAGTCACCGTGTTACCTGGCCAAGCTTCTAGAGGGTGTGAAAGTCTTTCTCCTGATAACATTTCCAAAAGCAATTGGTTCTTCAAAACTTCTCAAAATAAAAGATTTACTTCTGATTGTATTTAGATACCTGTAGTGAAATGGATTTATGATATCAATTTTTGGCACCTAATATGTGTGTTTTGTTTAATGGTTTTTTGAAAGAAATTTATAGAATGAATGGAAACTTGCAAAATAATATTGCTTGAGTCCAGAAGGGAGAGAAAAGAAAGGAAAAACCCAACATAAGTAAACTGAGAAAGCATGGTTTTAAAAAAAAGAAACCACAATAGAAAACGACAAACAAGCAAAAAAAAACCCTCAGAAAAGAAAAAAATCTGTAGCATAATATTTATCTGTCATCTGAAATGCAAGTATATCCGAAGTCCAGATCAGAAGTCTTGAGCAGTGAAAGATATTTCAAAGCAGTGATGCATCAGAACTCATACTGGAAATAGCCCAACAGCCAAGAATTCCCCTCCTTTAGGAAACACCCTCATTCCAAAGCCTCAAACATCTATTTTGAATACATATAATTTATTGCCCCATCATCATAATAACATTATTATTTATTTACCTAAGATGATAACAGTGACTAAGGCCCTAGTTAGGATCAGAGCTTGATTATACTTTACAGATATAAAATGGAAGATAATGCTTGTTCTAAAGAGTGTTTGGTGTAAACTAACAATAGTCTTAGTGTTACACCCAGCAATGGAAACAGACCAACAGCAAAGGTCTGGGTGGAAGACATTATGATTCCCCTGGAAGATCAAGAGAAAGTAATCATGTTCTTTAATTCACTAATGTGCCAGGTGCATACATACCATGTTGAGTTGAAAAGTTTGATTAACACTTCAGTGGAGGTGCTATTTGCTCAAATATCTAAAGTATCGACATTCTCAATATCAAGCTGAGATGCAGACACACACTGAAGCCTTTAGTTTAGGAACTTGTTTTGAAGAATGAATGAAACGTCATAATGTGTAATGCAAAAATAGTTCTTTGAGGTTGTTAAAGTTCACAAAATCGTAGCTCAGATCTGCAATATTGATACTATGCTCATGAGAAGAAATCTTAATTTCCTCAGGACCTACATTTTTACTGGAAATGTGTTAAGTATAGCTACTGATACTTACATCATCAAGGATGCTAGGGCATAACTGCCAATTTTCTGAGGGGCAGAAAATTATTTATCTTTTTTTTTCTTCTTCACAGAATTAAGGGCTAGCATATAGTTATCTGTTGCATGTGGAACGTCTGATTCCAATTTCCAACTCTATCACCTGCTTTCATTGTGGACCTAAATACAAAACCGAATGAACAGCAAATGGAGTACATCAGAGATCTATCCAGCCTCCCAGCCTCCCTCACCTTCCCAGCTGCCCTTACATAACAGATATGGGCCTTTGGAACTTGAGGGCCAGGCAAATGAGGATGTAGGTGAAGGTCCATCCAGGGGGTTGCCTGGGGTGAGTCTGTCAGCCCCGCGCATTATGACTGCCTCTGTTAAGAAAAAAAGGAGAGTAATTGTCGTAGGTGATTCCCTTCTGAAGGGAACAGAGGGCTCAATATGCCGATCACACCCATCCCACAGGGAAGTCTGCTGCCTCCCTGGGGCCTGGGTTAGAGATGTGACTAGGAAACTCCCTGGTCTGGTACGGCCCTTTGATTATTGTCTGCTATTAGTTATCCAGGTTGGCAGTGATGAGGTTGTGGAGAGAAGTCCAAGAGCAATCAAAAGGGACTTCAGGGCACTGGGGCGATTGGCTGGAGGATCAGGAGCACAGGTAGTGTTTTCCTCAATCCCATCAGTGGCAGGGAAGAATGCTGAAAGGAACAAGAAAACTCACCCAATTAACATGTGGCTCAGAGGCTGGTGCCATTGGTGGAATTTTGGTTTTTTTGATCATGGGGAGGTTTACATGGCACCAGGCCTGCTGGTGACAGATGGAGTTCAACTATATTAAAGGGGGAAAAGGATTCTTGCTCATGAAGGATGTATAGCCAGGCTCACTAGAGAGGAGCCTGGGGGTGGCGTGCCGAGGTTGGGGGTGAAATCGATAGCCCAGCTCAAGTGCATCTACACCAATGCACACAGCATAAGCAACAAACAGGAGGAGCTGGAAGCCGTTGTGCAGCAGGATAGCTATGACTTAGTCGCCATCACAGAGAAGTGGTGGGATGACTTTCATAACTGGAGTGCTGCAATGGATGGCTATAAGCTCTTCAGAAGGATAGGCAAGGAAGGAGAGGCGGTGGCGTGGCCCTGTATGTTAGGGAGTGTTTCGATTTTATAGAGCTTAGTGAATGTGATGATAAGGTCGAGTGCTTATGGGTAAGAATGAGGGGGAAGGCCAACAAGGCAGATAACCTGCTGGGAGTCTATTATAGACCACCCAACCAGGATGAAGAGGTAGATGACACGTTCTACAAGCGGCTGGCAGAAGTCTCACAATTGCTAGCCTTTGTTCTCATGGGGGACTTCAACTTATTGGACTTCTGCTGGAAACACAACACAGCAGAGATGAGGAGAAGGCTGAGGTACTTAATGCCTTCTTTGCCTCAGTCTTTAATAATCAGACCAGTTATCCCCAGGGTATTCAGCCCCCTTGAGCTGGAAGGCAGGGACGGATTGCAGAAAAAAACCCCCATAATCCAGGAGGAAGGGTTTATGACCTGCTGTGTCACCTGGACATTCACAAGTCTATGTGGCCGGGTGGGATCCACCCAAGAGTACTGAGGGAGCTGGCAGAGGAGCTCACCAAGCCACTTTCCATCATTTATCGGCAATCTTGGTTAACAGGGGAGGTCCCAGATGACTGGAGGCTTGCCAATGTGACACCCATCTACAAGAAGGGCTGGAAGGAGGATCCAGGGAACTACTGGCTGGTCAGCCTGACCTTGGTACTGGGGAATATTATGGAGCGGTTCATCTTGAGTATGCTCACCAGGCATGTGCAGGACAACCAGGAGATCAGGCCCAGCCAGCATGGCTTCAGGAAAGGCAGGTCCTGCCAGACCAACCTGATCTCCTTCTATGTCCAGGTGACCCACCTAGTGGATGAGGGAAAGGCTGTGGATATTGTCTACCTGGATTTTAGTAAAGCCTTTGACACTGTGTCCCACAGCATCCTCCTAGAGAAGCTGGAGGCCCATGGCTTAGAGAAGTGTACTCTTCACTGGGTAAAAAACTGGCTGGATGGTCGAGCCCAGAGGGTTGTGGTGAACGGAGCTAAATTCAGTTGGTGGCTGGTCACAAGTGGTGTTCCGCAGGGCTCAGTGTTGGGGCCAGTCTTGTTTAACATCTTTATCAATGATCTGAACCAGGGGATTGAGTCTGCCCTCAGTAAGTTTGCAGACACCAAGTTGTGCAGGAGTGTCGATCTCCTTGAGGATAGGAAGACTCTACAGAGGGATCTGTACAGGCTGGATCAATGGGCCAAGGTCAATTGTATGAGGTTTAACAAGGCCAGGTGCCAGGTCCTGCACTTGGGTCGCAACAACCCCATGCAACTCTACAGGCTTTGGGAAGAGTGGTTGGAGAGATGCCAGGCAGAGAAGGACCTGGGGGTGCTGGTTGACGGCCAGCTGAACATGAGCCAGCAGTGTGCCCAGGTGACCAAGAAGGCCAACAGCATCCTGGCTTGTATCAGGAATAGTGTGGCCAGCAGGAGTAGGGAAGAGGTTGTGCCCCTGTACTCGGCACTGGTGAGGCCGCACCTCAAACACTGTGTTCAGTTTTGGGCCCCTCACTACAAGAAGGACATTGAGGTGCTGGAGTGTGTCCAGAGAAGGGCAGCAAAGCTGGTGAAGGATCTGGAGAACGAGTCGCATGAGGAGCGGCTGAGGGAACTGGGGTTATTTAGTCTGGAGAAGAAGAGGCTGAGGGGAGACCTAATCGCTCTCTACAACTGCCTGAAAGGAGGTTGTAGTGAGGTGGGTGTTGATCTCTTCTCCCAAGTCATTAGCGATAGGACGAGAGGAAATGGCCTCAAGTTGCACCAGGGGAGGTTTAGTTTGGATATTAGGAAAAATGTCTTCACTGAAAGAGTGGTCATGCACTGGAACAGGCTGCCCAGAGAGGTGGTGGAGTTACCATCCCTGGAGGTGTTCAAAAAATTTGTAGATGTGGCACTTCAGGACATGGTTTAAGAGGCATGGTGGTGTTGGGTTGACAGATGAACTTGATGATCTTAGAGGTCTTTTCCAACCTTAATCATTCTTCTTCTATTCTTATTTTCTGTCCAGTGTGATATCCTACCTATGAGCCTAGGAGAGCATGAAAGAAGCAGTTGATCATTTTCCAGGCAACTTTACCAGTGATTTCTTTTTCCAGAATAAGCAACCATCTATTTGTATTAAAGAAATAGCTGTGCCTGTGGTGTTGTTTTGGTTCTTGGTGATTTCTTTTTTTTTTCTACTGATTTGTCTGGGCTTTTTTTTTTCCCCCAACAATTTAATCCTTCGGTGTCTACACTACTTAGCAGCAAAGATTTCAGCAGTTTACTCTGAGGTCTTGTGGAATAAATATCTCCCATTTGTCTTTGCACTGGTGCCTACAAATGTCATTTTTCAATGATGTCTACAAACATCATTTGACCTCTGCAGCTGTTTGGGGAAAAAGCATGAACAGTCAGTTTCTAGATACCCTTTCCACATCACTCATGTTTTTCTACACCTGCTAGTTGCTTTTTGATGGGCTGAAGAATAATCTTCCTTATCCCTCTAACAGATGCCATGCCAATCCTTTGAACAGGACATTTGGGACTCCGATTAACACTCCTTTTCCTCCCCCATTGGAGTGGCTGAAGTGCTTCTTTGGCACCAATAATGCTTTCTGCCACTGTGTTGCAGCCTTCCCAGCACTGCACATCCTCATGAAGCCAGCAGGAGAGCAGAGAGAGGGAACATCCAGACCTAGTGCAAGTCACACAGGAATTGCCTGTGATTTCATCTGCCCAAATTGGACCAGGCCCTTTTCAGCAGAGACAGGTCCAGTGGGGTGGCAGGAGCTGTGACCACTGTTGCTCCTGCTGGTAGAGCTAATGGTGCTGGGTCCTCAGGTGACTTAATATGTAAAACAAGGAGGACCATGCTTTGCCTGTGGCAAGAGTAGGCTCATTATAGACTTTCAGGTGATTAGATTTCTACTATGCCAGCACCAATTACCAAAGGCAGACACGTGCTTTGCAGCCATGTCTGTAGCTTCAACTTTCTGAAGGTGCATTCCAGCACTGCTGGCACTGTGGCAGTGTGGAGCTTGGTGCAGGCAGCAAAACCTGCCTGCCAACCTGCTGGTACATGTTGAGGGCTCATGAATGTTGATCTCTGTGCTACTGTAGCACTAACTGTTACTAACCTCCAACCACATTTCATACCGATGGTATATCACTGCACGGTGAATATATGACTGTCAGAGAAGCAGAGAAGCACACACTACACTATTCTGCAAAACTGTGTGAATTGAGTGCCTCAGGCCACAAAAGACTTTCCTCTTTTCAGCCTGCTTCTTCTTTTAACAAAGATATGCCATCAGGTTACTGAGTACCTGTCTGTTTAAGTGTCTTGATTCCTGCTGAGAGAATTTCTGCCAGGATTGCAGCCTAGGTGTTTTACTTCTGGCCAAATTCTTCCTCTGCTTCTGTTTCCTGGGATGAAAATAATAATCACTAATTATGATGATAACAATTTCTATAGATATGGTAGGCCCAAAATAAATTATTCTTCTCAGGGTCACAAGGATCGAAACTCAACAAGATAAACAGCCCTTTGTTTCCTGACAATTTTTAATCTGTTCTCTCTTAAGCCAAATTGCAGTGGCTGGATGACATTACTGTGCTTGTTTATATTGCAATTTTTCTCCTCAAGGGCTGGGTTTTAGTTCCTCAGTATAAACAAACTTTGCTTAGGATATTCAGACTTAGCCTTTTCTGAAGGCTGTATTTCATTACATGACAATAACAACTGTTATTGTTAATGCCTTTTCTTGCAACCAAGAATCAACTCTTGAGAGATGCTCTGAAGCTGGACACTTGAGAACCTCTCTTGTCTGATAACCAGTTTGCCTTCTCTGCAGAGTGGTAGGTGTACAGAGTCAGTCTGCAGGAAGATTCACTGGGACAAAATTCCTCCAGGAGGGCATTGTGTGCTAGGTGCTGGCAACCTGTTCCTTCCTGAAGATCTGGGTGTAGACCAATTACCTGTGTTGAAGGAGATTGATTCTCTAAAGTGCTTGGCGTTGCAACACAAAGATGAGTGGTGCCCCCAAAACTTCCAGGTTCCAGAACCAATCTCTCTGCTATTGGTGTAAAGAGGAATTTCACAGAAACAGAATCCAGAAAAAAATTATCTTCTGCTGCTTCTGCAATGCACAGGGAAAATGGTGTGCTTCATCCAAGCCTAAAAAAACTATGACAAGTAGCAACAGCCCATTTGCATTTTACTCTGTGTGCTCAATTTGCAAAATGAAAACGCAATGTGCCTAGAGGATCAGCTAGAGAACTGCAAGACCATTCGTATTTTCTGTTTCAGGCATTTTTCATCTTTACAAAGAGCAGAGGAGACTGTGTGAGTGGCAGGAGGTGGTAGGGATGGGGCATGGATCTGCACAATTTGTTCACATTTGGCCTGTCCCACTGGTCCTTTGTTCACTGGTCCTAGGAGCTCCTAGACTGTTTCGTGTAGCAGCTGGGGATCCTAAGCAAACAGGCAATCCCAAAGGTACAGATAGACACTTCTACCATGGTGAAAGATGGAAATGATGACTCAAAAAGCACTGTAGATTGAGAGTTGGCTTTGTACAGGTATGTGAAACTATATGCATTTCACCAGGTCTCTGTTTTCACTGCTGAGGTTTTGCTCAGCTCTGGCCCACTGCTCCAGACAGGCGCTATGTCATCATGCTGTTACAGTGGGATCCATCATTAGACTGCAACAAAAAAGTTTTTATCTCCATTCCCTTCATTTTTTTGTAGGTTAGCCAAAATGAGAAAAATAGTTATGGTCTGTTTGGAAATATGTATTGTTTGGAGCTCTGTTGGTGCTAACATGGCATTTCTGACTGTTCCAACTTTCACTTCTGGGCAGGATTATTCATGTTTCTGCTTTTTTGGGAATGGCCTCCATCTTCCACTCCAGGAGAATGTTCTACTCCTTAATGAGCTGCTGATAAGAGGCTTCAGATCTGCACTCTCAGTTTCTCGTCAAGAAGGAATCTTGATTTACCATGGCTTTAGCTTTGGAAGCTCCTGCATGTAGCAGCCACTATAAAGATTCATAAGCCAAATAAAGGTACCCTGCTTGGCTTGCTTGCTTCAAAATTTGTGAGCAGCTAATGAAAAATACAGAAAGAAAAAGGCATTTTTAGTTGCTGTAGGGAGGGGAAGATTTTAATGACAGGATGCTGTAAGTACTGAGGATGTTTTTTACGACTGAATAGTAACGTTTTCCTACAGACCACATTCCCATAGAGGAAGCTCAGTTCTGGTAGGGTTTTTCAAATTGAGTTCTGCATCTGGGAACTGGGTGGTGAAGAAAAGAAAAGGGAGGAGAGAAAGAGAAAGTGAAAAGGAGGCTAATTAAATAATTATTTCCATGAGGCCAGTGCGGTAACAAGCTCCAGATGTTTGGGATTCCACGGACAGTCTCTGAACTGGAGAAGCAATGGTGGGTGTATATATGTTTGTTTACTTCTCCCACCCTAAGCCTGACTACTGCTTTCTGTAGAAGCCAATGAAGAACAGGCCTCTCTGAAAATACCCCTTGGACTTCGCTTCTTCACTCCAGATTTTGATCCGAGTTACTCTACGCCAATGTAACCCATGAAAGCAGTGGCAATAATCCAGGTATATTATGGCATAATTGAAAACACAGCTTGGCCTTCCCTCTGTAAATAGTCTGTTCAAAATGAAACAACAAATGAGCACATGAGCCTATACAGACAGCTTAGCTGTGGCCGGATTCTGATCTTGGAATCTCTGTTAAACAGGTGCAAACCCAAAGCAGACCAAGAATATATGGAAAATCACAGCAGATTTAACCCTGGCTGACTGATGGATTTACTCAAGGTGTACAACCACATGAATAAGAAAGAAGTTTTTCTAGGTACCTGATTATTTTCAAATTGCCCAATTTAGAAATAAACAGCTTCTGCAGCGTCTTCATGTCTGATGTGATGACAGTTGCTATAGGGTGTAGTCTCTTCAGATCTCTATTTTCAATTCTGCTACTTCAGGGGGACGAAAAACCCTGGGAGCTGTTCATGGATTATGCAGAATGAGCGAGGTGATTCTCAATGGCATATATCTCTCTTGGAAGACATCACTTTGTCAGCAGCAAGATACTTTGCAAAAATATGTCAGTTCTGAAAAATATATTTTTCAGTTGTCATGAGGAGAAGAATCTGTGGGAACAGTACCAGTATGTCCAGATTTTTTTTTAATTATTATTATTTTTCATTATGAGATACATAATTTCTGTAATTTTAACTTCAGCATTAGAACAAATCACTTTGAATTAGATGAAAAGTCTTATTTTTTTGAAATTTCCTTTTTTTGGGTGTTTTGTTGTTGCTTTGGCCTGCAACAAGCTCCCCCGCACACCTGCTTGCAGTGGAATTTCCTGTGAAACACATCCAGTGATTTGTGCTGCCTTCTTTGGAAAACATTTTGTATCAGTGGGTTTGTGGAGATTGGTAGCAATGCCGCTCCCGTGTGGCACCAACACCTATTAAACACTCCAAGCTGCACTCAGCCCCACACTGGGATGTCTCTAAATCTCTACCACCTGGTTTTCAAGATGATGAATATCATACATATTACATAGCACTGGAAATCTATGATACCAGGCAAATTTATCACACTACTCTATTGCTAACCTCAATTCCTTTGAGGTGCTTCCAGATACTACCAAAAATCCATGTTGTTCCCAATAAGAGGAGAAAACAAAGTGGGAGAAGTGACCATGTGATTTGTCAGGCAACAAAGACAGCAAGTAATTAAGAGTATGAGACAGAGATTTTGGACAGTAATTCAGTCACACCATAATGCCAGCATATTCTGTGGGCTTTGCCAGTTCTGGGTGTCATTTGGTCCTGTGTTTTTAGCCTTACCTTCTTTCTCCTTCTCCCACAACCTGCAAGAATGAAAGTGATTCCTCTCTGACCAGCAAAAGGGTTCAGCCCCTAGACCGTACCAGGCTGGAGGAGAGATACACTGACGACGTTTGGTCCTGATATGCAGCCTGGAAGCTCTCCAAAATACCTCTGATGCTACTTGTCCTTTGCTAGGCTGAATACTAAGGAAAGGTGGCATAAACAGCAACATTACCAGCTGAACTGTGCTACACAATGATTCAACCCGTTATTACTTGATGTATATTATTAGCATTTTCTGTGATTCAGCCAATGAATCCAGCCAAGAGGATTCACTAGAGGAAGCAGTATTGCACGGTCAGGTGGAAAGACTAGTTTACTTTTTTCTCATCTTGAAATCATATGATTCTTTATCACCTTCCCCTTGGGCTCATTTAGGGTTTATGGGAGGGTATTTGGCCAGAAGTCTGTGAGTCTTTGCTGCTCTCAGCGTTGCTATCTACATCTATTTTCTAATCCTTGCTTGTTGGTGTGTACATCAAGCACAAATTTATCCCATGCTAGAGGAAGCTGTAATGAAAATTCTTTTTCCCTTTCCTCTTTGTCCTGGCCATAATATTGACATCGATAAGATTAACTTAGCTCACTTTACCCTGACAATGCTATGGCACGTTGAAACAGGATATCTCTGTCTCAGGACAAAAACCCCAAAGTGAATGATAGTCTGCTTTGTTAACAGCCCGTGAAGGACTGCTTAGTGTTGTCAAATTTAAGTGAAACTAGAGGAAAGGTAATTCCGGCAGGGGGAGATCACGACCACTAACTCAGAGACCACCCACTCAAGAAACCCGCTGACCCAAAAGGTTAAGAAGTAAAGGTCTAAAAATCATAACGGGCATGCATAGTTATTTACATGGTAGGTGAAGAATTTTAACCAATCATTTAACAATGAATAGATTAGATGATTAAATATGCTAATATCTTTTTTATGAATAACTGTTAGTTTACACCAACAGTGTGCTCGTTAGTACCTTGCACCCATATCTGTGCATTTATATAATAAATAAAATATCTCAACTCTGTGTGTAAATTGGGTGATGTACACCAGGTAATGGACCAAAGTTTTTGGGACAACAATATGACCCAAAATACTTAGGATCTTAATTTCTTCCCCTTTTACTGGCTTACTATGAAAGTACTTAAAAATAAAATGTATTTGGAAGATGCATCCATAGCATGATCTAAAAGGACAGAGGCAAGTCGGATCCTCATGCAGTATGTATTGTCATGGTTTCCACCATCATGGAAATACCAGCAATCTACACCTGGAAATATTTTTCCTTCTCATTGCACCACTGTACAAGTCATAGCTCCTGTCCCTGTTTCTCCTGCTTCTGTTGTTATTCACTTACAAAAGAGGATTCTTGTGGAAAAATGTAGTTTCTTCCTTTGTATTTGTGTGCAGGTTCAGAGGACTTCGGATTCAGTTAGGGTCCCTGGACACTGACATAAATTGGATAGGTACTTGTAATACTAAATATGTTTAGGGTAAAGAGATTTCCACCAGAAAGATCCTTCAGCCAGAAAAGGTAACTGCATGGTCTTCTGCTTTCTGTGTCCCAAAAAAGGCACCTGGACAGATGTCTACTCCATAGAAATAGCACAAAGTTATTTTTTCTCTTCTTGATCTCAGAATGTTGTGGTTGTCTCTCTGGAGATGACGCCTTTCTCATCCAGAAAAAGGAGAAAGAAAAAATAAGCTAAGAAGAGTGCTATTTTTCTCAGTTTTGGATTATCTTTTGCGAAAGTCTTTGTGGAAGAGCACAGATGTGTTGACCACTGCCTATCTCATGATCAGCAGATGGTTCCACTTCTGAGGCTGTCAAATGTAAAAAAGCAAGCATGGGCTTATTATTAGGTACTGGAGATTTCCCAGGCTTATGCCACTGCTATAAAGAATTTTACAAGAATGAGCTGGAATCCCACAGTGTCACATTCTGTACATGGATTTTCCTTACATAAGTCCTCTTCTCAGCACGTTTTAGGTGCAGACCTTCAAGGTCTTAAGGACAACAGGATGTGCCTCTAACTGGCTTTGGCTAGATGGACCAATGTGCTTACTTTGGTTATGTCAGGAGGTTAACTGCTACCTCTGCAAAGTATGGTTCAGAGTGTAGGGGCAACAGTTGGCTAGAAAGCCCAGATAGCTCTCCAGAGCTCTGCCAATGTCCTCAGCCTAGTCTTGCACCTGGGGGGAGAGCCAGAAGCAATCTTTTCACCTCACCATTCATTTTCTTGCAGCAGGGATCAGGGAGGTTGATACATATGAAGGACAGTGACAATGCGAAAAGACAGGAACAAGAGGGTAGGAGGGCAGGAAACACAACTCCTCCAAAACCCAACAGAATGCTCTCAACTCCCTCATGTCTTCTAGCCTTTCTTCTCTCCCTCAATCTTTTTACTGTCCCCTCGTGTCCCCAGACCTTCAGCTCCACTGAGCTGTCATCCCTACATGTCAACTTTCCCACTTACCCCTTTGCCTTCTGAGCCAATGCTTGCCTTTACTGTTGCACCATGTTAGAGGCCTCAGTTGCAGTGCTGGATGAGTTGTTTGCTCACAGAGCACCACGCAGTCGTGCAAGTTGGCTTCTGGAAGCTGAATAGCCATGTAAGCATGGCACCATGCCCGGGGTAATTAACGCTATGTCTCAGGGCTAATTGGGTTGGGCTGTTAACTGGTGAAAGGAAGGTGAATGACTTCTCTTACCCAGCATATCTGCCTCCCTTCCCTTGCCCTGCTGCAGATCCCCACTCGCTGCTGAGGCTGTTAGGAAAACTCACCTGACGTCAACAGAGAAGAAACCAACTACAGCACCAGCTGCCCATCGATATTTTTATTATATGCAGAGCAGACACGTGCAAAATATAAAAAGTAGAAAGTGTGACAGTAAGCAGTGGGTCCCTTTTTTATTTTAACTTGGCCTCAGAAACTTTTCAGAGGAAAAACCTGGAAAGGAAAGGAAAGGCAGCAGAGGAGTGGGTGCCACAGAAGGGCAGACAACCTCCTGCCTGATTTTACTACTGCTCCAAGAGTTTTACAAACAGGCTTCGAGTACAAGTGGGAGGGTGTTGCAGGTGAGATGCATTGATGGAAGTTGTGAGAGAATTTGAACGGGAGTAGATACACTCCAAATTTATGTGAAAGAGGCAGATAGAAGGAGAAAGAATAGCTCAGAGTGGTCCTTAAGTGTGGGTAAGTTCACAGTGTTTTTCCTTGGGTGGGAAAGTAGAAGGCTTTATCCTGCCTTGGCTGTGTTCCTCAAGGCAAGGCCTGGCCTGGCTTCTCTTGAAGTCAATGGAGAGAATCCCATTGACATCAGTGGGGCTTGGGTTTGGGCCATAATTACTGGAAAGACCCGCAGTCTAAATGGAGAAATGTCTGCAGCCATACATAGCTCCATTCCAGGTTAAAAATAAAAAGCGTATTTCCCAGTTTAACATCCCCAGCACTGAAATAGATGCCTCGTTCCCCCATCACAGATGCAGCACTGTTCACATTGACTGTGGGTATCTTGTGCAGCCAAATGGCTTGAGTTTTCCCCCAAGGCATAGAAATTAACATGAATACTTCATAAAAGCAAAATAGAAGAGGAAAAAAAAAATAAGAAAACAAAGAAGAAGAAAAGAAGAAAAGGAAACCCTGGTAACAAATCCTCTTGCTGCCCAGACAGCAAATTTACTGGAGCATTTCATGAGCCCTGGGCTTCAGAAAAACACAAAATGAAATACATCTTTTGTCTGGGAGAGATAAAAGTTTATTTCACATTGTTTTTTTGAGAGTGAACAGTTGAGGGACTAGCTGCTTGAGGTCTGTACTCCTCCAAATGTAACATCTAAGAAGCAAGGGGCTGCAGCCCTGACTCCCAAACCTTGGTTTGGCTCTTTCATGATGTTAAGAACATCTAAAACCAGCAAGTGAGGATCAATTCTTCTGCGTATTTGCTGCTGTTTTGACACATAAGTGCTGCATGCCAATGGCCAGACCCTTAGCTGGGGCAAGTCACTAGCACTCCTCCACTACACCTCTTCTCCTTACAGCTCCCCTTCCAGACTTGCACAGGCTCTTTCACCTGTTACCCCTGGGAAGCAAAAAATGCCTCATGTATCTCTTGAAACCTGAAGCCTGTGGGCCCCAAACAAGGGAAAATAACCTTGCATCATCCCACACCTTGCACTGAGGCAGGCCACAGTGTGACCCAAATGAATAGACATAAGGGGGAAGCTGCTGGGTTATGCACACTTATACTGTGCTGTCCCACAGGGAAAGCCCTGCCCTGCAATCACATCTTGGAAGGATATTTGCTGATGAAGCTAGCAAGTGGCTTCACATGGATTTGCTGGGGTTGCCTGGTGTTATTTTATTATGAAAAGGCACGAATTAACAGCAAGACTGTTACTGCTGCTTGAAGCCAGGGTCTGTTTGTTTTGGTTTGTAGCTCCATTCACTTGGCCAAATAGTTTGATCTGCTGATGCCTGCAGAGCTGTTTTGAATGTGTAACCACTAGTGTAACAACCTCTGGTTATTGTGAAACATCATTTGTGAAAACTGCTTTTATTAAACCATTGCTTAACAGGGAAACTGAAAGACTCTTACTAATCATCTCATGCTTGCCTGTCCGTCTGTCTGTGGAAGACGTCTCCTGGGATTTCCTCTCTAGCCTGAACTCACCATAAGCCCCCTTGAAAGCAAAGGAGCTTTTGCTGTTGACTTCAGTAGGTTTTGGATCAGCCCCCTGAGGATGATTCCGACATTTAAACCTGGCAGGGAGACAGCAGGGTTTTTCTCTCTGTGCCGGTTATTTGTGTGTGTAGGCTGATGTCCATGTCAGACCTCAGCAGAAACAATAAGTGCACGGATCCAAATTCTTCCTTCCTCCACAGCCTGGTATAGACCTTTTCTGCATGGTGCAAAGTGGGTGTAAACATAGTACCGAATGAGAATAACTTACACACGGATACTAGTGGTGCTGATAGAATTATTACACCTGTAGGTCTGGGGACAGTCATGCTGAGGAGATGTGAATTATAAACAGCAACTTACTGCTGTTGGTGCTTCTTGCTGCTTAGTGCCTGCTCCCCTCCCAGACTTGTTCTGTTGGATCAGAGAGAAGGTCCGTCTCTCACAGGAAAGGTCTTAGTCCTTTTTATCAACACACTACATGGTCCTTTCCCTACTGTATCCAGTAATCTTCCAGTTAGTAGTCTGGGGGTTTACCAAACTTGGAAATGTCTGGACCACCCCTGGAACTAACTTCTATGCACTTGTAAAAATCCTTTTTGAAGCCATTTATCCTTTCAGTCTCCACTGCATTGCATGGCAATGAATTCCACATTTCCTGTCTTACAGGAGATAGATGAAAGCACATTTCTTTTTCTATTTTGGTCTTTATTTTAAAAATGCTGCCTTATACACTTTGTGGGCTGCTCGAAATCACTACGTGTCTCACAGCTCCTCCACTGTGTAATATCCTTACCCTTTCAGATTCATTGCATCATCCATTATTTTGTAGGTGCCTATCACTTCTCCCCTACATTCATCCTTTTCCAAGCTATCCTACTCTACTTAGACTCTAAGTATATTTCAAGCTCTTAACAATTCTTTTGATCAGCCCTTTGAGTCAGTTTCCCCTTTCACAAAATAAAAATTGCATTAATTTTTCCACTGAAGGATGTCAGAGTGCTTAACAAACTCGGAAAAATCTGAATAGGTCTGATAAAGTAATCTTGTATGTGCTTTTGTTAGTGTGGTTCCTAACAGCGGCTATTACAACTGCATATGCACTGTTACTGACCCAATGGATGCTGGAATAGTGATTTGGAAATCTTCTGTCTGAGAAAAACTGAGGAATTCCTCTTATTCTTGCTTTTGGTCTTTATTTTAGGAAGCAATCAAACTGCTCCCAGCTGGGTGGATCTTTGTTTCCATCTTCCCTCTAATGCTAGGCTATTTTAGTTATAACTATGTCCTGATAAAAGTTTAAAACTCATAAACTGTGCCTAGCTTAAAAAAATCATATTCACAACAACATTTGCACATGTGTACTTTGACCTAGTGGGACCAGGTTAATTTGAGAGAAACACCCAAAGTGCAGCTGGTTAGAGATGCTTTTAATACAGAATGATGTAGGTGAGACTTGATAGAAGTCAGTAGCTACAAATGAAAATTTGGGGAATATATGAATTATGGAAATCTATTAGTCACCTGAAACATTATCTACTTCTTTGCCATAGCAAGAAACAAACTTTTATATTCCTGCTCAGAAATACCTAGAATCAATAAGTGCAAACTGAACGGCATCATTTAAAGCATTTCCCCTCTTCTCTAAAGAAATCAAAGGGGTTAAGCGCACAGCTGATTTCATGAGGTATTTTGTAATTGCATACTGGATTTGTGTCAAAAGAGCTCAACTTCTATTAAAGTCCCCAAAGAGGGGCCCATGTTTCCTCTTTTTGAAGAATTCTTCTTTTTTTGTGCTCTGTTCGATTTTGAAACCCTGGCTGCAACCCAGCTGGAATGTGTGGCTATAGGCTCCTTTGAAATCCCAGCTCCTGCCTCCCTAGGTGTCCCCTGGAAGTCACAGCATCAAATGTGATAGCAGGAGATTCATCAAGAGCTGGGAGACTCTGCTGTCAGGGAAAGTGACTATGAAGAGAAAATTCCTGAGAAGAATTAGAAAATCACGTCTTCCCTTTAGACCTCTGCAGGGCTTTTTTTTTTTTTTTTTTTTTCCTTTGGTACCCACACACCTCATTTATCCAAACACCTCTGTTTACACAATAGCAGGATTTTTCCAATAGCTTTTGGCCTATTTCTCTTTCCTCATCTGACACCATAGTTCCAAGGAAGTTACTTGGAAAGGATATATTTGAGGCTGACACAAGAGTCATGGTGACTCAGTATATTGAAAGGTCAGTATCATTAAAGCAGTTCTGTTTTCACTTAGCTGAGTATTACAGCACCTTTTGCAAACATATCCTAGCTTAAAAATCATATATATCAGAAAAAATTGTACTCTAATCTGAATCTAATACTTATACTCTGATAACCTAATACATATATCCTGATGGGACACACCCAGGGGTCCTAAAGGGGCTGGCTGATGTAACTGTGACACCACTTGCAATTATCTTCAAAAGGTCTTGGTGACTGGGGGAGGTTCCTGAGGACTGGAAGAAAGCAAAGTGTCACCTCTGTCTTCAAGAGGAGCAAGAAGGAGGATCTGGGGAACTACAGGCTGGTCAGACTTATGTGATCAAGGGAACAATCTTGGAAGCCTTTTCCAAACATATTAAGGACAAGAAGGTGATTGAGAGTAGTCACTGTCAATTTATGGGTTTACAAAGGGGAAATGATGCCTGAAGATTGCCTTCAAAGATGAGATGACTGGCTTGATGAATGAGGGGGGAGCAGTGATGGTTGTTTAACTTGACTTTGGCAAGACTTTCAGCACTGTTTCCCATAGCATCCTCACTGACACACAGATGAAGTGTGGGTTAGATAAGTGGGCAGTGAGGTGGACTGAAAACACCAGCCACACTAGTGGGATCTCAGCAAACTGGTCGCTTGATCCTCTATGTCTTACTGCAGTTCCTAAGTGCCTGGGATTTTGGCCCAGGGAGTGCTGCCAAAGGAAGTCATTTAATAACAGAGCCCTTGAGAGCAGGATGAGGGGTAGCAAAGCCAGCTTTTTAGGCCACAGTTGCTGGCTGAGCCTCCCACTGAAAAATACCTTCCTGGGGCTCCATATCTGTCCCATGCTGATCCTCCTTCTTCCTGTTCATCCACTTAGACTTTGACCACAAAGTCTCAGACTCCACATGGCCTCTATGTCCCTCCCCTAGTCTTTGGCCCTAGTGACAGGTGACGACATTTCATCGGCTGACAGAGCAACACTATAGCTGCACCATAATAAGGATGTGGTCTCTCTCTTCAGAGAGAGAACAGTTTCAGAAATAGGGGGAAATGCAACAGTGACAACCTGACATCTTCCCTAGGACTACCCATCAGCCTCTGCCAGCAAAGACAACTGAGGCTGAAACTGCTTGTTGGAGGAAAATTCAGGGGTGGAGGTAAACACTCGAGTAACTCCAGAAATATGTATCAGAGCCTGAAGACCTTCAGGTGGAAACAGAAGTGCTGTGATAACAGTGTGAAAAAAGGTGAAATCAGTTGTCTTCATTAAGGAACAATGTATCTTCATTGTTATAAATCCACCACTTTCTGCTTCCCCTTAATTAATTTTAAGCACCAGTCTCTAATCTGTTGTAAATGAGCAAAAAAAACATTAAAAACTTTGGCATCCAAAGTCACAAACAACATTATTACAAAGAAGAAATGCCGTGTTAACTCTATTTTTTTCTGAGGTGTTTAATCCTTTCTCTCTCAGTTTGTTTCCCCTACTGCTGTGCCACAGCTTCATGCTTTCTGTTTCAGCAGTATTTAGATACAAGAAATCCAGAATGAAAAAAAGACATGGAGACTTCATTGTGGCACTGTGCTGCAAGAAATCCTCTCAGTTTTATTATTAATGGATGTACACTGATTTCCATTGTTCTTTCAATGAAAGCCAGCAGTTGCACTGAAAACAATTACATCTAGACTGTGCTTACGAAAGTCTAGAGACAAGGTAAGACCAGGGTTACACTGGAAGCAGAAGGCAATATAAATGTTTTTGAAAGGTAGTGAAGAAAACTGGGCACATAACTTCTGTGAAAATCTTACTTACCTGTTCTTTTAGTCATTGGGCAAAAATTTTTAAGTGCATGAGTAAGGTAGCAATGAAAACCATTACATCAGAAAAAACTTTACTCTGCAGACATTGAATGATAAATCAGTGCAGAGGACAGTAGTGATACATCACTGACTGTGCTGGAATCGCATTACTTAAGCAGGATGTACAAGGAGCATTACTTTGGTTTTAAACTTCCAAGGATACTCTGTTTTCATTCATTCATCCATTGCCTTCATCTTCCTCACTCCTTTGTGGGAGACTGGAAAGGAGCAGCACATGTTCCATAGCATGGCAAAGGGTACAATGTCAGCCTTTACAACAAAGATACAATGAGATTCTAACACATATCCACGGCTAAACAGGAAGTTCTGGGGTGATAAAAGCAAACTGGTGCTTAGTTTTTGTAAAATCCCAACTCCCAAATGGATCAGTGATGTATAATTTCAGATTGTCTGTCCCCTTTCCACCAGGGATGGCAGTCAGCACCTCCGAGACTTGGATGAGTTGGACTCTAATGTCAGACGGCATGGAGCTGAGTGCTGGCAATGTCCATTGCATGGGATGGTTGATTACATCCTGACTACTAGCTGTGGTGGACCTGAACTGACCTCACCGATCCAGGATGGTGCCCCAGGGAAGGGAGGGGCAGCTACTGCCTCTGGGTGCTGATGTGTCCACCTTGGTACAGGAGTGCAGTGCTTGTGAATGCTAAACTTGTAGAGGGAATGGGGTCTGGTTTGTCCTGAAGCAGAACACAGCTTTGACTTAAGGTTTCAAAGCAGTTTCTGGTGGAGTTGAACTGAGAGCTTGAGGAGTTAAATAGACAAAAGGGGTGGTAGTGTGTAGTCCGTGTGCTCCGGTCCCCACAAGTGCACACACAGAATGCTGTACTTGAAGGAATTGTATTTTGATACCTACATTGAGGGAACTGAACTGGACGCCCTGCTCCCTGACTCACTCTCCATTACCTTTACTTATAAGCAGATGCTTTGCATGCTGAAGGTGAAGAGTGACAGGAAAACACCCTTGTACCTCCACAGGAGTGTTAGGAAGGTCGTCCCCGTTCCCATACTGGAGACGCGTGACGGAAACTGTACATGTGTAAATCTACAGGGATTCCTTTCCTCAGCATGGAAGCAGCATCTGCTTTGGCAGTCTGGACACCAATGACCAAATCAGTGTCCTCATAGTGCATGGCACTGCAGAGTTTCTGTTAATCCTTCCCAGAGCTCTTCTCTGGGAGTCTGTGTAGTTCCATGCACAGTTTAAATTGGCACCGCTGCCAAAGGATGCCATTCCAGCTGTTTGTGTTCTTACATGCTAAGCCAAATCAGGGAGTTAATTCTGCTGAAAATGAAATGCTTTTGTCATTGTTTTTGCTGAGTTGACTGACGGCCAATGTGGGCAACCTGGGGTGGAAGCAAATCGGCCAGGGCATGAGGAGGGCCCGCCGCTTGCAGGAACAATGCTGGCTCTATCTTCAGTGAACCACAGCCTGATGTTTTATTCTGATTGCTGTAGCTGCAATTTTTTCTTCTGTTGCATATCATGTTACTTGTACAGTGTTTTATTCTTGTTTTATATTTAATCTGTAAAAGGAATTTTTAGATGTAAAAATTGCCATGTGTGTATCTTCCTGGAGGTGCCTTTCTCTCGAGCCAGTATAAATGAAATTCATTTCTAGGATAGGCCTCTTTTCCTCAAGTGTATTGTAGAGCTGTCTAAGAAATGCCAACTCCCTTCTCCTTGGCACAAACTTCTGCTTGTTACTCTCAGAGCAATGCAGCCCTGTTTTTCCACAGAGCACTGAGCAAGAGTTACCATGCAAGATCCGCAAACATCAAGGCTTAGGACCCACCTGTATCTAATATCTGTAAAATATAGCTATGTATCCCAGAGAGTAACAATATATCATTGTGACTGCTCTGCCTCTGAGGAAAGAGAAACCAATAGTAATGAACTCACACAATCATCTTTGGTTTGGCAAGTGTCACTGTTTGAGATTTGATCAACTGTAATGTTTATCCAGCTCTCCCCTTTCAAATCAGGGAAGAAAAAAATGAAAGAAACAAAATGTTCCTTTTTTTCAGTAAAGCAGAGATCACACCATGCTTGTTTTAAAGCGCTACCCACTTGGGACCCAACGTCCGTACTAGCCCTTCTGCATATTACATAGCTTTGCACATAAAAGGGTTGCTTTTGGTCTTATAACTGATGTAGTTTCATAAGTAAATATGACCTGGCATAACGTTTTGCAGATTGCAATTCTGACATGGTTTTTGGGTGGTACCAGCATATTTGGTCTTTTAAAAAATGCAACACACCTCACCTCTGACTTATCTATCAGAGAGGAAACAGAATAATACCTCCATTTACTTCTTCTTTCTCATGCTGGTGTTGGGATTGCAACACCACACTTGCACTGTGGCAGTTGTGCAAGGATTCCCATGAGAGATGGGAGATGTCTTTGCCTTCTCTCAGAAGGCTGATTTGGACCCTGGCATCCAGACCATCAAAGCAGATGTTTTGGAAAGAAGCAAAATGTAGGACATCCTTTTCTTACCTCCTATGTGGATGTGACAGTGTCCTTTCTCCCCACATGCCCCATTCAGCACAAATAAAGCCTGGCCATAGCATAGGCCTGTGGACATGGAGACAGGGAATAAGGTGCTGGACTCAGCTGCCAAAACGTAGACATCTAGTGCTATTTCAGCTGCTCAAGGGATCAAAGGCAACCTTGCATGTCTGACAGGTATGACACCCAAGGCTCTCCTGGATGGACAGCTGGAAGGCAGAGTACCTTAGTGCAATCAAATGTCAGGTTTCAGACCCTGATCTCCACATCTTTGAATTTTGCCCATGCAGTCACATTCATCTCCAGCCTATGACACTGTAGGCAAATGATTTCCCACCTTTGCTTATTGTTTCAACATGGGGTGAACATGTTAAATTGGAAAATATAGATTTGTCATAGCAGAATGCTCCCCAGGACTAGCTTTGTTACCTGAAACAGTGGCCTCTCATCTTTTCCAGCTAGACAGGATGTCAGTTACTTCAACTAACTTCCTTTCCACTGTGTGTAAATGAATCATTTCAGTCTTAGATGGATAGAGCAGTGTTGAGAACTACAAAAAATGTAGTTACAGGAGTTTTATGCGTAAGCTGTGCTGCTGTGTCAAGATTTATAAAATTAAGTTACTGATTTGGGTAATTAAATGCTGCTTATGTAAAGGTCCTACTTAAAAGGGCTTTTGCCCTGGACCTCCCACACTCCAGCATCAGCTGAAGCTGCCCTCCCTTTCCTACTCCACACTTCCCTTGTGAAAAAACAGAGGAGCAGGGGAGTGGATGCTACTTTATAGCTCCCCAAGGACCCTGGAGGAAAAAATCTTTGGCAGCACCTTGCTATAAACAGTCCATTTCAAACTGCCCTCTTCAGAAGTCATAGCGCCAATTTGTTTCATTCAGACTCACAAGCAGCTGTCACCTCTTAGGCCGTGGAGGTGAGCTGTGGCCTCGGGGATACCACATTTGGCATTTCTTGTGTCCCTTGCAGTAACCCACACAGTATCCACTAGGGATTTTTAGACAACTACTTTGCATCTTCTTATCACTGCTCCCTTATGATAGAACATCCCTCATACTGACAAGCAGGGAAGGCACTCCGTCTTCTGATGTTAGCCCTCTGCTTTTCACCTCTTTGTTTTCCAAAGCACAAGAACAGTGAAGCAGTGTCTGTGTCGACCCAGAGATAGGCAGAAGACAGTACAGCTGGGTTGCTTGTTGTTTATAAATAACTAGGTATCACCAGGCATAAAACCTCTCAGGGACTTTGAACTCATGATGCAAACCTTTGCCAGGGCCATTGATGTGAGCATGATGGGGTGTCAAGTCCTCATAAATAAACAATGTTAAGCAGCAATTAGCAAATTCTCTTGTTTATCTATGAACAGAACATGTCTTTTCTGTGTAGGAGAGTTGTGCCATCATCCTTAAACTTGTTTGGTTTTGGTTTCTTTATTCTGAACAGCTTCCAGGGTGGGATAGATGCCCAACAGTGCTTATTTGCAGGAGTGTGGGTCTGTTTCTTCTGCAGCTGCCCCAAACACAGCTCAGAGCTCAGGACTGCAGTATGGCAAGGATAAGCTGTGGCTGGGAGTGAGGAAAGCAAGAATCTGTGGTCTGACAATCAGTGGAAAGCTAAAGGAGATACAATACCCTCTTCAGCAAGGAAATAAGGTGAGAACGTATGTGGACAATCTGGCCTTGTCGTATGAACACTTCCATGTTTGCTTCATACATGTTTAGCACGGGGCTGGTCTCTTGGCCTCTGGGCTGAAACCCTCAGCTTGTGTCCAGATGGGTTGATGACAAGCAAACATAGGACAACGTGGACCTAGGCGGAATATCTCAGACTAATTCTGCTCTTACTGCTTACACTATTTTGACTCCCCCTGCTCAGTCCTTCACTTCAGGGACTTATGCCTGAAATTAGATTGCATCTTTGCAGGGGGAAGGCCAGTTTGGGGGAATGAGGACATGCAGGATCTTGTTTAGCAATTATATCTAGCAGATCAAAAATATTGCTCTAAAGTAAACCTCTTTTGCAAGACATAAATATTGTTGTTATTATTATTAATAATAATTTAGGCAGCTCAGTTACCATTTAATAACATAATTGTGCCCTTTGATGGAATCTTTTATCCAAATAACTCAAAGGGTTAGTGGTAATGAAATTGGTGTTGCTGAACTCCAGGGACAGATGTAGGAACTGAGGCATAGGAAGGTTCTTAGTTCATCCTGTCAGATAGAGTGTGAGAGCCTGTAGCAGGCAGATAGCACATAGCTCTTTTGCCTCTGCACCCTCTGCCTTTAGCCACAGGCTGGAGATCAGCAACTGTGTGGACTGTAAGTCAGAGGAAAGGCTTTACTCTGTACTCCTCATGGTGTCTGGGCTTTCAGATGCACACAGAATATTGGATCATGTGCCTTTCTTATCAAGGAGGTTATAAAGGATTTCTGTGCCATAGATATGCCTTGAGTGGTGCAGCTACAGGTAAAGGCATGCAAGAAAATAAAACATTAACCTGAGTCTCATCTACAGTTACTGTTCCTTATTAATTCCACTATCACTGCTGCTCATTAAAACCACTCCCTGATGCACCTGTGAAGGAAAGAAGGCAATCCTTCTTCCAGGGTAATCCTGCCCCTTCAAATTACTACTGGAGAGTGCTGAACGTCTGCTTCATCATAAATTGGTTTAACCCTCGATGATAACTAGCATGTATGATAAACAGCCATATGTCAATGTGGTCATTCTCTGCATGGAAGAGATTGGGAAGAGAGTTAGCAAACAGTCCAAGCTCATATTGAATCAGATTTTGTTCCTGAATCACTAAAGAGGTCTGTTTCAGGTCAAAGCTGGGGTCACTGACAGGCCAGCTGAGATCAAGTTCCTGATGCAAAATCCCTTCATTCAGGGCATTGTCATTTCAGTTTCCCCTTCCTTTATACCCCATGGAGATACAGCCACCTTCCAGACAGAGAGTGAAAACCAGCAGAAGCCAGAGGAAAGGTCTGCCTTCTGAAGGTACTCGGCTCTTCTGGTTTGTTTCTACCTCCTTCCCTGCTCTTCACAAGTTGCCTCTGCATAAGACTAATCAGGAGGAATTTCATTCTCCTGCAGTGGCTATTTTTCAAGTGATCTCATGAAAAGCTATCTCAGTGCCAAAATAAACAATATATTCTGACAATCAGTATCACTACAGAGATCTAGAGTGAACTGGCCTTTTTCATTATTATTTTTCTCTCTTTGCCGTTTCTCAACCCCTCTCTAAGGCCAGCAAAGCAGTTGCCTTCCTGAAAGAGTTTGGGTCACCATGACTCATGGGTGAACTCAGTGCCTGAGTTGCACTCTTTGTGGCTGATGGCAGGACTATCTGAGAGGCAGAGGGTGCTCCGCTTGCTCAGACACTGATGCTCTGTGGTCAGTTGTTATAGCATCCCCAAAATATTAAGCTGATGATGGCTTTCTCACTTGCTGGAGCTGAGACTCATGCTGCTAGCATCCTTACCCTGAGTTTTCTCATGGTGCCAAATATAGATATCACTTCAACTTTTTACCAGGGTGTAACCCATACTCTTTGTCCAGCAAGTGTCATCTGCCATCTCTGGAAGAGTTAACAGGAGAAGTACCTTGGGGGATTTTTATTGCCTTTTGTGGAGAGGATGGGGCAACATCACTAGAAAGTAGTGGGAAAAATCCAGCAATGAGACCTGGCAGTTCTCAGATATTCTCTGTGGTTGCTCCTGGATGTCAATGGGAGGCATGCAGTGTGAACACGGTTACCGAAAAACTTTATTTCTGCATTTCTCCAAATTGCTGAGCCAGCAGAACTAGGTGGGAGGAGGTGGAGTTAGGCCAGGATGTTGAAGACTGTAGCTTTCCCAGTCATTGATGGATAGGTTGACTGTACTGGGACTGAAAAAAAAGACCCTTCCACCTTGTATCCTGCATCTGACAATGGCCAATAATACCCTCAATGCCCCCTAGCCACTGCCTATTTATTTACAGCTCAGGAGCTTCATGACCCGGTTTGGTTCCTATGTGTTTAATAACCCTGAACAGCTGCTTCTTCTTCCAAGAACCTGTCCAAATGGCCATGGGCACTCTGTGGTGGAAGAGGACTGGGGAAAGAATCTGTAATCGTTTGGGGAGAGGCAGGATCATTATAGGCTACAGCTTGCTGTTCCCAAGGATCTCTAGGCAGGGAGCAAATATTAGCTCTGGGGAAGTGGTTCCTGACAGGTGGAGCATGGTAGCACTATTAAAGGGAGGCAACCTGCCAAATCTCATCCTTCAGAGCTGGGATGGAGGGCAAAAAGATAAATACGTAAACTACAGCAGAATGTCAAGCTGTTCTTACAAATGCCTCTCCTTCCTTCCATCATTCCCTTCATAAAAAATAGGGTGGAGAAAGAAAATAACAACGGTCTGAGACTTAGTATTGTGGGCGCTGACCAGAAATCAGAGGACAGTTTGTTCATGTCTGGCAGACTATGAAGATGTTTATTATCAGGCTTATCTGAACTTCACAGCAACCAACTGAGGCCGTCTGCATGAAGGACTTCAGCAAGCCCAGTGCTTTACTACTTCTTTGTGTTCTGGAACTGCTTGCAGTATCCTAAATATTTATTTACTGTGTTTATAATATTTATAAATTTTTTTGCATGCATTCATTGTTTTGGTACATAACTATTTGATATCTTCTCCTTGAATGTTGACCAGAAGTAATAAACAGCTAGTTATCAAGTTTTACATGCACTAGTTTGAAGGTTTAACTCTGCAAATTCTTCCCCAAATGTTCAGGAAACATGAATTTTTGGCCTCTGGCAAAGGGTTTCTCTTAAGTTCAGGAAGAAATGGAGTACTGTATATTATAGCCCCAGCATTACTTTTCCATTTATCACAGGCAGACTTTAGCCAGGTTTGAAGCAGACTGTGGATTTTCACTCCCACAGTATTCCCCACAGCCTCAAAGTGAAATCTCCAACACTGTTGGTAGCCCATGTTCAACATATCAGCTTTGTCCTCAGAGAATGATTTTTCAGAAAGCAACAAACAAGAAAATAAAACCAAGCAGTAATTTGGCGTGTTCCGACATTTGCTGCAATGAGTTTCTGCTCTGAAACTGCCTCCAGGGCCCATGCTGTTCCAGTTACTGCCGTCACATAACACTTACACAGCTTTGGTTTCACAACAGTGAGCAGGTGCAGTGACGTAGGATGCACTACACTGTCAGCAAATCACATTTAAACGAACAGTTTTTCCTGAAGTTAAAAATAAAAAAAAAAAAAAACTAAACAAAAAACCCCCACCAACAGTGGGAAGGAATTTCTATGTCTTGTTTTGCTTCCTTTGAGCCAAATTGCGCTGACCACACTTAAAGTACAGCCCTATTATATTCCTGCTTACCATGCTTCTTGGGTAATTGCTTCATGTAACAGCTTTTTTCATTTCCCTGACAGCTCTTTTACGCTATGGTGAAGGGGCCTTCAGGTGGTTGTAGGCCCATTTTACTGTAATAAGACCATAATAAAAAGGTTGTACCTTTTTATTGCTGAAACTACCTTTTAGTGGTGAAAAGGATGGTAGAGGAAACTTGGCCTGGTGGACTCCACCTATGAAAAGAAGCCCGTGACAGAATACATTGGATTGGGCCCTACAAGATGACAAAGGTGAGCAAGACTAATCCCTTCCCATCTGAGGATGAGGACTGAGAGAAGGTTGCGTATATGAATACTTCTGAAAAAAACAGAAATAAAGAAGCAGTCCCTGCCTGCAGCCACCTGCTACACACAGAGTCCTCCAGAGTCCTTTACAGACGTGAGGTGAGCTCTGGGACGGTTAGGGCTGTTGTTTCCAGCTTTGGAACAGCGTTCATCAGCTGTGGTTTCTGGGCATTGATTCCTAAAATCCTCCCAAAGCTGTTAAGAAACATTTTTTTCCTGGGAATAGTGATTAGCATTTGCTTCCAGCTTGCAAAAAGTAATAGCAGTGTCACACATCTCTTTAGAAACCAAAAACCAGCGAGTCCCAGGGACATCTCCTAGTGGTGTCACGAAGGACAGATACTAATTTTTTTCCCCAGGGGAAGCACAAAGGTTGCCAAAAACTGGGGGAACAGAACAGAAGCTTGGATGCTGGGCACTGGCTGTCCAAGCCAGGGGTGCAGGGGCTGGAGGGGGAGGCACAGAGGAAGGGAAGCATGGCTGGCTGCAGGGTGACCCAATGGTCCCAGCTCTGTGAGGATGGAGAGGGAGCCAGGAGAGGTCTGCTGCAGCAGAAAGCATTTTTCTTCTGCTGTGCCTGGGTGTAACTGAATGACCTCTGTCTGCTTGGCTCCCTTGGTTGGTAGAGGCTCTCAGATTCAGGTTTTCCTGAACAATAAGAAAGTACAAGAGCAATGAGGCTTCCCAAGAGAAACAGAGCTGGGACAAATGAATAAATAAAGGGAGATTTATGTACGTGTGAGGAAAACAGAGTTTGTTTCTGAAAGGGGGCCTTTAAAACCTTGATGATTTAGGACAGTTAATTGCATAACAATGTCAAACAAAGTAACAGACTTTCTTCTGGTTTCCACACACCTGGAAGTGCTTTTTAAATGGAGACCCTCTTCCAGAACAGCTTGAACTTTCTCTCAGACAGGTGCCAGGAACACAGACACAGGGCTGAAGAGCCTGTTAGTGCTCAACAGTGACTACAGGTCCCTGACGCACACATTTTACTCTTTACATCTTCATGTTTAGTGTTCTCTAGGATTTACTGTACATACTGGGTGAAAAGCTATACCTCAGACTGTATGTAATGTGTCTTACTGGGGTAAAGTCCTCCTTGTGATCACCAGTTGTTAATGAGATGCAAAACTTTTTGTTTTCCTTCTGTTTCTGTATGACATCACTGTAAACATGAAGTTGAATAGCTAGGAAACAGAAATGCGTGGACTGTTTTATCTCTTTCTCTCTGTCTCTCCCTTTGTAATACTTTTATTTTTCTTTTTTCCTTTGCTTGACTGCATTTAATTCCCTTTATTTTGGTCCTTGTCCTTAGAGACAGATGATGTATAGTTTTGTTCAGTGAATCAGCTCATGTGAGAGCCCTCAGGACCAAGTGCTAGTACCCTTCTTAGACTGGGTGCACCACTGTGCTATATGCTGCCTTCGCTGCCAAGTGACACCACCTTGCTGTGGTGCTAATGAGTGAGCCCATCATGCTCGAACTTTGAGATCCATGGGACAGCCACCCAGCACAACAACTCTGTGGCTTTTCCCTTCACTGATGAAGGGCCACGCAGTATGAAAGGCACAGCTTGTTTTTCAACTTGGCCTACAGATGTCGACCTTTATGTCTGGACAAGAAACAATGTTCAGGACACCAGGACAAGGTCTATAGCCCTCCTATAGTAGTTTGTAGTGCTAGGGCTCTTTAGCAATTCTAGTAGCAATACCATCACTAACCTGTTATCCCTTATTCTTTCCATAGTTGTTGTTGCTTTTTCTCTTTCCTCTTGTACCTTTGACTTTGTGTGTAAGTAATCTTACAACACTGCGGACAATGAGACCCACTGTTTCATGCCAGTAATCTGTATAAAGAGAATGATAGCTACTGAAGACATGGGGGCCAAATGAAGCTCTCATAACTTCTCTGGCAGAAGCAATGATCCTATAGATACTTGTACCCCAGGGTAAAGAAGGGCTCTTCTCTGGGGTGTTTTCTAATCAGTTATTTCTTATTTCTGTCACTACTAGAGGCACCAGGGGAATGAAAGCAGCCAAATATATGGTAACAAATTGAAGCAGGGCTGTCTTGGAGCTGGCAAGGGGAACTGGATAGAAAAATTCCTGTGCATGCAAATTTGCTCCTGGCTCAAGCCCTGCTCAGCAAAGAAAAGATGCACATGCGTATTCCTGTTCTTGCTCTGCAATGCCAGCTGGAAGTAAGCTATTGTGTAATGGAGTGCTAGGTGCTGCACAAAAAGATATCAAACCTGAAATAGATAGACTTAGCTTACCTGGTTTTGCATCTGTAAAACTAATAAGGTGATAACTTTCTAGTTCATGGACATGTCAGGGAGGTAGAGGACCACTGACTTCAAACGGCTGTGAATATGTGTCACAGCATAAGGAAAGATTGGTGGTGCCTGAGTGTCAGCAGATTCTGGTTCTCACTGCAGTATGTTAGCATTTCCTGGATGTCCAGAAGACTGGATGAAGCTTGATTCCTTGTGAATTAAGACAACTAGGTTTTTGATCCCTAATTCTCAATCTGTGTAAGTAGGGTAACCATGCTGCAATTTTTGGTCAATCACATATGTATGATTATGAGTAAGTGTGTGCATGTGATATGTTTTATTAACAGATCAAAGTCTGGCAGGTTTTTATTTTTAATGGAGATGAGACTTCTGGAGTCAAATGTAACAAATATGAAAACGTGAACTGTCACAAATAAGTTCAGATACTAATTTTTTCCTGTACCTAGCTAATTGAAGGCTCTTGCTAGACAGGCTCCATTTATTACAATGAGTGCAATTAAGGTGTTGTAATGTTCCCAGCTGTGTGCTCATGATCCAGATCCAGCTTTTATAAAACCAGGATAATGAGCTTGGCAATAGATTTTCAGTACTGTTAAAAGGTTGTGAAGGAGTTGCAGAAATGAAGGTGATAAAATGACACACACTTTTATGCACGCTGAAGCTTACTCTTATCCCTTTGAACTAATTATGACTCAGACCCTTAATAGTCCACATACATTTTGGCTGCAAATATGTTGTTCTTTCAACATGCATGCATATAAATTTGTGGAAAACCATTTACTTCAGCAAACACCACCAGAGGAGAAGCTTTAATGTCTAGTGGGTCAACTTAACTGAAGCCAAAGGGATCTCAACCTGATTCTGAGATCTCTGCAGCTGTGCTAGTTGGTAGATAATGCATGTTATCTAATGCAAAACTGGGAGCCCTAACATGTGCATTCCCACAGACGACGGGCCAATTCTTCAGCTGCAGCAATTCATCATAAAGTCACTGATGCTGATTATGTTATCCAAAATTTTGGTCTTAAATTTTGTTTTTTCCAAAAAATATGAGGTACTCTTTTACCTGTTTTTCAAATGTTTCAGTTCAGTGATTAATTTTTAAGCTTTAACTATTTATTTGTAAATAAACACCATGATTATTTATTTCATACTTCTGTTTACATTTAATAATCAATTTCTTTAATAGTGGTACCAACTCCAGTTTTGTTTTACTTTGCTGAAATGAAGGTGGCTATAGACCCACCACACTTACATACAGGCTTTGTGTTGTCTTGAAATGATAGAAGTCAGTACAGAGGTCTGTTGACATCACTGAGGCCAGGATCAGCTGTAAAGCTCAGTTAAATAATTATTAAAATTCTATAATGAAGGTTCTTATGTGACTCCTTTGTGGTTTTGCCTCTGCCTTCTCTGTTTTCTTGCACCACATCCTGCAAGGGAAGCTGACAGGGGTGCAGTTTTGGCTGTTATTCACAGGGACTCCAGGATTTGGAATTTCAGTGGTAATTACAATTGTTGCTATTCCCAGCTCAATCCCCGAATGTACAAAGTGGATCTCAGAAGAGAGATGTTCCCCAACTTGTGAAGCTGTCATGCTCATTTGTCTAAGAAAGGCAGTTGCAAGCCAAAAGCAATCATTAAAATATTAAGGACTAGAAACTGTCTGCAAGCACCTGAGTCATCATAAGCTGAGATTTTATTTACCCCCACCAACGAATGTATCAAGTGTCATGCAATCTTTCAGTTGGTAGGAGAGTATTTCATGTTGAAAATTCCATGTGAGGAAAGGAAACAAGTTACTTCCCGCTGTAAGTGGAGAAATAAAGGATGGAAGTCAAGCTCACAGAGCTCCAAAAAGCCAGGTGTCTTGCTAAGCTCTGTCCTTTAGAGGCAGGTCTCAAACTCAAGATCTTACTGCCTACCAAAATCACTGGCTTTTGTGTCTCGCTTTTCACTTCAATGTCTGCAAAATGTCTGAGTACAGGAATCATTTCACACATTGCTAATATGCAGCCGGAATTAAAGCATTTGGGGTCTTCCCACATGGATTTTACTCTTTGGATCTTTTTCTGCCTGTCATCTTTCATCTTTTCGCAGAATAGACTGCATAATGCTTTTGTATGTTTCTCTCAGTAGAAATTTTGATAGTAAACTATTTTGTTGAAGTTCTGGATAGATTTTCAGTGGTTATAAACTGTTCTTCATTCAGATCATTGGTACAATTGCCGTATGGCAATTTATGCCAGCTGAAGATCTGTGCTCCAGTCTATGAGACCACATCAGCATACAATTTTCCTTAGTCATCTGATCCAGGAGATGCAAGTGGAAACCTCTCTTTACAATAAAAGGATATTTGAGAGTCTTCTACTCCCATCAGCAAAATACTTAGTACAAGCTTAAGTAAATGTTTGTGATCAGTGTAATAGCAGCTGCTTGAGTGGTGTGCTGAATCAGTTCCTTCCTTCTTCTTTCAGCCCATCTTTCTCTTTGAAATGCAAACACTATCAGAGATTAAACTGCAGTAACACAGATAGGCTTATAAGATTTATTAAACACAAATCATGCAAACATTTTTGCAGTATTTGCCCTGATCTGGAGTTAATTTGTCTCCTCCAGTTCCAAAGCAATGTTAATTTCCAGCAATCCCCTGCATTGTCTGGTTCCACTGGCAGCAGCTGCTCTGTGCTCCTGCATTGTCATGTCAGGAATTATACAGTTTATGAAGGATGAGGCTGCTGTTTATCATAGCAGGAAGACAGGCTTCCACAAAACCACTTTGCAGAACCCTAATGCAGGGACAATTAGATGAGTCAAGTGGAGATCTGGCCACACCTTTCTGAACCAGGTCCCCACACGTGTTTCTGTTAATTTGAGACTGTGAAGAATGAAGATTAAATGTAAGCTCCACAACCAGTGCATATTAATTCCAGCAGACTCATTCTTCAAGGAGGAATGGTTCAGGCAAAGGTCTGCATGACCCAGAAAGGAATTTGATTAGCATTTTCCAAAGTTTCCCAATCTTTCTTGTCCCTCATGCTTTCCTGAGGTTCTGACCTCTTACTGATAATCGGTTCTTTTCACCCTTCATTTTGTTTTTCATCCTGTGTCTCAGCCACACTTTCTTTATGAAAGCCATTAAACCTTGCCATGATCAGTGAAGAAATGCATTGTGCTAAATTATCAAGATGCAATATTATGTCATTTTTGTAGCCATCATTAAATTTGATCATCAGTTATCCAATATTCCCAGCAAATTACACATCACCTTGTACAGGAAAACACAAAAAAACCCCGCATTTCTCTCCCACACATACAAAGATCAGTTAACTCAAATAAATATCTTCATATAATCAGCCCTGAAGGATGGCAGTTGTGTGTACAGCCAATATTGCATCTTGCAAAGCACTATTATGGAAAACCAAGACAGCATAGTTCTAGTTAATTTAGTAAATCCTAGTTTAATTTCACAACCACCTGTTTTGTTAAGCTTAATTAATTTCCTTTTCTTTCTGTTTGGATGTGTATCTTGCTGCACATACTACAATGAAACAACTAGAAGAAATGGACTTACACTCAGGAGGAATAAGCTCTGGTATGCCTGATGTTCCTACCATACTGGCCAAGTAAAATATAGTTAGACTTTGTTAGGACTCTAGACAGGCGCAAGCCAGGAATGGCTTTAAATAAAATGTTCATTGCTCCCTGTATGGCCGCATAAGAAATATGTGCAAGCGGTAAATATCTGTCTACAGACGTGTAGTGATTTAGATACATGATGTTGTGGCTACAGTGCTTGGGACTTCCAGTCTCTCAGGTAAAAATAGCATAATACTCTTGGAAATGAAGGTGGGTGTTTTTGCATTGACTTTAGTGAAGACAAACCTAGTGCAAGGAGTTTTTTAGCATAATATAAAGTTGAATAGGCTTCTAACTTTTTTGCCTTACAGTGTTGTAAGAGAGAGGAGGCAAGTGGTCGTCAGGATGACAGCCAGGAGTTTTCATTTTGTAGCTGGATAGAGAAATATGGGAATATTTTACCCTGATGTCTTCAAATCAGTTGGATTTGCCCTGACTTCCATTTTCCTCTTATGCTTTTATATCTACTGACACATTCAAATCAAAACTTTGAGGAGCCTGGCATAGCAAAGCCTTTAATTTAAAAAATGAACTGAAGACAACAGAACCTGGAGGCAATGGGATATGCTAGGAAAAATTATTTGTGAGTCTTCATTCCAGCTAGGTAAGGTAGTATGAACATTGTAACAAACAGCTTCAGACTTTTCCAAAAGTGTACCAAGTGCCTTTCAGAAGATTCATTAATGACCCAACTTGTATTTTTGACAAAATCATGCTAACAGAGAAAGATCATTTTTACTTGTGGCAGAAATACTAATTTAAAAGTCTGAAGAGCTTCTTTCTTCTTCCGTATCTTGATCTGAGAAACTAAATGTGCTTTGACTCAGGACTGGCAAACAAGATGTTCCATTCCAAATCAGCATTGCAAAAAGTCACAAATATTTTCTTGTTTCCCTTTTTGCTTTTTTAAATGAAAAGCTTCCTTTGTTTTGTAAGTAGCTGATTTTCAGTTCTTCCTCTGGGAGTTTTCAGGTGTCTTCCCTTTTTCTTTTATTTTTTTCCCTGATTTTTCTCAAAGTTTTCAGTCTAGTTTGAGAACAATTTAGCCCCTCAGTGATGCTGTTGTGAGAAGCATGGGTGGCTGAATTTCATTTCAGGGTGAGTTTCCTCACTAACACCTGACTGACTCAACCTGTGCTCTCAGTGCACACTAAACTCACTGCCTGTGTTTTATTGTTTTGCAATAAAGGAAGGGCTATAGCTATTTCTAGAAGGCAAGGAAATCCCTTTCAAGCTAAGTAAAACAGTGGTGTTGGTACGCGCCCAGTATCACTAGCACTTTTACCAATCAGACCACAATCCTGTGGTTTGTACTATACAACTCAAGAAACCAGGACAAGTTCCTCTCTGCTGGTTCGCCTTCTCTCTTTAGTGCAGCAGTGCCTGCAGCCCTGACCTAGACCCCTTCAGTCTACCCAGGCCCCTGCCAGAGCAGGTGGGGCTGAATATTTCTATCCCACATGGAAAATCCCTGCCTACAACACTGGCTGCTTTCCTGATGCTGGAGGATACACGGCCGTGCTGTCACACTCAGATCCTGGCGCCCAGTCAAGGACGTGTTTGCTTCTCTCCAATGAAGGAGGAATGTTTTAGATTTTTTCTATCACAGATAGTAGTCTGTCTCCTGGGGTGGCAGAAAAGCAGGGAAACATACAGTTACGCCTCTGTCTAGTCGCCTGCCAGTCCCCAACAGTATCTGCTTTGGGATTTTCCAATCCAGAGATCATGTCTGTGTGTTACAAGCCCTGGACTGGTGGCTCTCCTAGGGATGTGCTCCCTCACCGAGCTGCTGGCAGGGAGTTGGCAACTTAATGAGGTCTTAGTGAGGAGTCACCTCCCTCTGTGACTGCCCACCCTGGCGACTTCAGTTTATGCCCCTCCTGCTGTGGAGGAGTCCTACCTTAACTGTTTTCATGGAAATATCTTTGATAACCTCAAGGTCATACCCTGGAGTAGTCAAGGGGTGAGCACAAGTCTCACAGAAAAGGTTTATTTTAGTCACTTATTACATGAAGGAATACAAGTAACTACAGCATTGTTTCAGATAAGGTCCTCTGTAACTCACAAAGATAACAATGCAGATACTGCTATATTTATATAAACAGTCTGTGCTGGTCCACCATCTTCAGCAGACTGAAAAGTCCATGGACAATATAAGAAATCAAGGGAATGAAAGCAGGGTACACAGATAAAACATCTGTTCAGCACAGCCTGTTGTAATCTCTGCAGCTTTCTTTCTTTCTTTCTTTCTTTCCATTCTTCCTTCCTCCCTTCTTTCTCTTTGTCTCTCATTCTCTCTTTCTTTCTCCCTTCCTTTCTCTCTCTTTTTTTTTTTTTTTTGTAATTTTCAGCACAACCCTTTGCCATTTATCACTTGAAGTTTGTTTCTGCCAAAATCTTTTTTTTTTTTTTCTGTTTTGAAATAGTGTTTTAGTTGGACTTTGCAAGGGGCAATTTTGGAAAAAATATAAGACTTGTATTCTCTGTTGCTTTCTATGTCCCACTATGTAGAAGAGGCAGAAAAATAAAAATGGAGAGGTAATTTTCTTCAGTGGGGTGACTAGAACAAGAAACTAAATCAACAACTTTGAATTGGCCCTGACAAGAATTCCTCCATCTCCCATTATTTATACAGTGAGCTGACACCTTAGTGGCAGCTGTGACTAGTCAGTAGGAATATCTTCCCCTCCCCATCCCGTGATTACAACTCAGAATGTCATTTTTGTTTCAGGTTTTACACAATGTTCCTCAATTAATTTTTTCCTTTCTTATTCTATACCTACTGAGGAACTCTAAGGGCTCCTCTGCCTGTATTTTCATTTATTCTGATTTATTCACTTTCTCATTTTCATCTCTGCAGCTTTTCCAGAATCTAGCAAGTTTGGAGATCACACAATGAAAAAATTCCAAAAGAAAGGAATGAACCCAAAAAACTGAAAACTTCAGCTGTTTTCACTTCATTGTGAAGTGACGTATCCCTTGTCAACACCCCAGCCAGGAAACATGGTAGTGAAGGAAGATGAAAGAGGGGAAGGGTGGGCAAGCAGCGCAGAGCTACTTGTTATCTGAGCATCCAGTCCCTCCCCCCCACCAGATTAAGTGAAAACTTTGATACATTTTTGGGTGTGATCTCCATTAAAATGGACCCAATTGTTAAATGGAAGGGTTGTGAGTGTGGTGGTAGCCTATTTGCCTATCCAAATTTCCTTTCCTGCTTGGTTTAATCAAGAGGGAGGCAGTGGAAAAGGCAGTGAGTAGAAGAGGGAAGGAGCCCAGTGAACTGTATAGGAGATGGAACAATGGCCGGAGAGCAGAAACAGAGGCAGATGCAGGGTCGTGGCAGTGAGGTTCAGAAACAGGCACTGTGAGGAGGCAGCTTGTCCAAGTCATGCCAAGCAGCACCTGGTAAAAGCTGTGGCCAGCTCCACTGTTCAGAAGCTTCCACCTCCTCTTTGCATTTGCTGCTGAAGGCAGCCAGAGGCTGGGCTGCAATACACAGGCAGTGCCTTGCTGGAGCCGGCCTCAGGGATGGGCTGTGTCAATAGGGACTCACGAGGCAACCGATGCCTCCCAGTCAGGGCCTCTGCTCTGCTTGCTTGCTCACCTGCACTGCAGGAAGGGGCTCAGAGACTTCTTCCTCGCACAACCCCTGAGTCTCTTGCCTTTGTCTCCCTTTGTCCCTCCTTATTTTTAATACATATTTTTTTTAATTGCAGGTTTCTTAGAGTTGATCAAAAACAATGAAAAATGTAAATCTTTTTGTCTTTCTTCCTCTCCTGACATTTGGCTTCTTAGGGTTAGGCTGTATTTTTGTAACCTTCCAACAAAAATTTACGCTGATGCATTTTTAATGTCTGAGATTTTAAACATAGTTGATTTTCCAGCTAAAAATGGATTATTAATTTTCATGTTACACTGAAATTCAGAGAAAATTCATCCAGCAGATGAAATTGAGGTGTACCCACAAGTGCCTTTCCAAGTCACCAGGACTTACGTAGGTGTTTACACTGCAGGACTCATTTTACACAGTAGTGCTCCAAGTCATTACGTCTTCATTGTACCATGTATTGTAAAATACAGGGGAAATAAAAGACCATCCCTATGCAAAAATGTTTTACAAACTACTTACATGGCCTGTACAGCGGGCCTCAAATCAGCGCTGCTTGTAAAACCAACAGCTGTGTGCGAGATAAAGCCTGTTAGACCTATTCACCATGGCATTTTGTTCTGTTTTGTTCTTTGCACAAAATACCTTCCCTGCAGGTCACTGCATGACAGTTCATCTCACAGTGAATATTCCTGCACAGTGGTTATGGCTCATAAGCCAGCTTGGATCTGTATCCCACAGGAGGGAATGTTTTTCATTGTTTTCTGCACTGCTCTTCTGCCCTTGATTGGAACAAGCTGCTGTCCCTGGGGTAATCCCTGGGCCACTGCCCATCGCTGTGAGTGATGTCAACACATTTTTGAATGTGTGGCTATTAGCACTCTTTCCAAGCAGGTTTCAAAAAAACTCCTTGCACTATATTGTGATTTGCTTGGTAGACATTCCCTCTCCCTTGCCCCCCTTGCAATTGGATGGAGTGACTGAATTTTTTTTGTGATTTAAAGAAGCAAACTATGTAAATTATTGCTTTCTGACCCCAGATAAGGCTTACAGCTGCTTGGAAGACCAGACAGTGCACTCCCTTCTCCTTAGTCAATAGCAACAAGTAGATGAAGATTTGAATGAAAATCTAGTTTTCCACTTCAAATGAAGGGTGGGTCTGGGTGGAGGGAGGCAGGAGAGATGTATATGCTACTCCTCCTTAAGCTAGCGCAAGTCCAAGGTACTGCTGGACTTGAGGGGCTGCAAATTTCGCCTTGGGAATTAAGTCATTGAATGAAGAAAGAAGGATAGTTTGGCCTACTCTGTGGGAAGATTTAGGAGAACAGAGACCAGGCTCTCGTTTGTGTTTAAAGCGACTCTTTGAGCCACTTGCTGCTTTGCTGAACTTTTACCCAGGAATAAGGCAGCAACCTCCTCCAATTCGGAGAGTGGCCAGAAGGACAGAGTGATGCCCTGTGGGTGTGCACAGGATGGCATCTCCCCTCTGCTACCTGGGATCCTCCGCTGAGGTAGTTGGCATGTGGACACCACACTCTGGTAAGCACTGTGAGATTGCAGTGCACCAGCACTGGCTGCAGTGGAGGAGCAGCTCCTGGCACCCCTGAAAAGTCAGCGGGCAAGGGAGGGTGAGAAAGGTGGTGGAAGAAATTGCAAGCTAGGACTGCCTGCCACTGAATCCTCCTGGGGACTGCATGACATGAGCCATCCCTGCTATCAGCAGAAACCCTGCAAAGGACAACTCTTGCATTATTTGGCATGTTTGGCCTGCCGGGAGTGAGGAGGCTTAATCAAGATTAAGCAACCTGCTTTAGAGTTGAAGGTGCTGTGTAAGTATAAAGTCAACTGTCACACTCTTTCCTATATTCTCCTGTTCCCTGTATGTGAATTGGGGAATAAATCCACCTCTGTACTGTGATTTACAGCTCCAAGTAGAGCTATAAAAGCCAGTTCAGACCAGTCCTGCCTCCAAGGTTGTCACATACTCCACATTCTCACCTACTCAGTCCTGTACATATTCATGCATAGACATCTTTATTTGTGTATATGCACTTAATTATGTGCTGGTATAAAATTCTGAAAGCTTTGGCAGTAAACTCCGTAATTCTACAGTAGCTGGATGATATTCTGTCACTCTTTAGGAATTTCTGGTGGTGATAGCAGTCATATATGCATTTTGATAGCACTTTATACACAAGATTTTAAGAATCATTTAGCTGGGCATCTGATTAAGGTATAAGGTACATTTGGAAATGTGTTCCCAAAGCACCAAAGAGTTCTCTAGTCATGAGTGTTTACTGTGGAATAAATGGTTTAGGGTATGCATACCACAGCTTCAAGAAGATAAGGCTGAGGCCAAGACATGAAACTATTTCAGACAAAATTAACAGCAAAAGTTTGGAGCAGAGACTATAATAACCCAAGTTTTGAAATCTGTGCCTTCATGGTGTTCTGGTTTTACCTATCTGAGCTAGTCTGATAAAAACTTGCCTCAGGTGTGTTTATGCACACACCAATCTTGCCTTCTGGTGACAGTAGAGAGGAAGCCTCTGAAATTATTTTAAATGTTCTGGAGGAACGCTTTGCAAATTAGGAAAATAAGTCTTCAGCTGAAGTGAGGTTTGAACTCTGACTAGCTTACTTCTCTGAATGTACCACCAGACCACCATGAACATCACCATATCTGACTGCCCCTAGCTAGCAATGGCAGGTGTCCCACAGGGGAGGTTATGGTATGCAATTGGAAGAAGAATGGATGTTGTCAGGGAAAAGGACAGAGAAAATGAAAGGACCCGTAAATAAGGCACATGTTGCCTTTTGAAATTGTTGGCGAGTTAAGGAATCATAAATTACAAACAGTCCTGGATTGATTAATTTATACTTGTTAGCTTTCTCAGATGTGTAACCAATAAAGAGCAGCTGTCCAGCTGCTCTGCTCCTATGATGCTTTCAGTTAAGTCCAGATTCTGAGTGCAAAACAAGGAACCATGTATCTTCTGCTAATAAAAGCTCTGCCACTTTGAGTACTCTGACCATGTATCAAACAGTGGTGTTCCCTGAAAGGTTTTTGCACAACAAGATGGAGATATGAGTAAATTCTGAGTAAAAATACCCATGTTAGTTTTAATCAAGCTGTCACAGGTAAAATAACTGCCAGTATAAGTTTTGGTGTTAACCAACAACCAGTCCCAAACAGGAGTCCACTGGGAGATTAATAGTCGTGTTGTCAACAGATTGTCACTGTCACATTTGGTAATGGTGGCTAAAAGAAAACTTAGCTAGGTGTGCCTGTCTGTGACATGGTCACACTCTCATGTTTTTGTGTTGTCATATTCCTCGTGTGGCAGCATTTTTTCAAGCATAAATAGAGCGATGTCCACCTGGCAAACTAGTGTGTAAACCCTCACGTTCTTATGTGAGGAAATGATGATGGGACATGGTGGGAATGGCCATTCTTTTCACAACTAATAGTAATCTATCTATTTGCTCATCTGTGTGTCTATCTACTATTTCACATAAAAGGATGTGACACGTACAAGACAAAGTACGGCAGAAAGTTTACACATTTTTATACCCTCTTGCAACATTCTAACTTGAAATTTAATGTCCTGTAAAACTACTCAGAGGCATTCAGATGATACTTTTTATGCCATTATTATAGTAGATTTGCCTAAAGGAGCTATTACTTTGTCTCCATCTGTAAATATCTCATGAAGAATTATGAATGGGTTCAAGTTAGCCATAAGAGTGACTGACAAAAGTATTATTGTAAGATATTATTCTTCATTTTACGGAACTTTTTCAAGAAACTGTGTAAGAAAGTAAGAATTGTCTGTAAGCTTCAGCTGAGATAGCACCTGGCTTTTTGGAGGAAAATTAATGTTTAAAATGCATTTTTGTTTCTGATTACTTTGGTTAACTTTTATTGTAAGTTATAATTCTTTATTAATTTCACAACCTCTACCATAGTTTTCCAAATTCCCTTATCTCTGGTAGAGGAATATTACATACATCTGTCACTGTGCCTGCTATTTTTGCCATTTTCTACATTGCTTTCTATCTTTCTACTCACGTAATGTACATTCAGCTGTCCAAAGTGTACCGGATGAACCTCTGCACTGGACTTCAAGGGTTTGGAGAACAAGTGTTATGAGGAGCAGCTGAGGGAACCGGGGTTGTTTAGTCTGGAGAAGAGGAGGCTGAGGGGAGACCTTATCGCTCTCTACAACTACCTGAAAGGAGGTTGTAGTGAGGTGGGTGTTGATCTCTTCTCCCAAGTCATTAGCGATAGGACGAGAGGAAATGGCCTCAAGTTGCACCAGGGGAGGTTTAGTTTGGATATTAGGAAAAATGTCTTCACTGAAAGAGTGGTCATGCACTGGAACAGGCTGCCCAGAGAGGTGGTGGAGTTACCATCCCTGGAGGTGTTCAAAAAATTTGTAGATGTGGCACTTCAGGACATGGTTTAAGAGGCATGGTGGTGTTGGGTTGACAGATGAACTTGATGATCTTAGAGGTCTTTTCCAACCTTAATAATTCTATGATTCATTATGTTTTCCTGTACTTCAGCACAAATATTTTTTTTGCCATGTAGAGCTTTCAAAGTTGTCTTCTATTTGCTCAGAGCTGCATAAAAATTATTCACTAATATTTCACATAACTCAAAGTGACATCTGAACTTTTTAAAAGAGACCTAAAATTTTGTACTGATGAAGTAAAGAAATTCCTAAGGACATTTTGATATCTGGCAGTGTCTTTCTGTTATTTGATATTCCTTTTACTTCCTTGCTATCAATTTAATTGTTAGTAGGTGCTGTCTTTAAATTTTCCTTTGCATCTGTAAACCTTAGCTATATTACATCTGGAAGATAATTTTTTTTTTTTTGTAGTATGCAAAGAAATATTTCTACATGAAGAACATATAAAGAAAGGTCTTGCACATATTTCCTTGTAGGTTTTGTCATGTCTGAGAAGGAGTTTAAGTTAGAAGCCTCCTTTAATTTCATTGTTAGATTCTTTTGGAGAAAAAGGAAGGGAAGGGATAGTGTTCTCCCAGTTATCTTAGGTACACTATTATGTTTTTGTTTTGCATGGTTTTAAGTACAGTTGGGAATAGACTAATAGCTTTAGGAGATAGTTATAATCTTCAGTTTTAAGTAATGTTAGAGGAATGGACTAAAAAATATATGGATTAGTGCAAACAATGAAGACAAACTTGAATTAGATTTAGTGTCAGTAAACTTTACATAGAGTTTTTCCAGGACAACTTCTATCCTTGCAGAAAACCATGTAGTGAAAGGCTTAATGTTGAAGCATTACAAGGGATACACACCTCTGATTTGAGGCACATATTTTACCCTTACTGATTTCATGCACAAAAATTATTATGAGTCCATTAGTTTTTGGAAGTCCTTCCAGTTCTAGGGTTTCATCAACGTTTACAGAAAAAAGATGACTTTGTAAACAATCCACTATTTCTCTTGGATAATGCTCAAATACTTCATATAGTCATTGACAAATAGGGCTGGAAAGGACTTCTAGATTTAAAGTAGTCCAACCCCTAGACATAGTAAAATTGTCTATAACTGTGCCATTTCAGAAAGATATTTGTTTAATCTGGTTTTTAAGATCTCAAGGGATGGAGAATGCATACATTACCTAGGAGATGCATTTTCCTTGTTTTCTGAAAAAGATCCTCCTGTATGGTTTGCACGTAACTCCTTTTAATTTCTCTCTTCAGGCTAAATAATGCCAGCTTTTGAATCTTTCCCTGTAGGTTTAGTTTTCTGGTTGTTTTTCATTCCCATTGCCTTCTTCTGCATTTTTAACAATTAGTATACATATTTCTTGAAACACATACCGGTTAGGTATGTGCTGGGTAAAATCGAGAGAATGTTACTTTCCATACCTTGTGGGACAAAGGTGCATTCAAACTCTCAGTGGTTTTTTTTCCCCACAGCTGTGACATTACTGGTTTGTGTTCAGCTTCTGAAACCACCCAACCCTGGTGTGTTGCTGAAGAATTGCTGCTGTGCCAGTTGCTCTCCATCTTGTGCCTCTGATTATCCCTGCCTGAGGAAAAAATATCACACTTCTTTTCATTAAGCTTAGAACACTTTCAGAACTTTTTCTATGCTTTTTTTCAGGGTTGTTTGAGTTCCTCCCTGATTTGTCAGCTACAGGTTTTATAAACATATTTCATATTCTTCCATCCTAGCTGTTTCTGAAGACATTGGCAGGACCAAGAATAAAATGGACAACTAAAGAATGTTTTCTCGTCCTTCCTCTCATTCTGGTGATGAACCGTGCCTAATGGCTTTCTAAGTGTTTTTTCCAAGCAGGTTTGACCCCATTTCACAGTTCATGTTCCTGTACTGGGGAATGTAAAAAATGTCACATGAAACAGTGTCAGAAGCCTTCTTTGGGTACAAGATAATTCATGACTACTATTTCTCCTCAATTCATCAAAGCCATTATTTTATCATCAAAAGAAATTTTATTATCTACAATGATTTCTGCTTGACAAACCCATGTTTGTTATTTACTCATTTCCTTGGTTTCTTCCAGGCAATTATACATAACTTCATTATTTGTCTCAGATTTTTTTTAGAGATTGAAGGTGAATCTCGTGGGCCCTACATCCAAATAAGTTCTCATTCCCCTCCTGACCGTATTTTTAGATGAGATTTTTAAGTTCCACTTCCAGACCCTTCACCCTTATTTTGATGGAGGAGAAACCAAGGAATGTAGACTAGGATGCTCTTGTACCCTGAGTGAGGTGGTCAAAAGAACCTGGAAGGCAATATGGACCAAGCACTTCACATATATGCAGTTTAAGAGCCTGAGATTTCTTCAACCAAACATTTATGCTCCCAGCCTGAACACTACCAGAGATTGTACGTAGGTGGTGGAACAATGTTACCTATATAGTTCCTCACAGTAACATTAGCTGTGAGCAGTTCCCTCCATATTTTCAGTCTGGACCAGCTCCCCAGACCAGGTGGCTGTCCTATTTTGGAAGACATGAGAGTTTAATATTATACTTGTGGTCAAATGACATGAGATAATCCAGAAAAATAAGCTCTTGCACTTTCTAGTTTTCTTGTATAGAAGTAGACTTCTGTCTTGGAATGAAATTTATTAGCCCAGTCTGTCTGAGGCCTTTCCATACCAAAGATCTTAACTCTTGATGCTGACATGTTGTTAGGCAGCTGCTCATATCTGACCTTTCATGAAGCATTATGCAATAAAGGTACTAATAAAACACGTTAGTCTCTCTCTGATCTGCAAAATTTGCAACCAGTTCCTTTTTATTGGGTAGAAACAAAACTAGAAGAACTTCCCTCCAGGTGCTTTCCCTGCATCAAAACCAAAACAAAAATATCAACAATTTTTGAAGACTTACTTGGACTGCCTTGCCACAAGAGGATATTTTTGGTGTTAAATGCACACGTGTGCTGGGTAAGGAAGTAGGTGACTTGTAGATGGATAAACAAGATAAATAACTTGGGAAGATAGCTGCAAGCTTTACTTTTAGAAGCATGCAGCCTAAACATGTTCCCAGTGGGGTTTGTGACATTTTTCCCTACAGAGCACTGATTTGATGCAACTCAGGTTCCAAGTGCTCTGAAATTCCATTTGCTTTATGATCTAGTTTAGTGCAACAATATTTGTACCTTGAAATCTTAACATTCTCACCCTTGCTCTTTTCCTTCACATTTTTGTTCCAACCTTTTTATAGCCTGTTCAGTCCTTTTCAACATTTCTTGCCTTAATGACCGATCCTTACAAACTAACACCATATTTTTGATTGTCATTCCGCCATGTTCCATCTGGACTGACGTTATGCTGTTCCCTGCTGACCAATTTAATAGCACAGTGTTGCAATAAAATGAAAATACTAAATGTAAGCCATCAAGAACATAAATACCCACTGAAAGAAAAATATGAAAAGTAAAAAATACAGACACAGTAAAGAATATGGAGAATATCTACCACTCTCTTCACTGAAAACCCAGAATGATCAAACTTAATTATTTTTCTCCAATATTTTTTAAATTCAATATTCAATTATTTTTATTCAATAAATATTAATGAAAATAAATAAGAATGGTTAATATCATGAAGTGAAACATTCATGGATAAAAGTTTTAAAAAAAACAACCTACAAAATTTTGTGTGTATTGGGGGGTTAATTATTTGTGTCCCAAACTACAAAAGTAAAACAAAAGCATAATTGCAACAGTCATTTTCCCCTGACTGGATATGTAGTAACAGGCTCTTCTGGTCCAACTGTAAAAAAACAACGAAGGCCAAGCACAGGAAGATAAAGTTCACTGACTTTACTACAGGCACTGGTATAACAAATGGAGACTTTTGTAGGTAAAGGACATAGTAAATGCCATTGGACCAGCCAGATCTTTCTACACTTAGCAGTTTATTTCTGTGTTTGAGAAATGACATTTCTGAGGTGGACTAAATAATGACCTTGTGTCCAGGTGAAGGGAACTGTCTTTCTCAGTTTGAGCGAAACACAGTAGCTAAAAGCAAATTTCTATGCACATTCTAATAAGGACCCCTCATACATGTACCACAGATATGGCTTTCATGAAAATCCCTGGAAAATTGGATTCCCTAAATGAAGTGTCCATGTCCAAGTCCAGTCTGATGTCTGTGCAGGTAATCAGCAGTTATCCAAGACCAAACAAAAGATGATATAAAACTTAAGTATACATCCCCTCATTTAATTCCACAAAGAAAAAAATAGTTTTGTAGTTACAAGTGTACTTACAAAATGTCTGTGTTTTATGATCCAAAGCCCAGCAAGCAGTTCTGACTATGTTTAAATTCAGGCTCAAAAACATCCCATTTATATGCAAGGGATTGCTTTATATATTTAGAACTAAGCTGACATTTGAATACTTGGATGGAGTGGGGTTTATTTTCATAACTTTTTTCTTTTGTATGTTTCTTTTTCTCCTGTTCAGCTCTTTTTTAAATACACTGAAGTTTGACCCAACAGTGTCTCAGCTGAAGGGAAGCCCTTGAAGCTAAGTCATTCTAAAGGTTAGGGAGGTATTCCCATTTCTTGCTCAGTGTGTGGGTGTTTGTGTAGTTGGGTGGATCAGGGAAATATTACCATCTGAGCACAATGACTTCCATCCTTGGTGTTTCCTTTAGCTGAAACTAAACACTGTCTGTGTGTTTCAGGGTCAATCAACTTCAACTGTTTGTGGACTTTGAGGAAAAACTCTAGTAAAAGCAGAATGATGACGTGCTGGCTGTGAGACGACACAGAGCTATTGGTATGTGAAATAATAAATACTCCTAACATTTACTGGCTGCAGATGAAGTATATAAATGATAAATGCTTAATCCTGTCTCTGTCATGGGAGCCACAATAAAAGCTACACTAGATTTAATTGCTTGTGCATTCCTCACCAGACTGTCACTGGACTTTTCAGCTCTTATGTTTTTGTTTGCATTTGCTTACCCTGCCAGTGGACATAGCCTTTCACGCAATCAGTCCCTGAAGATGAGCATGTGCATAGGTCTCATGCAGGATCCAGACCCAACTTATTTACATCTTTTCATGCCCACTCCATTTGCTTCACCTCAGGAACTACTTGAAGTACTTATTCATCCCATAAGCTGCACCGACAGGCAGGCCCCCCCTGCACTTCAGATCCGGAGGCCTCTCCATGAGTCACTCCCTTACCAAATGGTGATGCTGAGCTCTTCTGACAAAATACAAGGGAATCTGGGACTGATACTGACAAAGACAAGAGCTCTGTGCTCTTAATGACTTATCAGCTGGAACTCTGATAATTCACACAGGTATGATTCGGTGTCTCAAAAAGGTGTTTTTATGGCAAGGATGTGTAAGCATTAACAATCCTTCTGCGGTGCTAATCCACAAAGGGCAATCATCTCCTGCTGTCAGCCAAACTGTTTAACCCTTCATTTCACACTGTCACAACCACTTGAAGGAGACTAAGACAGCTAAACCCTGTGATCAATTACCTTCCCTTCCCTTCTCCTGATTTTGCATAAAAATCACAGGAAGCATCATTGAGGGGAAGGCAGGTAAGAGGTTCTCTCTGCAGAGTCCCCCTTAGTGCTGGGTTGGCTCCTCTAATTTCTAGAGTGTGCCTCTAGAGACTATGCCAAAACAAACAAAACAACATTTTCTGTTCTTAGCAGGTCAGATGTACTCTCAGTTTTCTCCAGTTCAGTTTTCAAATGCAGTCTCATTCCATTAGAGATCAAAAACTCTTCTGTGTCTCTTCTGGTATTGGCACTACTGGAGCACATTTCTCAAATTCTTCTTGTGTGGGTGAGGCAAAGACTCATAGGTGTCACCTCAGCACACAGAAGACAGAGGGCAGATACCTCTTCACTTCAGCAGGTTTCTAACTGGCTCCAGAGGCTTTCCATTAAAATGCAAAAGCATTTCTGGCAGAAAGACTAACTCCAGCTATGGCTATTGCAGTTTTCTCCAAGAACACAATGCCTTGAATTTGGCCTAGAGAGGAAGAATGACCAAGGTTCAGAGCCCAAGTCCAGGACCTGGAAAAATCCTGGTCTATTTCTGGTTGTATTATAACCTTGCTTTGAGAATCTTGGTAAATTTAGAAGATATTTTTACACCAAAATAACTATTGCGTAATGTAGGGAGATCAGCTGAAATTAATTAGTCCAGATATTGGTAATCAGATCCCTTTGGTAACATAGAGTTCAGGAAAAACTGGATATCATTCAGCATGAATAAAGGCAACCCTGTGCTTAAGTGGGCCCGGGCACAACTATGTGTGCAAATACAGCATAGTCTAACAACTAGTGGGGTGGTGGATTTGAAAATAAAAGAAAAAAGTACTGAAATACTTGAACACTTTCAGCCACAAAAAATGGGAAAATATTGTTCACTCTGTTCAGTGGGAGTATGATGCTTTGCCCTGATTAGTGAGGTTCAGGTAAAAGTGTGAAAGTGTGCAACAATCAGAAACACCCCAGTGAGAGCAGTGAGGAAGTTAAAAGTCACTTTAACAAACACAGCTGATGAGGAAAACTTACAAGAATTGAAGGCACTTAACCTAAGGAAAAAAAACCCTGTAAGGGAAGAAGAAGACAGTGCTACTGCATACTTTAAAATGTGCAAAAGGCAAAGAAACGAATGTAATATATTAATTAAGTAATAATGCCTTCAATGATTTTTAAATCAGGAAAAAAACAGTAAAATATTTTACCTATAACATCCCATTATGACTTAATGGACGTATGCATGTATGATGTGTGTATGTACGTGGGTATGTATATATACACACACACAAGCACACATACATATTTAAATATTATTTTATGTGCATATGTGCATATGTGTGTATGTAAACAAATAACAAATACAATTAAAATTAGGAAAACAATTTCAAAATTCTGATGCTCTACTCTCTTTTTTTCCTAAATGGTTTTTGTTTCATTATATTGCATGGTTACTTTCCTTTTGAAATCATTAAAATTTAGAAAGACCATTTGCATCTTCAAAATATTTTTAAGGAAAAAATTTGGCTACGTGAAAAGTTTGTCTAGCTACATCTATGGATTCAAACACAGCATTGAGAAAACACTGCTTTGTAGCACAGCTTGCATAAATACCTGGCATATTCCCACTGCTATTGATGAGGCCTGGTGATTGATTTATGGGAGTGTAAAGTTATGGATGAATGTTGGATTAAAATCATTGTTTTGCAAGCTGTTCGGCTGGACAGCTGTGAGAAAGTATGCTAGTTCCCTCTTCTGCTGTTTGCGAGCCAGCCACACTTTTTGCTTATCTGTAACATCGGTTCACCTTAGAATGAAATTGTGTTGATGTCTGTTTCCTGGGAAACACTGGGTTGCATTCATCTTCGGACTCTGTTGGCTTCTGTGGTCTGGCACAGGCCACAGCACAGTTGTCAAATCCTCTGACAGAAAGAGCAGATGATGTTTGAAATCATTTTATCTCAAGGATCATGTGCCCCATCAGCTCTTCCTCAAACATATGATGCTATCTTCCTTCAGATATTCATGGCATGCCTAATCTTCACACCTGTACAAGACCCATCCTCTTGCTTTAAGTCAGGTTGCTGTTTACATAGACATGCTGAAACCACATCTTTAAATAAAACAAAATTGAGCTCAGTGGCCAATGTTTTATCCAAGATTTTGGCTATTTCTTTTTCCATCAAAAAGATGCACTAGGATTAGGGTTACTTTATCAGGAGCAAACCAAAGGACTGCTTTCACTCCCACTTAAATTAAAGGCAACCTTTCTTCAATAAGAAATGATAGGAGGAAACCAGGGTATTTCTGTATGAACTGGGTGGTGGCTGGCTTATTGCTTTCTGGCTTATACTCCATCAGCATAAATGGTTGCCAATGATCTTTCAACATTCACCATGTTTATTAGCATCATACATGGGTAACTTCCATGCTGAGATGTCTGCATGTAGTCTGGATTTAACTCATACATTTTCTGCCTTGAGACGTACCAGCACTCGTTAATGAAGATCTCAAACCTTCTTAAGAAATGGAAAGGTATTTGGACAGTGTAAAGTTTTGAATTATTGGGATGGACTGGCCATCTGCTGTTTCACAGAATAAAATGAGGTTGTAAGACTTTGTTTTGTTGACAAAGAAGAAGCATAAAGAGAAATTTCTGAAGCAAGATGAATGTGTGAACAGTGAGTACAGTCCTAATTGAATTAACCATTATGCAAATGCATCTGTTAAGAATACTGGATAAGGATGAACATACGTTTAATCTTAGTATGTTATTCTATTTCACTCAGAACACATGAGAGAGAACATGTAACATTATAAATGTACAACATTTATAATATCTCTGTCAGTCCTAATTATTTTGCATTGCACCTTATGAAAATTAGTATTTGATGGATGAAACATTCTGATTGTTTGGTGTTTTAAAAATGGCCCAAATTGTATTTAATCTATACTACGAAAATTCTTCATGTATTGCAAAGCTTTTCATTTCTAAAAGGCTGAGTCAAAATTGTCTGGGAGGCATTGTCTGAACAGTGCTGGGTAGAGACATGTCAGCTGAGATTCAGACCTTAGTGGTGTTGTACAGTTCGGTTCCTGGGATGGGCACCAGGAACTGCAGAGAGATGTCCCTAGAGCAGGAGAGGGAAGTACGTGTTCCACCAGATTACACCTACAACTGAATTGTGGATAAAGGGAAAATACTGTGTGCTACTAAGCGTGGTGTCTTTTGTTCATTTGACAAAGTGGACCAGTGGACAGGAAGGTCTGGAGTCTGTTTCTAGTTCTGCCTCTGACTTGGAATGTGACTTTTGGTAGATTATTTGAATTTGCCCTGGTGTACTTTGTCCTTTTTTCTTAGTGTATGGACATTCTCTGTTTTACTCCCCCCCTACCCCCCCCCCCCCCCCCAATAAATAAACAAAAATTTAATATCTTTTCGGCTCTTTTAAGGGGATGATGGATAAGTTTGCTCAGGCAGAACATAGCCCACTAAGCCAGAAGGCATTACAATAATAAAAATCTTCCTGTCTTTATAAGAACAATAGTGGAAAACCTCTGCTCCAACTACACTCTCTGAACAGAGCTGTAAGAGCCCTAGTTCAAGTTAGAATGAAAAAAACCAATCATCCCTGTAGCATCACAGTTCACTTCTTCAGTGTGATTTGAGGATGTAATTTCAAAATAGATTTATCTGGAAAAAGTATCTTTTCTTCATAAGCAAATGAATGTTTACAAGCACCCTTGAAGCCATTATTTTAGGGAAATTTTTGTTGCTTTAATCACACTATTAAAGGGAGAGAGAGGATAGACTTTATTGCTTCCGATTTTATAAATATTTGAATAGACATAAACTTGGTTTTCAGTTCCTTCATCACTAGAGGTTCACATTTTATATCCCACTTTTAATTTTTCTCCAAACACTTCAGGATTATTATTTTTAAATATCTGCTTTATCTGATATATTGCAGGTGGTGTCAGAGGCATTACTTATACTTATTGAGACTTAACATACAGTCTTGATGGTTTAGAATATTTCAAAATTTTGCATGTCTGAAAACAAAATTCATTTTTTAAACAACAAAAAAAGAAACCATGAAAGCTATATCATGATTTAATTTTATGAAATATGTTTGAATAAAAAAATAAAGTGTTTGTGCATGTATATCTACACACATATACAGATATACATGAATACATGAATACACGTACATACACATAAAAACTGTATCAATATATAGCTTAATGTTTGCTTTGCACAGTAATGTCCAACAAAGTCTCTTTTAAATCACTGTCCATTCTAATTTTAAGGATGCTCATGTGATTAATTTTCCAACATTCACTTTTCTTTCTAATGGCAAAGAAAAAATTCTTTGGCTTTCCAGTTGCAGTTTCTTCATTATTTTCATTTCCCACCCAGCCTTTTGCTTCATAATTTTACAGATGAGCTAGACCTAGTGGGGTTTTTTGTGAGTAAAAGACTTCTGACCCATATTAGTGTTTAAATAATCAAATATTTTTAATCTGTCTTAAAACTATATCATTATTTATTACTGACTTACCTGTGACAAACTATAACTACATGTGAGAAGAGGCATACCATGAACTGAAGAGTTTCAGTATCTGGCTTCATAATTCCTACACAGACCATGTTCTGTAACATCCTGAAATGTATTTTGAGGATCTTGGAGCACAACAACAAAGTTAGGTCAAAACAGGATAGTGCGCTATGTTGCAAGTTTGTGCTCTCTGTTTGACTTGTAGGAATAGGCAGAGCAGAGCAGGGATATGAAAAACATACAGACCAAGAGAGAGAAACAATCTTCCCTAGTGCAGCTTGGGTGGCACTCAGCATCCTACAAGCTTAGAGTATCTGAGGTGTCCAACTGCAGTGGTGTCCCAAGGGTGGAGAAGGCCGCCCCTCTGGTTTCTCGCCAAATTCCACTGCGGAGCATGTAACACATGTTTCCAAGGAGGCCATACAATTGATTTTTTAGAGCTTTGTCCAGAAGGTCTGTGTTCAAAAATTTCCTCCCACTTTGTTATGCATGACCATTCTAAAATATAGCTCCATGAAGAAAGGTTTGTATTGGTCATTATTCAGTCATTTTCTATATTGTCAGCTTGCAAATGAAGCTACACAGGGTTTGTAATTTCTCTGGTTTCCAAGCCAACAACCCAACAAGTCTTTCCTAGCTTCAGAAGGATTGTTTCAGTAATTAAAATGGGCAAAAACATTACTGGGACCCAAAAAGCATGTATTAAATTTTCACCACAGCATCCACCAGATTTTGGCTAAGGTGAGGGTCTGCTTGATTTGCTTTTCTTCTTCTTGCCACACTGATTTTTGCAAGTCTCTTAGTCCTGTTTCTTTGGATTTTTGTAGTGATTTCTGTTCAGCCAGTGACCTGGAAGCTCAGTCAGGACAACATTATTTTAGGAGGCTAGTGAGAGTGGATGCTGCAGTTTGAGATCAGTGTAACTAGTATTTCTTTCTCTCTTCTTTCATAGGCCGATTGCATGGGAATTCTGGGCTGGCAACTGCTGAGCATTACAAAGAAGCAAAGCTATCATGAGTGGGCATGTGTTAGTTGTCTTCACCAGCTCTCGCAGCCTTACATTGGAGAAACAATTTCAATTACATAGCTCCGTGGAATTAAAACCAAGTGCTACCTGAAAGTAAACAGAATGAACCCACTATGGTTTTTTTTTCACTGGAAGGACATTGAGCACGCACATCCTCAGATGGTCTAAATTTAGGACTTCAAATCTCTTCTGCCAATGCCATTTGGGAGAGAAGGAACTAAAGACTTGAAACCAGGGGAGAAAACTTCTGAAACTATTAGAGTCAATGTCCCTGTGAAGGCCAGCAGCATCTTAGGATGACAAGCAGTGCTAATTTTTGTAAATTAAGTGTACTTCTGTTACTTTTTATGGAGGATAATTCAAGGTGGCAGATGGGTTATAGTGTCTTGTTGAAGCTCTAGTGGGGTTAAGTTCAGTCTTAACACCAAAATCAGCAATATGAGAAAAGGCAATGATAAAATCAGTATGTGCGAGAACTCTCATTGTTACTGTGAGTAAATCTAGATATTAAGCACAGAGATAAGTTAGAAAGAGGTTTACAGGTTTTAAATATGTGGCATTAAAATTGTGAACTAGGATTAGAACTGTTTTTCAAACACATTCTCATGGTGTGTTGGTTTTGGCTGGGATAGAGTTAATTTTCTTCATAGCAGCTAGTATGGGGCTATGTTTTGGATTTGTGCTAAAACAGGGTTGATAATGCAGAGATGTTTTAGTTGTTGCTAAGTAGTGCTTATGCTAGTCAAGGACTTTTTCAGCTTCCCATGTTATGTTGAGTGCACAAGTTGGGAGGGGACACAGCCAGGACAGCTGACCCCAACTGACCAAAGGGATACCCCATAACCATATGACGTCATGCTCAGCATATAAAGCTGGGGGAAGAAGAAGGAAGGGGGGGACATTTGGAGTTATGACATTTGTCTTCCCAAGTAACTGTTATGTGTGGTGGAGCCCTGTTTTCCTGGAGATGGCTCAACTCCTGCCTGCCAATGGGAAGTAGTGAATGAATTCCTTGTTTTGCTTTGCCTGCACGCACAGCTTTTGCTTTACCTATTAAACACTCTTTACCTCAACCCATGAGTTTTCTCACTTTTACTCTTCTGATTCTCTCCCTCGTCCCACCAGGGTGGGGAATGAGTGAGCGGCTGTGTGATGCTTAGTTGGTAGCTGGGGTTAAACCATGACATATGCTTAGAAACCTACTCAGTTTAGCCGCTGAGTCCTGTTGTGGTCAGAAGACAGTAAGAAGCAAGATCAACACTTCTTTCTCAGATCTTGTCCAAATCAGCTCATTTGTTATTAGTCTGGCAAAAATTTTGAACTCCCTTATGACAAAGAATGTGTAAATATTTGGTAAAATATTGGTATATCTTTAAAAAACAACTAAAGAATTAATGGCAAAAAAGGAAAAATGAAAAGTGGATAGAGGCTTTGTATTAAATATGTCATTTTTCCTTAACTTTGCTTTCTGCTCTGTTCCTTGTTTACAAGTGCTAGTAATAAGTATGGCAAGGAAATATGTATTTAAAAGAAAACAGATGTTGCCGATTAATGTTGTTAGATAACAATAACAGAAAAATTAAAAGCAAAATAACTCCTTCAAAAACCTTCAGGTGAAAAGAAATTCTGGTGAGAAGAGTTTAGCTATGAAGATCCACCTGACGTCTTTGAGGTGACAGACCCTCATGGTCAGTGCATACTTCCACACAGATGCAAGGCCAAAAAATTGAAGATAAAAGAGTGGTATGTGAGATTTTAACATGGACTGCCAAAACCTGGAACTGAGTGACCTTGAAAAGGGCTGAGGTATGGTGGGTAACCCATATGAACAAGTATTCCCAAAGTGATGCTGTAGTCAAGACAACAAATATGGTCTTTACTGACTATCCAATAGGCACGAGGAGGTGGAATTAGGACTATTAAATAAGAGTAGCACTGGAGTACTCGGTTTCATCCTGCAGTCCATAATCGGGAATTATTTGAGGCTGGGAAAAATCTGCCTTACAGTGAGAAATTTTAAGAAGCTAAACCTACTTACTTCATCCAGAAGCATTAAGAGCTGACATAGTTATAACATGCAAGTACCTACATGGGAAGAGATTTCCGATACAAAATGGTCTTAAACCAGTAAATGGCAGAATGCAAGCCAACACTTGGAAGCTGAAGCTAGCCAGATTTAGCCAAGTAATACAGGTTTTTTGGGGGTTGGTCTTTTTTTTTTTTTTTTTTTTTTTACTTAGAGTGTAATTAACTATTAGAATAACTTACCTTAGGGGCATGGGGAATTCTCCAATCTTTAAATTAAGATCAGTATCTTTTAAAATAAGATACAGTATAGCTCACATAGAAGTTCTAGCCTCATGCAGAAATGGCTGGGTGAGGCTCTTGGCAAGGCAAGATGATCTTGGAGATCTCTTCTGACCTTGCTAAAAATATTAATGGCTGCATAGAGTGAGCATATATCCTGCTGTATAGTACTGGTTTCTAAGAAGCTGGTGATTGTTCTTTTCTCTTTATAGGGTACTGATACAAACCTCAGAGCATTTTGAAAGCATCAGTCCTTGAATCACATTCTTAAAAACTGCTGTGATTAGTCTGATCATCTTGAGTTATTTCGGTTTGAAAAGAATTGCCAAAGGCTAGTTAATCTAGTTAACCTAGGCTTAGTTATCCTAGGATAAGCCTCAGGACTCCCTTCTCTGAGTTACCCATGAACATCACACAAGGAACAAAAGGATATATTTTTGGTTCTTATTGCTGTGGGTAGAGGGCAGAATTAAGGAGAAGTAGCTAAGGTGTACTTGTGCAAGATGCAGCAATGATAATATCCATTTTGTGTGTTTCAAAGTGTTCCCTCCCAAACCTCATTTTCCTTATGGTATAACTCTTCAGAGAACAATACTCTTGCTATTAGTACCCAAGAGTTGTCTTGAGGTCTAGAGCTGTAAAAAGTTCAGAGAGCAGAGGAACTACTGTGGGGCAGCACCTCACCTTGACTACCTGTTTATGAGAAACTGTGTAAATGGGAAGGGAAATCTTGTCACATCAGGCACAGAAGTAATAAAACAGCAAGCTCATTCATGGAACAGTTTTGTTTGTAAAACTGACAGGTCTTGGCATTCTCTGGAGAGGTGGTGGTGCTCATAATTTAAAGAAGGATGCTGACACAGACATAGTCTGGGGCTGGAAGCACATTTGGTCCTGTAGACAGATGTGAGAGAAGCAGAAGGGCAGTATGAGGGTTTTCTCCTGTTTTCTCTAAGGGAGACCATGTGTTTCATTATCTTCTTTGACCTCTATATTTGATAGTTACCCTGTCAGCATCTGCTGCCAAGCTCAGAAGGAGCACAGATTTTTTGTGACCCAGCAAGAGAGAGAGGCTTATGCCTGATCCTTTGTGGCTTACTTTATACTTCCAGCTAGGAAAACAAATACTGTGTTTATTTGAAAACCAGGCTCTAGGCAACGGTGTTAACCAGCGCTGACAGAACACAGTAGTTTTGTTTCTTGTGGATTTGTATATGTGTGTGTTTTGTATACCTATGGGCCTCAAAAGCTGTTTCAGTGATGTTCATGTTACCATGCAGCTCGCAGCAATGTTGGTCTGCCAGCCTTGGGAGATGCTCAGGAGCAGCAGGCTCATCATGAAACCCTCGTCTCTGCCTCAGAAACAAGCCTAGTAGGAAATGGGATGGGAACCTGATCCAGATTGTAATGGTGCTGGCACTGATTGATGGCATCTGCTTTCAGGACAATAACAACTGGATTATGAGGAAGTCAGGTCAAAAAAAAGAGAAGTAGCTTAATTCTTAATTATTAAATTGGACTGGATTTTAAGCGGTCTTTTTTGAGGCTTGCTGTCACAGCCTTTCAGAGTTTTGGGAAGCAGATGAGCAGAAAGACATACACAGAGCTAACTCTCCTGTGGGTGCCAGGCTGTGCATTTGTGTCACAGCACAGGGCTGTGGAGATGCTTTGCTTCTCCTCTTCTGCAATATAAAGCAACAGTGTAGGAGCAGGTCAATGTATAACCGTATTCCCCCATTGAGATTTTACTGTTCATCCTGCTGAGCTCGATGAAAAGCATGCTGTCTCATGCTGTTTCACAGCAGCTATTGCTTCTGCAGTAATTAGATTCATGCTATTTGCTAAATAAGTATCAGGCCCTGGTGACTCACGGTTGCTGGGATCTTCCTTGACCTCCCCTCCCCTCTGCTTTACCTTCCCTCCCCCCCAGCCTACAAAGCTGAAAAAAGGAGCCAGCAAGTGGAGTATGAACCCAGCCTGAGCAGTCAGTTCTGAAAGAATGGAGGTCCTTCCTCTGCTACAGTTCTGCAGCTTTACCATCTCTGAGTGGGAAATCTTGTCCCTGTGCCATGGCAGCAGGACACATTAGCCAGCAGGGTCTGCTCTGCTGTTTTTCACTAACTCAGCACCATGGTGCTGCTTCAGGTGCCAGTGAGCAACAAGCATCCTTCAAGCAAGCAGCAAGACTACTTGCATGATGAGGTGCTGCTTTGCAGGAGGAAGGGAGACAGGATCTGTTCCCTGGTGGCTTTATTTTTAATGGTGCTGGAAAGCCACTGCATTCCTGCTCCACTGCACCCAACAGCAACTGGTACACGCACTACAAGCAAAATTTATCTAATGTTTAAACATGCTCTGGCATGGAAATAGTATAGTGATTCACCAACCCTGCTGCTAAACCTGCCTCTTACTTCTGCCCAAGTCTGTTTTTCTCCCAGTACATGCTGGTTTTCTGACATGTTCTTTCCTTCTGTTTCTTTGGGTGACATGGTGCCAGCCACTAGAGCCAGTGATTAAGAGTATTTTTGTGTCCTAGCAGCCGCCTCCATAGATGTAGGGGTTCCCACCTGGGAAACTCTGGGGCAGCATGCAGTGGCAAGGGAAAAGTGATATGCCCGTGGCAAAGATGCAAAGCCAGCTCTCACAGTACAATATGAGAGGACTGCAGCTCTGCTCTGGGGCCAGTGTTCACACTGTGGGTACTGTGGGTCTGAGCCCCTATTCTCCTGATTCAGCTAGGGAAAGCTGGAAACTAGGGAGGCAACTGGTTTCCCACTTTCTCTCCTGCTGGGGGACAGACTCGATTTGGCTGTGATTTCTCCTTTTGGATGTTAGCACTGCTCCACCTTCTGGTGGGAATCCAAGTCTATGACGCTTACTTAGGCCACCCCATCAGTCACAGTTTCTATTTCCAGTTCAGGTACTCCTGCTTGATCATTGCAGCAGCCCACCAGGAGGTGGGAGGAATGCGGTGGTGAGGAAGCTGAGTTATGCTGGCCCCATAAACAGCCGTGCTGAGAGTGCTCTGCAGAAGACTGCTAGGGACCCAAGTGCCTTCGAGCACATCCCTTTAATGCTTCAAGGTGTGGAGGTTAACCAAATGTCCCATTAAGTACAGGCCTCTTTCTCCTTGGGAGAGGGCAGGAGCGTCTGAAGACCAGAGGGGTTGGGTTTTGGGAGTACACAGAAACTAGGAGCTGGGGCAAATTGCTCAGCAGCTTTCTGCCATGGAAGGAACTGATACCATGTTTGTTCTGCGGGCCAGCTAGCAGCGCTGTGCTTGTTCTCCACATGCAAAGACTTCCCACTGCAGCAAGCTAGCTTGATGGGCTTGAAGCAATGTTTACCAAGCCTGTGGAGCCACTTTCACTGAGTCTACTGTATGAGATGTTCATGCAGAAGAAGAGCACTTGGAAAAACTGGGGCCTTATTGCTGACAATCAGCAAAGCCATCAGTAAAGGGCTCAGGCTGGTGAGGAAACAGCTCTGCAGGCTTCTGGAGGTGGGCCCTGTTACTCAGGCTCAGAGCAGCATCCAGACATTTCCAAAGCATTGGATAGCTTTCACTTCTGTTTAAATTACTTTCAAAATAAATGCAGTGAAGGAAATCAGGCCACTACTACTAAATGTTTTGAAAACTTCTCTTTTTGGTATTTTCTTTATCTGAGGTATGTGCAACAGCAGAGAGAAGTCCTTATTCTGCCTGATGCTCTTCACCGGTGACAGCACTTGCTCACAGCTGTAGCCTAGGTCTTAAACTGTTTTCCCAACACAGCTACCTAAATTAGTAGGACGGAAGGTAGAAGATTTGATGTGAAAAAGATAGAACAAATTTATCACCAAATTCCAGAAAGATCAAGATCCCAAGTTTGACTCTTATCCTAATATCTTGCTAATGCTTTATAGCACACTACAATGTTTCATGACTAATGCTACAAATTCAGGGTTTATGATCATGCGGGGTTTACAGTCCTGGTAAGGCCAAACCCTTGCCAAACACTGAAGCTGATATATGCTCCTGGGCAAAGAGGTACAGGTGGTCCAGCCAGTGAAACCTTGTGCTTGATTTCATGGCTTGTTTTTCTACATTTCTGAATCTTTACTTAAAACTTCCTCATCTCCCACTTGGCAGTTCAGAGCAGCTCTGTGAGATGCTGGGACAAAAACCCAAAGCATTGAAATCGTGCAGTGACTCTTCGCAAAAGGTTTCTGGCTTTGATTGGCAACATGTGCATCCTTAGTGTGATCACAAGCGGTCCAGTTCAATATACCTATGGACTTAGGTGAAATGCAAGTTTTGGTTTCCTATTCACACCTGAAGTCGCTACAGTTTTGGGGTCTTTTTCACTGCAAAAACTATTGTCCTCAAAATGAAAGTGGATGCCTGTTACATAATTCTCACAGGCTCTAGTTTGTTGCTTATAAGCAAAAGTAGTCACTTTTATTCTTCAAATATTAACAAAACTGCTAATGATACATTGGAGATTGGTTAACGTTGAGCTGTTTTCTCTGCTATGCTTCAGTACCACGAGCTTGTTCTGTGCTTCAGCAGAGATCATGGCAGAATCATGTCTGTCATCATGACAGTGTTACAGGAAATAAAGAGAGAAAGGTATAGAGAGATTAGGTAGCTGGTGACATCTTTGGATTTGCAAATTTCCAGATATTTTTTTAAAAAAAATCTGTTTCTAATTCTTTCAGAATTTTCAACTGGATGCACTCACTCTTTGAACTAATACAAATGCCAGCTTGGCAAAATGCAGCATGATATAAATCTGCAGAGGCGACCTAAGCAGTACAATTTAAATGAAAACATACTTTTTTTTTTTTCCTGATCAGATATTTGCTGTCCATTTGGATGTACAACATTTGATTCAAATAGATTTTGTCAGAACTGGCAAAAAGAGCAATGAAGCTTTCCAACTTCAGATGCCAAAGAGCCTGATCCAGTGCTTAGTGATGTCATTTGGAGTCTTTAGGCTGACTTCAAGAGACTTTGGAGAAACATCTTAATGTTCATTTTCTGTTAAGTAGCATTCATGGGCAGTGCAGAATATGACTTGGTGTGTTCCAAAGATACTGTAGAGCTATGTAAATCTTTACTAATTGCCTTGTCCCTTTTTCCTTCCCATACCTTCTTTCTTATTCTCCAGAACTACAGTTTCCTAGTAGTAACATTTATGATATTGGACAAAACTAAGAGAATTGTTGAGGAGTGGATGGTTGGTGTTGGCGTAAGGTTAATCAGGAAGATCAAAATGTTTTCTTTGATACTTCCATGATAAAACTCTTCAGGTTTGTGGGAAGGTTTTGTTGTGGGTTTTTTAACTTTGAAGAGAGTGAGGCTAGATTTGCCAAATGTAATTTTTTATTTCCTGGAATTTAACAAAATGTTTATTAGGTAAAGAATGTTTTTGGCAGGTTTTCCTTTCAAGGAAAGAATTTATTTATTTTTTTTTAATTTGGATCAAACTGATTTTGTTTTTATGCTCTTTTTTCTTTGGACACTGAACTGGAAAAAAAACCTCTTCATGGAACATTATTTTTTAATACTCTTTGAGCAAAGGAAAACTTGAATTTTTGTAAAAAAACTGATTAAAAAAGAGCTTGGTTATTAATGAACATTTCAGTTTTTAGAATAAAAGTTTATTTTCAAAATACTGCAATCTAGGAACAAATTATTTTGACAGACAAATAAATTGGTTCTTGGACGTTTATGAGAGTGCCTCATGGGATTTATGGCTGGCTTGCTCCATCCTCCTAGTTTCTCCTCTTGGCTGAACTGTATAGCCCACTGTGCACTGTATATCCCATCATGCGCCATGATCTTCCCTTTTAAAAAGGAAAGGTGTGCTGTGTTGCCTCAAAGGGGGAGATATCTGTCTGCAGAGTGTAGCTTATGGAGAGTAACCCTGATCTGTAGCAGATTCACAGGACTATGGTGTTGTGTTGGAGTTTTTCAACAAACAAAACAAAAAACAATAGCTTTGTAAAGACTTATCTTTCTGTCAAAACCAGTTTTGATGGAAACCTCCTGTTGTTTTTGGAGTGGTTGTTTATGTTCATTGCTGCCTCCATGGGAATGCTTGGGCAACCTGTTTCACAATCCGTATGGGCACCTCTTCTAGGAATGTTTTTGATCTTCCTACTCTTTTTTATGAAAAGTCTTGCTCTGTCTTTTGAGTATGGAAACAGAAATACCATGTGACCAGTTAACACCAGTAATGACTGAAGAAGAGTTCAAAACAGGGGTCAAATGAGTAGCTTGCTGATAGGGTACCAAATGAATCTTTGAAACAGTTCATAATGATTAATGTATTAAATGATTAATTTATTAAAATTGAACTTGGCTTGAATGTCCTTTTCACAGGAGAAAACAAAAGGCTTAATTACCAGATAAATTACTGGCTGCAGGGAACTACTTACTTTCCACACTGACTTCATTGTGTTCAGACAAGATGTTAGGTTAGGTCAGAAACCATATTTAGCATTTTATTTCCGAGTGCCACCAAGTCATAAAGGTTAAGGAAACCTTTCTCTCTCGCTATATATTGCATGAGATTTGACATGTATGGGTTTTGCAGGCACGGTTTAAGGACATTTAGTTTGCCAGTTCCGAGAGAGGACTCGTACATCACAGTGTCCTAATAGAAGTCAAACATAGTGAGCACATTTTGCTCCTCTCAAACAAACAGTACTTGAGGCACTATGATGTTTTTAACATCTGTTTTTCCAGCAGAAAGTTGAGGGCAACAAAAGAAGAATGATCTATAACCTGCTGAGAATTTTTGGGTTTTGGCATTCTCAAAATTACACTTTACTTACTTATTTATGTTTAATTGCAGAAGAATTTTAGAACAAGGTTATTTTTTTAGCTGAAAGGTCTGTTTGTAAAACCCAATTAGTCATAAGTCAAATTCTTTGATCTTTAAATTTGCAGATGGCTTTTTTATGCTCAGAATAGCTCTGAAGCTGTATTTTTTTTTTTGTTTCACTTTACCATAATTTTCTGTATGATTCAAAACACTGGTGCCTATATGAAGTTGCCATCTTGATCTCAGTGTTAGAGGGAAAACAAATTTCTAAACAGTGTAAAATAATTACACATTAAAGAAGAATGCTGACTATACCATCTTTACTTCCGAGGAAAATTAAGACGAAAAATCAGTCCCGTCATATGGAATAATATTTTTTATGGCTTCCTGGGAGTCCAGAAGCTGAAAAATGAGTTACTGAAGGATGAATACTGTATATCTGAGAAACAAAGAAGGGGTTTTCTACCAGTTTCCTGAGAAGTCATATATCAGCAATGCTGAAAAATTTGGTTTGGCTGAATCCCATGAAGGTTCCTCTTTTCTCAGACAATAAGTTTCCCAGCAGAAGAATCTTCTGTGTGCAAAATATCAGTTGACTTTTAGGTAGAAACAGAAATTACGATACTTTTTTGTTCCAGCTTGTGTGCACTGAGAGAGGAGGACGTCCTCTTGGTGTATCTAATTTTTGAAGAATTCACTCTGGCTTTGGGAATGAACTGAAGCCTGGAGCCTCTAGCTATGTTTCACGTTGTGATTAGAATTAGGTGGGAGAGGATCATCTCTTCAGCATTAAGAATGGAGATGAAAGCAAGCATGTTTTCATTTTTTCTTCCAACATATTTTCTGCTAAACAAATCACTCCCTATCCTCATTTAAAAAAATGTAAATACATTTAAGAAAATCTTTTCTGTAAAAAAAAGCTGTGTCCCATCAGGGAAACTATGCAGAAGACGTTTAAATTGTTCTATTTATAGTGTGGTTGAATTCTTTAAGATACATTTCAAATCAACCTAGTCAGAAGGTGAGAGGGTCTCAGCTCATTCCTGAGCAACATCTTGCTATTCATCAATAGCATTTATAAAATTCACTGTTTAATTAGTAAATGAGCTAGTATATGAGGTAGTTCCTGAAAGCCTGAAACAAATGCACGTACTTAATTTTGGCAATAGTTTCTGCCCCCAAGAATCTTCTATGATACATATTGTTTCGTACAGGTAAACAAAAAAAAGCATCTTACATATTTTCCTTTTATTCCAAACTGATACTGGATTTCAGGCAATTTTATATATGTAAGTATATTTATATCTACTTGTGTGTGTGTGTGTGTGTGTATGTATGTATACATGTATGTTTTAAATAAAATATTAAGCTGATGGAAAATAGTGGCAAGATCTTAGTCTGAATGTGAGATCCCAAATAGCAAGCCAGGTGTTTCTGTGTATTTCTGGCAATAACTGTGTGTAAGAGAGATTGATTGCAGTGAGGAAACATATTGTACTTTCAGTTTTACAGGGCTTATATAAAATATGAGTGAAAAGGGATTTTTAAAGTTATGAAAGCTATTTTGCCTGCATCTTATCAAAGTAAGAGGAATGGTAACATCCAAAGAAACATGTGTAAATGTTTCCACAACATTTATTTCAATTGTCATGCAATGAAATAACTCTTCCACAATAGCATTTGCTCTCCATGCCAACATGCTGCACTTCAAGGCAAAAGATTTATAATCCCACAGGTATTCTGTTTTAACTAAGTGTTATACAGAGCTCATTTTATAGCCTAATATTCTGAGTTAACCTTGGATAACCACCTTTTCTTTGCTTTGAATGTTCTTTGCCTGAATATTACTCTTCAGCATTATAGGCTTGATACTCAACTTGTTGAGTTCAGGCCTTTTTAGATCCAGCACCTGGCGCAGAGCCACTGCTCAATGCAAATTAGAATAGCTACAGGGCTGCTTTATCTTGTGCCAGTTGGAAGGGCTCCTGCAGGACAGCTTGTACAGTACCGGCTTCTCAGCGTGCAGCACATCTTGCCATGGCTCTGCTTGCTTTGGAGTCTCCTCTTCTGCTGAGGTAGAGAGAGCTCTGTGCTCACCAGCATGGCAACAATTGCCAATTCAGGCAACTCTAAATCCACGTGGCACCACCAGGCACCCCAAAAAGATGCTAGTGTCAGGTATTGTTCTGACACTGGGTTTTCCATGGTGTGCACTGCAATAACATGCTCTCTCCTGATGAAAGATGCCATTGAGCTTAACAGCTTGTGGCACTCATGAAAACTGTACTCTTATCTTAGCATCATGGAATCTCAGTTTTCATTTACTCTCTAGTGCAACAAGTTGATGCTGCTGCTAATCTTTTAATGAAACATCAGAGTTCATAATTCTCATTGCATCCTCAGGCAACATGGAAACTGAATAAGGTACAGATGAGATCTTACAGACATGTTTCTTTTTGAATGCTGTGGGCCCCTGAACAAGAAAAAAAATAATGATAGTGCTATGCTGGGTTTGTTCTGGATTAATTTAATTTTTGTTTTCATCTTTGTGAAAATTCAATTCTGTAAAATTTTGGCTGAACTCTTCAGAGTTGGAAATATTACTAGGGTACCTCACAGGAACTGCAGTAGGACCAGACTACCTGGCTGAGCTGCGTCTCTGAAAACAGGCACACTTTGTCTTGGCTTTCTTTCCATCTATGCAAGGCTTAGATTTTTAGCAAGTGTAAACTGGCACCTTTCAGGTAGGATCAGTGAAGCTAGGTCAGCTTACAACTGCATGTCTATCTGACAACTTGCTCGCTACTGTAACTTTTTGTCATGGTTTACCCCCAGCTACCAACTAAGCATCACACAGCCGCTCACTCATTCCCCACCCTGGTGGGACGAGGGAGAGAATCAGAAGAGTAGAAGTGAGAAAACTCATGGGTTGAGGTAAAGAGTGTTTAATAGGTAAAGCAAAAGCTGTGTGCGCAGGCAAAGCAAAACAAGGAATTCATTCACTACTTCCCATTGGCAGGCAGGAGTTCAGCCCCATCATCACTCCAAATGTCCCCTCCTTCCTTCTTCTTCCCCCAGCTTTATATGCTGAGCATGACGTCATATGGTTATGGGGTATCCCTTTGGTCAGTTGGGGTCAGCTGTCCTGGCTGTGTCCCCTCCCAACTTGTTGTGCACCCAACATAGCATGGGAAGCTGAAAAGGTCCTTGACTAGCATAAGCACTACTTAGCAACAACTAAAACATCTCTGCATTATCAACACTGTTTTAGCACAAATCTAAAACATAGCCCCATACTAGCTGCTATGAAGAAAATTAACTCTATCCCAGCCAAAACCAGCACACTTTTTCAGTTCTATGCGTGCAGTTTACTTTCAACAGAAACCTAAGCTTAACAGTAAAGAGCAAATAATTTGGTTGTTTATCTGCTAAACTGAAGGCTTTGAGCAGTAACTTAGCAATGAAGTTGCACTGCAGCAACAGTTTCATTTCTTACTTCTTTTGCGTGGAGCAGTTACCCACATATTTTTTCCTGATCTAAACATTAATGAAAATATCTGACTTCAGTAATGGATCAGTTCTTACCAGTGGGTCTAAAAAGCTTTTTCATCATAGAGTTGCATTACTATTATAATGCTGCAAATTATGGGTTGCTCAAAGCTGTTGTGACTTGTATACGTCCTAGGAGTCTATGTTCTGCAACATAATTATGAAGGCACCAGAAAACTACATGAGTAGGAATTTCAGAGGGCCTTCCCAAGCTGCATGTCCCACTGCTGCTTAAATTGTGCCTACATCCTCTTGGTTCTTCTTGGCAAAGGCCAAACAGTAACATCAGCATAGTCCTTATCACTTGTCTTTCCTGTAATTTCTTTGTTTTCATGCACACACAGTCCTCCTTGTTCTTGCTTGCTTTGTCATTGACCACATATACTATCCCTGCAGTTTTTACTGGCTGCACAGAGAAACTCATATGATTCCCATTTTTGAAAAATATTACTTTACTTTAAAGCATTTTGCAAATGAGTAGATGGGGGAAGGATTGATGTCAAATTTAAATGGCAATTTGAAAAACTCAAATAATTTATGCTAATGGTATAGCTGGACAGGGTGATGGTTTTAAAATAAGAAGGTGCTGTTGGAAGGACCACTCAAAATAATTTGATTATCAAAATAATAATCTTTTCATTAGTTTCTATAAGGCTGATAGGAAAGACAAGTAGACTATCGGGATTCAGGATACCTGGGCTTAACAGATCATTCCTCTTTCTTGTGACCCTACTGTGAAGCCGAAATGACATTTAAGTGTGGGAAGGAAGCGTTTATGGCAGAATAAACAGTGTAGGATGACTGTATGTTAAAAAGCAGACTGTCATGTCCACATCTAAATAGTCATAGCTATCTTTATGTGACTATGGACTTCATTACAGAAACAAATTTTCTCCTTCGTTTAATGTTCAGGAAAGTAGCTAGTTCAGTTATTAAAATAATTTATTTACCTGTACTACAGGTATATTGTGCCACAAACACGCAAACATGCTTCAGTTTCCTTAAAAATACACACTGTCATGACCTCCTGGAGAGCATTTGGAAGAGTCAGATTTAAACTGATTTAAATTTCAAACCATGACCACAGGTTTTCTTAGGGAGGGCCCTCTTCTTACAGGCAGATCCCTCTCTGTCTTTAGGAAAGAACAAAAAAGCATGGCTTGAGTGCTGCAGTGTTTGTGTGGAGGCTGTTGGGACATCTAAAAATTTGCCATCAGACTTCTGAAAAATATTTTACGCCAGGTAGCCATCCTTAGTCCAAGGTGCTGGGCTGTAAACCTTCTGTAATGAGACTTCTTCACACGACCACTGGTGCAGTAGGATTTCCCTGCTTGATGGGTCAATGGCCAGACACAGTGGCCTAAGAAGCACTTAAAAAATATTCTGTAGCTGGCAGAAGAAGGAGGTGGAGATACAGTTTCTCTTTGGATGTTCATTGCAGGGCATCCCAGATTTCTGGCTTTGGTTTCAACATTACAAGTGTTCACCGTGCATAATGTCTGAGTGGAGGGATTATTGCCTGCAAGTCCACCACATAGACAAAGCTGTCCTTTACAGGTGCAAAATAGTCCCAAAGAAATCTAATAACACTGTTTGTATTATCACTGGGTAAGGTGAGCAATAGTTGCAAAATCTTGCCTTAGGCAAGAGGTTGTTCAGAGACAAGTTCTGATTTCGTTGCACCAGCATAAACCGCGGGCTTCCCTGGCATCAATGGGACCAGTCTCTTCTCTTACTGAGGGCCTGCATTTCAATCCAAACTGTTCCTGATTTGCTGATGGTAATTGCACCACCACATGTGGGGATGCTGTTATGAGCTCTGTCTCCATGACAGCCAGCAAAGGTAGCGGCTGGAGAAGGGTTTTCCAGCATGCTAGGTGCAGGTTTCACATCTTTCCCAGCCTCCTTCCCAAATAGTGTTAGGAAAACAGCTGTCTTCTCTGAAATCCTAAGCATCTTTTCTACTTCATTTAGAGAGACAAAAGGATGAACTATGTGTTTTTCTCACTCTCTCATTATGTGGCTCTCAGGATTTAATCCTTATTTTGTTGCAGAAAGCTAGAAGTGTGAATATTATTTCCTGTGCATGTGTGTGTGCATGTGTGTGTACATGATGTGGGAGAGGTTTTCCTTACTAATGCCAGGAGATGTAAACCAAAGTATATTGCACATGGGCTGCTATAGATGAAAGCGGAAGATAGAAACTGTGGACTTCCATGTGGAAAGTAGGTGGAAGATACACATTATCAATGGCTAGTTTTGATCTAAGCAGCAGAATTAAGATCCAAATTTCAAACCTTCAGTCTTTTAGTGCAGTTACTTTTTTTTTTTTTTAATTTAGATGTGGGGACTGCAGGGTCCCTGAAGAATGGTTTGTCTCAACCTGCCTCCATGCAGGTACAATACCTGTGCAAAAGCAGCAGGAAAGCAAGGTCAAAGGCAACTAGAAAGCTGTAGAAACACAGCTTTAAATGATTCTTTCTTATCCTTCTATGTTCTGGGGAAATTACTCAATGGCCTCAGAGGTATGTCAGTGTAGTGCATGACAAACATACCTGCGGACAACATAATTACATTTGATGGTAGTTAAGTCAATGAGCATTCTCTAAAGAATGCAAAGGATTAGTGGCAGCACTGAGCACTTCCAGAAAGACAAGCACACATCAGGGGAGTTTTCATCACTGCACAGATTAAAAAAATCAAATTTCACTGCTTCTTGTTAATTGTTTTTCCATAACAAACAATGTCGTGTTCAGGGGGTGGGTCAGGAGGGCTGTTGCAGTCCATTTTCTGTATTTGCATACAAGCCATGAATCTGAGGAAAGCAAAGCAGCTCTTAAAATGAATTATCACTTACTGATATTTCATAAAATTAAATGAAAGCAGATTAACTAATGGAAGTGAAGCTACTTAAAGATTTACTGCAGCTGCTATGACTGTGGAGACTAAGTTGTGACCACAGAATCCCGCACCTCCTTCCTTCCTGTCTTTTGTTAGCCAGGAAATATCTTTAGATAGTGTAAATCAAAAGTAGCTCTTTCAGCTTCACTGAAGCCTCCAGTGCCATTTCACACAAGCTACCAATATGACCTAGTAGTCTCTTCAAAGCTCAGATGATGCACTAAGTATAGATGGGTGAGAACTGAGCAAGCCAACTGCAAGTCCACTATGCGAAGTACTGAAATACACAGATAGTGAATGTGGTTGGTCAACTTTCCTTGCATAAAGAAAAATATTTTTGTAAGCAGCCCCAGAATCGACAAGGGAGTCCCTTAGGTTGTCTTCTTAAAACTCACCACATTAGTTCAGTGATGAAGAAGAAAGTTATGTCTCTGGTCTCCACCTCATAACACATGTATTGTCCATCCCAGTCCCTCATAGTTGTAGCTGTAACAGGTCTACACACTCCCTTTACTCTCAGCTGAACATCTGGTACCCAATTACAATACCAACTGGTACATGTTCATCATGCTGCCAGCATGCTCTTTGCTTGGATCTGAGGAGGTAGCTCTGGTAGACCTCCACACGGGATCAGCCCGCAGCTCATGAGCTCTCTGAGTTGTGTGGTCTTTCTTTGCTGAGTCAGTTAGATCCCTAAAGGCAGCTGCTACACCCAAATTCATATAGGGAGCTGCTGTGTGGACTTAACTAGGTGTTTTTATTAACACAATACTTGTCAAAAAGAGAGCAGCACTTGTAGACATCCATTTCTGTTTTCTGTGCTGAGAGGTACAGCCTGTAGGTTTATAAGAATATCTTTCCCTCTTTTTGCTGGCTGCCCAGTCAGTGTTCTGGTTTTCAGGGGTAGGTTTGCTTTTGGATGTGTTTCGAATGTGTTTTTACTTGCTCCAGTGTATTTGTTTTAGCCCAGCTCAGGAACGGGAACATTCTGAACATAGTCTTGTTTGCACTTCTGCTCCCTGAGGACTCTGGAGAGGCTGACTCAAAACCAAGTGAGATAATGTTTCTTCTTTTTTTTCTGGGCTCTCTTTTGGGTTTGGTTTTGTTTTGCTCAAAAATGATTGCTCTGGAAAAGAGACAGGTTGAAAACAGCATCAAGTGAAGCCTTCTATTTATGGAATTGGTAGAGTATCATGATAAAACCTTCTCTTCCTGAGTCCCTTTTGGGATCTAGAGGTTGGTGATGATTGGAGGGCCTTATATCTCCATGTCTATCTGATGTGTGGGCACCGTGGCATGTGTTTAGATAGGGGAACTACATTTGAAGAATTTAGTAGGAGCTACAAGATGGCAAAATATACATCAAGAAGATTGATCTTGACTTCCTTACACCAGCTGAGCCAGACTTGTGGCTGGTGCATCCACTGGACAAACAGTGAAGAAAAAGCAGAAACAGCATTGCCATCTCTCAAGAACTCCAGGGGAAGATTTTTTCTGGGCTGGAAACCACATAAGAGTGATATGTAAAGCTAAGGTCCCAAGGATTTCAGCCTCCCCTGGGAAAAAAATACTGTAATTACTTGCCTAACTTTTTTTTCACGTTTGATGCTAAAGATGGAGATTGAAGCTTTCACTTCTTTCCACCTTTGTCACCATTAACCTAACACCACATGAAGGAAGAGACAAGGAAACCTTCAAGTGGCAGCATTTTCCCTTGCTGCAACAGTTGTCCTGCAAGGGTCCCAGTCACAGATGTATCCTCTTGCTTACAAAACTTAGGGAAAAGGGAGAAGGAGGCAGAGAGTGTGGTGATTTGAGTGGAGGAGGACAAATTTCAGACAGGGATGGGGACACAGGATTTTAGGGACTCAGGACTGGGGGAAAGCTGGGCACATGAGACTGAGGAGGTGACCACTGCCATATAAGCAATAGGATCATGTAAGAGATGGTAATTTATCTAATTTCCCAATGAAAAAAAAAGCATGACTAACGTTTGAGGGTGACAAGAGCTACTGCAACAACTGCATATCAAAACCAATACTTTAAATTTGTTGTTAGAGTGAGCAAAACTCACTGCAATATGTATACGGGCTCTCTTTGATGCACAGGAATGTAGTATTAGGAGGCAGGAACACAAAAAGCCAAAAAGAGACAGGAAATACTGCCTGTCATCTAAAAGGCTCAAGCCCTGACTCCTGGGGTTCTTCTTCTGCTCTCTTCAGGGACTGTAACTAGTATTTCCAGTCCCGTAAAGTGAGACATGCTGTGGATGCATCCCACTGAAAAGCCGTCTCTGCGTCCCAGATGACCCGCCCAGTTTTCCCTTCAGTGATAGTGCCACCATCAGGCTCCAGCACTGTTTCACCAGACTGCAAAGCAAGCGCCTTGCAGAAAACTGAAGCTTGGGAAATAGTAGGGAACAATAAATGTAGACATAAGAATCAGGACAAGTCTAAGTAAATAGTTGACCAGAAAAGTCATTGAATCCAGTGGAAACCAAACATGCATGTAGAGTTCTTTTTCTGGAAAGACAGGGATTGAAAACGAAAAAACACAGAAAGCTGACTTTATGATCATCTTAAGGAATGGTGGAGGTTTGCTGGGTTGGATGTTTTTACCTAATCTGAATTTCTGGCTTTTAATTTTTTTTTTTTTTTCTACAGAAAGTGCAGAGCATATTGCATCCTGTCAGGCTCTTAATCCTTTGTATTTCTCTCTTTAATTTTAAGATTGTTGGGATACTACATTGTTTAACCTCTAGATTGGTCAAAAAATAAAGCAAGCCATGAAAATTATAAAATCAATAGAGCTGGTCCCTCAGCTGACTACACAAAGCTGTCCTCACTGGGGAGATAACAGCATAACAGCTCTTAGTTGCAACTAACAAATGAAAAAGGCTACTTCTTCCTTAGGTTTTGTTTGGTTATTGTTTCTCATCTTGGATGTCTTATTCCTGCATAAGATTCCAGAAAATGAAATCAGATCAGAAAAGGCATGGAAAAATTTGCAAGAAAATGACTGCAATCTAAATGAATGTAAAGCTTAACTTAATTTCATAATAATTTAAGAAATTACATAGTTATTCAATAAACACATTGTTTTCCATTTCTAATTGTGGTGGGATATTGTTTGTTTCCATTGGTGTTTGAAGTTGTGGGGAGATGGTGAATTAAGTTTGAATGTCCCCCTGGATCATCATGAAGAACTGTTGAATTTGATCTGCTACATATGCCATGGCATTGTTTTTCAGGTTGTATAATTTCTTTTACTTCACACTGGCATCCCAGAGATCAGAATGTGACTCAGCTCTCATGTTTGATAATTCAAAAGATGGGATTCATTACTTAGTTTTCTGTCCTTCAGCTGTTGTAGAAACGATGCAGATTTCATTGGATGTGATTTTCCATTACTGCGCATTCAGTATCGTCAGTTACACTTGTGCAAAACAGGCATAAAAGCCTAGGACTAGGGAGCTAAAATAACTTCACACCAGTTGAAATGACAAGGATTACTCTGAGGCTGGAAAATTAATTTTGGAAAAGCTTTTGAGATTTTAAAATGTGATTTCTGCAACACAGTAAAACTTCAGAAATTCTCAGAAATGGCTGAGAATTGATGTTAAACATAATACCCTGAAACTCCAGCTTGTAAAACATTTTTTATATTTAAGTAGTTTGAGTGATACTGCTACACAGTGCATGTCAGACGCCCAGAACAACCTTGGCATTGGTGAGCTCGTGCTTTTCCTAAAGACGTAAACATATAGATGGCAAGCACAGAGAAGCAAGAACCCTGAACTGCAACTGCAAATACCTTGAAGGAACATTTTATTTGTTGATTTAGGTTTAATAGGGAACTAAAGAGCAGGATGTACAATAACTCTTTTGCCAGTGGCATGTGATACTGCTAAGGCATGGTGCTGTTTCTGGCAGGTATCAATAGCAATACGCTCACCAGAGAGAGAGAGAGAGAGAGAGAGAGAGAGAGGAAAGCATATGGAGGGGAAATGCACTGTCTCTCTCTGCACCCAGAGAAGTGCAAAAACAAATGGCCGCTCATTCTGTGGTGTACAGCAGCATACCTCTGAGTGATTAATGAATTTTTTTCAGTGTAACAGCCAGAATAAAATGGAGGTTGTGGCTTGTCCTGACTCACAGCTGAATATGTTTTTTCTTTTTTTTTTTTGGCAAAACAACAAAAAATGTTTTGTGTTGACTCAAAACATTACATCAAATTGAAATTAAAGTCCTGCCCCCTCCACTTCTCTTGCACTTTAAAAAATGATGAGACTAATTCAAAATGCATCTTGTTTATGAAGATACTAAACCCAAAGTATGCTTGGCTGTGAAAAAAACTCAGTGTTAGACAGAGAACTAAAAATTAAATTTTATGCATCTGATGTCCAAGCCAAGGGGCTGGGCAGATTTCAATAGCATCTCGTCAACTAAATTTTCAAGTAGTGTAACAAATATGAAATATTACAGAGCAGTTACTTTTATTACCCTCTTCAATTTTTCTATGAAAACAGTAAAATAGTCTAATAAGAAAGTTTGGAAAGGCTTGATTTTGAAGGGAAAAACAGAGTGAGTGTTCTACTAAGTCTTATATCCACTTTTCCTGCCCTCTGCAGAGACACAGCCAGATATCTGGACCAAACTCTTTTTACTTTGTCAAACACATGAAAAAAAAAAAGATCCTGTAATATATACATGAACCACCTTGCAGGGAAAAAAACAAGGATTTGCTCTTCTGTGTAAGATTACTACAGTATGTGTTACCTAATCAGTCCAACAATGCTGTAGGGACTTCAGATGCTGGTGGTGTTAGGTCCTTTCCAGCTGAGAAGCATGAAACAGTTTTATTTCCTCGGGACCAAAGTGCTTTTGCTTAGCCAAAGTAAAGGAGAGGTGCATTTGTGTGGGAGGCGCTACACAGTGATAGACAAGAGGGAAAGACAGATGGTCAAAAAGTCATTTCAGCTAATTTGAAAGACCTGTGGAAAACAAAAACATTTGATGAATCCTAAAGAGTGGAGGTGTTTCATTTGTTTTTTCATACTTCCTGGCTGCTCTCATTTCAGTGCCTATTTTAGTTCTTGCAATGATAATCATGCTTACAGGACTGGATAATCTCTATGGACCAATGCATAGAGTTGTAGCGGCATTGTGAAAGGGAAACTATGTTATACCAACAGTAACAGGGTTGGCTACACCTGGGTAAAATATTTGTTTTTCTTAAAGCTAGGGAATAATTTTTTTTTTCTATATCATTAAGAACTTTGAATTTCTCAAATAACTGGATTTGTACTGCTCTAAATTTTTTCTCTCTCAATTTTAAAAGACATTGAATGGCACTTATTAAAAAAAAATCTTTGACACACACCTAGATTTTCCTTATAATCCAAACATTTTAATTATTTTTTACCAGTAATTCTATATGTATTTAAGTGTCAGCTACAAAGGAAAAAATCTCAAGTTTAAAAACAGAAAGAAGCCGTATTCCAAAATTTTAGACACTTTTAGATACTATTTTAGACACAGCTTCAGACATTATCATGAACTGTTTTGGTGTCATGCAGCCTGCTATTTCTGGCAATAAAAGTTTTTGCTTGAAAACTTAAGTTCTGCTCAACTTTGAGTGTTTGCTAAAATATTTTAGTCTGCATGTAAGCCCTTCACAAATTGTCCTGTGTTTCTGTCAGTGCATTGATCATGCTTAAATATTCTTTCTGAAGTTTGAAACATGAGGAACGTGGTTCATACTGTGCAAAGTGACAAGCCAAAGCTGACTCTGTAAGTTGGGACTTGAAAGCAAAATTGTGAGCAAGGATCCAGAATCTTCTCCACAGCAAACTCTGATTTTGTGTGCATGCACATGAACATATCCATGCTGTAGTCGTCAGTTCTAGCTCTGCACACTTGATAGCTGAGTGTTTGTCATGCCTCAAAGGAGGCTGGTTTTCTTAGAAGCAGTAAGCTCTTGCCCGCTGTAAAACATGTCCCTTCGCGCGGTCTATATTTATGCACCAAAACCTGAGATTTCCCCCTTCCCTGCTTCTCACCTCAGAATACTTTAGCCCAAATCCTTGCACCTAGAAAGCTCCCATAGAACAAGGAAGGCATAGTGGCATCAGAGGAGGTAAACTGCCAAGTGGAATTGCATTGCTTTGAGACAGTCAAATGAGCAGTCCCTGAGAATCTGCAATGTTTCTCACTAATGGACCATTCCCAAAATATGGACGATATCAGGAAGTGTCAGTTTTATGGTGTGCCAGGGGAGCTGAAGACGCAGTGTTTCCTTCTGGGGTGAATTTTCAAGAGCAATCAGAAATCGCTTAGTTCTACTCCAACTGATACTTTTCTGGAATATATTAACTGCTCTGAGAATAGAACAAAATCAGAAGTGAATGCTTCTGAAAAATCTCATACACTGTTTTCTTTAATAAGATGTAAGTTCTACGTCACTGGAGAAGAAGAAAACAAAATAGGAAATGTTAAAGCAACAGATGTGTTCATTCTTCTCAAAACATATATGTTCTCAAGCCTGAACCAGGAACAATGTACACCACTATCTACTGTATAATAATGATATTATTTTTTATAATAAACTAATCAGCATAAAATAAGCATATTGGGCCACTTTTAGTTGATTTTACAATAGATGGTAATTTGTTCTGTATAACTGCAGATGCCTTACTGAAAAGAATACAAATCCGATGAGTGTTTTTTTCAAATTTGTTTGTGAAATGTATGACTTTCATCATGATGTCTTCTGCAAAACCTGGAATAAGAAAGTTGTCTCTTGGGCTTATTTTTATTTTATTTTAAGCTATGGAAATATATTCTCAATAAAACCCATTAAGTAAAAGGAAAAAAACCACAACCTATTGTGCAAGTATGTTAAAAGCAGAACAGTTCTGAGCAAACACATGCTTGTCTTCAACTGAGCCCAGTTTGGCTGGGAGCTGCAAATGCCATGTGTTGGATGTGTTTTGCATAACGTGGATATAAAATCAGATGAAGCACAGAAGTGCCAAGATTGACAATCTTCTCAGTTTTAATTTATATATTTGTGGTCTGCAGACTACCATTGGTATCCATGGACATAGTCAACATGACCATATTGGCTTGTTAGTGCTTTTAATTAATATTTGACTGGAAGCATGAGGGTTGTTCAGTGAGGATCCTGCTGGGTGACAGTGGTTTGTGGTGCTGAAATTTTGAGGACTGCTGGTTTAAATCCATATCTTTTGACTGTTTATTCATAACGAAGTCAACACAACTTTGTGATGCCAAAAACGAAGCAGAGTTTTGGCATCCAGGCTGGAGAGGAAAACAGTTGTTAGTGTTGCTAAGTTTGGCTTCCAATACGCAAAAGAAATACAAGGATGTGACGATGGTGAAGGCAAATACAATCCATGACAGTACAATTTAGAGAGGAGGAGAAATTTGGGGTTGGGAGGTGGTCTGTGTTCGCTCTTTCATACAAATCATAAGCCTCAGCCTCAGGCCAGAAATTTTCCAGTTGTAATTTTACAAACTTGCACTGCAAGATCAAACCAGTAAAAAATAATAGGAGCATCAGAATTTTTAGGAGCAGCATACATGAACTACTCATAGTTGTAGACCAAAGAAGGAGCAGAGAAGAGCTGTGGGACTTGGACACAGCCTCTTCCAGAGACAACTGGGGCTGATAAAATCAAGCATTTAAAACAGTAGCTACAGACCCTGCCCAAAGTCTTTTCTTTTGGTGGCTCACTGCACAATGCCATGGAAAGAAAGGTTATGTGTGATTATGTGCACAAGGCCAGGTATCAGCTTTACTGCTACCAAAAAAACCTTCTAGTTAAATACAGGAATAAACTATAGTTTCTCCAGTATTGGAGACCCTGAAGATCAGGATAAGAAAACAACTGTGTTCTTAGCTATCTGTGCGCTTATTCTGCCTCTGAGAAAGACAAGTAAAGAGGTCACCTGTGACGTTAGAGCTGGACTGTTCACTGTTGTTCTCTATATACTCAGTTTTTGCTAGGTCTGAATCAGGCTTTCTCTGTGGAAGACCTCTTAGGAAAAAAAACTCAAAACCACTAAGACAGGGAAAAGAAGGGAAAACTTTTCCTTCACTCTTTTTCTTTTTGTGGGGAGGAAAAATAACAAGGTGAATTAAAAAAAAAAAAAAAAAGAAAAGAAAAAAAAAGAGGATTGGACAAAACCCCATCTCTTTATTAAAAATAAATCCTCTGACAGAACTGTGCTTTAAAGCACCTGGGCCATCTTTGTTTTCCCAATATAATTACATGACTTTTAAATTTCCAGTTAACTCTGAGAGTGGAAACATCTTGGTGGAGTGAAGTCAGATGGACTGCCACAGGACGTTCCTCATCGTTCGTCTGAAAAAGACCTCTCCATTTCTGTGACACAGTTTGAATTGGCAGCTGGCTATACCCACATAAACCAATCCGCAGGGGTATTCTAACATGTGCATGACACTGTTCATAGTGCATGAGATAAAATCCCCAGTGTGAAAGACTTTGCCAGAAATAGGATGATAAAAAACATCTGTTTTCGCACATGTTACTTCACTAGGCATACTTACCAAAGCTGAAGCAGAAGCAATGAGAGATTTTGTGTCTTGGTGGGAGATATATGTGAACTAATACACGTAATAATTATACAAGTACCTGGTGGGAGGGTGTAAAGAAGACAGAGCCAGATTCTTCTCAGTGGTGGCTAGTGAAGGACAAGAGGCAATGGGTGCAAACTGAAATACAAAAAAAATCCACTTAAACGTAAAAAACCTGACCACCCGGTCAGTCACCAGAACAGGTTGCCCACAGAAGTTGTGGAGTCTCCATCTGTGGAGATATTCAAAACTCAACTGAACACAGCCCTGAGCAGCCTGCTGTAGTGTCCCTGCTTGGGAAGGGGGGTTGGCCTAGATGATCTCCAGAGGTCCCTTCCAGTCTCATCCATGCACTGGTTCGCTGAAATATGCAGGATCCCAGGATCTCACTTTAAGAAGTTGCGAATGCTCTGCAGCCCTCCCTGAAAACAACAGAAATTGTGCTGTTCCCAACTTGGATTTAAATCTGATTCTGAGAGTCCTGGATGCAAAGTCAACATCTCTGAAACTGAACTGTAATGTTCAGTTTCTTCTCTGTTTTTAAACCACTTGTCTTTAGATTTCAGGTTATTCCAGATGCTTTCAGTGCCAGAATCATGCACTGCCCCACCAGATATTTTGTTTGCATTCCTCCTTCTTTCTGAAAATATCAAGACTTAACAGTTCAGGCACAGTAATCATATCTGGAATGCATTACTATTATTATTTTAGCAGCACACTTCTTAACAGTAGTATTCTTCTGTAGTTTTCCCCTCCTTTTCCTCTAAAGGCAGGTTATATAGAAATGCCACAAAATACATACAACATTTGTTAAGTTAGGAAAAAAAATCAAATGTCAATATACCATTGCAATTTTTTGGACAGTATCCCATTTTCATGTAAGTATTTGTTATAAGAAAAGCAATAAATACCAGTTTACAATATGTATTAATAATGTGGACATGGATCTATGTTATTCTGTGCATTTCACCTGATTAGAACAGTAAAAGCTTACCAAGGTGAAGAAATAACACCAGTCAGCATGAGGTTAGGTCTGAGTAAATAAAAGCCTGATTCTGTTACCACATTTCTCCTCCTTTTTTCTCCTTTCTATTTCTACCAAGTTTTATGATTTTGGAGAGGTACAACTGCAGAAGTACTGGCAGAAAACCCAGCTTTGAACAGTTTGAAACCTGTGAATAAGCATCTGAAAAGAGGGATTGTTATCTCAGATGAACCTACACACATTTTTGTGGCTAAGACAACACCTATCTACTGTAAGGAAGTGTTTTGTCAGGCAGTGAAGACCATTTCAGGAACAGTGAAATAATTTCAACATGAACAGGTATCTACTATATTTCATGTGGTAAGAAAGTCCTCCTGATTCAGAGCAGTAGATTTTCTTAGCAAGATACATTGACGCTAGATTTCTCAAGCTGACCTAATGTTTTCAAGCCATCAGCTCTCACAAGCTATTTTACATAAAGTCAAGCTTTCCAGGGAGCATAGCATCCTACCAGTTTAAAAATGTTTCAGGATAAGCTGACCCACTCACAGACATACGGGTGCCAAGACAGCCTTGGATCTCTGAATGGTCTGCACCACCCCAGCATGCAACAGAGTGAGAAGGATTCCTCGCACAAAAGGTACAAAGTGGGAAGAAGATATGACTATTCCAATCCTTGCCTTGGCACTGGTCCCCTTCAGTGGGAGCAATCATTTGTTTACAGCTGATTATTCCGTTGCTTGAAAAAACTTAGCCCTTTTATGTCTGCTGGAAATTAAGATGCATGTTTTGGTTTTTATATTATTTCCTATAGGGTACAGTGTAAGGACAGAGCTAAGAAATCTTCCTTTGCTAGAAGATTCAAGTCAGCTTTATCACCCAGTGAGAAACAGAAATCATTACAATTTTGGCCAGACTGAAAATTTTTTGGATACTAATCTTCTAAAATGTATAAATCTAACCTGATTTATTGCTGAGTAGTAGTTCAGGTTTTCTTCATTTGAGAATTTCCGTAAGAATCAACAGAGCTAAAGTTTTGATACTGGACTGGGAATATGCAACTCCTAGATTGTAATGCTGAACACATTAGGAAGTCACTGCTTTCTGGCAAGTCACTTAGTACCTTTGTGCAAATCTCTCAGAGGTGTGCAGTGCAGGAAGACTAGAGGTCTGGTCCCTGTGAGCAGGAGAGTTAAATGATGCACAGTTTCTATTAATTTTGTGAGGAGAAGGAGTTGCCCAAAACTGAAGATTTAGGAGTCACTGTTGCTCATTTTCCAGTCCTTTCCTCAGCAATGAAAAGCAGATCAATTAGAGAGTTAAGACATCCAGATATGTTGATAGTGCTATTCATTCTGCCCAGTGCTATGGTGATATAAATCACTCTATTCATGCAAATTATTATTATTCCTTATTCTTCAAATAAATTGGTACTTATAAATAGCTAATATTATGTTCATCAATCTGATTCCTCCAATTTCTCCTGCTATTCTCCCTATCTCACTCAAAAATCCCAGCTGAAATATTCACGCTGCTTTCTTATTTGCAGTCTACTTCTCTGTCTAGGACCTCTTGTGTCCCACAACTGCACAACAGGATGATTCAATATTGGCCTCAAAGTTGTGCTGTAGCATGTAGACTTTCTTATAAAAGTTAGTATATAAAATGAAATGCTTGCTTTCCTTAGTTAAAAAAAGCAGGGGAGGAGGCGTAAACTAAATTTAAACAGATGCAATGTGGACTTCCCTGAATGTGTAAAGAACCCCTCTTTTAAAAAATGATGAATCAGAGAGAAGACTGGATTAATTTCAATTTCTTTTAATGAGATTCTTATCATTGTTAAATATGAGACAACAGTGTGACTACTTGCCTTTCAGTATCATAGCAGCCAGCTTGCGTACCCTTGGCAGAAATCTTTGTGTGACTTACCTGGCACAGAGAAACCTCTAAAGCTTTCCTGAAACCCTAACACACAACCAACCACCCTGCCTCCCTCCCCCCCATTTATCCTCTGCCTCCTTCCTCCCCCTGCACCCTTCCCCATCCAACCCCCCACCCCGCCATTTTCTACACTCCAGCTTTTAATCACATACAGATTTTTTTTCCAAGTAGGTTTTGATACATCTTGCATAAGCGTAGTTGACAAAGTAATAGGCATGGTAATTGAATTATGAGATGGATGGTAGATGACAGCCTGAGATTACCACATCCAGTGACATCACCTGTCTGGATTAGGTGGAGCCTTAGACTCATTTCTTGCTCTTACGAAACATTGTGATTATCTGATGTGTGACACAAGGTAAATAACTGGAGTGCAAACAGTAGTAACTAGCAGGCCTAGAAAAGAAATCATGCTGAAACAGTCTCCTGAGATATGGTTTCATTTTAATTTTCAGACTGAACACATTGTTTTAACAAAAGGGGTGTTTTTTAGTTATTGTTTCCCCTTTCTTTTAAGGAATAACATCAAAATCATGCCCCAAGACAAGGAAATTTTATTTCCAGGGGGATTTTTTGGTTGTGATTGTTTTGGAGATTTTTGCGCAAAATGAAGAGCTTGATTAAATAAATAAAATAAGTTATTAAAAAATAACTGCTTTTGCCCTTGGTCCTGCCACCGTGCCTCACTGGTTGCCTGCTTTCCCACATGCCTGCCACTTTCCCACAGAGCTGGGCTCCCCAGCTGGGCTTTCCTTTCCAGATGTGCTGTGGCAAGAACACAGAGTGACACTACAACTACTGCTGCTTAACCCCTCGCCAGCATACCGTACCACAGAAGTCCTCACCCCAGCCCACAGCACAGAGGGGAGAGAGGAGCAGGAGAGGGCTGGGGACAGCTCTCAGGAGACATCACAGCCACATTCCTAGCCAAAATATTTGTGCGTTGGCCAAAATGGTCGTGCTCCAGGCTTCTCTGCAGCAAGTCAGAGATTTTCTATGTGAGGAATCAGTGGCCCAGATCCAACCCTGTAGTTACATTTGTGCTTAGCTTTACGCGCAACACTATGTCTGTAAATTTAAGAGCTTGAAATTAATTGTGTGCAAAACTGTTTGTGTTTGGGAGGATTTAGATTGTCGTGATGGGTAAAATTAATTGTAGATAGCAGAAGTCTTAGAAAGTTCTAGATCCACCCATATGATAACAAATCACAGACATTAGCTATGAATTTTCAATGTCATTACAGCAATAAGAAAATACATTGTTCAGACTGTGGTCACTTGATAAATCATGCCAGAGCTTTCAATAATGCTAAGTGTCTGTCCAGAGACTATCATTATGGTAAACAGTACAAAACTGGACAGCTACAACACTTCATTCCTTTCCTATGTCACAGCCACTTAATCTTTGCCAATGAATGTGTTTTCTTTTTTCATAATCTTATATTGCTTAGCCTCAAACTGGAAGACTCTTCTCCACGTATTTCAGCACATAGAATTTATATCTTCAGATAATTCCATGAGCAGGCCAAGTTTGATGCATTTCAGGTATTGCAAAGCCTAATGGGCCCTTGGGGAGAAAGAATAGCTTGCCAGGTGGCATAGAGAGTTGAGAGACAGAGGGAGGGAAAAGCTCCTAAAAGGAGGGAGTAGCTTTTGCAGACCTGATAAAGCACCCGTTGTCACTACGCCTATCTCCATACCTCCTGGTCCTGTCCAGGTTAGGAAACAAGAAGTACAAGAGCAAAACACTTCCTCCCACCTTTGTTTCCTGTGTTGTGGGATCAAAGCAACACTCTGAATCAATGGTGTCTCTTGAGTGAGGAAGACTCATAGCCTACTTGGTTTAAAGGACAGGACTTGAGTTTAGTTCCCAGTTGAAAGCAGTCTACTAAATTTTTTTAGCTCCTCTTTAACTCCAAAGTGAGCTGAGATTTTCATGAGTGAGGCAGTTCTGACTAATGATGAAAAAAAAACCTTAAAGCACTTGCACATTTTCATAAAAAGTGGCAGCACTCGGTTTGCTGCCACATGCAGTCTTGTCCTGTCCTCCATTTCCCACTGCTAGAGCAAAGGTGCAGCTGCTGTTCACAACTTTAAAAGAATCCCCAGCGTTCCTCCTATGTTAATACCTGACTTGTACTTAACTTTTTAAAGGGAGGAAAATGGCTAGTCATCTGATCCACTGAGGTAATACGCATTTGAATCATCCCAATGGGATCAGTTACACATCACCAGTGACAAATATAAAATAAATTAGGTGCAAGGTCCAAAATCTAGTCCTAGGTTGAAAGTATTCATCCAAATACTAAACTGAATCTGTGGCAGTATTAAACAGATTGGCAGCTGCTTTCTTGATAGGACTTTGTCAGAGAGTACAGGAGGATGGGGGGTGGAAAAGGCTTTTTGTTACTGGGTTTCAATTCAGTGTCTTCACTACCTATAAGTTATCAATAACCTAGCTACTTATATGTTATATTGTTCTGTCAGGTTTAGCAACTACTGCAATATAAGATAAGGTTTTGGAAGACAGACTATTCCAGGGACTAGCACTCAATTTCTTTAAAATATAGGATTCAGTCTGGAAAAGGAGATATCCATTGAGCATAGAAACAGGTGCAATCATCATCTTTCTCAGTTCATATATAGAAGAAGATATATTCCTCCAAATTTTTTTCACTGAAAGATGAAAAATCAGCAAAGCACAGAGAACAGCTAGATTAGCTAAAATGAGTTTATCTTGCAACAGATTCATGATTTGAACAAAAATTGAACTTTCTAATGATAGTTTTTTGTAAAGAATAATCCCACATGTTTTTGTTCCAAGGTTCTTTATGGTGTAAGGTCTGTTTAATCTCACACTTGTTGTTATCTGGACAAAACTTAACAGACTTGGAGACAAAGATATGAAAAGCTTTGCCAGAACAGAGGAGGAAAGACATATTTATAAAGCATGTGTATAAAACATACATATTTGTATGTGTATATAAATATAGTAAACTTCACACTCAGACTGGATTTGATCCACTTTCCTTTATATTATATGCATTTGCATTTAATATGTAGGTTCTTCACTGAGTAAATCAGAACATAATGTTATCCACTGAAAAGCAAAAATAAACCTACTACCATTTTTAGTACTTTAAAATCATGGATGCAATTTTGCTGTATGTGTAAAAGCAAAAAATGCTTTTGCATTGCCTGCCCAAATGAGCTTCTCTGACTCTTGGTGCATGTTAGGTAAGAGCCATACTCCTGAAGCTAAGAGGAGGGATTCCTTAAGTCATTTTGTTTCTTCCTTCTTAGGGCTGAGCTTTGGGCTTGCACTTTCAGCCTCACTAAACCAAGGAAAAGAAACTCTCCCCAAGAGGATCCTGGTGCAGCTGTTCTGCCGGTGCCGGATCCTGACAGCCAACTGGCAGGGCCAGCCTCTGTCAGCTCAGACCCCTGCTTCTGTTTGCAGCTTCAGATGTTCAAGGCTCGCAAAACACCACCAGCAGAAGTGAGCAAGTCCATAAATGCACCAGGGGAATTTGACCTTGCCTTTCACCTTTGCAAAATCCTGGAGGAGAACATAGTTCTTCTTACTTATTGTTTGTTGTAAAGACTCAGAAAACTTTTCCAATACATTTTTTTTTTTTCTGGCAGGATTAATTTGCAAAATAAAACATAGGCTTTTTCCCTCCACTGTGATCAGCCAGTCGCAACTGATGGCATTGTCCCTCTCTGTAAGGGATGTATAAGGGATGTACTGATCTTTTTCTGTATTATTTTCATGCAGTCTGAATGTGCTTTGTATTTTTCTGTCAGCAATATTTTAGCAAGTAATGATAGTAGTTAGCAGAGATCTTTGTGAAGCAACAATTTCTATTCCATAGAAGATCCATGGGTTTGAGAAAAAATAGTAGGATACTGAACATACTAAAAAAATTACTTTCTGAGTTTTATTTTTAGGAAGATCCCAATTTAAAAAAAGAGTTGCAAATTTGAATGGTCACAACAGTTCCTCCAGAAATGTAATTACAAAATGATGAAACACCTTCTGGTTATGAAATAGAATTTCTAAGACTGAGATTGAAGTATGTCTAGAAACCAACATTATCCATGAAAAAGATATTAGTTGAGGTGAAAACCAGTATGTCATCAGGGTCTTTTTTTAAGTATTATTAAACTTCATGCAGGCTTAGGTGTGACCTTACAAAAACTTCTATGCCTGCTTGCAATTGTAAAGCTGATCTGCCTGAGTGTATATGAAAAGTGAACACCCAAGGCATGAAAAAAATGCCGAAGTAAATTTCTTGGGAAGAAAATAAATAAGAAATACTGTCTTATTGGATTCCTTGATTAGGGAAGTTAAAAGAAGTTTTGGTAATTTCTGTCAATTTTATGTATTTTCATGGCTGAAAATCAAAAGTCTGGTATAAAGGAGGGAATTACTGTGTCTTGACATTCACATTTTAGCAGTCAGAGTTACTTTTGGTTTCTTTTTCAAGGTCTTTCAGAGAGTCAAGTGGAGCAACTAAGACGCTTGGAAAAGTCAATGCAGGTAAATTACACTGCACTTTAACCATACCATCCCTACAAAAATCGAATCTGACAGATCATGATCACGCAGGACCAAAGTCCTTCTCCTTTAAATGCAGCTGAACTCCCCCTTGCAGAAGTTGTGAGGGAGGAATAAATCTGCAGTTCATTGTACTGCTGGCCATGCAGTGCCCCAGTCCTCCCCAGCACCAGCATGCTGTGCTGGTCTTGGCACCAGAAGCAAGATAGGAGAGGGCTGTGCGCGGGAGGGAGGACTGACTGTTCATCTGTCAAAGGTATTTCCATTTCATAATCCTTGAGTCACACAGAGAGGAGGACTTCCCTGAAAAGCCTGCCACTGCCAGCACAGCCGCAATGCAAACTGGCCCCAACTGGTATAATCAAAGGGAATTAAAGGAAAACTGAACCTGACAACTCAAGCATGTGCCTGACTACCCCAGCAATGCAACAGCCAGTCAGAAATGATTAATATTACATTGGCTGGCATTTTTTTTTTCTTTTACATTTGAATGAAAATTGAACAAAAGCCTTAAACCTTCTGACTAAGAAACCAGTGTCCTTTTCAAGCAAATTGTTACCACACTGCTTTCTCCTCTTTTGAAATTCCATATGGACAGATAAACTAAGAATAGAACAACCACATCTGACTTAGAGCCCAACGTACAAATTATTACCACTGTGGTCATCTCATTTCCCCTGGACTAGCATTAGGCCAGGAGCCAGATGCTTTGAAAACTCCATTTTAGTTAAAGACTGAACCTGGTTGGAGAAGAAACCAACCCTGAAGCACTGTGTGTCTGAAATAGTAAATACAGGGGTATATATAAATTTTCACTCTGTAAGGTCTCGGGCACTGCTAGTGTTTAGATTTTGCTGCAACTTGAGGTCTGGAATAAAATCAAGTGTTCATACTATTGCACACAGAGCATAAAGATCTTGATAGCTGTTTCTCATCTGAAGAACAAGTGAATTCAATAAAGAATGAGCAGGAATAGAACAAACTGTCTTTCCTCGAGGACCTGTTGACACTGTTGGGAGAGCAAGCCAAGTAACACACATCCTGGCACCGCAGGCAGGTCCAGAGCAGCAGAAACCTTCTGGACAGCAGCCTAAAACCTTTTTTCTTTCTGTGGCCTTCTTTTTCATGCAGACAAGAAGAAATTTGGAAAGGCCAAGCACAAGTGGTTGGCTGGAAGATTCCTGTGTGCTGCCTGTAGCTTTGAGGAATGCACAGGCCAAGCCTGTTATGAAGGCTGGGGTTAAGGAGACCAAGAGAAGGGATGGAAGAGCACTTACATGGGAATCTTCAGATGCAGCAGGACTCTGAGCCACAGGAGGAAAGAATGTCTCAGGATCTCTACTAATGGTTCCTCTCCAATGTAAACATATCTCTGAAGGAGAAGCGAGGATGAATGTTTAGTATATGTGAGAAGAGGTAGAAAATTCTGGGCGGAAACTCAGATGTTCCAAGAAATTAAGTAAATGCATTTATTTCACCTGAAAGGAACTGCATATCTTCATATCTCTCTGCTTTACTGTGAATTTCTCTTCCATCTGTTCTTCATAAAGATAACAAAGGCCAGACTTTCAGCTGTTCCAAAGCATAGGGACACACACAACTGTAGGACTACATTACCTGATGGACTATTTTATCTTTTTGAAACAGTTTTGTTTTGCAGTAGCAGCCATGTGACTTCTGTCATAACCTTTGAGAAGGAATGAGTCCTTCAGATGCTACCACATGAAATACAACCCAAAGTTAAGATTTATCAAATAGAAAAGTTCTCATCCCATAAAGATTTCTGCACAGGCCACAGACCCAAACCGAGATTTAGGTAGCACATGGTGTCAAGAAGAAGAGACATTTTTTATTAAATTGTCATCCTTATATCTAGACCAATTTTGCAGAAAGAAGGAACAATCTGGTTTTTTTTTTTTTTTTTTTTTTGTTTGGTTGGTTTTTTTACAGTGTGTGGAATAAAGTTTAATTAAAAAAAAAAAGAAAGAGGAGGAAAAAAAGAACACTAAAAAGAAATAAGGAGGAATGAAGGAGGCCAAATCTTCATCCTCTGTTAGGTCCAATTGCTGCAAGAAAAATTAGTTGCTCATTGTAACTGATTATAACAGCTTGTGAACATACTGCTTGCTTGCTTTGGCAAATAGTGTGACTACAGACTTCAAAGTGCAGCTATTTGTTTGTCCACTGACAAGCTGCAGCAAGACAGGCTCCAGACATCATAGGAAAAAGTAAAGCTAAAGAAAGGTGGTCATGGGTTTTTATCACCCTCAGGTGAGTATTTCTCTGGAGAGCAGTAGCTAGAAGAACTCTATTCTGTCATTCATTTTCAAATGGTCATGTATTTCATTCAAACACCTCTTTTCTTTTTTGGCTTGTAATTTATTTGTAAATGTGTCCTGATGTTTAGTATCTGGCCTGTACCATGTGAGCTGCTTTGATGGCAATATGTATAATCACATGATATACTTCTATTTCAAAATGAGCTGAGGCAGGCTTCCAGAATTGGCTTACTTGGGAGAGTATTTGTGGATGTGGACAGGAACCTGGTGTTTTGCCGAAACTCCACACAACTGGCTTTGAATTTGCTATTGGGGTCGATGCTCCTGTCAGCAACACCGCTCAATGAAAGAGTCTCAGAAAGCCAAAATAAAAGGGTTGTGGACATACAAAAAGAGCACTCATTTGAAAGTGTGAATGAGTATTAACAAACCTGAGGCAGTCTATCCACAGATCTGTGAGCCTGCAGACCAGGAGGGAGTTGCATTTTTGCATTGTCGTTACCTTAAAAGCGTGCTGTATCCCCTCTGAAAACATGCAAACCCCAGCAAAATACACGCTACTTCCATTTTTGTTAAAATCCCAGTGGTCAGCATTCAGGAAAGCTTTCTTATCTGGCCTAGCCTAATTCCAGATTTTTATTCATTATACATTTAACGCAGTAGACAAGTCTGAAACAATTACCCAATGCAATAATATTTCATTATTTTTCCATAACAAATTCAAGGATATTAATCTTTGCTCATACAATAAGTATTTCTGAAGGCTTTTGTTGAGAAACATTCCTTTTCCTGAACAGCCCCATCTGTTGTTCATTTCTGTTGTCCTGCCTGGTCAGGATCTCCCCTGACTCATGTTAGCAGAGTAGATGTGCACCAGGGTTTGTAAAATTGGTTGCTGCGAGTTGAAATGCCACCCACCCTGCAGAGCCCAGGCTTGACAGGCAGGGACTGCGAGCACAGCCCAGAGCATGTGGGGTTCAGGGGCTGGCACCTACACAGTCCACACAGACTCAGTGCAAATACAGCATCCACAGAGATATCAGGGATTGCCCCTCTCGGAGGAAGGTGTCAGGAGGTGTGCACACATGCTGCTCCACTGGGAAGTGATTGGCTGCAGCTAACAGCTTGTTACTTGCCTCCAGTAACAGGCCTGCTTAATTTGCTTAAAGGGCTTTGGAGGCTTCCCTCTCCCAAAGGCATTGGATGTTGGAGAACAGACTTTGTCAATGCTAATTAATACCTTCTAAAGTGATACCTTCTGGCTGTCATGGGTATCCTAGGTAGCTCTGGAAAGACATACAGTAATTCACCAGCTCTCTGCCTCTCTGAGTATCATGCACCAACATCTGTGCAAACCTTCCTGCCAGCTCCTGTGCAGTTGTGATTGTTGCTGTACAGGTATTTGCAGTGTAGATTGCATCAGTCAAAATGCTCCATCTATATCTAATTATTCTTCTTCCTTATCACCAATCAGGAATGCCAATTAGTATAAGGAGTAGAAAATGAAGGGATAAGATCTCTGAGTGAGCAGTTTCCCAGCAATTAATAGCAGGCAAATTGCCATCTCTCAAGCACCTGTTGGTTTCCTGGTAATAAATTAGGGAATATCTGAGATACATGGCAAAAGAACAGAGAAATCAAAGGGTAAAATAGAGGGAATATGCATGTGGGTCATGTCCCAACATGGAAGAGAGATTTAAGGGGCAAAAGGAAATTAACTTTTCAGGGCTGGAACCTGGGGAGTTCCAGAAAGCTCTGAGTAGGTTGGTCTGACATGCAGGTTTTCTTGTTTTCATGCATTGCATGAATTTGAAATGACTGAGTCCATGTCAAAGTTTGGATTACTTAGATTAAACTCGTGCTTACCCATGTACAGGCAAGGCTGGTATCACAGATGGGACCCGTCATATTGCTGCATCACAATGTCCAACAAAAATATTTACTCAGCAAAGGAGGCATTTATGGATGACTTTCAACATCTCGTCAGGGCCTGCTGCTTTCAAACCAGAATGTTTGCCAATGAGCAGCAACAGGACAGCCAAGTGATTCAGACCGACTGCTATTTATTTGCCCTGCAAAAAAACTCATACCCCAGTGGTCATTTCATAGAAAATGCATTGCCTTTGACCCTCGACCTCAGCAGGGCAGGTACGGAACAGAGTATCAGAATATGCCTTTTTTCCCTTCCCTTTTCCTTGAGGCACCACCTGGCCCATGATGGCTTTGGCATAGCATAAGACTACCTTATATTTGGCAGCTGTGAACAGAGGGATCATCCCTCAGAGCAAGACAGGAGGCTTACCTTTACCATCTTTAAGTAATTTTTTGTTTGTTTGTTTTCTTTCAATATTTTTCTCAGCCACCAGTGACTGGAGAAAACTGTTGGTGACTTCAGTTGCCCACTTCAAGCACTGATACTGTACATGTCTTCTTGACACTGCTTTTGAGGTGCTTTCTCATTAGGAACTTCTCCAACACTTCCCTAACCCAGCTATAGCTCTCTGTTAAGCAAGCATAAATCAATTTCTAATGATAAGAGTTACTTCCTGACTTTGGCTGCACTCAGAATTAACTAGGGATCTTGTGTGGGGCATGAAGCAAGAGTATTTCACATTCATACACTCACAGATAGATAGCAAAATGCTCCTGGCTAGTGATTGACGAGCGCTCTGAGCTAAGGTCTGTAGCTAGGGTGACTTTAACATAACACTGACTCAACTATCAATCATGTAGGAAGTGCTTGTAAAGGAGGGGCAGGGATCTGTGCCCTTCTTTGAGGACTCATCAATCAACTTTAGCAACATGGAGGCTTATCCAGAACATGTCAAGCAGGTCTCACTTTACACCCCAAGCCTCTTAAAGAAATATTTACTGCAAAAGGTGATTCACTACATTCTGCTCTAGAAATAGCTGAATAATCATCACAAATAGCTCTAACTGCACTGCCAAAAATCAGGCATAAGCACTTGAAAGATGGTTATTATCGAAACCGGGCAGGCAAAGCTACAGAGCCCTTGTAAACAAAAGGTTAACAGCAGCAACCAGCCCCAACCAACTGAAGAAAGCCCATCTGACTCTCTTTAGCAGAGCATCTTTTGCATACCAGGTGTCAAACATCAACGGTCTGCATTACAGAGGTAGCAGCATCCAGACTTGTCTTTGTTTGCTGAGGTACAACAGGCAGCAGTAGTTCTGGTTGTGCGGCAGGCCACAAGTGAAAAAGAGGGGATATGCCTCCATCTGCTCCTTACACCACAATCCTTTGCCAAACTCAGACCACGAAACAGCATCAGCATTTCCTGGTTATGAGGAACTGTTAATCTGTTTCACACATTTTCCCTCCTACCTTGGAACCTACTTTACATCCTCCCCACCCGCTCCCCACATTTGCTTGCCACACAATATTTCTTGTCCTAGAGCCTAATCATGAGGTAAGCAATGAAAAATGTCCCAAATTTTCCACCCAAAGGTATAAGGGAATGCTTGCTTGAAGGCCGTTGTTATACTTCAGAAAAATTTAAGCTAGTGGATAAGACATATTTAGTCTCCTGCCTTTCCTAGAAACTCGTATCTTTTCAAAGGTACCAAATACCATCATTTTTTTTCCTTCTTTTCCCAGAAAAACACTTTCTGAGAAAATAAATCTTTTATGAAGTTGTTTTCCAAATGTAAGCTACACTGATACCATATCAAGTGGGAGGTATGGTCTTGTTTTTCAGCCACATTCTGTAACAAGTTGTTACTTTCCCTCACTTTGATGCGATCTACTAATTACTAAACCTATACACTTATTTTCCTTTTGATACAGAGCTGCAGTAGGAAGCTACGATTAAATTTATTAAGTTTGGGTAGCTGTAAAGAACCATAAAAAGATGAAAAAGAAATACAGATAGAATAAAGATGAGCTAAAAGGTGAAAGACATTTCACATGGAGATAGAGATAAGCAGAAAAGATGAGAAAGAGATTTGTCTCCCCACCTTATGCAAATTTACAAGATTTTGAAATATTTATTTTTCACAGACAAGAATCAAAATTTAAAAAACATTTGTAAGTTGCAAATCAGCAGAAGTTATCATCTAGATCAAAACAGTTTTCTTTATATGACACACAATCTACTAAAGTAATGATCTAAATCATCATACATTTTTGTACAAAAATCTTTGTGTATCTGTAACAAATTCCCTATGAGTACCCAACCACATTTCTCAACATGCATTTAATCTAAGAGATAAAGATATGCTATTGTCTTTATTTTATAGAAAAGAAAACTTCAGTATTGGAAACCTTTTCAGCTTGAGTAGCTGAAACTAGATTTTTTTTTGTATCATATATGGCCTTGTAAAAGTGAGAAATCTCTGGATATTCCTGTTATTTCAGGATCTCTGAAAATTTGATGTTAGGGACCCATTATGATCAGCTTTACATTAAGCTAGTCCCCTTGAAGGAGGTGATAACACAATTAGTAAAAAAAAATAATCACACAGACTTTAGAGCTTGAGGTCAGCTATCAAGTCACCATGCTCTTCTAGGCAGCAAGAAGTCTGCCTGAGAACCTAGGAGTGAATACCTCTTTCCTCACTATTAATTGTCTCAGCCTGGTAGTTTTCCAAACACTTCATCCAATACTTGGACACATTTGTTCATCATATCAGGTGGCTGGGCAGGATTGTGTCTACCCTCATTTTTGAAAAGAAACATCCAGATTTTAACAAAGCACAATATACTAACATGTAAGTTTCTATAATAATTTAGAACACTTTTTGATTTTTGGCTGTACAAAACCATGCTGATTTTGAGGAAACAACCTGTTAGTTACAAACACAGATTTAGCTAGATTTACAGCTAGTTACCTTTCCAGAGGTTGAAGTTCTTGGGAGATAGGTGACAAAAATACAGCAGGAGATACAATGACAATGACAAAACGAAAGGATTTTTAAGGTAGGGGAATGGACATTGAGAGACAGGATAGCAAAAAGTTACTATGAGCATTGTTCACTCAAGAGACCAGAGTTATTTGTACATGTTGCTATAGAGCTTGTCTTTCCTTATCTTTGTTTGTGAAACATCACAAATATAAAACTAGTGACTTTTAAACATTGAAAAATAATGGGCTAGCATCTTAAGTCTTTTTTAAAACTAACTCACGAGGCCTGGTGACATCAAGGGACTGTGAAACAGGCAAAACTGCTAAGTGCAGGATTTTTGCTGCAGGAGATATGGCCAGGGAAAAAAAGGGGCATGGCAAAGCTCCATTGGATTGGAGAAACGGACCTCATGTTCACTTTGAAGTCCTGGGAGATAGGGGGGTGGAAGATGAAGCACTAAAAACTTCCGACACTCAGTTTCACCTGAGACTTGGAATCATCAGTGATAATTTAATCAGAGAGGAATGTTAATTAAGGCTTCAGGCCCTACATATAGACGCTAATTAATTACATGTGTTGATTAGCATTTTGCTGTATTGAACACAGAACAACCTGGGTAAATCCTATTTGGAAACACCACGTGTAAGATAATTCTGTTGTATGCAGCGCTGTGGATGGGCGTTACAGTGGCTCTGATTTAAATAAGCTGGTTCTGCTCCTTAGGAACCAGACCCAGAGGAGCATGCTTATTCCTGGAGTACGTGTTGCACGCTAGGAAATAAGGAGTCCAGATAAGAAAAGAGAAAGAGATCCCACAGCAGAGGGAAAGGAAAGGTTGGTTTCTAACTGTCCATTAGCAAGCAACACAAGCTGGTTTGCGCTTCTTGGCAGCCAGAGTTAAAACTATCCCTGTGGATATTTGTGTAGTTTGAAGATGGAGCTAAAGCTACGTGAAGGCCTGATATTGCCCAAAGGAGTACTTCTCTGCCCTGCCGGCCCCTGCCTATGTGCTCCTGCCATGTCTTGCCAGCCACTGCTGTCCTAGTGCCAGGATGGCCACTGGCAGAAGGTAACCCTATTGTTTCTGTAGGACTCAATTTCTGCCAACCTAGTGCTTCAAGACACCTTGCAGCTGGGTGAGACAACATGCCCATGTCAGCTCAATGGGCAAAGTGGGCACAAGAAGCAGGTCTGGCCATTTTGGAGGAGCTAGCTGCTAGATTGGCTTAGTTGCATTGTCCATCTGCACTCATATATTTACCCTGACCCACTACTGTCTGTACATTGTTAAATGCATCTCCATTTAATTAACAATTCAGGTGTTGGGTGGAGAGTGGTGAGAGCAGAGATGAAGTCCTGGGTCCCAGCTCTGGATGGAGCAGCTGCCACACTGCAGTGAGGCTGGTTTTTGGGGACACTTATTCCTTTTTTAGTGGAGAGGGTAAGACATTTTAGGGACAATGTCTGTCTTTTCAGCACCAGCTTGCTTAAGTGTATCAAAACCACCTATTGCTTGGCTCTTTATAAAGCCAATTATTTGGCTTATTAAGGTGTCTCAGGAATAAATATTGCCAAGATTCAGACACACTAGCATTGCTGTTGACTTCCAGGGAATTACTGAAGTTTAGGAACTTGAAAGTGGTCACAGGAACTTGCAGCATGTATGACTGAACTAAAAATATCAAAGCTCAATTCTCTAAAAGCCGCTACCAAAGCTGTAGAGAAACACTGAGCTTGGCTAAAGTGAACGAAATATGGATCATTAATCTCAGAAGAAATAAAAATCACCACAGCTCCTTAGCTCCAGTTTCAAACAAATTATAAGCCTTTGACATTAGAGAGATTGGGTTATGTTTATGATTAGTTATGTCAATCTCATGGGTCACTATCTAGTAACAGCTTGGGAAACAATCAGAAGACCATCAGTATGCCTGCTGAGGGAACATAACATTAGTAAACACCTCTAGCGCTCCCTTTGTGAATTGCAACAATTAATTTAAACAAACCACAGTCTAATAGTAGTATTTCTTCTGCTTCATTAAGCAAGCATTAGCGATGCCATGAACATCAGTGATCTCATGACCTTCCCAATCTTATGACAAAACTGGGGGAGTTCAGCTGTAGAAGAGCTGATGAACTTTCAGATTGTCACTGTAAACCAGTTTGTAAGATCTTCTTGTAAGATTTTCTTGTTGTTGATTAAAGCCACTAGTAGATTCTTCATCCAAAACAGATAATCTGCCTCAGGTTCTTGTTTAGTCAATCACAATAATACAGATATGACAAAAAATGTGTAGGTAACTAATCTCTAACTCTAGAATTGAATTTCTCAAGTTTGCCTATAGCAAGGGTTGGTTTTTTACCACCCACACATGGCTTTGCTTACGTGAAACAAAATCTGACAAGCTTGCAAAGAGCTCCACCTCTGATTCTTTTGCTGTTAATCTTGTCATTGTTAATGCAAAATGGCTGCTTGCCGAAGCCAGCAACACTCTGTGTTTCACATTGTTCTGGGCCACACCTGCTTAACCACTAGTAAAACAACTAGTTAAAAAATAATAAAAAGTTATTAAGTGCATGTTTCATATGTGGTGATAGATATGGAAGAACAGGTTAAGCTTTTTTTCCCCATTCCCATTTTTGAAAGGTGAAATTTTCAACATTTTTAGTTTACAAATGTTGTTGTACATAAAACTTCACATCTCTGCTTTTTCTCCAGTTCAACTATTTTTTTTTCCAGTGGAAGTGTGGATTGATTGACATTTTTAGGGGAAAATTGGCCAGAAATAAGTAATTAAAGAGTATGAAGTTACATGATGGAGAACTTCCAGAAATTTCTTACATGAAAATGTGAATCAAGATTATCTTCATGTCTGTGGACCAGCATGCTTAGTATTCAAGATCCGTTCCTTTACTTTTTCCTACTATTTTAACTGTTATTCTAAGATCTTGCATCATCCCCTTTACTTAGTAACTTGTAGGTGTATTTCAATCCCTATGGGAAGCACGTATTTCCACTCTCCTGACACAGAATAAAAATTGTTCATGGATAAAGAAGTACACCAGGAGTAAAAAAACCCCAAACAACACTTCCTCTAAAGAACTGGAGATTTCTCAAGGCTAGAGGGTGACTCTTACTTCCACTAAAGTTTAACTGTGTTCTAAATGAAATGTATTGCACCTTTGAGAAAATGCTGTGTATTCATTCCTCCTTGAGGAAATGCCAATATGTCTGCTACTGACATGTTTAGAGTTCATGACCTGTGAAGGACTTCAGTGGGGTAAAAAAAATCTCCACTCTTTTTACCAGCCAGGCATCAAAATCACCAACATATACCTACGCCTCCTAGCAATGTCAGTTACTAAAACATGTGAATCTGTGGGTTTGTTTTTTTTTTTAAAGGGTTATGACTTCCTTTTACTATAGTAGTTTGCTTCCCTCCTTCCTTCAGCTGTCTGCTGCAAAATGCAGCTGTTGAATTCCACCTTCATTTTGCTTCCCTCCTTCCTTCAGCTGTCTGCTGCAAAAGGCAACTGTTGAATTCCACCTTCATTTTTTTCTGGTGCAATTTACAAGTAAGAAGTTTGAAAGGATTTCAAGTGGTGTTGAGGAAATAAGTTGTTGTTCAGTAAGTGGAAAATACAGGAGCAGGTAGAGCAAGTGATATGTTCCAAATCAGGCTCATATCTCTGTGGGAACTGAGTTGGCAAATTTTCTGTGCTTATTCTTAGGAACATTATCCAAAGACATGCTATAATCCTGCCAATAGAAAATGAAAGACTACATAGAGACCTCATGTATACACAGCAAGACAGGTGGAGGTTAGGTAACACACTGATATGCTGTGGAATGAAATCATTAGGTGGAAATCAGGAGCCTTGTTAATCATTGTCACGCAGTTGTGCTGCTGAATTGCACGAGCAATACACTGGCTGTAAGTCCATGGATTTATCCCTTCCTCCTTCTGTTATCCTACAGCTACAACACACAGGCATGGGACACTCGAGCTCTGCAGAGGCAGGCTGAAAGCAGTGGGGTGAATCCTGGAGATGTAGCTGCCCTTCAGCACTCCCTGTCTCCAAATGCTCTTTTGGGGGCCAGAGGGCCTCCAACAGCTTAGCACCCTGTAGCTCCTGTGTAAGCACTTACCTGAAGGTCGCGAAAATAAATACTTTCCTCATGTGGAGTTTGCTATGCCATTAGCACATATGCACAGCATGCTAGAGGTCTGCATATCTTCCCCATGCTCAAATCCAGTGGCAAGAACAATTTGATGCCCATAGCAGTATTAGCACCTCTGGAAAGGTAGTATGTGATGCTGCAATACACTTAGAACTTCTCTGCACTTGAAAAGGGCAGTAAGGGACTGAATCAGGTGTCTCACACATCTTGCTGATGCACCTGATATACTGGGGAGCACCCACCCAAAAAAACCCACGTCCTTTGGATAGTTTGAAATGGAAGCTGGAGAAAGAAACGTCTTCAGCATATAGCTATGATGCATTTTTTCTGGTAAAATAATAAACAGATCTGTGGAAAACTGAGACATGAGTGCTTATTTATAACCATTTTTATCATATTATTGTGAACAGGAGGGCTGAATGGCATGAAGTCCTTTACTAGCCCACAATCCATTGCCAGGACAGACACAACAGAAAGGGAGGGAGCAAGGGAATGGCATGTAGGTTACGAATACCATGTAAATAGAGGAGAGTTGAGGAAAGGAGGATTTGACCGGAGCAGGGAGTATCAGTAAATATTTCTCTGAAAGTATAAATGGGGAGAAGTACAGCAGATAAAAGACAGGGTCAGATATGAAAGGAGGGTATGAAGGGAATACAGGTCTGGGAGTGGAAGGAACAAGTGGAGAAGGCAGGAGGGGAAGGAAAGCCAAATGGCCAAAGGATAGAGAAAGCCTTGATGCAGACTTTTTACTGGAAAGGACTGGATGGAGAAGTGAGAGATCTGAAAACTTTTCCTCCATTTGCTCAAGTCAGTAACACTGCAGGTATATTCCTCATAACTTCAGAGCTGCTCCAAATTTTCTTGTCTTCTCCAGGTCTTCTGGGCCCTGATTACTGGGCAGTCATTTTCCACCACCCTATACCAGAGAAGCACTCTGGCTGGTTGGTTTAGAGGCAACATTTCTGTGTACTTTACAACCCGCATAGGCAGCTCTGGTCCCTGGTCCCTTGACCCCATGGCCATTGTAGACCGCCATTATGAAACCTTGGAAGTGCCTTTGCTTTTCTTTGTCACTCAGGAGTAACTTGGGGAGCATACATGTTCATTGTTCAGAATTTGGTGTGCTTTAAAAACTGCTCTGTTTGGTAGGTTCTGGAGGTAAAATTAGACAGTTTTGAACAGTTTCATTTTTTGTGTCAGTATACGTTGCCTGACATGCTGATGGAGTTTGTCCCATGATGCAATTTATAGTCAGGTGCAAAGCCAGGAGAAATAAGCTGAGGGCACTGTAGATTGCAGAATGCCTTGCAGATGTCCAGAGCAGCAACAGTTTACAACAGCAACTAATTGGAGACTGACGCCCTTAGAAACCTAAAGGAGACACTAATTGCACTCTACTGGGGAGACAGTTAACATGCTAAGTCACTTATCTTTTCTAATTATTCTTGATCTGTTTGCTCATTATAAAAAAAGCATGTCTCTACAAGAAAGTGCTACTTTGCTTCTATTTCTGCTCCATCTTGTTCAAAGGCATGCAAATGGTTTGTCCTGTGGGACCTGTAGCCATGGTGTCTGCAGCTATGTTTTTGCTGCAATTCTGGGATTTTGTCCATGGCAGGTCAAGGTGCATCGTGTCTTAGGGCGGCAACTGCCCCTTTGGTTAAAGACCAGACGATCACTGTGCACACAAGTCTGCATCCTCTGTGCTATCCAACAGGAATTTTTCTTCTGAACTTTGTTTGTGTCTTGCCTTCCTCTAAAGTAAGTCTTTCCAGACCAGTTTGGTAATGTTTGTTCTTTTGGTACGGAAACACATAACAACAACTCTTTTTACATATGGACAAAGTAGTCAGGTGAGAAAGAAGGTATAAACAGAATTTTCTTCAAAGTGTTTCTTGGGAGACAGAGGCTATTTGCAGACTGCATGTTTCATGAAAAAGAAAGGCAAGCTTGTATGAAATTTGCAACTTAAAGAAGAGTATGTTTCAGCTATGGAACTTAGCTTTTTGAATGCTTCCTCAAACTGAATCAGCTCTGAGTCACCTACATTAGTGTTGTACATATTTGGCAGGCCTGGATTATTTGTAGTAGTCAAGGACACAGTTCTTGGAACCTTGTTGGGAACCAGGTGTGTAGTTTCCAGCCATATTTCCTGCCTCCACCTGTGACAGTGTGAGAGACTCCTAGCAGAGCTGGTGAAACTTTGCCTTTCTTCCCACATCCCTGCAAAACCTGTTATCTGATGGAAACTCTATGTGGCATAAGTAAAATCTGTTTTGGTGACATTTTCAGATTTTTTAAGACCTAAAATTAATGTGTATTTAACCTAACCTTGTGTTCGGGGGTTTTTCTTTTTTTTAAAAAAAAACCTAACTACTTCCAATGTAGAATTATTTTTATAAAAGCCTATAACCAAAAGAATCGGCTGTAAACAACTAAACGAAAAAAAAAAAAAGTAAGCAACAAAAATAATCATCCTACATTTCCCTCAATAAAGCTGCTTCTTGGATGTCCTTTCAAATTGATGATTGTTGTTGGCACAAAGATGTAACCTGATAGTTTATGGAGTGAAAAATATTCAGCTCATGAGTGCCCTATCACCAGCAACTGCAGCCTCTTGAAGACAATGTAATGTACTCTATGGAAAAAGTTTGAAAATATGCAATTTTTGGTGGAAGCCAAAGCTATTGTGCTGTTTTGAGACTTTTGAGTTTTGAGTTTTAAGGCATTTGAGAACATTTATACAGGAGTTTTATGGTAGTCTTATTGCTGTGAGATTATAGATAAAGGGTCTTCTATCTGAACACATCAGCTTATTTAGGTATTGACTATGTTTCCATTTCAGATTATGGAGTATGACCTCATCTTTAAAATCTTCCTTTTCTTTTTCATGACTAAGTTCATCTGACAAAAAAATAATTCAAAAGTTGAAGGACAAATACATGGAATAAACCCCAAAACAATAAAACACACTTTTATCTTCTTAATATTCGGGACAAAATTTAGTTAATACCTTGATGTGCTTTTTACTACTTGTTATTATCTGCTTCCAAAACACAAAATGTTGTCATTGTATTTTATATCTTTATTGTCTTAGAAAAGAAAGGTCTTGGTGGAAAACTCAGAATCTTTTTACACATTTTCATGCTATCTTAAAAGTTTACTTGAAATTGTGATAGAAATATTTTTAATACATCATAACTTCTTTTAAATTAAGACTTTTACAGAATATAAAATTATACAGGATTAATCAAGCTGAAAAGCAGAGATTTTTCATTGAAATTAATCTGATTTTTTTAAACATGTTCACTGATACAGTGCCACAGTAAACTGGTTCTTTTTCTGTGAATACACATAAATTTTTTAAGTAAATCTAGCCAGCTGCTATTAGATGCTCATGATTTGACCTAAACTGTCATTGCAGATGGCAGTAAATCAACAGTTTACAGAGGAGAAGGCAAATATAAACAAAAATAATCAGAGCTCTGGTCTTTGCAAGGGAGCCTCCAAATGAGCCAACATAAAAACTGGTCTCTGCTTTCCACTGTCTATAGCAAGAGCCCTCAGGTTATCAACGTATTAAACATGAGGTGGCTTGCAGATCAGCAGAACCTAGAAGCTTTCCTTCACTTGCAAAAATAGTGGTTGTAGACTCCAGCAAACACACAGAGAAGAGCAAAGATGTTGTGCAGCTCCTGGTGGGGCATAGCACTGCACAGCACATGGTATGTTTGCACAGCCTGGCCCACATCTGTGCTAGGCAGGTACTGGCTCCCAGAGGGAAAGGCAGGAGTTCACTGTGACCAGTTACTAAACTGGAAACTGGCTGGTATTATGAACTTTGCATTAGATTTAGCCTCAGCGAGCTGGACAGATGCTCAGTGATCTCTGCTTTTTAATCTCTTTCCTGCACATTCCCAAAAGGCACATACCTGGCTCATGAAATTCCCTGTGAAAAGTGGAGTAAAACACGGGGTGCCTGCAGACAGGCAGGTCTCCCCCATTCTTGCTGCTGAAATGATCAAAAAGGATTTCAGTGATTCTGAGGATAAAGTCGTCTTGTGTTTTTCTTTTTACAACATTTCCTTTCTTTTTGACATGTCATAAGCGGCAAGAGAAAGCAAAGCATTTTTTCCAGTTTCTTTTATCGGACATAAAATTGTTTTTTCTTGGCTTTCTGCATATATTCATATCTGAATTTTTAGGAGGAAAAGCCAAAAGAAATCAGCGTAGAAAAGAAAAAACAAAAAAAGGGAAAAAAAGACACAGCCCCCCAAATCAACTCCACATATAGTCATAATAGGATATTATTAAAAATTATCTGCTTTAAGATGGGAAATTAGCTTTGGCATTAATGTAGTCATCTTTGAAGGAAGTCTCAGGATGTAATTCTGCACAGTCACGCTGGAGAGGGAGATACTAGGAACTCTGATCTGCCAGTGTGGCAGATCTCCCACAGAGACCTCTATAGAGAGCCAGGCACCACAAGGGGAGGTGATGTTATCATGTATGGCTCCAAGAAGCCGCTATACATTGCATGGAGGCAACAGGGAGTGCCTCGTGTTTCTCTGGAGACACTGCCTTTGGCAGAGATAACTTGTAGGGAGATGCACATGCTTGTTTCCTTCTGAAGGAGCAGTTATGTGGTGTTCAAAGTGCTCTTACTGCAGACCTCTTGAATTGTTTGGCACTGCACCAACAGGAATGATCCTGGTTTCTTCCAACAGACACTGCTGCACTAATCTTATTTGTTTATACATATGTAAAACAAAACAGAACACCCCCCCACACCCCCCAAAAAAAATCCCCAAGCAGCTGCTTTATAAAAACAACTTACTTTTTCACCTGTGCCTCCAAAGGAGAATGGGCAGAAATATTGCTGTAGTTCATTGATTGTAAGATTTTTGGCTAAGTAATATATATATTTTGGCATCTAAATCCTTACTAAAATACCCAAATAAACAGACAATTTTCCCAATAGTGTTAAGTAATCTGTGGTAACGACTAGAGGTCAGCAGGGATAACCAGTTGATTATCAGCACACATTTGAAATCAGGTCACAGACTTCTGAAGTTTGAAGTTGAGAAGCGAACTGTTAATATCTTCTGTGAAGGTCAGAAAGACATCCTGTGTGATGACAACATTAAAGAAATAAAAACTGAAATAATAATTAGCCAGTAATTGCAAGCTTTGACCAAATTCTTCCTCCACTTGGTCAGAGAAGATGAAAGAAGGAGCGTTTTGAATTCTGCAACCATAATTACACTTCTGGCTTGGAAAGGGTTGCTCACAGGAAGCAAATCTGCAACTTGAGATGAGTGCTAGCTGTGGTGGAATGTTCATTGATGGTGAAAAAAGTTCATTTGATGGTAAACATTGAGCTGACTCAAGTGTAGCTGTACCTAGAAGGTCCTGTGTTCTCTGGGTCAAAATGGGTATCTGATTTGCAATAGCTGGATTAAACCATGCAATTAAAAAGTCCTGCTTCTAAAACCTAAATATAGCTGCAAATAAATGTTTAGCACTATGGGAAAGACTGTGCTTCTAACATATTGATTTGCTAAACCTGTGTTGGTCAGGTAAAACAGGCACTGCATGCATGGTTCCTCTCTCTTTCTGATGCATTCATTAGTACACATCTAAAAACTTGGAAGGGAAAGTACTATATTTATTGGATAGTAGGAAAATGTCCAGTGATGACCTAAGCAACTGATAGTTTTCCTCCATTACACACAATAAAAATTTCTTTTGTGTTTAACAAGTTTGATTGATTAGGTAAATCAATGTCCATTTCCAGAATCATTGCTCCCAGATGGAGGCTTTTAGTGTTTACTTCACAAACCCTTTTGTTTCTCTTTTTATTCTTCATTTTTCCCCAAAGATTTGTAACTAAGTTATAAAATCAATTTGGGAAGAATTTTGGTTGATTGATTTTTGGCCCCAGCAAAAAATAACACAAGGTTTATCATTATCAGCTACAGTATGCACTCTCCAGTAGATTAAATGATATCCATTTGGAATGATGGAAATGTGAGATGAAGAGGATCTTAAAGTAATAGTTCTTCATGTCACTTCCATTGCCAATGCAGGATTATTCCCTGCAGTATATATTTAATAAAATGAAATTTAAGAAACTATTAGAAAGTGAGGATATGTTAGCAACCTAATCATCATAGTTCAAATATTTAGATTCCTCCACTTGACAGCCTTGGCAAGGTTATGTCAACCTGCAATCTATCTTAGATGGATAAACAGACTGCAATACATATTGAATTTGGATGACATCTTCAGCTGGTGAAACTCCATGGAATTCACAATTTGACCTTCTACCAGTTTTTTGTTTCTCGAGAGTCTCCTTAAAATGGTGTGCTAGACTTGTAAGGTGGTTGCCGTCTGAAAATGATTGTAATCATGCTGAGGAAAAAAGCTGTCCACATATCACTGGCATATAGCAGTTTCCTCCCTTTGGCTGAAAACAAAGTTTGAGGCATGTCGTGAGTATGTCAAGCAAAACAAACTTCTAAAATATCTTGTTGCTGTGGTCTGACAAAATATTTTGGGAAAAGCAAACAGTGTCTGAGATGTAGTTAAAAACCTATTCATGTATGGTGATTGTACTGCTTTTACTGCATGCATTAATGTTACTAGACAGAAAGGAATCCTTACTTCAAGTTATAAATAGTTAACCTACAGAAAGTTTGCTTCCCCAAGAAAAATAAATGCACAGTCCCTTGGACTGAACAAATTTCCCCGCAGTTGGGATGTTTTACTCCTCGGCCTTAAATAGTAAGTTGATTTCTTCAAGGACAGTATCTTTAATGACAGGAGACATCTGGGAATGTTTTATTCAAGGTCTCTGTGTGGGGAGCAAAGTGATACGTATCATTGGCTTATATTCACTGATTCTTGCAACTTCACTTTCTTCTGTTTCATGCATGGTGCAAGCATATCTAGATATTAAGGGTCATCTCAGCTTCTTCCTTCAGTAACTTTTCTGCTGGGAATTCAGTAGTCTGAATACAGAATTCAACAACAGCAGAGCCAACAGCAGCTCAGATACAAGGATAAAAGAGGACTTCAGGAGGTCTGAAGCCACTTCAGCTGCGTTGCACTAAGGAGATCAGCACCCAGGCTTGAGTGCATGTTTCAGTCTACTGGTGATACCCCTATTGCTGTTTCTGTACTCATCCATGAGAGTCTGGGGCCCTTATTCAGCTACCATGAAGAAACCTGTGCAGCTCTGTAGCAAAACCCTGTGCTTACCTCAGGGTGAGAAGAGAGCATGGAGCAATTGCACTTAGAGGGAGTGGCTGAAGCAGAGCTGCAGCTTCTGTTATAGCGTAAGCATGAGAAGAAGGCTCAGTCAAAAGCAAATATTTGGTCCAGGTTATAATCCCTCCCTCACAGAATGCCTTGTTGGCTTTTGACTGTCTCAGTTCCTCCCAGAGGAAATTTCTTGGCATGTAATAGCTATAACACAAATTACCCTGAATGGCTTGAGTTTGACTGTACTAGATAGCATCCCTGAAAACTGTGCAGAGCCTCTTGCAGCACCTCTTGCAACCTGTAGATTTAGTGAGAAGAGGGAAACACTGAGGAGGGATAGGGATAAGGTTAGGCTGGATCTTGTTGCTTCTTCCTTTTACCTGCACAAGCTAGAAGAAAGTGGTGCAGGATTAAGCAAAAGGGTAGCCAGCTTCTTAATGATATGAGCTGTATGCCAAACTTTCATAGGGCAAGCCCCAAATGCGTACCTTAGTATGTTTTCCAGGGATCCCACAGACTCTGTGTAAAATAAGTGAACAGACAACTGGAAAAGGTACAGGAATGCCACTGGATCCTTGTTTATACACTTTTAGAACTTTCCCTTGCAGCTGCAGTTCAGATTACCAAGGAGCTTCTGCACTAACCCAGCCCTGCTGTGGAGATGGCCTTAGCATGGAAACCACAGTTGAGCTGCTAATGAGCCCCAGGCACTTCAGGTCACTGTACAGTTGCTGTTAGTGCAGCACCTTCCTCTAAAAGCCCTGATCACTGAGGGCAGCCTGTCGGAGGATATTCCTGCCAATGGGGCTGAGAAAGCACAAGGTTGATGGCATCGTGTGGGGCCTGGGGTGGAGGAAGCAGCTTCACTAAGCTTAAAAGAAGACCTTGCACCAAGTTTACCAAGAAAAAAAAAGTGAAAGGGAATGTGGAAATCCATTTTTAGAAGTGACCTTACCACAATTTATAATGAGCGTCCTGGGTTTTCCTCTGAGTCATGGAGTAGTCAAAAGCTGCTTTATGCAGCGCGTGTCCTCGGCAGTCTCTGTGGAGCTTCCCTTGGCTTCAGACAGTTAAATCAGATCTCGGCACAGCATGTGTAGCGCATTCTTGTGGTCATCTCTGCATTCACGTATTGCCACAAAATATTTAAAGAGGTGCCAGCTGTCTACTGGAAGGTGCCATAACTGTGTGTATCCACCTGCTGGGATTTAGAGTTGACACAGATGATCATCAGCCTGTTACAGACACCAGTCCCCAGTGAACAGCTCCGGTTTTCCACCTACTAAATGTTTTCTCTGTAGAGATGGAACAATCCATTTCAACGGGGCTTTCTGGCTTACAATCAAGAATGGTTTAAAGTTACAGTATGTTTCTTCTTTTATTATTTCTTTCCTTACCAGGACATAACAGTAGCTTAATGTTTAAACTGGCATTAGAAAAAAAAAAAGGTAGGAGATCTAAATATTTTTTAAATAAAAGCAGTGTGCTCTTAGTGCCAGGGTTCCCTTCTTAATAACCGTAATTCTGTTTATTAATGTATGTGGCTTGAAAATATAAAAATCACTGCTCCCTAACTGGCCATGCTGCTAAACTAAGCACATGAAGAGTCCTCTGCCAACAGTGACAAATAAATCATAATGTTCAAGACTGAAGCTGACAGCTCTGTAACTAGGCACAAGTGGCCTGTGTGCTACATAGCAGCTGTCTGGGTGACAGGCTTGTTTTCAGTTTGTCATGGAAGGGAGTAGGTGGTCTTCTGCATCCAGGGAATCCTGACACACAGAAATAGGAGCAGCTTTTCACAAGAAACAACTAAGGTCATATGCAAAGCTCACTGAAGGGTGTTTCTTTAACTTTCTCACGTGTCATGCCTTGGAAGAGAAGTAACTAGTTAAATCCCAATTGAACATTTAACCCCTTTGAAAAAATCCTGTGTTTTTATTCTCCTTCATCCTTTGAGGTTCATAAAAGTGTTTCACCTTTGGGTATGCTTTTAGTGAGGAGGTGTGTCAAAATGTATGTGGGATGGTGCTGCAGAGGTGAGTTGCATATTCAGTGGAGGTAGAGGCTAAGCCTGGGACAGGCTCAGTTACCTTTTCAGTAGCCCTTTCTCCCTTCAACTTACGTCGTTCTTCTTGAAAAGAGCTACTGAGGCTTCCTTGCAGGCTTTGGTGTCTCTGATGAAAGTGGAGCCTCTGTATAGCAGCTTTTATGTTTGTAAGGTCTTGAAACCCAGGAAGTGACTGGATTTTCAGCACGGAGATGACTCCAGCTTCAGGGCAGAGGAGACTAAAGGAAATTTTGCGAGGTTTCCCTGAATCACCTAGCAGACAATCCCTCTGGCTTCAGATCTGAATCAGATGTACTGGATTTTCATCTAAACAGAGGTCAGCAGGTGAATACTTCTGCTGCAAGGAGAAAATCAGGCCTCGTGCATGTGGGTCATAGGTGATTACCTCATATACTTTCAGCAGTTGCTCTAAATGGTTTCTCCTGTGAATGATGATATTGTGACAAGGTACAGTAGCAACCAGGGTTTCTGTTTACCCTAATTCTCTAAAGAGAGGACCAATGCTGCAGGGTAAATATGAGAAAATAAGGTATGTGTTTATATTGCCTTCCTGCTTAAATATTTGGTGACATACATAATAAAAGGTATTTTCCTAGAGCTGTGAAGCTTGACGTGTATATTTGTTTGAACTTTTGGGACATTTCTACCATAATCCCTCAAAACAATACGAGCTCATTCAGAAGACTATGACTCCCTTGATTGGTAAAATTATTCAGAGTTCAAGCAGGAGCAAACCAAATCCATTTTGCAAACCCATATTATAAAGATTCCTTTGCTGCATTATGGCAGGGAGAGGATAAAATAAAATGCTGAGCCTTAAAACTGTTCAATGTCTCACTTGAACACAAGAATAATGGACATTCAGGAAGCAGCTTTTCTCTAGGGGTGTGGTTTTCTTAAAAGTTGTGTGATTTCTCATCAAATATTCACAGGACTAAGATCAATATGTAAGTGTCCTGTGACACAGCATTCAGGTGCAGAGGGAAGAAACTGGTTTAAAAATAGCATCCAGTATCTTTGTAAGCTCTCCAGGACCTGACCCTGAGGTGGTTGTATGTTTTAAAGCACAGTGTATTTCTTCAAATGAAGAATCAGAGGAACTGCATCTGGGTTGAGATTTTGGGGTTGTTTATTATTATTATTATTATTGTTGTTGTTGTTGTTGTTGTTGTTGTTGTTGTTGTTGTTGTTGTTGTTGTGATTATTGTTATTGTGATTATTGTTATTGTTATTGTTGTTACTGTTATTGTTATTATTTCTTTTGATGACTACCATTTTGATTTTGGGTTTTGACTTGGGATGACTATTCTGTCTTTGAAGCCCTGAGGTGTTCTCCTTGTGTGGAACAGAAGGAACTGGATTAGGACAAGACATGGAAGAACATCATCCATTGAGGGATATTCATGCTAGGTCTAGGCATTTCTGTAGTTAACTGTGGAGAAAGATGGGCTCCACTCACCCATTAGGGAGTCAAAGGAAGCACCCAATGTTCATCGATGTGCACACATCCTGGGCAGAAACAACTGTGCCCTGTATATTTGCAAGCCAGCTTCCAGGGAACTAAATTCCCAGGGTAGAAAATCCCTGCCATTCCTCTTAACCAAACACAGTGAGATGGTGAGGTTTCAATACCGTACAGAGGGATTAGAAAGAGAATCAGGCCCTTGCTGTAGTTCCTTGTGGGGAGACTTCCAAAAGCTGTGTGAAGATGTGATGCTAGCCAAGTATGCAGAGACACCAGAAAGTGTGCAGAGGTACACATGCTGGGAAAGAGAATAAATTATCCCTACTGAGGCTTTGTGGTAAGGCAAATATATTATCTCTGGCCCCTGAGCTAGGTCAGAGTAAGATACTCCAGCGAAGCCCGGGCACTCAGACAGTAAAAAATCAAATCTTCACCCACAGGATTGCACAACACAAACAGCTGTGGATAAGGGAAACAGAAGGCTAACAAAGTTTTGGGTTTTTTCTTTGCATTCCTCTGTTTTCAATGGTCATATAGGGGTCTTTTGGCATTGATTTCTTTTCATTTTGTTCAAGTTTTTTCTTGTTCTTTTAGATTTGTCTAGAACACTACCCCTTTTCTGAAATCTGCAGTCTTCTGAAATCAAGAGGAAACTGATCAGAAAGCAGTCCAAGCCTTTTCAGGAAAGTCAGCATGATTTTTTTGAAATAAAAAGTCTGGGAAATATCCATTTGTTCCCCTTAGAAATTTTTTTCTGAAACCTTACCAAACAATTTTAGTTTGCTTCATGGATTCATTTTATTTCTTCATTCTGTTCAAAATATTACACTGTAAAAATCAAGATAAATATATACTTGTAAAATAAAACAAAACCCAACAGAAACAATTGGGGTTCTCATGTTGTTGAAGAAAAGCTGTTTTCATATGCCTTAATGAAAGAAACACATTAAAACAGGGGGTTTGGTGAAATTACTGGGTTTTTCCTTAATATATTTTGGTTTCAAAGAATGAAATATTTTGATGGAAAAGTTTTTCCCTCCAAAACATGACATCTGTTAAGAGTTACCTGAAACCATTGGCTTTCTATTGCCAGCAGGGATTATTCTGCCTTCAGATTCACATTTTAATCGTGTGTTGAATTAAATCAGAGTGAAGATAACCTAGCACTCCACCTGACAGTAAAAGAAAAACAAAAGGATTAATTAATTCAAATAGCAGCAGAAATCTATATTGCATGAAGGCTCACCAGTGCATCTATATCTATATCTATATCTATATCTATATCTATATCTATATCTATATCTATATCTATATCTATATCTATATCTAATCTATATCTATATCTATATCTATATCTATATATCTATATCTATATCTATCTATATCTATATCTATATCTATATATCTATATCTATGGTCAGGGTAATGATCTGATAGGTTTTAATGAGTTTTTCATCACTTGTTGCAACAATTTGGGAAAGACTGTTAGACCTGAAGTTACCTATTGCTTATTACTTTGAAGGACAAGGGAGAGCCACAATTGCAACATAAACAGCTGAGCAAGGATGAAGTGCCAGTTTAGCAGCCTGTCACAGTGTGATGTGTGGGTGAGTGTCAGCGTTATAGCTGCTTCTTCCCAAAACTGGGATCAGGTATACAGCATGGGACAATGCTGGTGGGGAACTGCACTCTTTGCTTATCTCATCTTTAAACCCACTGCATAGGCCCTAGGTGAATAGAGCGGTCCTAGAAATCGCACTGCCCTGGGCAGAAACCTGCTCGCACTTGGAGTGTGATCTGCTGCCTTCTGAAGGAAGACTTCTGTGGGTTTTACTGGGCTTTAAGTCAGGCTGTTGGAGAGGGTTTGTAGAACAAGAAAATGGAAAAATCTAGAAAGTGTTTTTCAAACTACAGCCAAATTGTTGGCCACAACAAGTTGAAATCATTGACCAATCTGCAGCCAAATCTTTGCTCACTAACTTAACTCAAGCTCAGTGCTTTCTCCACGTCTAACAAGCTAGTGGATGAAGTTGGTGCTGATCCATCTACTGGAGGAAGACCACCATTGCAGAACATACTGTATCTGAAAGGAAGGGATTTCTGAGAGAACAAGAAAGTGTGTAGAAAAGTTACATCATGAGCAGCTGATAGGAGTGGTGTTCCTCTCTTTTTTTTTTTTTGGCCCCAGTTTGAGTTTTGCATGAAGAGAACACTTAATCCTGCTGGAAAGGGACTGGAAGAGTTGCAAAACCCAGCTAAGGTTTTCATTGTGTGAAAGAAAACTTGCCCTAAGGCACAAAAAGGAGAGTAAATTCAAAGTTTGTGGGGTTACCCAGAAGTAAACTGCTGTAAGAGAGAGTAAGAATTACTGCTGTAAGCTTTGCATCCTTTCCTATAAAAATAGTTTACCTTCTTCTCTTTATGTGGAGTGCTAAATACTTCATAAATGCCTTATGAAGCCATTTCTTATTCTCTTCTAAATGTCAGTCAGGCCAAGCCCCTGCTGCAGGAAGTACAGCTCACCTGGCTCTGCACATGAAAGGGGTGCTTGGGAGCAGAAGTACATGTAGTTGTACTGCAGTTCCAGACTGGTGTTAATGTAATAGCAATGTGATAGTGAATGAGGCCAGGTGGCCTTGGTAGCACTGAGGTGTTCAAATAGCTCTGCAGCATATCTGGTTCTTACATCCTTCCTGACAGCTGCTGAAGTCTGATGGTGCTATTTGCTTTCCTTATAGTTTTATTACCATCAGGTAACAGAAGCCATACAGGCCTTCTAGGGAGCTTTTATGACAGAATAAATCAGAACGAAAGGAAGACTCTGAATACCACAGGGGAGGAGGGAGGAAATGTAGCCCAGCTCCTTTCCTTGCTATTGGAAACACACAGATATTATCTCCAGGTATGCAGGAGTGTGTCACATTAAATCAGGTTCCAGCATACTGGTGTGTTCACGAGTTCATACACCTTTTGACATTACCAATCCTCAACTAACAAAACTTCATGAGAAACATCTGTTTGGGTTACCTAACGCCAATATTGATTCTGGCCTCACCCTGCCTGCACAGAATGGAGGAATTTGGTATGCCATTTGTTTCTTTTTCGTGAACACAGTAGCATACATATTTGTTTTCTTTCCCCTCCCCTCCTCCATCCAAGTCTGCAAAGCAACCAGTGAACTATGTATCTTTCTTTCTCTTTCTCTTACTGTAGGCATGTTTGTCCATAGTAGCTGCAACATTAGGTCTCACTGACCCAACCCAGTAGGTTAAACAGAGAAGAAAAACAAAACAAGACAAAACCAAAACCCCAAAAAACCTTTGTCCCACTCAGGCATTTGGGGGGTGAGGGAGGGACAATTGATTCTGAGCTCCTTTAATTTAAAGAGCACATAGTGTCAGCTTCAGTAAAGCCAGGGTTTAAAAGAAATAGTAAGTGAATGACTTGAGCTATATTTTCGGAGAGAGGGAGACAGGTAGGAAAAAGGGAAGAGGAAGTGTGATTGAATCATCGGGGTGATCAAGACAAATGCAAGTTGCTAGAGCACAGGTGCCCAAAGCTTCAGAAAGGAAGCACATGGCACTGCTGCACTTGGAGCCCCATCCTGTGGCTATCCCAGTCAATCTGGAACAGCTCTCCTGACTCAGTGACGAGTCCAGTTCCTGAGCTCTTGTTTCATGCAACAGGGACTGAGCTCACAGTCTGGCACAGGGGATGTCTGCTCTTGTTGTGAAACAGTGTTCAACTTCAAATGTCAAATGATGAGGTAATTCTTATTCACAGTTGTTTATTTTACCTTTGAAGGGAGGGGGGGAGGAAGACATTAAATAACCCCTATAAAAAGTGTCATATATGTAGCAAAATGTTTCACCACTCCCTTATTTCCTAATGCGAACCTAATTTTTTTTTATATTTTACAATCATCTCAAAAGAAAAGTAATTTTATGTCATTAAAATCTCAAGGTAATAGGCTGTTTATTCTGAACCTGAGATATCTTCTAGTACGTACTTCGTGTTAACATTCATCATAAAATCTCTGCTATATTGTACAAGCAGTGCAAAGAGGTCTTAGTGTAAAACACCTAGATGCTATGGCTTTCCTTTAGGACCAACCAGAGGAAAAAAAAAAAAGAAAAAAAAAAAAAAACCAAAACAGAGAAGGTGGCTTTTATGTAAGCACAGATTGCTTGCAAAGAGAAATGGATATTTTTTTCTAGACCTAACAGTGCCATTAGTTGAATGGTATAAAAGACCCACTCAGAAAGTTCCCATTTTCCAGCTACCAGAAAGCTTTCAGACTCTCTCGCATGGCCCAGAGATTTTATTTTGTGGAATAACAAGTCCAAGGTAGCAATCTGACATGACTTTATCAGTGCTTTTAAAAAAGAAAATCAATTTTCTTAAAAATTTTAGAAGATGTGTAAAAAAAGTGTTGTGTTTGTTCCCAAGGTGAGAAACCTAACATATGCCCAGGAATTAAGAGATGGGAGGAGGAAAAAGATGTGCACAGATAAAATAGCTAGAACATAAACATGAAATAGCTGCCTTCCCCAGCCTACACTAAAGACTGGACTGGGGACCTCAGAATTAAAAACTTAATGGGTTATTGCTTGTGAGCGAGAAGATCCCTTAGCAGGACTGTCACAGACTCCTATTCTCTGTAGGTCAGGCGAAGGGTGAACCTCTAAAACACTCATTGGTGTAGAAGGGCACATGTTAGTATATTATTATCAGGCTAGTAAAACCATATGAAGAAGGTGGAAAGGAAATTGGGGAAAGGAGTTTGAGGAACAAAGACAGTGATTTTGGAAACAAAAGACAGCCCTCCTTTGTCAGGTGAAAAAAAGAATCCTGTATCTACAGCATTGGGTAAATGAGTACAGAGAGACTCAGAGACCAGCCAAAGCAATGCATGGTGATGCTAGGCAATAAATTGGGGTTTCATGTTTTTTAATTTAACCATCTTAATCACAAGTCTCATTTTCAACACAGAATGAAGACAAGGTCTGCAGGACAGAGAGCCAGAATTTATCAGAAACACAACTGGCAAGTAAAGCTGATAAATGTTAAGAGAAATATAAATGCATTGACAGTTTTACAATAAAAATTTATATATATATACACACACACTTATATATACACATGCACACTAGATATAAACACACACACTTAATTCAGAGGTGTGGGTTTTCAAAAACAGGGTATTAGAGATGTCTCACTTCACTCTTTGGAAAAACATGTCTGTTTAACTGAGAAATGGAACTGATTTAAAACAAAGTGTGCTTCATCTGGAACCCAGAGGAGCAGCATTACTGACCAGTCCTAAGCACTGTATTTGTATAAAAGGAAGGTTTTCACTGCATTATCTTAACTGTTACCTCACAGAACAGCTCAGGTCATTTCTGAAAGTCACTCAACATGAATGACAGACATCTCTTATGTTACTGACTGTTATAAATTTCAGTAGGCTTACAGGACTATTAAAACTGGCCAAACTTTTGAGATAAAACTGTCTTTTAAATTTGGCAGGAGCAGGCAAACCAAGTAAACCTGTGGTAATCTTGGCTGCAACTCAACCTACTTGGTGTTCTGCAGAAAGTTTAAGTTTGCAATTTGTGCATAAGTTATTCCTAGTTAATTCTAGGGTATATAGTCCGTGGCTGTGCTGAGGGGCTACTGCTGAAGAACCAGAGCTAACAACTGTGACAGAGCACATAGGCAGACAGAGATCCAATTTAAACTACCGTTGGGTTCCCTAAATCTCCTGTCTTTTGTTGTATGAAGCACCCACCTTCCAGCCCCTCTGATACTACAGAAAGGTAAACAAGAATTAAATTCAGTCCTTCCCTTGCCTCTGGGGATCAGACTCCAGTTCTCTGATGGAGGTTTGTCTTTCTTCTGCCAGCCTCTTCCCACAGGGTCATCATACCCATCATACCATCAACAGGGACATCAAAACATCCTTTGCATTCAGTGCAACAACCATCCTTTGCATTCAGTGCAACACTGCACTGTCAGAAGTTTTGTATCTAGGAGTGATGGACTGGTGACACAGCTTTGGAGCTGACAACGAAGTACTGTATGGAAACATATTACAAGATAATTCTGAACTGTTCATGTGGACCTGTTTTCAAGATACCTCTTTATCTACCACACTGTCATTGGCCATTTTTGACAAGATTGCTATGCTTGTCTCTCCCAAAACTTGAATTATGGAGGGATAATTCCTGGTTCTATAGTTAAGAAGACAGACCTTCCCCTTTAGTTCAGAGAATGTTTTTATTTCCATGAGCAGCTGTGGTTTGTCCCCAGTTTTCTAATACTAAAAAGAAAGCCTAAATGCAGGCATTTTTGTCAACCTTATTGTTATAAACCTCTAACTGTTATAATATGCAAGCTAATAAAATAGGCCAAATTCCTTTAAAATCCAAAAGTCAGGCTGTTAATCAGTGTGAGGCATATGTGAATTACTTTATTTCTCCTCATACTATTGCTAAGACCCATGAGTTCCTCCTCACAGATCCAGCTGGAAGGAGGATATCTTCAGGGATATCTTTATCTCCCTGTAATAATTCAAATTATTATTGGAACCATCACTGATAAAAATGAGATTACTTCCAAGTAAGGTCATTAGCATAAATCAGGACAGTTGCCATAACTGCAATCTATCCAAAATCTATGCAGCAAAACTAGGAACACAGAGCCATAATGTGTTCTTGAATAGAAGAGAGAAACAAGATATATGAAAATGTATGTCTTTCATCCATCATACCGAAATTTCTGTGTGCTCTGTGCACCGATGTTTTCAAATTCATGATTTCCTCTTTTTTCTTAGGTTCCCCATCACTAATCCCATGTCATAGCTGAAGCCAAATTTTGTGGAGCAAATCAGAGTAGTAAATCTGATATAATGTTAGCATATAGTTAAAGCAGGACTCTAAATTAGATTTTGTAGAACTCGTAAAGTTTGGTCACTTCTTACTTTTCCTTATTGTTTTTATTTATGTCTCCTCTTTTATTGTTGTTTAATAGAATTGATTTTCAGAAACTATTTAGCTGATAAAAATATTTACAGAGAATAGCTGAAGCACTTGAATTAAAACTTGTGTGTGTTAAAAAAATCCTTTTATAGTGGGGAGAGATGTAACCACAGCTGTATTCAAAAATGACTGCAAATCTCGTGTTCTCAGCACCACAGATAATAACGCACAGCAGGCAGAAAACAACACAGACTTTTTTTACTTCTTACCAAGAATAACTACAATAGGAAACAAAATTGCATATATGTATACCTACACATATATAGTTGAACAAGGCCATGTGAAGGCTAGAAAAATTTTGTCTATATTTTTTAGCAAGAAAGTGTTTTCTAGGGGGTAGCTTTAGTGGACCTGTTTGCAGTGCTGAGGCATTGTAAGTTTATCAATTTTCCCTAAATGTAATATTAAATTAAAGGTCTTTGTGGAAGCTCAGAATAGTTTGTGTAGGATTTGTTGTTATGCTGGTGCCCATTCTCTTTAATTCAGAAAATGTGTACATTGAAAGGTATAACAACAGGGAACCACTGAAGAACAGACAAGTGGTTCTTTCAGAACAGAATACCTGGCTATCTTGGTTTACATTTTCTTTCCAACATGGAATTTAATCACGTTTCTCCATGTGTTTGCATACACAATGGGCAAAGCATGTTAATATTGCTAAGACAATGTGGATTCTATGACGTCTTGAGTTAATAACCTTATTAGCAGAGATGATAACATTATACAGTGCTTCTGTCTGTTTCTGTAGCCATCCAAGCATGATGAGAACATTGCCAACTATGAGCATGGTGGTGCACTTTATCAACAGATAGAAGGGCAGAAAGGACCAGAGAAATAAATGCAGTTACTGGTCACAGGAAAAAAAAGCTGAATGTTTTCCCCAAGTGTTATTTTTTTCTTACAGTGTAAAAACAGGTAAAAAATTTGGGGCAGCATTAGTTCTATCTTTAAACACCTCCCAGTATATTTCAGGAATTTTTGCATTATTTTCCAAATTTGAAAATATAAGGGAGCAAAGTCTGTGTGTGCTTGAAAGGCAAAGCTGAACCAGATCAAATGTTACTTCATCAATAGGCTGACATGACTCAGGTGGATTATAACAAACCCCTTTTTTTGCACTTGATTCTGAGTGATGGCACAGCTGCATCTAGACAAAATTATATTAATTTAAACTGTCCTACTTCCAAGTGAAAGCATATAAATTTACTCCCTTGATCTATAGGTCCAACCCATTGTTTGGGACTTATCTTAGCTCAGTACATATTTTTCCCAATGCTAGTAATTCACATGAAGGTGTCCTGTAGTCTCTTCATTTTACCTCTGTTGGCCCCCTGACATCTTCCAGTATCCTAACTGTATGCCCTGGTCACTGAAATTGAATGGATTTCTTAATTATCCAGATCTCCTGAAAAGGGTTCTTTATTTGATAGTCTGCAACTCCCAGATATCTTTGAAGGGATGGAGTGGCCTGTCAGTGAAGAGAGGATAAAAAAGCGCTGCCTGCTCCTGGTATGCTGGTCTGAACATTATTGTATATTCACTCCCACTTAGGCAGGAAAAGGAAAAGGATAATGACTGTGAAGTATATAAAATGCTAACTATTTGATCCAGATTGTACTGGTTTAAAAAGAGAAGATCTTCAAGTATATTGCTGTTAGAAAAAAGAGACAGCATGAGCATGTGAAGAAGGCTGCTAAAGGGCATCAGACTACCAGCTTTCTGAAACATGAAACTTTCAGCACTTTGCAGAGAGACAGCATTTTGAGGACTGGACAGAGGTTTCCATTCTTTACTAAGGAAAACGGTCTTTTGCAAGCCAGGCAAATAAAAATAAACATACTTATTTTCTCAGCTGTATGACTTTTTCTTAATAGTTTTAATGAAGTTGCTGTTAATTGGAGAAAACACACTAACCATATCCCCCCCCAAAAAAAACCCAAACCCAACAACTGGTGAAATCAGATGAGTAAAACATGAAAAAATAGTAATAATAATAGTTTTCTTCACTTTTACTATAGGGACTTAAAGAAGCAAATCAGTCTCGGGACACAATAGGAAGTTAAGATAAAAACAAACTTTCCACGCTCGGTATCAAGAGAGTGAAAGATTTAACTAGCAGGCTCTTTATTTAAAAAAGCTAAATTCCACCTACTGCTTTTTTTTCACTGTGTGTGTGGGGTTTTTCCATGAATAATTTTATGTGTGTTTCCAAAGCACATGCAATGTGCAGCAAATAATGATCTGTCAAATTTATGTGGAATATTATTCCTTGCCATTTCTATTGTACAGGTGAGACAGCCTGAGGAAGCAGGCCCTGTTCACTTGCAGCTCCATGTTTCTGTTCGCATGTGAATGCATGTATTTTTGTCTACAAAACCCTATTCAGATTTCGCCCTTGAACGGAAACTATGAAATTCTTGATTTTGGTATGCAGGTAATTTTGTGGCAATGAACCCATGAATCTGGAAGACAGCAGAGTGTGGGGAGGTGCACAGGATTTTAATTTTGAGAATACTATATGACAATAAAAGGAGAAGAAATACTTCTAATAATCTCATTGTTTGTAGAATAGATATATAGTGAAAAAATTACCATTCAATGTACAATGCACAAAAGAGTGTATGTGTGTGTTAACTGTCCACAATCTAATATTTCTTTGCTCTTTATTGGGAAGACTTCAATGGTTTGTTTCTTATGATGATAGTAACCTGGATTGTAGCTTATTTTTCATTATATCCTGTTGGTTAGGTGCTTTCTTGGATGTTACATTTGAGACAAGCTTTATAGTACTTTTTATGTAACCTGATACCAAGATTTGTATTTCATAAATCACCCTTCCTAACAAACTTCATGAAAATTTTGCCCTGCCTAGAAATCTGAAATTTACTTTCAGAAAATATAGTCTCCTTCTCAGGAAATCATTGTCATTAAGTGGTCATTTTAAAATCAGTTAAGTGACTTGTGCTTAAAGATAAGCACGCGCTCAAACACTTTACTGGCCCCTAAGGGGCTGATATGTACTTATCTTTTGTGTTCACAAAACAAAAATACCAAAGAAAACCAATAGACTAATGTGAAGTTCTTTCAGTGACTGTGAGGATGCAAAGCTGTGCTCTTCTCCATGATACTCCCAAATAGCATAAGCCAATCTTAGTGACCACAAACACCTAAGCATTATTTGGCATTTCACTACTAATGTAATGATGGGGCCTAGACGTCAAGGATAGATGGCAAGATTTTCCAGAGACGTACCTGGCCCAAATTAAATTCTTCACTGAATGCATTTTATTCTTGCCTAATTCAGTCAAGGCTGTGCTTTTTGAAAAGTTATCCTCTGATTCAAACTCACATTGCTGGGATGGATTCCAGGGGCCTGACCTGGGTCAGAATACAGTGCCTTCTGCTATATGCTCTAGCACCCCTTCCCTCTCCATCCCCTAAAGAAAAGAAGAGAAAAATAAAAGAAAAAAAAAGAATCTCTGAAATTGTTAACATATGAAAGATAACAACCCTGAGCCAAACCCTCAATCTAGTTCTTCCTTTGTTAATTATAAAGCAACAGAATAGCTGGCACAAATTTCTTGGCTAAACATGCAGGCTGTAACTCCTATGACAGATGATGTTCTTATACTAGCCAATACACTCATGTAGACTGTACCACTGTATATATCCCATAGCTGTTTCCTTCCTGCTAGATCTGCCTTTTTGCAATAAGCATGTCCTTTATCCAAAGTGTATTGTTAATATTAAACATATTTTTATGATATACACATGACCAAGAATAATTAGCACTGTATCCCAAGGGTGTAAATGCTAGAATTTAATTTATTTCTGTTTATTATATCACTACTTTTTTACAGCTGTTTCATCATTACCAAGTATAATTTGTTTAAAAATATTTAGGGATGTTCTGGAAGGCTGTTGCAATCAACACAAGGCAACAACATGGAAGCAAATCATTTGTTTGCTTCAAAGAATGAGAGATTTAGCTTTTCGAGACTTGGGTCCTTCTGGATTATGATTTGTCAATATCTATTTTTTTTCCTCTAGCCATCGTTGACCAGTACAAGAACATATGAAAAGCAGCAGCATTCCTGAGAAATCCCATCTGCATTAGTGCTGTACTAGCACTTGGAGAAGTGGGCTTTTATGTTCTGTGGTCGGAATGAGCCACAGGCATGGTTTTGGGGTATGACAATTTATGAGTGGTTCCGAAACAGTCCAATGCTATAAAAATAAACAAAACCAAAAGAAGATCTAGAAGTTGAATTTTACCATTGTTTGAAATAACACTTGAAGCTCTCTTTTGTGTTTTGTGCAAGACTGGCTTTTTCAGAACTCCCCAGGCTGAGCTATAGTTGATGAGATATAGGCAGCCTGCTTTGAATAACAGATGAAAGAACAAATCATGCTTCACTTGCTCCTTGTCTGTGCTGGAGTTAGAGTTTAGAGTCTCAGTCAATCACTGATTTCTTTGGAAGTGAGGGAAGTAGAAATGAGTCTAGGTTCCTAAATATCTTTGAAAATTAGTTGAAGGTCTCTTTTTGACGGACAATCTAATTCAGTGTGGAGATTTGACAGCCTGCTCTTCAGGGTAACTCAGGTTTTACACTACTGATCCCATACCTCTGTATTTTTTACACTATTACAAAATAAACCCTGACCTCTCTCTTCCATTAACTGAGCTGTGTCTTTCCTTCCGAGCAGAGCTGACACTTTACTGTCCCCTACTTTCCTATGCAACACAATCCCAAGCTGTTGATCTAGTTCCATGAATGCACAGTGTTAGACCCTGAAAGCTGTGAACTTTGTGAATGAAATGAAGTTTGTTTTGCTGGAGGTTGCCCTTAAGGGTGTGACTATTCTCACTGGGCTCTCATGTGAGCTTAAGGTAGTGAAAGTAGCCAGCAAAGGAGCTACTCCTTCTCTGTAAGTTCACCCTTGTGATTTGAGAAGAAGTGTCAACAGTAAAGAAATGAGGAGTGTAGCTCCATATTAATTTTCTTTTTTTCTTGCAAGAGCCAGAGCAGCCCCTGCTGTATCTTAGAGCTGACTAACTCCATACATCGTACCAGCAATAGGAATGAACGGATAGTCCAAGACCAATACATTCTGGCCACACTTACTCCTGGCACCTTTATTGCCTTTATTTTCCCATACTTTTACTCATTACAGAAATCCTACATGAAAAAAGAAAACAACATAAAATGCAGGCTGGGGCCAGCACAGCTGCTGAAAGGCACTGTAAGTGTTGCCTCAGGTGGCAAACCTGTTTCCTTGTACTTAATGTATAGGAATAAGGAAAGTGGATAGAGACACATACAAACTCACGTACAGCAAGCGGGCCACAGAGAAGCCCTTCAACCCATATATTTCAGTCCACATTTCTGCCTACTGGTCTGACACAAAGTATTCACATTCTGCTTTAGAAAAGCTGGAAAACTATCCATGGGTGGGCTAGGATCTATTCACTCTACCCATCTGCAAAAATAAAAGTTCAGACTTTCAGTAACATATCTAGATATTTGAATTCTCCTCTCCACAAAGCTCTGGAGTTGGCCTTAATTCATATATGCATGCCTGCCGGACAGGTGAAAGAATACTCTGAGTTTGTGAAGGAGCTCACACCTGTGCTGAAAAAAAGGAATCATGACATATCTTGGAAATTTTTGTCATTACTTGATGAGTAACTGGTTTAGATCCATAAGGAATGTATTTCATGTTAAAAAACAAATTAAAAACAAAACAAAACAAACAAGAAAAAGCAAACTCTCTTTACTGGAGAGCAGCTGATGAGTATATTCTGGCTTCATTTTGCAGTGCAGGCACAAAGGAATGGATGCATACTTGGAAGATGACAGAGGTCTCTCTGGTGTGGAGGAAAAAAACATATGGAAAGTATTTCTTCTTCAGTGCTTTAAGTGAAACAATTTTATTTTCTGAAGCAATGGTAAGTGCTTAACAGGTTCTGAGGACATTTAGGGTGTATATATGAAGCACACATCTATGCAGGGTGTTTTGAACTAGATTAAATTGGCTGCAGAAACATACATGAAAATACAGACCTCCTGGGTGCCACCAAGACTGTCTACATTCCTAGAAAACATATGTTTGAATAGGATGGGAAGACAGAATAAACATCCAAAATCTGAAGGGAATCATCTTTCAGATCTTTAACAGAGGACTAGATCCAGGCTGTGAACTACAGCCTCAGCCACTCCCAATTCCATCCCTTCTTTTGAAAGAGTTACAGCAATAATGCTATCAAAAGCATTTACAGGGCTGGGAAGCACAGTATAAACCTAACCCTGGCCTTTGTGGAAGTCGTAAGGCTCAGTTTGTTATTGTGGCAGTGCTTGGAAGCTAGGATGTAACTGAGTTGCTTGAAACATTCAGAGTTGAGAGAGGAAGTAGCATAGCATGAAGATAAGAACAGGAACCTTCACCCCTGCTGTTGAAGGTAGTATCAAAGTGTCAGCATTGAAAGAAGAACAAAGAGTTAAAGAGCTCCAGAGGCAAATAAGAAATGAAGCACTGAAATGCTCAAATAAAAATCATTTAAGTTTGGTTTACTGGAGTTTTCTCTTTGGTTGCTGCCCATAGTTTTTAAGGAAAAGCAGTGGGCCCTTCAGGCAGGAGAAAGAAAGTAGAGTTGGAGAGGAAATCAAGAAGATTGGTAGTAGTAGGGAGTTTCATTAGGGGTTTTAAGGACATGGGAACTCCAGGGAGGGTGGAACATGGATTGACCAGACTTAAAGGTTAATTTGCAGCAGAGTGCCACAATTGCTGGAATGACAGTCAAGAATGGTGCCAGATGAAGCTGAATATCTGATGTCATGGCAAAAATGGGAGAACACCATCAATTGTGAGTCATCCTTTTATGGACCTAGCTGTAACGAGGTGAGCACTCAACTTTACTGAACTCTGTTGCTCAGGGTCTGCACATACTATCAACATCAACTCAGTTCTTCAGTGAAGACTTATTATATGCTACAATAAAGTGGGCAGAAACTTACGGTGCTCCCCCAGAGCTTCATTTATCACTGTGGTGATGATTCATCTTAATAGGATAGAAGTGCAGAATGCCACCCACACAGAATTGTTGCATTTATAAAATGCTACAAGTGATTGCATGAAATCTAGAAGGGAAAACATCCATTCAAGTTCCTCTTTGGTTGCTACAAAGGACATCCCTGCTGTTGGAAGGCAGATTCCATTAAGACAAGATCTTGGGGAGTTCTCCATAGGGAGAGGCTAGGCTACTCTACACTACTGAGAGACTACTGTTCTCTAAAGTAGAGGTTGGGTTGGATGCCCATGAATTAGTCAGGGGCTGATATGGTATACTGTGACAAAAAAAGTCACCATGTGTTTCCTTTTGCTGTCTCTTCCCTTTTAAACACAAAGAACCAGCATATAGCCCACGAACTTCTATCACCTCTGTTCTTGCATTGTAAGAACATTAAGGGTGTTTACTTCAGTTTTTAGGCTTTTCTTCTAGTGTGGTGGTTTTTTAAATGGAGAGTTTAATCCACAGAGCAGTTCTGTCATCTCTGGCAAAGCTGGGCTTACAAATGTGACAGTTAAAGAGTTAATTCCAACAACAGCAAAAGCCTGAAAATGAAATAGCTTGCAAAAAGTGGCACATATTTCTAACAGTATGAAGATCTGACTATGTGCGTTATGGTGCCTCTTTAGGAAACCTTTCTTGGAGTCTTTAGAAAAGGGCTCCATTAGGACAAATCTACACTATTCATTTGAAATACTCCCTTGGAGAGACTAGAACAGTGTTATGTAAACACATCCACATGCATCCAGCAGTGCAGGAAAGCCTGATGAAATAGCTCTGAATAAATACATTGGAGCCAGTTATTGGTATTAGAGTAGAAGCTAAGGATCCCAGTGAGTGTCTGGTCCTTTCTGTCAAGTCCGCTACTTGCACACAGAATTATTTTCCTAACAGTTTTGTGGTCTTCTGAAAAAGCATTCAAGAAGGAATTTTGTGTGAGGTATCGCATCTAGATCACTTTCAGTGATGACAAATGGTATCTTCTATATCACTTACAGATGGGAGGTGAAAGACTTATGTGCCTGAAAATTCATTTGTTTTCTTCCAGTGGTGGGAGCTGGCTAGTCGAAGATACCACTTCTCATTGTAGACTTTGTGGGTTTGTTTCGGTTTTGTTTTTTTTTTTTTTTCCTATGTTAAACTGTCACAGCTACCAAGAGTAGCACAATTGCAATGTTCATAAACATATCTTAGCATGACAATGCAAGGACTATTGGGAGAAAGGGAGATCATATCACATGACCAAGGCAAGCCACCATGGCCCAGGGACATATTAAACACCAGATCTAAGTTCTTTTTAGTACCGGTATATTACTTTACCACTTAGATCATCAGGCTTCATGAGGCACTCCAGTAAGGTTTAAATATGGTTTCTAATACAAATTAAAGTCTAATGGTACTGTTCCTAAAAGCGTGCAAAGGACCAAGGTGTTGAAGCTTCAGAAAAACTTAAATGAATAGGTGCAGAAATACGTTTGAACGTATTATCTCTCAGCAACAAAATACAGACCTGAGTCACACACAGTTAACAGCTTAGAAGTCAGTTAACAACAGATCTTGCCCAGTTTCTGAACAAAATCCTATGGGAGTTTAATTACTATAAGGGCTAGAAGTTTTAATACAAGTCAGATGTTCCACAAAGAGACATGCATAACCCACCACAGATGGAGACAATATGGGCTACTTGAGAACACCCATTTTAACAGCAGAGATAGAAGAGGTCTAGTCATGGTGATGCTGTATTTTTGGTCATGGACAAGCTATTTTGTTCTTCTGTCTCCTCTGAGTACTTCCGTCAAGTATTTCCTTTTTGGACAGCTAGCTGTAACAGCCAGCAAAAGCTGTCTGTTGTTCCAGGAGTTTGAGAAAATGCAAGACCGTTGTGGTGACCCAATCTCACATGCTGCAAAATGAGTCACATAGATGCCTGTCATTTCTTCAGCAACCTTCTTTTGGGATTGGAGCATACATCCTTTAGGCATACATCCACCATGCCTCCCAGACTTCTTAAGGACTCTAACTGGAGTCAGGATTTTACCTGGAATCTTCAAATAAGGATTCATCTAGCACAAGCACAGCGTATGTTGCTCCAGTGGTTAACCACCCTCCCTTAATACTTCTGGTCTGATTCTGTCTAGTTCCACCTGCTGAATCTTGTTAGGCCTTTATCGGCTAGATTAAAGAACTATCTTGTATTATGTCCTCTTTGACATAACTGGTGTTCAAATAATCTCTCAGTCTTCTTCTTATTGAACTACGTGTATCGGAACTCCTCAAACTTGTGGTGTAGGCTACTGCATACACCACAACTGTAGTTCAGAGATGACATTGGTCTGGCAGTAACAGCTTTTCAAACTCTACATTGTCCAGGATGTTTGGCCTCTAATCTTGACAGCAATCTTTAGGCACTCCATCGTAGCAATAATGAACAACCTAAGTGAACATTGAGACAATATTATTACTGAGACCCAGGGCTGACAAGCCCAGGATGTGTAGGGTAGATATAGCTAAGTGAAACATTTTGGCACAGGGCTGAAATACATTGGGGTGAAATATCCCACCTTTGTTCAGAGGAACAGAGAGTACAGATTGACTTTTTAAAGTCTGTGTGGTCCATGTTATTCATCTTTGTGAGTTGTGTCAAACTATCCATTTGAGGAGTAATACATCAGAAAAGTACAGACTATTTGTTTCTGGCATGCAGTCAGCTCCCTTCTAAAGCACAGCATACAAATTGTTTCCTTGTTGGAAGCCCTGGATCATCAGGCAGTATTATTTATCTTCAAGAAATACAAGTGGTAAGTGGCCAAGCACTTCCTCTGGGCACTTTGATCTTTTAGCTTTGAACAAAGACTTTTGGAAATCTGTATGACACCGGAACTTGGGATTCTGGAATAAGTCAGGAAATCTTCACATGAAGCAAATATGGACTAAAGTATCCTAAATGACCCTTACATCATTCCACTTCCTTGTATATAATTCCGTCTTCTTTTGCCATTGTTTACTGGTGGAAAAAGGACTAGGAGAGCATTCCAAACAGTAACATATACCATAGTTCTTGCACTATCTTCTGGTTTTGGTGCAACTTTTATATTTGGAAGTACACAATCAACAGGTCAGACTAATGCCAAAGGAATGATGGTAGTTTGTTCAGATATAAGAAATAACTTGGTTACTTTGAAGTAAAGCTAACGACAAAACCCACTTTTAAGTAGTGAAGAGTTCTCTATTTTTTTTAATGGTTCCTAAAATAAATCCTAAGTTGAGGTATCTTGAATATGGTCTTCTCCTAAACACTGGAATTTCAATAGCTATTGGAGAAATTGTTTAGGCAGATTCTGGAGTGACTTACATTGATTTCACAGCCTAAAAGCCTCACCTGTCCAGCTGAATAGGATTTTTGTAGAAGCTGAGGTATGTCAGTAATCAGACCTTAAAGAGAGAAAAAAAGAGAGCAACTGTGGCTTAACACAAAAATGTAGTCATAGCTGCCCTATCCAGGAAGAAAGGAATAGTTTGAGATGCTCTACTTTTCTTCTTGTTTGTCTATTCCTGTAAGAATCATTTTTGTATGACCATTCATTGCCTTGTACCAACTTCAGATTATTATATCTGACTCTGTGTTGTCTGGGCTACATTTTCACCAATGCCTGGCTCCATATGCCAAGGAAATATATACAGCTGCCCAGTATACAATTCCAAGCCATTGTTACTGGAGCAGTGTAGTTCTTTGTTCTGTGGTGTCTTAGTTAAGCTCAAAATAATCAAAACGGGTTTTGTTTGTAGCTTTCTCTGTAATTGCTGCCTTGCGTCAGCATTGCAGCCTGAAGCCAGTGGAAAAATTGCCATGTACCGTGTCTGTCTGTCTGTCTTTTTGTGTGTCAGTTTGTGCTCTTCTCTTATGACTTTCAGGACCCATTGGCCAATTTCAAGCCTACTTGACAAAGAGAGTAGGATGTCTTGCAGATGCAGAGCACTTAAAAATTTTATGAAGTTGGGCAGCTGGAGAGAGCAATCAAGTATGCTAAATGCTACCTTCAAAGCTTCAGTAAGTAGTTGCATTTCTTAGGTGTCAGAAAAAAAATTACAGAAGACAGTTTCCGTACATAACCCAACTGCAGGAAAAGCTTTAGCTGGAGCCTGCATGTTATTAGACATCAGGAAATCAGCTGGGACTTGCAAATTCAGAGGAAGCAAAATTTCATCAGCCCAGCTTAGGAGATGTTACTTTATATTAATTTGTTTCATTTTACTTTTGATTTATTTTTCCTTCCATAGGCCCCAGCCTGAGATGTGGTAGGTATCTTGTCTACAAAGGAATCCAAAGGAGTCCAGCTAGCCCTCAGTTTCGGTAAGGATTGTGAGAAACCCTTATACTTCTTTAAACCTCTAAAAAAATTTCAGCTTCTTTGTTAAGCAAGTTTTCTTTAAATGAGTTTGCTTTAGATTAGGAGGAGGAAGTGTTTGCCTAATTGAAATATGTCACTGGTTGTCATCATCATGTACTTTCACAGCTTGTTCCAGAGCTGGCATAAATCAATCCTATTAAGTTTGGTAGGCACTTGGTGAAGACCCTTGCATGACACCAGTTGCAGCCTTGTTGCCATTTTCACTCTGACTTGGTGGTACAAAGACATAAGGTTGCTGGTAAGCAGCTAAGTGACTTTTATTCTATGACAATAATAGAGAAAGCTTGAGGCAGATGGTCACAGGTCAAACAGGTCTTCAGAGCAGTAAAGCCTTCCGAACATCATGTCAGCCTGCTTTTCTTTATGGCCTTCTACTTTCCTCCCTGTTTTGCATGTTGTCAGAACTGTTCTGAAGCAAATATACAGGTAATATAAAATTACTAGTAAATAAGTTAACATTGTTACGTGATCCAGCACGTGAACTGACATTTTCATCTTTATATTCATCAAGAAGTAGGCTATTTTCAGAAGTTCCTTGTAAGAAATGGATCTATGTGTCCTGAATGCCTCACAGAAAAGTTTGATTTCCCATAGTTTATAGTAGTCTCCATGGGACAAAAAAAGCTCAGGCAAGCTCCTGGTAGAAGTTATTTGCAAAACCTCTTTGTAGCTGGCACCTAGTTTTTGAGACAGTAAATGAATGGTTTTACTCCTCATCTTCTCTCTGATCAGCACGGGAGGAAAAGCCTGTGCCTTTTTGCACACTTCCCATATGCCTGGTTATGCTAGAACACTGAAACATGACAAAAAAACTTTGCTTCATAAATTGTGTTGCAGATCCATTGGGAAAAACTGATTATTCAAGAGAGAACCATAAGCAGAGAGACCAAGTGAAATACTGTGTGGCTGTGACACTGGCCCTCAGAAATTACAAAAGTGCTTCCACTGAAGAACTGTATTGGAGACAAAAAAAGACACAGTTTGAAATGTGAGCTCTGAAATCTCCCATGTGCTCCATAAAACTGACCCTAGTTGACTGTACACTCTTCAAGACTGGGAGGCTTGTTTAGCACATATACTCCCCAACACAGTGGTTTTTTGGGAGAGCATTGTTGCAGCATGTGTGCTAAATAGGCATATCAATATATGCACACACAAATACAAAAAGCCACTAGCATAACCTGGTACTCTACATCGTGGTCACTTTGATACTAAGCATGAAGAAGTCTGAAGCACCTTGCAGGATTTCTTCCCTTTGTCCTCCCTAAATCACAACACTGTCCCTCTAAATACTGACAGAGAATTGCTTCTCTGAGAGTTTTCCTTTTCCTAACCTGCCACAGTCAGAGATACTGCCATGGACTTCTGTCAGCTGTGATTTCTTGCTTACCCAGACACATCTCTGGCAAGCTGCTGAGAGCTACATTGTCAGCCCAAGGATTTGGTTTCTTCCAGTCCAATCCAGATGGGGAGAGACCTAGGTTTTGAGAACTGAGAGCTGTGTTTTACTATTATTTCCCTGTACCTGTAGCAATGCTGCACCAACTCTTTCTACTAATATTCCTCTTCCTTGGTAAAGCTCAAATACAAGTGACAGAGCTGAGAAAGCAATGAAGAAGAAACAGTCCCTTACTTTATTGCCAGAATAGCTGACAAATTAACTTTTGCCATTTCTTCTGTTGTGAAGAACATGTATTTCTAAAGCAAATTATTGTCTGACTGTGGGGTTCCATTAAAAAGGAAAAGCAAAACACAGGTTAAAATTACATCTAGATACATGGGAAAAAGAAAGATCAAAAATACAGCAACAAGAAGATAAAAGAGCTACTGAAACTTGGGTTAGCATTTTGCAGAAAATGTGCACTCTATCATTTTGCGGGCAAGTATTCTTATGTGTTACAGTTCTGAAGAAACACACTGGGAGTGGAAACAGACTCTCGTAATAACTGAGAATGACAAAGTCTTTCCTTATGCTGCTTATGGTGAAGGACTTTAAAGAGGTGCTTTCCAAGTAAATTCATTAAACCCAAAGAATCTGAAAGCATTAGTGTAATTTACAGTTAATTCCAAACAGGATCTCTGCTTTAAGAATGAAAAATAAACAGAGTCCACCTGTTACTAGATTAGCCAAGAAGCGCAAGTTGCTCACTGTAATCTAAACCAGCTGAATGATAACTCCTCAATCACTCCTTTTGCTGACATTCCTGCTAAGGGAGCGAAGATTTTTCCTGTCGTTGCTTACAATGCACTTAACTGGGGAATGTTGGGTTTAAAGACGAGTTTAGGCTCCTTGCTTATTGAATTCTAGCTTGTTCACACACCTCTTGCTTTCCACAGCACAGTCCCTTGTCCTCCTCTGGTAGCAGGTTTACCAGATGCCTGTGGCAAAGTGCTCAGTGACTGAAACATGCTGCTAGCAGACCCGGCTATCAAGCCAGCTTTTCTGTTTCTGAGTAGAGATCTCTGCACTAAGCAGCTGAGACGTATGCAATGGATGTACTCATCTGAGTTCTTTTGCATTGTTTGTCATTAATATGAAGTCTAACAGAAGCAAAAAATATTATTGGAAAAAAAATTATGCTTAAATTATTCACTTGCTTAGGCTCCCTAAGTACTGGTTTAAGTTTACTCAGTATAAGTAGTTTTGTGCCAGTGCAGGTTGACAAAGCAACTGACAAACAAAAAAAAATAGGGAAAGTTAGAGAATGGATACCATCTAGTGGTACCACCAATAAAAGAGTGGATTTGGTGGCTTCTTCATTTGCCCATGGCTGTCTTCCTTTTGGAGTCCTAGTTCTTTGGTAGACCTCTTGGCCTCATTCGTATTTGTCACTACCTTTCTGCAAGGATGGCCTTTGAGTTGGCAACTTCTGGGGAACACACAAGGCACCTTCAAGCTTCCAAACTGCCGTTACCTGGTAATCTCTCAACCCTCCTCTGGAGAAAGTGTACTTTCTTAGGGGACTGAAAAAATAGTGTGGAAGACTATTAGGGCCTCAGAAGTAGAGAATATACAGACTTTGTTTTCAGCCAATGATCTAGTGCTTAGTGCTGGATAGATGTATTTCAGATGGCATGTCCCACCTTTCCTACTTCCCACATGCCTGAGCATAGGGGCTTTCTCTCTGACAGGGGGTACAGGCTCAACCCAAATCTTGCCGAGGTCAGTGAAGGCTTTTGCTCTGGCAAAAGAGATTAATCTTCAGACCAGTCACTGTAGGCTCTTAATCTGCACCACCTGCTCACTCTGAGGAGTCCTGACTTCTGTAGAAGGGTGCAGTGCCTTTGATGACAAGGTTTTCACGTGTCTGATGAGAGATGATGCAATCTGACCCTACATCAACAGCTTTAGGCAGTATTTTTCATGCTGTCAGACATGGGATTGCAGAATATGCAGACATATGCAAATTAGCTCTTTTCTGATTCGTTAGACACTAAACATCATAAAACTACCTTCCACTGCCGTCGGTTGCTGGATCTGTGGGATGGGGAGGGCTTTGGCCCTCTCTGCCACCCTGGCCATCTTACAGTGCTGCATCATGCCTCCTGCTTGGTAATGTGCGCTCTAAGTGTGGTCCCAAACGGAGTGGCAGATCCCCATCCCTGATCTCTGGGTGGAGATCGAGCTATTGGCAAGTGGAAGGACTGTGAACACACCTGGTGTTCCTGAATTTCTGAAACTTGCCCCATCCTTTCTCATTATCTTTCTAAACAGAGGAAATTGTTGTATTTTAAGCTCAGATTTAATTGTTATGTTGCTATGTTGGGTTAATCAGAGTTCAGGATTAGAAGGTAATGCATTTTTTTTCATTTTTTTTATAAGTTAATATTGATTCTAATGTTATGCTTTAGTTCCCTGTAATGTGTGAGGTCTCTGAGTTACTAGAAGAGCTCACAAAATTTTTTTCCATAAACATGGGGTTTTTTTTAAATATTTTGACTTTTTTTTATCATCAGAAAAAACAAGCTATTTTTAGTAATTTTGTATTTGTTTGGAAACATCACCCATCCCCATGTCATGCAAATACTTCCAAAGATGCGATTCCCGTTTGACTGAAAATGTTAATTTTGGGCTTTTGAAACTTACTGCTTTTATTGAAAATCAAATATTTTCTTATTCTAAGATGGGTTTAGTATTTTTTAAAGAGTCTGACTAAAAAAGCTAAAGTGAATTTTCACAATAGTCAGTAGTAAATCTTTGCATACTCTTTGTTTGTTTTACTAGTTACACATCTGGGATGCACTTTTTCCCTGTGGCTCTGCTCTTAAGCACTATATGCCACTCTAGGAATCAGAGCTGTTAATCAGGCATCTCTGAAGTCTGTGCAGACGTACATTCAATGCCTGTCTTCCTTGTTGTTTATTTTCCACCATCAGTAAGGCTTGGCTGGAAGACACTGTCCCAGAACAGGAATTGTGTGCTTTCATGTTAGAATAGTTGAGAGAAGGACATATTCTTCTAGTAGTCAAAATTGCCAAAACATTTTATAATGCTAAATGAGGATTTTGTTTCCAGTTTAGCCTGCAGCTGAGCTTGAACGTGTCTTCTCATTCAAGGCTGACCCACACTTCTTGGCCAAACCCTCAAAAGTCTTATTCGTTCAAAAGGCCTTTAAGCTTTAATAGCCCTTTTTCCTATTAAAGCTGGTTTAAGTAACAAACTTTGTGTTACTGTTTAATTAGAAAATCCCTTTGGTAGAGAAAATGTTTAAAGACACTGAAGCAAAAGATTTTGCATTCACCTAAACGTATACCTGTGCATAATTTTCCTGCTGAACTCCAGGCTTTTTGGACACGGTGAAAATCTCATTTTTACCCTCATTGTGCTCACTCCCCAGCATGCCCCTGCTGTTTGTTAAAGGTGTGGATGTCTGGCTGCTGCTCTCCTTGTCTCATCTTTAGCCACCTCAGATGCCAGACTTTGCATCCAGTCTAACTGTGTGCTTTTATTTGGCCGTCTGTCAGACTTAGGTATTTACACGAACTCCACTGATAATCGTAAGACGAAAATTGTAATTATGGCTATTTTGTCTTCAGGAAATCTATCATGTGATGCCTTTGTCATGTACCATAGAGTTTATCAATGGAATATCTCCTTGTCACCTCCTTTCTTCTAGGGCTTCCTAAACACTGACCCTATGCAGAGATGGCCTATACCTCCATCTCGTTATGAAATCTTTGCTTCTGCTACCAGGATTCATCCTGATTCTGCAAAAGGGTCAAGTCTACCCTCTGTGACGGCTTCTTTAAACTGCTTCAACAGGCCAAGGCGGCAGATGTGGACCCAGGCACTGCCGAGGTGGGATATTTTCTTTAAATTCTCCAGGAGATTACTCGAGCCTGAAACAGAGCTTACAGAATAAAAACTTTACAAAATTTGAATGTGTCATGGTAGAAGTAGGAGCTGCAGAGAAGGCAGTGGGATGCACTGAAAAAATTAACCAATGGAAGATAGGCAAAGTATTAAAGAAATAGATGGACTTTCTCAAACTGTCAGGATGCATCAGATATTCTGGAGAACACAGAAGAGAAAAATATATAGGATTTGGAGAATTGTTTGGAAATATAGTCATAATATATTTTCTGAAAATAAGTCACATTTTAATTGAAAATAAGGGAAAGGATAAAAGAAAAATTATTTTGAGAAAAAGATAAATTTTTCTTGGGAATAAAAAAAAGGACAAATGACAAATGAAGAAAAGAGAGAAAAGTTCTTATGAAAATATTCTACCAATCGTAAAAAAAAATGGATAAACATCTACACAGTGTTATACTAACATGACACAATATCCACAGTGTCCTGTGCAGATAATGGGTATAAATTATAATGCTGTTGTGCAAAGTTACAACTTGATGAGATGAAAAATAGATTTGACCATGCTTTTTCAACTCTCTGCTAAAGTTGTTGATACTGAAGACAGCTGAGAAGTAAAAATATCAGCTGAGGCATGCTTAGCTTCTGCAACCTGTGGATTACTTTAGCAGATACAGAATTTCACCCTATGTGTCTTTACAAGCAAATGTTCAGACTAAAGAAGAAGGAAAAAAGACTCTAGTAATGAGCTAAAATTTGGAAGTTTTTTAAAGCTAAGTGACTTTTAGACATTTTGACAACTATTGTTCTAATTACACCCAGTGCATTTCTTGTAAAAACATTCCATTAAAAAAATAAATGAGTGAAGAAAACTGTTTATATTCAAGAAAGCTCGTCCCATTTCTTAGAAGAAAAAAATCTAAGGTATATGACTATCATGTTACCGAGAGTGCAACGGTACTGAGATATGTTGAAGAAATAACATAGACATGGCTCTATCTTATTTTTTTGTTTTGTCTTTGATTAGCTTCAAGACTTACATAAATGGTAAAGTTTATAAGAGAAATAAACAAAAAAACTCAATGAAGTCAGATTTATTAGAAGGACTTGTCTGTTTCTGCATAAGGCAACTGCATACAGAGAGCATCTATATTGAGTTTATAGAAGCTTCATTTTACTAGGCCCAGGGAGAGCAAAGACCAATGTTCCCTTCTCAGTTTGAAGATGGGAGTATCTGGAGCTGTTTTTAGAAACCAAGGTAAAAGCATCAGTGTTCATTCCAGCTCCTTGCCTATATTTTTATATGCCACTTTCCATTTTTCTACTGATATTGCTATGATATTACATGATCTGGAAGATATGGTTTAATATAAAGCTTACTGAACTTAGCTTGAGCCTTTTCTTTGACCTCAATGGGAATAAAATCTAGCAGATGCTCTAAATTTCTGGAATTTCTGGGTTGGCACCTTTTAGAAGGTCATAATTTACTTGAAAGTTTTATAAGGAAAGGGTTGTTTATTTGTTTGTTTGTCTTTCTTTTAACTTCAGCTCTAACTCATTGAGTTTGGGGCTTCTGTGGTTTCAAGCTGGGTCTCCAAATATATGCATTTTTTTGTGCTACATATTTCTGGCACAGCATGCAATTAAACTTTTTTTTTTTTTTAAGATGAAAAGGAATCCTCATTTCAAAATAATGGTCTGAAGCAGAAGTGTAGTAAAAATACACTAGATACACTTCCCCCCACCCTTAGAAAGCAAGCTTGAAAGACTCTTCTGGAACATATTGGATCTAAACATCAAATAAGCATATCTTTTAAAATTTTATGTACACTGACGAGACTTAGCTGGAACCTGAGTGGGTGCAAACTCAGTGTGAATGCAAAGATGTTAATAAATATCTTGGATAACCTGCGGAAAACCTGGTTTATTTCATACTCAGAAGATCATTTTTTCATGCATCTTGGAAGAATAAAGACAAATATTTAGGCAAAACTGCAATCCATATGAAACAGAATTAATTTTTATATATGTGCAGAGATCATTGTGAGAGCATATAGACTACATACTGTCCTGTATATTGGGCTGCAGAAGACATGTGAAAGCAAGAGATAAAATACATTGAAATAACCATCAACTAGATTATTGGACAGATCTAAAAGGCAGATAAGCCTACTTAATGGGCTGACAATTTATGTCTAATCCTGTGTCTGATTGCTTACAAACAGTAGAAAAGTAGCAATACTAAAGGTTCTTCTCCTTATTCATATTGAATAGATGTTCCTTGAAAATAGACTATTTGCAAGAAAAATCTTGAGACTACAGAATAATAGATTTTCATTTTGCCAAATTTAGCAGGGTAAAGTGAAAATTGAATTTTTTTTAAAAGTCCAATGTATCCCCTTTAGAAGAAATTTAAAAAAGAGAATATATTAACATAAGCTTTTGACCTACTCTAGTTTTCAGTAGGAAATTACTGTGTGAGTTGCCCCATTGGAACTGATATGAGGACTAAAAAAGCTTAGCAAAATACAGCATTTTTATATTGTAATAAAATGTGCACCGGTATTCAAATCAAGCTGTGGAAAGACAGTTTTGCTAAAATTTCACTTCAGGTCATAGCTGTAATTTCCACATGATGAGTTTAATTTTTTGAGCTTCTGGGTCTATTTTTTTTTTTTAATTTTGAAATTACTGTTTAAAATTACAGATTTTCATTCTATACATTGGATTATGAATGCATTTGAAATAAAAAAAAAAAAAAGTCTTGATAATGATAGAATAAATTATTCTTTTTCACCATACTCCAGAATAATTCTGTTTCCCACTCCCAAGCCCCTGAGTTCTTGAATATTTTTCTTGGTTCTTCTTTGAATTTTAAATGCAACTTTTAAATTCTGCTCACACATAACAAGATGAGAAGAGGGGGATGGGGTGGCTGTGAAGCCTGAAAACTGACTATAGCACTTTTAAAAAGCTTTCTGTTTCCAGGTGAAAACTTGTGGTTTAGCAATTCCTATTTTATAAGTATCATGTGTTTATTTTTCCAAAGTGACAATTTTGTGCCAGCTTTCCAGTTATTTGTATTCAAAGTTGCATATGCACATTTGTTATGTGACAAAAATCAGTTAATTGGAAAGAAGGGAATTGTTTAGAAGTAGAAGAGTCACAGAATAATAGGCAACAGTCTAAGCAAGGAAAGGGCTTAAATATTGAATATCAGGAACTGTCAGTTTGAATGCAAAATTGAAAAACAGTCTTTCTTCTTCCCCTGTCCCAGTTTTTGCCATAGCCAGTTTGCATTCTGCATGGATAGATTTGTGCAAAGCAACAAAGCAACTTATTGTCCCTGTTTATTAGTGCTTTTAAGAAGGATAGTCCCAGATTTCTTTCTTCTCTTGAATTACCATTCCAATGTTCCCTAACTGATTCAATCTTCCTTGTCCATCCCCCAAGGGGAATGCAAAATTGTATTCTGACTGGGAGAGGTTAAGCGGAGAGGAAGGAGAAATGTCAGATATGTACTGTTTAGCACTGAAACCCAAACACTGCTCATAAAGTTATCCTCCAGCCCTTGGAAATGGGACAAATCAAGCTTTGGCAAGCCTGTGATGTCAGTGGAAACTACTTGCAGGACTTGGAGATGCACTTTTGTAAACAAAATACAGGCTTTCTGAAATCTACAAATTACCATTAAAAATTGCAAATAGAGAATTAGTAAACAGTACAGAATTGTAAGCCCTTTTTCACAGGACAAAGATTTATTCCTTTTACATTGTCTTGTTCATCTACATTGACAGTTTTCTTTTAATTAAATCTTTTTTGACAATCATTCGAGACAAGTACAGTGCAAGAAAACTAATTTTTCAGAATACCTCCCAAACTGCCATGGCTAAACAGGGAGCACTGTCTCATAAAAAGTCATAGAAAAACAGTGCTGATCCTCACTTAGTCTGTTAAATAACTCCCTTCTCTATCATCTGTTTAGTGATGATATTTAAGGTAAATTGTTTTCAACAACAACAAAAAAGGAATATAAAGTGGCAAGTGAAGTGAATTTTAGCTAAAGTAAATCAATTCTCACACAGTAAAGTATAGGAAGTTTTGCCAAATCTCTTTTCAGCACAGTAAACAAAGATGTTACTTACTACTACTGGAATCTATTTGTTCAACAGAAGCCTGGCTAACTTATTAAGTAACTTCTGTTACTCCAAGTAATTGACTAAATTGTAATACACACACTTGAAAACATTGAGGTGAACAGACACAGTGGGAGGAAGGGGGCTAGCTTTCTTTTGCATTTCCTGATCTTCTGTAAGAGACAGATAAAAAGAAGTCAAGAATTTTGAACCTTTAATGGTCATATTAATACCTCTAGTTTAACTAATAATTTAATTACATTGTAAATCTCCACAGAAAATATTCACCATTTCTCAGTCATGAAATATAATATCACTTTGTTTACACTGTGGACTTTGGAGAAAAAAGAAATGCTATGTTTGAAATTACTTTCTTAATTGTCCCTAGTAGTTTTAACCCTACACTAGCAGCATGAAAGAGAGGTGCCTGACCATATGTTTTGCAATAAGAAAATGCCTATAATGTTGCTAAAACAAACACACAGAATGAGGTCTTCCAGCCAGATGCTTTCTCTTTACATCACATAGAAGACCACAGTAGTGCAAAGACAACATAAAAGGTACCACCTTACAACACCCTCTCAACTCAAAAAGTTATGTTTCCTGCTGCAGTTGGATATACTGGTACTGATCAGTCCTGGGAAGAGACAGGTGGAAAGGGGGATATGTAAAAGAAGGGAATGAAAGAGCAGTGCCCCTAGGGCCACAGGGGAGGATGCCCCAGGCAGACTGTGCAGCTCAGACACAGGAGCAAGGTTGCTATATTTCTGCTTCTCTCCCTCAGCCATAATGTTTGTGCTGTACCTCACTTCAAATATGGAAACTGTTATTTCTTAAATCACAAGAGTTTCATGGAAATAGGGCTTGGCTAAAAGGCTTCTTTTGCTTCAACAGCAATGACCACATGTAGCTATTGCTGACCTGTTAGTTTGTTTTTAATTAGTTCCATTATTTATGCTTGGGATAAGACTGACCCAAATAGAAGTTTTGCACATGTAGAGCTGACCTAAATATTTCTGGTTTCTCACTCAGTGGAAACATAATGCTGTATTAGCATACCAGTGTAATACCATATGGAAGCTATTTTTTGTATCTCCATTTTTCATTTTTGTGGGCTTGCTGAAGGATTCTGCTTTCTGCAATGCAATGTGTTCCTTCCTATAAGGCAATCTTGTGCTTTCATCTTGAGCTGCAAGGTGCTATGAAAGTGGTATGATGCTCATGGCTTCACAGAAGATGCATTTTTGCCTGGTAGAGGGGGAAGAAGGAGGATCAGACATCCAGACAACATGGGGGCAGGAAGAATAGGGAGCATACAATGTGATACTAAAATGATTTAAGCATGTTGTAAATTTTTGCAAATGGCAACTTCCAGTGTAGCAAAGATAAATGTGGATTAGGTGGGTGCCAGATGGAGAAACTGAATTTTACTTAGTGATATTGCAAACATATCTGTATGCAGGTGTGAAGAATTATGCCTCTACAAGTTAATGTGCTTATTCTTTTAGAAGTACCACTGAAAAGTATGTATTCATGAAATACCATTACTACTCTGCCAAAATATGACAAGTTAGCCTTCTTCTGGTCTTTCTTTCTTACAAGGAGAGGTCTCTGGCCTTGAATCTGAGCATCTTCTGTGCTGTTCCTACATTCTTGAGGTGAGGGACAATACACAAGCTTAATCTGTTGATCAGACAACTGGGCTGCAACAGCAACACTGCCTTTCAGGGGAAATCTCCAGAAATCTCTTTTTAAATAGATTAATAAGACTGAGTTCTGATCTTCTTGTGCAATGTAACAGTTTCTCCTATCATAATAAAATCTGGGTTGAAGTTGGCCATCACTGTTATGCTACCTCAACTCTTTTTCCTTTAAAATGAAACAATATTGGCATGTACATTTCAGGCCAATTTTAAATGAATGAAGTATTAACATGGCTGAGTTTTTTAAAGAAAAGCTGATTCAGAATTGTCAACAGTATAATAGGGACTCACACTGTCTAATTTTTGAGGTTGTAGATGAAGCACGATATAAACTATGCTTGGTAGGGGATGGTATTTAGAGTGAGCTTTTTTTAAATCTCTATGGGATATTATGATTATTTTGTTAATTAAAAAAGGATAATAGTAATTTTGCTTGTTATAATTCGATACTTATGTGCTGCTGTTAGCCAAGAAAGAAAACTGAGTTGACTATTTTTGTTCTCCATTATGATATGAAGGATAGAGGTGGGTGGAAGAGGATGATTCTACTTTTGTGATAATTTTCAAGTGCTAAATTTAATTTGTTCTGTCCTGGATCACAGAGGAAGCTTTCCAGGCCTCTTTGTATGTGCATTTTAACAGGTTTTTTATTTACTAATTAGATTCAGATCTATAATCTAGAAATGTTCCTGCTGATTGATAAACTAGTTTAATGTATTTAAATTAAATATTTTGGCTTCCAGAAAAAACATCTTTTAACAGAAGAATATTTAATCATATTTTTTCACTCTAGCATTGAGAGGTTTTTATACTATTTAAGAGAAGAAACAGCACAGATTCTCCTTGGTGGTGTTTATTTTGGCCAAACCTGGCAGCTCATATGTGATTTAGGCTTTAAGATTCAGTGGAGCAGATGTTGTTTGGTTAAATTATCATAAGAACTTGCCAAAATTTAGCATTTAGGGATCGTTCAGGTTTTTTTAATTATTCCAGTCCCAAATGGAAAAAATCCCAGTAGTCAGCACTGCTTCAGGATGAAGAATTACACACATATTTTGAAGGAGACAGACAAGAGCATACATTTCACAGTACCAGGCGTGTGTGTGTGCTGAAGAGGCTGTGTGTCCAGGAGAACCTAACCAAGATGCTCTGGACTTTCAGGTAAAACTAGTTTTTGTATAAAACAAGAGCTTTGGTCTTAAGAGTTCTCACTAATGGGGCTCCCCAAAACCACCTGGTTCTTACAGAAGGAAGCCTAACACCTCTGCCAAGGTTATTCTTGTTTCCCAACTTTGCAGCAAAGCTCTGGCATGCTCCAGCACTGTAAAGTAAAGAGCTCTGAGGCATCCGTCATTTTCATGAATCCAGATATGGCTGCTGTTGGGACTCAGATTTCCCTGTACTGCAAAATCCATTTGACTGCTTTCCCAAGAATATAACTCCAAGTTTTGATATAAATAATCAGAACAGCTCAAACAATAGCTGGGATTTGGTTTGAGGGTTTTTGTTTTTCTTAATCTTATTCTTTCTCATTCTTAATCTTATTCTTATGCGTACTCCTATTAAAAATTGTTTGAGTTTCACTACTGTTACCATTTAAAACTTGTAATATTACTTGCTTCTCTCAGGAAGATTTTTAGCTATCTGAAAAAACCCACTACCACCACCAGCACCATTACTGGAGAGCAGAATCTGACTCAAGACAACATATATTGCCCAGTACTTCAGTATTTCATCTCCTGAGCCTAAGAAATAATTTAAGAAAGAACATGATTACTGATGTGAGTTAACCAAAAATCTTCTCCCTGGTACATTTGCAGACGTCACTGAAAAAAATACCTATTTCTTACGTATTGTGCTAGCTCATTGTATTGTATGCAAAGAGCCTTACCAGTGATGTAACACAAATCAACTGGTCATGTTTCCAAATGACATGATTTTAACTTTATCAGGGAATGACATTTTGTGAAAACTTGAAGAAAGCTGTAAGATTGTAATCTGTTTCCAACACTGTTGTCTTTTTAATACCAATTCTTAGTAACAAGCTTTATCACTAAACCACTCTGACAACCCTAACAAGATTTTGAAAATAAGACAATGACTAAGACAAAATGTGCAACTTAGTTTAGCTTCTCTTATTGACAAAGCCCTTCCTTGAGCTTCAGCATTTATTATTTTTAATACCTATTTCTATCCATCCATCCATCCATCCAGGTAGTGCATATACATGTGCACAAGCACACTGATCACTAGAAACAGGTGCACTTTGGAATGAGGACCTACTGCCCAGGCATCTGAGTCAGACAACATGACCTATTGCAGTGAATAAACTAGCTCTGGACCAACACCAGAGTCAATAAGTATCTGCTCACCTTGGCATGTTACTGCTTCAAGGTGCAGAGGTGCTACCATACTGCCAGATGATTAATTTTGTGTTATGGCCAGTGATTACTATTGCAATTCACCTGCTGTTACCTTTGCCACCCAAAAAATGAGAAGGATTCTGAGAAGACCTTTTTTTCTAGCATGATATACTGAGAGAAAGCCTACTTTTTATTAGCATCATCAATAAGTCAGTGACATCCATCTGCCTTTAATGGGACATAGACATGGGACCCCCTGAAGATTACTTTTGCACTCTGTGGCTGTGATTCCCTATTAGTGCCACTGAAGGCACATCAGTGAGCTATGCTGCCAACCGCTCAGGCAAAGAGAGAAAAAATGGTCTTCTCCCTCCTCTGTCTCCTTGCAGTTGACACCCTTGTCCTACTGAAACAGTCATGCTTTTGTACAGAGTTGACATGAGCTCCCAGACATATTTATGCATCACAGAGACCTCTGTTGGTGATGACTCTTTATCCAAGATCTGCATTTAGACAAAGAGATTTGGGAGAAAAATAGCTTTCTACACACAGCTCAACAGATACCACACATTAAGAAAAATCTCTTCTGAGCTGTCTTCAAGAGACTTCTTCTCTTTGACTTTGAAATCTGCCATATGGCTGGGATGCCTTTTTTCAAAGCCTAATCCATTCAAGTGAGAAAATCCTGTGTTTCCATCCAAGGCTTTCAAGATTTCAGTTTAATTTATTAAATGATGGATTTACACAGTTACATTGAAGGTGGTGCAGTTGAAATGGAAATTTGACTTTGGGTTATGGATTTCAGTGTCACATACTCAACAGTAAGATGCAAATATTGGTGTTATGTGCCTGTTGTCAAATGAACTGCAATACATGAAGCTGACTGCAAGAATCTATGTCTTTTGGAAGATGTGATTTTTTTCAGTCCAGATGGTTGCATGTCAGGCATGTCAAATATTTCTAAAATACCAGACTAACAAGGATTTGAAGGAGAAAAGTAGAACTCCCCAGTCTTCTCTGACTGAACTTCCAATGCCTAGGTCAGGTTCTTCTCTTCATAGTATACTTCCACAAGTGCAGTATAAAGAAACATGAAGGCAGAGAAAAAATATATCCACGAATAAAGAAACCTAAATATTTTTCAGCTGATCTCTGGCATTTCCATAGCAACATGCTGGATCTTATCAAAGCCTTTTTTGAACAATTAAGACTGGTGGCATAGATATTGAAACATTTTATGCATGTTTTAAAATGTATTTATTGAGGCAAATAGCCTGAAACATCAATCTAAGCTAGTAAATGTAATGTTAAATAAAAGATCATGCAATGTTTTTTTTTCTTAGGAGATGGCATAAAACATGTTATTTGCTGATAAAAGTGGTCTTCAGCTATATCCATCCTTTGCAATTAATTTGGCTGTGTTCATCTAAACTAGATTGATTTCAAAATAAATTTCAAAATAGATTTCAGAAAAAATCCCCACACATAATAACCCACCTTGGGAAGTTTTTGGCAGGAAAACAACTGAGCCATTCACAGCAACTAGGCAGCAAGTATTATTATTCATGATCCCAGGATGTTGACATTTTGTCCACAAAGACTGAAAAATTTCCAGCCTGGTCCAAGTGACATGATTTTAAAAAGTTTCTTAGGGATGAAGATGGATCATACAGTTTAGCCCTAATATATTCTATCTTGCAGTGGTAAGTAGCAGGTGCCAAGGGAAGAACACAGAGTAGAAAGAGAATGGGGTGGTACGTCCCAGAACAGCTGGACTGTGAAATTGGAATTCAGTGACCCCATGAACCAGAGGTAGTTTATCTGTGTTCAATAGTCCTTAAAAGATTTTTCTCCTTTTAATTTCATGATCCTCCTTTTGAACCTGTGCAATATGTTGTCATCACTAATATAGTGCAGCAAGACATTTCATCACTTGACTGTGTGTTTTGTTTTAAGCACGTTTTCTCTTGTTTTTGAGACTAACATAAATGGGTTTCACCTGATGTCCTCTAACTTCACAGAAAAAGAAACTGGAGTCACTGAATGGATTTTACAGACCCCTGTCATATATCATACGGTCACCATCATCTTTTTTTTAGCTTAATGCATTCTAAACTACAGATCTGCTTCTTTTATGACAGGAAAGGTTGCCTCCAGTGTTTCTCAGACTCCTTTCTATCCACACTCTCCTGTTCTTTTCTTCACTCCATGCTTATTAACAAAGAATCTCTTCAGTAATAATAGCTCATGGAAGATATCTTCTGAAAAGGTGAACTTCAGGTATACTGTGGCCACCTTGTGTCAGGAATAGCGTGGGCAGCAGGAGTAGGGAAGTGACCGTCCCCTTGTACTCGGCACTGGTGAGGCCGCACCTTGAATATTGTGTTCAATTTTGGGCCCCTCACTACAAGACAGACATTGAGGTGCTGGAGCTTGTCCAGAGAAGGACAATGAAGCTGGTGAAGGGTCTGGAGAGCAGGTCTTATGAGAAGAGGTTGAGGGAACTGGGGTTGTTTCGTCTGGGCAAAAGGAGGCTGAGGGGAGACCTTCGTGCTCTCTACAACTACCTGAAAGGAGGTTGTAGTGAGGTGGGTGTTGGTCTCTTCTCCCAAGTTACTAGTGATAAGATGAGAGTAAATGGCCTCAAGCTGTGCCAGGGGATGTTTAGATTGGATATTAGGAAAAATTTCTTCACTGAAAGAGTGGTCAGGCACTGGAACAGGCTGCCCAGAGAGGTGGTGGAGTCACCATCTCTGGAGGCGTTCAAAAAACATGTAGATGTGGTACTTCAGGGCATGGTTTAGGGTATATGGTAGTGCTGAGTTGATGGTTGGACCTGATGATCCAAGAGGTCTTTTCCAACCTTCATGATTCTATGATTCTATGATTCACCTGACCTTTCAGATTCCATTAGTGGCGAATAAAGCACAGACGGGCCTTGTAGGAACTGTTTTAAGCAGCTTTGTGCTAATCAGGAACTGGTAGATACCCTAATAACTCTTGGAGAACATGTGAATAGGAAATGTGCTAGATTTGCGAGTTCTGTAGTCTGAAGTTGCATTCCCTCATGTGATGTTTCCCACTGAGAGCAGACAGAAAGGGAAAATCAACATTTTCTTCATTAAGGAAGGAGACAGCAATCTCAGGTGAGCAACTTAAGACTCTGAGTCTTGTTTGCACTCAGGGCCAGCCACTGGGGTACCGCTAACTGCCAGAGATGCTGCAAGGGTTCTTGGCATAAGTGAGTGTTACATACCTATAAATTAAAGTAGAAGGTGCTTCGTTTGAAATGTGGCTTGGAATACTGTACTCCCAAGCTGAAGACCTTTGTGCATACAGGCATTTGTGACTACCTCTGCCTAAAATATGTACCTCACTATTCAGCTAGTGGGAATAAACCTGCTTCCCTCTGTCCCTGAGTAATTTTCAGTGAAAGTTGCCCATATATGAAGTTATAGGTTGAGGAAGGAATCACTGGGTAACATCTTATGAGCTGCGTTATACAAGAAGCTGCAATAAGTGATCGTAATGATCGTTTTGGATCTTAAAGCTTGTGTTACCTGATATCAGAGGTCTGCTTTTTCTCACTTGATGGATTTATTCTGCTCAAGGTGATAAATTCATCTGGTTAGCCACTGTGCTGCTTTTAGAAAAGCAATTATGTTTTTTGAAAAATTGATATCTCACAACATTTCCAGTGAAGCACCTACTTTTTAGTGGTGGAAATGAGTGATTTGCTTATAGTGCATATAAGTCAGTGTGTATGGAGACCATGAGTGTGGAGATGGTCTTGTGCTACAAAGGATTTATTGACATCAATTTGAGAAGAATGAAACTTAGGAGGGTGATGTAATTATGTCATATTAAACCTGATTTATCACATCACAGCATTACACCTATTGTAGTAAAATTGTTCATAAGGATCAAGAGATATTTGTATGTGTTTTCCTTCCATTCCCTTTCCCTTTCTCTTTCCCTTTCCTTTTTACCTGACTGATACCTGTGCTGTACACTAGGTGCACACCAGCTCCCAGCTAATGCTCCTGTGTTCTCTCTGTCATTTTGTACTAGAGAAGACAACTTTCACTTAGCAAGGCTATACGCATAGGCCACAACGGTGACAGAAGGCAGTAGGTAAGGCACACACAGTTCACAAATATCTTGTAAGACCAGATTCACAAAAGGGCTGCAAAGCTACACGTAACCTTTAGATGCCTGTCTCCCCAGCGAGACTTTATAGCTCTGACTTAGATTGGCACTGCATTAACCTGTTTGTAAGAAGATCTGGGTGCCCAAGAATATTTGTAAAAACCTGGAAACTAAGCTGAAATCCAGCTGAAATAGGAAAGGAGCAAGATTAGAGATACCTCATGCATTCTTCAATGTCCTACTCAAGACTGCAGTGGAGCTCTGATTATAAATCTCCATACTAAAGTTTGTCATAGCAGTAGGTGTGATCTGAGTGTCCTCCCTGTAAAACATATCCAGAGAGGGAAAAGGAAATGTTGATATCCAACTCTGCTTAATTTCTTAGTGGCTGCAGGGCTCAATGAGGAGACCAAAGATACGAGTATACATAATATGAGTAACATTATTGTGACTGAAAAACATGACCTCGGTCTCCTAGCTCTTAGAAATATGTTCATTTACCCTATTCCTATCTGTCAAGTAAACATGTATTTGTTCTGTATAAAGAAGAGCAGCTTCCAGCAGAGTGACTGGAAGCCACCTATCCCTCAAGAACTCAGGTCTGTGAGTTAGAAGAGTCATCTGGGAAAGCCAAGCTGAAAGTGGTTCAAGCATGAGAATAAAAAGAAACTGTGTTCCCCATCTGATTTAATATTCTAACTTGAGATCATGGAGAGAAATCTAGTGTCAGTGGATTCAGGGATTGACAGTCTGAGAGGTCAACACATACACACTGAGAGAGCACAAGAGCACAATCCTGCAAGCAGGATAAGTGAGATTCATTTCAGCAGTTAATGTCAATGAGGTCTTGGTAGCACTGCAAAATCTGGGTGGACCTATGCACAGACCAACTGTTAGCTACAGAAGTCATACATTTAGTGTACATGTGGATAACTTTAGGCTTAAAATATTTATGGAACTCTTTATTTAGTGTTGCCTTCTGATTTGCCTTGACTTTACTACATCTTCAAATATGATGCCTTAACAATTCATGAAGAGTGCTCTGAGGAGTACAGCTTTTTACAATGCAAATTGTCTTGTTAAGCCAGTCAAATGTATACTATAGGGAATAGTAATAAAGGTAGTGTAAACTTATGTGTTTTATAGTGATAGCAAGAGGAACAGTGATTATGCCTCTCTTAAAAAAGCCAAAACATTTTTTGCTTTGAGAGTAAGGATTCAAGATCAGCTTTTCTTTTAGATATCGAAGGATCACACAAGAATATAAAATTAATGAAAGACTACGGCTCTTTTGCCTTTGTAATTGCATATATGATACATTTTTTTCCTTCTGTATGTCTTTTTAGGACGTTACATGTGCCTGAGGCAGAGTTATACAGAAGAGGAGGGTAAATATAGAGCTCCATCTGTGACAACTAGAGATAGATGCCACTTTTGCGTTTTGGCATTAATGATACATTTACGTAGTTACTAACCAGTATTCTGAAGATCTGGGTTTTGGCAAGTGTTGACCTTTACCCTTCCAAAACACACCTGTGTAACATACATGCTCATATGAACCCAGAAGGAGACTAACAGATACATGGTGAATACATACATAAAAAACTTGAGACTGAAAGGTCATTGTAGAGAGAAAGCTGTGGAACACTGAAAACAAACATTCATGAATGTGTTAATAGTAACTGAAAGAAAGTTACATCAAGTATCAGTAAGAACAGTCAAACTATCAAAATGAGAATTTCCAACTGGACAGTGCTTAAAGCTATCTGAAAAGCACAAGGGAAAATCTTCCCAGTTCTCTTGACTCTTTCTGTCATTTTTCACTGAAACACATAAACAGAAGAGATAACTTACCCAGGTCTTCCCTGTCTCCTTGTGTTTGTCCTGCATCCACACTCATACCAATCAGAATTTTGACTGCAAGGTAAGCAAACTACTGTGCCACTTCTTCAAGTGTGTATTTGCTCAAGGTCCCAATCAATGGCATGGTTTTGCAGTTACTTGAAAGCAAGCTGTGAATTTGACAACCAGCTGATCAGAGAGGAGGAACAAGGCTGCGTGTCTCTGTGACAGGCAGGCAGGGAGACGAGTGAGCTGTGAACAGCAAAGCCTGAAAGCTGGAGTTATGCCTGACACTTTGCAGGTTCCTGACAGCTCAGACTTTGACATTTTTAAATAACCAGGTTTATATGTGTATAGCATGTGGTGGTTTTGTGGCAGCTTAATTCTGTGTACAACAGAAATATCTCTATATCTCCATAATGGTCAGTCACATCTGCGCTTGTCTGTGCACAGTGCTGTGCAAATACAGAGAAAGTAATTGGCTTTTCCGATATTCATATGTCAGAAAATATCTGATTAAGTTTCAGAAAGGCAATTTTACAGGCAAAACAACAGATGGTCAGCAAGTGGAAGTCAGCAGAGCTGACTGATTTCAGTGTCGCTGTAAAAGTTGTAAGAGGAAATCCTAACCCAGAACCTCTTGACCATAGCTATACTATTTCATTCAGATGGGTTTTTTTCTAGAAGACAAATATCAACTGTAAAGTGTATTCTTCTGTAAGCATTTTATATGTTCTAATCATCTTTTGTTACGTTTCATACATATGCCATGCACTTAATTATCGCCTTTTTTCAATGTGAAATTTCTTGTAGAGTTTATTGAAAGCAGAATGAGTCTAGAGATTCAAAGGAATTCGTTGTGAAATTATTTACAATGAAGTCACCATTCCAGCATGACTCTTTATAGTTAATGTCTTTCACTAAGACATAGAGGAAACAAAATACATCACATTTTAACAGTATTGTTACACTGAAGTTTTGTTGCCATAGAGACAAATACTGTGTAGATGAAATCATAAATTCTCTAGGAGGTGCTAATAACTCCGTAGTGCTTCATAACTTGTTGAAAAAGTCCACATTCTTGTAACATTTCAAAGGGGGTAACAATAAGCCATGAAAAATTCCAAAATGCAGAGCATGTTTTAATTGTTGCTGATGCTTAGTCCACTAAAATTTCTTTTTTATGTCTTGTTCCATGCACTCTTTGGTACCATAGCTGTGTTAGACACAGAGCAGGTCTTGGTATGAAAGTGATAGCTTACCTCGTGGCAGTTGCTGCCTCCACATGAAGCCAATGATACCAAAGTAGAGTATGTTTCTGCTTGTTGATACTAACATAGAGGAGGTTTCTCTGTGTTAAGTATCCTCATGTAAAGAAAATGTAGTAATTGAGGAGGAAAGTACTCTGTAACAAATGCGCAGTTTGCATATTTTGGCAATGCCTGACAGGAATGGAAGTGCTGGGGTTCTTTCAGGATACTCAAATCACTAGGAAGTACAACAGGCTGTGAAGAAATTTTTACTATTTGCCCCAAACTCAAAATGCTCAAGAGGATGAACTATTTTTTGAGTATGATAACTTGTGCTTTTTGAGGTTAATAATTTATTTCATTGCTTCTATTTTGTTTGCCTCAGTTTTCTATGTCCTGTCCTTGACAGAAAAGCAGATGTCCAAATACCATGTGGCTCGATAGGGCCAGAGCAAATCTGAAAGAGAACAAACTGCTTCCTGAGATTTCTGACCTACGTGATCACGCCTTACAGTGCCTCTCTGATCCTGTTAACTCTGATGGGTCTTTTGCAATAAAATTCACTGTGGCCTACATTTCATCTTGTTGAAATAAAATCTGAAGTGACTTCCTCTGAGTTCTCTGAGTACTGATTCCTCTGTTCACTGGAAATATGATATTTGTAGCTGGCTGAGCCCCTTTCTTATCAGTAAGGGGGATTATCATTGCTCACAAAAAGCCTTGTGAGGGCTGATTGGTTGCACCCTGCCAGATTCATGCATCAGAAGGACACCCACACCTTTGTTGTCCCTGTCCTTCCAGGTGGGTTGTCTTGCTTTACAGAAATGGTCCACAATATTCCTCAGCACTCTAAAGAAAACAAGATGTGTTTGGAAGTAAAACTAAGAGTTTGCTCTTGCTGGCTATGATTTTAAGAGTGCATAAGAGGAGATAATTAAGTCATCTGTCTCCCATCTGATATCTGACATGGTGTGAAAAATATGTGTTGACTCCTTGTGAGCTGTGGGAGTGTTCTGCTTTCAGTTCTGAACAGAATGGTTTTCTACAACCCGTTAAAAAGCATGGTCTGATTTTAATAACTATTTTCTTTCATAATTCAACTTTTCTTTCAAGACTTGAATGTGTACTCCTTCTTTGTTTTTTCTGAGAAGGAAATACACAGATGGGCTCCAAATGCTGATTCAGACAGTAAACATCTTGAAGGAAAAGGTAGCTGTCATTTAAGGTTAGGAGTATGACATTTTTATCTGAAAGTACAAGTCCTAACCTACATGCTGAAGTTTCAGGTATGCAGTTTCTGCATTCAGTGGCATGAATGAAATGTAGATAATACAAAAGAAAATGGTACTGTTGACATGTGATGAGACAGACCGCTGCCAGCTAGGATGTTATCAGTGGTAGAAACTCTGAAGAAGCCTCTGGATTTACATTGCCATCATTGGCTGCATGTTGATGATGGCTACAGAAACACTTCCAAGCTGCTGCAGTGGGTGTAGGCTTTGGCCACATCTTGGTGTGGGGAGGTGAGTGGGAGAGTACCTGCCCCAGTCACATACCCTACACCTTGGTTTTCATGTGAAGAAAACAAAAAAAACATGGGCTGGTAGGAAATATTATGTGTTTTACCCAAGCATCTGATGTGAGAAGTTGAGGGGTAATGACCTTAGGGTACAGCAGGCCATGTGTTTACCATTAAGTATACACATAGCTGATATGGCTCCAGTTCTGACAGACAACCTTGATAATCAAAGTGCTTGTCTTTGAGTGGGCCTTTCTCCCATTGAAGTCAGTGAGAAGTAATCACTTCTTTAAATTTAATTGAATGTTTTTCTGGTTAGAAGTGGTCCTTAAGTCTAGGTCAAAACACTTTTCTGAACTAATGCCTGAAAACAGAATATGACCTCGTAGGATAATAATGTAGAGTGCAATGCAACTTGTCATTTTTTACTGTACTGTGGAAATACTCTGTGGTGGGTTTGCCCTTGTGCCATGGCACACCTCCTCCTCCTCCAGCTCCCCTGGGTGCTCCCTCTGCTGTTTCTCACTCCTTCTTATGCTGCTACTGCCTGCCCAGCCTTTTTCTGCCCTCTCCGACTTTACTCAGTGGTTCTCACTGAAAGGATGAGAGGCCATGGGCACAAACTGAAATACAGGAATTTTAACTTAAAAATGTCAAAGCCCTTTTTTAAATTGTGGGGTTGGTCAACTACAGAGAGGCTGTGGAGTCTCCGTCCTCAGAGATATTCAAAATCTGACTGGGCATGGTCCTGTGCAACCTGCTGTAGCTGACCCTACTCTGAGCAGGTCTGTGTGTGGGGAGAGTGGACTAGATGGTCATCAGCGGGACCTGTCAATGTCAACCATTCTGTGTCAGTGCTGTGGCCAATAATGCTTAACTTCTTCCTTAATGACCTGGATGACTGGGCAGGGTGCATCCTCAGCAAGTTTGGTGATGATGCAAAACTGGGAAAAGTGTCTGACACACCAGTTGGGTATGCTGCCATTCAGAGGGACCTCAACAGGCTGGAGAACTCACCAGAGAGGAACCTTATCATGTTCAACAAAGGGAAACGTCCAGTCCTGCCCCTGGTGAGAAATAAACCCATGCACCCATGCAAGACGAGGGCTGACTGGCTGGAAAGCATCTTGCCAGAAAAGGAGCTTGGGGTCCTGGTGGACAACAAGCTGACCATGAGCCAGCAGTGTGCCCATCTGACAAAAAAGGCCAACAGCCTCCAGGCTGCATTAGAAGGAGCATTGCCAGCAGGTCAAGGGAGGTGATGCTTCCCCTTTAGCCTGTGGAGAGAGACCTGGAGTGCTGTGTCCAGTGCTGGGCTTCACAGAGCAAAAGAGAAGGATCCGTAAAGAATAAAACAAACAATGTCCTTACCACTTTATTTGATTAGAACAGTTCAGGGAGAAAAAACTTTCCTTATTAGCTATTCAATTATTCCATTATTCAGTACACTTATTCAATTATTCTTTTTCTTCCTGCCTAATGGGAAAGAAGAAAATTTGTGATGTGTGAGAAAAAAACTAAATCCAACAACCTAAGTGTATGAAGGAAAGTGGATGCAGCCCATGACTTTTGGAGTGATGCTGACACATTTTGGCAGGGAACAGTGGGGGACAAGGTTTGCTTTCCTGCAGCACTCCTGGGCAAGGCATTCACAGAACATTTCAAACCCTTGGAACTAGGATGCCTGTAAAACTCTGCTGGGACTTTGGCTGAAAATACAGAGAAGATAAAAAAAGGAAAAAACCTAATATTTTTAGTTCACATAAAGCAATATGATTAGAGATCTCAGACCGGACCTTATCCAAATAGATTAAGAGGTCCTCCAGCTAGGCACCCCTGACACCAAGCTACAGTCTCCTGTAGCTTATTTTCTCCTCTTCTGCCTTTTCTCCTCACCAAAGTTTCATTAGGAAATAAATAACAAGCTCTACAAAAGCCCCCAGCAGCAATAGCCCACTTCAAGTGGAAGGCAGCCTAAGTAAAACTTGGAACCAAACAATTAGATCACAGCTGATGTATCATCCATAGCTCTTGTCTGCTCTTCTCCTGGGCACACAGTAGCCACTGGACACAGCTGAAGAGGCACAAATGATTGTTTGTTGCTATCAGCAAGTTTATAGTAGTTTATTTTAAAATATACCCTGTGATTATGCAAAGGTTTTGAAAGGGGAAGGCCAACTCAGAACAGCTGAGGCTATCTGTGCTAGTATAAATGCTTATTTGTTATTAGCAGATGATTTTTTCTCTTTGGAAGAGCAATTACACCAAACAGTGAGGTGATCTGAAGCCTTGTTTAGATGGGTGCACTGCAAACCCCGACCTCTGAGTTAATTATCTGCTTCCCCATCTAAACAGTGGGCAGAAATAAGATTCTTTTGATACAATTCTCGTGACTTCAGTTATCTATTTTAATATGTTTTGACAAAGGCCCATATTTCTTTCCACTGAAAGAGAGTTTAGGTCACTAAGAGACAGAAAATTGCAGTTGTTAATGTTATGTGAGATTATATCCACCATGAACAACCATGCAAAAATGATGACAGTTTTGAAAAGACTCCAAATTTTTATCACAGCTCTCATAAAGTTCTCTGTCCTTCTGAAAGCTCAAGACCAGGAGGTTATGATCAGTACAGATGACTATCAGCTTTCACTTAAACTAATGAACTTGTTCCCCCTAACAAACTGAACTTGTTCCCCCCAAATCTGACATACCATTAAGGAAATAAGCTTGAAAATGACCATAAGACATTTAGAAAATGGGTATACCAAATGGTATATTTTGCATGCAATGGGAGCTTAGACTTATGATTTTTGAATGCTTAGGCTTGATATTATTAAATACAGAGCACAACTAAACTTCTAGTGAAGGTGAGCTTCTGGGGAAAAAAATGGTATGTGAAGCTGCTTTTCTCCCTAATTTTTGTCAGTTTCTAGGAGGTTTTACCTAAATTCTGATTCATAAGATTATTTTAATTCTCTTTTTCTGTTTCCTTCATCATGGAGATACTGATTTGTACTCAAGGTACAAAAAGATTTTTACCTACAGAAAAGTAAAACAAAGAAAGGTTTTTCCTTAAAAACAAAATTGGCAATGGATGAAAATCTCTAATTTCTTGGTGGCAAAGAATGTATTTGGCAGGAGACTAAATAAAAAAATTCTTGGAAAAAAAAAAAGAATATTGTCTGAGCTCCCGCACATACAGGCATGTTCCAAGAAATCTGTCTGTGAGTGTCTCTGCAATGACCAATACTTTTTCTGTACGGCAGAGATGGAGGACATCCATCCTTATCCCCTTTCTCTGTTTGCCTTCGCCCAATACCCTATCCTGGCATTGGCTAGAGCTTTTTGGATGCAGCTTCCACAGCTGGTAATGATTTCTTGTGAACTGACTAAACACTCGCTGAGGTAAAGCACCATCCTATGATCACTGTGCCAGGGAACGCAGGTAATAAGTAACCTGTGCTTTTTGGTGCAGTGAAAATGACCAATACAAAAAAAATCCTCTAACATGAATAGTAACTTTTAAGAGGGCCCAATGGACATCTGACTGAAAGTAATATATATCTGTATGCATACATGTGTGTATGTATATTTATATTCACAATACAAATGGCAAAATTTACTAATGTATTGCCTTATACATACTGCTTCATATCATCTAATTGTGACGTGTATATTACCAACAGTGTTCTATGTTTTCTAGTAGGATTTTAAGGGCACCTTCAGTCAGGTCAAGAGCATATCCTGCCTGATTACAGCATTTATTTGAAGTTCTTCTTCTGTTGCTGATTGTGGCTCTCTTGGCTTACCCCTGCTTCCCCACAGGACACAGCATGTTGCCCTCTGGCATTGGGCGCCTGTGGGGGTGACATGGCTGCCAACAGAAGTGCCACCCAGCATCCCAAAGGGACTGGATTAGACTCATTTCATGTTTCTGGATCTCCAGATTCCTGCTGCTCCATAGAAGTGGCAGAAAATTGGGACCCCATTAAAGGCCCTTCACCTGCAAGTTTCCAACAACAAATGCCACAGTGCCCTCTTCTGAGCTCTCCTGTTTCTCCAAATGTCCTTCTTCAAGTTAGAAAATGACATCTCAGTTCATGTGGTCTTCTTTCCTTCTCAGGCCCCCTGGCTCCAGAATGGCTGCAGCTCTGGAGACAGGCATCACTTCAGCGAGAGATAGGCCTGGGATAACTCTTCGATCCACTGCATTTTGAAGGCACCTACCTGTAAAGAGCATGCCATACACTGGGCTAGGCATGTGTGGGTTAGAGGGACTTCTCTATGGCTCTGTGCCCTTCCTGATAGAGGAACTGGAGAGGAAAGTATTTTCCCCTGACCTCCCCTGTTCATGACAACAGTCTTGGCCTCTCTGTGTTTCCACTTCAGAACCAAATTTCAAGGAAGAAACTAGCAAAACCCTATTTTAATGTCTGTTACAGATTGGTATGGGGCTGTTTTAAGACACAGGATACCCAAGTGAACAGTTGGCTGGGGAGGTGACATCTTTCAGTTTCTTCTTTTTGAATAAATAACAATCTGATATGAAACATGGAAAATAACATTCTTGTAGTATTCTTTTCTGAAAATTAAAAACATGAATTTAATTTGTAATGCAGTCGATTGCCGGAGTGAGATTTTAGTCAAAGTTTCCAGAAAAGCAATGGACATTTTACTTTTCTTTTCTCTCAGGAATGAGTACACCAAGCATGAGATTTTTAGGTTTTCCTTCCCAGTCCAAGGAGATGCCATTCAAGCTTTACAAAGACAAGGACGGAAAGAATAGGGAGATATTAACTTCCCATGTGCCTTTAGTAAGTGCCTCTAACCAGCTTCCCAAGTTCACACAGGAGAAACTGTGGATGTGGCACATTGTGATGTTGGGCCTTGCCAGTCCCCCTTGTCTTCCACATAGATACTTAACTTTCTGTAATCGTTTACACTTTTCATCATAAGCAGGATGCCTTCATAGTTGTCGGATTCACAGTCCTGCTGAAAAGTGGCCGCTTCCAAAGAACTACCTGTACACTCTGGTATGAGCTCATCCGCATGGAGGAGAGGAGCATGTTGACTTTCCAGTACAGACATTCTGGTGTCGGTCTAATCAAGATGTGACTATCTCTCTGTCATGATATTAGTGCCATGAAGGCAGCAGCTAAAACACAGGCAAGACCATACTTTTATGTTATTAGGACTAAATACATGAGAATGCAAGTTCTCGTGGGAAAAATAGCATTTTCAAAGCACTCTGCTGATTTTAAGGTTTTTTTTTTTCTTTGCTAAAGCTTATTTTATTAAAATAATGATGCTACAATTAGAAGCGTAATTATAAAACTGAGCTGTTTTTCTATAGGAAAAATAACACAATTTAAAGGATTAAAGTTGGGAACAATTACACTGTCATGAGGCAGCCATGCTCAGGCTTTCTTGGTCAAGACAGCCCAGCTTTCTTGTTAAATTCAACAGAAGGAGTGACATCAATTAAAATAGGACTGTGCCAAAATGCATGAAGAAGAGCTACCCAGTTTGAAACTGGAAAATATGCAGAACACAGGCAAAGGCCTTTACACCTTTGAAGAAATATGTAATACCACAATGTCCACTAGTGGAATCTGCCTCCAGAGTATCTGTGAGATGGCTGCGGTGCGAGCTTGTGCGGGGAAAACTGTCCTGCCGGATCAGAACCACGACATACCTTTTCCAGAAACCTGTTTCTAACACAGGCCAAAGAGCTCTGCCTCAGGGGAAGACGGAGTTCCCTCTCTCCTTCCTCCTGCCCCCAAATCTTCAACAACTGTGAAAGAAAAGTCTTTTTCTTGCCCATGGGGGAACGTGGCATAGACTTTACAGCAAGAGGATATACTAGCCTACTGAAAGGCACTACTGAAGGGGGTGGTTAAGGGTTTTTTTCAAACCTCTGGTCATTTTATGTACCCCATAAAATTATCTCGTACTACTTTGAAGTATGTGCTGCAGTGAAATGTGGGGACAATAACACCCACCAGCTGACTGTGGATAGTGCTAAGAATTTTCCTCTTACATTTTAATTAACATTTAGTTTTATTTTCACATTTTTCTGTTTTTCTTTCCAGTTTGTATCCAGCTTCTTTTTCTTCCTACCTTCCTTTTTAAAGCTTTTCTCATGGTTTATTTTACGTATAATTCAGGCATACTTATTGCAGAGATGCATTTCTTCTCATGAACAGTCTATTCATGTACTAATATATTTGTATTATAATTATTCAGAGACACTTTTGGTAAAGAAGGTAACCAATGCCGCAAAGTGGCCCAACAGAAAAGAAGAGCTAAATCATGTCATTAAAGAGTTTACTACTAGTGGCAGAACACACTAGGGGGGGAAACACATTTTCTAGCTCTGTCTGCACTGACTTGAATCTGAATGGACTCCGAACTGCATGAGAGCAGCTGACTTCAGATGGAAGCCCCCAACACCTTCTCCTTGGTTGTATGACAAAATCCTGCTTGTCTTGGCTTGCTTATCCATTCCATATGTGTACTCAGAAGTACCAAGATCAAGAATAAACTTGCCTTTTATGTTTCTGTTGTGTTTTCTTTTGTATGTTTACACTATGCCATGAAAAACCACCTGTCTTCAGGGAAGGATAAGGGCAAAGCCAGAATGCAATTCTGTCCTCAACGTGGCATCAGATGAAATGCCAGGAGACCAAGTATTGGTTTTTAATACTGTTCCTCTCTGGTTTCAGGGGAGTTGCCACAAGCCATGCCCAAGCAGACATGGTTTAAGATGGAAGCCCACACCTTGCAGAGAAATGTGTGCTTCCAAGGAACTGAAGGACTAAGAAGGAATGAGAAAGGAGTTCCTAACTCCTCTGGAAACAAATTGTAAGACCTGTTCCAATAACAACACTACGTCAGGGGAGTTGTGGTGAATTGAGAAGGAAAAAAAAAAGGAGGCTTGAGTATCTTTTTCTCTCCTCCCACAATGCCACCAAAGCCACCGTGAACCTGAATCTTCCCTTCTGTGTATCACCTTTTCTGAGCTGCTCTTCTTTCATGCAGTCCTTTGATTTTGGCAAGAACACATTACTTGTTGGAGAATTTTGCTTAGATTACTGAGTACCAGGGGGAAATAAGAGTGGTCATTGAAATGAGGTGGTACTGCTTTGGCCTCTCCTTTGTTAGCTTGCTTGTTTTTCTTGTCTTTGTTGGTTGTTTTGTGGCCATGTTGCACAACAAGTCATAAATATATGATTAAATTAGAGAATGGCTTTTGATAATGTAATGCATTCAAGAGTCTTTTTTCTACGTGCTTGTTGATGACACACCGGAATAGCAATCTGCCCCCGCCCCTCCTCCAAATCCTGCATGAGCAAGAAGGGCCAAGTAATACGATAAGTAATCTTGTCCTTCAATTGGTTAGAACATGTTGCACCACTGCTTTCTAAGCAGAGTTTGTGAGGGTCTCTGGGCGCATTCTGGGCTTTCCAGCCCAGAACCTCTGTTGCAAACCGTATCAACAATTCTCAATAATGTTGCAAAGTTCAAAGCAAGCAGGGGAGGGACATTTTTATTTCAACATAAAATTGATTTCACCCATCCACATGCATGCTGTCATATCCACCTATCTGCCCGCAGCTAAACGTGTCTTTCCACCTAGTCTGGACAGAATTACATGAGGTGAGTCAGAGGACAAGAGACACAGCCCTTGGAGGCCTCTTCACGTCTCCTCAGTTGTCCCTGCCTGGGTGTCCTGTGAAGCTGCATGTAGATGTGATCTTGATGGAGTCCTAGTGTGAGTGCCATCAACACCCGCCATTCTCACAGCCCGTTTTCTGCCAGTCCTGAGGCTTCCACAGTCAGGTGTTCCCCTTCAACTTGGTCATGCCAATAACCAAACCACCGAACGACTCCTACTCGGAGGGGACTGACGAGGTCTCTTGTCCAGCCACTGGCTCAGGGCAGGGTCATTAACAAATATACACCTGGATGCTCTGGGTTGTGGCCACTCAGGTCTTGAGGGCTGACCTCCACGCTCAGGGATCCCACCTCCTCCCTGGGAAACCCACTCCAGTGCTTCATGGTCCTCACAGGGATTTTGGTTTTGATTCCTTCTCTCCAGCCTGAACCTCTCTAGATTCAGGAGATGCCACCATCTCTCACCCTCCCACCAGGCACTGCTGGGAAGAGCCTGTCCCCCTCCCCTTGATGCCTTCCCCATAGGCACCGGGCTGTGCTGTGACGTGCCCCGACGCCTTCTCTGCTCCGTGCTGAACCAGCCCCAGCCCCACAGACCCTCCTTGCCTCCCCTGAGCCCTCTGCTTTGCCAGCCTGTCTCTGGGACCCCAAAGAGGACGTAGTGCCCGGATGAGGCCTGATGGGTGCTGAGCAGATGGGATTGTCCTTGCGCCCTCTGGCTAGGGGAGAAAGAGAGGAGAAAACCCGCCAGGGTGAGCCAAGTGCTGCCTGGGACCCGCCGTGGGAGGAAGCAGGGGAGCCCAGAGGGCTGGCCAGCAGTGCTGGGGTGTGGGGAGAGCCTGTGGGACCTTGTCCTGCAGCCTGACAGGGAGGCACGAGGTGTTACCGAGTGAACCCGTGTGGTGCATGTGCCTGGAGACGTCTGCCATGGTCCAAGTGACCCAACAGGGCCCTGGGGAGACATGGCCGAGGCCACGGTGACTGGCTTAAAAAAACGATGCCGAGTACAAGACAAGACATGGCGGGGATGGAGTGGGCAGTGGTGTTGTGGTAACCCCAGACACGTGTGCTGGGGCCGAAGTGCTGCTGGGGTGAGCAGCCTGTTGTGGCATCCCCGAGTGATGGACGGTGACATCCCTGAGCAATGGTTTCTCATGTTACTGGGTGATGGGCTGTGACATCACCTAGCGATGGACTATGATGCCCCCGAGTGTTGGATTGTGACCAGGCATCCCTCGTTCCTTATATTCAGGTGCCGAGTCTCACCCAGCCGGCTTATGCCCACACTCCAGCTGAGCAAGTTTCCAAGGTTTGGAGCATTGAGCGAGGCCTTGGCGCTGGTGCTGTACTTGGGGAGTTGTTCACTGCAGGTCTCTGTGGCCAACCCGAGAGCCATTGAAGGATTTTCCTCAGCCCTCACAGCTTCAGGCAGCCGGGGCACCCAGGAGGTGTGCTCGCAGCAGCAGAGGTGAGCTGGGAGGGATGGGACACCTCACCCTGGGGAGCTGGGAGGGTTTCCTTCTGGAGGAACCTGGGCATTGCTTCCACCCCTCCCTACACCAGCCAATATCCCTGGTCTCTCTTCCCTTTCTAGCACAACACCCGCTGCTGCAGCGCCGGTGAGAAGGAGCATCTTGACACCACCAGATCCCTACAGCCCACTGCAGATTGTGGAGAGCATGGCCACAGAGCTGGAGAACCACTGTCCAATCTGCCTGGACAGCTGGGAGGAGGCCAGCTATGTGATGCCATGCCTCCACCAGTTCTGTTACCCGTGCATCCTGCGGTGGGCTCAGAGCAAGCCCGAGTGCCCCCTCTGCAAGAGGAGGATCCACTCCATCATGCACTCGGTGCGGGCAGACGACGACTTTGAGGAGCATGTCGTCACACCACCTGCGACATCATCCGTCGTCGGCCGCCAGGCCAGAGGGGCTCCTGACCGTCCAGCTGCCCACAGCCCCACGGTGACAGAACAGCCTGTGGAGCACCAGCTACACTGGCTTCCTCTGGGTGGCCTCCAGCCACACACCTGGGCGTTCCTCTTCCAGGACCACCCAGATCTCCTCCAGTCCCTTCTGCCCTGGCTGTGTCAGGAGCTGGCGGTGATCTTTGGGAACCAGCATTCACGGGCAGCCATAGCGCAGGACCTTGTCATGTCCGCCCTGGTCTTTTTTGGGCTGAACGAAGATCTTCTGGTCCAGCTGCTGCGGGCCAGCCTCCAAAACCACACAGCAATGTTTGTACAGCACCTTATTGATGTCGCTGTGCAACGCTGCAGCAGGGAGGCCCACCGTCTGCTGGGCCTCGAGGACGGCCGCGCTGCTGAGGAGCAGGAGGGCAGCCCCGCGGCTGCCCCTTGTCCTGCTGCCTCCCAAAGGGGGTCTCCTGCCCCTGGCCCAGCCCCCTCCACCAGCCCTCCACGAGACCACCTAGAGGAGCGCCCCAGCACCTCAGCCGCTGCTCTTCCTGGGGGTCCCAGCAGCCCCCTCGATGCCCCCGTTCCCACCCACGGGGAGCAGGAGGAGTGCCAGGAGGATCGGGGGGAGGCTGTGGCAGCTCCCTCCACTACCAGCCGGGGCAGGGACCGCACCCCTGGGAGGCCACGGCGACCCGTGAAGAGGAGGGCCGGCAGCTCCCAGGACTCCTCCCAGCCCTCCAAGAGGCCACCCCGCCGGCAGCGCTAGAACTGGCCCCAGGAGCTGCCAAAATCAGGGCCGGGCCAGCAGCTGGGGCATGTCCTGCCCCACAAGTCCAGATCTACCCAACAAGATCAACTGCCCAAAGGCAAGTGCCGCCCAGCTCCAAGCCTGCATCCCTGCAGCTGGTCCCGGGGCAGATGCTTCCAACTGCAGGGACTCCAGGGCCAGCCCGTGCCCCACCGCCCACCACCCCAGGCCTGGCCTCCTCCTCACCGCACCCTCTGCCCCGTCGTCCCGGGGCTCTGCTCTCCTGCCAGCCTGCAACGATGGCTGCAGCCTCGCTACGGCGGTGCCCAAATACCTCCTCCCGTGCACAGTCACGACTTGGTGCTGCTCTCTGCATCCTCACAGCGTTGCTCCCTGCCAACACTTTCATAAGGGTGACGAATGCACCACGACCACCTGGTCAGCAGAGGAAGTGCTGTGGCAGCTAACCCCAGTGAAAGCCCCCCTCTCAGCTGGCCAGGGCATATCCTGTCAGAGCAAGCCTGAGCAGCCTCTGCTCAGAGGCCTTGGAAACTCACTGCAGAGCCTGTGGTCTGCTACTAGCAATGGCAGTGCCACGTTCCTGGGCTGCTGGACACAAGGGATGGGAAGCAGGAACACCCCACTGCAGGTACTTTTGCACCATGGGACAGAGGAACGGGGACAGGAGATCAGGCCAGGCTGAGGTCCATGGAGATGCAGAGGCACAAGCCACTGGTGAAAGGTGTGAATGCCTTGCACCAAACACTTCCTCAGGGCTGCTCTGCTTTAACCGGAGGTTTGTTCATGGGAAACACGCCCACCCCACTGTGATCTGGGGGTGTTACAAGGGCTTCAAGAAGGTCTGTGTGAAGCCCCATCACAGATGTACTTTGTGGTGCACAAAGGGAGATCATTCTGGCTCAGGAATGGGGCGAGGGTTTCCAAACACACGTCAGCTCATAGACACTGAAATACCATCAGTCCGCACCATCTTCTCATCTCCCCAGAGTTTTTCTAAGTATATGTGCATCTTTGGGGGAGAGATCTGCTGTTTGTTTCTCTCTCTGGTTTGGTTTTCAAAGCCAATGTTGCAACCAGAAATTACATGCCAGGGGGCTTGGCCTGACCTGACAGCGCAAAAACTGGGCAGCTCACAAGAGCAGTGGAGGTTGTACTGCGCCGTTGTTTTCTCTCTTGGTGAGGCACACATGGCCTTTTAAGAAAAGCAAGTAAGCCAAAAAAAAAAAAAAAAAAAGGGAAGGAAAAGCAACGCAAAGGCAAAGAAAGTTCCCCCCTACAAAGCAGCCAGCACCTCCTCTTAGGGCAGTGGTCTAGCCCCACCATCCCGCTGGCCTCCTCTGAGTCCCTCCGGTGTGCCGATGTACCTCCTGTATGTGGCCCCAAACGGGTGAGGCCTGACGGGTGCTGAGCAGAGGGGATCACCCTGCCATCCCCTGGCACCCCGTGCTGTGTCCTGCTCACACCACCCCGGGACCTTGCTGCAGCCTGGGCACAGGCCTGGCACCTGCTCAGCTCGCTGCCCATCTGCACCCAGCGCCTTCCCACCGAAACCTGGTCCCCAGCCCTGCCAGCATCGCTGCTGGGGTCTGCCAGCCCAGGGCAGGGCTGCCGGTTCCTCCTGCCCAGACGGCACAGGGTCCAACCCCACTGTCCCAGTCCTCTGGATGGCAGTCCCGCCCTTGCACGTACAACTGCTTCCCCCCGGTTTTGTGTCCTGTACAAACTTGAGAGTGCACTCCGCCGCCTGCTCCAGATCAGTGATAACGTTCCCTTGCTCTTTGTATTACCAGTCTCGATACATGTCTAACAAGATAGTTGCTCTCTCTGCAGTCCTCCAAAATGCATCCAGCACCCAATATAGCTTAACTACTTTCCATTATGACGGAGAAGGACCTGGCACTTCTGGCATGCCTGGGTGTTTCCCCTTCAGGGTCTCAACCTACCTTCTGAGCAGCTTCCTACCCCAGAAAGGGGGAAATCTGTGTTGCAGACACTCTTTGGTACTTAGCCAAACATCCCAGCAGAAGCCATAGTAAAAGTAGAGCTTAGGGTCCATAAATTTGTCAAAGCCGTTGGCAATGAAAATGCCTGGCAAGTAATACACAGTAAGACTAAGGAAGAACAATCTAGCTTTCAGTGAATGATTTTCAGTCAAATCACTGGTGCCATGAAACAATATCATTTTTATAGTATGTTTCTCAAAACTGACCAAATCTGTCCCCCTGTGTGGAATCACAACTTGATGCCGCTCTCTGCATCACCCTGCCAAGGCAGGAACCCCAGGAAGTTCAGCAAGGGGAAGCGCAAACTCCTGCACCTGGGGAGGGACAACGCCAGGCACCAGCACATGCGGCGGGCTGCCCCGCTGGGAAACAGCAAGGGAAGGGTCACCATACTGCTGCCCTTTGAGCACAGGCTTTCTGCCCGCTCTTCCAGATCCAGCCTTGGTTGTTAAGAAAAATGCATAGTCTGCCCGAATGTTGAATGCCAGTCCCACCACCACTGAAACTAATGGGACCAGCCAATACAGTCATATATTTGTTGCTGTAAAGCTGATGAAATACCACTTTAAAATTTTACACCGAGCTGAGCTGAGCAGTCAGTTGTCGGCTAGCCATGACATTCCAGTGGGGACAGACAAAAAATACTTTATGCAATAATATATATATGCAGGAAATATGGTGCAGAAGGACATACTTGTGGCTTGTGCTTGCTGAAAAAGCTGTGCCTTTGAGCAATGGGCTTGATGCCACCTGCTCTGTGCAGGGCCTGCTTCTCCATAATCCTTTGTTTGTTATTGCCATTTAGACAGTGTGAGGAGGAGTCTTAGATGCTGCCATTCACAGTCTTGACAACAGGAATGCAACAAGACTGTGAGTTGGGAAAAACACAAAGCTCACTGACAAATGACGGCACTTCCTTGAGAAGATAAGATAAATAAGCAGCAGAACCTTTTGTATTCACCATCTGTTTAGCAACTTTTAAAAATATGTTTCTACAGCTGACAATCTCAATTTTTAAGGGGAGGGCTTTTTTTCAGCCAAACTGGATGTCCAGACCCTTAAGTGTCAAGGATTTTTCAAGATTCTGTTCACAGTGACCCAGAGGCAATTTTAGTGGTACAAGGATACATGAAAGTACTGTTGCTGCAAGCCTGACTTTTTCTTGACTCTGGCAGAAGGCAGAGAAGGTGTTTCAGGCAAGCAGTCTTCTGCAAAGAGCCGTTCAGTTTCTACAATGCAAATACAAAATGCCTTTTCTTTTTTACTTTTTACCTTTTAACCTGAGCTTTTCATTGTGAAGTCATTTGCAAAGAACGTTTAGCAGGTTTTGATATGAAGGGTTTTCTTTTCTCTCTCCTTGTTTCCTTTTTTCTTTATTTTCCCCCTCATTCTGTCCATGATTTTGCTTTTTCTTACAGTGTTCTCAGATGTGTCTGCACCCTAGGAGGGTAAGGAGGCTTTCAAAAGGCATTTCCATGTCCTAATCCTTCTGGGTACAAAACAAATATTGATCTATTCAGGAGAAGCAAGATTGTAAAAGAGTGTTTACTCAGGAGACAGACCCCGTGACAGCTGTTCGGTGATGGGATTCTGGTGTCACAGCAGTAAATACCCTATAAACGGTGGATACAGAGGAAAATAAAACATGAAAGGGAACTTTGATGCCTGTTACCAAGCAACGAGAAACATGTACCTTGAGATCTGATAAGTATGTACATTTTCTAGCAAGCTTCCCAGATGTCTTGACTCTAGAGGCAATCTTAGTTTCAGTTTCCGTTTTGTTATTTTCTTCCTCTGTTTTTTTTTCCTGTCCTTACAAAGTGGAAGGGATTGTTTAGAGAGAAAAGAAGGGAAACACTGAATTATCTTCTGTTAGTTGTAATGAACATTCTTCCAGGGCAAGTATTTCCTCTGTACATGAAGAAGTTAAACTTTCTTCCGTGTGTGTTTATTCACCACTTTGTTCTCTCTTATGATGATCTATGTTGATACGTTTCTGTCAAGACTTAAAATTTAGGGCAAATCATGAATTTGACTGTGAACTCCTGCCTCTTCTAAACAGCAACTGAAAACACGTCTTGCTCTTTCTGGGACTGGGATTTTGCCCTTTCTTGTCTCCAGAGATGGACAGGAGATTTAGGAAGTTTCCGACCTGTAAGTGGGTGGAGTTCCGTGTTCGAGTCCTCTGTCCAAGTTCTCAGCCTGAGTAAAGTTGACCGTGTATTTCCTGCATGCGCAAGGAATCCAACGTTGCCGAAGATGAGGTCTGCCAAGAGGGCACGGTGGTGATCTTCCTCACTAGAATTGTTACAGTGAAGACCAAGAGAGATTTCCTTTTTTCTTCCCACACCATGTTTTTCCTTTAGATACGCATGAATGAGTTGTTCCACCACAAAAGGGGAGAAGGTTCTTTTTCCAACATTAAGCAGAACTGTGCCTTGCCGCTTGCCTCAGCGATGACATTGTCTTTTTCTTCTTTGCAAAGAAGGCATTTCTTTGTGGGCTGGCATTTGGAGAAGCTCAGTTCCTGTGCCACACAGCGAGAAAGGGAAGGATTGGAAGGTTTTTCCATCTGCGCAAGGAGCAGATAAATTCTCTCCTAGTTTGATGGGCAGAACAGCCGATGACGTTTGTCCCTTTGTTGTGCACTAAAGAGACTGCAAAATATTCTTGTATTTCTTTTCTCATGAAATAAGCAATAGAGATTTTCTTTTTTTTCCCCCTGAATTTCTGGAAGAGACTCCAATTGGATGTTCATGAAGAGGGATGTACTGAGATATTTCTTCCTCCTGCAAGAAAGCAGGGAAGGATACTGGTGTTGTTTTTTTTTTTTTCATTCTGTAAATGCTTTTTTCCATCAAGCATAAATGTGATAGATGAGATCCTTTTGGTTAAATCTGTTCCCTTTTAGGGGAGAAAGAAGGAAGGGGATGTCTTTTTAACAAAGAAAAGAGTAAAATTTTTTTACATAATAATTCTTTTTTACTAGCTCATTTTAATGAGGAAAATATGAGGAAGAAATGAGAAAATAAATCAAAAAATGTTTAGCTTTCCACTTCAGCGAAGTATGTGAACTTTTTTTTCCCAGCCTGCTGTAGTAAGCATGAAACTCTGAAGAAACTACAATTGAAAACACATGGTTGTATGTTATCTAGGAGTAACCAGGAATTAAAAGCTGATTGTCTTTCACAACAGCAGTATATACTCTCCAGAGGAGGAACATGGTGTACAAACCAAAAGGAAGAGTTGGCTTACAGGTCAGCAAAGAACTCATAAATCACAACAAGAGACTTCTTGTGTGAAAGCTGTGATACCTAAGAGTGTGCTTGCCTGAATCACACAGGAGGGTCTTTCTTGGCAAAAAACACATGATGTGGATGATGAGTATAGCAACTTTACCTTTGTTGCATGAGAGATGTCAGTAGATTCCAAGGTACCAGTTAGGGACCGCAGAACATCTTAAAATACAAATATTTAAAATAAGCTAGGAAAGGCTTCTGACACAAATGCCATGTCCATACCCCTTAGAGTCAGTGCAATGATGATCTTGAACCCTAGTGAAAGAATCATACACCTGTTTCTTGCTAGTAGCTCTCTGGGAAGGAAGAATACCTGTTCCTTTACTCTCTGGTGCTTCACTCTTCTCATCTCCCAAAGTTCTCCTTCCTCATTTCTTTCTCTCATTGCTTGTAGGTGCCACAAACTCCAGGTGTCATCTTCTTCATATGCCATAAGCCTGATTGGCCTTCACTGTAGCCCCTGAAGAACGCAGGCACATATTTAATTAAGACTGAAGTCTTCTCAGAGGCATAAGAACTGCACTCAAATCCAGATTGAGTTAATACTTTCAAGCCTTTGAAGCATACAGCCTATACAGACTGAAGAAAGGAAAGGAGATCTGCCTTGCATTTCTCTTAAGCCATGCTGCCAGCTGTCTTACTGCTGTGCTTCTAAAGTCCATGGGACCATCAGGAATTCTCAGTAACGGTGGACTACAAATTACTTCTGAGAACATGAAGTGTGGTTTTCTTTGCACACAAAGAAACCTACCCCTTTTGAACAGCACAAGCGGAAAACCACCTGAGCCACCCAATTTCATTCTAAACTCGGGCCCTCACCTCATAAAAGCACAGAGGTAATTGCCAGGTAGTTGAGATGACAGCTAACGCTGTTACCAGTAATTATAACTTGATGGAAAATAAATCACAAGGGCAGGTATCTGTAAATAAACACCCACAAAGCAGGCCAAATAACATTTCACAATACCTGCAGCTCAGAAAGCCAGGAAACTGTGCTGACTAGAGCACCATGAACTCTTTGCCAGCAAGCCTCCTCATTGCTCACAAAACTGTAGAAGCAGACATGAAACAGGTGGACTTGCATTTGGCTCTGAACTTCCCACAAAGGCTGGATTTAGGCTATGCTAGATGGGCACCCAAGCTAGGGAAACCAAAACTGTCCCTGACTAGTGCCTGCCATGGGATGAGTCATTCTGTCCTGTGGATGACAGAGGTCCCCTAAAATGTCCCTTTTGTTCTGAATGTTGAAAGTCTTCGCAGACATCCTTGCCTCCAAAGTCTTGTGTCTGGATGGCTTTTACACTTCCAGAAGCCACCCATTCAAGAGCATGCCTCCTCCCACTCCTGTGCAAAATCTGTGTCTACCTATCTTCTGCCTGAGGAATCTCAGAGAGGGCCACAGACCCTTTATGTCGTGAAGACGCTGACGGGCCTCTAGCATTTCTAAACAAGCTCGCTGTAAAAGTAAATGGAAACAAGCACAATGCCTGATAGCGGTCAGAATATCCTTCCTGTTTTCTGTGAAACATTTGCCAGAAGCAAACCTTTGCAAATGCAGAAAAAAATGGGGCTCAGGCAGCAACGACTTTCCCTGTAAGCGATGATGGCATCTATTATAATATTGCTGTAGCATGTAGGAGGCCCCATCACACACCAGGCTCCATCATGCTAGAACAGTATAAAATACACAGAAGGACAGCCCCTCTCCAAAAAGCTGGCTGTGCAAACAAAAATTGTTAAGTATTTACCTTAAATGTTTACGTTCTTAGGGAATTAAGAAGCATCTATAAAAATGGGGCCTTTTTAAATGGGTAGAATATATGGAGGTGGAACGTACAGTGAAACTATAGAAACAAAGAGGAGAAAAAAATAGGCCTCAAAAATACAGTCACTTCTAATTTTAGAAATTTGGAGCCATATTTTTTAAATTGGTTGGTTAGATATATTCTCGTCACTGTTACTAACAAAAGACATGAGGCTTTCATAGTTCAGGTTTTTTTGCTATACGAACAACGCTACTGCCAGGTATTTTGGTTAGTGTTCCCACTAGAAGAAAACTTCTCCTCTGTCAAAGGCAGTCGTTCAAGCAAACTGTTTCTGTAACCCTCTCTGGTTTGACTAATAAAAATAACAATTTCAGTATTTTTGTTTTAAATTTAGAGTCATCTTTCAAGTGTTCTTTTACGTGGCATTTACTGTGGACGTTCTTGGAACAAAACTAACAGCTCAGACTTGATACAAAATGCCAAGGGTTATTGCCTTTTTCCATTATAATGTTATCAGAGGTGGAGACGAGAGCCTAGTCTAAAGATGCACCTGCCCTATTGCTGACAGATAGATGCAAAAAGGGCTGCCAGTATGGCACACTCTGCTGTCTGCTTACGTTAAAACCACAATGTCTCCAAGTAAAAAGTCCACACATGATTTGGTTGTGCCTGGAATATTTGGGGCAAGGAGACTCCTCTGTGTTATAGGAATTTGGGGTTGGCCCAGAGAGTTATGCCACTCACTGTCCTTCCTGACAGGAAGGAAACTTTAGACAATTTTTAAGACGCTGTATAAATTCTTCTAAAATATGCTCATGATGTTTACAGAAGACCAAGTGATCAATGAGTTTTCACTATCTTCATTAATATCAGCAACTGGAAATGGAGATGGTAGGTAGCTTTCAGAGCTTTGTTAGGGCTTATACAAAATACAAGAATTACACTTCTAGAATCCTTCACCATCCCTAATGAAAGCCCATTGCTGATTTCATTAAAGGGAAGAAGACACTTCCCATCACTTTCAGTGGAGGACTAAGGGAGAAAACAAAGCAAGACAAAACCATTGTTTTGCATTCTGCAGGAAAACCCATCACCAACTCAACAAATGCTTATTTGTTGCCATTTCAGCTGGTGCAGTCTGGAGAAACTCCACCAAGTTCAGCGGCACTAATCCAGTTTATATCTATGGAGGATCTGTCCCTAGTTGTGTGTGACTATATGTGCTGTAAATGAAATGCTGTCACTAAGAATACCGAACGAGGAGGAGTTATCAAAAGGAACTCACCCAAGGATGGAAGGTAATGTCCTTTCTCTGATAATGGTTGATAATAGCTTGTCTTGTCATGACAAGTCTCCTACAGAGTCAAAGTACACGTGCTGCCTAAGTGCCTACTGTCTGATTCCTCTGCAGTCCAAGCACAGGATAATCTGGAAATGTTCTGATTTGGGTCATGATGAGACGTGTTTCACCGTGACTTGTGACAGCTCTGGCTTCTTTTAGGGCTCTCAGGTAAACAGAAGGATTTGTTATAAGCACTTTTCTGGAGAGATGGAATTACCAGCAAAGCTGGAGTGGTTTCTTTTGCAAATGTTGCTAATTCACTCTTCGCTCTTGCTATTCACTTCAATAGTAGCTGCAAACAGATCAGCTGGAGCCTTTTTCCTTTGAATTTCTTCCATTCAACTGGTGGCAGACTGTGCCCATGTAAGACAGGGACAGCAGCCCAATCCAGCCCAGGTTTCCAGCTGATCCCAGCACACTGAAAAAACATCTACACCCCCTCTACTTGACCCCATGTGTGTGGGGGGGTTCTTCATACGAGCTCAAGTGACCAAATGTTATACAAATACTACCCAGAACTGATAGAGATGAAGAGAAGCACCCTTATGAGAGAAGCGCCCTTTCTTTTTTGCTTCTGAAACTAAGGGAGCACTACCTACTGTTTGCAGTCCCTAAAGTCAAAGAGTTACGGCACAAGGGAAACAGGTAGGTTCAGGTTGAGAGGAGTACGTGACAGCGTGCACATGTGAGATTTTGTATGTGTGTATGGGTCTAATCTCCTCACCATCTTCTATGCCAAGATGCGTTCCCAGTAGTTTAATTATACCTAAGGGTGGTCTGCTCTCTCCCTTGTGTCTCCCCTGGCATCACACAGCTGACCAACAGATGTACAGGAAACCTTCAAGTGGAGAGACGCCTCTGTAGAAACTGCAGATGACTAAGGTGGAGACCTGATTGCAGCAGGAGTGTGAATGAATAGTCAGACATAGGTGCTTTTAGGTCAGTTCAAGTACTGCAACAACAGAGAGCAGGGAACAAAATCCTGTAATCTAGAGAGCACAGCAGCCCAAACTGCACAGCTGTGTGTACTGCAGCATCTTGTTTTAACAGCAAGATAGATCTCGCCCACTGAAAAGCTGATCCTTCTGAGCTGTACTTTAGGAAGGCCTCAGCAATCAGTGTAGCATAGAAAAGAGGGCATCTATCATCCTTTCTCAGAGTGGGGGAAAGCTGTTTCTTTGAGACAGACAAAATGATGGGCAGAAGTTTTCAATGCCATAAGAGGGGCAGCATCTTCTCTCTTGTTTACCTTTCCTTTCCCGCTTCCTTCTCCTCCACCACCTCCCAACATAGCCTTTCCAGAATCTCTGAACTGCCTAGGCTGAATTTATCAGCGTCTAGTAAAGCTGGTGTGAGAGATGATCATTCTTCTCATTACAATGATGCTAGCTAAGTCCTCCTTACAGGTACAGACTAAATGTTATTTTAGCATTAATCATTCATTCATGCTATTTTCAGAGTTAGCTCATATTCCAGGGAGCAAAAAGTGCCCCAAAGGACTTGGGGCCAGAACTTCAAATAGGGGGGGTGCAGAACCTGGCTGATGGGTTATGGAAAATCCCTGAAGAGAGAAGTACATCACGTGCCAACACATGTAATGAGCTGGACTGAGAGGGGTTAGGCAGAGCCACATTGCAAGTCTGTGAATATGGCCTCTGCTCTTGCAGAGTCCTTATTCTCTCCTCCATGAAAGCCACTGAACAGTTTGAGGATCTCAGAAGCAGATGCATGATTAAACCACAGTTGGCCACAGTCGGGTGTCATATAAGGCACACATATGACATAGTTAAGCCTCAACCCATCTAATGTTTCTACAAAGCTATCTGGACGAATGGCCATTCCCAAATGTGCTGTTTGTTCTGAAATTCAGCATCATTTTTTGGCCTTCAGCTTTATAAAGAGAGGTGAAAATATATGTTTCAATAAGGAACGTATCACGTGTAGTTTTAACGTATTTTATTGCAATATGGACTTATGTGTGTGAAAAGGGAGTTCACAGTGGCAAAAGTAGCTATATAATTCTGTACGCTCATACTTAATAACTTTGTAAATTACTTCAGAAACTATGTTCCAGAATTTATAAATTAACACACCACGCTCTTTCAGCAAGGTTTATGGTTTGTCACTGCCGGAGCAACAAACCAATTTCGCTAAAATTTTTGGTGGCCCTGAGAATGCCTAGTTGAAAATGCAGTCCCATGTAGAGAACACCACCATAACTGATATGGTGGCCTGGGTTAAAGAGAAATCTTGGTCTGGACCTTTCTGAAATTCAGACTAGGGACTTGTACGCCTGCAAAAATGTTTCTAGAACTTAGCAACCCCCAAATAGTTATGAAATAAATTGCTAATAGAGACCATTTGGCAAGTCAAGCTCAGTCTCTTATTTCACTTCTGATAAAATGTGCTTTGGGTTGATAAATACTTCAGTGTTATCATGTTGAAGCCAAAGTGTTCAGAGATGTCAGTCATCTTCACCTTGAGAGGAAAGGCAGCTTCCTCTTCTCTCTCCATTGCAGTCACTTGAGCGTCTAGTAAAGTCTGCTGGCTGAGCAAGTGGAGTGATTTTTTGAAAGTGCTTAGGAACATGTAGCGGCTGCAAAAATAGACAGTGTACTTATTTTGGGAACCTGCTGTTCTCTCAACGCAGCTGTGAATGCATCTTTGGTGATGTCTTATCATCTGCTATAAGCACTGGGCTTATGATTTTTGTTGAAGACACTCAAATTTGCAAGAGAGCAAGACAATTATGTTATTGCAGCAATTGAAACAGGTTTTGGTTGGATATTGCTGAGGTTTTGTGGCTTTATTTCATTCCTACTTTTGCCTCTTCTGTATTAATTATTTTTGTCTCAAAGGCATTTGGCCATTAAAAAGGATATTTGAAAACTTTTAGGCCTTGACTGGGGCAGCTTGAGCCAAATCCAAGCTGCAGCCATGGGCGATGTTGAAAAGCTGATACCCGAGGTGCTTGGCAGCCATTTGTAAGGCAGTTCTCCACTGTGCTCTCTCAGCGCCTGCCCACGCTATTGAGATCAAAGCAGAAGCAGACTTGTGTCCTTCAAGGTCACAAAGGAGTTATCCTGACATCCTCCTGAACCTCAGTCTCACTGGAAGAGTACATGTCATTCCTTTCACCTCCTCTCTCTCTGGAAATGTCACTTATTGGCTGCCTTTTTGCATTGGAAATGAGCAGGGATGCCTTTTTGACAAGGACCAGCAGACCCACTCAATAAGGCATAAACAAAGACAAGTGTTACAGAAACTTTGCTGTACTTTTCTACTGTGACTCATTAAAATGGATAAAGGTCCTTATCCATTAGTCTTTCTCTTCATCTGAAATATTTCCACTATGTAAAATAGGTACTATATAAACAAGTCTCGTGTAATATAACCCACATGACGTATACATAATCCTTTTGACCTAAATACATTTATTTGATTGGAAATGGCACGACCAACAGCATTTCTTAAACAGCCAAGTCTAGATTTAAGCTTAGTTAATATCCAAGGCAACAGATCTAACAAAAAATACATAGAGGTGAGATCTACAATATGCTCCAGAAAAAAATGTATATGCCTTGCATATATGTATCATCCTTTTCTTTAGGTGGTTAATTGAAGAAGCATTCTTCTCTACTTTGACCAGTTCAGTGTGTGCAATTAAGATCTACAAGAAAGGCAGGAAGTCATCGCATCTTGATGTCAGAAATAGCCAGAACTCTTCTGTTTCCTGAACTAGATGTGACCCATACACTATCTAGGGAAAACCCCATTTTATCAGCTACCTGAAAAAACCAAATTATAGAAATAAAAATAAGTGCAGCAACATACACAACAAAGGGATTAAATCTGTAACAATTTGCAGATCCTTTTGCTGTTGCAGGTGTACCTACACACCTTGGCTCCAGACAGTAGGAGTAGTTAATTTCATCAGTTTTCCTGTCTAAGGGTTTTAATTTATTTGTGAAGAGAGATGATGCTGACATGGGTGACTTTGTCATAAAAGGGTCAAGCACATATTTTTTTCCAATCTCTCAGTGTTACAAATTTGAGAATGTAGTGCTGTGAGTGGAAAAATCAATGGTATTAGCTGAGGAGGGGAGGATGTTCCTTAGTTCCTTTAGTGGTATCATTCAATATGTCTTTGCATAAGAGGCTACATGAGAGAAAGGGAGAAGCTTATTCTCACAGTCCTGTGTGCATTACGGCTGCAGAAAGGTATTAAGCCTAAAACGGAAATTTGGGGTGCTCACAAACAAAAAAAAGAGCATTTTGAATCTGTGTTTCACACCAAGTGATACCTGATAGCAGTTTCAAAAGAACATATGGCCTTCTTTAATTGAAGCAACACAGCTAAGTTTTGAAATACTTGGAATACTTTATGAATAAGATAGTCTTAGAACCTGAAATATGTGATTAGATAGAAGGGAGTTTGGAGAAGATAGTCTTAGAACCTGAAATATGTGATTAGATAGAAGGGAGTTTGGAGACACTGTATCCTTGAGTAGAATAAATAAGGGAAGTGTACTAAAATAAGCTAGTTTAGTAACAATAAAAATTGTATAACCAAGCCAAAAATGAACTGAGCATGCCCAGAGACTGAGTTCAACCAGCGGACATGGTGAGGAAGACTATCGATGACCACCAGAGGACCCTGGAAGACCACCGATAAGCATTAATGCTCATGTGTTAAGGACATTTGCATATATTAATGACTTCCAAGAGTAGTATTAATATGGTAGTAATTTCCTAGAAATCTAATGAGTATGTATATTTTTGATTGCATATAACCCCTGTAGTAGAGCAACTCAGTGCGCACAGTAGGTGGAGCGATCCCCTGTGCACCTGGCGGCACAATAAAGAATGCCTGCTTTCTAAAACTACACGTAGAGTTTTAGAGGGTTCTTATATTTGCTGACTTACGGTATCACAAGTGTGGCCCATATTTAACAAAAGAATATTGGTTAATTTCCATTTCAAAAATTTTAAAATTTTCTCTGTGGACTAGATGGAAATTTCATTGCTTCTGGAGGTAGACAAAGTCATAGGTAGTAAATGAAACATCTCTATCCTCAACCCTCAGCATGGACAAGACTTTCCACAGGTGGCCTGACTGATTTATGTATGTGGATGAAGACCGATTTGGGAGCATCTGACATGAGGAAAGGCAAATAGAGAACTGAGCTTCTCAGTGTGATACGCAGGTCTGCCAGGGGTGTCTGCACCCGTGTCAACACTGGGATGACCAGCTGGTCTTTTCCTTCGTGAAGGTGCCAGGCTGCCTGGAGGTGTAACGATCGCCAATGCTGCTGGAGCCCCAGCAGACAGCCAGGGAGAGCCAGACTGCAGGGAACGAGAAAGGCACTGGTGGCATAAGGCACTGGAAAGCTTCTGCCTCTGGACCATACCAAAGATTCTCCTGAGATTTTGCTGGGAAAGAAATCCAAGTGGAGTTTTGCCAATATGAAACTTCCCAGACCCGCTCGGAGAGGAAGATGCGTGGGACTTGGTGCTGGCTTGGAGCAGCTCAGTACACCATGGAGGAAGCTATTCCCTTACTATTTGATCCACAGATGGTCCTAAAAGGAAAATAGAAACCTCAATTAGTGGTCAGTGAAAGGCTGTTATGGAACAAAAGTTAGCTGATTATTTTATTAAGGGTATTACCATTGGCCAGGTTTGAGCCTTCCTTGTTCATGTTTGTTCTTGGCAGCTCACCTCAATCATTAAGACTGCACAGAGTATTCATTCACTGGGGAAGGATGATTATCCTAAATGGAAACCACCTGTGCTCTGTAACTAGAAGATAGGAATCACTGTCCTGCTCACTTTTGTTTTCCTGTCTTCTTGCAGTGTATACAATTCATTAAGTAAGTTGATTTAATAAGATTAATCTGTGAAAGATCCAGAGCTACTGCAGAGTCCCGAGAGAGAGGACTATTTAATGCATTCTCAAAAAGGTTGCCCGTTGTTTAAAGTGGATAATTAAATTTAATCCTTTTTTTAGCATTTGGATTGCATTTAGAGTGCTGGTGGGTTTTTTGTTTTTGTTTTTGTTTTTTTGTTTTGTTTTGTTTTGTTTTTGTTTTTGTTTTTAACTTGTCCAGCTAACAAAATCATGGATTGGGAAGATCCTATGCCTGTGGGACATTCACACCATCTTCAACTGACCAGACTCAATGCTAGGAGGGTTTTGTTCAGGATGTTGCACATGAAACAACTTCATCTCAAAAGAAAAACAATACTGACATTGAAAATCTGAGATACTGGAGATATTTTCAGTATTTGTAGCATTTGAAGAAAAAACCTGCTGTAGTAAACAAGCCTGTTCCTCTGTGATTTCATGCTTCTGAGGTGGAAGTGTCTCATGTAGACCTCACACAGGTGGAGAAGGCTTCATAGCGTGTAAGATGACAGAGATGTAGGCTCCATAGGCCATATATGCAGTGGATCAGAAATCAGAGAGGGGTCAGATTTCAGGAGGGCTCTGTTCCCACCCACAGGCAGTCAAATTAAGGACCTTGTGTTCAGAAGAGCTCAGCGTGCTAGGGCTTATGATTGCAGAAGAAATTCTTGGGGTTTTGATAACTAAAAATTCTGAGGCAGAGGGAATGGCAAAGGGGGGAAGAGCACATACAGGTAAAGCAATCCAGAAAAGGAGGCTTTTCCACAGGATTTTTTTTAGTTGTGAAGTATTAACATTTTGGCAGAAATTATGTCTCTAAAATTTCCCAAGTGAAAAACTGAAACAGAAAAGCAACAAACCCAAAACAAATGAAACTTCTGATTTGGGGCTGAAAAAATGCCAATAATTTTAATTTAATTTAAATTTCAGAGACTTTCCTTTGAAAATTTATGTTTAGTCAAATTCTAATTTTCCATCAGAGGAAGAAGTTCTGATAGAAAACTTTTCATTAAGTTGACTGCTACTCATTGGCACTGAGGTTCCTCTCTCCCCATTCAATGACTATCAGATGGGAGCTCTGATGCTGTGTAGTCCCACCAGCTAGCACTTCTGGGACAGGCAGGTGTTTTGGTGGGCGTGTTGTGGCTTCATTCAATGTTTTACAGGCTTGTTAAACAATGTGTTCTTTCCTCATTCCTCTGAAAAACCCTAGTGGTACAGTAAGTTTTGACTTCTCTTACAGAAAACCTGAACAACTCTCTAAAGTATTGTGACATGTGCCCTCTCATCAGAGGTAACTCTAATGAAATTCTGAAATGTATTGAAGTTTGAAGGCATACTCATTATTAAATCTATACATTGCTCAAGAGAAAATAGTTGCCCACAAAATAATTGAGATGTTGTGATGAGCAAATGTCATTTTCCCTGGGGCAGCATATCTTTAAAAAAGGCAAAGAGCAAGGTAGAAGAGGGTCTGTTTAAATGTGGTATTTTGAATAAATGAAGAGCAGAATTTGAAACAGCAACTCAATTGCTACTGTATTTCAAGGTAAATAAAAAGAGAAGTGACAGACGACTCATTAGCAATTTAAAAATTTATTGGGTATTACCTCTTCTATTTCAAAAAGCAGCACATTGGCTTGAAAATACATGATGAAATGGTGCAAATTTAAGGGTGAAAGAGATCAAAGATATGATATAGAGGAGCTATAATTGAGAAGTGCTTAATGTCTCTTCCTAAGTATAACAAGAATATACACAATTCATATACTGCGTATTTTAAAATAGACAAGTGAACAAAAAATTCTAACTTTCAGGAAGATTGCACAGGGAATATCTGACTAATGTAGAAAAACAGGATGTTTTCTTTGTGATCTGACTCCCCATAATTACTCTCTGTGCACTTTTTTGCTTGTACCAGAGAAGCACCGTACCAGTCACCATGTGAGACGAGGTACCGGAGCTGTCAGACTATTCATGTGACCCAGTACTGTGTAACATTGTAACATGTGTACAATGTACCTCAGTTAGAGTTGTCTTCCTCAGTTCCCAAATGAGAAATGGTCAGTTGGCCTATTTCTCTCATCTAGCTTTAACAAAAGGCTAGTAGAAGGGAAGAGGGAGAGTTCAAGAAGATTCATCAGACTACTCTAAAACTGAAGGACAGAAAGATTTGAGAAAGCAAGGATCCAATCACTCAAAATCACCTTGTCCAGAAATGAAAACAAAGCAAAACATTTTGAAACAAAAGTTTTAAGACTGGCCTTAGGCAGATAACCAAATATGTATAAGCCACTCGGCTCTTCCAGGGGAGTGTCCTGCTGCTATTGAAGTGGAGCTGAAAAGGGATTGCAACATATTCTTTAACAAACATGCGGCTGTGTCGGGTACATTAATTGAAGCATTGTGCAACAGTAAAAAGAAGACACAGATTTAGGTACTGACAGACAGTATAAACAATCTCTTCTGATAGTACATAGTGATCTTGAGTACTACAGTCTTTAAATTGGAGCACTGTATAAAAGACAAGGAAGGATAATAAAAGTCATGAGATAATGTGGAATAATACCAGAGTCTCTCTGTTCACAAGGTAACAGAGCATTCAGAGGTTGCTGTATCCACGGAAACTGCTTGTGGAGACCTGTACTGATAACTTCATTAATGTCCATTCATTCTTAGCATTGTACATGAAGGGGGGAAAAGCCTAAATTCAATGTTCCTGGTCATATAAAAACACATGAAATAGCTCGTTAAAAAGAGTCTTACACTCCTCTGTTAACGGCATTGCATGGAGATTGCTCCACTGTGACTAAGTCAGTCATGTCATTAGAATTTAAGTGAATTCAAAATGAACGGACTAACGCACTCCCTGTAGGTAGAGGCCTCCACTAGTTGCAGAGCACTGAAGCTTTTTCTTCAGTGTAGTCCCCCACCTAATTCTGGAGCTGGGACCAAACCCATTGCCAGGACAGTCTTTATTCTGATGTTCAGATAATGCAATAGCTTGAGGGAAAAATGAACAGTTCTGTCTGCAGAAACAGAAACTTCCTCACTTGCTGCTCGGTACAGAGGTGGGAGAGACTTGTTGCCCTGAAACCAGAAGCAGGCAACTGGCGCCAGGCTGCAGAAACAGCTCAAACATTCTGCGTAGACGACCCTGTCTTTGGCCCAGTGTTTTGGCCTGGAGTCTCCAGGAAAATGAGTGTCCTCTCCAGTTGTCAAAACAGACAATGAAAACAGGCAGGAGCACAAAGGAACAAAACTGGTAGGGATGAGTGGTTGTTAGCTTCAAATGAATTATGCAAGTTTGGATTTCAATCCATCCAATTGTCTCAGTCCTTGTGGGTGTTTGCTATTCATTCATGGCCATGTGAACATTTTGTTTACTTTCCTGGGTTTGACAGTGTTTTGAAGGTGCTGCGAACTGGATAGCTATGAGTATTGGGGAGAGAGAGTGAAAAAGAGTAGCCTTGCTTCAGTTCTGATTTTCTATATGTCTCCAAGTAAATGACTTGCTCTTTTTGTATTTTGTTCTCTCCCAGTTAAAAAATAACAGTACAATGAAAGGTGTTGTGTAGCAGCGAGGTATTACAGACTTAACAGCATCAGCATCTGAAAGGTACATTTTGTATGCCATCAACTTTTCTTCGGTGCGACAAAAAGAAAGTTTACTTCTTTTGACTTTGAGTTGTATAATCAGTGAAGTTCAGCTGTTCTGAAGCTATTTTACAGTACATATTATTGAAAGTGAGCTTCTCATGAAAAAAAAAAATTTAGTTTCTTCTGGTGAACAACTTTTCCCCTCCACATTTAAGTAATAGTAAAAGCTCACTTCAAATGAACACAGAATTCATGTACATTTGGAGAATCTAGCTTGTGGTTAGTTGAGGCTGTAATGACTGTTGGACCCCTTATTCACAATTACCATTCTGCCCCATAACTTACAGGATGATTTAACATATAAATTATTGATCAAAATACCTGTCAAATCACATGGAGCTTTATAGAAATGGTGGAAGGTAGTGGCAGCCTCACTGAGCTAAGGCGATGATTAAGAAAGACACTTTTTGTTTAGCTGAGCAGAAACTGACAAATAGTAAAGGCAGAATAGTGCAAATTCTTAGTGGGGGTTATCCACAGGACAGCAGTTGCAAGCTTCAGCTGCTGTCAAAGGTCTGCGGTGCCCACAGCTTCTTGTGGCTCACGTATTGCAAATGCATGACTTAATAGTTTATAAGTTTGTCCCGCTGAGGACAGTAGACCCCCTTGTGCTGGGGTTTGCGGTTGGATGTGCTACACTCCCCCAGTCAGACTAACATTTGCCAATCTTCACCTCAGATAGGCTGTCAGACCTGTCTCGCTGTTGTGGCTTCTGTTCACCTGTATTCAGTTTTTTAGCCTGTTCTTAAGAACAACCTATTATCCTAATTCTCTTTCTACCTAATCTTGTTGCAGACTCTTGTTTCATTCACTAGATGTAGCCAATTCATTTCCCAGAGGGAAAAGTCGGTATTTAATTCAATAAATTCCCCTTGTTCTATGATTCAATGTATGTGCTGAACGGTATTTATCAGCTATTCCAGAGTTCCCAATTAAGAAGAATATTATTTATTCAGACACCTACAGCTACAGAGTACCTACCAGCAAGCATATCTCCACAAAACTCTCAGACAAGAATTGAACTGATGCCCGAAGGGGGAAGTATCTGCAGAATTTGCTTTTTGTCTTTGTCTAATGGGGTCATAGGTCTCTATTCTAATAGCTCCCTTGAGTAAACCCTAGCCTAGAGAACATACCGACCCTTAGAAGCAGTTTATAAATAACATAAAGGCCAAAAATGTATTTTGTGTAATAACTTAAACTGGAAAGACACAAAGTGGAATAAACCCCTGCTTCATATGTTCAATTGCCTATTATTATGTTATCAAGAATGACAAGTAAAAACCAACAAAATAAGAGGCCTCAAGGAAAGATGAAATACCACAGGAGGAGCCATCTGTCCCATTTGCCCTTCCCATCTTAAACAGGAGGACTCCTTATTGTAAAAGTTGCTTTGCTGGTGTGTCAAGTTGTCTGCAGTGTCACGGAATACAGCAGAACTAGCTTTACGTAAAAGCTAACTTGGGCAATTTGTCCCTAAATCACTGTATTTGGTTTTTAGTTAACCATCATATATGTGCTAAGTTTTCACCTGATAGCGCTGCTCAGTTTACTTCTGGGGCAAGTAAAAAGATGGGTTGGCAACTTGGTGGCATGCATATGCTGTCAGTTCTGGGTCCTCCATACGAATGCTTGGGTTAGCATTGGGTAAGCCTATTAGGTTAGGCACTGCTGTCAGCACCAAGTGGCATGGAAAAATGCATCTTTCACCTGGTGCTGATCCTGTGCCACCAGTCAGTAGGGTACTGAGAGAAGGGAGCTCAAAACTGACTTGTGTGCCTCTCCCTGTGTATCTGTAGCATACAGGTATCTCACATCTCTAGGGAGGGACTAGGGAGTAGAGAACATATTCTGGAGCTTACCCACAGTATTTTTGCAGGCAAATTTTTTATTAAAAGATCCTTCCCCCTGGAGAAATTCTTCCCCTCAAAAATTTAAAGAAGGCCAGACAAACCAAAATGAGCAAGTGAAAAGGAAAACCTACCTGACAATTTTTGATTCTGAAATGCTGTTGTGGTACCCTGAAATTTTTGGTGTTCTTTCTAATCATCCAGATCTTCTTAACAAGAAATAGAACTGATTTTTATTTTAAAAATAAAAAGTCATTGGCACATTTGTTCTTTCAGAAAGTGCAACTATTCCTCACCTCCAGACATGCCTTGCTCAATCTAGTACACTCTGGTCCTTGTCCAATTTTCTCTGAGTCCCTGTGAAATTTTCTGACAAATTCATGGAATGGGATTGAGTATCAACAATTGGTTAAAAGAAATTAAAAAAAAACAGATTGAGTTTCAATCTCAACCTGAAGTAGGGTCGGGTGTTAAAGGGAGAACTAACATGTTGTTGAATTGATGAGAATTGGGATGAAGATAATGTCAGCATCAGAGAAGTCCATCTCAAATAAATTGTTAACATTTCAAAGGTCATTCCTTTTTCCTACTGCTTACTGATGCACATTTCCTATTTCACAGAACTTGCATTTCTGAAGCCCATATTGAAACTTTGGTGAAAAAGCTTTGCAGCTTGCAGAGAGGACTGCTACCTGTGGCAGGAATATCACTGATGCAACAGAAGACCTACACTTGACAGTTAACACCCACTCGTGGTGAAACTTTGAACTTTACCACCAATTTAAGCGTAAAAGGCAGCTTGTGTTGAACTGAACTGAAGATTTCACAGTGGACATTAAACTAGTAAGCTTCTAAGTTTCCTCAGAATATAAATCACAGGCTAGTTTTCAGAAATGACTGTCCTTTACCTCTTCCTTCCCCTGTCTTTCGTCCTCTAGTATTAGGACACCCAAATACCTTACAGGTGGTAGGGTTTTCTTTTTTTATATTTTTCCATGACATCTGTGGGACAGATCTAAGCTGGCAGAAATGCTGGTGGTTTTGCTGACTGGACACAAAGAATCTTTCACTCCATAAGGTGGAGTTGTTGTTCTTATCAAACATAAAGAAAGTGACCGTTCATTACATTCTCGCTATTCTTATATCAATTGTGAAAGGAGTTGGTAGGCATTCCCAATTCAAGACCAGACCACCATAAAAGAAAAATTAGGTAAAATCTTTACCTACAGTGGTCAAAAAGAGATAAATGTGAGTAGTGCAAAAAGTGCAAAGCCATGCAATTAATTATCAATAATTGGACTCCCTGTTATAAAATGGAGTCTTGTCATTTGATGTAAAAAGGAAGGAGATCTGTACTATGTGTCAATAATTTTACTGCTTTGAACTGCTTAAGTCATCCCACTGAAGACAAAACTAACGTGACTGCAGCTAGGACACATGAGTGAAATACTAGCATGAAAGCGGAACTTGAATATCCTTATGTAAGGCACAGGTCCTGGATCTTGAATGGTTCTGTTCTTGTGTCCTTTGAGAAAGATTATGAACTTGAACTGCAGCAAATGTCAGGCAGGGTTACTCAGATGATGACAGAAGTGTAGTATCTGTGTTAGAAAATGAATTAGAAAGTGTGGCTTGTTCAGTCTGTTAAACAAGGGCAATATAGTAGGTTTTTATAAATATGTTCAAGCTGGCTACACATCAAGAGAGGGGAAAAATTATCTTAAACTAATACTGGCACCACATCAAATAGTTGTAAATTGGTCATGTATACGTTTAGACTGGAATTTAAGAGAAAATTTTCTAACCACCCAAATAGTGAAGATCTGGAAAGGTCTTCAAAACAGGGCAAGGAATCCAAGTGGTTGTAAGATGGAGCTTGATAAGAAGAATTCTTGGAAGGAGGAATTAAGCTGATGGCATAGAGGCTTGAGTTTCTAAGGCAGTATAAAAGGAAACTGGGTCACTCTTTATTTATAGAATATTTGGAGCTGTGCATTCCAGAAGGGTTTTTCTTTCTCCTTTAAGCAAAATTTACCTCCACCCCCCCACCCATCATTTTTCTTTTCATTTTCCTCTGCCTCCCACAGAGGTACCTGAAGATACTGGCAGAATGATTTCTGTTCCCAGCAGCAATAGGTCTTTGGGAGCTGTATGCTTCATATGGCCTGCACATAGGCTTGAACTCTGGATGGATCAGATGTCAGTTCTCTCAGGTTAGGAAGATCATGGATTAGTTGTAGCACAGGTATAGAAACATATTCATGCAACCAACTATCATGCCAGCCATACTGGCAAGGGCTGTTAGGTGGAGGGAAGTTTTCCACTAGTAGAAGAGACCAGTTTCAGGGGCCACTAGAGAGTTAAATTGCTTGAAGTTGTTTTATAAAGAATATTTGGGATATGAATGGTGTCCTGGTTGTTCCTTTTTTTTTCCTGTGGCACTTTACAGTACTGACATTTCCTTTTTCTTTTTTCTTTTCTTTTAAGACTGATATGATATTGATTATGAAATTATAAAAATGGTGGAGTATTTATCCACAGATTCTGTGTGGTATGGTGAACTGCGATGTGTTTGCTGTGAGGCTTTCTAAACCATGCTTTAAAGGTACAAAATATGAGCAAAATAGCATGCAACAGGTCAGGGTGCAGCAGACTCCAGTCTGAAACAAGTATACTTTTGACATCTGAGAATTAATGAAGCAGTTTAGTGCTTTTATCAAATAGAAACTGAATTATTATTTCACAGATAGATTGCTTGGGACATTATTATTATTACTATTATTATTATTATAGTTGTTGTTATTGTTATTGTTATTATTGTTATTTTCATCACATCATTATTATTCATTTTTTGTTGTCATTTTCTCATTTAGAAAAAACAGCTTTTTTAAGGCAAGTTAAAAACAACTTTTTGAATCTAGTGATAAAAATCACCTACTGAGTTTGAATGCATGGCATATTTGTACATCTGAAGGCAATGCACAAGTATGCACAAGTAAAAATTCACCTCGATTTTGCCCCACTATTTCTTTGGGACACTCTGATGCTATACTCAAACTTCAGCTGGTAGTCTATCTCTAAACTATTTATTGGCTGTTTAGCCATCAAGTTGTTTTAGCTTTTCCTTGCCTATCAACCTGAGCAGAAGAATATGTACTGATCCAACTCACTACAGTCCCAAAGGGTTTAGTGTTAATCTGAGTTTGGTCACAGCATTTTCATATGATGAATTACCAAGAAAGCAGACCTTGTTCATGCAAAGACTGTGAATCACAGATGGCTGATACTCTTTAAAGGTTTTAACCCTTTATTTGGATGGGAAATCTTAGACAAAGTACAGTCCTTGCCTCTTGCATATGCACTGCCTTAAATAAAATACACAAGTGAATGTTAAAATTCAAAATTTAACTTAATCTGAGGAAACCATTATATTGCAATAGTGAAGAATTACTATAAACTTCCACTGCCTACTACTTTCTTTATAGAACCCTGATATTTCTTTAAAAGACCTCTTAAATCTTTTCTACTCCTCCACCTGTTATATTTTACTTCTTCAGGGCTCTGAAGCATTCAGTGATTAAGTAACCTGTTGAAGGCCCTTGCATTTTCTGTGGCAGATCTTGGATGGGCTCCAAATCTAAGCTCAGGACCAGTGTTGTAATTGTGGGATTCCTTCATTTCTCTCCATCCACAAGGCATCGGAGGTGCACTGACTTCAAGACCCTCCTCCTCCTTCAACAATATATGAAAAAGAAAACCCAAGCCTGTCTCCTTTCCTCTGTTAATAGCTGTGGAACAATAGAGAGCACCGCTTGTATTTTGGAGCATCTTTTTATTTCTCTTGGGTGTAGCTGTGTTAGTGCTGTTTACAGCAGGGTATATATTACTGTCATAAATCATGACTACACCCTTGCATTTACATCTGTGGCTAGAGTCCCAGGCTAGCGAAGGCTTCAGGACAGAGAAATGAGGCAGAAAGTGCATCAACACTTTAGGCAGGCACTAAGTGTAAAAGTGACTTTTCCTGGAGCTGAGCCAGACCTCCAGGCTGAAAAAGACACAAGGTTCCTAATTGACCGCAAATGGTTCAAGATCTTCTCCTGTGAGATGCCTGACAGCTCCAGCACCGGTTCAGAGGGAAGCGAGCCTCCCACTGCTGCTGAGTCACTGCCGCTACTTCCTATGGCACCTGGTTTCACCTGGAAATGGCCCAGAAAAGTGGTTTTGGCCCATGAGGGCTGCTGAACCAATGGGAGCAGCCAACATGGTAACAGGCACTGATCTTAGCACCCCTGTGTTTTCCCACTAGGTTTCTCCAGCCCTGCACAAGGCTCATGCTCTTCCCTTCCCAGTCTCCTGCAAAGGTTTCTTGCCCACGGCTTTTGTCCTCCCTGCAGCATGCTCATGCATTGGCAAGGCTGCACTGCAGATGCTCTCTACATCCATTAGTCCACAGGCTAATAGTGGAGCTGTGGATAGGTGGAGCTGTCAATCTCCCAGGCATTTGCCACAGGACAGCAAAACCACAGAGGAGGAAGCAGGCTTTGTCACTGCCTCGTAGTTATAACAGGGTTGGTGGCACCCCATGGAGACTCACGATCCCAGGTAATATGTAGTCAAACACTTGTCTGGCTGTTCAGAGTGCTGCTGTCCTACATAAGAAAACAGGAGATGACAATTTTTTGGGTGTTTTCTGCTCTACCATGTGAGCAGCACCACAGGTTACAGCTTCTACTCCTCAGGTTTTATTTGCACTTATTCAAATGTTCTTTGGCCAGATTATTTAGGAAAAAAAAAATAAAAACATCTGGGGATGATCCAAAACAGCCTTGGCCAAGAGCTTGCCATTCTTTGCCCGTGTGAAAACACAGTAAGCTTTGTGTAGTTTCGGGGGTTTCCTCATATCTGTTGACTTTGTCTAATGTTCTGGGGACTTACTGGAGGGCCAAATCCTTACTTTTGTCTTTCACACTTACATGGGGCTTGTTTGTTGTATCCTTATTTTCATTCTTACCCATTAATACCTTCCACGTTTTTTCAGTCTTCAAGTTAGGAAGTAGTTTTCTTCTGACCATCTTACATTTACAACCTCAAGTTATTTCATACAAAGCTAATAAGTCTAATTCAGTGACATATAAATTATTATCACCTTCCATGGATTAGTCCTTTCCTATTATAACACCACATACTACTAACTCTTGTTTTAGCACAACTGAATGAATGAGCTTAGGTACTTTGAATTATACCCAGTAATAATATTTGGCTATTTTATTTTCCTTTGAACTTCATACTAGTATATATGTAACTATAAACTCTCTCTCTCCCCACTCTTAATACTCATATTTTATATTTATATATTTAGCGTCCTTTAATATAAATGTTATTTGTTGTAGGTTAACCATTTCCTAAGTGGCAGTAAATTTGCTTCCATATTCATTTTTTTATTCACAAGGAAATATATATATGGGCAATTTTGGATTGTGAGTGTTTGTATATTTATACAGGTCTCTCTGCATGTATACACACAACCTAAATTGCCTGTATATAAATTCCTTTGCAAATTGCCAGATTAAATTTATGGACAACCTGCAAGAGTGTTATATTGGAGAGGTAAGAATTGTATCTTAGGTGTGATGAAGTCAATTGCTTGTAAGCATAGACAGAAAAATCATAGTTACTTCTAGCAGAAATTTTTCAAGTATTTAAGTGCTATAGAAACAATCTTATAAATGAGATCCCACAAATATTACTCCAGATGGATGGCAATATCAAAAGAATCATCTCACTGTCTGCCTTGTGGACTTCAGTGCAGATCTTTGTTTTTTTTCTGTAGAAAAGCAATTTTTCATTCTAAACTTTTAGCTGAGAACAAACTGCTCCTATAACAAAATGGCATTTCCTCTGCATAACAGAAAGATCTTATATGGTGTTTTAATCCAGCCATATGTCCAGAGAGAATACTTTACTGAGTAAGATTACTTCAGGAAAAAGTCCTCCCACTAGATATACGTGCCATTCAAGATGAGGTCTGATATCAGATTTCCCAGGAAAGGAATAGGCACCCACGTGGCATGTCCTGTTTGGGAACCTCAAAGGAAAATATGTGGTGGTGGTGACTCAGAGAAGTGGCTCTCTTCCCTCTGATTCAGGACTGAATCAGCACCCTGATGCACGGGGCCCACAGCACTGCTGAAGATGCTGTGATTCGAGTGAGTCACTAAAACCATGGTCTTTACCTCCTGTGGTCACTGCAGATCCCAGAACACACTCCGCATCTGCCCAGGAATTCTCCCTGCTCTCCTTGCCAAACCTACTGTTGGGCAATTCTGCCAAAAGACATCCCCTCTCCAGTTTCATTAGCTGTTACGCTTTCTTCACTTCCTGCCATCAGCAGCCCTGCACTCTTACCTTCCTCCAAGCACCTGGAGCATCGCTTTGCAGTACTCCTTGGATTTTATTGGGGCTGATGCAGTGACTCATGCATGAAGGTCTGATCCTGAAGCCATGCTCAGTCAAAGCCGTTTTAACTTACTGCTACGTTTTGTATCTAACAAGATTTCAGGACTAATCACGTACAGGAATTTCTAAGAAGTCCTTTATGCCCTCAGTTCTCCATGAAACTCAGCTATCGAACATTGTTAAGCCTTTTTTCCTTGATGGTCTGAGATGTCACCCCTCTGGTGATGTCAGCTATCAGTCAAGGTACAGCTGTTATGGAAAGAAGCCTACCTCTGATAGTTGCAGCTAGCACATCTTCTGAAGCCCTGGCTAGGTGGTAGCATAGACTATGGAGTAGGCTAACATGCAAAAGGGAGGTTTTCACTGCTGTTATTCATTGTAGACCTGGTCCCTGCAAAGAAAAGGATTTTTCTATTCCCAGGTTCAACAGTAAGTGTCCTCATTATATAAACCTAATAAATTTTTTAATGCTTTGCATCCTTTCTGAGTCCAAAGGGAGCAGTACCTGCACTTTCTTTGAATCTTTTGTGACCAACATAATGCTTATAGCAGCACATATTTGTTTTAACAAAACCTTATTGTATGCCCCTGCATTTTCAGCCCTGAATTACTTAGAAAACTTTGGAGATACCATTAAATTTAAGAAGCAAGCATTTAGACAACCTGAATTCTTTTTCAGCAAAAAACCAAAGCAGTCCTATTCTCAAACAGTTGTCATGTGTTGTCTTCACATGTGTAACTTCTGTACTGGAAACTGCAAGATGGGATCCAGGAGATGAGGTCTCTGACAAGGAACATAGGTTGTGACAACTCATAATCTGAAACAAAATAGATTTGTTACATGGAGCTGCCATTGTGTGAGTGTCTGCTGTTATAATTTTCATTTCATTATTTAAGTAAGAGCATTGTCAGAGCAACCAGACAGACCCTTTCATGTCAGGCAGCGACTCCCTTCAAAACACTCACAGTTCAAAGAGAGGAAAAGGAGTGGTGATGTAATGTGGAACAGAGGCAGCACAATGAGGCCAGTTGTCCAAGATCACCACACCAGCATATTGGCAGACCTGGGAATGGAGCATCAAGCTCCGGTCTCCCTTGTCCTGTGTTTTACAAAAGTAAGTAGGTTATGAAGTATATGACATTTACAATACACTTGTTTAAAATATTGGGTTTTAATGACATCTTAATGGAGTGAGATGGCCTGACAATCTCCAGAAATACTTGGATGTAGTGGCAACAAATCCTGCGGACTGTTAGCAGTAGAAATACAACGTGTGCAACGACCACGTTATCCTGAGTTACAGGCTAGCATGGGCAAATGCATGCGACTGTGGACACATCCCTTTCTCCCTCATGCATTCCATCAACAGGCACAAAAGAAACACAACTCGCTTTTTAAAATTTTCCCCAACTCCTTTAAAACGCTATCTCAGAGTGCAGGTAGATGTTGATCCAGCCTGCCTAGAGGCATCTGCTCAGCTGGCTTATCTGGAGACAGCAATGATACCAGAGTCCAGGGTCTCCAAGGAGGCTACTGATTTGAGTTCATCTGATGCACACTGCAGTTTCCAGGAGAGTCTCAAAGATGGCAGGCAGTGCCAGATGGCCTCCTGCAACCTTGATTGATAGCCAGAGAGAAAAAGCCTTCATATAACAAAGCCAAAGTATCTAAAAATGCGCATCTGTATCAAATGCAGGTTGGCTTCAGAGCTATCTGAAATATTGGGTTCCAGAGAGTGCTTTCAGGAATGTTAACTGGCCTTGGCCTGAAAGATGATTGTCTTCATTAATTAGTTGAACGAATGTCTGAGGTCCAAGCAGTAAAGCAAATGCTCACCTCGACTTTTTTTCTTGAGCATATATATGTTCCTCTAATATGTCAGTTCTCAGTAGTGAACTTAATGTTAACAGGTCAGCTTTCAGGAGTTTATAACTCACTTTGCCATATTAAAAAAAAAACAAAAACAAAAACAAAAAAAAAAAAAACATACCTTACGAAGCTTCAGTTATGGATTCTTTTTCTTTTTCCACAAGAAACCAATGTCTGTCTCTTGAAAGCTTTTGGATTGGGAATATATAACCTGTGGGAGTATAACAACAATATAATGTCCACACATCCCAGGATTATCAATATTTTGGAGTTGTTTGAAAGCAATAATAATAATAATAATAATAATAATAATAATAATAATAATAATAATAATAATAATAATAATAATAATAATAATATAATGATAATAATATAATAAAATAATAATAATGTATAATAATCTCTAATAATAATAAGCTAAATTGTCCCTTCTTTTTGGGCATAATTGAAAATTTAAGAATATGTCCTTCCTATTGTGAGAAGACATAAGGAGAGAGACAGAAGGAAAGAAAGCCTTTGGTGTTTTTTTATTGAATAGATGTTGATTTATTTTTTTTTAATGGATATTCATCTTTTGCTGTTACTTTCTGAATATTTGCAAGCAGTTTGAGATGATCTTTGTAAACACCTGTGCTTGTTCTTTAATGAAAGGTCATCTTTTCTTGATTTTTAAAGTAATAAAATAATTCTTAGCCATTTAGAAGCTGTTTTACTTTAAAAGTGTATCTCCTGAAGAGCACCCACCATCTGTTTAGTAAAAAAGAACTTGAATAAAAACATGAAAAGCATAGCTCTTTCAGTTTCCAATATCTGTCAGGAAGGTTCCTTAGTCAGTGTTGTCAGGTTTTTGCAGGGTATGCAAGACATGTAGGAAAACGCTGCCTGCTCAGATGCAATGGTACTGGATGGCTACTTGCCAAAGTGCTTATCTTATTTTTTAGGTTCTCTTAAAGTAAGGGGAAAAAACACACCATGCAAACTCTTCACAGTTTGCTGTATAAAAGTAAGTAAGAAAATCGGCTGCTTTCAGAGACTTACAACTTCTACTTAACTGTATTCATATTCAAATGTGCATTAGGGGTGTTTTACTTAAGAAAGAGATGGGATTTTATTTCTTAAATTGTCTCTGAGTTTTTAGCCTTCTTACTTCCATGTGTATACTTCCATGTCTTTACAGTGTTTAGAGAATGAATAAAATATTAAATTGTTATGATTGGAAAATCAGTGGAAAGCCATTGCTCATTAAAACCAGAGATTATGATGTTTATACGGGAAAACTTGAAAGGTCCTAAAACCCGATTAAGTAAAAATTAGATGTTAGCCTTCTCTGGTATCATCAGATAAGCGCATTGTGGGGAAAAAAGAAAAAAAAAAAAAAAACCTTTCCAGAAACTTTTTTACATAAATGAAATTAGACAAATGTAATTATCACTTCCATTACACTTACCCGATTTTTGTGCTAAGACTGTCCTTTGTATGACTGTAGGTGTCTCCCTGACTCACACAAGGAAAGCACATTGACACCTTGATCATGTGAACTACACTCTGTTTAAGCTATATTACCATCTACTTCACAGGTATGCTGAATTTGGCCTGCAGAGTCTACTTTTGTGCCATGCCAGCTGATGGAAATCTTCATCTTGACTTCAGCAGGAGGAAGTTCAGGTCTGAAGTTACTTTAATTATTCATTTGTAAGTACCATTTGCAACAAACGGAGGCCTTTATCTTGCGAGCAACATTCTTGCCATCTTGCTTAATTCCACTTTTTCAATTCTTCTGTCTCTGGTTGGTTTGAGGTGCATTTCCATTGCCATCCTCTTGATGTTGTGTGGGTGTGGTGAGATCCAAAAGACAAGTTGTCAAACTTGACTCGGCAGGCATGGATTTCTAACTAGGTATGTGCCTTGGAATGAAGAATTTCATTTGCTTCTTGTACCCTTCTTTTTTCCTTGTTTATCTGTCATGACTGTCTCTCACAGCCCATGTGCTCAACACCCAGTGCCATAGGACGTGGTCATCTCTGTGGCTGCTATGCACTCCTGTGGTGTACACAGCCTTGAAGTGATCTGCCTGTGTTTCTGCTTAGTCTATCCAAGCAGAGAATAAAAGAATAAGATAGACCAGGTTTGATTTTTTGATCAAAAGGCTTGGTCCTAAGCATTTGTACCCAGGGATTTCTTTCAGAAAATAGCTTTTTTTCCAAAAATCTGTGAGTAACCCTTGCTTTCAAATCACAGTATAGGAATCCTGATACTTCCATTCTCTCCACACTATGTTTATTGGGTCTTTCATTGTGGGCTGACCCTTTAGGGCTGTGTGTGTCCTGCTTTGCAGTCATCAAAACAGGGATGTGGTTCAGCCTTAGCCCTGACTGAGACAGCATTGAAGGACACAGCCAAGAACAAAATCAAAACATCTTTCCAAGTACACATGCAACAGAGCCTAGGGTAATAGAAATACTAAGGCAAGCAATTAGCTGAAACCCAGGGCTGCTTTGTTTAATGTTTCCATTATATTACAGTACATATCTGGAATTAACATTTGGACTTTTCAGGCTTTTTAAAGAAAATATTTGTTTAAATACCAAGTCCTGCTCACCATGCAAGAGCTTTGATTTGCACATATATCTAGAAAGTATGAAAAGTTCATTTTACCAACGTATATATACAAGTGTAATGCCAGTAGTATGGCCGTGGATGATTTTTGTATACTGACTTTCAGAGTTGTTTTTTCTTTAAATCCCAAAATGGCTTCAATATATGCTTTTCAATTACAGGGTAGCAGGAATAAATATATCATTTATGCCACATTTTAGGTCTTTCCCTTTTTTTATTGCCAATGTTTTGCTCCTCCTTGTCCAACATATACAATGAAAAAGAAAGATCAGGAGGAGGTTTATCTAAAAATGAATTTTAAAAACATGTAAGAAGGTTTATGTCTCATCTGCACCATATGATGCTGTCAATGATTTCTCCTGTTTCTGAGCCTTAAGTAACTGAAACATGGAGATCACTATGGCAATATGATTACTATCCATATGGATACGCAAAATTGATCTCCCATACTTTTACTGTAGGAATTCAGGCATTCTCCATCCTCTTCTGTGTTTTGTATTTTGTCAACCATAGACACTTTCTGAAGGTCACAGATTTTCAGACCATTGTTTCTTCCTTTGCATCACCCATGTACTAACAACTTTTTTTTTGTATTGCATTTAGAGTTTCATTCAAGTGCAATGACGATTAGAAAAAAAATCCATGGGAGAGCCTAATTCTAAGTGTTTTGGCATGCAGAAAGGTACCATGAACAGGAGATAGGTAATTCAGAGCTAAATTACGCCCCTTTTGGCCATCAACTCTTAAATATATCCACTAATGTTACCATATTTCCACAAAAATGGTAAAAAGAATATATGCCCATGCAAGTTAGCAGACGTCTCAGTGTAGAAGGAGTATTCCGTATGGGTGCACTGATAGAAGTGTTACAAATATCTGTTACTTTTTCCGTATATTCCTAATATTTGAGGGATGCATTCCAGGATATGTTCTTAAGATACATTCTCAGTTTCCAAGTCATGACTTTCTGACTTTCTGGGAAAATGGACTACCTATCATATGTTTTTTTTAAAATGAAGTAAGGTAAAGGAAAATATGAAATATTGTCTATATTTACTATTTATGATTCATGATTCACTGACTGTGTAAGATATAATCTGGATATATACCACATATTCAATTACAAAAACAACAGGACACATCTGAATGCTATAATCATTAAGTACATTGCAAGAACCAGTACTCAAAAACTATGAGAGGTAGAGTTAGTTGGGCAGTGATTTTCTCCCTCTAGGCAGAGGAGGAAAAAAAACCTTATCAAAAGAGGCAGAAGGTTTAAATAATAATAAAGATAGTAAATGTTACTGGAAATTGAAAGGACTTAGCGTTCAGTCTCCTCTTTATTCTTTCTGTCCCTTTAAAACAAAAATAATAAAGTGAATTTTCTTGTAGCTTTTGCTTTTCTTTAGATGAAAATTAAAACTCTGATTGAAATATTCCTTTAAATAGAAACAGCCTTTAGATCAAAACCCATTTTTTTCTACATCTGGACTTACCTCTGGATCAAAACCACTAGTCAATATCTGATTGTGAGGTTCTCTAAAGAAAATCTGTATTGTCCCTATCTTTCAAACAGTAAAAAACTCTTCAAAGAAAGATAAAGCTCTGAAGCACGTCTTTGCTGCAGAATTGCAACAGCTCTCCAAAAATTACTATCCATCAGTATGTTATCACATGTCACTGTATCAAATTTTTTTTCTCACTTGGACTGCATCTTCCAGTTACCCTTTGTGCTGGACCTTTGCAACTGGAAATGTAATTCAGGTTTTATTTCACAATGCCTTGCGCACTCTGGAGATAACATAAGCCAGGTACGGGATTTAAATACTTGGCATAAAGAACCTTCACTTTATCTACTGGCAAAGCAATCAATTTCAAGGACATCAAGGCAATCAGCAGAATTCCCTTTTCCTTCCTTGTGGCTGGTGTGCAAAAGAGACTGCCATATTAATTATAAAATTTTGGTGAAGGATCTAAGAGTAATTAAAAATGCTGTTGCTGGTGAGTTTTCAGTTACATCTGCTGCAAGCTCCATATTTTTCAACTGAGCATGGATGTTTTCATGAGGTTCAGAGAGAGGCCACATGCTCCCATAGCATCTTGCAGAAATTGGCATATTTGCTTTCCAGCAAGGAAAAAAAACTGACTTGTGATAGTTCAATGATTAGTTAAATTTATAGCTCAGGAATATTTATGCTTTGCTCTATCAGGAAGTTCTAGTATAGCTTTGTTCTTGGCATTGTGAATGTCCCCATCTTTGATCAAAAGCAAGGATGAATTCTGACAAAGTTCTCCCTTTATCTGTTGTCAGTGGTAGCTGCTGCTGGAAGGAACTGCAGGCTTCACCCTCTCTACAGGAGCCTTGTGAGAATGGTTAAGAAGAGAAAGCAACCCCTGTAACTGAATCCTTCTGCTAGTTGGTACAACCAACATAAAAAATGTCACAGGGAAAGCCACATCTAGCCTCTAGCATTTCCCCTGAACTGCTGAAAACTGACAAGCCAGGTATACTCTCCTGTTATACCACAGGCCTTATTGTACACCCAAGATTTCAGAATGAGATTTTGCTGCTTTAGCTGAATGTGCACACTGAAATAATATTTCTGAATATTCTTCACCCCTTCTCATTTGCTTATCTATAAGGGAGGGGAATTTTGCGTATAGAAACATCTCTAAAAGATAAAGGCAGTATATATGCATTAACATATGTCAGTATCTGTGGGAAAATATCAAGTTTTGCTGTCCTTCTCTGCCCTTTTTTTATCATATTGCACTGCTGTACACATACAATGCATACTGTGAATTCTCTAGATGTCTTACCTGTGGCTACCTACAGTGCAGCAGACTTTGTTTTAGGATGACCAAGTCCTGCTTGAGACATCTGTTCTACAAAGCTGGGTGGGACATTCCTGATCATAGAGACCTTTTGCATTTAAGTAGGAGATAGGATGAATGCAAGTGAGAGGCAGAGGACACCGGAGCAATCTGTGAGGGCTGCACATGTAGCATATAGTGAACTTAAGATAGGAACTCGTGCAGTTCCCAGAACAGTATCTGATTCAGTGCAATATACTCTCCTTTTATGTATGGTGTCTAAAGTGGTAAGCTTTTCTTAATGTTTCCTTACAGAAATGTGATTTTAGAGGAGGAAAACTGTTGCTCCTCTTAGCACAGTGTCCAAAAATTGTCTCAGCATTCCATGAATGGATGCATAAAGCATATTTCCTCTACTAAGAAATATCTTACAACTTTTGCACACCGGGAGCTGTGACCTTCTATGTAGAGTGAAATCAGCTCCAGTGGAAATCCTGGGCACAGACACATCTACTGGAAAAGAATTTACAAAGCAAAAGTACAAGCATGATGTAGCAGCCATTTCTTGGCTCATTTAAAGTACCTTATTTAAGCTAGTTTAGCTTAAGTTAGTTAAGCTTTGCTTTCCTTGAAATCTTAAGTGTTATAAATAGAGATTGTTAAATTTTCAGCTGGAACAAGCATTAAGGATCATATCCGAGCTTTCATTTGGCTTTTTTTTTCAGGAGATATCTAAATTTTTTACACAGAAGTGAAGATTAGTTCAAATCCAATTTAGCATCAGGGGAAATCATGTTTTAAAATATAGAAAAAATATTTTTTTCAGGATTAACCGGAAACCAGTGAACAAAATGAAGTTTGAACCCATTTTTCCTACATGCCAGTTCAATGTTATTCAGACCGAGTCAGTTTGCTTTAATAAAAAATGCAAAAGAAATAAAGGGATTGATTAAATTTGACAGCGTCCTGAGATATTCTATACATATGTGTGTGTGTGTGTGTGTTTTTGTGCATATTGTACAATTCTGGAACAATATGTTGTGGAGGTGATTTTGTTGTGGAGAAGATGGTATCTTTTACCAGAGACTGCAATGTCAGAATGTTGCATTTCAAATCCAGCCCCTGCCACTGGCCTTGTGATGAGCAATTCCCCCTCCCTAAGCCTTCATCTTCCCTCCTTCAAAGAGAAGATAATGAAACTGACCTCCTTTATAAAGTACTTTGAGATTTACTGATGAAAAGTACAGAAGAGCAAGAGAACTTTAATTATTTGACGTAATTAAAAACTTAATGAAACTTAATGCCATGCTGATGTAACATTTGCATTTTCTTTGGGTTTTCAGTGCTTTCTTTCCAGTTTAGCAAACTGGTGGATAAGGGCTGAAGGAATAATCTGTTACAAAGAAATAAAGAAATAGATGTCTCTGCCTTTCAAAAATTAATAGCAGTGTTAAATCATATAGCCTGAGGTCATAGCTCTTCAACTGCTAGAGCCAAACTTTCACTTTCAGCATTGCTTGGCAAGCCTATGAAGTCCCAGGCAGAAGATTTGTGGGAATCCATAATAACAAAAAATGTAGCTGTGGAAGTTAATGCACGCCTTGTTATTTTAAATGTAGGCAGCATTGGAGAGACTGGAAAGAATGCCAGGGACAGGACAGAGACAGGAAAGATGGGCTCCTCATTGGGCTCAGGCCCCTCCTCAGTGCTACCTGCAGAGCCTTTGCAGCAGTGGCTCTTCCCATCAACTCTGAAGGCTATGTCTGTTTCAAAATGGAAGTGGAGATTTTTCTGTTTTAAACCAGCAGCTGAGGCCTGAGGGAGAATAAACAAATCTCCAGAGATCTGTGATAAAATCACAAAAGTTGAAACTGCTGCTTTAAAAGCCTGGTTCTCAGTAGGACTTAGGACATTCATTCTCTGCACAAATAAAATTAACCATGCGACTAAGATATCCCAAGATGCAGGGTAAGTTATCCATTACTAACTTTATGTTCTTGCCTTTAGGCTGCCAATTTGAGATGAGTTAATATGTTGAAAGTTCATTCAGCTATACCCATGTGAAAACACAGCCACAGCAGTACAGAAATACTGTGAGAGATAGGCAGGATGCTTTAAAATAACTCACCGGAAGATGCTTAGCCCAACTCAGTGCATTTTGACATTACTGGCAAGTGACTTTGGACTTTCCCAGTCCATTCCTTAGCATTTCTAAGTCTGCCTTTCTTCAAGGCAGCTGTAAAGGAACCACTTCATTTCAGTCTTGGTCACTGTTCATTGCTATACTGCTTGTGTAATACAAAGCCTTTATTTCCTCTTTCTGACTTTCTGCTGAGGTTGATTTGAGGTCTGCAGGCCCTTTGTATTTCCACAGCACAAGAGGGTGGGTCTGCATTCCACTTAGTTGCAGGGAGAATGGAGTTCAGTGTGAGTAGATTTAACTTTCTGCTCTATCTAGGACAACACCAGCTCTACAAGCTAGCAGGGAGGTACCTCAGCTAAGTTCTTAGCTCATTAGTCCTCATGTTGGAAATTTTGGCAGAAGCTATTTTTATTCAAACAAAGCCAAGGTTTTCAATATTATTTCCTCATAACTGGATTAGGCAAATGGAAGCTTCAGAGATATTAGAGATAAAGAGTCTGAAACTTGCAATGTTATTACAATGAAGGGAAACAAAATATTGTAGAGAGAAGGAATAGGCTACTTCTGACATCACTACAGCTTTGCAATTATTTACTTACTCTGTTGACTCTGTTTGGAGAAGTAATTTCAATTTCAAGATAATTAGAAAAGTCCTAGAAATACCTTACCTGGCAAAGGTCACTGTGTCAAAGCCCTAGAGATACCTTACGATACAATCTTATGGGTTTGCAGAAGAGTAATAACTCCTGAAATAGACTGGAATACTCTTGTTCATAAGCGGTATTGTTCAACACTGATTTGGGACCTAATGCTTTCAGTTCCCTGCAACAGGCAATTTTGCTGTCCTCTGAAACTGAGGCAGAACTTTCTAACATCATTGCTCTGATATATTGAAATTGTGGGACAGAGAATTTATTTCCCACCAAATTTCCTGAAGAATGATGTGTTGCGAAGAGGAATTGCTTGCAAGCAGAAATGTCTGGTCCCTCTGGGAAAGACAGCTTTTAGCCATGGCTGGAGGCTGTGAAGGTATCTTTTGACATAAAAAATATTGAGAACACTTGATAGTACTGCAATACATCTGCTGGCCACTTCAGATTTATTACAGGACTTGCCTGCCTGAGAAAGAAGAATGTAATTTTAGGGATGATTAGGCTTCTGCTTTTCTATTACCATTTTAAAAATATTAACACTTTATAGGGATACTTGCATTTCTACTCCCAGTTATGTAGGACAAAACCACACAAAGAAACTGTTCCTCCCCAAGTAGCTCACAGCCCAGTTTTCAGACTTCTGAGTCCCTTTTCCCTCTGTGTCCTCTCTTTGCTGGGATGTTCTAACCATGCTGCAGTGCTTGGATATGACAACAATTTCCAGCCGCTGTTGTCTTTTCTGGGCAACAATACCTTACTGGGGAACAGGACCCAGCACATATCTTGGGGCTGATTCTGGTCCCCTGATTTTTGCATAAGTTTGAATTCATGTGGTGTGTTTGGGGAGGCATTTGGAAGCAGAAAGAGGAGGTTCAATAGGAAGAATTCACCACTAAAGTTTTGAGAGTGTTCATAGGCCTCTTATTAATTCAATATTGTTAACTTAAATTAATGATTAATCCCATCTGAAGCTATAGAAGAATTTAATTATGGTTTGTCTGTATTGTACATTTCCTTTATTCTTTAAACCTTAAATTTAACCCAAGCTAAATTAAGTAACCGAAAATCCTTAATTAGCCAAAGCTAGTATGCTAGCTGATCTTCAGCAGTGAGATTAAATCTGAAAATAGGTGATGCCCTATTTAAATGGCTTGCGAATAGATTTCCTCTCAGTTTTGCTTACAAGTGTGGTTTCTGTCTCTTCATGCTAGTAACAGAATATGAACATGGGAAAGGAATTTTCCATATTGCATAATTTTGCCCCAACTCTGTTGCCAACAACATTACACTGTACAAACTGGGAGCTTAGGAGCTTCATCTCCATAAGTGTGTGGCTTGTGCATCTAGCACTGCGGGAGCAGTCACACAGCCAGGACCGCACAGGAGTGCAATGGCTCAGCCATGCAACAGGGCTTGCACACCTTGGCTTCTCCCCACTGGAGCTGATTAAATCCATCTTTGGAAATAACATAGTTTCTTAAACCTTGAGGGGCTATTCCCAGTTCACCTCAGTGGCTTTTAGTGGAGCTGGTAAGCAGTTGGTTCCCCTTGTCCAGGAATTCTCCTGGCAAAGAGGGAAATTTTCTAGGTGGCAATAAAACAGTTTCAGATCTCTGGAAATAACCTTATGCTAGAAAGTGGGATGGGTTTGGAAGAGATTCTTGGAAGAAGATCGTGCCTGTGGCTGGAGCTCACATCTCTAGGGTACTGGGAGACACCCTGTAGGACAGCAGTACCCAGGCATACAGCGCTTCTGCACAGAGTGGTGTCCAATGTGTCTCCCCGTTTCCAGGGTCCTCACTATTTTCTCCCTTTCCCTCATCCTGTTCTCCCTATCAAAATGTCCTTCTAAGCAAAGCTTCCCAGAGAGGGAAGACATGCAAAATAGACTGGTGTTTCCTTAGTTCATTGGAATATATTATCCAGTTTGGTACTTGGATGCTTAAAATGCAAGATATAGTCATTCACAGAAACATTTCTTTTTAAAAAGCTACAGTGACCAGTTTCTGATTTTGATTTTATTCGCTCCAAAACATACTTCCCAAAGTGGCTACCTTTTCAGGGCAGATAAAATGACTTCAGTTCAGAAACTGTAGGAAAGAAAGTACGTGTGCCTAACAGAGCCAGCCCTCAGCCCCACGTCCCACTGGAGACGGGAGAAGCTTCTGGGCTTTCAACAGTGCAGCAGTCTCAAAGGCCTAAAAATAAGTAGGAAAACACCACTACTCCTAAGAGAGAGCTTGTGTGCATATGACTGCACACATGTTATTTATGAGATTGCTGCTCTGCCAGCCCCTCTGTCATCATGTCCTCCAGCTCTGTTTTTGCCTACATCTAAACTGTTGGTATTAGTCAGGCTGTTCAGGTTTTATTGGAAACTGGGCCCCGAAAACAAAGCAAGGAAACGTGTTTTCAGCTGTTTGTGCTGTGGTGCATGTTGCTTTATTTATGAAGCAGGAACGCTTCATGTGCTGTCAAGGCTGTCTCATTCCTGGTGTTTAAATATAATGTGATCCAGTTCCCTGCTTGAGGAAGATGACGTTTTATTTGCATATTACTCACAATTTTTGCACTTCGTATTGCCAGAATGGAAAAATTTTTGGATTATCCTTCCCAATGTGTGTTGCGAGGCCATGTTTCAGCTTCTTTCCCCAACAAGTAGCAGCGAATCTGTTATACTGTTTCCTCCTTCGCCACTCCATGAGATCAATGAAACTGCTGCAACAGGGTGAATTTCCTGTGGTGTGGAGGCACTGGCAGTGGGGCTGCAGGGGCTGGGTGGGGAGGCCAGCAGCAGCCTCGGGGGGTCAGAAGGGTCTGGGAAGGGGGGTCCTGGGCCTGGCAGGGCAGGGAGTAAAGGTCCTTTCCTGGATCCCTTTTCCTGGATCATGATGGAGTTATTGAACATTTCATCTTCCAATACCAACCCCATGGGAGACGTATTTGCATGATTTTTCCTTCATTCTAATTAACAAATTTGTTAACTTCTAAGTGTCTTGGCCTAATGGCTCACAGTTTTCTTTTCATGAGGAAAATGAAACTTTTTTTGAAATCTGAATACCTTAAGGAGGAGGGGACAGTGCCTTTGTAGTAAGGTGTGAATAACTACACATCCACCAAATTCCTGATTTTGTTTGACTTCAGTTTTCTTGTCCCATAGTTAGCTCAATCTGGAGGTGTTGCAAATGTTTAGATAGCAGTTTTACCCTGTACAAGTGATGGATGTACCTTTTAAGCACAGGCAGTGTTCCTGGCACAGGAAGTATCCTTGTGCCATGCCCTGTTCTTGCGCTCTCTCACACCTCTCCTCAGCCTCTGTTCTTGGCCATCTTCAGTGGCCACTATCTTCCAGTGGTACTGGAACAAGCAGGCCCTTGGTTCAATCCAATTCAATTCATCTAACAGTTTTCTTGTGGTCTTCGGACAATATATTAAATCCTTCCTCACTTGTTTCCTGGGGATTTCAGGAAGCTGAAACTGCTCTATCTTTACAAACACTGCTGAAAGACATGACACCAGCTCCCTGTTCCACAGGTGATACGAATCACACGGAGAAACCATATGCTTTTATTGTGGCTGCTTATACTTCAAGGATAATTTAAACTTAGAGGGTCTATGTTTTTTCAGCTCTAGAATTCTGATCAGAGGTACATGATCTGGTACATGGTTCTTATCAGGGTTTGTCTACTCTTTTCCTCTTTATAGCATAAATGTAGTCCTGTTTATTCCAACATATAAAACATCAGTGGCACATGACTGGAAGGGCAGAGGGAGCTTGAAAGAGATTTTGGTGGAAACTCTAGGATCCACTAAAAGAAGCAGAAACCCAAAGCTGAAGTATGTAACAGTACTAGAGTCAATGTAAGTAAATCTCAAGAAATAAGACTGTTTAAGCAATATTTTCTATGTACTTGATGAGGAGTGAGATGAGAATGCTGTTCAAGGCCATCTTTGCTTTACAAAATACATAGTCAGAGAAAGCTATAATTGCATTGCCTAGTGTAGAAAGAAAAATGCATGAGAGTCCAGCAGAAGAGAGCTACCCTTTCTTCTGGTGGAAATGCACACATAAAGAAGACTCAGACTCTCTGCTGGCAATGCTTTACAGCTTCCACTGCTGCCTTTACCAAGCACCGGCAAAGGAGTAGCAACAGAAGCAGTCTGAGAGGAAAAAGAAAAATTGCCAACTGACCCAGTGATGGGGTGAAAGCTTTGGCGGGGATTGCAGTCATGCAAGAAGTAACGACCTGAGAGCTAGAGACTATGCCTCCCTTACCCAGTGGCTTGGCTTGAGATTACACAGAGTGTTTTCACCAGTTCAGAATTCTCTTACCTGCACTGAGGTGGACTGAAGGCTCACATTGGTGTTGCTACAAGTGTTACAGATGTTCCTTAGATGACTATGTGACTATGCCATTTACCTCCACTTAGCAATGTGCATTTAGTTGCATAATGAGGCTAGTGTAAGTGAAACATGCAACAAGGTTGGCACAGACTGAGCAACAAAACATATATTTCTTTCATCTGCAGTTTTGGTGTTTAAATGAGCTGTTCATACAGAGGTAGAGCAATGTTTGGTTGCCATTTGTTTGTTGGATTCATGGTTATGACGTCCCACAGTTCATGTTCATTTACTCCATGATCTAACTTAACTTTTTTGCTGCTTTGTATTACTTATCTTTTCCTTATGTTATTTTATCCCTCCAAAGATACTGTTATTGTTTGTATTTTTATGACTGCAGGGTTTGTTCCAAAGGGATGATTGAATTTAAGAATAATTGCCAAAAAAATTCCAATTTATTCTTACACTGGTTCTGTTGATCCTGTAGGAATCATGGGATAGATATGCTCTTCCAGTTAGGTCTAAACTGCCAGTTTTCTTAAAGATTTTTGTGAGGTTTAATACAATCTCTAGGACAAATGTCTGGTTGGTGGCACAGTGTTCCCATTACCACTCAGTCAGCAGCAAAAGAACTGATGTTCCAAAATTTCTTAGAGTAAACAGATTATTAGGAAAAACTGGGGAAAATTGTCCAATTTAGAAAAAAACTCTTTGAAGAACTTCGTAGGAGAATTTTTTCTTTCTTTGTGTGTGTGTGTAGTGATGAATAACTTAAGTCTCAGAGAAGTAACCCAGACAGGTGCACAGGGCCCAGGATCACAATCTTCTCATGCCTGGAGCTTCCACTGAGCACCACAACCCACAAAAGATTTCCAGATTGGGTCAAAGAAGTGAGACAGATGTTCTTGCCAGCAGACGACTTGTCCCCTGTTGTTTTCGCCTTGCACTGCTAGGGTAATGTCTTTAGGGGAATATGTAAAAATGATGAAAAACATGCTTTTCAACTTTTATTCTCACTAGTCTGTCCCTGGAAGGGGGAAAGAGTACTCAAGACTTGGGGCAGCCCTCACTTCCTTCAGAGACCTGGGACCTCCCAAGTAGGATATGGTTTAAAGTGAAATTAAAAAAAAAAAAAAGAAGGAAATGGGAAGTGTGGGAATGACAAGGGGAAAGTAAAAGCTACAATGGATAATTCAAGACGACATATGAAAAGGCAGGAGAGAGATTTTATTAAATTAGAAAAATAAATAACAAATTAAATGTAAATAGGTTTGCAATCATATTATCATGTATATTAATTTCTCCAAAAATTTGATTCCCTGTTTTGGCTCCTTCCCTCAAGCCCCTTCTCTCTGCAGCTGGTGCCATTCACAGTCTGTGGTGAGGATCTGAGCCACCGAAGCTAATTTCAATTCCAAATCCAAACATAAGCAAATGGCTTGTGAGCTTGCAATTCCTTTGAGGCTCACCCAACTCCAATTTTGCTTTATTCCTCCAGGGGAAGCATTTTCTCTTTGAAGCTACAGTCCAACCCATTGCATTGCAGGATATAGGTTTAGGTTCTCCTTTAGGCTAGCCTGTCCTGGGACCATGCACTGTCCCTTCATATTACTCTGATAGAGAAAGAGAGCTCTGACATGTTGAAACTGTAAGTGATGAGGTGATGTTAGGAGTTTAGAAGGCTGGAAAACATTCAGTTCTCCAAGTCTCTCTGTCTAAATTAACATTTAGAATCAAAAGCATTGTGAATTTAATTAGTCCAGATGTTTGAAGGTGCAATATTAATGGTAATTTATCTTCCCTATTTTTTCACCATAATCTTGGAATTATCATGAGAAAGATGGTTACCAGAGGGCTATTACATGTACTGTTTTCTTGTTGTCATATGCCACAGGCAAGAACAACACTTTGAAGAGAATTGTTTCTTTCTGAGAACAAAGATAAACTACCATAAACTAATTGCTAAGCTGCAGCACAGTAGGTAAAGTAATGGAAAAGTACGGCATTAAGGAGTTGTATGAAGTCATCTTGTCTGAAAAAATGAGCTTGCTCCAAAAGCACTGATGGTCAATTACAAGTCCTTTTCATGTAGTTGTACACATGGATCCCACAGTGCTGAATGTTGTATAAATGCAAAAGGCTAGTCCAACATTCTATGGACTGTCTTCTAAGTAAATAATAAAATTGTGAAAAGAGGACTAGTCCATGTTACTGTCCCAAAGAATATTGGAGAGGTAAACAGGCTATCATTTTATGCAAAGCTGAGTAGGTAAGAGAGGTGTAAAATCAAACACCCTGTTACCCAAAGAACCTTAACTTTATCCTGAACAGTACAATAACCCTGGGATTTAATGCAGATATGAACCTCCAAGAGCCTTTGTGACCACAGTACCTTGGTGTTCACCAGGACATAATAACATGTAATTATTATTATTATAAGACACTTGATAAGTGTCTTACTGGGTGAGCAACATTGTTTCTTAACTGGTCAGAAGTTGTGGCTGAAGGCAGAGAGAGCTCATATCTCTGTTTTTTCTTTCTCTGTCTACCCATAGAGTAAGAAAACTGTAGTATTCTATTAAAAGTATTTGGAAAGAAGGAAAGATTGTCAGAGTAGACAGTCCAATTTAAAACTCCATTTTAAAATCAACTTACATTTTTATGGATTTAATCCCTGAATTTTCTGAGATTTTCAGAACAAATTTTATGGATTTGAAAGTTTCTGTTCTCAGTTTCTTTGATGTTGTGCAGTTAAATATAACTGTCATCAGTGTTCAAACTAAAGGGGGATGTGGACAAGGTGTTTCTCTCCTGTGTTTTCCATTCGTTTTTGATTACTATCTCTTCTTGTAAAATTTTTATAGAGCCACATATGGAGAAAACATTGCCTCAGTTAAAGCTAAGTGAGAAACTTCACTTGAGGGTACTTGGATACACCACGATTCACACAGGGCAACATCTTCAGAAGTAGGCAATGATTTTTGACTGGCTAAGGTCATGATTTTCAAAAAGCAAGTGCTGAATTCTATGAGGGGAAACTCTACCTTGTCTTCAGCCTTCAAACTATCATAACTTTTTGGAATCTAACCTGCAATTACTAGTTTCATGGATCTTCTTCCTGTGGATTTTCATTTCACCTCATTTCTACTTTTCTGCTGCATAAAACAATGGACTCATTTGAAAGATGGATTTATTTTTTTTTTTAATTGACTTCTTTTAATCAAATCAAAAGTCTCTCATTTTTAGGAGGTTAGAAAGATTATTCAAAATCAAAGTAACAAACCTTTCTGTCTGACATCTAGTTGTTGAGGGGCTACAGTGGGGCCCAAGACTATTTAGGACAAAGGTTCTTGATGATTCTTTCACTGCGTTGACAAATCACCTGAGGCAAATCAGAAAATTTGTTTGATTGTCACTGTCCTCCCACTGAAGTGTGTGCTGAGGGCAAGGGGTCATTCCACTACCTACTGATATATTTAGAAACATGACTGTTCATCGAGTTTTACCAAGGGTGGGCTTTATCCCAATTCTAGGCTCCACAGTTCTGTCAGGTATTAACAAACTGTGTTTAATAGTAGTATTTCTATACACTTCCTTTCTCCTAAAGTGTTCAGAAAGGACAGAGTTTTGCAATACTTCCTGGCATATCTCCTGCAAGATTTGTCCTGCTGTAATTAAGGCAGCTTTTGATAAATTGGGATCCTTCACCCCCACTCCCACCTCCACCCCCCAGCCCCAGCTGTGGGGCCCAGATAGTTCCACTAGGTTTTTTTGGCAAAATCTCTCATTGAAATGATGAATATTTTGTCTTAAAACTCTCCCTTTCCTCCCCCACAACATGCTATTTTATGCAGTATGCTACTTTATGCCACTTCTAGAACAGGCAATAAATGGAAACTACCACCCTTGTTGTCTTGTCTTTGGATGTGGCAATATATCGCCCTCTGAGCTTACCCAACCACACAATTATCCCTAAATTAAAAAAGAGAGAGGGAGAGCAAAGAAAAGCAAGAATGCAGAGTGGGTGGGAATTGGCTGATAGGAAAGCAGCTGGCATATTAAAAACAGACAACTCAAGATGCAACGACGCGCGGGTGCTGCCTTGCCAAATCCCTACAGGGGGGAAAATGCCAACTAGATTTCAATGAATAAGCAATTAATATTATATTAGATTACTGCAAATAAACACTGATTTGGTAAGAAGCCAGGCAAATCATTAATATGAAGAACAGGGGGATACAGATGGGGTAAAGCTCAAACCAAAGCCATTCTGTCTGGACTGTCAGTTTTACAAAATCAGCATAAGGGTCAGTCAATATCTGAATGCTGTTGGTCTAAATCCATGTGGCCAGATGCTCCATAGAGGTGAATTTGGGAGCATTTCAATTAAATTAGTGTAATTAGGTTGATTTCCACCAGCTGATCTGTCTCTAGAGCCTCAATGTGCCTTTTCTGTTTAAATGTCTTCGCTAGTTAAACTTCTAATCACTTTTGAAAGTATAGCAATAAAACAGAAAGCAAAAGAAACACAGATGGAACAGAAGGGTGTATATGGGTGGACAGCCTGGAGAGCAAGATCATGGGGACAGAAACAAAGTAAATTGATGTTTGGTGTCAGGTACTGCCCAATACTATGGCCCTGCTTCATCTGATGTGAGGTGAATGGGGAAGGGGATTTTAATGTTGAAGTTCCAGGTTGAATGCATTCCTTTCTCACTTGGTAACCCACTCCAAACTTTTTTCCTCACCGGTGTGGGCAGGAAATTCTGTTTTCAATTCTACCAGAAATCTGATTTTGGAAGGTGGCCAAACCACCCCAGGAGCTGGTCACTGGGACAGCTGTCTACTTTACTGCTGTTCCTATGCCTTGATCCAGCTCCAGGTGAGGAAAGCTGCATGAGAGAGGTGTTAAAACTGGCTGAGCCAGCTCTTCCCTGGGAGAAAATAGGATGTATCACTTGGTGATACATTTCCTGGGACTAAACAGGTTGGCCAGGGAAACAGCAAAAAAAGGCAAGCCCATTTTCTGTCCTGGACTTCTATACTATCTCGGGCAATTTAATCTGATCCATAAATGGGTCTTTTGGGTGCTATTATGAAGATTTTATTGATGTATGACCATCTTTGGTGAAGAACCTTACTTTCATTTTGAGCATGTAATTGAGTTTTGAAACAAGTTCCAAGTATATCCTTTGATTTTAAGTCTTTTTCTTTCATGTTGGAGAGAAATGACACTGAGAATACAGGCTTTCTATGCTACAAAACAAACATATCTGTGTTCACCTCTAGTAGAGACTGTTGTATGATGCTCTTTACGTAGGGAATGTGGCTGCCCCTATGTTGGTGGCTTAGAATGGAAGCCATGCTGTGTAACTTACGCTAAATAATATTGCATCAAGATGTCCACTGATATTGTTTGGCTCCTCTTGAAGCAGTATCTTCTACTGTTTCAGCAGGAATAATGCTGCATGGAAGTTCTGAACAGCATTGCTCCAGCTTACATTGGCCTTCAAGTCATCAGATTTAATTTTGCTTTGGCTTTAATTTATCTGGACTATTTAATTTTATGTTCCTCCCCTCTTCAGAACTGAGGCTGACTAGAACTGTGGGAAAGAAATTTGCATCAGCTTAACAAAACTCCTGTGATGAAGTGGTGCAAGTGTTTGCTTAGGCAAGATTCAGATGTATCAGGTTGGAAATAAGCAAGGAGAAACTGTGAGGGGAAAAAATAAAGAAATTTCATATGGCTTTCAGAACATTTGCTGCAATTATTCTAGTACTCATTGGAATGTTCTCCGTTTATTAGATTGTTTGCTTCCTTCTTCTCCCAACCTTTTCTGAATCACAGAAGAAAAAAGAAGTATGTGTGTGTTACTGTAATATCTCAAAGCTTGCTGTTGGCTTTGCTAGGTCACAGCTGAACGTGTAAGAAAAAGACGCTTCCTGTTTCAAAGCTTTTGCTGCATGATCAGATTCTACTACAGAAATGGAATTCTGTGCTCTGGCAGAAAGACAGTTACAAATGTGAGAGGTCATGAATTTTTCTGGGAAACATCTGTCTATAGGAAACATATTTCATCAGAACCATAGGGTTTTTTTTTCATAAAGCTTCAAATTTATGTTTGACTTGAAAAAAAAGTGAGAGTAGATCTTCTGAAGATACGTACTAACTTATTAGTAAAACTTTGTAGTTTTTATTAGTAAAAACTTTGTTTTCATCTTTGACAACATTTTATATGGTTCATTCAAAGGAAGCAGCAGGGCTGAAGAACTGCAAAAACTGCTGAGTTAAGTCCTGTCTTTGAATTAAGCATGATGGAAGTGTTGTTGCTTTATGTAGAGATATGTCACTACTCTGGCCTGCCAAGAGAGAAAGGTTAGTGTAGTGCAAATACATCACAGCAGCTTGTAAGTGAAAGGAAGAAAAGAGTAATGCAATGAACCTGAGATCGTGAGCTTTCACAGAACTTAAAATGTGAATGTTGGTGAAAAGATATCAGTATAAGAAATTACACTTCCTTTGCCACCACACGCTTGTCGCCATGGCTACATGGTATTGCATTTTCAATCTTGGACATTCCTTCTTCTCCTAAAGTTTTAAAAAGTTAACTGTACTGAATCACAACAGAAGTCCATCCAGCACAGTAACCTGCCTCTGGCAAAGGTCCAAAAGGTAGTTCCTAGAGGGTTGATATTTTCCTATAAACTTTTTCTCATCTCCAAAAGTTTGCAATCCAGGATATTCCTAGACTGAAAATGCATTATGTCTTTTCTGTAACGCTCAACGGATTTGCCGTCTGCAAACTTGTCCTACCTCTCTCCTTGAATCCATGCAAAGTTTTAGCATCTTCAGTATCCTCTGATGTGGAGCTGTATAGCATAATCACATATGGTGGGTCTTCACACCATCCTCTGTTTGCTCTGAAACTGTCATCTCCTAGTTTCCTCTCACACCCTATAGTTTTTGTACTACACTGAAGAAGCATTAAAAAAAGGACATGTGTCCCCGTGCTTGGGACAGAATAAGCATGGATTCAATTTTCTGAGATGGCACAAATTTTCTGTATGGCCTTGGGTAAGGTTGTTCAGCCCAAAATGGGAAAGGGGGAATCTTATGAGAGTCTTCAGTGATCAGATGGGTGGATTTAGAGAAAATGGAGCAATGTTATTCTGAGAGGTTTAGAGCAAAAGCAGAGAAGGGCAAAAGGAACAAGGTTTAAAAATAGAAATTCTGACTAGATAAAAAGTACATCTTTTTTTCACCAAGATGTGGTCAAACCCTGGAGTAAGAGCCCAGAGAACCTATGGGGCATCCATCCTTGGAGTTATTCAAAATCTATCTGGGCCTGGAGCAACCTGAGCTGGTTGGCACTGCTTTAAGTAGAAGTTAGACTGGAGCCACTGGAGGTCCCTTCCAATTTAAATTGCTCTGCACTACAGTGATTCTAAAGTATTTGATGTCTCTTTGCCTCAGCCTATAAAATAAGGGCACTTCCCTGCCACTCCTGAGTGCTATGAAGCAAAATATATATAGTAAGTTCAAACACCTGGCAACAAGGGCTTGATGCTGTCCCAGTTCAGTATTTAGAAGAGCTTGAAGTCTCAGAGAACATTGAAAACCGTACCTTCCCACGAGGCAAGCTTTCACCCAGTTTCTACTTCCTATTTGTTTACGTGGAAATTCTGGCTTGGGCTGTCCATGGAGGCTTCCTCTGCTGTTGAATTCAGACTCACATGAAGCCTTTCCATTCATTCTTTTCTTTCATGGACCCGAAGGAGACCACTTAGCTCAGTGTTACCCTCTACATGCTCAATACAACAGTTTCACTTTAGGACAAACTGACAAGTTGAGAAGTTTGTGGAGGATTTTTATGCATGATCATAGCTGTACTAGTCAAATGTATTATGTGTGGGTCACTTTGTTTCTTTTCTCATGTCCATGAGCAGCGACGGGGCACCAGCTGGTTACATCACTGCTTTTAGCTGTTAGGAAGTGTCCTTTCTTATAGGTGGTAAATAAATGCCTTGCTCAAAACCAAACCGCTTGCTAGCTTCCTGTTTGGAAAGGATCTTTCTTCGTAACTTGACAGGGACCTTGAGGATTTGGTTCATCTTGTCACGCTAGCTTCTAGCCTGAAGGGCTGGTAGCCACTTTACCTGTCCAGAGGCCTCCTGGACTGATGCTTACTGTCCTGGCTGTAAAAAATGCACACCAGTAGGGAGGTACGTGTGAAGTGTAGTAACCTGTGAGCAATAGGAAGCTGGATTAAACCACCTTAAATACTTGATCTTATTGGTATTATCCTATGAAATGAAGAGGGGTAGGTAGACACACACTTTCTTCACTTTGAGGAAGTAAAACATGCAAGAATTATTTCCTTATCTTTGCTATATTAAAGCATAATCAATATTACTCTTCAGGGGAGAAAGTGTCTGTATTTGTCTACAGATTAAAACTATACCAAAAAAACCAAAAAGAATTATCTGATTACCATTGGAGAAATGTGTACCACAAAAAAAATCCCCTACACACAGAAGAAAAGTATATCTAGTCTTTCAATGTCAAATTACCCTTAGATCATAAGAACTCAGTTACAGTACCCTGCTAACTGTTGGGTTTCACACATTGTGGTATAACCTTACCTAATTTTAAAAAACTTTTCCTTCTGATTAAATATTTGATTTTGCTGTTGGTCCTGAGGTACAGTACATTGTTTCACACCTTATTGTATCATCCTAGATACTTCATCAGAATAAAATATGTTGTCACTTACAAAACTATTTGAGAAAGACAATGAAATAAATAATCTTTTGCACAGCTCAGAGTCAAAGCACAGTGAGATTTCTTGAGTCACAAAAAGGTTCATAGAATCTGGCAAAAGTGCAGGGGAACACATTTTAAAACCAGATTAGCATGAGAATTATGAAGTCTTCAGTCACTGAGGTGTAAAATTGGACTGTATTTCTGGTACCTGTACACTGTCATGAGAATTGGGCTGCTTATATCGGAGATAATCTCAGGAGGAATGACAGCTTTATATCTGCTTTTGGTGGTGTTCCTCTCCCTTGACTTTGGTGAAACTTTGGAAAGGGTGAGAAACATGAGGTGCTGTGACGTTTCTTGAGGCTGCAGGTTACTAGAAAGCACAAAGAAATATGGAAAGAAAAGGTTTTGCCACGGGTGATTGATGAGAGCCGAGTCTAATTGAGCAGCTTAAAGGACATTCCTTTTTAGCAGCATTCAGAGGTTTGAGCTGACTCCACTCATGGTAATGCCAGTGTCCAACATGCTGTGTCTGTGAAGCACCATATCTCGACCTAGCTGGGATAGAAAAGGGTCACGGCTTTTATGCAATACTGTGGCCCTGCTAATAGCTCTAGTGCCACTGGGATTTACCAAACTGGGCCTGTGTACCATCATGCTTTACTGGGGTGAAGACAGACTGGAGTCCAAAACAACAGTTTCAGCTTTAGGTGGTCCCTTGCCAGACTCAGTCGAAATGGGAGTTCAATCCAAGTGACTCACACCACTTTCACTAAGCTGCTTTAAAATTACACTGGGGCTAAGTGGCTGCAGCTTCATAGCCTGGAACCTGGAAATTCTTTCAGATTACCAAGTACGGGGGTTTTATACTGCAGGGGATGAAGGGGGGCTGTTGTTAAAAAGAAACATTGACAAATAAGGCTCCAGTTTAACAGACAGCATGTAAAGACTAGAACGTATAAATTGAAATTGTGGAAATTATTATATAATCTTACTCCAAATGAAGGATTTCTTCCTTCTGTGTAAATCTGTAGATACTATTCTCTCCAGTCCTTGCCTCACTTCTGTTTTTTCAAACCCACATGTCCAAGTAACCATCAATTTTAAGTCAATATGTGCCCAAGGTGGATCTGCTTGTGGTGGTATGCTGAATCATCTTCTCCCCTACCCCCAGCTGCAGGTCTCTGTGCTCCAGTGCCATGCCATGTGCTCACAGTGGCATGCCCCCACAGCTGTGCCCCTTCTTGGTTATAAATGTAAAGGCTTATGGAACAGAATCCCTTAGGAACAGTCCCTGACGTATGTGTATATAAAGCTTTAGTTTAGATATGGGCAGAAAAGGGAAATTTCTTCAAACTCTGCTCTCCCCAGGAGGAAGAAAGGGATAGGAAACACTGAATGTGAGACTTCTCCCCATCTTCGTGCATAAATATCACATTCTTTTTATTGTTATCTCTGCTAGATTTCTGTTGCCTGAGTTATAAGCATCTGTATGCATTCACCTGTCTAAAGATGAACACCTCCTAGTGTTCATATTTACCTGAAATGAAGGAGCAATGGAAGCAAGTCTAGAAATAATGGACTCATGATTAGTCAAGAATGCAAACCTAAGTGGCCCTGTCTATAGGTGTGTCATTTGCAGATCTTGTAAATTATCATTAATTATTAACCAGAGAGCAGCTATATGAGAAAAAAAAACACACAAAAAATAGTGTGGTTATAGAAGCTTTAAGGTTTGGGGTTTCTTTTTTTCATTTATCCTAAGATTGCAATGAAACATTTGGAACAGTTCCTGCTGCTTCACACAATATATAGCATTTTAATTCCGACCCAGAAACAGCACCATCTAGTGATCTGTAGTGTTTTGTACCCATGGGAAATTAAGCACTAGTTGATGCTGAAAATGGTGTTGCAACTAGATATTATGGCAAATTAGTTAATCTACAGATAATTTGAATTTGCATAGTAAAATTAAGGCAACATTTCTGAGGCAGTAATAATCATTACCTGTAAAATGAAATAAATGAATCAGAAAACAGGCAGCTTCTTCACTGCAGCAAACACAGTAACAACTCTGAAGCCACTGCAATCAGAATGCAAGTGGTAAACTGTCATAGGCAAAGCTGATGTAGGACCTGGTGGGAGTGAAGTGCTGGATTATAAATTAGATTTATAAGCCTTGTACTAAATTACACTTGCTGTTTGTAATGTTAAACAGTGAATTAATCTTTTTCACAAAGATGGGAAAATCCTTATTCAAATGTAAGGCAGTTTTTAAATGTGGAAGTGACCTAGAAGCTTAATTGGAAATCTCTTTTGATGAGATTTAAGTTCTTATGTCTCTGCTGGACTTTAAATTTAATCTGTAAAAACTGGGTCATATGACTTTGTCATAGTTCTTTTGGGGCTATTGGTCTTTTTGACCTAATCTTTTTTTTTTTCTATTTTGTTTAAATACAAGTGCAGAGACAGTCCAAAAGATGGGTTTATTTAGTGCTGCAGGCCATCCAAATTGCCATCTTCACTGATGTAAATAAATATTTGCCCCTGTGGAAGATTTATAGTGTTGAAAGAAGGCCTTAGGTTCAGCAACAAATGTATTTTTACAAAGATAAATAGGATTTACAGGTCTCTGAAATACAGTTTTTCTACTAGGTCTTACCACCTTCTTAGTTTCTGTTCCGTCCCACGATTGATAATGTACCGTACCCCATGCAGCCTTTCCGGTTTGTAACTGAGGAGATACCCACACTGTCAGCTGAGGTTAAGCATCTGCTAGAGCAGGAAAGTTGCAATATCTCAGTACAGTAACTCTGGAGCATTAGAGACAGGAAACATAAAAGTCTTTGATGAAAGTCAAGAGAAAACTCAAATTCAATGAGTACCCAAGTGGCTTACTTCTACCAAAATAAGTTTGAGAAGCTAGCATTCGATTTCCCATGACAAAAGTTTCACTGCAATTAGTCTAAAAGCTCCTAAAGTAATGCAGTCTACTAGACCATTAGAAATGAGAAAAGTGATTTGTATGACTATGTTAATGATTTCAAGAAATTCAGCAGTCAAATATATTAATTTCTACATTTGGTCCATAGAAAGTTATCTCTACCCTTTTTTGGTTTTCTCTTGAGAGTGATAGGGAGAAATTTTTTTAGTTTTGAGAGAAATTTCACTGCCAGAAATGTAAAAAATGCTAAGCCACATGGTAAGTTCAGGAAACAAATAGAAGACAAACAAAGACAAAAAGAAACCCAAAACCAAAACCAAGTCCCCTATGCACAGCAAACTTCTTTATTTTTTTCATACTCATGAAAAAAATTCAGAGGGCCAAAGTATGGGAGAAGTCAAGATGATACTAAGCCAGAGCTTTCGTGTGCTTCTTTCTTTTCATTTTCTTACCATTTTAACTGGGAAAACTTTTGAAGTCATTGACTCCAATCTCCTGGTTTTACAGTCAATCTTCTTTTTGGTTCACTCTCTTAATCAGCTGGAATATATTAGCTGAAATCCAAATGTTTCACAATAAAAATTCAGCTTTGGCCATATTTATTTTTTCCAAGGAAGAATTTTAAATTTAATGAAAATGGCCACTTTGTTTCAAACTGGTTCTTTTGGCCAAAATAATAAAAAGAAAAATTGAATTAAGTTGATTTTCTTGTTTAATCAACTCTAGTTCTGATCCCTTCGATTCAATAACAGTCAGTTATTGTAATAGCAATTGTGTAAGTAGAGAAAGATTTTGTGATATTCCATTGCTGTGGCACTGCCTTGCTGGAGAAACTTTATATAATTATGTAGTCTCTTTCAGTCTCTGTGCTTGCATCTGTTGAATGGTGATAAGTTACTTACCTCACATTGTGTTTTGGCAATTTACATTTGAACTATAACTTATATATGGAAAATACCACCGATTCTACCTGGTGTAAGTCACCATAACTCCCAAATGTGTTACTAACCCTGTAATTTCTTTGCTACATGAAAACTTGTGCTCTATTCTTGCATCACAGGCTCCTATTACAAAGTAAGATTAAGAGGTACCTGCTCAGGAATTCCTCCAGAAGCCCCAGGGCAAAAGACAGACACTGTGTTCCCCTGCAACTTGGGTTTGGAACTCTCCGCTGTGAACAGAAGGTTTAAATTCACAGCCTTGGCACCCTGGGGGCAATTGCTGTGTTGTGGGGAGAGGATGGCATTGTGCCCATGGGGCTTGCAGCCAAGGCTGGGGGCTCAGCACCTGCCTGTTCTCCCTGGCATGGGGTGAAAGCCCCGGTGAGGCAGGCCAGGGCTCTCGGACATGCCATGATGCTCTCTCCCAGCGCCTGGTGCAGGCTGCAACGCACACTTTTGGCATCACACCAGTAGTTGTGGTAGGGAAAAGTCAGGTAAGGACAGGTGACTGCAAGTCCCTAACCTCTCAGGTGGCCCCAGAGCTACATGGCCTGTAGTCAGCATGCAGAAACTTGCCTCCAGTGCTTTTAGGTCTCATCAGCTTCTGCTTGGAGGAGTCATCTGGCCTAGTGAGTTGAGGCTCTGAAGTGGGAGACTTGTTTGCAGAGCAGTGGCAGGGCTACTGTGTGCTCCTTCGGCACACAGGCTGGGGGCAGTGCTCCTGGACAGCTCAGGGAGTTGTACCAAAACCCAATCCAAGAAGTGGAAGTGAAATGTTGCCTTCATCACTTCTCAAGGAAGCTCCAGAATTGTAGCATTTATTTTTAAAAGCCTTAATTTAAAAAAAAAAAAAAAAAAAAAAAAACAAAAAAAATCAAACCCCAAACAAAAAACAAAACAAAACAAAACAAAACAAAAAAGCCACAAAAAACCCAGAATTTCCACTGACCCTAATCAACCTCCATTGCTCTTTCTTTTTCACCCTGTCATATGGCTGTCAATTTTAATTCCTCCACTGATGTTCTTTCTGTTTTGAATATAGGAGAACAATTTAAGCTCTTGTGCTTTTAGCTGAACATAATGTCCAACATAATTAACTGAGCCATGAACATGCCTCCCTGGTTGAAGACTAGTTAGGATGGGAGAAAGTAAGGAAAACAATCAGTGTTGTCTCATCAGATCTATCTAAATAATAGGTTAAGGAAAGGACAAATTTATAATTAGATGTATTTTTGTTTCACACTATTCTTACTGGCTTCATAATTTACATTTTGCTTTCATTAAAAATAGATGTAGCTGTCAGAGCACAAGCACACACCCTGCACATTCCATACCTGCCCTGAACACACACCCATGTGGGATCACAGTTTTCTTGTACATCTAAACCTTTGTGCCAAATCTTATTCTCATATGCTACAGTTATAAAACTGGAAGGAGCAGTGATCCTCATCTTGCCATCTTTCAGGAAACAGGTATGATATTGATTGTGACTGCAGAGAACTGACCAATTAAAGCTCAGACTGACATGACAAGCAAAGCACCAAATTTTCTGTATCTTGTTATTTACTGCCAAAAGGTGGAATGAACATATGGACCAGCCGATATATAATACAGGTTAAATTTTTTTGGCAGCAATCAGGTCTTAATACTCTGATTGAAAGTCCACTAAAGCTTTTCATTGTCACTTTACACTCAGTAGTCTCAAGGATGTGTTTAAAGTCCAGGAAGAGCGACACTGCCAAAATCTGGTCTGTTGCTTAGTATTGCTTGACTGGTGATTCAGCTTTTGCTTCCTTTTGATTTAGTGTAAGATATTTTATTCATGACAAATTATTAGTGGTTGAAAACTGGATTCTCCTATATAACTTGTGCAACAATCACCTGCATGAGATGTGTATGCTAGCAGCAGTAATGCTTCTAGATTCTCCTCTGCTACAGAAATACTTGCTGTGCTTATTTCTCCTTTTTCACCTCAATACTTTATTGACTGTGTATTCAATTACCGCCACCTTCACTGTCTGCCATTCCTATTTTTGTCTCAAGAAATAAATATTCTTTCATAGAGTAAAATCGTAACATGAGAAATGCATGATGGTGGTACCAAACATTTAAGCACGCGTTTAATTTTAGCAGGTACCTGTGCTGTTCTTACTGAGGTCTAGACCAGATTTAGAATTGAAAAATGTGAATACTGAATATGACACTCTGCAGAATAAAATGGTGGGGTGTAAAAAGAGCTAAAGAATTTTTTTCAGTATGCTGTCTTCTGCTAGACACAGAAAAGAAATTATGAGAATGGGTTGGAGTTTTACATGTTTCAGTAGTAGAACAGGCAACTTAAGTAAATCTGTTTATATTAATTGAGCTGGTAGGAGCACATTTTCCTATGCAGACATTCTGTGTTGGAAAAGTGATGAAGGAATATAACAAAGTACAGAAAAACACAGGGGAAAATTCAACTAATCGAAAGGAACAAGAAGGAAGATACCTGCCCCCTAGGCAATTTGTGTGTCGTTCTATCTCAGTAACTAAATCAGGGAAACAGCATTTCCCTAGCTTTGAAGGCAAACACAAAATACTGAAAGATTTTCAGATGCTGCAGTGACAGTGTCTTTAAGAGTACTACAGCTTGCATCAGCTGTGCCAAACTGAGCACAGTTCTTCCCCTCTCTGACATTGCTTGGGCAAACAGTGAGCTGAGATTGAGTCTTGATTTTTGGCTATGATCAGTGTTTTTCATTTCTATACCTGAAGGTCCATCCCTGTTTGCCTACTAGTTCTGTGTAATCCCTGAAGAATGATCTATGGGTCAAAGCCCGTTTCTTGCATCGCGTGTCTAAACAGCCCTGACACAATGGGATCTGAAGCTTGATTAAGATTTTAGGTGGGAATTTAAATTTGTGCTAAATTAATTATTATTGATTGTAACACATTTTTTCCCTTCTGTTTTTTTGTTAGTGGGGGTTTTTTTTCCCTTTATTCATGTGACACATTCCTACTGGATATGAGAAGAACTTAACGTCTCTGACATGGCCAGAAACTAGTCTAAAAGGTTCCTTCAAACATACTGCTACTTTCAGTCCTCCCTTCTGAATATAGCACGTGGTAAAGGAGCCTCACTCTATGGCTTGGAAAAAGACAAGGGCAAAAGTCCAGCAGTTGAAATGGAAAAAGGAAAGAAAAAAAAAAAAAGAAAAAAAAAAAGAAAAAACACCCAACCTTGTATTTCTTTGACTCCAAATGCCCAAGGGATATTCTGTGAGATTAAAAATACTTCTGATACTAAGCCAAATTGTACAACAGGATTACCTAAAAATGTACTAGAATTTCTAAAGTGCCCTGCACGTGTTATTTCCTGGAGAGACTGCAAGGAGAAAAGTGGTTAGTAGGTTTTTCTGAAATTCCAGCAGTGTCAAATAAAATAGGCTTTGCATTATCCATGAATGCTGGATGTGCCAGGGTTTAAACTGTTCTTTTAAATGTGTGCAAGGTTAACAAATGGTTTGGAACCTATGAAAGACATAGCAAGCCAGAACTTCAGCTGGGGAAAATCAGCATTGTCTTAAATTTCTGTGGGCTGATCTTAGAGATCTAATGCCAAAAAGATAGTGAAACAAGGCACAGGGTATATTATTTGGTAGAAACTTCTGTTGTTTCTGTTGAGAGTGAACTCTGACAGGCATGTGAAAGCTTTCAGTTTGTTACTAAAACTGAAAATCTAAAGAAGTGTATAATAGAAAATCAGAGACAGTCTGAAAATTAGAGGCTTTTCTAGTCTGAGAAGAGAGCAATAAGGTCACAGAGGCACAGGGGCAGCAGAGGGCAGGGGACTCATTTCCTTTTCTAAGGACTTTTGTTTTTTGCAATCCAAAATTCAGAATCCTTTATCAAGACTTGTGTTATAACATGTCTCTAATAAATGTTTTGCTTTTGATATTTGTTGGGTAGAAATTAGTAATTGGCATGTAACTTCTGAAGTGGCTATCTTCAGCAGCCTGGAGGAAGAGTGTAACACTGGAAGCTAGAACTAGCTAAAGGAATGTCACCACTGCACCCAGCAGCAGGGTGATGTTAGTCCCTCGTTAGCAACTTCAGTTTCCCAGCCCTGCTTTCATGCAGCAGTAGCATGGCTATCTTGCTTGGGGTTATAAAGCTAAAGTGATTCTCACTAACATAGATACTACTACACCGTGGTCTGCTGGGCTCTAGAGACACATTTTGGGAGATTTTGCATTTTAATTTTTTTTTTTTAATATTTTTTTTGAATGTTAGAGACAGGAAGGAAGGCAGGGGAGTGTTTGGATTACAAAAGTCAACACACACTTTCATTACTTTGTTTTGTAAATGGAGATTATGTCATTTTATAAGTGGAGATACAAAGAAGGTTTGAATTTGCTAAACTTGTGGTAGAAAAATCTCTTGCCATGCTTCCTGCATATCAGTCTTTTCTGACAAGCTTAGACTACTGGCTTCATTAAGTTTCAGGAACAAAAGTAATTGGTGGCCTCTGGAAAGCCTCTAGGAAACATACTTTTAGCAAGTGATTCAGTTTGGTTAGTTTGGTTTGCGATGCAAGCAGGTTTTGCTGCAAAATTTCCAGGTAATAAATGGGTGTGCCAGAATGACAGCTGATTGCAAAGTTGGACAAATTTTGTAGCTGCAGCCAACAGGCAAAGGAGAAAAAAAAAAAAAGACTTTTTGCAAGACTCTTGTCAACCCATTCAGTTTTCACTACCTTGTGCAACTAGATTTGTAGGCACAGGAACTGAATGGTGAGTCAACTCACTGAATCTTATAGCTCATGTATAAACTATAACAGTCTTTGTCTATAGGGTGTTGGAGGTTCCTACCCTGCCTGTCCTCTTTATGAAGGGTTCTGAGAAAACTCTACTAAAATCTTTTCCCTTGTGAGCAACTAAAATTCTTTTTAGCTGCTAAGTAATGGGCAATATTTTTTATTTGGCATTTATCTTATTTGGTATTAAGCATGCTCATGATCCTGCAGCTGGCTGTACAACAAGTGTTTCTACCCATTAGTTTTACAGTTTATTGTCCAGACAAAATTTTCAGTTGTGAGGTCATGAATGCTTGCATTTCAGAAGTCTTGGAGTAGCAGTAGAAAATGGAGACCACCAGATGTATCATTTATGCACCTTTTTAAAAGAACTGTGCATCCACTCTACACTAAATGGATTATACTGCAAGGTACACTGCCTTGATAGAGTAATAGCACATGAGAATTGATGTTAAATATTAAAAATTAATACACACACATACACACATGTAAACATTCTGTCTGTGTAAAGCCTGGTTAAATGCTTAAGAAGGGAATAAAAAGTAGCCATCATGGAATCAAATACACTAAGCAAAGCTGAAAATTGCAGTTTGTTCTGGAAATAATGAACTACAACTTGAAAATACTCCCTGACCTTTCACATTTACAAGCTCTTGATTTCAGTAAAATTACTTGCAAAAGTACTTATATGCTTGTTTAGCTCTACCAGATACAAACCTGGCCAAGCTCTAAAAGTGTCATGACTGTAATCAAAGTATGTAAAGTAGGCCTAGATACATGTTGTGGCTTTGTTTTTTTTTTTAAAGTGTTTTGTCTGAACTGAATGACCATAATGGGATGCACTTTGAGGTGGATATACCTATCACTCAATACATTTGGGGAATTTTAATTTGTTTCCTTCTTGCTCCTTCCTCCTTTGAGGAACAGTCTGGATTAGATCTGTGCACCAGAGTAGCAGAGCCTCACATTTCACATCTCACGTCTGCTGAGGGGGACATCAGGTACCCTTGGAAATAGAGAGTGTAGCATTTCCATCCACACTTTCTGTGTAACTTCTACTGTCTTTCCAGTCAGCTGCCTAGTCCCAGTAATGTATCTAAGAGTTTTCCTGGGAGAAAAGAGATGGAGCACAGCTGCTAACATGCTCTGAGTGCTCTTGAACTTCTCTACAACTTGGATTTTTATTCTAGCTCCGCCTAGATGCTTCAGTTCTGTATTGTTGGCAGCTTGACAGGTAACTTCAGCTGAAGAGTATTAATTCATAAAAATAACCTACAGAGTGAGAGGCAGGAGGCTTCATGACTGAATCACTTGGGGCTTTTGAGAGGCTATTAATGGTTGTTTCTACCACTTATAAATAATAAGAACAAAGAAATGGATTTGGTTCTGTAAAATAGCAAGCCTGTTACATGCAAAATAAACAGGACCCACCACCATGGTGAGAAGGAGGTGGTCTTGGGAAGACAACGCCTAGAAAGCAGCAGAGAGAACAGAGCTTACAAGACAGAATATGACATTTCTATAGCATCTCCCTCCTTTTCTCAGTTGCTGAACTCACTCTGAGGATACAGAGAATCTCTCAGCACTGGAGTTCAAGTCTCCATTGTGGTCAGGTACAGGGAGCCCAATCTCATCTCTTCAGCCTTTACCCATATCAGTGGACATTTTCACTTATGAACCTGGGAGAGGGAAACCCCCATAGATTAGGTAGTCCACGAGGTACTTGTTTGAAGTGCATGAAAATACAGAAACACAGGAAGATTTTGCAGAGAGTACATATTTTTTCTACATATTTTTTATTCATGAGAAAAGGCAAAAGTTTGGAGAGCGTTAAAGAAAATTCCAATAAAAAAAACCCCTTCCTTAGTGCCTCCTAGCCCATTTTCACCCTTTTTTCAGGTCTCCTGGACTAATTTTCCTGCACTTCTGAAAAGTGAGCTTTCTCCCTCCTTTATCTTCTTCACAATGTAGATAACTGAAGAAAGGAAAATGAGAAGTATATCTGCCCATTTCTACTGCCTGGTCAGCCTCCTTCAGTTTACCAAGTACAGCTGTCAGATGATTACCTTGCTAATATGGTCTTCCCATCTTGCCCCCACAAATGATAGTTTTCTTCCATTAGTTGTTAGGGACAGTGTCTTTTTAAATCACCAGCATTTACACCACCTGCTGACATACTGGTTGCACACAGCTGTGGTACTTCAACTCCTTGTCCAAAGGAAAAGTGAATGTTTCTCCTCCAGAACGGGGTGGGATTTGATGAAGACAGACACAGGATTGTCACACAAAGGTAATGTATTATCCAGAGACTTCATCAATTGTCATATTCAATGAATGTGAGACTTTTAGGTCTAATGTGAGATGATACATTGGGGATGGTTTTGACCCAAAATCCTGCTAGTGCATCTAAAACACAGAAGTTTAGAAATTAAAATCAACAGTAAATTCCTCCTTTATTTCTCAGTGAATTTGTCTAACTTCTGGGTACCTTTATGATATATGTGAAAAAATACTAGCCTTTTACCATGAAATCTTTTTCCATAGCACTCATGGTTTTACATGTCTCTATCATACCCACTCTCCTTTGTTACTTTTTTCAAGAAGACTTTTCAGGAATTCTTATCTTGCTGCTTTTATGAAAGCTATTTCACATTTTTGACTAGCCTTTTCTCTATTCTTGTGTTCTTTCTGGTTCTTCCATGGTGTGGCTCATCTGCATAGTAGATGGTGGCCATTTTAGAGCAGGGGCTCCTTTACACAATTATTCATGAAGTGCCATGGATCTTGGACTTTGGCCTTTCAGGCACTTACCATAACACATGTGCATGGCAGTGTTACACTGATGCCCTGCTGTGATATTAAAACCACTAAGGAATGTGAAGATATAGCTCATATCTTTGGTAGTGCTTTGTGATAGGTTTTCCATGGCACACCCATGCATTAAAAGAAGTAAAATAGTTGATGAAACAGATGGCCAAAGGCTGACGCAGTGCTGTGGTACATGAAGGGAATCTGTTTACCCACCATCCATGAAAATTAGTAGTACTACATAATTATTTAATAAGTACTTCACAAATATTGTTTATCTTGACTAGCCAGCACATTACTTTATCTCCTAATGAGTAGACTTCCCTGTTATTCAAAGATGCACCATAAGTTTCCAGACCATATGTTTTCATGCTATGCAGTCTTTTAGAGGAAGCATTGCTACAGCAGAATCTGGGCGAGGAGCAGGTCGTTATAGTAATGGACTTGAAGGCAAACCACAGGGGTTTCTCCAAATTACTCCACCTCATTTTCTGGCCATTGGTGACTAAGCAAGTGCTTTCTGCTGGGGAAGGCATGCCAGCTACAGCTGAAAATACCATGTGATGGAGAACTTAATGTATCCTGCTATCATCACCTCCTATGATTGGGTTTCCTTATTTGCAAAATTGCATGTCTTGCTTTAGGTTGAACTGTGTCAGTTGGCAGTTCCACCTACTCAGCTGTACTTGGCAAACTTGCTTCGTAGTTTTAGGGACTTCTCTGTGTCATGCTGAAAGCAAAGTGTCGATCTCTTTAATAGGCTAGTGTATTCATTGATGTTAACATATGAATAACACCTAATTTCAATTGTCATTCACAGGCACATGTATGTATCTATAACAACATCAAGAGAAAAGTATGAGTCTGTTACCAAATGCTGAAATCATAGCTTCTTTGCTTTGTTTCAGATATCACCTATCAAGGTAACCCAGCTTGTCCTAAACCCATTTGGAAAACAAACTTTGGCAAGAAACCCGATCCTAAACTCTTATGTAACAAACACCTTCCCATTCCCTCTTTTGGTCTCCTAGTTCTGGTCTTGGCTTTAGGTACTTTTTGCTGTCACTGCCTGAGCTGCTAGTGACCTGGCTTTGTTCTAGTCATGCATGATGTTGGAAAGTAGAAAGTGGATCATTCAGGAAAGGATGAATCAGTAACTCTTCATTTCATTGTCATGTTCTCAGCCTCTACTGGCTTCAGGGGGAACTTTGACTGAAAGGTTTAAACATCTGGTACAGCACGGAAGTAACCACTAATGGTATGAATTTTTAGTAATGTAGAATGCTTTTAGTTTTTTTTCAACTCGAGATGATGATGAGACCATAGGCATGAGCCCAAGTCTTGAAGTGAAATGCCCTCTACTGGCCATTAATTGATTTTCTTAGTGTTAAAAATAAGGCATTCAGTATTCTGGAGAATTTGTTCTAAGCAAAACTCATGTTTATCTGCATTTTGGTTTTGTTCAGCTGTTGTCTTGCAAAGCAGGTCAAATTATTGTGAGTGGCTTAAACTACTCCTATGATTCAATAGGTGGGGTTTTTTTTGCAAAATGTTCTTGTTTGTCTCTCAGGAAAGAAAGGCAAAAAATCACTATGTCAGGAAAGAAAGCAGAAAGTTATTCTTTGGCAGAAAATGGTTATCATTTTTGTGACGGTGTAGCTTAATGCCCGTGCTAAAAGGAGGGGCAAGTTATGAAGAAGCTATGCAATATCCTTGTACGAATGTGTCCTGAAGAGCTTACAACCATGATAGAAAAAGAGAATATACTGGACATGCCCAAGGTCATAACAGAAAAAAAATCAGTGATAAGGTCAGGATTTCAACCCAAATTTAGTAAGTTTTCATCACCTGTGACAAATGAGACAAAGCCAGACTCTAAGGCAACCAAAGTCAGTTAGGGAGGGGAAAGGAGAGTGCAAGCATGCTTATTCAGGTGAACCATGAAGGCACGAGGACATTCCCCTTCCTGGAGAACTTATGTGACTTTGCCTTCTAACACAGGCCACAACTTAATACCTCTTTTCCTTGAGACACTCCTGGCACGCAGCTGTCCTGACTGTCCAAAGGGCAAGTTTGTCCCTACAGAGCACCTCTCTGAAAGCAAGCAGAAGACCTCTTCCACTTATTTAGCTGAGGCATGCTCTGCTTAAAAGCAGGTGTGCTTTTAAGAAACTAAGGAAATCATGAAATGTCAGGGACTTGAGGATGGGCGGTGAGCTTGTAGCCAAAAGCTTGTTTTTCATAGCTTATCACGAAACTGATTCATTGGCTTTTACAGTTTTTTCTATACGCCAGCCTGACTGGAAATTTTGAGTTGGGAGGTGAAGAACAGACTTGAATCCTCCAGGGTTATGGTTTTAGAGTCACAGCAGCTTAAAAGGCCACAGACCTTAAGCAATGTGGCAGCTCATCAAAAACACCTTTCAGCTTCTATGAACTAACTGATAAGGCTACAGGTTAGCTTTCCACGGGAACCCTATGTGTTTCCTGCACAAACCTCACTCAGTGTTCTTTAGCATCGTCATTATTATTTTCTCCAAAATGGGACTGGGATACTCACCTTCCTTAGGCCCCACGACAGCTGCACGCATGACAGCCACAGTCTTTTCTTATACATGTTAACATCCCCTGAATGATATCAAAGCTCCACACCATGCTGAAAATCATAAGGAATCATTCCTTTGGGGGCTGCTGCCAAGAGTTTTGACCAAACTCCTGAGCTTCTTGTGTCCTGGAGCAGATGGCTGACCTTAGCAAGGGCGCAGCATGCACTCCCTCTGTTCACAGGACAGCGGTGAGGTTGGCAGACTCTCTGCCTCTTGGGCTGGGCCTATCACGACCCTGCCTACCCAGACAGCTGTTTTCAGCTGTGAGGGCTGAGCTCACCAGATGTGAGCCACCTCTGGTCTGAGAGCTGTTGAATAACTGTTAGGCATGCAACACTAGAGCCAGCACGAGGAGGATTTACTGAGTCGAAGAGGACTGTACCCTCCTCCTGGACTGGCAGCCCAGCCTGTTAGAGCCTTGGGAGATACTTCAGGGGGGAGAGGCTGCACAAAGTCTTCCCTGACGGGGGCTTTGGTGTTCTGCCGCATTTGCATAACCAGCCTCCTAGGCCATCTGCTTCGGCCTGGTTTCATCCAGTACAGCTCTTTGTGCGTGGATTTCCCCTTCACTGGATGGGGAAGGGTGTAAGGATTGATCAACAGCCTGTCTTGAACGTCACTAATACTCTCGAGAGACAGGCAATGAACCTATTCTCGCTGTGCTGACCAAGCAGTCGTCAGAGCATGAAAAATTCCTGGAGCAAGAGCAGTGCCTGTCTTACACTGTCTGTCTTTAAGTGTGTGTTATTTTTCTCACGGACTAAATCTGTTCTTCAATTGTGACTTCTAAAAGCAGGAATGTGGCGAGCTGGGGGCTTTTTTCAGCTGTAAAAGCCGGTCTCCAGAATAACGGGTGAGATTGTTTTCATCGAAAGCAGAGGCGCGTAACAGCAGATGCTGTCAGCCGGCATGTACGCGACAGTGGAGTGGAGAAGGGAGGAGCTTAAAAGCAGTCCTTACAACTTTTCTTTGAGCAGAAGCCCTTTCAGAAGGGTGCAGAGAAAAGGAGCAAACTCCTGCAAGGTATTGTGAACAGGTATCATGCATTACAAGACATTTTCTTCTTCTGGAGAGAAGCCCCAGCCCCACTTCTGCCACTGGGCCCTGCCGTCAGGCTTGTACACCCCTGTGATTGCCGGGGCCCCCTCCAAACACGCAGTGCCTGTCCCTGCTGAGGTCCTCACCAATGCAGGTGAACTCCCCACATCGGGTTTGAGAGTCACAGCTTCAGCTTGGACATAGGACATATGGGGCTGGTAGCTGACAGTCCAGCTCTGTAGAAGAAACTTTCCCTGGATCAAGCAACATACTTCTGGCGCTGCCAGAAGGCACAGATGTGTCGTTCTACCTTCTACTGCAAAAAAGCTGTTGTCTCACCTTCCTGCCACTCTACCATGCTTTTTCTAGGAAATGCCATCTTCACACCACTTCTTCATGAGAGACACAGTCTCCTTGCTCCAGGCTGGTAGTGGTGCCCTCATAACAAACATAAGCACACCCTTTTTCTAGAGCTTCTGCTTTGTGAGTTTACTGCGTAATACTGAACAAGTTTGTCACGGCACATGGCTTTAAAGGTTTCTCAATATGGTTGCACATTACTTTCACCAACAGAAGAAATAGGAGGTTGGGTAAACTGACACAACATTTACACACTTTTTGCTCTACCTCTTTCCTGTTTGTATTCTCTTTTGGGGTTCACATGGTGACCTTCTAGGTTTAAGATAGCTGAAGACGGTTTCTATGGCAAATTTCACTGTCTCTCTCTCTCTCTCCTGGGTGGAGACACCTCTTTTTTTTTTAAACTGGAGCCCTCAGTTATGAAAGATTTTTTCTCAGCTCCCTTTTGTGCTTGTGTTTAAATTTTACATTCCTCCTAAGCCTCCCTGCACTATCCCCCTGAGTACCTCAGACTGTTTTTAAGCCTTGCTGTGAACGCCTGGTTTATCTGTTCTCTGGCTTCAGGATTTTCCCTGTTTCTAGACTACCACCATAGAGAAAACCTTGGAGGGACAGTTTTTCCACCATCTGAATGAACGCTGATGCTGCTCTGCTAGTAGGCAGCCCTGAGCACGTGGGCTGGATTTCTTATTTAGCAAAGCCTTTTCTGACACATCACTGTCAGAGCCTGAATTGAGTGTATGTGAACATAACCTGCAGGTCAACATGAAAGAAGGAGAAAGCATTTTGATGACAACCCTTGATTACAGTTGAAAAAGAGATTTGAACTTTACATGGAAAGGAAGAGAGGCATGCTCCTAGTGCAGCAGCCTGCGTGGAGGAGAAGGGAAGAAGAAAGGAAGTAGAGGTCTGGATATGACTCTTTGGGCTAGGGACAGCTTGGAAAGAAAGGGACAGCTACAACTGGGTTTACAAGAAAGTATCCTTAAAGGAGCAGTATCTTCGCTTGAACTTTGTTAGTCAATAGCTGTTGATGGTCTGAATTCTTATCAGGTGTGTTTATGTTACAGAAGTAAATGGGCACATGGCATCCTCTGATCTGGAGAGGGCTTAGATACAAAACGCTATCCAGGCCACCCTGATGCCCCCAGCCCTGTCTCATGAAGAATCTAGCCCCTCCACACAGACTGAGGTGCTAGAAATATTTTCAACATCATAAACCCTCTGGTTTTGGGCTGGAGTTTTTCTGTTGGGTTGGGTTTTTTTTTTATTACTTGAAAATTACCATTTCTGTCAGATCCTGCATAGTCTTAATTTAATCCACAATGGGTTAAATGCCCGCTGTGTGGCATTTTACAGCACAGAAAGCAGCAGAGTGAGACAGTGCGCTGTAGGCATGTAACAGGTATGAGTCATTATCTCTGAGGCAGTAAAAGCACTTAAAGCTTTTGGAACAAAGCCAGACTTTAGTCATCCTTTCCTAAGGCTAATACTGTGGAGGTAGCCAAGTGCTAGTCCTTGTGCTGTTTTAATTTATCAAGCTGAACATAATAGCACACACCATCTCTTCTTAAGAGTGGGGAAGAGAGAGAATGAGGCAACAGCAGCAAATCAAAGCACAGAACCTAAACAAAATTAACATCTTGGCAAAAGGGCATCTCTTAGATCTGAAGATTAATCCTGCTGTTTTCTTTTAAAATGTCAGTTTGCTACCTTTCCTTTTGTTTGGGTTGGTGACTAAGAGCTTCAACCGTTGGAGGGAAAGTCAGTTCTCTCTGACACATTCTTGATCTGAAGAGGAATAACCTGTGCAAAGAGGGGCCGTGGCACCATGTCAGAGCAGAGTGGGGCTGCTTTCAGACAAGGAGTATTGTGGCAGCGTGGAACAAACACAAGCCTGGAAACAAGCATCCTGGCTGAGTGCTGGCAGGACAAGGTCTGTAGGAAGTAATTTTTCATCAGCATGGCCCATTACCTCCTTAGAGGGTAAGATTTGCTGGACCCTACAAGGAAGTGACATGCATTATCACCTGCATTCCTCCAGTCAGGGTCCTTGCAGATGTTGTCCCCCTGAAGGTGGTGCTGGCCATACAGGGAAGATGTGCGTACTTGTATCCACTTCCCCAGGGAAACGATTGGCTCCCTTTAGCCCCATGGCCATGGACAATCCTTCATTGGCACCAAAAATGCAGACCAGCCAGCTAATAGTGCTTTGCTTCTGTGAGAGGGGCTCCCAGAGATCAGCAGAACCAAGGATGTCATGTGGGCAAGGATGCAGGGGCTTGGGAGGCAATAATTCTTCCTCCTCAGGGCCCAGTGCCTTCCCAAAAGAGCACTTTGCCTCCTTGATGAGTTGCCACCCCTGACTACCAGCTGCTGCTAAGTGTGGCTTTCCTGACAGCAGAGGAGCTCCTCTGAGAGGGATGGATTCTGCCCTGTTTTGTCATGTATTGTTTTTTAGAACAGTTTTTTAAAAAAAAAAATCTGCTTTATTGTGAGGTGAGAGATATTCACTTAAGACTTTAAAGGAAGATTATTTCTAGGGATATTCCTTCAAAGCTGGTCCTAAGACAGAACATACAATATACAGTTATTGGTGAGCAGTATCTGAAACATGAACCACAAGGCTTTTATTAAAATGAGATACTGAGGTAGGATCCTTAAGTATCTGGGAAGGAAGCACAGTTCTGCAGTTATCCTTATAGGTTAACATCTGTTAAAATAGTCAACAACAAAAGCAAAAATTTTACACTAATCAGATCCCTAAGTGTGTTAATCAGTGACAGCGTATGACATGGGATCATTTAATTATGTTTACGCAAACTATTTTATTATAATATGAAGTCTTCAGTGGCATCAATGTAAATTGTTGCTGGAACTTCACTTATATGTGTCTGGCTGTTCTTGTGAAAGGCAAGGTCTTTGCTAAATATAGGTGAAAATAGGGGACAAAGTCTCTACTTGCTTACATCAGTGCACACTACAAGCATGGAACTACCTTGCACTGAGCTTTAAAGAAGCTATCCAATGAGAAAAACCACTCAATGAGTTGCAACAACTCCAAACCTCAAGAATATCCTAGCAAAAGGATGTTTACACAAAAAAAAAGTCTTTATTTTTGTGTCACTGCATGGCCACCGTACTGTGAGGTGAATGTAAGAGCACTGGAAATGGACTAGACCCATCCAAGAATCACTTGTGGCACTGGCACCATGCCCAGGGAGTCATAATCAAAGCGTTCAAAGCATACAAACAATAGGGCGTTGTGCGGGCAACATCAAACAAAGTGCCTGGCACCAGAGAACTCTTCTTAAGCCCTTTCATGAAAGTAGGTTGTTACAGTGAAAGAGGATGATGTTCCTGTCTGACATCTTAGAAAACCTGGATGATTTATTGCGTCCCTTCAGCATAAAAATGTAGCTAGCCTCTTAAATCTCTGACAATCACTTACTCATGAGAAATTTATCTTTATGTAAGATCACTAAAAACATGGAAGTAATAAATAAATAGACACTGAAAACACATTTTAAGGAAATAAACCGATTAAACGTTATTTAAACAAATACTGGAATAGCTTTCCAGAGGAGGGAAACTCATCAACACCTAGAGTCTTTTTTTTATGGAAGATTGGAGAGAGCTTGTGGAAGAGAAACTGTCCTGTAGGTCATATTGGGTACTTGTGATAGTGCCTTCCAGATTTAAAAATAAGGACTTCAACAATCCTCTCCCTTTCTTTACTTTCCATTGTAGGCATGGAAAGAAGAAAAAAACTGTAATTACAGCTGAGATAGAAATGGTACTTCTTTCTAAAAATATTTCAGATTTAACCATATTTTTTCCGTTTTGCAGCATATTCAAACCAAAACTGTACATGTTTAAACAAGGGAGACAGATGAGATAGTCACATTCCCAGTTACAGTGACTAAGAGAATACAGATAACTACATATTGAGTGTGCATCTGAGAGAATCTATGTTCAAATATGTTTGAATACCTGTCATTAATGCAGTTCAAGAAAAAAATAGTGGTTGCTAGCATTATGGGTTTGCCTGAGGCCCAGCTTCCACCACCTCTCCTATTATAGCTTTTCTATGTCTACAAATGCATAATGAGCAGGCCAGAGAATGAGCAAGCAAGGTAATTTTTTATTTGCAGGGATAGGGAGAGCATTTAAACATGGCAGAAGACTTAGGCTCACTTTTTAGTGTGTCCTTGGTCCATCTGAGTTATAGAGCCTGCCTCCCTCCTCCTGATTTTTGATAGAAGTCCAAACGAGCTTAACTCACACCACTTTTCTGTAAGACAGCAGTGCAGTGAAATATCAGATGCTTAAGAGCTTTATCCGGTCACTGAATATACTCAAGTGGTACAACTGTGTGGATGGCTGTATTCTGGTTGGACATTCTGGGATTTAATTTCCTTTCCTCTGAAACCCTGTAAACAGCTATATGTAGCTGTGAATATTTCAGTCAGCCCTTCACTATCAGTGATTGCTTGTCAAGCTGTGGATTTGTGTCAGAGGAATTGAGGAAGGCTGGGTCCAGAAGGGACATTTCCTAAAGGTTCAGCACCACACTAGTGCTGCTGTCTTCTCTTCAGTGTTATCTGCATTTCTGGAAATTGTGTGGCTGCCTTCCCATGGAGCAGAGCCAGAAATCATAAACCTTGCTGGAACCACATTGGCTCCACACAGAACTAGGAGTGGTCCAGAGAGCCTTGCAAAACTACCCTAGTGGTTCTGGAGGCAGCCCAGCAGCACACAAACCAGAATGTGGAACACAAGGACAGACCAATCAGGGTCAAATCTTGGGACACCTCAAAGCAGGGGTCTGTGGAGTGCAAATGGAGTCTGTTTTGCAAGACAGCACTGGACAGGAGCCCCTGCCTCCCACACAGGGAAGACACCACCCTGACTGCAGACAAAAAGGGAAGACAGAAATTTTTCATGCACCTAGTTTGCCAAAAACTCTGCAGCTCAGGTCCAGCTGAGCTTATTAGCTCCAGCACTGACTCAGTGTGCATTCTTGGCCTCAAGGCCCTGTGAATTTCTTACTATGCTTGTTTGGTATAGGGCAGAGTGTTTGCATGTGCCCATCTCTAATAATGGATCGCACTTGAGGTCATAAATCTCCTCTGGGAGATATGTATTGCAGAATCACCTCCAGCTGAAATGCTGCTGATAAACATGACTGGACCAAAACAGAGTCAAGGCAGAGAGAAAGATTGTATCCTGTACTGGATAGTGAAATACCTGCCTCATTTTGGGTTAAGAAAAAGTTTGGTATCTCCAACACTCTTTTCTTACCTCAGGTAATGAAAAGTTGACGGAAGAGATCTGTATTTCATCCCATGTGTATGTGAATTAAGCTGCATTGCTTTCTACAATGTGCACCTCACCATAATGCTTGAATTTTACACAAATGTGCAGGTTTTTGGTTTCTCTCTGTAGCATGAGTAGGCATTGTGTGACAGCAGTAGGTATAAATAAATTTGGAAATGCATAATTTCTACTGCATAGCTGCCATGCATGGAACTATTCAATGCACAAGCTGTAGAAGGGGCATAATCCAAGACATCTTAGAGATACTGCAGTATAAGTAGATAATATTTCTAAATGTTTTATAAAAGGGGAATTCCTGGAGACAGAGATAACTGTTACCTTCATCTCAAGCTGATGAAAAACTATTGGCTTTTCCACTTACTTTTGGACATACCAGAAAGTACTCATTTAATTCAAAATTGAATGTATGCTGTGGTTACTCAAATAAGGGAACAAACTATTTTCCTTCTGGTTTGCATTTTATACTATTTTCCAGTGGGACAGAGAGAGGAAACAACTAAATAAAATAAGAGAAAACAACTAAACAAAATAAAAGATAGGACTGTCACTGGGGCTCAGGTTTAGCAACTACATGCCCTTGTAATGCCTCCCCTCACTGACTCTCCAGCTGGCTCAGGAGACAGCCTGCACATCAGTCAAGGACTCTCTTATGATCCATTTCAACCCCGTCTAATGGCTTCTCTTTGCACCTACAGACCACAAACATTTGGGTTTGTTTTTATAATAGTGTACGTGCCACCTGCAAAACAAAATATGCTTCTCAGAAGTATCGCCACAAGGCAGAGCTATGAAACATGGCTAGTTGTGACAGTGTGGCGGAAACCAAGGGAATGAGACAAAGAAGCAACAGGCACAGAGGCAGGGAGAACAACTAAATAAAATGAGAGGGAGAAAATGTTTTCAGTGGGAAGTGGGAACCCAAAATATGTGAAAAAGTTTTCTCCAGATATTATTATTATTGTTGTTGTTGTTGTTATGGTTTTGCATTGGGCTTGTTTTGGCTTTTTAAGAGAAAACTAGACTGCCCTGTGAGGATGCCTACTTTCTTTTGGGTAGGTGGGAGGTGACCAGAAAGAGACACTATCTATTAGGATTTCAAAACTACAAAACCCTAGCAGCTTTTAGTACAATTTTCGATATCACACAGCTTTGAAGAAAGCTTAACCTAATGAGATTTTCACTATAGTTTATGTATTACACAAGCTGAGGGAAACTGCAGGAGCTGTGGAGCGTCAGACTGGTTCTCAGCAGTTCCTGGCATTGAAAGTACCTCTGTCGCGTGCTAGTAGTTTAAGGTCAGAAGACAACCCATCTGTGTGACAACTCTTTTTGTCCACTATTGGAGAATGATTTGACCTTATGATAACTTTTACTGCCCAAACCTGCAGGTAATGTCTATTACCTATAGAAAAAATTAGTGACATAATATAGTTTCTGGACTGGACCTGGCTTTCACCCAGGCAGCAAGGAAGGCAGGCAGAATGAGTTCAGGTCTGTCAGCACCTGCTTAAGGAGACGTGTCCATGCTAATATCAAGCCAAGCAATGATTCAGCTAATATAATAGCTGTGATGCTGTTGTTGGGTAAGTGCAACCATGCAGAGCAAAAGCAAAGTCAGTGGAGTCTTGCTGTGCCTGTGGCAAGAATGGGCAAGGGATAGTCAATGTGAAGGAAGGAAAAGTCGACCTAGTTTTCCTATTCAAGTGATAGTGAACACTCAGTTAACTGGTTCATAAGGGGATATGATCAGTCATTTTCTTGCCAGGACCACAGTTGGCTGTTCTTGGCTTTTTTAGCTATAACCAAACTGAAAGTGATGCAGTGTTGCAAAAGTGACTTTTCTTGTGAAATTTCAAATTCAGTTTTATAAATCTAGGAGGTTTTCAACAATACAGCTGGGGATAAACTCTGGTAAATTTTCTTCTTGCCAACAAGAATCACAGCATGCAGGTGAAGCCATATTGAGGTGAATACCTCAACAGTTATAAATAAATAAATAGATATTTTGAACTGTATTTTATTGCTTTATTTTTTACTTATGTATATAAACAGAAGTAACATTAAAATGTATGTAATTAAAACAACTGGCATTGGCTTAGCTCACATTGGCCCACTTATTTCTTTCTGTGTAGAAATACTGTAATACACAGCTTTTGTGATGCTGTTAGATCTTGATAAATAAATTAAAAAAAAAAAAAGTAGGATCCTTTATTATCCTCCCAAAGTACATTGTGGTATGACAACAATATCTTTTGGAACACTTTTAAAAGCAAATTTATTAAATAAAAAATGTATATGTTTTCTCTGTACACAGTGTGAAATGGTCAGTCAAGATAGCTGCAACTCCAAAGCACAAGATGTAAATTTTCAATGTTAGTCCATGAAAGCATGGAAAGTATGGAATTTTTTGACTGTACAAATATATTGTTAAAGATCTCTACAATCTTCTTTCAAAAAAATCTCTTCTCAGCTTCCCAGAAGATGGTTTGAAGGATGAAGAAGAGACAAGGCAACAAGAATAGAGAAGACTCAAGAATGTGAGTATAGATATATCTATTACTAAATATACATATCTATCATAAATACACACTCATGTTTTTTTTTTAATTTAACTCTTGAGGGAATTGTAATACCTATTTATAAACTTTTTCATAGCTTCAACCAAACCTTTGTACTCAGAATAAATTAGTACTATTGAAAGAGAATGCAGAATTTAGAGCGTGACTTTTTTCATGGTGAACTCTAATTTATCCAGGTTGATGTGAACTCCTGTGTCATTTTCAAGCTGTATGTACCTAGGCTTCTGAAGATGGAAGGATGTTTTTAATCTAGAATCACTTTTTGCCCCAGCTAAGTATTCCACATCTGAAACACACTTCTGCAGAACACAAACTCCTAAACAAAAAACTTTTTAAGATGGAGAAAATCTTTCAATGTGGGTTAGTTATAACCAAAATTATGCTTCTAAGTGCTCCAAACCTGTAGTGGGCCTCTTTATGTTGCTGATTTTTTTTCTTGCCCTCTTTCAAACATCATAGCTCTTAGGCTAAGCTGGCATATAAGACTTCCCCAGCACTCCAGAGTAAAACCCATTTACCATGATTCAGGGGATGACAGAGAGTAACATGGTCCTTTGCAGCTTTAGGAATTTTGCCAGCACTGGTCCTCATAGGAGCTTAAAGATGCCCCTCAACTGAGCTGTACCTCTTGGCCAGTTTTTGCATTAACTATTTTTTTTTTAAAAAACACAACAAGAAAAGATATGCAGAAGGCTTAGAAGCTTCAACAAGATTCTTGAGGGTGATTGAGGATTTTTGTTCTTCTCTTCATCTAAAATGAAACTTGCCCATTGAACAGATCAAGAGTATTTTAGGAATCCTCATAACTTTAAGCAAGTGTCCTGCTAGCAGGCTGGTTTGGGGACTATCAAGTGCTCTGTGGAATAATTTATCTGACTTCTCATGCAGAGTTTTCAGTCTTCAGTATACTTCATATACACAGCTTAAGATTTTTTTCAGACATCGTTATCACAGAGCTAGTTTGGGGGAACACTAGTCTTCGGTGCAGGCCTGTCCTATGTATAACGGCTCATTTGGAGACATTTCTTTTTCTTGGCAGTTAGAATTTGATAAACTATGCATTCTTAACTCTGTACTGATACAGCATGCAACTTCAGTCAAGGGCTTAGTATTTTATTTCTGTAGGCTGTAATCCAATCTTTTAATGTAATGCTGGGAGGGGGGAGGTGTTAAGGTCTCATGAGGATCTTCAGCTTTTGAGTATCCTCACAGGATCTATGAAGTTTAAAGTGCAATTTGGACTACAGGTTGTAAAATCCTAAGCAATAAGAGGAGCAAAGTCCTCTTCTATCCTGCAGCTGAGATTTTCTGTAAGCTTTCTATTCTGTTCTTTGTGGGTTGAGTTCCCCCAGGATCCCGTATAATTTTGTTCAGTATGCTCACTTCCATTTTGCAAAAATGCCAGTTAAATCACCATTCTCTGATAGCAGTTCCAGGTCAGCAAGTATGTTAGAGCATGCCACTCTGTGGAGCATTTTTTCATATTTCACTGTTTCCTGAATTTTCTTCTGTCAGGTTTAAAGTCTATCACAGTTGTAATGGCCTGAAAGCAGGATTGGTATGGCAATGGAAGAAATAATGTGATGCTGAAAATGCCATGCAGTCCATCAAGGCTCGAGCCACAGTACAGTTGCTTTTCTCCTGGAAGGCTCTTCCATTCCACAAATTTCACTGGTGTAAAGCCCTTTCTTATTCACATCCTTAATGTTTTTCCACTTGCTTTGAACCCATTTCTTTATAGCTGCTGTCATTCATTATTTGCCTTGGGCCATATCCTTATGACTTTAAAAGAAAAAATAAATCCATGTCTGCTTTCAGGAGCACAAGCACAGACAGAATTCAAATGTGTTGACAAATAGTCTGTTTGCAATTGGAAGAAATAGTGTCTTACTTAATGTTTATTCCTGCTCCAGTCCATTAGTTTTCTCTTTGAGTTAAATATCAGTTACAGTAAGTAAACACAGGAAAACTCAGCACCAGTAGTTTGTAGTTTTCTTTACAATCAATACTAATCCCCCTTGTTCAGTTTCAGACATGGAATATGCACTTATAACAGGCATTGTAACATATGGTGGACTTTCTGAGGGTCTATTGCCAACAAAACAGAGAAAAAGAAAAAATGAAGAAGAAAGAAAAAGAAAAGAATAAGAAAAAGAAAAAGATAAGGAAGTTTTTTTCTGCAGTTGCAAAGATATTCTGACTTTCCATGAATTGCCAGAAGAACACGCACATTTAGATGTCAGTATGTGAACATCTAAAATAAAAACAGTGTATGCATTCAATCAAGGTCAGATTGTAAATACTTAGGGTGGAAGAAGAACTGTCAGCAGCCTTTTGCCTGAATAACTGTTCTTTGTTAGCCAAATTAAAAACAATCTTCCTTGCAATCTGCAGGACCTCTCAGTGGAGATGCAGGTACTTTCAGCCAGCCTCTGATGACCTGTTTAATCTGCAGATTGTGAAGGACTTCTGTGAGCAAATAGTTATTTTCTTCCATCATGGCAATTCCTACTCTATATGAACTGGAGGTAGAGATGGGAGGAAGGAAAAAGAGTGTTTCCTGAAGATCACAAAAATCACCATGCTTGTCACTAACACCTTGGAAAAAAGCAGGAGTGTTGTTTGGACATGCTGCGTTTTCATTGAATGTGTTTCTCAACTGCATCTGTTTTATTAATCAGGTACTTTGATGTTGCTCTTCTTTGCTATCATCTAGCCTATATGGATAAAGAGAGGTTATTGACAATCTTTCACTTTCTTTTGGAGTCTATAAAAACTCAGTAGAGTTAGATATGCAAACATAGATCATGTGTTTGTTTCCTTTCTCATTGAAATGCATGTGAGAGAGGTATTTGTTTTATAGTGATGTGTAAGTATTAAACCATAGGTATTTAATTCCTATATTTATTTTCATGGTGTTGCAGCTCCTATAGAGCTGAACAGTAGTTGTTTGTACATTTCTGGAGACTCATGGGCGTTCCCTACCATATTGGTCCTACCCTTCTGTTGTCACCTGCACTTAACAAGAATGCTATCACCAAATTGTTAGCAACAGGCAAACCACTTTCCTCTGTTTGCCACATCAATACCACTTGTTGCTGGCCCAGTTTCAGCCCTTGCTCAGTATATTGTATCTTTGCTGTTGGTATGCTGTATGCTGGTGTTAGAACCTGCCTCAATTTCAGTAACCAGTGCAGGATGGTGCACCTCTTTAATAAATTACACTTCTTAGTAAGGATCTAGGGCCCAAATGGACCCTAGGTAGTATCCAAGAGGAAGCCTAGGAGTGGTAGAAACTGTGGTGTGAATGGATTTAGGTGGGAGCAAGAGATGCAGTATTCAGCCAGAGGACTGATCTTCAGCACAAGCATTCAGTGTGTTGTCTTCATCCTCCAGCACCAAAAACCAGTCAGAAACAGAAGAGCTATTCGTATTTTAATAATATGTGTCACAAAGCCTCAGAGCCCTGTCCCACACTAAAACATTGTTTTGTTTGCCAGTAGTCTAGGAACCTAGAAGTGCAAGGCTCTGCCCAAATCTTGAATAAAAAGTTGAAACACAAGGATGGAAGGTGTGAATGTCAGTGGACCAGCATATTTTGTTTATCATTGTATTTCTCAAACAGTCCCTTGAGCTGCTGCTCTACCACAACAGCTAGTTTCTTCTTTTATTTTCAGGCATGAGAATTACATTTTACATGGCATTAGTACTGCGGACACTGTGGTATACCTTCAAGGCACTGCCATTCTGAAAAGCTTAATTTCTAAACACAGCTGATGTTTTTCTCACACACAGATGTGCAGAAATAATGAACTGGAGTAGAAACAGAGAAATTAGCATTCTGCACGTTGTTTTTCAAATGGTAGGCCATGGAAATTAGCTAATGGAAGCATATGGGTGTTTGTTGTGTCTTAGAAACAAAAAGTGCACAGGTTTCCTAAGGCAAATGGGCTGTAAGAGTGTACGTGGGATGTATGTGGGATTTTTAGCCATCAGTCCTTCCTGTGAAATCTACACTTGAGTTAGAAAACATTCCCAGCTACGGGGAGGAAAAAAAACAAAACAAACTAAAACTGATTTCCCTCCCACCATAACAACCACAACAAATCAAAAGGGCAGGTCATTTCCATTCTGGCAGCCAGCTGTAGTATTTGATATTGCTGTGACACACTGATTTCACAGAACATCTTAACCTGTAAATGGTTGCATGAAGAACCACTGAATGCAATCTCAAAACAAGCTCAACCAGCATAACCAGCCCTTCTCTTCCCTCTTCTTCAGCTTAATACTGATGTCACATGTTCCTGCTCTACAAAAATGAGGGCTTCTTTTTCCATTCATGATTTGTAAACACACATAGTAAAATTGGCTCAAAATGGCTATGTGGGGAACAGCGTTTAATTTACATGACCTTGACCACCAAATTGTGCCTGGCTTATACCCTCAGTGTTTTATTTTAAGCCATCACCACCACTTTTTGGGGGGAGGAGGGAATTGGTGATATTTGCTGTATTTCTTTTTCAGTAGAAAGAGGAGAGATAGATAAATCCTACTTGACCATGAACAGAATTCATTTTTAAAGATCTGCTTGAAAACTGTGTCAGTAATTGAATTTTTTTGGTAACATATGTATATGTATGTCTCTTTTCATGAGGAAAGTTTTGTTTGCCTTCATTTCTGTCTCACATAAAAGAAAGGAGAACTGTGTGGCCAACTTGATCCAGAAAGATGAATAGGCAAATATAATGAGCAAATTCCTGTAGATTTAATAAAAATAATAAACCAAACCACAAGGTTAGAAAGAAGAAACAAACAAAAACTAAGGTGACTTCACAAGCTGCAAAGCTCCCATCAACTTCCAGTCATTTGGTCATACTCTCTGGCTCATTTTTCTTCCTTGCCCTGCCATGAATATACAAGGCATTAATCATTTTCTTCTCTGTTAGGAGTTTCCATTGACCAATGATTATTTATTGTTCTATGTACTATGTCTTCCAGGGCACAGGTGACTCATAAAGCATCAAATTAGACATCTCACGCGGAAGTGTCCACAGAAGGTTCAAAGCATGTTTATGTAGAAGATGGTTAAGAAATGCATAGCAAGGAATTTACCACAGCATTTTCATAGGACTTATTAAGATCCATGGCTCACAAGCAGGCAGCATGGCTTAGATTATCTATGGGACAGTATTCTGTGTTATTGTGCTGTAACCACAAGAAGAGTCTGTTCCAGAAGAAATGTTGTGAGGAAACTCAAAGGAGTTTTTTCTCAGAAACTGGCCATCTCTCTGTGATGACCACGTACAGCACTGCAAAGCTGATCCAGCCCCTTATGGGTAGGAGGCATTTTTTTTTCCCTCCAGCTCACTCAAAGATGAAATATTAGAGAAAACATCTGCGGTCTGACTTGGGTCACATTTTGGTGTGGCAAGGACAATAAGAGATTCGTCAGTCAGATAAGGTAGATTTCCCCTTACCTGCTAAGGGAAACAGAGCTTCTGTTTTTGTGCCATTTGTTGTAGGCCTGAAGAATATGAGAAGAAAACACCCGAATACTGAGGCGATGTTGATGGCTTGTCCGCCTGGTCATCCCTCACACATGGCCCACATCTTTTATATATCAGAATGGTTTCGCTCCTAGGAAAAAATTTATAGACCAATATTTTTTATACAGTACTCAGCAGCTGAGCAAGTCTTTTAGGCATAAAGCAAAGAAAAAAGAGAATCTGATCTATTACCCATACTGATTAGTTTCTTGGGAAAGGACAAGTGCATTTCCTGGACTGGAGAGACTATCAGAGGCAGAAGGCATTGCAAACAGTCTTATCTTGAACTGCCCTTAAGAGAAGTGGGGGAGGAACAGCAGAGATGTGTTCAAACAGAGTTCTCCAGAAACAGGCTGCAAGCCTTCAAATAATGTTCCAAAGCTATAAATCAAATGAGACAGGGAAAAGAAAAAAACAAACCCAGGAATTTGCAAATTCAGCAAAGCAACTGTAGGTTGATATGCAATATCTTGTCTTCCAGCAACCAGACGGGGGGTGAGGGGGGAAAACATGTAACAGAGATGGCAGAAGGGAAGGAAATGGGATTTTGGTCCTCAGTGTTTCTCTGGAGACTGTTACAGTGAGAGGTCATGCTCTCAGCACTCAGACTGCCTTACTATTGGCAAGTGCTTTCTAAGCCTCAAGGGGCAAACTGAATTTCAACAACTCAGTGAGGTAAAGTAAGGGACTAGCAATTATCTTAGAAAAGCAGTGTGCTTGGTGTGCTCTGATATCTACGGCACTGGGGTTCTCCTAGGCTTGCCACTAGGCTTTTAATTATTTCTCTTAGATGTGCCTCAGCTTTCCTGTGCAACTTTGGCAATATATATTTCCTTGTCATTGTCGCAAACCAAAGCCTATTCTCCGCCATAGTGTCCTCCACAGAGGTTCACATTCTGATTTCAGGCAAATTAAATTTATGATTACCCTGTCATAGATTAAACCAGTCCACACTGTTTGGTTATGCAGATTTGGCTAGCTTCATGGAATTAGCATGATCCAAAGATGAGCCTGCTCAGGGCTTAGTGTAGGGCTATTTGCTATTCTACATAGCCAAGCAGTGAGAGCCAGGAATCTGGCATGGCTAAATCTCGGCATTCCATAGAGAGAGAGCTTAAGCTATTAAAACTGAGTTATTAGGGAACTTCACTTCTTGTGTGGGGTTACAGACCATGGTGAGGCCACTTGCAGTGTCAGAGTATAGTTAAGCAGTCTCAGTGAATTCTGTCATCATGTGCATTCAATTCTGTGGTGGGTTGGCCTCAATCAGTAACCAAGCATTCACCAGCTGTTCTTTTCCTCCAACCTGACCCATCCCACCCCACCCCTCAGTGAGGTGGAGGAGAGAATCAGAAGAGCAAAAAGCGAGAAATCTTGTGGATCGAAACAAAGACAGTTTAGTAAGTTAGGCAAAGCTGCACATGCAAGGAAAGCAAAAATTTTCTGTTATCCCAGGCACTCAAACAGCTCAGTAAGGTATGGCCAGTATAGAAATCATGCTGCAACAGGATGCCTTTTGGTGATTCCTACAAACCTAAAAGGTCATATTTAGAACGTGTGTAAAACCCTGTTTTCCAAAACCACGTTATACTACTTTTGGTTGTGCACTAGTAAATTCCCCAGGGTTTTTAAGATCACTGTTCCTCCATAATCATTAGATTCACTTCCATCTGACAACAACTGAAACAGAAACCATGATCATGTTACTGTGGGAAAGGGGAAGATGGAAATTAGGAGGAGTTCTTTTTATCTTCTCTGTAGTCCCAGTTCGAAACAGGAGTTAAAAACAAAAACAAACTAGAAGCATTTTGATTAAATGCTATAGTAATATTTTTGCCTAACTCATGAATCACAAGAAGCAAAGCTTTTCTGATACCCAGTTTGAAATAAAACTTAAAGGAGACAGCTTTGATATTTAAAGGACAAGGAGAAACATCAGAAAAAGAAATCCACAAACACTAGTAACGCTATGTTAAGAATTTGAGCTCTTTAAAGAAGAGAAGAGCTGTTTCTTTGCTGAACATGTTTTTCCCTTTTGAACTTATTTTAAAAACTTATAATTTTTTTTTTGTTTTGTTTTCTTCTAAAGGGTAATGCCAGACCTCAACAGGTCTTCTTTAAACTATTCTTATTCTATTAAAGATAATGAAAGGTTTAGTTCATCTTCCAAGCACAGTACCGTCATTCTGGCGACTGCATAAACAGATATTTTAAGTGCAGATTATGAATTGCATTACATATAGAGAAGTGCTGATTTTAAAAGTGCAAGATAATTATTTACAGATACTAGGGATATGGTGCCAAAAAAACCCCAGTGAATTGTTTCATAATTCCTTGAATAAAATACAAAAAAACGCATTTAATCTCCTTGAAAAAGTATTTGACCTTTTTTATTTCTGGTAAAAGGCTGGATTTAGAACTGTGGTTGCTAAAACAAGAGCTTAAATATGACTTGATTACAATCTGAAACAGCGCATGCAGGATCTGATAGAAGAGGTTCCCTGACTCTGAAGCAGAGTAAGGATTGCCTGGCAGTTGGTGACAGACAAATTCAATTAAGATGCAAATTATAAATGAAAATAATTAACTACTGAAACATCTTACCAAGGGATCTTTTTGAACAGAGAACATATTTTTTTCAGAGAGAGCTTTCTTTTATATAGAGATCAATAATTTTATGGGAAACGTCTTTTGGAAAATAAGTTTATTCTTTTTCCCAAAATTTGAATTTTCCTCAAGGATAGGTCTAATATTATTCTTATTTTGTCATAAAATACACTAACAGATAAAGATTTGGTGCTTAACACCCAACATCCATGCTATGGTATCTAAGACTGGTTTGACACAGCTTTCTTCTTACATAGTAATTTCAGACTTTCAATTTGCAGTCTCAACTGAAAAAAATCTGAACTCAGATATTCCACTTGAGATTTATACTAAGGGAAAAATCTTCTTTTTCTCTTTCCCCAACCAGCAGTAATCTCCATCACTTGGAATTGCTAGCTCAGGAATGGATCACTTTCCAAAACACAAGATGATGTTCAACTGAAAATTGTTAAATGTGAGATGGGAACGGCAGGATTAAATTATTCGATGTAACTATCATGCTGGAGGACTTAATGCTTCCCATGCACCTGAAAAAAAAATCTCTGAGCTCTATTTTTATGTGTTACTAGAACAGAGTAGCAGAGCTGAGGTGAGCTGGTATTTTGGCACATTCTTTGATTTTAAAACTAATCATAAGCATAATCTTTCCCTGTACAAATGAACGCGTGTGGTGTTATCTACGTAAGTGTCATGTAAACTTGACTTTCAGAAATTAAGACCTTTAGCACAGTAACCTGCTATGATTACTGTAGATGTTTTGAAATATATGCAACCTTCTGTAAGTGGAAAAATATTCAAGGATTTTTATGTTTCAAATTTTAGCTAAATGTAAATGTAAATATATATATGAAGGATTTGTCGAATTAAACAAAAGTAGCCCTTTCATAAGGATGTTGAGTGAGTCAGATGAAGCATCATGATATCTAGTAGGCACCTGAAGATTGACCGTATGGTAGATATTTGAGATCCTTGAGTACTTGGGGAGTAAGCTATAGAACAAGATTCACACTTTATTTCTCTGCTACTGTATTGTCAGTTGTGCTTTCCTTAGCACTTGAAACTGCTAAGTACAACAAATTTTATGGAAGCTGCTAGAGGCAGCTTGAACACTATCATTGAATATATAGACAACTTCTCTTAAGAAATAACCTAGCAATAGATTTTTCTGTCTGGTATATTTTTGTTGTTTCTTTGTCTCTCTTGTTTTTGTGATGCAAGTGTTGATTCTATTTGGAGGCAAGATACAAAGACCATCAAAAAATTACAGTCCTATTCTGTCTGAATTAAAATATTATATCTTGGGTATTAATCATTCAGCAAGTACATAAGAGAAACACAAATATTTCAAACTGATAGGAACATGTCAGACCTGTAATTGTTGAAACAAAAATGGGGTGGGGGAAAGACTACAATTTATCCACCTTTCCAAAAGCAACACAAAACCTGCCAGAAAGTTCCTGAGGAAGAAGGGGAAGTTACATCTCAATTTCCATTCTGCTTTTGGCCTTCACTGCTGCACCAGACTGTCAAATATGTAAAGAAATTAGAGCAAAATTAAGAACTCATTAACAGGTCAGAGAGAATTTCTGAGGAGTAAATGGATTTCTGCTTGTGCTCCACTGAATTTCTTGCAGAGTAGGCGATGTTCCACTCTCACGTGGCCCCACAGGGAAGGACATGGTCCTGTATCATAACTCCATGGCTGTGACCACAGCTTTTGCCTGCCTAAAACTCAGTCTCCTTTAGTTTAACTGATTTCCTGCTAAGGCCATGTTGCCCACAAGAATACTTGGTAATCCTACTTTTAGCAACAGCAGAAAATCTAAGGCAAATTACTGAGTTTTGAGCATCTTCCCTGTCTATGTCTTCAATTACAGAATATGTATGAGTGGACATATCTCAGCTGTCTGGCGCTCTTTATAGACATCCAATTTGCTGTTCACTTACAGGTATGCACCCTTTGTTGCACTGTAAACATCTGACCACCCTGTGTGAGTTCCTTGACCTTGGTAGACTTGAAAAAGCCTAAAAAACTGAGAAGAAAATGAGAGGAAAGAAACGAGGCAGGTATCTGCCTTCTTTGCTTACAAAAAGGCCTGATCCTTCAACGTTTCTATGAAACTCTTTTGAAAACCAAAGAGCAAATTATGTCTTTTGCTAGTGATCTGGACTAATTAAGGTGAAGATTAAAGTAACTGTAGTGTAGGTAACACCTGTAGGAGGTGCTTTGCGCAAATTAGGCATATTTTTCTTGCATAAAGACCGTAAAATTTGACCCCATGAGCCCGAATTTGCTTTGGTCTCAGGGAAGGTTCTTTATCTTTTCAACTGTGCTTTTGTTATGCTTCATGAGCAGCCTATGTTCTGGGGTTTGTTTTTTTCTTTAATTATCTTTCCCCAAAACAGTTTTGATTAATCAATGTCTGAGCTACTTACTTAATATTTAAACTGCATCAGAAAATTCTCATGTTGATTCACCTTAATTCAGTTTGCTCCCCCTGTTAAACTGCATTGATTTTAAGGCAGATTTTACCTAATCTGCTGGAATGTTTGTGTGTGCATCAAAGGACAGAATACCATGAAAGAAACAGTATGAATGGAAAAAATGAGTGGCAGAATAACTGTTTGATCATGGTTCTCTTCATAATTTTACTCAAAGCTAAGTTAATAAACATTTTTGCAAACAATTTTTAACTGACTGCTGTACTGTTGCCTTCAGTTCTGTATCTCCCATATCTTATAACAACAACCCCCCTCTTTTAGGACACTGTAGGTAAGTTTAAGTCATGAGCACTTTAATTCCTCATGGCAAAGCCTTCAGTGAATGAAAGAATAACATGCATGAATGCTTTCATTTAGAAGAGTGCAAAGTTTTGCTATACTGTTCCTGCTCTAAAGACTGATGATGTGTTGAAGAAGCGTTTCATACAAAATATGCCAACACTCATTATGGAGAGAACTGAAACTAGAGACCCATCCCTGTCCTGTGGGTCCCTAATCATTAGATCAATGGTTTGCAGGCTTAAACTTTGGACTGTAGTCCAAAGTAGTGGAAATGGAGATATTTAGGGAGCTCATCCATTTCTGGGTTTTGCCATAACTGACTCAGCAGTTGGAACATCTTCAGAAATGGCTGTGAGGCAATTATAAAAATCTTTATTGAAATCACAGGGAGTACTCAAATGTGCCTCTTCTGTGCAAAAGTTGAAGTGATTTAGTATCTTTATGTGTCCAGTTCTCTTTAGAAGTCTGGCCTAAAGAATCCAGAACCCTGTTTCTTTTCAGAACACAGTCAGAAGTCACTACATTGATTGACATGTTTCTGTCAATGACACTTTCCCTGGCAGGCTTACTAGTGTTAAGGCAGAATGATCTGCTTTGGTAATAATGACTATTGTATTTTGACTTCGGTCAGTTTACACTTTAATTAGACAATTACCTATGTTAATTCCTATGCTTAACTCCTTAAATAACTAATTATCTGAATGTCATGGGCAAGTGAGCTGCTTTGTATTAAATGGGAAGTTGAGATTAATTGTAGATAAATGTCTGATTTGCCGACACTGTGCAATAATATTTTAAGAGGGTAAAGATCTCCTTCCTAGACAGAAGCACAGATAGAAGAAAAGAGGAAACCTGATAGGATTTTCCATGTAAAGTTTTGTCAAAGCAAGGAGACCTTAGTGAATCATCTTACCAAACTTTTTTCCCTACACTGGAGTTTCCAACAGTGTCATTGATTCCCATTTTGAAAGGGAACTAGCAGCTAGCAGGATGACATTATTTTACATCAGGAGAAGTGGGAAAAGACTAGGACTAGGACAGTCTGGGCAAGGTGCAAGGAAAAGTAAAACAATAAAAGTGACAAATAAGAGGAGGGTGATGCAGATGACTCCTGGTTGCAAATGAAGGGAGATTTCAAAAGATGGCTCCTCTGAACATGACTAGCTTTGGAAATGAGATTGGGGGATGTAGGGTGGGTTTCATTTTTCCTTCATTAAAATCTCCTTTTTTGTCAGAAATGAGCTTCTCTGTGAATGCATAAATTTGAGTCGGTAAAAGGGAAAACAGATCTGTGTGCCAGTGCTGAGAAGGGTAAGTTCCAAAACACACATGGGGAACTGAGTGCCCTGGGTGTGCTCCTGTGTTTAGAGTGGGTTGTGGCTGGCTCTGTAAAGGAGAAGAAACCTCTAAGTAAGTTTAAAGGCCTCATAGTCAAACTCATTACATGGAACTCCATTGACGTCCAGTGCTAATAACATCGGGCTTAATTTCTTTTTCATTTTTAATTGCATCTTATTTTTGGGCATACAATTGGCCCCCAATTAAACGCAGAACTTGTAGCACTGTTTCACCTACCTACCTATGCCTCCATGAGTTCTCTGTTAAATGGAACCAAACAGTACAATACAACTGAGTCATCACTGTTCAGGTGTAACATATAAGTCTGATCATAGAAACCTACAGTCTAAAATTACAATAAAAATTATTTTTCTTTAGAATGATTAGAAAAGCACACTAATAACCTCATGGTCTTTTGATAATGTGCTTTTACTCTTTACAAAGTGTGATGTTGGTACTAAAATCTGCAGATTAATAAAATACATATTTAAGTTAAACCTTTATAATTTTATGAGCATTTTACACATACTGTTCTACTAAAAGTGTTATCTTGGTTTTATTTTGTAACTGTTACACATCAGAAGCTGATTCCTTTTCACATGGGGCACATGTGAAGACTACACAATACAGATCTATCTTTTTGGTGAACTGCTAGGAATCTTTGAAAAGGCAGCTCTGTCTTGGGACACAGAGAGTGTCTGCCTAACCAAGGTTTTTGTAAGGCCTTTTGTAAATCAAAACAAAAAATGCAGATAAAGAAAGGTAAACTAAATTTGAGACAGTAAAGAGTGTAATAGAATAACAGGCAGGACTGCTCAGCTAATGTAAAACATTGTATTTCTGCTTAGTCCTGAATCCATTGAGTAACAACAGGTTGTTCATGTTTCTTTCTAATACTACTTAATTCATTTCTCTAAAGATACAAATGTGAGTTGCATGCCATCCCAAATATGAGCTTAGAAATGCCAGGAAGGACAACAGTATTCACCATGTCACTCACATTCCAGGTGATTTGGGGATAATGTTCTGTAAAGGCCTTGGCAAATGTATTTCTAGAGCTCTTTGATGTCATTACAGAAGGCAAGGTGTGTCTACAGATTCTTCTGTAGGGAAGATTTAGTTAATTGCTGTTGCACAATTTCTGGTTTGTCCTCAGCATGGCAAGTAGTATTTCCACACCTAGTGCAGCAAAGGACAGTGTATCACCTGTCATGCCTCCAGTTTTTTAAATTGTTACTAGATACTGCGTTCATGGGAATCATTAAACTTCTACTTTGTGATATCATGGAATTAATATTGTAAAACAATGAACTAAATCTTATGTTGGATTAAGATAATGTGATATGATAGCTTACTGTGAATATTTTCCTTGTGATTTCTGTAGAAACTGACAAGACCTGGCTTACTGTGCTCATCAGGTTACATTCTGTTCTCAGTCACTAACAAAAACTCATGTGACACACGTAACTCAAAATAGATTCAATGGGTATTACTCAGAGAAGAATCTCACTCCCAGTACATAATTTCTGGGGAAATAGTCTCAGATAAAGAAAATCAGAAGGAAGAAGCAACTATGTTGTTGGGTTTTTTAGGGCAAAGTCATAACTTTAACTTCTTCAGAATCAGAAGTGCAAATCCAATTCCCAAGGAAAAGTGGATTCTGTAAGCCACTTACAACACAGGAATAGTTGAAATGGGCTAGGCAAAACTCATCCTCCTGCACTGGCCACCAGCAAATATGTGAACAAAGGATATCAGAACCAGGACAAGCATTGCAAAATCCTGCAGCCACTCTGCTCTTCCACTTCATTAGGGTCAGTGGATTAGGAACTTCCTAAGCTGAATGTCACATCTCAAGGACCATATTTAATAACCAGTCATGCTTTATCTTCTGTAAGTTTCTCCAGTCCCTTTCTGACATTTCTTTCACCAGATGCCAGTGTTTCCCACCGTGCAATGGTAATCGTGATGCTCAGCTGTTATACTAACAGTGTAAACTCATCAGTGTTCATAAAGTTTTTTTATAATTGGTGGAGTGAATTTCAAATGAAGGGCTATTAAACTCTTTGTGGCAAAGCAGAGTATAATAGCAAAGATACACTTCAAATACAAACACCTTTTTAAGTCGTCACAGAAGAGCATGACAAGAATGAGTTCTTAATGAACTGTCATAAAGATGAGAAACAATTGAGCAGATATTGTCTGTAACTCTCATTTGGGACAGGAGTATATACATTTTTATAGCATCACACATATCTTTTTCAGAGGATTAGAAATCAAACAAGCTTTCAGCCCTAAAGGGAGTTGCAGGAAAACCAAACCTGAATTGTGACCTTACACGAGAAATAGCATTGGTTCTGTATTGCAAATATGGGCCTTAGAGGGGGAAAGTGTATTTTGACATCATGGGCTCACTTTGACGCAGCTGGTCCAAGACAATTGTTAGAAGAGAAAGTTGATGTTAGCAAAGAGAGTCCTAAATTTGGGTACATTTACCTAATGGAACATTAAAAAAGCATTAGGCACATTGTCTTTCTAGCAGATGGATAAAAATGCAAATGATTAAAAGATACAAGATTTGTAGTGGTGAAGAAATTTTCATAGCAATAATAAAGTGACAAAAATCTCTGATAACAGTATTAGGTGATAGCATTTTTATTAATTCTTCATTGGCTGGTTAAGAGAGAATGTAGTTCAGAGAACATTGTACCTGACATTTAGGGAACCAGACTCAGTTCAAGATCTGGCCACTAATAAGCTCTGCAACCATGGAAAATTCATCTCCAAACTTTAGTGTCCCACCAGGATGACCATTTTCTTTTGCAAGTGGATCTGCAGCTCAGTGCTCATGTGATTTAATTTCTGACGAGGATCATGATGCTATTGTTCGGTCTACATTTTCAAACTGACCATATGAAATGGCATAACTTAATTTCTGAAAATTGGCAATTCAAGAAATGGAAGGTCTTTTAATTTCATAGATGACTCTCTTGAACTGAATAACTTAAAATCTTTTCAGCAACCCAAGACCTTACTTTCTTATCCTAATACAAATCGTTATTACTACCTTCAGCAGTGGCAAAGTATTTCATTAACAGCAGTTTGAGAGCACTGGTATTAACTGAAGACTAATGATACTTTGCATACTTCTATATCTATATCTATATATGCAAGTCTGGTAGTATAAGTCTGGTAATAATTCTGGTAATATAGTAGCTACTTCCTTTGAAGAGGCAGAGGCGTTGTAAGTGACTGAAACCATGACCACAAAACCTGCCTTTGTATGTGCAGAGCAACCGTAAGCTGTCAGTGAGGCTCTGTTTAAACTGGAGTGTGACATTAGGTGCAGCCTTAGGGCAGCACTAGAGAGAGACAGCCTTAAAACCCCCCTTGCAGAGTCTCTGTTACTGAAGCAAGAGGTGCTAATCCCTTCAGGTAGCAGAAAAATCGTGATAGATTATGCTGAAGCTCCTTTGGAAAATTCTCCCTTTAAAACCTTGCGATTGGGTGACAAAGAAATGGGAAAGCAAATGAGATTCCTCAATTATGCAGAGGAAAAAAAACCCAAAACATTCTCAGTAGCATTATCAGAGTGTTCAAGTAAGAATTCACCTACATCCTAAAGAGATGATGTGTCTTTATGGTGCAGGGGAATGCAAAGGGTTAAAGATGCTATGAAGGCTTAGAGGAGAAGCACTGCTGGCTTGTTGCAGATGGAGCAGAGCTCTGCAGCAGCTCCTATTACAAAGTGTACTAGGTCTTTGAGCACAGAATTTGTCTGAAGGGGGACTCACTGCTAATGCCAGAATGGGGGGGCCTTAACTCCCAGATAAATTAGTAACAGTTAGTAATTAATTTAGGTGTAGTGTTTAGTAATCTTCAGCTGTATACAGACAAATGTAAATGAGTACACAAATCTGATGATGCAAGAGGTGTTTGTTTACGAGAGTAGAAAACTAATTGTAGTTTTCATCCTGTTGAGTTTCAGAGTATAGGGAAGAATCGTTGAGATTTCATCCTCCACTTCTCAGAAAATCAGATATTAAATATAATATGTCCATAAGCATATCAATGTTTTTATTTACCTCCCAGATCAGGGTTACTGGGAAACTGCAGATGTCTGATGCTTTTTGTTTCATTTTGCAACAGAAAATTCACAATAGCATAAAAATCAAAGTTGTTGGAGAAATCTTAATCACACATTTGTTTTCTTTCTTTTTTTTTCCTGTAAAAATCATTAAATGAAAAATCTTGTTCTGAAATGCATCTATGGGAAGCTTCATGAGAATTTGAATTCCTGACATTCCCATTTTTCAGCAGAGTCTAGATCCCATTATTAGGCCACAATATCCAGAAAACACTGCTTTCATGCTTTTTGGTACAGGGAAAGTAACATAATACAGCTGCTATGCAACTGTCATGGGAATTGTCTTTTGTTCTAAAAGCAGTAGATTCTCAGGAAGAAAATATTAAATTTTCTGTGGAAAGTAAGCATATTGTCTGGGGACCAGAAACAAGATTTGAAAGCCAAATTTCCCCCTTGGACAGTTCCCAACAATATTTTTCTGTCAGTCCTAATAAAAGCTGAAGACACATTGTAGTGCACTTTTATCAGATTTCATTGTTGTGATGTCCTTAAAATGCATTTCTTCAGGGTGATAACCACGGAAAGATTGGAGGGGTAGAGAATGGGAGTATGTGGTATAGAACTGGTGGCAGAGAGAAAGGATTGGGAAAATGGGAAAATGACTAATTGCATTTACAGCTTGGTTCTGTGACAACAAACTCTCAGTGTGAGTTGGCTCAAGTAATTTATATATTTTCAGAGTGTCTGAACCCCCTTTTGTAAGGTAAGAGAATAATGCTGAAACTGCCACTTCACTACCCTGTGACACTCCCTTCCATCTCTTTCACACTCAGCCTGGTGCAAAGCATGTTATAAGCTCTCTGGGTCCATCACTGCCATTCACTGTGTGTTTCTGGACTGATTATATTTGCCACAGCTCCTCCTCTAAGGCACATTAGACCCTCAGATCGATGCCCCAGCCTTGATTCGGTCCTTTGTTCCTATTACACTGCAGATCAAGGAAGGAAGGAGGAAACAGATAGAAAAAGAAATAGAGGAAGAGAAAGAAAGAATGAATGAGAGAGAGAGGAAGGGCAAGCAAAAAGGCAAGACAGCAAGAAAGAAAGCAAAATCAAGAAAGCAAGAAAGAAGGAAAATGCAAGAAAGCAAGAAGGAAAGAAATAAAAGGAAAGAAGAACTAACCATAGAGAGCCAAAGTAGTCTCTTGTGACTTGCTTTCAATGGAATTTCTCCAGAAAGTCATTTAGCCCAAAGGGTAATAGCAGTAGATTCCCACAATGTCTTGATGGATTGGTGTGAATGACTCATAACTTGATTTTTTCCAGTAGGTTTCATAACTTTTACACTGGGCAACCCCAGAATTATCTTTGAAGTGGACCCTAGTTTTCCTGATCTCTGAATTAGCTTCTGGCAGTGACATATTTTGATTGGGGTAAGAGTGGTTTTGTTTTTACATTTTTCAGCAATACAGAACTGGAATATTTGTGCTTTGTAAGTTAGTCATCAGCTACTTTAGTTTCATTTGAATTGTGTGTAAACAGCTCCATCCACCAAACACGACTTTCTTTCTCTGCTGAGAACTTGGGCCCCATATTGTTAAGTGAAATAAAGCTCTTACTGTGTAATTTCAGCCCATGAGGGACTGAGTTTGAGGATCTGTCCTCCCCAGCTCTGAAAGCATGACTTGCAATGTTGAAGTGAGTTAAGGCTTCTGTCTGCGAGCTGCAATGAACTCCAGTCCTGTATGGACTTATCACAGACAGAGGAACTGTGGCACATGCTCTGTTGCCAGTTACACATGGCATAGGAAAGAGTAAGTTTATGACATAGATTAGGCTCCAAGTTTGCCCTACTTTCAGTGTTTGAAACCATTCTAAAGACTGTCTGGCCACAAACAGTACATGGCCAGTGCTTTCCATCTGTGTGTGTCTCAGTGGCAGGTATAGCAGAATTGACTGTGTCACTCAGAGCTGTACCCAGGGTCTGCTCTACCAGTGACTTGAATCCACCATGTGGCATTTGGCTCTGCATTTATTGTCATCTTCATAGCTTTTGCTTTTTTGGCATGGTGCATGACTAAGTCCTAACATTCTTTCACAAAAGCAAAGATTCAGTTTCTCGCAGTGCTCCAAGAAGCCTGACCTGGTACTTCCAGGGCATGCAGAATTTGAATATCCATTTGCTTTATTAACATGCAACCTGCCATTCCAAGTCAGTTGTAGAGTGACTATAAAGCTAAAACGAAAAGGCTGATTCTTGATGACACATCTCTGATTCAGTTGGTCTTGAAAAAGCAAGAGGTTTCTTTGCCTAAACCTGCCAGTGGAAATCTGACACTGTTTGGTGGTTAGCAATGGAACGCTTTATTAAACTTCAATCGCTCTTTGAAACTGAATGGTTTCGATTGCCACACAGAATGAAACTGCAGTCGTTTGCTCAATGGTAGGATGTTGGCTAGACAATTCATTGAAAAATACATTGTACCTGTAGTAAACATATAGCATTGTATTTCTAATCGGATATATGCTAGAAGCCTGATTTCCATCTTAAACAAGTATCTCCCTGTCCTACTGTTTCTGCATTCAGCCAGAACATGAAAATTCCAAAATATTATAGTGAGTAAAATCTATTGGCTTGCCTAATAGTAAAACAGAAGAAGCATGTAAAGAAATAATCTCCTTTGACTGCCTCTCACTCCCCCTTTTCCAGTGAAAGATAGGCAGAATCTTCTTTGCTAATATATAATAATAATAATTTCTCTTGAAAAGCTATTGAAAAAGTGCAAAACATCGTTTTCAGGGAATGCATTTTATTCACTGAAGTCACCATGCACTTTTTTTGTTATCTGCCACAACGTTACATTAATACGTGCCTGTGAACAGGCACTTCACAGTAAGAAAAAAGTTGATAACCATAAACATTGAAAACGTCAATCAGTTGGAAAGGTCATTAGACAGAAAGCACATAAAATGCTAGATGGCTAAAATAACTGTGGGCTTAATAGGAGCCAGGACCTTGCCAAGAATTTTGGAGCCATATCTGGTCATGCATGTGTTAACAGTGTCTGTGCAATAAGTCCATTGTGTCCAGATGCCTTGGCAAGTGCCTTTCTGAAGTCTTGGTATCAGGGGATGCTGGGCATCTGATAAGAAAAAGTAAGATTCAACAGTTGTTATGTGATACCACCAAATCTTAAAACATCTGGAAGTTCTGCTGAGGCTGGTGTGCACTGTTGTGTGTTCAGAGAGGCCTGACACCAGGCAACATGGTTTGGACAGCTTCATATTTCCCATTGCCTATGTTGTCTGAAGTTCACTTTGTTGCAAGGTGTGACTCTGGCATGAGCTTTTTCACAGGTCTATGAGACAGAGTGCAGTTTTACAGACACTCACTGCTTTTGTCTATGATTTGACACTGATTACAGCTTCCTGCCCTATTTTCTGCTTCTCAGACAGTTTTTGAACTATGGCTTTGTCTTACATTTCATCTTTCCAATACTCAGTTTCCTCATAAGTCTCTTGAACTGTGCTGGGAGCTAGCTTAATTATGGTGCTGCTGAGTCCTTCCAGCTGCAGAAGAGCACTAAGGGACTGAAAGGGAGTGAAATTCCTTCAAGGGAAATCATGCTGATTTGTCCCTGTCATACTGTGGTCATATGAATGGGGAAATCCCAATCTGACAGAACATTTTGGGATACAAGTACCAAAGTAAACATTTGAAAGACTTTATCTGCTCTGAGACAGCAAAACTAGGGAGCAATGATCCAAAATAGAGCAATGTCTTTGTATTGTCATTGATAGTTGGTGCATCAAAGTCTGTCAAACTTTATTTTGAAATTACCCTGTAAATGTTTTTTTTTTTTTTTCAGATTTTAGTCCAGAGGGAGAAAAATCTTATGAAATCAGTGTCTTTCAGAAGTGTTAGCCACAGTGGGACAACAAGAATATATTCCTGCACTATGACATCTCTCCAAAACTGACCTAGCTATATTCCAGGAATAAAAAAAAAAAAAAAAAAAAAAAAGATAAAATGAAAGACTGTGATCTGGAGATGACTTTCAGAATCTCTTCTACTCAACAGGGCTGTAGTAGGAAACTTTCTCTACAGTAATACTGAGTAAGTACTGGAACTCACAAAAAATCAACATTTCCAGCTGAGCAGGATTCCCTCATTCTGTGCCTTTAAGAAAACTTTGATTTAAACACAAACTGGACTGAAAATAAATTACTTCAGAATTTTAAAAAAAAAAAAAAAGATAGAAAGAAAAATATCAGGAGGCAGGATCACTCTGGACTATGAACTGCTGTGTCCCCTGCATCCCCAGTTCTGGAATTAGGCTTGCCAGGAATTCCTCCTCAGTCACATTGCAGCCATCTCTTCGATTTGATAGAGGCTACTCAAGCCTAAATATTTCCATTTAAATCCTTTGGGCTCAGCAACCAGCCTTTTACAGGGAGATGTTGTTTCATCAGTTCAGTTCCAATGAGCTGTAATAACCAGCATCAGATCTGGGGAGAGATAGAAGCCCTGCAAGGGAACAAAAGAACTACTTGAACTACTTTCAAAATAGTTACACTAACAAATGTTAGTGGGATACTTTTAGAAGGAAATATTTCTGCAATGGACACAAAATCATGACTGCAACTAAAGCAGGATGATTGGACTAAACAGTTTCATTCTCTGTTCTTGGCAAGATGTGTGCTGATGGCTATAATTTGTAATTCTGGAGCCAAATCAAGGCAACTCATCATGATACATCTGCTGAGTTTTGAATATGCATAGATTGAGCATGTGTGCTTTCCTGAAAGCTCTTCCTAGAAGCAAAATGCATTGCAAAGATTTATACATCTATTGTGTCATCTTTTGACATGGCTGATGAAAATCAAGGCATAACCTCATGCAGGAGTTTTGGTTGGGGGATATGTATTGGCAGAAGGGAATAGAAAATGTTGAAAAGAAAACTTTCATGGTGGATTGTTAAGCAGTATTTGGCAGATATTAATTTCCAGTCCAAATATATTTATTTAAAAAATAGCTTGCAAATGGTTCTTTTTCTCTATTGACTAATTGCATTCTATGAATAAAAGCAATAATAAAAATAGTGGGTGACTGCAGTTGTGAGTTCTTGAATTTTCTCATGTGAACCCACAATGCAAATATTCAAGTATTTCCTTGTACTTTGGCCGGCGGCGTGTTGTTTCTTTGATTATTTATAGTGGTAGTAGCATTGAGGTGACCTAGACAATAGCTGAAGAAGGACTTTATTGTGTTCAGCCTATCATCACCTGCTGACTGCCTTTTCCCCACAGTGAGGAAGCCCAGTTAAACACCAGCCGCATGATATCTTAGCAGGATTTAGGAATAGTAAGTAGGTCTAGACATGCATTTTCAGATTAAAGAATTTGGTATTTGAAAATGCAGAACCAGAAAACAATGCAATGGCAACCTTTTCCAAAAAATGTAACATTTTCCAGAGGAAGGAAATCTCAGCTTTTACAGAAGTCTGGTTGTAATGCCCTGGAGAAGTAAAGGTCTGTGGCAATAAAGGAGGACTGTATACCTTCTGAAAACATATCTCCTGCAAGGTAATGTTGTCCCCTGCAGTATGCATTGTGACTTTCTGAGCCACAACATAATTCTTTTCATGCACTTGGAAATGGACCTTGGCTTTAATAGAGGATACGTCTTCTGAGATATTATTCCAACACATGACTAGGACAAGCAAAAACAGCAAGCACCACTCATCTTTGCCAGACACTGAAAGGGGAAAAGGGACAAGCTAAAGGATTTAGCAATCAACAGAAAATGGGCAATTTGGGAATGCTATTGAATCTCCCTCTTCTCCATGTGGTGTTAAGGTTACAGTCCTAAAGTTTAGTGTAACAATCTTCTGTGGTTATTGCTGTAAGAATTAAATCAGTTTGTCACTCATATTCCCTCAGAAGAATAATGGTCAAAGCCTTGGTGGCAGAGGGATTTCAAAAGCAGCTGTGTTAGGACTTCTTCCTCCCATTTGTTTGTATACCAACCACCTTGCCAGGAAAATGGCTGACTATTAACATTTTCAGCACAAGATGGAAAATCACCATCCGGGGGGCTCAAATAGATCTTCAAATACTAGAGATTCCCAGTGCAAGTGGAGGGGAATCTACAAAGGCAAAACTTGTCCTCAGTCTTGCTTGATTTCCCCCTCATGGTATTCCTTAAACTACAGTAAGATTGCAAAGTATTTATGTGACAGGGTATAAACTTCTGTGCTCTTCAGCATCTAGCATTACTGTTCCCAGCATGAGTTTGATTACTTCAGCAGATTTCTCCAGGCAAAATATAATAACAAAATGAATGTACATGTATTTCTGTAAACAAATACACACATGCATAAATCTGTTCATATTAGCCATTGTGTAGGAATGCATTTCTCTCAATTAGCCTTTAACCATGCTCTGGATGAAGTGATGGATCTGAGAGGAGTCTGTTGTTCATGCTTTTGCGCTGACTGTTCCTCTTGTTTTGGAATATCTCCAGAGTAAACATTGTCTGTGAAATGACTGCTTTGTATCCTCCTAAGGAAAAGAGTAGAGGAAAGGTGTCTGTTACTTGCTAAGTGTATATCAAGCATACCAAGCAGCCATAAACCACTATTTCTTTTTTTTTCTTCCTCCCATCTCTTCTGTTATTGGGGAAAGGAAACCCGCTTTCACTGAGTGCACTAGTCTTTCATTCGCCAGGTTGTATTGCGCTGGGTCATACTGCATTAATCTCAAGGCTTTAATGGCAGGTTTTCCTTCTTCAGGGATAGGTAGTGGCTCCTGCCCATTTGGATAATTCCTCATTTATTTCCTTTTCACATTTTTTCCTGCACTGCATGGCACATCTCTTTCTTTGTATCTGAAGGAAAGAGCTATTTTTGACTCTGCTTCCAGAGACAGAAGGCTGTTGAGAATGAGAAATTAAAAAGGCTGGCTGGAGCCATCGTGGTTGCTTGAGGTGCCACGTCAACATAGAACACTGTCATAACTCATAACAACACAGTTGAGGGCTGTTTTGTCTCACATGGATGCCACCTAGAAGTTGTAGTCCCCAATTTTGGCTTAAGTGAGTGCCAGCAGTTGGTCACCAACAAGGACCAGAAAACTTACTCACACTGCATTTCTGGTTGTCTCAGAAAGTTTACAGGAGGCCTGAGGCAATGCTCCATGAAACCCAAACAGTGCATTCCTTCCCATGGGCACAACAAGAAGACTAGTTTCATGTGAGGAGTTATGAACAGGCAGTGACAGTTGTTACCACCGTAGTAAGAGGCACACTCGTGACAGTGTCCCTTGCTGTGTCGGGGGAGCCATAGGGTGGCCTAACACCTGCTCCCGGAAGAATCAGTGCACTGGCATTTCCCAAACAAAAGTCCTCTCCCTGAACTCTGTGCAGCTTACTGCAGAGAAATGAGACCAGCAGTCCCCAAGCAGGGCCTGAACCAATCTCCAGTCTTTGCAGCCTTGAAGGAAATAGTTTGGAGGTCCAAGGTCAAGCAAAAGAAAGAATTCCTACACTGATTTAATGTTCTGCAACTCACTGGGATTATTTCATTCACAAAAGGCATTTTGCCTTCATGCCATTACGAAATGAAGGGGCAGAGGAAAGATAGGTTTCCTCAGGCCTTTAAAAGCTCAGCATTTATTGTTTAGCCATTCCTATTTGCTTCTGGGTCACTCTTACTGAACAGGTATATTGTTATGCAGAATTGACCATTATGTAGAAATGACCAGGTACTTCAACCTCCGGAAAATGAGAACAGTTTAACACATTACTTTCCCCTCTATAATGAACTCTGCCATGGTGACACTAAAGATCATTCATTTGCAAAGGAAGTCAACACTTCTGTAAAAATGTTTGCAAAGAAATCATTCCTTTCTGCTCTGCCTTGAAATTCAATATTTCAGTGTCGATTTTCTTCTGAACACTTCCATTCTCAGAAGGAAAGCAAGTTTTGATAAGTGGAAATCTTAACTCCTACTTACAGGCTTTCTGTGGTGCCCTAAAATATCATTTCATCCTTCATCTCAGTACATCCTGCATTAAAACAAACAACATTTTATTAGCAGAAGAACATGACCCATTAACCACCACACTTCAGAATGTGCAGGATATAGATTTCACTCGTGTTACCTCCTTGCTGCTGCAAAGCAGTTTGGGGGCAGACTGAATTTACAAAAAAGCTCCGAAGCTGCCAGTAGAAAATGTGCTTCCCAAGAAATAAATTCTGTAAAAAGTTGGCTTTTGATTCAATTGATCGTGCAGTACTGCCATCTCGTGGTCCTTTCTCCTACAGCTTGTGGGGAAGCAGCAGCAAAATGCCAGTGGGAACAGTCCGCTGATCCTAGACAGAAATAGTTGATGCTGTTAAATTGTGATCTTGCCAAATGCCTACCTGAACGTGTGAGCAGACTCTGCTTAGTTCATCTGCCAAAGCCTATGGGAAGATGCTTTACAGCAGAAAAGGATCCTGCAAACACATAGGCTTAGAAAGGAACTCTCAAAGAGAAGGAGCTTACCCTGTAAAGGAAACAGCCTAGTTTTGTTTTCAGACAAAAAACTAGCAATAACAATTAATTGTTATTTTCACCTGAAAAAAACAAATAGCAATTAAATATGAGAGGTTTGATTAGGAAGGGGTCAATGTTGGAAGTACTAAACCAAATAAAGAACTGCTGGAGTAAGTGCCTGGTGAATAGCATGAAGTGGCTGACTTTTAGAATAATGTTCTCCCCCTTGCCCACAGAGATATACGTGTAAATGTGTGGTCCCCAAAGAGTTCATTGTTAAGTAAAAAAAAAAAAAAAGAATTTACAAGCATAAAATGGTCAAAGCAAACTATTAGAGGATGTAATGGAATTTAAACTGTAAGGAATTATTCATAGGCAAAGAAGGTAACAGAGTAAGACTAAGGTTGTAAATCAATAAATTTATGAATCACCTTTTGAAATCAATGGGACAACGCACTTGCTCAAGATTATACATGTGCTTACGTACCTCTCTGAGTCAAGGCTATATGGTGAAGAATAAATTACCCTGCAAGGAAATTGACGTATCAAGAAAGACGTACATTTAAGATTGAGACATCTTGATTGCTTTGTGTTAAGATGCTGAAGATGCTGTTGAATAATATACAAATAATCCATTAAAAAATCTTTTCATCTTCCAAGTTGGTATTCTAGTTGTTGACATAAGACTGTTGTTGTGTAAATATCACTGAAGACTAGGACATGATCTGTTAAAAGATATGATGGGTAAACTTTTGCCCATGCCTGACTGGTGACTCCAAATAATGTTCTACTAGTGCTTGTGTTTGGACCATTCAGCTGAATTTTGTTTGTTATCATCAAAGAATGGAAAGTGACTACATTGCAATGCTGCCACCAGAACTAAACACTGATTTTTATGACACATTCCTATGAAGATGAAATTTAGGTGATTTTTATTAATAACCATTATTATGGGTGATATGAAACTTATAGTATGCAATTTATGGAGATTTTTACAAATAAAATCTTTCTGGCTTATGCTTCCCTTTTCATTTGATTGAGAAGACTTTTAAGGTTAATGGCAATACAGTGGCAAAAAAGTGCCTGAACTCTCAGTATAAGATGGATTTATTTTCACTTGAGGGGTGTTTTTTTCCTTTTTATTTATTAATCAGTTGACTGGTCATTTACTGCCTTTCATGTAGCAAAGCTGCTTTCTGAACCCACTAGCCATCACTGCACTGAACACTTTTTTTGCTCCAGGTAGGAAGTCTAATGTAAGTTCTAAGTACTTAGTATCTCATAGCAAATGCATTCTGAGTTTATCAGCTCTTCTGTGCTCACATGCAGAGTTTTTTTCACTTTCTTACTATAATATAACATCCCCTTTGACAATTTGCAGGTTATGTACGTGCTTTCCTCTGGCTCTGAGGAAGAGAACACTCAGTGTAGAGAAGTCAAGATTTCATGCTGAATGCAATACTGTATGTCAGGCTACTCTGGAGATGGGCATTGGGCATTTCCCTCTTTTCTGTTCAGTCATACTTTATTCACCTCACAGTGTTCCATTTTTGGAAACTAGGTGGGTCCCCAGAAGTGTGTGTGGACTTTTCAGCCCTGTAGAAATAGATTGCCATTCCATTTGGACAACAGCTGTTACTTAAAACACTTGTGGACTTTATGAACCGTCTCCTCAAGCCAGGAGTCAAACATCAGGTACAATGAAAAAGAAATACCCATCTTAAGGATCATAAGAATGCAGCATCATGTAATTATTTCTTAGGTTGTTGTCACTGAGAAAGTAGAGGTACCAACCAAGAACTAAGTCCACATGTGCTGACCTCCAAAAGAACATCAGAAAGAGGCAATCAGTGCTCTAAGAAGTGTACTTGTAAAGTAAATGCTAGGGAAACAGAAACACTCCACAAAAATGTGGAATGATATGCTGTAGCTCATGGCTGCTTTTATACCAAATTGAGGTGACTGCAAAAACTTCAGCCTTAGTAACTCTTGTGCACATGATGTTCTTCAAAGGACATCTTCTCTGAGTCTTTTTCTTTTTTTTTAATGGAAATGTTTTCCAACAATGAACAATGACCAAACACAGGAGTTAGGCAGAGCATAGGCATCTTGAGGTTGTACAAGTGGCGCTATTCAGACCCTCTGGATGGATGTTTTGAAAGCATTTTAGTTTGACAAAATTGTTGCATCAAGATTCAAGCTGTGGAAGCCTTGTGAATGGATGTTGCATTTTACTCTTGAAGCTGTTAATCAAAATAGTCCCTTCCCTTGGCAGGCAGGTGATGCCACATTGTTACAAAGCTGTACTACTTCAGATTGCAAAAGAGCCTGCTCCTACAAAAACACACCCAGGGAGTGGCTGGGGAATAAGTGAAATGAATCATGGACCACAACAAAGCTCTTCATGTCATTCAAGGCTCACTTTCCAAATGCGGGAGATAAAAATTTGAGGCGGAGATGAAAAAATATTGTCACAAGGAAAAAACACTGACCATTGCAAGTGATCTTGTTTAGAGTTGTACAAATAAAGGTTAATTCCAGTGAGAATAATGGCTACTAGCATTTATGATTACTGGAATTTAGAGTGACTACTGCATTTGGGCATACTGGAATAAAATTAATAGCAATAGTCACTTTCTATGTCATGTGTTGAAAAGGAAGTGCTTTGTTCTCACCTTATTTTTGTATGTTCTATAGTTCTTGCTTTATGTTTTGCTGGGGGAGATGAAGGGATTGATTTACAAGACATAACTTGCCAAGATTATAGAGACAAAAGAAACTGAGCTAATTATAAGGGCTTTGAAGAGAATTCAAATAATTCATCAAACCGTATACTGGGATATCACAGAGTAATGGCAAGCTGGAAAATCCTGAGGTTGTTGGAAATTCGACACCACAATCTGAGTTCTGCTAGTGGCTTCAGCTGAAGCTAATTGTGAGCATCATTTCTATGCTCCAGATTTCACCATGCCTCATACAGTTCTTGAAGTAAGGATGGAAACCCAACTGCCATGTTTTGAGTCCATCTGCAATCCAACCCTTCATTCAATTCTGCCTTTTTCAGCTTCAGCAAATATTATCATTATGTAATGGATTTATCTTATCAAACCTGTTCAACACATCCTTTTGGTGTATCTGTGTAGGAAGGTGCCAGATGACCTCACTGTATTCCATGTACTTTGGGATGAAGCATCCTGACTCATGTCTTCTCAATGACATTTTTCATAGGTTCAGCTCACTGGGAGTACATCCTCTTTGATATCGAAGTTTAGCCAAGGTTTCTCATGTGGCTACTGAAAGTGAAGCCATCTTAGCAGAAGTGGTGTGATTTCAGAGAGTATTGCACAGCTCCAGATTACACTGAAGTTAGTAGAAGCAGCACTTCTTCAGTGTTTCTGAAGAAGACTGAACCCATCTTTTCAGGACAAGGTAGAAAATGCTGGTCTAGTTGGTTAAAATGGACATGGAAGGAAACCTACAGGATATGTACCATTAAACTCACTGGTCTGAATTTATGGAAATTCTGACAGTAAACTGCTTTCAGCATATGAGGAGGACAATGCATAAGTGTTCTTCAGTTCTAAAACTTGGGAAGATATCTGGGCAATGATTATTGCAAATGTTAGGCCTTATAAAAATCAAGGGTAAAATGTATGCTATTTAAATTAAGAGAAATATATATAAATTTATAGACTCTTTTCCCAAGTAACAAGTGATACGAGGAGAGGAAACAGCCTCAAGCTGTGCCAGGGAGGTTTAGATTAGATATTAGAGAAAATTTCTTCACTGAAAGGGTTGTCAAGCATTGGAACAGGCTTCCTAGAGAAGTGGTTGAGTCACCATCCCTGGAGGTATTTAAAAGACATGTAGTTGTGGTGCTTAGGGACATGGTTTAGTGATGGACCTGGCAGTGGTAGGTTAACAGTTGGACTCAATGATCTTAAGAGTTTTTTCCAACCTAAATAATTCTCTGATTTTATGATTCTACACACAGGTATATGTATATACACAAATGTTATCATATTTTTTGACTAACTGCATTCCTGAAATAGCAATTGTAAAATCATGAAATACCATAATATCTTATATGGAGAGCTTGAACTCTAAAAGCTGATACAGCTGTGATGAATGAAACAGTTCACTGTAAATAGATTATTAGACATGACTGTACTTTGCCCATCTTTATAGTATTAGAAGAATTAAATTGTTCAATGAAATACATAGGAACATGTTGATTAAAAATTTAAAAATCAGAGCTGCAGGGATTATAGAAGTAATTCCAGGAACCTCCTTAGTTGCTCCTTTTCTATCTTTATCAGAGAGGATATGAGGTAACACATAGCATCAGAAAAGATATTTATTGCCTTTGAGGTATTAAGAAAGTTTCTAAGAAAAACTTAGAACAAAATGGGTTAATTGAGACCATTTTTTCTTGAAAAAAATACCTCATCAGAGAAAAGAGCATCCTGAGGAAATCAGGTTTGAGACCACCTGATGAAATAGAAGATACACAAGTCCATAGGACCCAACAAGATGCATCCCAATGTCCTGAGCGAATTTGCTCATGTAGTTGCCAACCCACTCTCCATCATATTTGAAAAGTCATGTCAGTCAGGCGAAGTTCCCAGTGACTGGAGAAAAAGGAATATCACTCCCTTTTTTAAAAAAGGGTAAAAAGGAGGACCCTGGGAACTACCAACCAGACAGCCTCACCTCCATGCATTCTAAGATCATGGAGCAGATCCTCCTGGAAAATTATGTCGAAACATGGAAGACAGGGAAGTGATTAAAGACAGCCAGCACAGCTTCACCAAGAGCAAATCATGCCTGACTAACCTTGTGCCTTCTACAATAGAGTGACTGTATCAGTGAACAAGGGAAGAGCAACTGATGTCATCTATCCGGACTTCTGTAAGGCTTTTGACATGGTCTTCCACAACATTCTTGCCTCTAAATTGGAGAGAGATTGATTTGATGGATTGATGGTTAGATGGATAACGAATTGGCTGAATGGCCACACCTAAAGAGTTGCAGTTAATGTCTCAATGTCCAAGTGGAAACCAGTAATGAGTGGTGTCCCTCAAGGATTCATACTGGGAACAATATTATTTAATAGCTTCACCAGTGACAGAGACAGTGGGATTGAGTGCACCCTCAGTAAGTTTGCAGATGATACCAAGCCAAGCGGTGTAGTTCATTCATTTCAGGGAAGGAATGCCAGTCAGAAGGAATTTGACAAGCTTGAAGAGTGGGCCATGTGAACATCATGAAATCCAACCAGGCCAAGTATAAGTGCTGCACATAGGTCAGGGCAATCCCCAATATCAGTACAGACTGGAGGATGAATGGATTGAGAGTAGCCCTGCAGAGAAGGACTTGGTGATACTCATGGATGAAAAATTGGACACAAGCCAGCAACATGTGCTTCCAGCCCAGAAAGCCAATCATATCGTGGGCTGCACAAAAATAAACATGGCCAGCAGGTCGAGGGAGGTGATTCTCCCCTTCTATGCCACTCTCGTGAGAACCCACCTAGAGTATTGCATCCAGCTTTTGGGTCCCCAGCACAAGAAAGACATAGACCTGTTACAGCAGGACCAGAGGAAGGCCATGAAAATGATCAGAGGGATGGAACACCTCTCCTGTGAAGAAAGGCTGAAAGAGTTGGGGTTGTTCAGCCTGGAAGAGAGAAGACTTTGGGAAGAACTTATTGTAGCCTTTCAATATATAAAGGGGTCTTATAAGAAAGACAGAGAGATTATTTTTAATGGAGCCTGTAGTGATAGGACAAGGTGCAATTGTTTTAAAATGAAAGATGGTAGATTTAGACTGGATATAAGGAAGAGATTTTTTACAGTTAAGGTGGGGGACACTGGAACAAGTTGCCTAAAGAAAGCTGTGGATGCGCCATTATTGGAAATTTTCAAGGTCAGGTTGGAAAAGGCTTTGTGCAACCCAATCTAGTGCAAGACATCCCAGCCCATGGCGGGGTGTTTGGACTAGATGATCATTAAAGGCCCCTTCTGACCCAAACCATGCTATGGTTCTATGAATCTTTGTTTTCCAGACAGCACATCTCTTTAATACTATTCAAGTTTTGTCTTAATGTTTATTACAAAATTGTGGTAGCACTCTCTGGACAACCAGTCACCTACATTAGAAATATTTTCTATATGTTTCTAAAGCTTAATATCTAATTTGTATTATTTCAGACAAATGCGTGAATACAAATATTAAGTAAAGTTAGTAAAGCTAATGTTTGTAAATTACGTGATATTTTTTCTGTGTTTCTGGATTTTCTACAGCACAAAATGGACAGATTTAAGAAGGTTCATTACATGATTTTCTGCACAATTTAATGGTACTTCAAGAGAGGTGAAAGAGAAAGCACAAGCAAATGGAAGATAATCATTAAAATCTATGTATGTATTGCATATATACATATAAACACATACATATGCATGCACACAGAAGCATGTTTTATGGATAAATACACATGCATGCCTATACATGAAATGTAACATTTTCCAAGAAAAAAAGACTATTATGTGCCTCAATTTTCAAGAGAAGGTGGCGCTTTTTACCTTTGAAAACTCCAGTCATATATCTGCCGCTAAATATTAACATTCTCTGGAATGTTTCTTGGGGAATATAAAGAAAGACCTGAGATGTGTGAGTCTGCTGGCCTTCCCTCAGCTGTACGAGGCAGCACTCCTCCCAGCCGTACCCGTGCAGGGATGCTGTATTTCTTTTGCTTCACACCATGGAAAGCCAAGCTCATTTGGAAAGGGCAGCTTGGTACTGGAAGGAATCTGCAGACATCACAAGGGGAGGCAGCCTGGGATGCCATCCCTGTGGAAGAACACAGTAGGTTAGACGTATGAGATGCTCTGCTAATGTGACCTTTGATATTTACTGAGAGCTGTTCAGAGCTGCCGTGGCTTTCTGCACATGGTATTGCATAGTACTGTGTAGATATAATTGACAGCATAACTTAGCTAATGTTTCCAGGAAGGTGCTTGTCTCTGGTAAACTCTCTCCCTGTCTGCACCCTTACTAAATATCTGTTCCTGAATATGGCACTGGCTGTCTCCACAGTTAATGTTTGGGTGCATTTATGCTGTTATAATCTAGCTTTTCTCAAATACAGTTTCACCTGCTCATGGAAGGGCTCAAAGGCTAGTATGAGTGCACTGAAGCAAATGACTATTCTGAATATCAGGTCTAGATGAACACATTGACTTAGAAAAATGCACCTCTCTTCAAAGGAATTGATTAATTCTGCTGGAACTGAAGGCAAGTAGAAGAAATGTATTAAGCTGAGCAGTTATTACTGCTTTTGTTGCCTCCACAATATTCTGTGTTTTCTTTCACACAAGTGTTCTTCAAGAGAGGCCCCACATACCATTGTTTGTTTACTTACAGTGGAATTATAATTTACTGACAGGGTTATGTGAGGAAGGAGTGAAACATTAAACTAATTATGTTAGTCATACATTGAAATAATATTGGAACACGTTGCTCAGTGCTGCTGGAGGGATGAGGAAGGAGGGAGAAGAAATTCTATAGAGCCAAGAAAGCCAGGAACATGCTTCCAGTAAAAAGTTCTTACTAGTTCTGTTCCTCTACCTTCTCCCCAGTTGCTCCGGGAACCTGCTTCCCAAACATATATTTTTCCTTGGATATTTGTGTTTTAGAAACTCCAGCTCAACACCTATTTCAAATTATTTAGATATGTGTGTTACAAGACTCCAGGGTAGAGGACACTTCACTTACTGTGGAAGAAAATGTTGGCATAACATCATGCATGTTTGGGAAGCTCTGACTCATTCTGCAGAGGATAATGGGTGGGACTTGGATTGAGACCAGGAGCCTTTCATTGGAAAGCTTTTCCACTCAACCTGCAGCGTGGGCCAGGGCACTGTTGTGAAAAGTGATCCATGCTTCAGTGGCTTCTGAAAGCAAATCTGCCCCTGACTGAAAAGCATGCTTTCATTTTCTCACACTTTACCTGTGTTCTCAGATGAGACCAGATCTAGCTTGATCATAGGAGATATTAACTTCAAAATAAATTCTTATATTTTGACTGTTTAGATCAATGTTCTTCTTGAAAATAGCATGGTGTTCCTAAGCTCTCTTCAATAAGATTTTCCTCTCCTTTTATGCTGCCTCCCTCCTCTTCCCCCACAGAAAGTGTTTTGTGATTTAATTTCACTTGCTGGTAGTGTCCCTTCTTCATTTGCATTGACCTGGGGCAATGCAAATAATTTTACTGGTTTAATTCAGTGTGAGTAAAAGTGGCAGACAATTTGAATAAGCTCCCTGCATAGCAAACAACCAGGGATACCTGAAGTCTAGTTGAAGTTTTGTTAATTAAAATATTAGGTCTAAACAGCTCCAAGCAGAATAATGGAGCAGATCCTATCTCTCTCTCTTTGGTCCAACACCACAGTATCTATGTTGTTTGGAAACCACTCAGAGTCAAGGAGTCTGACAGAAATTTTCTTCACTCGCTGTCAGTGTTGCAGCCAATTGGCGCAGCATAATCAGCTGTTGCTGGGTGCAAAACAGCAACCAGCTCCAACCTGTTTTGCAAAGTTGCTTCCCCACTTTACTGCTGTCAAGAAGTTGTTCTCACTCCTTCCTCTCACTCAAAAATGGTTGTCTTTTTACCTTCAGTTACTTCTAGTGCTTCTAAAGGATCCTAGGCTTTTCATGTTTACAAAACACAGGTATTCTACAAAATAAATGTTCTGGCACGTCAGTTTAGCTATATCTCCACACTGGTGTTGCAAGTTGCAGGGTAAATTCATCATAGGGATGCTGTCAAGTAACTGTGATGGTGTTACACTGAGGAATATTTATAAAAGAAAAAGCAATAAATATTGGGAATGGTATACCTTGCAGAAATTATTTTAAAGAGATGAGTAGCCCCACCTAACCAGAAAAAAAATGGAAACTGTTAGGAAGATAAGTTGTTTGCAAAACTGAGATTGAGAGTACCACTGGCAATATATTCTAGCCAGGAGAAACTTGGTTTGATGATATGTGAAGGAATTTGCATTCTGATTCCATTAACAAAATGAGGGGGAAAATGGAAGATGCATAAGGGTCATTTCAGAGGAGTGCCTGCAAGACAATGAGTAAGGAAGACTATGAAATTGAAAGTTTTAAACTGCAAATGAGACATGATTCCAACCTCCAGAGCAAAAATGAAGGGGGTTTTGGTCATAATCTTTGAAAATCAGGGCAGGACTGGAGATACTTTCAGGTGAAAAAATAAATCTTGTGTGAACGAGGACTGAAAACTGAAACAAGGAGAACTAATAGTAGTGTGTGATAAGGAAGGGAAGATGTGTTTGGACAATGGAGGAAGAAAGAAGAATCAAGAATAGACAGAAGGGACATATTACAAAACCATAATATTTATTTAATTAACACTCAATATTTATTCATGACTGTCTCACCTGACAAGTCATAACAACTTTCCACTAACTGGAAAGTGACGACTGAAATAAAAACATAAAAAAATCTAGGCAGATTGTTGTTTCACATAGAGAAACTTCAACAAGCTGTGATGATATGGACCTCTGGATTTCTTTTGTCTATTTTGCACCTTTGTCTCTTCATAGCCATGAACTAACATAAGCTAAAAACAGTATACTGCATTAAAATTGATGGGGATCACTAAAATCAGACCTAAGTTGCCACGACTAGTTTGACTGGGAAACTGGGTGCTTATTCAAACAGAAAAACAGTAAGAGTTCCTTCTATTTAAAAATTAGTTAGAAGTGTGCTTGGACAATCACAGCCAGTTGAGTTAGCATGTTCAAAGAAATCACAATCCTTGATCTGTATGTTAACACCTCTAAGCTGAGACAGAGTAAACTGATTATTTATCTGCTGTATTGAAGTTGCCATATGAAACAGATTTCCTCATACTGTGAGATCAGTAATGTTTCAAGCATAAGCTCTTGTCATTTGTGACTGAAAAGGATGAATTTTGGGGAATTCTTCCCTAGAAAAGCAGAGACAATTGGGAAGGGAAAACAAACAAATCAAGTCTGACATGTTGTGCAATGCAGAGACTCCCTTGGGTGTCAATAAACATGACAAAGGTAGGGAGGGTTTTATGGATTAGAAATCAAAAGAACAAAGCAGAACATTGCATCTTTACAAGAAGTGTCTCACAACAAAGACACTCTAAATTAAATGAGATGGTTCCTCCAATGAGCCCCAGTAACCAAAGCAAACAAAAGAATAATAATGACCCTCGGAAATATTACCCATGAAAGAGGATCAGGCAGTTTCTTTGATGAAAAGTGAAAATCACCCCAAATCAAACAAGCCTCTGCACATCGTCACGCTGAGCTCTCACATTCTTGGCTGCAGGCACATTTCAAATGTAACCTGGTTTGACAAGTTGCACTGGAAGAATGCCAGGAATAGAAAATCTACCTCTTTCAAACAACACAACTACAATAAATATTAACTTTTTATATTGATTTATTAATATTTTTTCTTTTGGTATAGTGAATGTTGAGGTCCTTTCAACAGTGTCTGAAGATCCTTCAGAACTGTTTGTCCCAGAATTGAACAGAGAATGATGAATACTAAAATGTAAGAAAAAACTTGACTTGGGCATCAGACTCTGAAACTTACTTTGAAGGCTGTGTTTGAGTAGAGGGTTGTCAGAATAAATTCTGCCTTTATCGTACTTTGTGCAACCAGGTGAATTCAACAGAATCGCACAGGACATATATAACGCAGTTTGGTCCATTAACTTCTACCATTATCTAACCTCCTTTAGTTCTGGGTGTAATCAGATTAGGGTGGATTAAACCCTGTGCCAGCAGATTCACAGAATCACATAATTCCTCGTGACAGCTTTTATATTCCAGGCTACAGTCCTACAACACCCTGTGCAGTCAAGGATAACTTTCCAACTGCCTAGCAGAGATTTTCCAAGAAGTTCCAGTTAATGGAACATTTTGATTATTTGAATAAGGATTATTATACAAAAGCAATACTGTGCGATACTGATGAATGATGGCCAGAGCAACAGAGACTTAAAATATACTTAGTTTACTTTAACTGCCATCTCTGTTTAAGTGGGAGGACAATTTTGCAAAGGGTTGGCGTAGGGATAGTGCTTTCCCCTTATTTTACGCTCAGTATGTTAATATTGGGCTTGTTCTGATTACCCTTGAATTTACCAGGAAAACTCCTGGCAAAAGCATCATGAGGTGTTTCAGGTCAGTAACTCCTCTTTAAGGTCCTCTAGGAAGTATACGCACATCAAAAAATGAATGGATTGCATCAATTAGACTTCAAGCTATTGTTTTGCCCAAACAGGAGGAATGTTCCAGGGTTTCATCTGTCTCCTACTGTCAAGGTGAGGAAGATAGTGATGGTAAATGAACAGCAGATTTTAGCTCTGCTCCTCCTCATGGAAAAGGATATACATTTAGCGCAGCAATGCTTATTGCCTGAGTGAAGGCAATAAAACCGATATGTATAATATAAATATATAAGCAAAGCATATTTGCCCATGCATTCATGTTTAGCAATTTATTTTTAGCATATTCGCATGGTCTGGTGGAGTCCATTAGCTCAGGACTAGATCTGACATAAACATGTGATATTGCAGTCTGAAACTGCAATGTAAGAAGTCCCCAGACTCTAGGAACCTAGACTCTAGGCAAACTCCTGCTTAACACTGCAATTTCAAAACATATATTTTTCTTCTGTATTAGCCTGGTGCTGCTCTGGTTTTGCGTAGGCTAAGCAATGGTGCCATTAAACCCTTGAAACCAACCACAGAATACTTGAATCACCATTTTAGGAAAATATCTGTTGAAACAGTTATTGGAAAAAAGAAATAACTTCTAGGAGGAGGGCCCAATATGTTCTTCTCTCTCTCCCCCTGTTGCTGAAGATTCCTCAAACCACTAGTCTGTACAATTATAAACCCCTTTGTGTATATTTGTACTTTCTCTCTCTCCCCTCCTTTCCTCCCTTCACAGTTCCTCAGCCCTGGAAAACCTTCAGTTCTTTCATGGACAGAGGTATAATTCCAATCAGAAAGATGGAGAAGAATGAGAAGAAACATCCTCAAGTTGTGCTAGGGAAGATTTAGATTGGGTATTAGGGAAAATTTCTTCACTGAAAGGGTCATCAAGCGGTGGAACAGGCTGCCTGGGAAGTGGCTGAGTCACCATCCCTGGGGATATTTAAAAGACATGTAGATGTGGTGTTTCGGGACATGTTTTAGTGGTGGACTTGGCAGTGGTAGGTTTACAGTTGGACTCGATGATCTTAACAGTCTTTTCCAACCTAAATGATTGTATGATTCTATCATTGGATAATAACAACAGTTTTGGGTGAGTGAGGAGACATATGCTAGAAGGGTACAGACTGTACTGAACTTGGGTATCCTGTATTATGAGTGAGTATTGTAGTGACAAGAGTGCAGTATAAACCCTTTTTTTTTGAAAGGTGCAGTGATACTGCAAAGAAAATGCTCAGTAAAACTGAGGCAGCCCTGGGTAAGGTGTTGATGACTGAGAGAATGGTGAGATCTTAGATAGGTCTCTAGGTTCCATGTTTCCTCCTGGCTTTGTCCATTGCCCATGATTGTGGTTCCCACTTCAGTGTATCTGCATGTCTTGGACTCAATTTGAAGTAATTAACTCTTCACAAAGAGTTTATAGGAAGACTGGACACCTCACACAGTCTTCTGTGTTCCTGTCATGACAGTAATACACTAAAGATTGGTAGTTTAGCACTAAGTTTTGGATCATTAAATCTTTTAACAGAAACATTTTTAACGTTGTTCTTCAGTGTATGTACATAGAGTTGTGTATCAAGCCACTGTGTCTACTAGTCATATACATATGAAAAACTTTGCACTGCACATTGCGCTTGAGGAATTGAGCAAGAAAATTATATTTGTTTTACGTGTGCATAGGAAGAGCTTTAGAGACCCATGACTCAAGTCAAATCATAGCTAATTTTACCACAACACCTCAAATTTCTCCAGTTCCTATTTACTTCTTTTTAGTGAATGGGAGATATTTTAGTGAGATTCTACTTCCATGTTCTAGGACCAGAAATCTTGAGGAAAAACAGTTTTGTCTGCGGCAGTAGACTAAACAAGTGAAACAACGCAGAAGCATTTGGGAAGATACAGTACTTAGAAAAAAATATTTCAAAAGGGGGCATTAGAAAAGAACACTGGAAATCATTCTGTAATGTCAACACTAGGACTTTTTGTGCCTTCTGCTTTAACAATGCTCACTTTGTGGAATAGTACAGTGTAGGTTACAAAAAAAAGGGTTTCTTTGGAGAAATAGACAATGGTATCTGAATTGCTACCAAAAATGAAAGGCAAAAAAAAGAAAAGAAAGAAAACAGATTAATTTTGGGCCTGAGAAGTTTTGTGAAACATACATTTCTGTAAAGTTGGCAAGACTAGTGGGTGCCAGATGATAATTGGAAGGGGCCCTACAGGCACAAGCTCAAGCCAGGACTTACTCCCGTTAATCACAGAAGATGTAAGAGGCCAAATGCAGCATACAATTAAGGCAGGCTATTGCAGAAGAGGAAACAGGTCACACAATAGGAAGATGTTCCTTTCCCCTCCCTACCTCTTGGCAAGACATGACACCACAGTAGGCAATAGTGAAAGATGCTCAAAAACTATTGCATCAAGTAAGCACACATATGCAGCTGGGTTAAAAAAAGATAGATGCAAGAGGCAAAAAAAAAATCAGAATGAGTATTAATCACAAGACTGATAGTATTCAAACAATTTTGGGATTCAACTTGTAGGAATAAAGCTGGCAGATTTCTCTGAAAGTTGGAATATTCATAAGACCTCATAAATCATAGGGAAAATGCAGAAAATCTGTCAGAACAAAAATTTTATCTCCTGGAATTTCACAGTTAGATTTTCAGAATCAGCTTTTCAACGCATTGACCTGTTTTCACTTAAAGCCTGAATTTAGAGTATCAAGAGTTGTGAATCTAGCCAAAATGTCTTCATCCTTAAATACAGGGACTGCACTGAGCATTTTCCTCAGAAAGAAGAAACAGGTCAAGCATCTACCCTTAAAGCTATAATGATCCCATCTTTGAATCAGCCAGCTAAAATCTGCATCTGGCAGACTCAGCAATGGAAGCCAAAGTATCTAAAGGAAGAGGAAAGCAACCACAAATGAACAACAACAGCATTCTTAAAGGTACTATGGGATGAAAGATTTTTACTTTTCTGGTCAATAGACTTTTAATGAGACATGGAAATAAGCACCACTTAGCTTATAAATCTCATATTTGCTTCTTTGTGAATTTCACGAAGGAAGCCATCAGAGCTGCTCAGTGGTTGTTTGAACCCAGGCTATGACTCCTCTGGCTTAGATACCACCAGGAGATGGATGAGCTCTTACAAAGGTGTCCAGACTTGTGAAGGCACTAAAACAGGGGATGTGAATTGTCACAACACCTTGTAGGACGGTGAGAAGCCTGCACTGTCAAATATGTATCCAAACCTTCATGTTAATTCTTCTATGAAAGCTAAATTGGTCTACAGGTAAACATTACTTATTAGCCTGAGTCTCAGGAAAGGCAATAGGTTTTGTACAGAAAATATTTTTAAAAATACAGTGTTAAAAAAGATCTTGGAAGGTTGCATTAAAGCGACCAAAATCCAAGCCCCTGCACCTATTCCATCAAGTCACCTCCAAAGAAAAGTTCAAATGCCTAAAATGGATGCAACACTAGGAATTGCCTAGAGCCAGGTTCTGCATATGAGTTGCATATATACAAGGAATTTTGCTGGAATTTAGACTTCAGTATAAATTCTTAAACTACAGTGAAAGAACATTGGATTTGTGTAATAAGCCAGTTGTGTTCATAGAGGCCATCTGGTGTAATTTCATATTTGGCATCCTCAGTCTGTCTTTACATATAGAGCTTTAATACTTATCATATTTCATTCCACTGTTTTTTTCCTTCCCTAGTAAGAGAACAGAAGACTTCTCAATTCACTGGTGGGAAATAAAGAATTGGAGCTTTAGGTGTAATAATGTAATGGCTATGTAAGATTGGGAAAAAATCCAATTTTTTTCAACATTCACATCGTCTTATTTTGCAGTTCTGAAGCATCATGATCAAACTTTTTAGACAGCAGTTCAAATGTTTCTTCTAAAAAAAAATTCTTCAATTAGTTCAAGAATTTATTACCTGTCTATTGAGGAAACATGTAATGTTCTGCAAGGGTTGGTTTAACATTAGCTGGATAACCTGTGGAAGATGTGTTTACATAGGTTTTTGGAAGAAAAGTAAAGGTGTAATGAAGGAAGCGGATTCATGGATTGAGGAAGTCTCAAGCCTTCTCTTAGAAGGAAAAGCTGGAATAAATTCATAATAAAGAGAATTTGGTGGCGGGGAAGCAAGAAAACAAGGCAGCTGCAAAGGCATTAATCTCTACAGGCTCTGGATCAAAATTAGCTGTCCCGATACTTTTAGGGATGGAAGAAATCATAGTATGTTAATTCCAAGGTGTAGGAAGCGTCAATAAGATATGACATATTGCTAAAAGAGAGAAAATATGAAGTAAGGAGAAGGTGACCCAGAAAGGGCAGGTCCCAGTAGTAAATAAATCGTGCAAAGATACATGCAATACTCTGATCAGCAGCAAGCCAGCTGGAATTTTCTCTGTTTGAGAGGAGGATGAGCTATTTCGATAGTATTATCCCCAAAGAGGTGTCAAGCTTTGAAAAATCTGGCTGCAGAGTCAGAACATCATAAATGGAGTTTATTTAGATATCTTGGAGCAGGATGTGTTTTCCTATGCCTGTTAGCACAATTCAGAGGATTAACCCAATTACAGCTTCTCTCACATTTTTGCCCATGGGCAAGGGCAATGAGAGAACATATGAAAGATTACTTAATACATAAAAACTCAAAGCACCTTCTTTTTCAGTGCCAGCTGGGTCCATAATATCTTCTGTCTCTCAGATTTATATCTGGAAGGTGATATCTTAAGCCTTATGTGAGCAAATTATGATAAAAATCACATATAAACCTACAATATTCTGGTCCTGTTCTTGCTCCTTGGTGACCTCAGACTGAGTCAGCTAGAGGACTGATGCAAGAAAGAATAAATACCTTATATAAGCTTCTCATCAAATTTATACTCAGAGAAAAACTGTCTTGACTAGATGAAGAGATAATGTTCAAATGAGAAATTGGAATTATACCATGAGTAAAGATAAAAAATACAGGGAAATTAGTATATGGAGCACAGAGAAAGTAGGAAACAAAGAGAAATAAACAATGCAGATAGTTTTGTGTCTTGCGCAAAGGCATGAAGTGGAATGAGGCATCTACCCATCTATGCATGGATGACATGGTCTAAAAAAGGAGAAGCCAGATGAGCTGGTGAATTGCACATTTGAGAAGAAATTCATTTGAAGATTGAAGAAGAAATTAATTTGATAGAAATCGCTGACCATTGCTCCCTTTATTATGGGGAAAGTTTCTGTCTGGACTTAGAAGTTTTCACCATTGGTGGCTCCTCTTCTATACCAGTACTGCCAGTAGCTTGCTAAGGATTAAGCCTTGGCAGACTACAGAGTTCGCTTTGAGGTGTGATTCTGAAAGATGGTGAAATCACTTCAACCTGGAAGCTGTTAGATCTTAGCTACAGATGAAACAGATGCTGTGAGAGAAGGAAAGCCTACACCCTGCAAACTGCTCTGAGGTCTCTTGCACAGGCAGTGCTCTGGGAGATTAACCTTACACCCACACAGTAGGAAGAGGGGGGACATATCCTTCTGTGCACGTTCAATAGATGTGGAAAGCCTCAGAGTAGCCAACCAGCCTCCTCATCCTGACCCCCAAAGATCCCCATAGGTTCTTTCTTCCACTAGTCTCACCTTGGATGGATATGTGTGAGTATTCATTTTCAATAACTCATTCTCCAGAGGTGAGATGTTTGCTTAGGTCCAGTTCAAATACAGTTCATGTTTGCATCATTGGGATCAGGAACTCATCAGAGAAATCTATAAATATTGATCAGAAATAGGAATACTGAAGTGCTGTGGAAATATGCATGTGTAACAAATATGTATGTCTACTATTCTACTACACTTCTCCTGGGCAAGGCTGTGTCTCTTGCTAATTTGATTCATCCTTTCTCTAAAAAGCAGGTTCTTGGTGGATTTATTGGTGGTGAATTAGCCTTCCTACAAACACATCTGTTTCTGCAAACTCTGTCATAGTCCATATACTGGTTCCTCATGGCACATTCCACTAATACCACAATAGTTTGCGGATTTTTCTTACTTTGTGTCCCATGGGCTTTTGAGGAAGAGAAAGTAAGGATGAACACAATAAAAACAATTTGAACTCTGCCTGAAAATAAAAGATTACAGATCAAGGTTGACAAATCCTTCCCTTGAATAATTTCAGAGGAGTTACCACAGGTCAAACCAGTGGCATGATCTGTACCATACCTTATCTTATTAGGGATTAATATGCTTTCAGAGAAAGGTTCACAAAATCCTCCTTTCATCCTGAGATTTGCTTCCTAACCACCTCTAATCAGATGAATTTTCATAACGAGTGCCCTTAGTAGTTCTATCTTTTCCCAAACAATGTTGAGTCATTTGGCCTAATGCAGTGTTTCCCTTGGCGCATGAAAAAAGGAAGCTTGCTACAGCAAAAACAGAATTTTACTTACAAATTCAGAGAGTAGTCTTGTTCTGTGAAAGTATGAAGAGGGTATAGGTAGCATCAGAAAAAGGTGTTCCATGTTTAAGATAAAAAGCATCTATTTCATGTTTTCAGCGTTGAGTTGATTTCAAAAATTATTTGTGGCTTAACTAGGGCGGCTAGTGCTAGACCTTAAGAAATGAGCTGTAAATGTGTACATGACCCCATAGGATAAATGCAGAACACCAACAGGAATTTTTTCTTCAGCATTCAGCCCAGGATAGTAGTGAACCACAAATGGGCATGATTAAGAGAGATATAACACATACATGGGTTCAGTGTAACCCATTAATGGCTGCTTTCAGCAGACTTGTGTGCACGCCTGCGCAGAGTATAGAGCCACTTTGGACCAGCAGAGTCTCTCCCAGGGGTGTCTTTATGCTACAAGGCACAGCTACAGCAGTATTGTTCTGGAAATGCTGGTTGTTAATCAGAATGGGCCTGGAAGGGAAATAGGAGAGACAGCAGATACTGTCTTTATGTGAATCCAGTGAAGATAATACTTTGTAAATGTAATTTAAAGAAGTAAGATGGCTATTGCAGGTGGTGGAGGGACTGTTGGCTCTGGAGAATTTGTAGTGTCCAGAGAAATGCCTCTGTATCAAGAAATGCATTAGCATCACATTAAACTCCTTTTATCGCTGCCTGACAGACATGGCACTAGGGAGAGAGGCAGGCAACTTCATGCCTCAGGGACAGTCATTTAATTTCTTTCTGTCTCTAATACTTTCCTCAGTGTTGCTCACATCTAATTTTGCAGGAAGTGGTTCAAGAGAAGATGTGTCATTCCAGATGTATTTGCACATGGCCTAGACTAGCTTAATCATGTGACCTTGACTGGCATCTTTAGAAATACTACTAATAAACAAGTCTATATATTTTACAAGAATGCAGTTTTTATGTCTAAGCAAATATAAGATTTTTGGAGGAGCACAGGCTTTTCAACATCAACTCATTTTAGTACCATCTGTCCAACCTATTGTATAGACAGCAGCCAGACAATGCAAAAGATGCACTAGATTCTTACAAAAGAATAAAATAACTTTCCCATGTTTTGAAGTCCTTTGTAAACTGTTATCAGCTCACACCAACCGTAGTATCTGAGTGACTCAAGTCTTTCCAGCATGCCCCTTGTCTCTTTCCTCTTAACTCCTCTGAATCTATTGCAGTTTAGATTCTGTTAGCAAAAACAAAAGTGCATACAGTGAGTCAGTGTGCCCAAACACAACTTTTTCCTCGTTGTTGCTTCCGAAGAACCCAAATCCTTCTATTGGGAGGTTTTGTTTCTGGAACAGTCTGACCCCAGTACCCGGGAACAAAGTGATCTTCATGCTCATCTTCCCAGTGTGCTTCAAAAAAAATTTTAAGCATATATGTGAACACAGCACACATCCACATCCACAAATGTATTCACAGGTGAGAAATTAACCTGACATTAAAGCCAGAAGTTGTAGCTGAAACATAAGAGTGAGAGTGTATGTGTTACAAGGATGGGTTCTAAAACAATCTAAATACCATAATAATCAGGACAGTGAAGTTAAGCTGTTAGCCTTTGACGTGGATGACCATGAATTCACACATTTCTATTAAAAAGTAAATTAGACTTCTGTGGGGAGGAAGAGAAATTTGTTGCAATCAGACAAATTGAGTCTGAAATATATAAATCGAGCTATATCTTCGCTGCGGAGTATGTATTCAGCACTGAGTCAATTCATAGCTTCTTTTGGAAACCCTTCCCAGCCCACCTCTATATAGATGCCTTATATAAGAACATAGCTATGCCTCTGGAGAATTTCAGATAGTTGCATTTGTTGTCCTTTGTTCTCAGTGGGCAGCATCATAAAACTCCTTGATGTTGCAAGCAAACATGGATATCTGGCATCCCCCCTTCCTTCCTTCTTTCCTTCCTTCCTTCCCTCCTTCCTTCCTTCCTTCCTTCCTTCCTCTTTCCCAGAAATATCTAAGCCTGAACAGAAATAGGTCTAATACTGAGGAAGGCTAATAGTCTGGGAAGCCTGCTCTTAAATCTGTTTCTGCTATGCTACACAGTCCACAGTATGCAAATTTGCATGATGAAAAGTGCTGGTTTTGGTATTATGGTGCAGTAATTTGGGTCAATAATAAACATTTAAAAGTTCTCAGACATGTATTTTAGAGATTACTGTAATGATCCAGATTTTTAAATAGCCCCCAAATGTTAATAGAAACGTCATTCCCTTACAACCACTTCCAAAAATGTATAATGAGAGTGTATTTGATAGATAAAATCCCCCTCCTAAGCATTTAAATAGAAATAAAACCTCTTCTTATTTCCTTGTAGGACTGAAGGGAAAAGGACCACCAACATTTTTTGCCTTCTGGTCATCTGGAACCAGAGCAATCCTTTTTTTTTTTTTTTTTTTTTTTCTTTTTTTTTCTTTTTTTTTTCTTTTTAATTTTTATTTTTATTTTTGTTTTATGGGCTTTTTTTTTGTTAAAAACTGTTGGAGTTTTAGCACCAGCTTGTAAAGACTAATGTAAAGATATCGTAAAGGAAAAATAAAAAAGTCCAGCAGATTAAAAGTAATTAAAAAAATTAACCCCACAGAAGCCAGGAAATTCACAGTGCAGGAAAATCCTTCATAGTTATGATCAGTGCATTTGGAAAAATGTGCTATGAGTTGTTCCAGTTTCTATCAAAATTTAAGAAGCATCTACGGATATCAGCAGCTTTTTGACCAAATAATTAGGAATGTGCTGAAAGAGGCATTAAAGCTAGCTAACTAGGAATGTTTTTAGAAACTGAGGTCATAGTGAACTAACCAGGGAGGCCACATTTCCTTAAATATCCTGCAATGCAGAGGTGCAAACAATTATGCCAAAAGGTAATAGCTTTCTTTAAAGTCTGAGTGAAGATCTTAAAATTTCAAATCAAATTTCATTTTTAATTTTAAATGGATAGGAAATTTGATGTCATGGTGACTTTAAGAATACGACTGGAATCCCAAAGATTTAGAAAAACAGAAAATAACAGTTTAATGTTTTTTTCATATCTTAGTTTAAATGTTCTTAGCACTGCCGATGGACAGGTTTTATTTTGAAAAACAGGTCAAAAATCCTATTAGGTCTTGTCTTGTCTTGTCTTGTGTTTTCCACAAAATCAGTAGGGTTTGTGTTCTAAACATTACTTGCTGGAAAACTGTAATGCTTTGTCTTCTGTAGTGCTTTGTGGTATAACTATCCATCCAAAAAAAAGAAAAAAGGAAGTTGTATTTTCCTGTTTTTTAGTGTCTATCCAAAGGCACACAGCATATGATAAACAGTAAATCTTTTCTCCCCTCTGCCCTATGTTGGAAATGGTTACAACTCATTCTGCCTTTGATGAGCAGGATAAAAGTGAATTGCACATAGTACTGTTTGGTTTCATTGCTCTGATGAAACTTGTTGCATAACGTGAACAATTACATGCAGATTTTACAACTGGGTGTCATGAGCAAACCTATTGTTAACAGGCCCTTATTTCCCTTGACAAGCCAATACTGCTGACTGGAACCTATCGCTCGCTCCCATTAGACACGTGTGCTGAGCATCTAGTTATTCATGCACCTGTTTGCTGCATTAATCATGCAGTGAAATCAGTGTCATCCCAATGTCATCACCTGCTGAGGAAGCGGTGTTCTGGACTTGCCAGTATGTGGAAATGTGGATGTGATGATTGAAAATCTCCTCTGACCTTGCTAAGCGACCACCTCACCAGTGTTTCAGGTGATGCTAGACAGAAGATCATGCGTGCGTTTGTATTTATAGGGCATGTTTGCAGAGAAAAACCTGATGTTCTGGAAAGACTTTCTGGCAAATGTCTTTTTCCTTTGCAAAATGGAGTGATTTTTGACTGAGTGACTGTTGATTCAGAGAGCTGTTTATTGTTATGCTGTGAATCCAAGTTTTGTATGTCTTCGCCCAATAAGGACACATGATCTCTTTTCCTGATACCAAGTTTCTAAATGCCTGCTGTTTACAAGCACAGAAGGGAAAGGGAACAGCATCTAATTCCAATCCTAAGCGTCCACTTTTTATTCTATTGTAGAAAAGAATTGTGGTTTTGGCAACTGTAAACCATTGTCACAGAAATCCACAAAACAGACTTTGATTTCTAAAGCCTTATTCTCTTCAAAGTGTAGTGGTATAAACCTGGAATAAGTTCATTCAAATGGAGCACTGTTGAGACAAGAGCACTGGCATCTCAGCAAAAGTTTGCTCCAGGTTAGACCCTAAAATATAGCCAGAAAAATGTTCTCACTGCCTCTTGAGCTCATTTTTTAAAGCAATACAAAAAATTTAGAGGTAGAAGTACTATTTCATTTCATTTCTATATAGGCTGAGCAATTCTGAGAAGACCAAACAAGTTTTTAAGGTTGGATCAATTTTTTTTTCAGTTAAAAAACAGTTTAAACTATACAACTCATTTTGAGACTCTTTTCTGCAGAAAAGCTTCCTTTTCTACAAAGCTTTTTTTTTCATAGTCTAAATTTTAAAGAGGAGTAAGTGGATCAAAAGTTTTACAAAACCAAACCTGAAATGAATCATTGTTTCAGGTCAAGCAAATTATCTGGGTTGATCTGGAGTGTTATGCTCCTTTCTTAATTGAGAAAAACAAAAACATTTTGAGAAATCCTGTTGCCATGGTTACTTCTAATTCAATCAGAAGGAGAATGCTGTTCCCATTAACTTGCCAGGCTGTTTCATAAAATTCAGAGAGGCATCCAGACTTTACTGATTCCTTCTCCCAAAAATACTCAGGGCTCATCTAGATTGGGAAAAACTGCACAAAAGAACAGATAAGTGCTGAGAGGATCTTCAGAGGGAGGATAGAACCTGCATCTTGCTAGATTTGTGATTGTTGGATGCCATTGAAAGGGGTCACTTTGAAATAAGGTAAATGGTTTACACAGACCTCAGTGAGGGACACCACCACGGAATTTGCTTTTAATGTCTATAGTGATATTTGTTTTTCACTTTGGAAGGAATTCATTTGCAGGCTGGCTTTCAGCATCAGATCTGTCCTTAAAACTCAGAACAAGACAAGAACCAAGGTTTGTAAGCAGGCTGTCTCTTTATGCGGGGCTGTTTTCAACACATACATGTAAACAGCAGTGTTCCAAGAGAATCTAATTTTGAGAAGGCTGGTGTCCATGTGATGTTTCTGAGTAAAATGGGATGCCATGGCTTTCTCAGAAGCACTGGCAGGAGATATAATGAAAGCATTTATTTGTTATTTGTGCAGAAAGATTTCCACTCTATAGAGGAACAGTGCTGTTATTGTCCTTCCGACAGAGGGTGCATACTCAAATGACAGAGGAGTGTAACCTAATCTAAGTCAACAGAAATGCCACCATTCGAGGTGTATTTGGGAACTGATACTGTAGGGTGCTACTGCCATGTAGTCAAATACACACCTGTGCCCGTTCAGCCTTCCTCTGTCTCAGGGCAGGGGTTGGGAAGAAAAAAGCTTGCATGCAAGCCAGGGAGGAGCAGCCAGCTGCTGGCAATGTCCCTCAGGAGGGCTTTTCTCACTTGCCTGTCAGGCACCATAGCAACTGCCAGCCACAACCTGCAAACAGCCACCCAAAACGCTGCTGGCTGGGCTCTCCTGGAGGAGCCGTGTTTGTGCCCCGTTGCCATGGGACCTCTCCCCAGCATGATCTGAGGAAAGTGTGTGACTGCACGTGCCCCTGCAGGCGTGCAAGCGCTCGTGACCTTCGCGCCGGTGGAAACCCACCAATGGCACACACAGCCGGGAGCTCTCTCCACCCAGGGCACAGAGTCTGTGCTGGAAAACTCCCCGCTCCCAAGTTAACCAACCAAATTAACTTAATCTTGTTAAGTCAGTTTATTATGCCAGCAAGGGAACAGCGTGCTTTTGGCTGAAGCAACTCATGTGAAATCTGGGTGTAAGAGGAGAACATTTATGACTGGTCTTAACCCTCGGGAGACGGTGGCTCGGAGGAGACCCGCAGGTGGGTTTGGCTGTGAGATGCTTGTGTGGGAGCACTGGCACCTCCAGGTTCCCGGCCTCTTCTCCACTTGGGCAAAACCTCTGAGTCACCGCTGCCTTTGTGTCTCATGAGGTCACTCATCTGCAGATAAAACCTGAGTACACTGCTGCCTTTCTTACAAATGAGGGTTTCTCATTCTTTTTGTAAGTGTATGTAATACACAAGGAGGTGGTACTAGCAGTCAGGTCAAGGATATTCACTTAGTCAGACTAAAGTAGAGTAAAAATATTAAAAAAAAACCTCCATAAAAACAACTAATTATTTTTAAAACAAGTTAATGAGGGCCTGCTAGTATTTCTGTGTTAATTCTGGCTGGTATACCTACAGCTTCTTTCAACTGCATTTTATTTTGTGAACACTGAAAACATATAGGTTTCATTTTTAAATTTTACCCTGAACCTGTGATTTTCAGTGACTGAGAGAAGAAATACTTTTTTTTTTTGCCATTCCCCTGCTGTATTTTCAGAGCCACTGATATCTCTTTAACAGTAATGGCAGCATAATGTATTTTCACACTTTGGAGTACATACTGATCACAAGCTTGATTTTGACATTTTCATGTTTTTCCTGTTAGGAAATCAGTATTGGAAAAATCAACATAAAGGAGGAAAACACATACCCTATATAGATACATAAACACTGATTTTTCTTCTGTGACTTCTTAGGTATACATATAAAAGTATATTTAAGTAACATCTAGTACCAAACTTTTATATTACGAGCTTTGAAGATTAGTGTCTATTTATCAAACAGGCAAGACAGACAGGACTGCAACCAATTTTAACTAGCATATGTAACTTTACCTAACATATTTTGGTCTATAATATGACAGTACTGTTGCCTCAGTAAAACTGGTATTGCACTGATGAAGTTTTTTTTCTTCAAATGGAATTAAAAGCAGCAAGTGAGGAGCTGATAATCTAATTTATGAAAATCTGCTATATTTTTATGCATACGATTCTGTGTGGCATTTGTCACTGAATTATCCAGGCACATAAGCACCCTGATGGGGAGTTGTCATCAAAGCACTAGAGTCTGGACTTGGAAGTTGAACTGCCAAGGGATCTAATAGTCTCTCTTCCTTTGAGACAAGGTATATGGTTTTGTGCTTCTGATTTCTCTCTGGGGTGCTCAGATGAATGGTAACAGATAAAAATGCAAAAGGGAACATTTTTTGGTTTTAGAAATGATCCCTGGGGGTGAGTGTTATACAAAGGTATACTGCCCTCCAGACTTCATAAAAAGTCCCTGTCCAATGTCTGTCTGCTTTGAGACTTTTACAACTACTCACAATTACATTCTCAGTGATAAGAACTGTTCGTGAGCTTACAATTAAATCCATTCCTTGTGCACTTTCCTGTCCATTTTGACATTTTGGACCACTATCAACTTGGAAGAAGGAGCACTGTCTGCTGAATTGCAATGGGTAAATGTAACCTGTTTTTTTTTAATAAACCTGCGGTATATGGACAATGCTTCCCCTCGGGGGAATGTTCTCATCAGCTTGATTCATGGAAAGTTACTCATCTCCCTACCTCAAGGAAAGAATATGTATCTAATTCCTGAGAATAGACTATTACATCACATGCGAAGAGATGGTTCAGTGTGAGGCAAAGTTGTAAGAACTTCCAAAGGCAGCAAAGTTTGCCATGCAGTCAGATGCTGTTCAGATGAATTTGTGTTGCATCTATAGGAAATACTTCACAATTAGCATATTATGAACATTCTTGTCCTGTGAGATGACCTAGTACTGCTGGCCTTTTCCACTTCTGATTTTGCTTGAAGTGCAAGTTACGGCAGATATTCTTGCATTACTTAACTAATTGTCATCACTTGCTTCATTCATTCCATGATATAATACGTGGTATCCCATGAAAGGCTTGTAAAAGTGTGTTTGCACATCATTATTATGGGGTACTGATGTCAAACTGGGAAAATGCCATGAAGTAAATGCTTAATAAATCATTGACCTCTGAGAAATGCGTGATACAAATAGATTATGCGTACTTGGAAATATAATATGGATGAAAAAGTGCTACATGAGCATATTTGGCCTGAGTACTGTTAAAGACAGAGCAAACAAGCATGACAGTAAGTTTTCTGAGGTACAAGATACAAACTGTTACAATTATTTTTGTGGACAAAATTCACTGTGACTGGAACCTTTTGAAGTGGCTGAATATTGTTCTCACCTGACATTGCCTGCCCTTGTCTGATCTTAAATGTGGATCAGAGAACTTTGCTGAAGAGTTGGCTGGAGTACCAAGATCATTTCAACATAATATCATTTTAATATAAAGTGTGTTTTTGTTGGCTTCTGTGTGCCTGCTTATCTTTCTGAAAAAGAAATAAGGCTTAAATTGAAATTTGCAAAAACTGTATTTTCCTCTGCCCCTTGTAACTTATATAGATTAGAAAAACCTAACCTAGGAAACTAAAGGGGGGAAGAGGTATGTGATTAAGGTACTGGATTAAGATTTAGGAGTTGTTTTTAGCAATCCCTTCCATTTTGCCTTATGCAGAACTCTTTCTTAGCCTGAAGAATGACAATAAATCCCTGCTCTGCCAACAATTGCTGCGTGGTTTCTGGGAAGTCATTTAGTTGTGTGTCCATGGAGGTGAACAAGTGGATCCAAGCTAACTCAGTTCATGCTTGGAGGAGGCTCGATGTTACTTGGAAGTTAGAGAGCTGTGCTGACAGTGTGCTGTGCTTGACCTGAGAAGCCTTGTACTTACAGGCTGGGTTTATTAGCTTGAAAATAAAGTCATAACAACACAGCAATATGGCATCTGTCCATTATGGCTCAGAGGAGCTTGGGTCTGTCCACACACGTCCGTGTTAGCAAGACCCTGCTTTTTCTGGACTAGGTGCTCATGCTGAACATCTGTGTTTCAGGTCTGTAATTGACCCATTTAGTGCCACAAATCCAAGCCTGAGTTTCTTAAAGCCCTTATTCAGCTGTGGTCTCATCCTGGAGTTGATTAATATCCACAAATGTTCTTCTGGCTCCTAAAGGTCTGCTTGGTGTGCCCAGGACTGCCTCAGACTTGAAAACACTGAGTTAGGAATTTCCCTTTCCATTTAACCTGTAGACCTGGACCAAAGGGTGTGTTCAGCACATTCCTACCCAAACAGCCTCTGCTCAGGGCATTGTTTGGAGCAGAGGAAGATTGTCCTTTTCATCCAGAACCTCACTGGTTCATGTACTGGTTAGACATATAGACTGTCTCTGTATGCCAGTCTATATTGATGATTAAAGACACAGCATTCATCTGGAAATCAGGCTTCCCATCCCTGTTTTATCTCATGGCTTGTCTTTTTCAGCCTTTATTGTAATGAGGATGGATGTGGAAAGTGGAGGGGTCTAGAGCATCTCATGGCTGAAGTGATGGTGGTTGGCCAGTCAATTGGGAGGTGGAAGCATTGGGATCCAGTACCACCAGGAACAGGATGGCATTGATCCCAAGTCTTTCTTATCATAGCTGAAAGTCACTAACATGTCACAATATGTTTAAAAAAAAAAAATAAGAAAAATGAGACTGACTCTTGACTCAAAGAGGAAAAAAAATGTGCTTACCTCAAGAAAATCTTTAGATTCTCCACAGAAGAGAAGAGCTTCCTCTGTAAAGCTACAGTAATGGGGATGTAAAGGTGGCTGATAAGGATTCAGGAAGCATCCTTGTCTTCACTGTTTCTTCTCAACCACCTTAAGAAATTTCTGACGCAGATGATCACATTCTAAGGATTCACACTACAGAGGGATCCTATCCTTTATCTTGGAAGGTAAGACACTAGATGGAGAAGTATATTCTGCACTAATATGTCAAGATTACATCCGGTGTTTCTGCTGCCCTGTCAAATGGTAATGGTAGCACCACTTTATCACATAAGGATATGGTAAGGAAAGGTGCTTGTTCTGTTATCTCCAGTGTTACCGAATTCCTGACTGTAAAGATGGATAGTACACATACGCTATGGGAAAGGCCATTCTGGTTGCAGATTCTTCTGAGAGTTGGAGATTTCCTCAAGAACCTATCAGGTAAGGTGACCTAATGTGGACTGTAGCCTGAATAAGAAACAGCTTTTTTGGTTTTTTTCCTTCCCTCTGCTGGCCACTTAAACATTTGATAGTTTAATATGGTAATATAATCTGGAAAATATATGGAAGCTGTTCAAAGAATATATGCTTGTTATGTCCCTTGTTGTATCATTATTCTGTACATCACTATGGTTACTGCAATAAAAAGGTAGATTTTTTTTTTCCTTTTGTAACTTAGCAGAATAGTGGGTAAATATTTACTACATAACATAGAAACTAAATCTCCGAAGTTCTTTAAAACAAATCTCTAATGATGGAGTATATTCTGCTCTACTAATTTACATGTCCAAACAAACATTCATTGTATGGATTTCAGTCATTTCTATGTTAATTTCATGCTAGAGCTAAAAGGAAAAATTCTGTTCAGCAGAGCTTATAGATTTATTTCTCTTCTTTTCCTTTGATCACATCTAGGGTCTTTCTGCATACTACATTGTAAAAATCTAAGTACAAACACTCCTGGGATAGTCAGATGCATGCAAGCTGATTCAATTTTTGATGAAACAAAGAGAAAACCCAAGCTGAAATGTATTCACTAAGCTAAAATTAAACAAATAATAGCTCGACATGGCAAAACTGAAATTCTTTCTGTGCCTTTCTTGCCAAGATTTCCTTCATCTTCTGTTATTCAGCTAATATTAATGTTTTTCAATGACAGTGACTTGGTCAAAATCTCAAATAGATGACTGCATTGGTTCCATATATGTGTTCATTAGTTTTGATTATTATTTAAAGTAATCCCTGTGGGCAGACCTCAGAGCACTCCGCACCCACCTTGTTCTTTAGCAAGCTCACTGGTTTGTCTTTTCTTTTTCTGCCCTGTGTTCCACCCCTAGCTTAGTAATACAATTTTGGCCAGATTTCTACAACAGCTTAGCCTCTAAGCTCTGTTGAAAGTCTGACCATGCAGCTCTGGGGCCCAAATGGGAGCAGAGTCCACTGCAGAATCCAGTCTGAAAAACTCTGGAGTGCTTGGCAGGACAGTGCAATAAAAAACAGCTGCTTATGTCTTGGAAAGTTGCCTGCTTTAGAAATTACCACAGTGTGCTGCTCCCGATAGTGGCAGTGTTAAGACTGGCGCCCTGCTGTATGTTTCTCTCTGACTAGTAAATTTGAGCATTGGCCATGAGGTTCTGTTAGCGGGCAGAAACACCAAGTATCAGCTAGCATTAAAAGATACTTTTTAGTCTGCGAGTGCTTCTGGCAAACCTCTCTTCCACTACCCTTCCGCAGATTCATGTTTGTTCTGATGGTCATCTTCTGGTGCAGAGAAGCACATACATAACAATCCTCGGCTCTGAATCCTGGGGACAAACTGCAGCTCCTGTTGACTTCAGTGGAAGTTCCATTAAGACTGAAAGTCAACTGGACTAAATCATATCTTGTTTCAGTAAGTACACCTGCGGGTGACTTTAGCAGGATCTCTTTCCAAATAATCATCTAAACAAAACTGGGCTTGCCTTTGGTAGGTCCACCCCCCAAAGCACCTACTGGGCTGAAAAGATTTCTGAAAGAAGCTGTGGGAATGAAACAAAGCCTACTACAAGGGAGGAGCATGCAAAAATTGCAGAAATCTTCATATGTTGTCATTTAGTATTAAGTCATAGCTATTACAGGATACTGTTTGTAGTTTTCCACCTCATTTCTAAAACTACTAATAAATCATTTAAAGTATATAAACTCATCAATAAATTGTACTCAGCAGTATTGTAAGAAAGGACTTGTGACTCTACTGGCATTAAAACTACAAACAGATAGTTTGTAAAACAATTCACTGATTGAAGATGGGGGAAGCCCTACCCAAAAAAACCAATATAATTAGATATTTTTCATTACACTGTGTTTGCATAATTCCTCTCGTTGAGTAAGGTTTTGAACAGGAAGGAAGATGGCCTTTGGCTGCAAAAGTGCAAGTAATAGTATTGACAGCCACTAGATTTGAATATTTTATGTTTGCTCACAAGAAAAATAATAATGACTAAGATGCAATAAATGAGAACAGCTGGACAACACCCCACATACTGTTCTCTCCATTTCTGAAACGTTACTGGAATTCAGTTCCTTCTCTATTTTGAAAAAACTTTAAATTAAGGTGTGTCTTAAGTGTAATCTTCTTAGAGATTTTCTTTTCTACAAGATGACTTTTTCTGCACACCCAGTTATTATTTTTTTTTAATACAACAAAGTACCATATTAACCCTCACTTAGCTGAGGGGGATTACTGCCCTTACTCCAGAAAAGGGCATTCTTATGTCAATGTGTTTTTCAGGTGGGGCAACTGTAAATACTCAAAAGTTGTCTCTGTGCCAAATAGAAGAAAAATGATATAATTCTTGAGCTAATTTTCTTAAATGGCTGTCTATTTCCTTGGTTAGTTTGAATTAGTATTGTTGGGTTAGGATTTTAAGCTGAGTCTCTCCATGTCCAACAAGAGAGCTTCACCAACTGGAATCTGTGGATGAAACATCTGTGTCCATTATTTTTCCAAAATGTTTCTAGCTCTCATGCATCTGAAGAAGGAATGTGAAATTTAAAAAGTGCAATATCAAGGTATTCTCCCTTTTAAAAGTATTCTTCAGCCGCTCTAGGGCATGACTCTGGACTTTTGGTCAGCTGGGGTAGTAATGCTAAAGTAATGAGCTTTTGCACTGGAAATATTCTGTAAAATGGTAAGTGGAAAAGCTTACTTTCCTTGTATCAGAATGCTCATGAACACTCTCTAGGGATCACCTCTAGAGGAGAGGACAGCCTGATGTACAACCTTTTTGTCCACAGGGACTTTTTATAGCTGCAGTTAACCAGTGGTTATCTCTCAGCCCTACACACAAGCTCCAGCATGAGAGGGGTCACCCATCAAAACTTGGCTGGCCTTTATTCATAAGCTGCTAACATGATGGTTTTTGTCATAGGCCAACTGATCATTTTAGTGGAGCTTTTCCACACATGCCTTCCCACTGTATCTGTGGATATTCGGGAAGGACCAAGCCCTCCCACAGCTTCTTCAGAAAGACCTGACAAAGCAGTACAAGTAATGGCAGTGCTGCGGTGCACTCCTGGAAGTCATGCAAGCACATATTGGGTGCCAGTATCAGAGTGAATATATGAACTCACACATTCTCTGTTAGCATGGCTACTGTTTTTACAAGTGAGCTAAAACAGGAACATGGACAGCTCAAGCCTGTAAGGTAGAGAATCTACACTCTATGCATACTTCAATGCTGAGGGTCTTTAGTGCCTTTTGCATTAGTCAGTTAAGCCAGCTGTTTGTCCAGATGAATGTAGTTATTAAATCCCAACAGAAATGAAACTAGCCATCTGCTGCAAATCCTTGATTTTTCTTGTATTTTCACTGTGTGTGACAATTTCCATGTACTAGGAACAAAAATTTTGAGGTATATGTCCATTATTCCCTCCTGTGATAAGACTGCAGGTAAACTATATATAAAAATACCAAGGAGATATAATGATTCAGTGCTTTTTCATGTAGTAATTTTATTCCTAAAATAATTAAACGTTCCTTGACATTGGAAGCTTAGTAACAACATTGCTATGAACCAGATGTAATTTCCATTACCTCCTTGTCTTCCTAGTCCTCTTAGTACGTCTTCTAGGCTGTAGTTTATCATGGTGTCTGCAGTGTTTTTTCATAGCTAGATCCTGCTTAATGTGCTGTAATTAGAGTGCTAGCCATTTAGAGCTGGAAGGAATGTCCTATGAGATACAGCTAAGGACTTTGGACTTGTCTAGTTTGGAGAAAAGGAGGCTGAGGGGTGACCTCAGTAGCCCCTACAGTTCCCTGAGGATGGGAAGTGAAGAGGGAGCTGCTGGTCTCTTCTCCCTGGGATCCAGTGATAGGATGCTTGGGAACAGTTCAAAGCTGCACTGGGGAGGTTTAGACTGGTCATTAAGAAACACTTCTTTACCAAGAGGGTGATCATACACTGGAACAGGCTTCCTAGAGAGGTGGTCAATGTCCCAAGGCTGTCAGTGTTTAAGAGGCATTTGGACAATGCCTTTAATAATGCTTTAACTTTTGGTCCACTCTGAAGTGGTCAGGCAGTTGGACTAGATGATCATTGTAGGCCCTTCCAGCTAAAATAGTCCTATTCTATTCTATTCTATTCTATTCTATTCTATTCTATTCTATTCTATTCTATTCTATTCTATTCTATTCTATTCTTTTTCAGTTGTAGCAGTAGCCCATGAGACAATGTCCTTGGTTGGGAGGATGCTGATTCAGCCATGCCTTCACATATTTAATAACACACTTGTCTGTCTAGGCCTGTGGAAGGAAAGTCCAAGGTTGAGTACATGATAGAAAAGGGCCAGCAAGCCTCTTCAGCAGTGTTTTCAGAACTCTTATTAAGTGCATTGACCTAAGTTTTACTGCTAATTAACCTGACATAAATGGGTTCAGGGATACGCTGGTTAGCATTGCCCATAGTCATCCTGGAACCAAAAGTCCTGGAGACTACATCACAGAAATATCTGTGTGGGTTTCATATGATCCAGTTCAGTTCAAGTAGCAATATTGCTGGTTTAACCCTGACTAATAACCTCTTACAAAGTATCTGTACCATTGTGCTCTACTGCATGATGGCAATCATGGCTTAAAATCACTTCACTTGTTCAACGATGAGCAGTAGTGAAAGACCTTCAGATAATTCAGATAAATAAGTAGCGCCACTTCCTCAGATGGCATAATCAATTTCTTCATGTGCCAGAATTGCTCTAATAGTATGACAATTCAGAAAATACACCTTTCTCCTGTGTCAATCACAGAAACACCAGAGAAAGATGTGAAGAATCCCATTAATTAAATCCCCAATTAAAAATACACAAAGCATAGATGATCAGAACATTTTCACCTTGAGCACAGCTTATGCAGATTCTATTATTTTTAAATCAGAAATTTAATGTATGAAGTTTTATTGTGGTATCTGCTTGTAGAGCAGTGGCTTCCAAATTTTCCCTTTCATGGAGTGCTGATAGTTAAATAAGGAGGTTTCTGTTTTGCTCTTTTTCATTTTTACTCCCAAAATACATATATTTTAAAATGAAACAAATATCTGACAAGTGTTGAAGACAATCATATTACTCCTTCTTCAGAATTAACTTCAGATTTTAAAGCAATAGATTAGACTGAAGGTCCAAAGCATGTTTTTCTCAAAAAGACTCATAATTCCTTACTGTCAGTATGAAGACCAGTGGGAATTGCTTGATGTTTATCATACCACTTAAGAGACTAAATTATCTGCCTTCAATCTGTGCAGGAAACTGGAGTATATGGGGCCTCTGATTTTAAAACTTAGAGTTACATTGACTAAACTAAGATCTCCAGCTTAAAATAACAAAGTAATGGAAACAATACGATGTTCAAAATGGGGATAAATACTGTCAAAGCAAATTTTGAGGGGAAGTAGGTTAACTGGCAAGTGGGAATGACTTTTATGTTGAAGACATGTAAAGAAGTGCAGAGCATTTCTCAGGAAATATGTTATCCCCAATCTGCTTCTGCCCCAAGATGAAAAACTTCAGCAACTTTGGAGTTTGTTTGCCATCCCCAGAATCCAGGGTGGCCATCTACTTCATGGAAGAGTGGAGGAAAGGATCTGCTTTGCCCTCTTGGAAATTATCTCTTGAGTGCTATGCTAGGAAGCCTTGTGACTCTTGGGTAATACCACAGGGCTTGCTTTTCTTGGAGATTGTTTGATGTCAATTTCTGCCAAACTCCTCCTCCTTTTTGCTCTCCAGTGACAGCTGTGAGCACAGGTTCTTCTGGGTCATTCTCTCAGCCATGTTATGGAGCCAAATGTGCTTATTTCTCAGCACTGTATTTGCAGGGTTGCCGTGATGAGTCATGAAACAAAAACTTGACAAATTGAAGTCCCAACAGTTATGTTATCCACGCCTGAAAGAAAAATATTTAAATTCTGATGCATTCTATCCGGAAGAACAAAAGCAAAGACAAGGAAGTGAAGACCACCTCAAGCTCAGCTGCAAAAGAAGGATTGAGTGCTTTGTTCCCATTTGATTGGAATAATGAGCTCTGGGCCTGAGTCACCTGTTCTAGGATATGGAGTACCTTTTGTTTGGGAATAGCTGGCTTTACAGGAGCTGCCATATGAGAAGTGTTCAGAATCCATCGTGCTCTGTAGAAAACATAGCCACAGATCCTCTAAGCCCCATTTTGATTTCCTTCCATTATTGCCAGGAACCTAAGAGTGGCTGCAGCAGCTCTTTGGTGTTAAGAAGGCCCTTAAGGACAGCATTTCATTTCTTTAGAAGATTAAATGTCAGCAAGGCAAAGAAGCTTTACATTTGTATGCAAAATGTTTAAAAAAAATTAAAAAAGCAGCCACCATTTTGTTTTATAGATGCATGCACTGTTATAAATGCTCTTGTACCCATCTTGGAATATAGCTTGCTAGTAATCTTTGCATAGGCTGTTTGGTCCTATTAATACTTGCTATGAATGATCACTCTCCCCATTTTAAACGTGTGTTCATGAGAAGGCCATTTTCTGCCAGTATCATGAAAAGTCCATTATTTCATGCAAGAAAGGCAAAGATTAACATAATACATCAGAATGCCCCTTATTCTTTATTGTTCTGAGATCTAAGACAACATATTTCCTTTTTTTACAGAATATTTAAAGGACAGATGTCGGGGGTCTGGTGCTTTTTTTCAATACTGGACCACCAGATCTTTTCATGCATTAGGGGTTCCAAGTTCATGTGTAAGAAAGTACATTATAACATAGCAAACCTGACAACTTGATTTTATTGCCTTTAGAAAGAGGGTCTTGACATCCCAGATTAAAAAAAAAAAAACCTGTGGAATTTTTCTTAGTGGCTGTGGAACAGTTATTAAAAAAAAGACAAAAAGGCAAAGCCCAACATTGTTAGCATCCGTGAATTGTGGGGAAAGTGTGTGCAAGTGTGCTACATAGGTGTAACGTGATATGTAGCTAGCTTAAGGCTAGATCTGCGCCCCACAGGCATCAACAAGAGCAACACCATAAAATCTTCCCTATACTTCAGTTGCTTTTGGATCAGGCTATGTGTGGTGTGGCCTTGGTTCAAAATAGTAGCAATAATGTCCATAATTAATATTTAGCCCTGGAGGGGAGTAAAAAAGCTGTCCCCCATTAGCAAAATTGAAAGAATCACAGTCACAATTGTGACTATATTAAAGTATTTGTGGCAGGAAACCTACATTTTTAGTGAGTTTTTCTAGAGAAAAAAATGAGTTAATCGGGTAAAATGTCAAGTTATACATTAAAAATAAACACCTGGCAAAGCACTGCCACATCTGGAGGACGCCACAGTGTTTAAATTACATTTGGCTTGTCATTCTGTGTTTCGCAGCTGTTACAGCACAGAGAAGGATAATTAAAAGCAGCAGGTTACCATGGTATTTAATTGACTGCTGCTGAACAATTTGTGTGTTTGAGATCTGAGTGAAAACCATCGGGCAAGTTGTGACTTTGGAGGAGGAAGATGATGTTTATGAGTGACAAAGAGTTTACTGAAGCCATTTACCTTATGCTCTGGGGCAAGAAGTGAAGATTTCAGAGCATTGAAAAGCTGTAGGAATCATAATGTAGTTACATTAGGAAGGTGCTTCAAGCAGAATAAACTCTATCTTCCTTAAAGAGAAATCCCAAATAATACACTAACATGCCACAATATTAGCTAAGGCTCTGAATCACCAAATAAAGAAGGGATTACCTAAAAAAACATAGCTGGATACTGACCAAAAGAAAAAAAAAAAAGGAATGAAGGAAATTGGTTTTGGTAGTTTGACTGTTTTTCTGGTGCTCTGACCTCAGGCCCCAACTCAGGTACAAACAGGTTCATTTCAGGATTGCAGATGACACATAGCAGAGATTCCCCTTCAGTTTCCAGCTGGGGGGGAGCTCAGGAGCCTCCTGTGATGTGCTTGTAACTTTGGATTTGAACACACAAAAACTCAAAGTGGCATGACAGCTGAATCTTTCACTTTGCCCCAGCAACTGTTTATAACCACATTCCTAGAGAGAAAAGCAACCTTTTCACCTTTGATAAAGACCTGTTGTGAGCTGGTGGCAATCTTCAAGTGAGTGCCAGGAGCTACATGGAAATTTGAAGACTTTCACCACTGCCTAGTATGGTCCAAATAGATAATGGTGAGCTGTGTTTGGCTAAAGTCCAGAAATTCCAGATAGGCATTTGTTTGAGTTTACTGAGGTTTCATTCAACATTTCATTATTTTGCATCTTCATCTAGAAAAAAAAAAAAAAGACAAAAAACAAACTTTGTCTCAAGCTACTAAACACCTCACCTTTCTTCTGTCCTGAAATCTTTCTGATGCAAAGTGGCCTGGGGTAATCGAAACAGTGGTATGCCACCTCCATTACAACCCACCAAATGTTCAGATATTATGTATTAGGCTGGCTGTTTCCTGAGATAACTAGAAACAAGCATGATTTTCAAGTGTGACTTGAATTCTTTGTGTTTGCCATGATTTCTGAAACTGCAAGGTGCAACCCATGTTATGTGTTCTTGCTTTTCTACATAATCTGGCAAATAAGGAACTTTTTTTTTTTTTTTTACTTAAAAGAAAAACCATGACTCTCACATGTTCACTTATCTCCAGAGGCCAAAGTTTAAAGAATGAAAACCAATGGATAAGAAGGGACTTTGAGTTTCAACCCTGTGATCTGAAAGATCCAGAGCAGTAGAAAACCATGACAACATAACAAGTGTCTGTTTTTAACTGAAACACTCATGTAATAATAGCTAACGAAGTAATTTCATTGGAGTTAATTAGCAGGCACTACATGAAGCGTGAGCACTCTGCATTGTCAGTGGCAGAGATTTCTTCCTTTCCATGGGTGACATAGCTTCCTCTGACAGGGGAGCAAACCAGGCAGGGAAGGGAGCTTTAGCCCTCACCCTTCCCATCCCTACCTGCTGGCAAAACTCAGCTGAGCAGCTGCAGAGAAGGAAATGGCCACAGAGATAATTCCTCTTTTCAGGGCAGTGCAATTACATGCTGCTCCTCACTCCAGGTCATGCCAGAGCCAACAATGATTTGCCTGTGCATTTTCTTCTGTATCCTTCTTTTAAGGTGCTCCAGGCTTCTTACGATATCATCTAAGCTTCATAGTTGATGTTGACGGAAAAAGTAAGCAGTCAGGGATACATGATAATATTTTTCTTTTACTTTGCACTTCCTCACATTGCATATGCTTGGTTTTAGTTGGGGGAGAGAGAGAGTGGGTGTATCAGGAGTTAGGAATCAGTTGGCTTATTTTCAAAATAATCATAAATAATTTTTGGTTGGGATTACACTAGACTTGTTTTGTGTTTCTTCTCTACACAGTTCTCTTCTTGAGAGACTAATTAGAGTAGAGTAACTTACTGTAGAGTAGCAGTGCAAAGCAATTATAAAAGTGCTAAGCTTTAACTTAATGTGACCCTTAGTCAAACGTTTACCTATGAATTTTCTCCTGAAGAAATATTATGGGTTGTTTGGCCTAAAGATTCCTTCAGGAATGGTATCTGCCTCCTCACCCACAGCAATACCAGAAATCTATATCACATGAAACATCAGTTCTTTTCACTTACAGCGTATTCCAATCAAATTCACTCGAAGTGTGAGAAAACATGGGCTAAACCCCAAGATCTCACATTTAGAACCTCAGTACTGTAAATCGTTGCTCATATGAAAAATCCTTAGCCATATGACTATATTCTTTTGTCAATAGTTTATTTTTACACTTATTTATTAGATGTTACTCAAGGGAACATCTAATGCCAGGAACAAATATTGAGAAAAAAAGTACATTTAGCTCTGTAGAAATTAGTAAGTACAGGGATGACCTAAAACAACAGAGCTTGACTTTAGCACCTCTAAATTCTACAACTCTACACTTTATTTTATGACAGTTTGTTAATGCTAAGTAAGCCATAATATAAAGAAGTTTAAAACTCAAATAATATCAAATAGACCAGACAGAGTATTAACCTAGCAAACCAATTTACTGTTATGTAATGCTACCATGCTTGAATAAAGGAAAGTATGCAAAATAACCAATTCACAGCTGTGGAAACAAAGGCAAAAGGAGAAGTTGTGGATAGCAGATAACTATTCAAAGGGAAAGCTATTTCTCTTCCATATAAAAGAAACAATCTAACATTTCTTTTTTATAGCGATAGATCTTTTGTAATTAAATTTACCATTAAGTTTTAAGGAGGAAAAAATCCCTAATTATATCATAATAAGGCATCACAGTGCCTTATTTGGTATGATTTATTTGCTGGTGTTCATTGACTGATCATTATGTTTCAAGGTTGTGTATTTATTTGCCAGTGAGGCCTTGAAGGAGCTACGTTTCCTCACTTCAGATTGTAACGAAATGCCTAAAAGTTGTGATCCCACCTGTCTTCATCTTAAGACTATATCCTAGCAGCCAAGAAAAAATTAATAACCAAGGTGGCACATAGGACTGGTGACCAGTGATTTGAACACAGGTGCTTTGGCTTCTAATTTTATTCCTGCCACAGACATGTCTTATGACCATAGACTTTCCCTCTGAATTTCTACTTGATTTTCCCTTGGTCATTTCTGTGTACGTTGTTCAGGTTGTGTTTAGGCTTTGAAACAAAACAGTGAAGCATGTGTGTAAGTATTTATTACCAGGCCAGGCCAAAGGACTTGGCACTTTGCAGAATTTAAACTCTATTTAAGATTTATGCTTTTACAATCTGTGTATGCAATTAATTAACATGCACTCTATGTACTAGTCTGCAATGGAAGTTTGTTTCTAGGAATCAGGACATGATATTTAGAAAAAGTAAATTCAAGCAGAGTGATGGACTTCTCTTAGGTGGTTTTTGTTTCATTTTGGGGGGTATTTTTTGTTTGTGTTTAATAGATGTCTTTCTCCAGATCTCTTTATTAGGGAAGAGAAGTATGAATATCTGTTACACAGCTGATACTGAAAAGCATTAAAACATTTACTCTGAATAGTTAATCATCTGATTCTGTTCTTCTACAGAGCCAAGACTGGACACAAAAATGTCATGTTGCTCTGTAAGCACAGCATAAAGAACTGGGAAATGACACCTGGGAAAAGATTGGAACATCGCTCTACTTAGTGCCTAGAAAATCCTTAATATGCAGCAAATGTACCTAGATAAGTACTTTGATACAAGCAAATCTAAATCATCCTCTGACTGTGATTAACAAAAGCTGGAGGAGTTGCTTCACAAAAAGTCCTCAATAGTAATATTTCCAAAACTAGTGATGTTTTCTTTGCTTAGAGCTTTCCCCCTTTTGCACAGATTCCTGTTATCAAATACATACATTCTGCTTGGGAAAGAACAGAAATGCAATGCTGTTTAGTACTGTATGCCTACTGGGAATAAACCATAATCTGATTTAGAAAAGGGTTCTGGAAGAAGCTAAAATTTTATATTTGTTTGCCAAGTTGCAAAGGATGATATTTGAGATACTTAATACCAGTCCCTCATCACAATGCTGAACACTACTCTGCTGCCTGACATCGTGAAAGAAAAAAATGTTATATGAAAAGAGTTTGATATATTTTACACTGATAAACCTTTCTTTGCAAATCTTCCAGTACTGGTAAGGGATTTGGTAGCATTATTTCCTCATTACTGATCAGAGAAACTAAGGCGCAAATGACTTTTCAGAGGTCACCCAGCAGGAGTACTTCTTAGTTCTTTGCACTACCTTTATTTAAGAAGCAGTGATATTTTTACTTGTATTTTTCAAATTTGAATTCATTCTCTAAATTCCCTTTGAAGTCAATGGCTGAGTTACCAATTAAAATTAATTGCTCTACCTTGGCCTGCATTATTTTATGGGGATTATGGCAAAGCAGGCCATTGAAATGCTTTGAAAGTAGAGGCCAAATCAAGACAAACTCAAGACATACATGAAAGCCCAGTGTGCTATGCTGAGAAAAGTATTCCCATGGCCTGCATGAATTGCATGCAGCCTCCCCTCCACAGATGTGCAGAGTTAATAGCTCTTTGGAGTAAACTAGCCTGTGACAAGCAAAGACGGGGATCTTGGGCTCTTGCAGGAAGCAAAGACAACACCTGTGAAATCATTGAAAACTAGGCTGAACACTGCATGCCATCAGCATGAACCAGTGGCTGAGTTAATCTCTGCCAGCTCTTTATTTTCCTCAGTTCTGTTGATTTTGCCAGCTTTCATTCCATTGCTTTTGTTTGGCTTTACCTTCAGAGATTGCTATTTTGATCAAATACCTTTTCTTTCTTCCAAATTGTGCTCTTAAATCTATGCCTGCAGCTTCCGACATCTTTTTCTTTCCATTTTCCTGCATTGTGAAGGAGTAGATACAGTCAGGGGGAAAAAAATGAAGCTTATACATGTTATCTCCATTGCATATTTGTAGAAAAGGTATTCTATCTTTTTTCCTAGTAATACAAACTAGCATTCACATTTAGTAGTTTGCAGTGTCCATATTCAGCAAAAAAATGCTGATTTATTAGTTGTATTTTCAATACAGTGGAATTGCACAGACCATCACAGGAAGATTTTAAATTCTTTGGATCTGACTGTTCATAAAATCAGAATTCTGCAAATTAACTCTATAAAAATAATTGCTAGTAATATAAAGGCTTGTCCAATCATGTCAGGATTTCAAGGAATATGCAAAGAGACAAAAAGCTGTTTCTGAGCTTTATGTTGAACAGTAAACTTGAGATGATTTTAGGTTCAAAATCCTGTAAGGTTGCATATGTAATTGCATGTTTTCTGAGTGCCTCACTACACTTCCTTCTGACCATTTATATTAATATATACATAATAATACAAAGGGGTAAAAGAGAAAGGGGAAGACCTCATGATCTTCCCCAGCTTCATGAGATCTGTGAAGATGGCCCCTCTTCTCACACAACATGTGGCCACTATAGGAGATTCAGTGCAGTCTGCCATTCACCCCATATCCTGGAGGTTCATCTTGCATCTCAGATTATCAGTTCTGTACGTAAACACTGCATTTAACTTCCACTCAAGTCCAGGCTTGTTAAAAGATAGATATGCAACGAAGAACTTTCTCCTCTAAGCCAGTCTGTGGTGAATATTAGAGATGTTCCCTTGTTTGGCTCTCACACACATGCTTCCTACGGTTTACTGGAAGTTTACAACCATTATGATTTACGCGGTTGTCTGAAACTAACTCATCATGTGAGGTCAGCTGCTGTCAGAAGTGCCTCTTGAAAAAGATTATGATAGTTGCATTGTGCTCAAGACTGAAAGAGAAGAGGCTGGACTTGCACCACTGAAGGGAGTCATCTGGACTGATCAATGTGAGGAAACTTGCACTTACCACAGTTGCTTCATTCTGAAATAGAGAAAATTGGCTCCATTTGACTAAGGTTTCCATGATTCATATTAAGCAAAACAAAATAAAGCATAGTAAAGGTTATCAGCCATAAAACCTGGTTTTATTCTTCTCCAAACCCACAGCACATATTGCCTTCATAAAGTGAGAGACTCAAGCAACTAATTTTTATTCCCATAAGTAGAGAGAACATAGGTAAGTTCTCCCCACCATGCAGCTGACCTACTTCAGAAAAGTCTGCCACACACTGGGAGAAGAGAGTTTCCCAAGCACTTAAGTGGTAGGAGTTTTGAGATAAAAGAGTTTCTTAAGACACTGGGATCATGGGTCTGTTGACTGATAGAGCGCATCTGAGAGCTGCTCTTGAAAACTTCCTCCTGTGGTAATACCCATGACATTTGTTCTGACCCTGCTGCAGTGCTCTGGAAAGTTCTGCAGAACAATCCATGGCCAGAATATTAAAACAGACATTGTTTTGTGTGTCAGGGTGGATACCTTATCTCTGTACAAGTCTGCCTAAGATAAACTGAGGGGAGTGAAGGATACAGACATCTTCACTTTTTAATGACTTAAAAGTCTTTTTCCTCTAAGAAACAGAGGCAAATCTCAGTTAATCTTCTCCTTTTCTTACCAAGAATATGCACTCTTTCTCCCTCTGTATGCAACCCCTTTTCCAGAGTTTTAATCAGGAACCATAAGGGCTCACTTCAAATTCAAAGGGGGTCACTCACAAAGTAAGTGCCTTGAGCATGCTCTTTCCCTTTCTTGGGAAAGTTTGAACTAACTTTTCAGACGTTCAAGAAGGTAATTTTCTCCAATTGGGGGAAAAAGAAAAACAAATAAAAATTAAAAAAAAAAAAATTATCAAAATATTATTTAAATGTGTTCTTAAAGAGAAAAGTAAGCCCAGCAAGAAGTTGGAGTAATATCTGGTACTTCATAGCTGAAACACCAGTAGTTATTTTACACTCCTTTTCTCTTTTTTTCCTGAGGAGATACCTGCAAGGCTAAAGAGATTCTTCTTCCCTCCTGGTGTAGGACTTACTTGCAGGTGAAGATAATCAAGCTCCGGGGTAATGTCACCAGTCCTGCAGGGCAGCAAACCCCAGATCAAGGCAAAGCTGCTCAGGTGGTGTGAGCCATGTCCCCTCTGTGAGCTCCCCAGATTACTTCTTCAGCTGCTCTGCTACCTAGTACAGCTTTTCCAGGGCTTGGTGTTTTATCAGGTCCCCGCTCAGATCACATGTAATATTTAGGAATATATAGTCTTTTTAAACATGTGGATCGTTCTAAAGCAGGTTTCCATTTCTTAGCCCACAGGTAGCTCTGAATTTTAAAACAGTTTTTTCCTTCCACTAATAGGATACCTGTAGGCAAAGGCATTCTCCCTCTCAGCTGTACCTTTTTCAACACAGGGCTGGAAGCTGTTCCCTGAGATATGACAGGAACAGGCTCACTTAAGCCTGGGTATGTGAACCAGACTTCTGTGTTCCATTACCGCTGCAAACCATTACCATTTTCCACTTTGTGGAATGCCTCTTCCTTTTATTTTTAACAGAAATGCCTCCCAAACACAATAAAACAACATATGTAAAATGTTCAGGCCTGTCTGTTAGCCTTTTCTACTTATTTCCTCTTCTTTCCACTGGATACCTACAGGGTGCATTGCTTCTGTCTGTAAACTTTTGGGAATTTGTTTTCTCTGTTTGCTTTTTCTTTTGAGGAGGTGTTTTCTCTTTTAGGTGCTGGGCCTCAGATTTTTATGTGAAAGGAAGCTGGGTTTTACGTAGTATATAAAACTGATGAAGCCTTAAAAAGAAGTTGATCCCCATCCTCCTTCCTCCCCTTCTACCCTTGAAATCCAGATATTGAGAAGACAAGAAAAACAGTCTGGTGAAGACAAAGGGAGCAAAGGAAGTACAAGTGGACATGCCTGAATGTAATCTGGTTGTATACCCACTTTTAATCTGGTTGTATACCCACTTTAAAGTATGGTCAAGTTGTTAAAGAACAAAAATAACGCAGAGTAACATCTGTAGGTTTGAGCAAGCATACTTCTGACTAATTGTGCTAGGGTGGGGTGTCACTCTTATCTAATGCAGAACCATGTGTCTTTGGAATGAAAAATATATTGTAAAAGACATTTTGTAAATGTAAATAAGGTGGAGGAGTCTCAGCACTTTATTAGGAGCTGGTGGTAATTGATGACACGTAGCTTAAGTGAGGCTTTACTATCCAGTAGAGTTATGACAGTGCCTCAGGATTCGATGCTAGGAAGCCACAAGGAGGTGTTAAAAGAGGCACTGGGAGGCTCCAGATTTTCCTCAGCAAGAACTCAGAAGAACTTCAAATAATTAATATTCCACTTTGACAAAGGAATAACTTCTCTAGATGCATTACACTGGCTTTTCTTCTGTTTCTCCTCTCTGAAAAGCACTGTTTTATTTTCTATTTGATTCATAATTGCAAGGGTTTCTCAGGTTTCTGTTGGTGACCTAACCTGGCTTCTGTTAGTGAGGAGATTGCTGAATCTGGCCCTTACTGCTGGCAACTGAGTATAAGTAGTCAAGTAAGAGTGGGTGGACTACAAGTAAGAGTGGTGGACACAGTGAGACAATAAGAAGGTGGAGACTTGTGCTTCCAAATCCTCCAGGTGTGTAAGGACACTTCCCCCTCGTCATCTAACACTTTATGATGAATAGGAACAGAGAGCAGCAAAGTTTACAGTTATTGCTGTACACTTCAAGAAAGCCAGCCATCAGGCTGTTAACCAGATTGGTCTTTGCTGAGTATCAGAAATCAAAGAGGCTTCATTTCTGTCTATCTGTATGGAGTACAGGCAAGAGACAGGCATTTGACTGGTGCAGCCCTGGCTGTAAATACATTTATAAAAATGCACTGCATATATAGGGCACCAAAACCATATCAGACAGACAGGTCCTGGTTGCTCCTCCAAGGCTGAAAATCCCCTCAGCAGCCCAGGGCAGGCACGAGGACAGGGGCAATGCTCATTGCCACCTCTGAGTGAGAGTTGTCTGCTCCACGTTCACAGGCTTTGACACTGCAGAGGCGAGCTCCTCTAGGGAGACTGTGAGCTGCAAAGCTGCCAGGCGACAGTGGCTTCCAAGGGCAGCAGACCCCAGGGGCTGCTGTGAATGGCGCTGGGGACTGCAGAGGTCTTGCTTGTAAGTAGTCTAAGGAGCCTGGCTCTGATTCTCTCAAATTTGTGCCTTGGGAAATGCAATTACTGCTTGGTCTGGGAAGGGATTGCTTTAGTATTGCTCTAGCAGGTCCACCTCCCTGGGCCTGAGACTGTGGTCACTGTGCTTCTCCGTGTGCCAAGACTATAATGAATGACCAGGATCTGCATGAGGAAGGTAGAGAAACAAAAGGTATGGGCAATTCGATTCACTGGAGGACCTCAGTCTGAAAGGAAACCTTTCCCCTTCATACTTGTTAAAAGCTAAGGGATCCAGCATCCTTCTTTTTCCCAGTCTTCTCTTTCTTCGTTCCAGAATGGCCTGGCTTGAGGATTGAAGGACTAGGGCAAGAAACTGGAAGGGAGATATGAATATATGCGGGAAGGAGGAGGACCTACTTGTCCTATAATGGATCTGTTTGGTGGTGGGGTTTGTTAATTTGGTAATAGCAGCCTCTGGTGGTTTATAGCACCCCTTACAGTTGTTTAGTGAATAGCAGCTTGTTATAGAACTGCTTGTGTTAGAAATATCAGTATCAGTTCCCAGGAGGAAATTGTACTTTAATGCAAGCCAGCTTTCCAAGACTAGAAAATGATCCCACTCTCTTCTTTTATGCCCAACTTTACTATAAAGAACAAACACATTCCCCAAACAATCATCAGCATTTCCTTTTTATGCTGGGGATGTGCTTCAGATAATGTCTTATTCAGGACACAGTAAAAACAGGGGGCTGCAACTGAAAATGAGGGCATATCTGGCCCCTGCTTTGAAGGCTGTGCCAACCGACCAGTGAAGGCATGTGCAAAAAGTATCATTATCCCAATTTTACAGATAAGAAACCAAGGTGCAGAAAGATTGGTTCCCAATATGAGCTGTGCATGCAAGGAACAGAGATGAGTGGGGTGGTGATCTGTACTTCATGGCCTATGGAAAAAGCAAAATCTACGCAACAGATGCAGTCTCTATTTTGATTTTGTTACTAAACCTTACACCTCAGAAACAATGTGGAAAACCTGATTACAAGAAGGGTATAGGCAGAAACATCCCAACTATTTCCTTTTGTATTCGGCCTTTTTAAATATTATATGCACATGCTTCAGGCCTCATGCATCTGCTATAATCCTGAGGGCTGGTGTAAGAAAAGGAAAATACAGAACCATATTGCAACAGTTGTTTGCTGTGAGAATGCGGTGCATGAGCTCTCCCTAGTGGGATCACCGATCCCTGCACCGAAAGTACTGTGGCTTGTTGTGCTGCATTTGATCCACAACATTCCTCGAGGAAGTATGTCTACTGACCATGTACTCAGAGGTGTCCTTTTCTGACAATTAGTTCGATGCAAGGAGGACTAGTGATTCAATGAAGGAACTTAATTTTGAGAGAAGTACTGCTCTGCTTTTGTACGACCCTCCAGGACACCTTAGGATTCCTGAAAAGCTTCCTTTGTTCTGCCTGCAAAAAAGATCAAATGAATGATACAGTCAATTTTTCTTTTTTATTTTTTTTTCTTCTCTGTAGCAGCAACTTCCAATGAGTGTATTATTTCAGTTTCTCAATGTTATTCATTTTTAATCATAAAATTGTGGTTTACGTGAATGTCTTGTGAAGCAGAAATCTCCTCTTTGCCCCAGTACCCAACCATACAGTAAATGATAGTACTAATAAAAAGTGAATCATATCTCTTCTCCAGCACTCTGAATCCTAGATTTGAAAAAGCCAGTGGTTGGAACTGACTGTGATTTTAGATCGCATAAGACTGAAATGTATATATACTTCAACAAATCCCTTGTCACTCATTGAAAACCTTGCTAGTTTTCAGTGGGAATTGTGATTTACTGATGGTTCTGCAAAGGTCATGGTCATCTTCTCTTCCTAAAACCATATGCATTTTGGGGGTGTACTGCCTTCCAGGGAATGAAAATTGAGAGCTGCCAAATTAAGGCAGACACATTAAAATTAGAAATAAGATATATGTATTAAACACTGTAGAAGATTAATCACAGCATGAACTAATCATGAAAGGGGTACATTCTCCAACTCCTAGAGTTGTCCAGGCAAGTCAGGATACTGTTCCAGCGGTAGGTTTAAGCCCACAGCATGTGCTTTTGGACTCAGTTGTAATAGTAAATGCATGGAATTCCCTGGGCTTTATTATGTATGACTGGCTGGATGAGTTAATGGTCTCTCTGGCTTTGAAACTATGAATATATGAATTACAAAACCTTAAAGAATTGGGCGGGATTTCTTAAGAGTTATTTATGGCACAGATGTGCTGAAAATGCACAACAGTTGCTTTCCTAAAGTGAAAAATTGCTTTTAGTAACTGTTTCCAAACACAGCTTTTTGTTCATATTTTTCATAATTGGATTAAATTGTATTTTTTGAGATCAAGTTTGGACTCTTTCAGGTCATATTTTCAAAACTATGAAGACCCATGACTTCGACAAAGTAGTGTGATCAAATGCCTTCATCAATAGCTTAAATTAACAAACAAGACCTATGAGCATCTGTTCCTTAAATAACCATCCCTTTATTCTGTTGAATGGTATTTAACATAAATTTTCAATTAAAATAATTCCTCTGTTATTGCATTATGTTAGTTGAAGAAAAATTTGAATGAGATTAAATAAGTGTCTGCATTTTATTCCTTATTTTCATCCCCACTGAAAATTGTATAGGTATTTAAACTAGCATACACACAAAAAGTAACTGCAAATATTCATGTGTTTATCTGATTCCAAATATATATTTTTATAATGTCAAACTCTAAAACAACTCAGTGAAAATCAAAACGTGATCAAAGTCTTTATCTTGTGGTCAGTAGAAATTGTCCCATTGACTTGAAAGAATTTTGGAGGAAAGGTTTTTAGAGTGCTTGTTTTAAACGAAATTATTGTCTTCTCTAACACCACTGTGGATTGGAGAATAATCTCTAGGAAGTTTCTTTGAAAGTGAACAAACATTTCCCACACTTATCCAATGCCTGAAAAACTACAGGTGACTTGTCGTTCAGCTCAGCACCTCATCAGACATTACTGTCAGGGCAGACCATCCTCCTAGGTGAGGTTCTATATGTAGATGATTTAGAAATAAAAGTTTAACTTCTTATCCCATGGGAACAGTCACTTCCTGGCCTTAACCATATTCAAAGAACCCCTTTCAAGCTCTTCATCATTTTTGAAGTTGTCTTATTTAAATATTCCACTTGCATAGTTCAGCACTGGTTGTTAATACTGAGGAGCTGTACACCAAAACCTTACAGAGACTGTATGAGGTGCAGTGTGCCATCCTTGGACCAGGACTGAAACGTATCAAAATACCAGCCTCAGGCCAAAATCCTGAACCCATAGCATTTCTAGGAGAAACAGTTTGGTAGAGATTGTGACAAAAGAGAAGAGACATGCAGAACTCACTACCTTTCCTTTGATGACCCAATGCATGTTAGTTTGCCCATTCTCAAATATAAACTCCTTTTACACCACCTACAGCCTCTGAAACAGGTTAGCCAGTTACTACAGCATAACAACACATGGAGCAGACAGAGCAATTTGAACAGGTTCCTTTATTGTAAACTTGATTTTTTGTTAGCTAAAATCCTCACTTAATCCTCAGCTGCTTCTCTAACTTCAAGTTTCTTCCTTCTTTTATATGTAAGATTGGTAGTTAATGCTTGAAAGAGGAGAGCGCTCCTTTCCAGACCACTCCAGAGGTCTGAAAGCTGACAGGAGGAAAAGAAACAATAAAACATGTTTAACTGACATATAATTTTGCTGTATCCACTGTATATGACTACACAGACCGTGAATAGGAGTTTGTGGCAGGGCATAAGAAGTGCCGATACTGAAAATTCAAGAGGACATCTGTATATAATTACAGAGATGGAAGATTCTCCTTGGGGGAAAAATCAACTCACTATTGTATTTTGAGGGAAAGTAGTTTTTTCCTTCTTTAAGGGAGGAAAGTTTTCCTTCTTTAGTTCATACGCATAGCATATTATCCCTTCTCTGAGAGGTACAGAATTTGTTACGTATTTTAACTGCTCTCATAGTATGTTCTCGTCCTTCACAACAACATCCTCTCAGCAGAACAAGCACACCACAGTTCTGACATAGAAGATGGGACCTCAGCTACATCCATTGCCAAGTATCACTTCTTCCATAATCAGTGCAAGAGCTCATTGTATTACCTGCTGGAGAAAATGGGCCCCCATAGGAATAAGGGCCCTTCTGTGCCAGCCCAGCACTCACTGAACATAACAGGAGCCATCCACCAACTTCTGTGGGTATAGAAGAGGGATGCAAAGATGGAGAAAACCTTTAAGTTACACATTCACATAGGAAACCTAAATCTCTGTGTCTTTACTGTATATTCCTTTTCTATGCCTTCCTATCAGGCATGAAGACACAACTGATAACAATACCTTACACCACCAAGCATTCTAACTGCCTACATGATAATTGTGTTCAGAGGTTTGTACCTCTGCTCCTGGGTGACCTCCTTGCAACCCCCAACTAACTTAAAAATCCAGGTGTAAAAGAAAATGTAGTTCCCTTTATGCTCTTATGATGATACAATTGAAGCACACCCATGCATAGGAATTGAATGTGTGTGGTGGTCTCAGAAGGTTTGCACTAAACTCAGAAAATAATCCAGAGCCTGGATTTATGCGACCACAGAAGAAGGAATTGCCTGCACATCTGAAGCAACAGTAGCATACGTAAAAGTAATTTTACAGTTGGAGGAGTTTGGCAGGAGGTAGGAAATAATTTCTGATGCACTACATAATGGAAAAGAACAGCTCAGATCCCAGACCAGGACCATCCAGTCTTGAGAAAGCTGGTAGGACAGCCATTCCTGCTTATGGGTGTGCGTACACAGTCCATAGGTGCACACCCACACGTATGTAAGCAGACTTTTATTATGTAGGACAGAAAAGATGCCTGGCTTTTTATCACTTTTCGAATATGTGTGCTGTCTTTCATAGGAGAAGACTAACAGGGTAAAAGATGCCTGTGTTGAAACATAATCATAAATAAGAAAAATGTCTGAAAAAAGCAAACCTAGCTATCATAATACATGGAGAAAACTGTTGCTAAAGAATTTTATACAAAGAGAAAGAAAAAAGAGGATATTAAAAATAGAGAGGAAATTTATTTTTGGTATGAGTCTGCTTTTCTTCCCTTTGGCCTCCCTTTTATTTCTTCAACACCTTAGTTTTCATTTTTCACCCTGTGTGTAGTTCCTCAATCAATTAAAATGGCATGACAAATTTTGTCTTCCGTCCTCCTTCCAGTTCATTAAAAAATACTAGCCTTCAATTTTTTATGATGTTCTGCCTTGATACCTTCCAATTAATTATATGTAAAATTCTATAAAGTGTCAAAATTGGATTCAGAGATGAAAATGTATAATTAGCAATTTTGTTGGAATATATTTCCAGCATTTGGTCCCTTTTCCCCAGCAGGAAGATGAAATACCATAAAGTAGTAGACCCCCTTAGGAAATAGGGGATAGCAATGCTGGGAAGTCCCAGCTGTGGTGAAATCAATGGGACCAGAATTAGCTTCTCCCCATTTCTTTTGCACCAATCAGTTCTACCCCTCTCTTAACTATGTTTTTTGAAAGAAATGTAATCTTTATTATGTGCCTTTCAGTGAAAGGGAGAGTTACATCTGTTGCAAAGTGACCCAGCATACTGTTTGGGGGAACTACTAGCTGGATTTCTAAATGGTTAAGGCTGCCTCTGCTTCTGTTATTTGCATTCATTAACTTAAGAGAAAGGATGACACAGAGCACCCTGAGTGTTTCTGAAAATGTGTTCTTCTGCATATACCCTCTTGTGCATGATGAGGCAGGAAGAGATGAAGGCTTGACTCTCCACAACACTGATTTCTCCTTGTATCAGTCTGACTGCAAGAAAGGGTCTTCCTTTTCCTCGTAACCTTGGCATCCTCTAGATATAGGTGACCATTTTCATCCACTGCAAGACCTGTTCATGCTGACAAAGCACTTAGGTTAACACCACTTGAACACTTTGCTCTGGGTACACAATCTGCATCAGAGGAAAGGAAGTACTGTGATATTGTTTGAGTTACAGTGTGACAGGACCCTGCATGCACACCCACCCCATCCGCACAGTCTGCCTGCATGATCTGAAAGCCAAATCACTTGTGGTTTTGTTGTGTAGCCTTGAAAAGTGCTGTTTGAGGAAGATCCTCCACCAGGCATGTCTTCCTTCTCTCTGGAGCTATGTTGCAGCCATACGCATGCCCAGAAATGTATGCCGTTGATCATCACACAGTGACTTTACTTCCTGGCTTGATTTTGGACCTATCCCATCTCTATGGGATTGCCTGGTGACTGCTGGACACCAGCTGACCGAGGCTGCTGTCACCAGACCTGCTCTGCTTTCCTGGCATGGCCACCACAATGGGTCATTGCTGGGATGGGCACTGCCCCTGCGGCCAAGTGTCACCCTCAGATCCAGCTCCCCGCCCCTTGCAGAGCAACCCACTCCTGACATGCAGCTCTGAAGTTGTTTTCTCTAACCCACCTACAGTGATAAGGTTGGTTTATCACTCTGTCTTTCCACAAGAGCTGTGCCCCCTGGAACCCTGTGTCTGGATCCATGGGGTTCATCCCCTTTTCTACTTTGATCAAGTAAGTCCATCAAACACACAACACTGAGAGGACAGGATTGCAGGTCTCTGTATTATATAACCCTTAATCTTTTATTAAGACAACCGGTATGTTTCTTCCTGAGTTAATTCCCACCTGCTGGGAGAGGCTGGTAGAGTCTGCCCATCCTGTCCATGCTTGCTCTCTTCATCTGTCTCAGAGCCTGGCAGATCTCACCGGTGCTCCCTAGGTGGTCCTGCTTCTGATCCCTTTCTAGGATGGCAATACCTTTAAACTCAGGCCTACCACACCATTCACTGGCATGGAGTCAGTTCCAGGCTATTTTCCAGCAATCATCCCTTAGATTCACTGGCATCTCCTATTGTGATATTTCTGGAAGTTTCCCCCTTTTCAGCTGCACTGTAAATAACACTCTGTCTTCTGACAGGGTACTATTTTGCAAAGAAATCAATAGGTGGACATTATTTGTGCAGAAAAATTACTAGTTCCTTCTTCACTAGGGTTTACATGAGCTTCACTTGCAACATCCAGGGCTGAGACCAAAACCGTTAAAACTATTGTTTAGAGTAGCTTTTTGAACAGGCCTGTACTAAAAGCAAGACAAGGGGAAAAAAATGCCATTTGCCTGCAGATGTTAAGGGCTTGAACGGCCTCCTGCAGTTGGTGCCCACCTTATGCTGCGTGGAGGCCCACTATAGCAGCTGCTTTTTGTGCTATAATGGATGTGTACAATAGCAGACTGCTAGCAGCCTGTCCCTGTAACAGTGGGACAGAGGATAAGTAGTGCACAACTGTCTTCCAGACCAACTGGATTTAAAAATAATTATAATAAAAGTAATATTCAGGCGAGGCTTCCTATTCTTCCCAGTCTTCCTATTCTAACAGCCCTGTGGCCTGGTTATTTTTTTAGCCTCTTCTTAAAATACTATGGGAATTCTGCAGATCAGACAGGATGTTGAATTTGGCTTAATAAATTACAGATGAGGAAGATGATATGGGGATAGTTTCTTTTTATGTCATTCTTTTTCAATTAGCCTAATTTTGAGGAAGGGGGAGCTACCTGAGTGGTACAAGGGAAGCAACTTCAGAGGAGGCTGTCCCTTTCAGCTATAGTGCTGCAGTGTAGCTTAAACTTTGCTCTATTGACTTGTGGTATTCCCTTGTCCCTTTGGGAGAAGAAATGTCAGCTTGGATCATATGCATGTCAAATGGGCAATGTCTGCCTGCCGTTGCTAGCCTCCTGCACTGAAAATACCTTAAGACAAACTGCAGCAATGAGCTCTAATTCCTTTAGACCCAGTCCTAGCAGGTGTTGAACACCTGTGAATTAAGCATCAATAGGAACCCACAGCACTCAGTGCTATAAGAAGCTATGGTCTTTGCTGGTTAAATGAATATGCCATTCAACATTAAAAAAAAAAAAAAAAGTCATATCAGTGTCTGATACAAGAGATCACACATCCTCAGCCAAAAGGGGCAACGGTCAGGGTGACAGCAGTATATCCTATGTGAATACGCTTAATCACCTCTCTAGTCCTCATCACCCTCTGATGGTGGTGATGGTGATGGTGAATGATGAAATTCTCACACAGGCAGAGAAAAGTTCCTGGCACTGATGAAACATTAGTGATTGTACAAGTAAGGCAGTGTTTTTCCCAGACCATAATGCTTAGGAGAACGGAACTTTGAGAAAATCTCAAGACGGTTTGTACTTCAACACATAAAAGAGATTAGGATTTTTTAAGGCAGAATGTTTAGATCTTTTCTTCATCCTTTCAGTAGCTGCACAGCACAGATTTACCAGCTGTACACAGATTTTCAGTACTACAGAAGATACAGGGTGCATCATGACTATTCTGCCCATGAAACCCCTGCGCAGCAGTCTAAATTTTGGTCTCTGCAGATCAATGGGTCTAATTTATCTGGTTTGCTAACTGCAAGTGGCTCATTTTCCACTTTGCTTCACATTCATGATACATTCTGCAGGCCTAACACTAACTATTTTTAAAGCTACTTTTTAATAAGAGAGTGAGTTCAAGACTTTGACAGGAAGGTATTAGAGCAGTTTTGGTATTCCCCCTGTCCTTCCCATATCCCAGCAGATTCTTAGATTTCCATCCCACTTAGATTAATTAGAAGTTGAACAGCCTAAGGATGATGTCCTCTGTTGTGTAATGAAGCAGTCAGAAATGAGGAGGCCATCTTGGTTTCCACCCTATTACAGCCTGTCTGTCTTGAAGTGGCCAAATAAATATTTGTCTTGATTCCACCATGGCAAATTGCTGAGCTGCACTTTTTATCTCACAAAAATACATATATTAGATATTCACAATGCTTGAAACTTTGACTGTAGTTTATGTCACCAGGGTGGCTGCTTTCATGCAAGTAAGTCTCTATGAGCTCACATTGCCATGAACCTCCCACAGTTACAAGCTGATGGTCCTTATGGCTAACACAACCAATGATAAGGGGACCTTGTCTCCTCCTGATATAGTATATTGGGCTGTATTCAGTAGTCCTTTTTTTCACATGCATCCTGACTCCTGCTTTAGCCTGTTTTTCTCTGCCAGTAGAGTGATAGCAAGCCTTCTGTTCATTATGCATGTTCTTTTATTTCTACAATAGTTGTAAAGACAGACAAGATTTTCTTTAAGGAAAGTATTTTGACCTTTACTGGCACTGGTTCCTGCTCTTCTGTCATGTTAGAGTGCCTCAGGATGATCAGAACAGCAGAATAAATGTTTCCTCTATGTATTTTCTGTTAAGAAGCTTGTGAAGCAACCTACATAGCTCATGCTGATACTGCATTTTTGAAACAGAAATCAAGATTGGTTACAGTCCCAGAAGGAAAAAAAAAAACAATATGCTTTTTATAACCGAGTCCAGAATAATCTTATGAAATCTTCAGAATTATCAAAGGAAAATGGAGGGACTGAAGCCAGAATATAGGGAACTAGTTATGTTCACTTGCGTTTTTAAGTGTTTATTTCTTGAAATCATGAACTGAGGAGGTACATTATTTTCTCTGTTTGATTGTTGTTGACTGCATTTGAAAAAAAACATGATCACAGTTCACTGTGTGGGAGTGATTCACAGACTGAAGATAGGCATTGTATATTGGCATATGTCAGGTAACCATATAGACATTGAATTTGCACATAGAAGTCCATTTTTTTGGCACAATGTCACAAGGCCATCATGCAGCTTCAAAAGGCTTAGGAGTAAGGACGGAATCCTGTCAAATTTTGAATGATCATCACAAATTAACTTGTTATTATGTTGCAGGATCTCACTCTTAACAGAGAATAAGATTTTTTTTCATGACAACTTAATCAATGGCATTTATAAATTGCATCTTCCCACAATGTAAAAACTGCTGATTGTTTTCAAGACAATCTTACACTGTGTTGAAAGTGTTGTGCCAGCTCCAATATGCAAACAACGAAAGCTTTTGTAGGGCTGGTTGCTTTGGAAGCTATTTCACCAAGTGTACTTAAGTCACTAGAAGCTGGATGTTTTGCATAAATGTATTTGGAAAACTTTTTCCCATGAGCTCTTTGTTCTTTCCATGTTGACCTCTCTTGTTCTTTCTATATTTGCTGTGAATTGTTGGATGGGGTTTCCATGAAGCAGGAGGAATAGAAAGGAGGTGGGAGGAATGAAAGCATGTCAGAACTTCTTTGAACTGTTGACACCAGACAGTTTTTGCAATCTGAGGGTGGCCTCCCAAAGTCTGCAAGATTTTCTGTTAGGTTATGTGATAAAGGTCATCTGCACACCCACCAAGGATCACAGAGCGACAATGGCAGGAGGGGTACCCCAAATAACAACCTGCGCTGGCTGTTCCCAGGCTCACCCCAGGGCCACCAGCCCATCAAATGCCCATCACACAAGGCCCAAGGAGCCCAGCAGCAGGACAGCAGGTGGGAACCCAAATCAAGGCTCCTCAGGAATGAACCACCTTGCCATGGCCCTCCCCAGGCTGTCCCAGGAGAGCCCCAGCCCACACCCAGCATGAAACCCACCACCAGAAGCCATCAGGAGCACCCCCGGGTCATGCTTCTGACTGAGGGGGGTGGCTGCCGGGGCTGGCGGACACATTGCAGGCACAGGGGAAGAGCAGCCTGGGATCCCCTAGGATTTATTGTGGGATGTTTGGGTGAGGAATCAAAGGTGGGAAAGGAGGTTTAGGTGATCTGGGGAGGACAGGAGTGGCAAAATGAGGGGCAAGGGGCAAAAAGGGCTGGTAGTATCTGGCTGGTGGGTACACTTGCAGCCATGCCCTGCAGCCAGCCACTGCAGCCTGTCCCGGCTTCTCACCAGAGTCCTTCCTCCCTCTGACACTGACAGGTCTGTGTGTGTGTGTGTGCACATATGGGGTCTGATGCAGCAGTTGGGGTCAGACGGCGGCTGGGAGCCCCATGTCCACGGTGCAGTGACCACAGTGTATGGATGTGCAAGTAAGTGTGCAAGCACCAGCAAGGATCGTGCTGGACAGGGCACTGGGCCAGTAAAGTGGCTGGGAGCCAGCGGGTGTGGGAGTCTCTGAAGGCAAGAGCACAAGGGGTTTGGCTATGGGGACAGGGGAAGTCCAGCCAGCTCTGTGTGCATGTGTGTGTGTGCACAATGGTCTGTCCCAGCAGTTGGCATGGGGTTGCAACCTTGGGGGCTGTTTGTCCCAGTGCCAGCAGCTGGAGAGCCTGGGATCCAGGGGCAGCTGCTGGGCAGGCTGAGGGTCTGAGCTGGCGGCTAGAAGGACCCACCTCATTCACTCGTGGACGTCTGTCCTTCTCCACCAGAGACAGGAGCAGGATGAGGCCCTTGGTGCTGCCTGTGTTTGTGTGAGTGCTCCAGGTGTCTGTCTGTTCCACGTGTCCGGACACATGTATAGGTACACACGTGGTGTGTACGTGTGCTCTGTGTGCATCTGCCTGCTGGGAACGCGTCTCCAGCCTTGCTGCTGGTTGGACCCAGGGATGTGGATCTGAGCAGCCTCACCTCTCCCAGGCTTTTGGATCTGGCAGGATATATTTTCCTCTAACATTTTCAACAGCTTTATATTTTGTCATTGTTAAAGAAATGGCCAAAGATGCTGAGCACTCTCATCGGTTCCTCTCTGGAACAAGAACATTGCCTACACAGGCAGAAGGGAAATAGCAACATACTCAGAGAAACATTATTTACACTTCATACTAGAATATGGATACAAATAGCTGTATATGATATAGCAATGATTTTCCCATCATTGCTGTAAGACATACTTTGTCCAACGTAAAAATCTGTGTCTTCCTTAACTATAGCACAAATTATTCCTGATATGAGGATTTTTTGAGTCATTTAAGGCTTCTAATTTTCTTTTTGTAAATGTTGTGAATATAGATCATTATTTATATACTTTCATTTGTCTGGGAGACAGTTAGCATTGTCTGCCATCCTATCCATACCATCATTTTGGCAAAGATAGATATTAATACTCTGAAAAAGGGATGGTGTTCACTAGGGAAATACCTGTTCAGTGTGTTTCTAAAGCACACTAACTCTGTACTGTACCACAGCTCTTGTTTAGAGAAGAAAATCTTGCTTTTGTAGTAAGTTGTATTGAACTTCATCTTCACTCCCAAGTGGCTTTGGAAATGTTTTCAAAGACAGATATTTTTGCTGCTTCCTGCACTTCTGATTTTCCTGTGTAGCACATTGAAGGGGAAAAGAATCCCAACTAACTCAAGCTGGACCTGCATTACACATTGTAAGCAACTCATTAAACCTCACATGAATCTCCAGTTATTGTTAGAGCCATTTACCAGAAAACGCATCTGTATTGTCTACTTCAGAATTTAACATATCTGCTAGTCTTTTGGAGTCAAACTTCATACCACAGTACTGATTTTTTCTTTCTTTATTGATTTTTTTTTTTTACTTAAATGTGCAAGTCCCTAGAATGAAGAGATGTAGGAGTGTTATAATAAAAGCAGGTTTCTGGATTTGCTGATTATAATGGATTTCAGCTACAAGCAAAGACCTATGACCAAGCAGAAAAGCTAAAATATACTAGAATTTACTGGTGGAAGGTTTTGATTTTCTTTATATGAAAGCAGTTTATCTTTGAATGCTCAAGAGCAGCTATTTTCATTATAAGGATGTGGCTTTCTGAAGATCATTTTCTAAATTTTTGCTGATTTCTGCTTGTCTGCAGTGCATGGAAGTCTTCTCTGTTACCACAGAGCTGTTCACTGTCTCCCACCAAATTAGCTAGCTGACATACAGGTTGTATTATTTAAACCTCTACTGGAAACTTACTATTTGTTATAAGTGATTCTCCTGTGTTTTCCCCTGGAAAGTAAGACTCACCCTGATTGACCCCATTTGGTGTTCCTTCAGAAGGGTTATTTCTTCCTAATGGGTCAAACCACATGCTGATTTGCTTTGGTTCTTTCAAATTCCTTTGCCTTTTGCATTTGCCAGAGAACTGATGAAATGCCAGTTCTCACAATTTCCTTGGCCAGTCATTTAGGCTGTCACTCAATGAAGTGACGAATCTGGCTTTTAAATCATTATGGGGCACCTGACGCCATAGAGAGAGAATACAAAGTGCTGCTCTGGTACAAACTCACTCTACTGCCTCAGATGCATTCAAAATGGTACCAAGGGTAGGAGACTTCATAGGAGATTAGGAGTTGTCTGCCTTTCTTTTGATGATGAAGGTGATGGGTATCAAATGTACGCACACAGGCTATCTTTATATTTCAGTGAAACAATGTCTTTTCTGCATTATTTTAACTTGGCCTCAGAAAAAACTTCAAGCACAGAAGCCTGAAGAAGTGGAAATATAAAATGAAATGTGGCATAACAGCATGGAAGATACAGTCTAGATCATCACTGTACTGCCATGTGGTTAGCCGTGCTGCAGCTGCCAAGAGGGGCAATTCTTCCTCCCACCTGCAGCGATACAGTCCTAACCCTATTCTCGCATCAGCACTAGGGAGACCATGGCTACACACCACTACATCAGGTTAAGGTAATGGCCGAGGCCATTTAGAAAACAATTGTTTACTCCAGGCACAGGTTGCCCTTCCACCATAGTTCTTCCCCCCTCCAAGGCATGCCAATCCAGGTTCCAGCAGAGCTGAGGTGTAAAATGGATCACAGAACTAAAACAAAACATACTGTCTTAAATAGGGTCACTTCAGTGCAACCTTACAAAAGGTTATCCTGGCACAGGAGAGAGCTCGGTGGATTTCAGCACACCACAGGTGGGGCAGCTGGAGAAAGAAATGTTTTCATCCATTTCCATTGCCAGAGAAAAAAAACATCGGACCTTGTTCTTCTGTTGTGTTACTACATTGCGATTCTTTCACTGGCAAAACCAAAAGAAAGGGGATCCTGGCCAGAATTTACATAGTATTTTTAAGTATTTATTTAAAGCTAGACTATTTCATAAATCTGGGTTACACCGACACACAATCCCCTTAGTCTGACCTGCCACGTCTACACCACTATGGCTGCACAGCTCTGCAAAGGAAATGACTTGTATGAGCACTTAGACTTTTTAAGGAATTTTCCAACAGACTTTCTGGTGGTTGGCTCTGAGCTTCTTTTAACAAAAAAAAACGTGTAAGGTTGGGGAGAGAAGGCTGTATTCTAGCTGGACAGGTATCACAGAGTTCTCCTTGTTCCTAACTGAATGGGTATAGCATCATCTAATTTCCACTGAGGCATGTCCGGCACGTAGATTTCATTCTTTGCAATCCTTGCTCCAAGCTCTGTATTCCATAAGATGTGCTCACACCACCAAAAGCATTCAGTAAGGTATTTTTGAAAAGTGAATACAACTGAAGCAAATTCTGTTCAGTAGCTGTTGAAAATTTCCTTTAATGACTTACTCTTTCTGATAGAACTACTGATAGACACATATACAACAAACTGAAAACTCATAATTACTTGGATGATCTACATTAATCTGAAATGCAGTTTGAAGCTATACAACAGGCATGGTTAGTCATTTTTCTTCTGCTTCTATCCCAAAACACAAGTCCTCCAAATTCTGGCACACACTGGTAGAGTATCACAGGTCTCACTGGAGTAAGAATTTACTGCTTAAAGCCACCACAAACAAAAATGCAAAATCTCTTGCCTGGCTTTCAAATTTATGTGCCTATCCAAATTAACAGCATATGGCAAGCTCAGGCCAGCTTTCCACTGCAGCAGGACTGGGACCGTGGAGCTCCTCCAGGCTTCATTCTCTTAAGTAACCCTTGCTCCCATATCATCAGAGCCTGCTTTTGCTACAGGTTCCTCGCTTTTCCCACTGGGACAGTATATCTAGTCCTAAAGAAGCAGTCAGCTGAACAGGTGAGATGGTTGAGCTGGTGTAACAGCTGGTACTGGAGGTAGAAAGGAGAAGTGCCACATCTGTAAATGGAGTCGCACCTTCCCTCCATCCTGTTCTGTGGTTTCTTTGTTTCTTGGCGAGCCAGTTCATGTCACGAACCTGGCTGGCCCTGCAGTCCCTTTTTGGTGGAGATACCTTTCTGCAGGAGCTGTGAACTGAATCTTACCACCCACCAGGTCCGAGCATGAGAGCCCGTGGGTCGGGTGCAGCAGCAGCCACATCAGCCATGCAGCAGAAGCCTCAGTAGCTCCTGCAAAAGAGGCCATTTGGCAAAAGGGTTTGTTTTGCTTTAACAAACGGCTGGAAAGTAATGGTAATTGCAGGTTCAGTCTTAGTCATGCACTTAACAGCTCAAAAGTTAGTCTTTCAGACTGACAGGTCTTTGGTTCAGCAGCATGTGAAAACTGGTCTCCCATTTTCTGCTTTTAATAAGGATTTCCTTTTTTAGTGAGGGGAGAAAATATTCCTCTTCAGACACTTTTTTAAAAAGGCTTAATAATTTTTGTGTGTTTTTAATTTGAAAATCTTCAGGTCCCCTTGAACTCCTTTGAGTTTCTCTCCCTTTTGAGACAGTTTGAGTCCTACTTTCTGTCCTAGTAAGAGAATGCTTTAAATAAAGATGTAAATGGGGGCAGGAGGTGGTTTTGGGGGGCAGAGAAGGGTTAAATTGCTAAGTATGAAACAAGTGAAATATACACATTTGAAGTTACAGCCAGCCAATATTTTATGACAAATTTTTTTTTTTAAATGTAGACTGAACTACATAACTACTGTTTGAAGGATCTCCAATTTATGAGAAAAAAAATTTATATACAGAGGAATGTATTGAATCTTACTCAGTCTGAGGTTTTTTACACTTACTATGAATTCTTGAATTTTTTTAAATTAATAATTTTTTCAACCCTGTTCAAGCATCACAAAAATCTCAACCTAGGAATTTTCTAATCTAAGAGTGTTCTAGAGTAAAAACCTGATTCAAAATTCCTCTAATAAATCATTACATACTAACATTAATTTCTTCAGGGCCTGAAGAACTTATCAGACAAATATGCTCGTCATATAGCAGAAGAAAATGGTTTTCAAGTAATTCCGAACTGGAAAATGATTGACAAATTTAAAACTTCTTTAAGTCCTCAACTGACAAAAAGTGCAAATCCTGATTATTTTAAGCAACTTTTGAATCTAATTCATCTACTGATGTACAGAACATTTTACTTTTTATTCACACATGTGATTCCAACAGCGAAAAGAACAGGTGGAAATGCTTCACTATTTACTATGAGCTGCTTCTATTTCTGAGTTTATTCAGGAGATACTTGGCCATTCATCCAGGCCTCCTGCTTCCGTTGCTTGACCTTATGTCACGATGGCCTACTATTGAGCTTTAAGGACACAATCCTTGAAAACCAATCAGTCCGCCTGGATGCCTCTTCTCTCTAGTGCCATATCTGCCAGAAGATCTCTGGAGGGGCAAAGTCTGCTCTCCTGAAGTCCAGGGTTGCATTCCTGCTATTGTCCTTGCTCCCTCCTCTCAGGGTCCTGAACTCCACCATCTCTGGGCCCTGACCCTCACATCCCGGATCAGTTCTCCCTTGTTTGCAAGAATTAGCAGAGCATCCCTATCGCTGGTTCCTCCAGCAGTATCATCGGTGTCCACAAGGAAGAGCAGTACAGTCTAAGAAGTCACTGCATCCTGGATCACAGACCCAGGCAAGAAAGAAACCTCCCTCGATGGCAGTTCACACTGACAGATGGGGGACTTCCACAAGCAGGGAGTCTCCCACAACTATCATTCACCTGGCCCTGACACTGCTGCGGGGCTGAGGCTCAGTTGGCTCAGGTGCTGCACTGGACATGGCTGTCAAGGCACTAAACCAGCTCTGTAGCTGCTGATGAACAAATGGAGCAGGAGACATCTTCCAGGTGCTGAAATTCACAAGCTTCCAGCCTTCACCATGAAAGCAGCATGCATTTCCCAGCCTGATAAATGCAGACTTTGCCTGCCCTTCCTTTAATACAGCTGGGATTTTGTATCTTGAGGGTCTCACGGGAAATCTAGTGTCTCTGCTTTTCGCATTCTCTGATTCTGGGCAGTCTGCTGACCTCCTTCTGCAATTCCTTTACACAGAGCCACTACCAGCACACAACTCCTGTAGGCAAGGACACTGTCTCCTCTCTCCCCAGTGAGAAATCCCCACTTACCTGCAGCCCCAGACCTGTGGGCTACACACTCCCTTGGGAGCTCAGTCTGTGTCAAGGCCTTTGATGTATCAGGGCAGCTTTTCCTATTGGTGTTGGGCAATGTGTTCTGCAGTGCACCACCACCACCATTGCTGAGCACATGTGCACCACCCTCAGCTGAGCATCTGGCTCCTTTCTGCATGAACTGCTGCATCTGTTGGCTATATCTGTTAGCTGGGCCCTAAGTTTTCTCTTTTGCTTTCAGTTTCACCCACTTTTGAGAAAAAATCTTACTGATGAAGCACTGAGCTTCTTTTCAGATATAAGAGAAAAAAATTAAGAGAAAATGGAGTACAAACATTTAACACCTTACTTACATTGAACATTCTGTTAGTTTCTTTTGCAGAAAAGAAATTCTATAGTTTTACCAATTTCATTCCAAAACCACCTAAGATCTGAATATTTCACTTACAATGAAGAACAGAGGCAGTGAAGAGATGTGTCTGGAAAGCTTTTGGAGCAAAATGAAAATATGCAACTCAAACAACCAGCCAGACAGGGATCAGCAGCCCCAACTGTTCCCTGTCATAGTTGGTATGCATCTTAGAAAGTCTAGGTGAAGGTTGCTAATGCAAGTTAGAAGACTAAAAACCAGAACTGTGTCCCGCATTTAAGTTTACAATATTGTTTCTATGCTAAAATATGAACCCTATGGCTTACTAGAATAAACTTAGAAGAGAGATAAATTTGGCAGATCTTGTATGTCTGGAAGGAACAAATACAAATGAAAATATTCTAGGCATGCACTGCACTGCATTCCACAACCTCTAAGGGATCCAGGACCTGGGAGGTGGCCAAACTGCTGCAACTGGTGTGAGGGAGTGGTACTGACAGTGCTCTGCAAGCAGGCCTGAACCTGTGCTTTCCTGTAAGGAGCAGGCTGCAGAGAGGAGCCGTGTGAACCACCAAATAGGGATATAAAAGAGAATTGATTTGTCTTAAGTAAAAAGCAGCTGAAGCGATAGGCTCTTGCAAGAAACAAGAAAAACTCACAAATTAAGAAAAGGATCTTGCCCCAGGATGACTCAGTAACATACAGTTTTCAGGGTAATAGGTACAAAGAATTTTACTTAGCAATACATTAAATAGACCTATGTGACAGAGATATGGCCTTGAAAGTTCATGGGCTATGATAAGATGAAAGGCCAAAAAAAAGAAATCCAGATTCAGTTACTGTGTTTCAGGAGCAGTTTGAATATCCACAGATCATCAGATTCAGCATGAGTACAGTTAAGAAGACCATAAATTTTGGTGAGATCTCTCTTTACCATGTAAGTAATATAAAGTATTTTAACTGATGGAATCACCTTTGATCCAATTGTTTTACTCTACTATAAATAAAGTTATATGTATGTTTATAGACACCTTAGCAATTCAACATTTTCTTTGCAACCCCTAACCAGGAAAAGGCCTTGCTCCCTCTCCTCTCCTCTCCTCTCCTCTCCTCTCCTCTCCTCTCCTCTCCTCTCCTCTCCTCTCCTCTCCTCTCCTCTCCTCTCCTCTCCTCTCCTCTCCTCTCCTCTCCTCTCCTCTCCTCTCCTCTCCTCTCCTCTCTCAGTTTTGTGACCATCTAACTTCCCCTTAACCTAACACTAAGCTAATGAGCCCCTTGTAGCATATAGTCCTATAGTAACACAATTAATATAACTTAGTTAATAAAAATATGCAATAACGAGTAATAAACTGTTTCTCATGTTCTCACCCTATTTTATCTCTAATGTTTTTCCTCTGTAATTCTCCTATATTATTTGAATAGCCTGCAAAAAGCAGTGGGGTTTGACAGATGTGCAGACTGACAACAGAGTAGGATCCAATAAAACAGGCTACAACAAAATAGACATTGGCACTAGGCTGACTGAGCACAGCAAGAGTCATCTTCCACCCACTGCATCTCTGAGATCCTCAAAGAAACCCTGCAGGGAGAAGAAGCACTGAGGGTCCCCTAAGAGAGCAGGGAAAGCTTTTCTCAGCATGTATTTTATTCTTTAGCTTATTTATAAAAATTTGGTAATCTCTGGAACCCATAATGTGTGACTTCAGGATATTGTTTTGGGCGTCTGTCCAGGCAAAGTCATTGCCATGTTAGAGGCAGTCTTGCCCTGCCTTCTGCTCCTCTCTATGCAGCTGTTTTGTCCTGTTGCATATCTCTTGGATTTCAGCTACTTTTCAACTTCCCTGCTCTTGGAAACAGTATCACAAAATGACAGAAACAGCCACTTAGGTCTGAAGAGCTGTAAAAAGTTACAGTACATCTAAGGAATTGATCAGATCTTTCAAGCAGGTAAAGTGATCCAGAGCCTAAAAGCACTGACTCTAAAGTCTGTCTGTCTCTTCAAGGCAGTCCCTGGAAATAACCATCTTAGATCCCAAAGAAATCTTCTTTTTAGTTCTGCTATCCCATAAGGTCTCTCCTTGCATCCTTGCACTTGTAAGTTGTCTGCTAAAAGGAGGATAAATTATTAATTTCTTATAACCAGCTGTCCCTGCTTGGATTTCAGAGTAGCATCTTCTGAACATACCTTTTGTACGATGTATCATAATCTAGAGAACTTGCCAACTTACTCACAGGTGTGCCAGAAAAGCCAGGCCGTGTTGCCTCAGCCCAAAACCTTAACTCTCTCGTGTTATAAAGTGACAACTCTGTTTACTCTTGACTCTTTCAACTCACTTATTCCATCACAATCATCATAATAGTCTGTTTGAAGATATAGGTAAGTCCAATCAAGCACTGGCAGAAACGTGCTAAAAGCACAGAGCATACCAAATATTCACATAATTTGATGAGTACTGCTGCTGAAAAGAAGTAAGATGAAATGTATTGGCAGGATGAAGTACACTGGGTCTTGCTTTGACCTAGCGAGAAACTATCAGTGATGTCTGACTAGTTGGTACCTCAAGAGAAGGCCACCCTTTGCTTAGTGAAACCTGTGGGTTTGTAGTTCTTTGTCCCTGGGATGCTTTTCTGGCAACAACAGTAGGAGCTCCCAGAATTCTTCTAAAAGTTAAGCTTAAGCAGAAACTTGCAGTGGGAAAGAGATCTGGGGTTTCAAGAAACAAGTGGAATGGGATGTTGTGAGTGTCATATGAGTTTAAGAATGAAAAATTCTTTCCCATTTGCAAGACTTTTACTCCACGCAGTCTTATGGATAGAAAAGCAACATCTCTGACTGCTCATGGTCATCTTTTCCTTGAAAGGCTTGGTTGTAATCCACAGTTTTAAAACACCACCTGAATATGTGAATATGTGCATCAAGGTAAGAATAGTTGCTTTGTTCATGTTAATTTATCTATTTATTTATTTTCTTTTTTTAAGTGAAACACACAGAGAAGTCCTAGGCATCATGTGACTGCAGTGAGGGATAAAAGGGAAAAAATTAAAACTGGAAACCTCAGCTATAACTACCTAACAGGCCTAAAACTTGCACAAAGAAAATAAACTTTCACATATGCCACCCTTTTGGAATGGGAGAAGGCAATGTGTTGAGAGACTTCAACCAGTAAATCATCATGAACTGAATGATCACTGTATTTGACGGGTATTTCCTCATTTTTGTGGCCTTTCTAGATGCCTTGAGTCAAAATTTGGCTGCAGCAGCTACCTTTGTGGGCATTGTTGCTGTATAATTGCTCTCCTAGTTATTAAATACAAAAGACTGTGTAATTTATTAGTTTGGAATTATCCCAATATGAAGAATAGCATTTCTAAGGCAGTAAAAACTTCATTGATGCTAATTGTCCTTGTTTGTATTTACATAATGACTAATATGTTTGTACAAAGTCTATGTTCTCCTGACAAGCTTCCAAGATCAGCTATAAAGAAAGGATAAAAACTAAATGGGTTTTTTTTTCCAGTTACAGGGAAGCTTTCTGGGCTCAGTTCAGACCAACATCTGGGTAACTGCCAGGCTACACAGGCAGGCTGCTGCTGCACAGACACTCATGCACAGAATATTTATTTAAAAGAAAAACAAAGCTAATTTAGTTGAATCTTGGCAGAAAGTAATGCTCATACGGGCAAGCAAATGTCTCAAGCAAGGGTTGGTCATGGCTAGGTCGTGGAAGGAGTATCTGGTGCAAGGTTCCTTGTAATGATGTCTTCAGCTGTAAGGAACGAGACTCCGTGAACTGCGGTTCTGCTTGGTCCTAACCATCCACAAGGCCCACGGTCCTTCATGGCCGCTCCAGCACATGCATGATCCACTGTTACTGGCGGTCTTAAAATACATGCAGTGCATCTTGCTAACTTATCCATGCATGAAGGACCATCCTTTGTAAATACTTCTGTGTCTGCAGGACCAGTTTCTAGTGACCGTTTAGAAGTGTCTTATCTGTGTTCAAGCTCAGCAGGAACTACCAAGGGCAGTCTCTGAGATGGCCAGAGTGTCCATCCATCTACAGTGTCAAAAAAGCCTTTTTAAATTGTTGTTGGCATATGTCATGGTTTAGCCCCAGCCAGCAACCAAGCACCACACAGCTGCTTGTTCACTCCCCACTCCTGGTGGGATGGGGGAAAGAATCAGAAGAGTAAAAATGAGAAAACTCGTGGGTTGAGATGAAGACAGTTTAACAGGTAAAGCAAAAGCTGCGTGTGCAAGCAAAGCAGAACAAGGAATTCATTCACTACTTCCTATCAGCAGGCAGGAGTTCAGCCATCTCCAGGAAAGCAGGGCTCCATGAAGCGTAACAGTTACTTGGGAAGACAAATGCCATCATTCTGAACTTCCCCCCGCCTTCTTTCTTCTTTCCCCATCTATATATGTTGAGCATGATGTCATATGGTATGGAATATCCCTTTGGTCAGTTGGGGTCAGCTGTCCCGGCTGTGTCCCCTCCCAGCTTCTTGTGCGCCTGGCAGAGCGTGGGAAGCTGAAAAAGTCCTTGACAAGTGTAAGCACTACTTAGCAACAGCTAAAACATCTCCACATTATCAACACTGGTTTTAGCACAAATCCAAAATATAGCCCTACACTAGCTACAGTGAAGAAAATCAACTCTATCCCAGCTGAAATCAGGACACACAGCAGGAGCTGCTGGAGGATTCTTTAGGACAGTCAAAAATTCCCACCTAGAGACCTTTTGCACCGCCTAGTCAAAAACTGTGTTGTGAAGGTGGCTAGATCAGTCACCCAGTTTCAGGTTGGTCCATTTTTTCAAATCAGTTCATTATCTCACCTATGAAAAGAACTAGAAGTAGAGTTTCTGGACCACTCAGGGAACTGATGACTAAACTGAACCAGGTGTGCACACAGGCATTGCCCTGATACCCAGCAATACCACCATTACACCTAAATTATTACTTATACCTCACTTCAACTTAAGTACCCTAACTATTGCAAAATTTTGGTATAAATAAATATATGTTGTTTCAGAAATTATGCCCTAGAAAAAGGATGATGTTACCATAGCATGTGTTTGAAAAATAATAGTTCAACTGAGGAAAATGTGGTTAATTTCTTAATCAGAGGATTAAGCATGAAAGCCTGGGTGAGCACTGAAGTGTTTTTACTACATCTTTTTCCAGCTCTGAACTCTTCAGTTCCCCTCCTCTCACTTTCTTCAGTTCTAGCCAGAATTTAGATAAAAAAATATTAGGCCCCTTTTCCAGGTTTGTTAATGATAATCATCTTCTCCAGCATTTTTCTAATTTAGTTAATCAACAATAATTTTTGTTACAGTGGCAATGTTATTTCTGACGCATCTGGATTTAAACCACTCTCTGCTGTTGCTGTTGAACAAAAAGGTGGTAAATATCTTCATGTACTTCTGCATTTCCTACTAATGAAGGCTCTGACCCAAACATCCAAAATAGCTCCTGACATTTTTCTTAACACTGCAGTGTTCCATCTGAAAACTGTTGTGATACACCACAAGCCCTTTTCAGCCTTGTTTTGCCTTCAAAGAAAAGTGTCACATGAAAACAGAGATGTGAAAGATCGCATAAACATTTAAACTGAAATCTCTGACAATGGACATGTTTTATGCTCCCTACACCAGCCCATTTCAGGCTAGAAGTGAGCAGTCGCTTTTAAGGAAAACAATTACCAGCAAAACAGATTGCCTCACAAAAGCAGAAGACTGCTCACCAAGCAAGGTCAAACTGAGGCCGAAACACTGGAAGTTGAGAAGCTTTCTTGGCAAACACCAAGCCCCACAGGAGCACCAGCTACTACAGTCACATTGTTCTTCCACTGCTGGAAGGAAATAGTGAGTAGGCGTCATTTTATAAGGCAATATAAGCAGTAAGAAATCCATCTGTACTGATTTGCCTGCAGGCATCCTATTCAGATGTGTTCTTCCAACAAGAGCAAATAATTTTTTTTTCTTATCCATTCTTTCAGTGATTGTTAATTTTGCTTTTTCCAGAATGCACTGAAGCTTTGAGGATAGTTTCTATTACAATTTGATTTATTTTTAAAGAACACCATATTTTTAAGGGACTTATTCTGAAATAAGTAGTATTTTTCCTGAAAATTTACAGCACCCATTTTGCTTTGTGAAAACGGTCACATGGAGAAGTAATTCAAGGAAGTAAGAAGTAGGTAAGCAGTTATGTTTCTAAACCTAAGCAGAGTCTATCTGGTGCCTTAGAAAGGAAAAGAAAGGTGCACTTGAGCCAGAAAATTTTTTTCCACTATTGCCTTAGTTGAGTGATGGCTCAGCCCTGACAGCTGTATTCTGAATGACAGCACCTTCCCAGCCAGTAAGTCTATTTTTTCACCTCATGTTTACCAGATATTGGATTTATTTGAGAAATTACAGTTGTTAACAAAATTAAGAGATACAGTTCATTATTTAACTTTATTATAAATAAAATATTATGGTTCTTAGATGTATTGCCACACATGGATTTTTAAGAGCATGTATTGTGGTCCAAGCTGAGAAAGTCTACACAGGATTCCAGGCCACCTGATATCCCCTCCTTGCAGGCTGAGTCCCTAAAACAAGAAATATAAAAAATCAAAGCATGACAACTTGCTGAGGTCCATCTTTGTGTTCTTATTTTTGTATATGCTGGGTAAGATAAATCATGATTAATCCAAAACAGAACAAAGGACATCTGTGTCTTCAGCAGTACCCATAAGTTGAAACAAGACAAAATACTGCTGTATCTACTTTCTACAATTTGATCAAGGAACTTAGATTTTCACAGGTGTTTTTTTTTTATCTATATATATTATTAGCTTGAAACTGAGAGACTTCACACATATTGATAACTTGGTTCTGCAGTTTCTCTGTGCATTTGTATTCTTCAGATTTTAACAAAAAATACAGCTTGTTGAAAGATTCACACATCGCTGGTATCTTTGGTACTGGATCATGGGAACTTATGCATTATTCCTGAGTCGTGTTTCTTTGTGTTTGACCCTTTGCAATCTCCAAGCAGCTATATTGATATTTCAAAAATACATTGCAAAAAAATTCACAATTTGTGAAAACTGAATCATTATGAAGGGCTGCTACAAAACACAGATGTAAGCATCACAGATTCCATATGAATTTTTCCTCTGCAGACAATAGCATAAAATGAACAGCATAAACTGTTCTACGTCAAAAAGATAGTATTTTCACACAAATCAATTCCTCCAGGCTGTTTTATGTCAAAACTACATGGTTGCTGTAATATTCTCTCTCTAACTGGTTGGATAGATTTTCAAGCTATGTTCAGGATAGTATGCAAGTTTCTCATTAATCTGAATATTTAAGATGCTTCCAATTGTAAACAGAAGCTTCACGTAACATTGAGAATATTTTGGAAAACTGTTTCTATACTCTTCTGTTTTCTGCTGAAGAGAGCTTAAACATACAGATGTTTTGCTACTTGTAGTGCTTGCATGATATTCAGCAATCACTGCATAACAAGCTAACAATAGGTCCTTCTCTGTAGCAGAAATTCTCACGATAGAGAGCCTGTATTAAAGTCTGCATTATAGATCCAGTTTTAGTTTATAAATGTGAAGACACCACACCTGGTTTTTTTTCTTCACTTGTGACATTGTCTCCCTCTTCTGTTACGCAGAAGGTCTGGTCCTTTACCTCACATTACAATGTCAACACTAACAAGCACTTTTTCAATATATTTCACCTACTGAATGGGTTTTGAGCAGCAGTTCTATTTGCACAAATGTACTCTTTGTCTCTTTTTACTGGCTCTTCCAGGCATCCTGTTCAGGATAAAATAATGTATATGTGATGACAAATATCTTACTCTCTTGCATTTGCCACATTACCAGACTGGTTTTACAGAAGATGTTCTAAGTTTGATAGAAATTTCTATAGGCAAATGTAATCTTTTCCAATCTTTGCATAAAATACTTTTCTCTTGGGTAGCTTAGCATATGCATAAGCTCCTCCATACTAGGTCTTTAAGGAATTCCTGAAAATGTTCATCAGAATGTGCTTTTGCGGGTAACTTTTTCTGAATCTGACTGCATAGATTAAATCTTTGCAGAAACAGCCTTAGTTGTGCTGTATTTACTGATAAATGTGAGTCTTACTTCCATTGAATTAGGCATATTTATTGGACCTTTAGTTGCTTCTGAGAGCTGTTAAGGCTCATTCAAATCTTACACCTTGTCATTTGTGTAAGCTGCTGTACCTAAACCTGCCTGAACATCTGGTACTTGCAAAATGGTTGCTCTAAGCTCTGCATTCACCACTAGAATTACCACTAAACTACCCAGACAATTTGATAACAGATGTGGAAGTTTCCTTTTGCTGACATAATGACAAATTACCTTCCTCCAAATTCCATCTCCAGCTTATGACGAATGTGCTTCTTGGACAAATCTTTTATCTGTTAAATTCCCTGTGAGTCAATAGATGCACTTAGCCTTGCTGTGAGTTCAGTCTTCCAGACAAGCATGGATGATTGCACATGGCTACAAACTGGCCCTGGTATGTGAGTGACCAGTCTCTCATGCTGCACTTTTCTTTTGTGCTCCTCACTTTAGCATACAACTTGATGTGACCTTACCTTAGTACCTGGATCTTTAGAAGTTGTGCACATTGTATCTGTTTTCTCTACCCATTTCAGAGAATGTCCATAGGTTCTTCCACAGCTTAACCCCATAGCTTTGGCCACTACTCCTGCAAGGACTGGAATATAATAATATAGGGTGTGCATGTGCAAAGTCAGTCTTACTTCTATATCTTCTGCAGTGTTTTTTTCAACTGTTCAGTGCTATCACCCTGCTACCACTCATTGCAAGATCCCTGCTTTCAGTAGTCTGATATCACCCTATGACAACTGTAGGGATTTTGCTGTTATGTTGTTTTGTTTTATCTCAGGAATGGTGCTTCCAAGTTGTGCTATCGTGAAATTGCTAACAATATAGGTAGAAATATTTCAGAAGTAACTTGGCATGTCCACACTGGGCTCACAAAATACAGCATCTCCACTTTCTCAGGAGGCACTGTTTATTTGTCAAGGTGTTAAAGGTTTATGTAGTCCCGCTAGTGATCATTGATAGAACTGAAAAGCTCTGTAGTGGATTTATGACTGCCTCATGACATGAATGTTCTGTGGTAACATCTTAGACCTTGAGGAAAACTTAGAAAGTATTGCTTGTAGTGAACTGTAAAATACAGATTTTCCTAAGTTAGATAGGGATTTCTATAGTAAAAACTAGTATCTGCAGTGTCTTCTATGACTCTCTATAAATATTCTTACTAGAATTTTAAAGAAAAATGTCCTGATTTCATGATAACATACAAGACACTGAACTCCAAATTTTACCTTATAGGAAAAAAAAAATCAGTAATTTTAGAAATTGGTTAGAGTTTATTTGATCTTTTCCAAGCAAAAAATCAACACCAGACTTAAAACCCAATGAATATCCAAAGCAACTTTTAAAAGTTCCTTAAGTGCACAATAAAAATATTTCACTTTTTAACCAACTAAACAGTGACTTTTTCTTATCTAAGACACGTCTACAGACATGAGTACAAATGTAAATACAGTTGTGCACCCAGAGGAGTGAATGCTAATGGTTTTTATGTTAATCTCTGACACTTTTCCTGCAGTCTTTAATCAAAGATTCTCAAAGTACACTGAAACTTCTGTCAGATCTACTCCGAACTTGGACTGAAATATTATTAATTTCTAAACTAGAAAATTACTGATTTCTTCAGTGCCAAGTTTTCTGTGGGACTTGAAGCTAAGTACAACCCTTGGGTTAGGAAAGCTGCTCTAATCCCTTACCATCAGACTCTCCCTGTGTGATGTGAATCACCAGCTGACCCTCCCCTTGTATTTGCAAGTTTTTATAAGAATCCTTTTAAAATCTGCTGCAGGTTAGCAACAGATGTTCCTGATTAATTCCAGCTCCTGGAATTCAGATGCACTTGACAAGAAGTGAACTTTTCATCTAACAAGCAACCACATTTCTGTGTTTGAAAATTATTACATATCTGCTACTGGCATGTATTACAGGATGACTCAAACAGAGATGTCTTGCACTGGTCTTGCAACCTAAACAATTTTAGATCTTTTTTTCCCTATTTCCAAGTCAAACTTATTCCATTTAATAAAAAGCAGCTATACCCACATTCAGTCATGCTGCAAAAGCAATAGTAGCCAACCTAAAGAGAAAATGTTTTTTCTTTGTTTTAGCTATGGGAGTGCAGCAAGGTAATGCTAGATATCTAGTCTGAAAAAATATGACATTTCAACTTGCAGCCCAGAAGAAGTCTGTGTTCTGATGGGATCTTCAGGAACAAGGACGTGCAGCATTGCTTTTTCTTTCCTCTCCAGTATGGAAGCAGAGTGTCCTTGCTCTGATATGTTGTGTGCAAGTGAGAGTTTCTATCTGGCCCTTCACAACCAGTGGCAAAATCTGAGCCTTTAGGAAAAGATTTGCCATTTTAAGAATCACACTTACAACCCTGAATCTCTGTACTGTTAATTTCTTACACTTTCAAAAGTATTTTATTGAATTTCTCACCTCAAACATCTGAGCAACCCTTATGTATTGTCTTTGAACTCCAAAGTCAAGAAGTGCTGTAAGACTTTAAAGACCCAAACTCTGCTTTGTCTGAGTGTGTTACACATGACATAGCGAGGTGATCAGCAATGCTATTAAAAGCCTTAAGACCAAACTGCCCAGCCAAGTGGATTAGCAACCTTAACATGAGAGTCGTCCTCTGTTTGCATTTTCTTCCTTCATGACTGCTTTTACCCAACAGAAAATAGGGATAAGGTGAGAACAACTCTGGATCTTTTCAAAGCAAGCTAAATGTAACTGCATTGCACTACCTGGGGGCTCACAGCAGTGTGGAAGCTGTTACTGTGAAGGGCAGGGAATTGCCTAGCTGCAAAATCTTGCTCGTTCATTTAAATTCAAGCAGTCAGTGAGAAGAAGCCATCTGTGATGTTCCCCTGCCAACAAACAGAGACTCCTTCCTATTTCCCTTCCACACTTCTGATTTTAAAATCTCTATAGTTTAAAAGTATATAATTTCTGAAGCACTTTTTTTCTTCTCACTATCTCTCTTTCAACTGGGTCACCTAATCTGCTACAGCCAGGCAGGAGAGCCTTAGGAAAAACAAGTATTTAAACCCTTATCTCTGCTTATGCACACAGCAGAAGAAAGGAAAGAAAGGAAAGAAAGAAAGAAAGAAAGAAAGAAAGAAAGAAAGAAAGAAAGAAAGAAAGAAAGAAAGAAAGAAAGAAAGAAAGAAAGAAAGAAAGAAAGAAAGAAAGAAAGAAAGAAAGAAAGAAAGAAAGAAAGAAAGAAAGAAAGAAAAAGAAAAAGATGGATGAATCCTCCCACTGTTTTTACTGTCATCCATAATGCAGGATGCTAAAATGACTCTGGACTTGCTGTATCTGTTAGGTAAGCCTCATAAGCCCCACTCAGGCCTTTGTCTTGCTGTCTGACACCTTATTAGACTACAGAAGAAATATGGGATGGCTCCCCAGGCAAGGGAAGTGAAGATTAATAATCAGTTTCATTAAAGGTATTCTCTTTCTGTCATTCATATTTTTCTTCATTCATATCACAAGAGCAATAGTAACTTGACAAAACTACAGTTCAATTTTCCCATTAAAAATTAAAAGCAAAGCAAAGATCTGTGCACTTCTCAATTATTTTTTCCTGCAGTCTCTGTGGATGGCTGGACATTTCCCAGAAGAAAGCTCCTCTGGCAACAAAAGTATTTGATCCTCCATTTTCATCCTGAATAATTTTCCACATCAGTAGAAGAAATCAAGACTTCCTATCATGACTTGCATACACACATATCAACATCTACCAGGACATGATTTAATAAATCAGAGCCTTTGGGCTAGAAATTCTGTCAATGGACTTGCAGTTCATGTGCTCCCACTGTGGTAATAAAGCAAGGCAATTCTTCCATTATTCTCTAGACATTTAAATGGATTAATATGTATTTATAATCAGTGCAAGTAATGCATGATTTTTTTGGGTTAACAGCCAGATTTTTAAAGTATGTGTTTAACTGCTCACATCCAAATTAATGAGTCCTAATTGTTTTTCTGAATTAGCATCTGAGTAATATCAACTGTATACTTTAAGTGTGCTTTTAAAGTGACAATTTGTGTAAGAGTCCTGTTATTAATTGGGAATAAATTTCTGGATCAACCCAATTTAAGTCCTGCAAGCCAGAATAAATTTTATTAAGCCATGCACTGCATGACACAGCTACAATGATGCAAACTGAAGAAGAGATTATATCACAAATGTGAGCAAACAGTTGTGGAAGTAGAATAGTAATATTAAGAAAAATAGTGGTATCACTCAATATTATATATCAATATCAAATATTATGTATGTAATGATAGTACCAAGCAAAATCTTTTTTTTTTTCTTTCCTAGTATTAATGTTATATTGGTACCGTTTCTAAATAAGTTGAAAAAAGTTGCCTCTAGGAAGTAGTGGCTGAACTAAAATAGACCTAAGAATATAGGAGCATTAGGTGTTACCCAGGTGGGAAGCCATTTTGTGGGCACACACATTATAATTGGTTACGGGGAAGGTAGGGGCTGTTCAAACTAAGGGCTCAGTGAAGGACAGCTTTTAATAAAATCAGTGTAACTAAGACCTTAAGGCAAATTACAAAGAACTATTGGTCTCCTCTCTGTCTCAAAAGGATGCATACCTCTAGATTGTTTGAGGATGAAAGAGGAGAGTCTTCTCAAATAAGAAAAAAAAATCCTCAGCACTTTAATTTAAAGGGAAATTTACTCTTGGTGAAATGTGTCACCTTCTGTGACATACAATACAAGAAGGAACAAAGGCACCTATTGAGAATATAAAACGTTAAACTTTGTTTTGCTTTCACTAGAATCAATTCCAATTTGGGGGTGGGGAGACAGAGAGAATTTTATTAATGCTTTCTGTAGAAAAAGCAATATAATGATAAGGAAAATACATTCTAACATGATACTGACACTAACTTGCATGGGAAGGGGGAAGAAAAGGCAAAATAGGAGAGAGAGAAGTGTCAGAACAGATACCTAACTGAAACTGCAGCATGAAGTATTTCACCACTTGGTGTCACTGTAGCATTTGATGTTTATAATTACTTGGCCATTTCTAGTTGCTGCTATTGCTTCTGCTGCTGCTGGATTTTTTTATTTTTTTTTTTTTAATCGTAGTCATTGCTGCTGGTTTTTATCAGGAATGAAAGGCAGCAATCAAACTGGTAGCTGATATTAGCCCTCAGATCTAACAATGAATGTTGTTAGGCATTAAACCAACAGCATAAATCCTTAGGGACCAAACTGATTTGTCATAAGCTGATTCAGAGATGGGTAGAACTTGCACAGTTCAAGGTTTGGAAATCTCTCAAAACTGTTAATGTAATTATTGGTGAACTTGATCAGGTTCACAGTACTCTTCCCTTTACATCTACACCTTTTTCACTTTTTCTAAAATAGGTATCTCCTGACATTGATACTTCTGTGCACATCTTTCAGTGACATGGACAGCATTTCACACGGAAACAGGGTTTTTTTAAAAATATTCAGACTGTAAACTCTTTTCAGGCAGTGATTGTCTCTGTGTTATGTACAGTGCATGGAATGTCAGATAGGGCTCCTGTCTTTCCTAATGCCCCTAAATGCCCTGGAAAATGCCCTAAGCTTTCTATGAATTGAAGAAAGAAACAAAAGAAAAGAAAAAATGTCACTCTAAGCTAAGAATAACCTAAAACTGAGGCTAGCAGATGAGGATATGCTGTAGCAGTGATGGAGCAAATGCATCCCTTGATGCCCATATGGAGTCAGCCACAAAATTTCTTATCCAAAGGGTATAGACACACAGATGGTTTTAAATGATTCTTTAACAGTAGAATCTCTGCTCCTTTCCCTATCATCTTTCCTTGCCTGTTGTGGTGGTTTGACCTTGGCTGGCTGACAGGTGCTCACCAGCCACTTTCTCACTCCCCCTCCTCAGCCAGATAGGGGGAGAAAATAAGATTAAAAGCTCATAGGTCAAGATAAGGACAAGGAGGGGGGGAACATGCTTCACCATTGTCTCCTCCATGAGCTGCAGGCGAATCTCTGCTTCGGTGCCTGGAGCTCTCCCTCCCCCTCCTTCTTCACTACCCTTCATGTCTGTAGGGCTGTATTTCTCATATTTTTCTCACTCCTCTCTCTCACAGCTGCTGCAGTGTTTTTTACCCTTTCTTAAACATGCAATCACAGAGCTGCCATCAGTGTCACTGATGTCAGCTTTGGCCAATGGCGGGTCCATTTTGGAGCTGGCTGGAACCAGCTGTGTCAGACTCAGGGACATCCCCATGTCTCTTCTCACAGAAGCCACCCTTGAAACCCCCTTGCTACCAAAACCCTGCCAATACACCTGTTCTGCCTCTTTGGCCTCAATCGTTTGCTGAACATGCATATTTTTGTACTTCACCCCCTGTGGTCTCAAAGTAAAATGTAGAAATGAAAGCTGCAGTTAAAATCAATATTATATATATTATGTGAGTCAAGTTTCCTAACACATTTTTTCCTTATTTTCAGTTTTGGTTTAAACATTGGGAATGTTGTGGTAGATTGGCAAATTTATTTCTCTCATCAGCCAGTGCAAGGGAGGCTAAAGTGAGGGACTAGCCATTAGCTTGAAGGCCAATAGAGTTCAACTTAGTCCAATTTCTAAATGAAATAAATGAGTCAATGCAATATTGGCAAAGATACATCATCTGTGAAACTAGTCAAATGGATCACAAACAGAAACAATTAATGGTCATAAATAACTTAATCAAATCAACAGTGTAAGGCAATGTGGCTTAAAAGTATGTTAATTATATGCAAGTGTTTACATATTTTGACTATTTGGAGAGAACAGATGACATAATAAATGAACTGAGGAATCTTCAGTAGACCTTTACGGTCACATTCAGCCTTTTCTAAAAGCCCTCTCTTTAAGGGAGAAAAATGAAGAGCCAGCAGGATAATCTTCCTTGTTTGCATCAACTCTACACACTCATAAGCCACGTTACCTCACACTGCTGTGGGACTGTAAAGCCATCTTGGCGAACCAAATTTATAGTTGTGTCCTACACACACATCCAGCCTTAGCAAGTGAACTCCTGTATGTACATCCACAGCTAAAGTTACTGCAAATACTCTGGTCTAGGTCTTTGTCTGAGTTACCATCATAGTGGTTTATTTCCTTATCATCCACAGTGTCATCACTAATCATAACCTACCATAGTTACTTTGCTTTATATTTCTCTACAGTCCCCCAATTCATTAGGGGGGCAGCTAAGGGCAAGAAAGCATCCCCTGTGAGTCTGAACTGTGCTTTACAAAACCTCCTTAAGGAAAAGGTTCAAGGGCCCTTGTTACCTCATGTTAACTATTTCTGTTTACTTTTCCTTCTAACTTTTAATCTGCTCCTTTCCACAGAATAGCTTGCAATGCTTTGCATTTGCCATGACTTCCAGGGGCATACAAAGCAACTTAGCTGGAAAGAGATAAACTTCTGCTGTTGCTTTATTATATTGACCTAGAAGATGTTAGATATGATGATGTCCACAAGACTTTATTATCCCTTCACTTGGTCATTTGATATCTGAATAAGGAAAGTGAAGTTGTGTTCTGTCAGATGTAACTGTATGCTTGGCTGACCAGAGCCCACACGCAGAGTGACTCCAGTAGCTATGTGATGGGGAACTGAGCCTGTTGATGTGAGCAGCCATACAGGTGGCCTGATTAGAAAGGGAAAATTACTGAAAAGAAGGAAATATCTGCTGAAAAATACTGTCAAGGAAATTGCCTGCCAGCCTGGGAGCTGTGAGCTTGGGAACCAGAAGCATCCTTGAAAAGTGCAGCTGGCAGCTCTGAAGTAGAGCTGGGTACCCAGAAACTGGATACATCCTGAGATACCATTGATAAGCACAAAAACAAGGAACTGTAACAGCAAGTTTTTGTCTGAAAAAGTGGAAGCAATCTAGGAAAATAAAACTGGTCTGAAGGAACAGAAAACATCATCACCTAGTGGCTGTTACAGGGGAAAATACAAATTAAAAGCAACTATTTGTGGTGTCCTACACCCTCTTATGTCTCTATGATATAAAAAGGACTTAATTTTTATCCAAAATGGACCCTCTCTCTGAGAACTTCCCATGCTGCACGTACTTTTCCTTTCCAAAACAGGTTGAACGCTCCACACAAACTTCCTACGAGAGCTTGGGCTCCCACTAGGGATGCCCAGCTGACTCCAGACACAGTGCTGTGGATCATTTTTGAAGTGAGAGACTGCCTTCTGTCTGCCACTTTATGGTCCCCCTCTGGGACCACTTCTGGGGTTGGCTCAGTTGGTCCTCCCACCTTTGGGATGGTTGGGTCGCCCTCTGGGAGTGGTTTGTCCTCCCCTCCAGGATGGTTTGGCCCCTTCTGAAATCTGTTTAATTCGCTTGATACCAGTAGTATTTATGCATATAAGTAATCAATCATAAGTATATCTGCTGCTATATTGTTGACAAGTGTGCTTCACTAATGATAAGTTTGTAGTAACCTGTATAGTATATTCCTACTTGTTTGTTGCTGTTACTGGTTGTGCTTTAATATTGATTGTCACTATACCATTGATTGTTACTATACTATCGATTGATACTATATTATTGTTGCTGATAGTAATTTGTATTCACTTTATTAATCATAATAAAGTGCTAGTTCTAGCGGTGACATTTGTGGTATTTGTGGCAATCTGTAATATAGTAGAGAAATTCAGGAGATAAAGCTGCCATGTCCTTGTGTATTACAGAATCCTGTGAACCCACAGTTGCGATCTCCCTTTAGGTCATGACACCTGTATGATACTAAACAGCGCCCCCTCCTCAGCACTGATTTTTTCCAAGTCCAAACTACTGGCATCTTGTGCTTCATCCAAAGAAACAAATCTTACTCCACTGAGTGCAGACGTTAACAGAGCTCAGAGGAAAGCAAAAGCAGCTCCAACACCTCCAGAGACTACAGCTCCAACACTTGGAGAGCCTGTGCCACCTGTGAGTGTCACCACCCCAATTCCTCCCTCCGCATGGCCTCCTGATGGCCAAACACAGACCTACCACTTAGCCCACCCAGCATCAAGGAAACCTACCTACACCATTGCAGTAGTCTCCCTGCAGAAAATAGTCTGGTGCTTTCCAGGACAGCCTGAAGGACAAGACTCTGTCCCCTAACCCGAGAGGCACCCCAGGACACTGCAGCATCATTCCAGCTGCAGTCATCCCCTGAAGAGGACTGAGGAATCAGGAGCTTACCACTGACAGCTGAAGATACTGGATGAGGTAAAACACAAGCAAAGGTCCCATGAAATGTAACAGTTAAAAAGTCAGGGGAGGGGTTGCCCTCTCTCTTTCCTTCCTCCTTTTTTTATTTTCCTTCATTCAGCTTGTTAAATCAATCTCTGTAGTAAGAAGGCATATTCCAGCCCACAGATGATACCTTTATTGAGGGATTTTGTCTCATTCACTTACTCTCTAAAACTACTTCAGGGTTTTAAATTAAATAGGAAATCCAGTCTCCTTGTCTCTGTTTTTAGGTGTTCAGGATGTTTTTTCTTTTACTCTTAAACTTGTTGTGTATTAGTTGAGGCCGTAACAATAACTTTTGTGAAGGTGCCCAGGGAAATGAAAATGCTGATAGGGAAATGCATCCTTATTTTAACAATGTCAGATAAAGCAAACGGATTAAGATTATAAATCATGTCAGGGATTCCTGACTCCACAGATCGGGAACATATTTTATGGGAATAGCATGTGCAACTGTGACCTCTGAAAGTAACTGCTGAATCCTACAGAGAATTACTGCGGTGGTGAAGTTTCTCTCTGAGGAAATGCAAGTTTTGTTAAGATCCTTCGGGGGTTTCTAACCCTCAATTGTAAATCACTTAGGTACAGCACCCAAAATGCTGGATTGAGTCTGGGGACTTCCTTCTTTGCTGAAGGAAGTTTTCAAGGCAGATTTTTAATCATGTATAGATGATTCCTTAAGAGAGGCGATGCCTGTTGGTTCTCCCCTATGTGACAAATGTGTGCTTGTTCCTTTGCAGGTAATGCCATACCTCCCACAACAGAGCAGAGGCCTGCATTTCTGCCTCTCCAGACCAAGGTTTTCTGATGACTTCTGGCAGGTTGCTGGATTTCTGTGCACTTCTGAGATTAAAAACCTGGCCAGATCTCTTGTGCATCTAGAATCCAAGTTCTCAGTGATAAAATCTACACTTTTTTTTCTGTCTTTTTTAAAGTATTTTGGGTTGTTTGGCTCTTCTGGGTGTTGTAAATGATAATAACTGGAGAACAGGGTGGAAGGTTTTGTGAGATGAGGGTCTAATTCTCTTATTTCAGGATATGATGCTTTTTTCTGTGTTAGGCATCTTGAGGCTGTATAGACCAGGAGGACATGATAATTTAAGCTCATACAGGTGTTTCTTCTGGAAGCAGCTGACCTGGAAACAGACAAGAATGTGTTTAAAAAATGACTTGTGCCTCCAACCAGTGGTGCTGATAATGTTGAGGGAGTCTGCAGCGGACTGCCTGGGTCTCTTGCCTTGTAGTGGATGTTGGTGACTGAGCAGTAACCTACAGTAGAGACTGTCTCCAGGTAGATACAGAAATCCGCATTCACTACACCAGCTACAGTAAAGAGAATTAACTCTATCCCAGACAAAACCATGACAATTGTCCAACTTGAAAACACCTGTGCTTTATTCAGGTCACTGTCTTTTCCTCCTCACATGCTGTCTTGAGGCTGAGAAGGTACCAAAACTGATGAAAGGTGTGATTGATAGCTCCTGTACTAATGAAAATCCTGTGTAAGGTACTTGGAAAGTACTAGAGAAGTATCCAAACTGCACCTTCATGAGTAGCCCTATTAATAACAGAAGTTAATTATATTATTTAATGACAAAAAATACTTTAGATTTATAATTTTTCTCTAAAAACTTGAAATCTATTCTGAAAAATACATGGTGGTTTACTTTCCCAGCCATAAGTTGTATTGAGAAAATAAGCACTAGCTTGGGATTTCTGTTCACTTGTTTTGTTCATTTTTTACTAGGAACTTTGTGTGTTCATTACAGATAACTTGAGGCCTGGTATTCTGACCTAATAACACTGATGAAACTTGACTGTGACTGATACTGAGGCCCAAATCTTTGCTGTGAGAAGTATGAAGAAAAGCACATTCGGAAGGAAATTGCTTTCAAGTGGATAACAAATTGGGATCCTGGGATTAGTGTGAAAACTGGAAACAAGAAAAATCTGCTATAAACATGTAATTGCATGTATTATTGACAAGTCAGTATCTTTTTGTTGTATTATTTATGAATAGAAGAGATAAAGTTATCTAGCTAAAAGCAGCAGTGTTAATGCCACACTGTATTTTACACTTGAATTTAGTTCACCCACCTTCCCATCCACACAGATGCACACAAAACTTGCCAGCAAGATAAAAATGTCTAAATTTCTAAAAAAAAACAACTTTAAAAGCTCCATTGGATATGCAGAAATTCTAGACGATACAGAATACATGTTCTGCCTTGCTATATGGGATATCTGTGTAAAAGGTGTGTTGAAATCACCGGGCTACAGGCTACTCTCAAAACAACCAGGTAGCTGGTTGTACATGCAAGCAGATCATAGAAGCTTTCTGCTTTGCAGAAAACCCCAGAACTATATATAGGTTGTGTCATGGAAGATGGTATTAGCCTCGTGAGCTAAAGTGGTAGGTTTCACTTGCAAAGTTGGATATTAATGTCACCAGTAGACATGGATTTGCAGTAATTTGCTTTGCAATTGTTTCATGTGCATTAGATCTAAATCATCTGTCTGACATACCCACTGCTGTAAAAAGAAATCTGGATTCAGATTTTTGTACTTAGCATGGAGGTTGGGAATTAGCTGTCTGAATATTAGAAACATGCTTTAAAAATGCAGATGGTACAGACATTTTTTGTCAAGTACCAAATTTGGTTCAAGAATTTCATCAACCAAACTTCTCCCATGGATTCTTTTGTATTTTAGCTAATGGAAATATGCAGGGAGTCTACTACTCACTGTCTATTCTTGTCTTATCCAGATCTGAACTATGTATTTTATTCTCTTAGGTCAGTGCCGAAAAAGATATCCTCCTGCTCTCCTTCATTCTCTGTCCAGCTGCAAACAAAAACTCATTGAAACATTCCTGCAGCTCCATATGGGAATATATACCCACATTTCATATTAATATTAACAGGGAATACTTGAATAAGTAACATGCCATTGTTCCTCTGCTCCTTTTTCACGGGTGACCGAATGGCTTCCTCACTGGATATCAGAAAGGCTTTCACACATGTGACATGTTTGTGTACTGCAAATTGCTTCATATCTAAAAGACAAGTTCTTCATCTGCAAAATATGCTCAGAACACTTTCTAGCTTTGCAACACTGTCTGCTAGTAATCCCTCATAATGCCATTTATTCCAGTATCAGGGACTTTAGCCCCAAAAACAGTGCAAAAGCTTCTAGCATGTTTTTACTGGAGTTTTCAAAATCCAGGCCCTGTATGAATGCCCAATTAATGCAAATATTCTTATGGGCACAGAGGATAAGCTTAGACATTGGTGAAATACAATCCCCATCAGCAGAGCCATAACTATTGTAAGTAGCAGGAAGTTGTACTAGATATACCGTAAGCTAGAAAACTGTGAGCAAATGTATTTATTTAGGGAATTTGAGACTAAATTTTTTCCAGGTAATCAGGCCTATAGCATGGCTTCCATGTACATCAATGTGACAGCAGACATAATTACTTATTATACTTTCAACTTGACAGAAGCCTTTTGAATCCCAGTAATTAGTGCCCACAGAACTGCACAAAAGACCCTACCTGCTTGTGAAAACACATGAAGTCTGCTGGGAGGCAGAGGGAAAGGCTGTAGCTGATATTAAATCACTGCTATTCTTCAGGCCCAAGTGATTGCTTTATGTGACAGTGATTGATTCAGCTCAGATTGAGCTTCAGTAACATTTTCACAGCTTTATCATACAAACTGTGCTTTCTTCCCATTTTCAGTCCCTCTGTTTCCTTGGGCTGGTGTAATCAACTTTGATGGAGAGGCCAGAGGAAAAATATACAGAATATTTGTCAAACTCATCAGAACACTTCCTTCCAAACCAATCTGTTCATATCCAGCTGGGTTTTGTGTCTCCTCTAAATTATCAGAAAGGTTTTGGGAGGACTTTGAATTTGTCTTTCAACTCTGTTTAAGCCGAGGCTTTTTAATTGAGCAAGGTATACCCTTGCCCAGCAACAAAGATCACTTTTAAGAAGATGATGTAGAGGTAGGGAACCCTGATGGGCCTAATCTACATGTGTTCAAGCTTCTTCTTGACTTCCATTCACTTTCCTCTTGACAGGTTCTTGCTGTGCATCTAACACCTAATACATGAGGCAAGGCACTTTCACAAAGGTGTAACTGAATATATGAGATATTCTGTAGAGGTCACTGAAATATGAGGCAGGCAGGCATTAATGTGCTTTTCTGTATTTAGACTGTTTTCTTGAAGTAGACATTGCTCATCAATATTACTTTTAGTCCATAATATCATGCTGGCATTTTCCATGGAAAGAAGAAAAATTTGCATTTTCACAGAACTCCTGGTATTCAGCAGATACCATCATTCTCTGCTCATATGTTGTACAGGAAGTTCAAGTGGTTTAGGAAATCAAGTCTATCTCAGACTGTTCATTCAAATCTGCCTCTTTAATTTAAGGACGTTTTTGTGTCTTTTAGAGAATTGAAGTTGTTAATATTTATCACAAACTAACAGGGGAAAAGCTGGAATGCAGTGATGGGAGCTTCTGTCCAGCAAAGCATTGGCGCTGGACAAAATAATCTTGCTGCTGTGCCAGTGAGTGGAAAGAAACTTTAGTACAACTAACACTGAAATCACTTCATTTTGTCCAGATGTTCCTGGGAGGCTCTGTTAAGATTTCATGTTCACTGAAATTAATATATAAATGCTTTTTTTGGCTTAGTCACATTTTTTCTTCTCCCTCCTTAAAGAGTAATTTAGTTTAATATCAGTTGATTTGTTTACAGATGGATGATTCCTAAACCTGAGAACCTGCTCAGTTGACAAGCTCCAAGGCATTAGAGAAGTGGTCACCATGCCAATGGTAGCAATGACACCTTTCTACTTTCATCATACAGTGCAGTTACACTGGCTTATAGACCTGATGCAAACCTGGCTCTAGTGGAAAGGACTGCTGAATAGAATAGAATAGAATAGAATAGAATAGAATAGAATAGAATAGAATAGAATGGAAATGCTTCCTAATCTCAAGTCTGAACCTCCCCTGAGGCAGACTGCCCAGAGCAAGATTGTAAGTAAGGACGGACCATGTTAATGCTTATAGAAATCCATATGTCCCCATGATGTAGATACTTGTTTCATACCTATCTTGAAAAATGATCTTACTGATGTGGGGGACGGGGAATAAAAACAAGGCTGCAGTTCATTTGGCAGGTTCTCATGATGCCATCCATCATCCTGAGCACAGATGAAGTACCTTAGAAGTGGCAATCTAATTCAGCAATGCATATCCTTAAGGTCTTCAAGTATTATTTATAATGGATGAGTAGCTTTAGAAATAATGGAAACCACAGAAAGAATTTATGATCAGAGCAAGCAGGAACTCTGTGATGTGACACTTCTGCCTGTAACGATTTTCAGTGCAGACAATTTCAGTCTCTGCAGATGTCAGATGATTATAAAGGCATTTATACACAGCTAATGGTGTGTATAACAACATTACTGAAGTGAATGATGTCCCAAAGCTTGTAAGTAATATCATTGGGCCAATTAGGCAAAGGTCATGTATTTGAATTGCCTATAACTCCTGTTAATACTGGGAGTAGCACGTGCGCTCTAAATAGAGATGATATGTTTAAATGTTTGTTCTCCAAGGATGTCTCTAAGGAAATTTCTACCTCTCTACCTACTGTTACTCTTTAAAAATGACAGAATTAATTTAAGTAACAAGCACCTGCTGTCTTCAGCATTTCTAAAATATATTTTTGCTGCAGGAATTGTTTCTAATTAACACAGCCTGAAGGATGGTAGATGTTAAGTTAAAGTACTTTCTCAGAGGATTTTTTCCCTCCACCTATTCTTCTGCTATATTGTACCTTATTGTTGCAATAGTATGTTGATTTTCAACAGCTGTAACCTCTGTAAAAACCAAGTGACATCTAACAACTCCATAAGGTCTCATCTTGGATGAAACACAGACTGGACTGTGCTCTGCTCTATTCTCACTCTAAGCAAAACTGCTTTTATGAGGTTTTTTGGAGAACATCTTTATTTTCAAATGCTTGTGCTGTACAATATAGTCCTGTACTGCCTGGCACAGAAGGTAGGTAAAACAAAACACTGGAAGAATTCCAAATTTATATGGTAAAGAAAGCATTGCAATAGCAGTGAAATCAGTAGGAGCCACAGCATTCAAGACCATGTTCCTCAATGGAAAACAGTCAGGGCCTGCAAGAGACATCATGGGCAGATGTGTTGCTACTGCAACGTCAGTATGCAGCATAGGAAAGATTAGGAAATGTCTTAAATACACTGATCAACCTTTGTTGCTCATGTTTCCCTCTAAACACCACACAGCCAACAAAGCCATTGATGGTTTTGATGTCTCTTGCACATAATTCCTTTCATGAGCAAGTGCACTTCCCTTTGCATTGTAGGGTCAGTGTGCCACTTTGAAATAGCTTGAGTACTTAATTTTGGCTCTGCTTCCATCACTCAACTTACACTGACTGATGTGAATTAAATTCCACTCATCTTTGTACAGCCACATTTTCAAACCCTTTAGGAGGCTGAATTCCCAAACATTCACTTTTAGACTGGAAGAAAATAACAGCAGAAATGGTTGGGCTTGTAGGTAAAGAGACTTCTTTCACTGTAACATTTTAGTTGCTTAATTTACTGTAATGAAGAGCTGCTTCCAAGAAGTCTTGAGTCTTCATCCATGGACAGTCAGAAATCTAGACTTAGAATGTCTGCAGAATGCAAAGTTTCTCACTCCCCTTCTACTTCTAACTTAACCACAGTTTGTTTGAAACTGACAAGTGCATGCTGATACGAGTTAGATGAATCCCAGGAAATATCCTGCAGCATTCGGTTAGTCAATAGCATCCTGGCTAGCCTAAATACAGTCCACAATAAGTTCAACTTCTTTTTTCTTGTTTTTTTTTTCTTTGTTTTTAGCTGAGAAAGGACAGGCAGCAACCCATTTTTTTTCAAATGTTACTCCAACATGGTTTACCAAAGAATGGTCTAAGGCAAGTTTAGAGCACTTAGAAACATATTCTGAACTGAGTCACTGGGAGATGTATTCCCAAAAGCTGTAACATCAAATATTTGAATAACCTATAAAACAGGCCAGTCATTGCTTATGCTTTTGATATTTTTTGCCTATATGTTTAGCTAGAAGCCCAAAATTAAATACTGGCTTGAATCTAAAGGCCTTTTTGTCCTCACCTTCTTTTTTTGTCAAAATCTTTCCACAAACAACAAACCCTTCAACTTAAAAAGCAAAAGAGACCTATAGATGTATTAAGTGTGGATTCTTTTTGTTTTTTTCTATGCCTCCTTACATCTTTCAGTGTCATACAGGGGAAGAGAACATCAGGGTTGATCTCAACTGCTTAGCTGTCCCAAGAGAATTTCACTAAAAAGAAATATTAATTTACTTTGTTAAAAGAGTTACTGGAAGGAAGATGTATTCTAGCACTGTTTTCCTGAAAACATGTAATGTCTTTTTTTTTTTGCAGGCAGGCTAGAGGCACTGTTTTCTAGCACTGGATGACTCCATACCACTACCAACACCTGCAGCTTCAACATACTGCAGTCACATGACAAACTTGTGAATAAGTGGGAACTTGAGGTTTGTTTGAAGATGAACATTTGCCTTCTTTCCTAATGAGACTGGCTGGTTCCATGTCCTGTTTTTTGAAATAATGAGCAATATTAAATGCTCTGGAATGATGCAGAGGATATAATGGTTTCTTGTTAGTGAGAAGTTCTCTGTGAACAGTACAACCTGGGCAACATTAAAAAGATAGACTGAGCAGATAGCTGTGGAGCAGGACTGTGAACATCATCTTAGAAGTCAAGTGAGATAAGAGGCTTGCTTACCCTAGTAAAGGGAAGGCTCGGAGTGGTTTTTGCTCACTTGACTTGTATCAGCATAGTAAATGTTCAGAAGGGAAAATTTGCTAACTAATGGTGGCACAAAGAATAATGTATAAAAGTTGTTTGTTAAGAAATTAAGTCTGGAGATTAAACAGAAGTTCCTAAGTTGCCTTAGGGCAACTAGGTTCTGAAACAGCATATTTTTCAAGGCATTATTTTTTTCTGAAAATTGAAAAAAGAAAACAACTGAAAAAAATTAAGGCAAAGGGTGAAGATGTTTCCAGCATAAAAGCACTGAACTCCATATTAAGAAGGTACTTGCAAGATAAGGTACCTTGGAGGAGACAGGACTTTGATAATCAAAGAAGTGTTACTTATGAACAGAATATGATGAGCATACACAAACTTAGGTCAGATTCTTGGGCTGATTCCTTGGTAATTTACACTAAAAGAACTTTTGAACTGTACAAACGGTCGAGTTCTGAGATGGTGAATGTATTTCTGAAATGTAGACACTTAAATGTGCATTTGCAAGTGGTGATGAGTTTTTGTTGACTGCTTACTGGTCATTGGTACTGCACATGTACATGCACTGATATGTCTTTAGATAATTAGATAATTAAATGTAGTTTCCTAGAAATACCATTCCAACCTATATTATCATTAAAAAATAAATAAGCATTAAAGTGATTAGTAGGATTTCATATAACAGATGTTCAGCAGGTTCACATGCATTTTGAAGGAAACAGTTGAGCCTAGGTTGTGGTTGGTAGATGGACTGCTAATAGACACCCCTCTTAAATTCCCTGTAGACTGCAGCAAGTTGTGTACAGGAGACTTTTGCCTTCATCTGTGGTCCTGAGTGCAAGCCACAAATTATCTTATGTGGGAATCAATGGGAGAGTTGCACTTCACTGATGGAATGACTGATTTTAATAGCAGTAGGTTTGCGTTTGCACCCCTTCTGAGCTCACACTACAGCACCTGCTATTAAAAGCTGTATTCTTCATTCCACCGGGAGACTATCTATGTGTGGAATAGCAGACTGTTCATCAGATGTTGCTTTGTGATCCAAAATCTGTGGAAAACATCAAATTTCTTGTAGACTGTTCCTGAGCTTATGCTAAGAACAGACATCACTAAAAAATCCTTCCTATTTTTCTCTCATTAACCATAAGTGGTTTTACAAAGATGCTGTAATATCATAGTATCATATGATATTGTATCTTCTATTCTGTAATAAGCAAGGCCTCAATGTCATAGCTGCTGAGTAGTTAAGGTAGCAATAGTCAAGGGACCACAACTGCAACTGTTGTGCCAAGACATTCAAATCAGTGGCTGTAGAGTAATGCATCCAGTAGGAGCCTGCTACTGGTTAAGAACCATTGCTGGGGAAAGAAGGTCGCTACAGCTTTAGGAAAACAAGTCAACACGATACTTCAGAAAGAAAAATTGGTATCAGTGCAAAAATGTTAAATACACCCTTTTTCTGTACATGGAAAGTTTGACCCAGGGAGGTGTTTCACATTATCTTCTTGTTCTGTGCTAAGTGAGAGCTTGTCACATCACATCTAGGGACTGACGCTTCTTAAAGATTTCTGACATGGAGAATAGGCTGGGATGGACACTCTTCTGTGAGGTTATTTTGACTGTCCTTCCTCTTGGAAGGAGCTGCCTACCAAGCAGCACTACAAGATTTGTATTTGGGCTCTGGAGCTTGCTTTTGCAAATATATTATTGGTGCTTCACAGAAGGATCCTAAAGGACTCATATAGTCCTTGGATACCTGCAGAGACATGAAACTGCGCCAAGATTTTACCATTGTCCCTGAAAGGAATAGTCTTAGGTAAGAATATAACCACCTTAAGATATGTGCTTTGTCTGCGTTTTAGTGTTCAAAGTGATTTTTCTTTTCTTTTTCGTCAGTGGCTTCTGTTTACCTCTGACCTTCCTTCTCATTTTTGTTTTTACCATGAACGTTTTTTCATCTCATCTGCTTACTCTCTGGGTTTATTCATATCTGTTTATTTTTCTTGCTTTGCCTCACCACTTGAATGTCAACAGAGGACATTTCTCTTCAGCCCTACCATTTATTGTGTGCCTGTGCCAAGAAGAACATACAGATAGAGGCCTGTTGTGATACCAGTTACCTGTAGAAAGTGTTTAAGGATCTCAAGATACAAATTATCCCAGAGAATATTTTCTATATGCACTGTAATATCAGCTGTGAAATTATTATTTCTCAGTGGCAAAGTCCCAGGAGACCATTTATTTTTCACAATTATGTATTTCACTGACAAAATTTAAACATTTCCTTTCATTCTTCCATGGCACTGGAACAGAAAATAAATACGGACATAATATTTCACCTTCAAGGGACATAATATTTTACCTTCAAGAAATTGTTTATTTTTCTGTCCCAGAAAGAAAGGGAAGTCAACTCCAAGTTCTACTCAGAGACACAACTCCTCATGGAATAACTTGATATGATCTAATAAAATTATGAAAACACAATTATTTATAGTGAAAAGTTTGATGTGCAATGGGAAGTTGGACTATCAAAAGAAGTTATACTCCCAGGAAAATCTAAAGTTCAAAGGAACTCAATAGTCTGACAGGCTATTTGTTGAAAATGTCCAAACTGTGGAGTAGCTAGGAATATATCCACTACTTTCTTACCCAAAGGATTGCTGTTTTGATGCTGATGGTGTAAGAATAATAAAAACAGAAACATTGCAAACCCATAGGTCTTCAGTTAGCAGCTTAGGGAGTATACCATCCTGAAAGTTATAACTCAGTGTCACCTTCTGACGTAGGAGCCTTAGGAGGCTGGACTCTGTGACTTGGACAGTCTGAAATACTCATAACAGTGCAGCACCAGAAGTTCAAGTCACTACTTACTTTATCAGGACCAATCTACACAAAACATAACAAAAACTTCCAAACTTTTCAAGTTCACTTGTTTTACAAGTACTGGAATGCATTGGGAAAAAAAAATGAAATATTTTGGCAAGCTTCAATTGGTTTTCTGTTGGACCTGTTTCAAATATCTGTGGCACATCTGTACTATTGACAAATGACTTAACCTTGGTGAGCATTGTTACAAGGCCTGTCTAATGAACTAATAATTGTCTATTTATTTCCAGGTTCAAAGGTTGAATCCACAGTTTTAACATGTTACAATGATGATAATATTTTATTGCCTGTATAACTTTTACATAGAGTGACCACTCACTTCTCCTTCCAGCTTACATATTTTTATCAGCTAGCAATTAACCTTTAATAACTGCTTTATTGAAACCAAACACTTATTTGTGACAATTAATTTGAAGTGCAAATGTATTTCCAGAACGTCTTTCTGTTTCACAGAACTTTTCAGTTAAACTCTTTACTATGCAGCCTTTCAGGCTACAGTCACAAAGGACAGCAATGCTATGAATAACAATAAAAGAAGTATAAGAAAAAAAAATATTGAACTGAAATAGAAAAGCTGCCAATTGCTGATTAAATGAGAGTCCTCAGTAAGGTATGGACTGAGATTTATTTTTGTGGTGGGTTGACCTTGGCTGGCCACCAGGTACCTACCAAGCTGTTCTATTAGTCCCCCTCCATCAACAGGACTGGGGGAGAAAAATACAATGAAACACTCATGGGTCAAGATAAGGTTAGGGACATTACTCACCTATTACCATCACAGGTAAAACAGACCCAACTTTGGGGAATTAATTTAATTTATTGCTAATTAATTTTAACAGAGTAGGACAGTGAGAAATAATAGATAGATAGATAGATAGGTAGATAGATAGATAGATAGATAGATAGATACATACATACATACATACATACATATATAAAAACCCTCTGTGCCTAAAAACAGAAAAACTCTCCTTATGAAGACCTAGGAGATGGCTTATATGTCTCTTTCTTTAAAAGGTTGTTTCAGCAGTTAAAGAGCCATGCAATTCTTGTGCCTGTGTGCATATTCATCTTTCAGTTTATGACCACTGTAAAGGATTTCATTTTCACCGGGATTTCACAGTCACACATTGCAAATTCATTGGAAGAGTTTAAGACCAATACTCATCTTCACTAACTGGCATCATAAAAGTCCTCTCTTAGTGCAGCTGTTTATGTTACTATTTGTATATTTGTATGTTTGTACATTTTTAAAGTGTTTTGATTAATCAACCAAAAAGTACTTAACTGAACAAATCCTGTTGAAAAAGAAAACATTGTAAATGGTTTTGCTGTTCTGTTTCTCAGACATACTGAGGATGTAACACCCTGGTACACTCTGCCTTCGAAGCAACATGTTTGCCAACTTTTCTGTATTGGGAGCACCTGAATTTACAAGTTCGGCACTGCCACTTATGATTCTGTTATGAGCCTCACAATGTTTTGCTCACATTTCAGGGGCAAAAAAGGAAAAGTTAAGCAAGTGCATCCCAGATGTGCACCAAGCAAGTCACAATTCATTGCTCAAGCTGCTTTGCCAAATTTCTTTAGTAATATTTTAGGAATTCATTATTTTTAAACAGGTATATGCAGTGTTGAATTTAGAGTTGGATGATGAATACTTATGACATATAGCTGCAATTAACTGAAAAGTTTTTGAACTTCTTCAGCTAAATTAAACCCAGATTAGAAACATCAGATCATCTTTCATCCAGTGGAAGCATAGATGAAAGGCATCAGGTTACTACAACCCCTCCAAGAGGTTCAATTCCATCCTAAGGAGCAAAAGTGTTTCTGAATAATGCCTTTTCCAAATGAACATCCTGTTAGACTGGAATATACTCTGCTGGTGAACAGATCATTTAGCCTTATCTCCACAAACTGAATTCTTTCCAAAAAATTCTGGAGGAGTTAAGTGTCTTTTCTATTGTGAATTGAACTCGTGATGCAGTGGAGAAGCCATGGCAATATCAGTTGCTTTAATTAAACGTATGTCTCAAATTTTCTCCATCTGTTTGACTTGCTTATTAGGGCAAGAAAAACAGAATGGATTTCACAAACAACTCAGCTAATTAGGTAACATTTTCTGAAAGATGTGCACGCTATCTATGCAGCCAGTACATGGTAAACAATAGGCTATAAAGAGTGATAGCCACAAAGAATCCTAAACAAAGTCACTTATTGCTGCAAGAAGTATAGAACCATCCACTGGAGCATGGGAAGAGTAATTTCCCACAATTTGCTCAACTTGATTTAAATACTACTGGACATTTTCTTTTCATATATATGAAGAAGTATTGTCTACAAATCTGGTAGGATTCTGACTTCATAGAGTAAAACTTCTGTAATCACAGATGGATCTTCTTTTGAGCCTTATCTGGACCTACAGTGCTGAGGTTCCTGACTCACGAGACTGCAGTGATACAAACAACAGAGAGGAGCTGCAGTTTGCAGAAAGCAGGATTGTTCTTTGTTCCACTTGATTATATGAGTTTTGAGCATACTATGAAGGTGATATTATGCTCATTCAAAGAGGTTTTTTGAAGCTTTTTTTGTTAGTTCAGTTGGTTTTGGTATGGAGAAAGATGAAGGTGTGCAAAAAAAAGACATCAACGAGACCATGACTGAGATAAGTGTTTAAAAAAGAACTTTTCTGTTGAATTTCTACCAGGATCTTGCCTACAGTCCCTCCTATGCCTGAGGTGGGAAAACAAAATGTCCCTTATAGCTGAGCCTGCATTAAAGATGGCAATGGGGAGACAAGTCTCCATATAGAAAATCCAAATTAAAAACTCCATAAATGCCTTATGAATAAACTGGCTTTTCATTCTTTTGAGTCTGAGTAAACTGTACTGTTGTCTGATTTATCTTCTTGGGCCTGCTTCTGAAAGTTTTATGAAATGCCTAAATCAACTATTCTTGTCAAGCTAGCTTGAAAGTTGTGGAGGTTTTTTTGCAGTATCATGTAAGGGTTATGCTGACAGAGAGAACTCCTTCATGTGAGTTACCGGAGGGTTAAATCTCCCCTCTGCCACAGTTTGAGACTCCACTTCAGCCCAGGAACTCCCTGTAACTCAGCAGAATCCCCCAGATATGATTTAATTGTAAATATGATGGAAAAGGGCTTTTTGCAAAACAATGTTATTAGAAAGCACTATGTATCATTAAACGATGGGATATGAGGTGAGAACAACACAGAAAGGAGCCCACTGTGATTTATCTCATTTTCACTGGATTTCTTGAATAATTCTGGAGTACTGAAATAGGAGTGGTATGAGGTACCAGACTGAATAATGACGGCAATACAGGGAAGGAGCTTTAACTGTTCCTGACCTTTTTTCGACTCTGTGCCTATTTCTCTTCCAGATCTAGACAACATGAAAATTAAGGCCAGGAGCCAATTTTTTCAGGAAAGTAGCTATCCAAAGATGCAGAAAAATGTCAAGTTGGGTTTTCAAAGGCTTGACTGGGTAGCTGATAATGAGGATGACTAGCTTCTAATGATTTTCACTGGAGCTAAGTGTCCAAGCACTGCAAATCCAATTAGACCTCAAAGGGGATTTAGGGATGTGGCACTACAGCATTGATACTTAGCAGTCCTTAGGTAAAATGACCTAAAATGCATAAAGGAAGAAGAGTGTCCTTGATCAGGCTTGTTAAAAGCAGGAGTGGAAAACTGCTTCTCCTAAATAGTTGCGTCTTCAGGCTCATGTCACTAAGAGCTTAAATGCTCTGCTGTGATCCAGATAAAGATGTATCTCTTCTCATGAAAATCACAGTTATGTTTGTTTTCCTGGAGTCAAATGCATAAAGGTGTTCCCAGGAGAACTGATTTACCAACTATGCCTTTTTATTTTTTAGTAAAATGTCCCTATCCAAGAGCTGATGTGTGCTGAAGAATTATGAAATATCTGCTTGGATTTCTTTTTTCCAAGCTGTAATTAATATTAAGGATGTATGTGTCATCTGTGTGTGTGTCTCCCTTGTGTGTGTATGCATATTTGTGCAGGGATAACTTGCATAATCTGAATGCACACATAGCAGTAGCTGTCACTGCTTGCCTTTCACTCTTACTGGATAGAAAAATATTAAGTGGTTAGCAGTAGTCAGTAATGGTAGAACCTTTACTTCATTTTCTTTTTTGAGGCCTCTCACCACTCTTGATTTATTAGAGAACAGCTGGTACATAATCTTTGCTACCTTTTCTTTACCCTTCTTTCTGTAAATGGTTCTGCAACTAAGTGTCTTCAAAGAAGCTGCCTCTAAAATGCCATTTAAAAATTGCTTCTTACCTCCTCTCCGTTTTTGTCTGAGGAATGAGCATAGAAAATGACATTATTATATTAGCATAGAAAATGACATTACTATATCATTCACTTTTTACATTCTTCTAAAGGATTGCACTAACTACTGTGCCAAACTTTCATATATGAGATGTGTAGCACTAGCGTTACTTACTTACCTTTTGTAGTCAACTCTTTACATCACATATGAACTCAAACATACCTGATTTCATTAAACAGTGCCAAAAGGCCTCAACAGAGATTGAGAAAAATAATTTTCAGCACAATGTGAAGACTGCAGGAAACTGGCCTTTTGCCTGAAGACCCTCACAAAATACCAGGAGGTACTTCCAAGCGAAGTGATTGCACTAACGATAACTTCTGGCAGACTTGGGACTAGGATTGCAAGTGTCCTTGCTCCTGTTGCATTGTTACTGACTCTAAAATTTACCTTGTAGGGAAAAATGATTACCCATGTCACCGAAATCGGGAATAAACCTCGTAACACTGATGTAGTGTTAGAAGGCAGGCATTCTTTATTCATGGTGCCGGGAACACAGGGGATAACTCCTCCTCAAGTATGTTCACCTTTGCATTAAAATTCACCAGTTTTTATACTTTTTTTTTTGTCAAGTCATGCTGTTTAACATAAAATTACATACAATGCTTGCTATTAACATACAATGTTCACTATTAACTTTAACCTTTACATTGATTGGTTTCTTTGATTATATGACTTCATCAATATTCATATCCCAAAATAATCATTGGTTGCTTCTACTAATGACTACTAATTGATTTCTTGATATTCAAATCAAGATGGGAAAGGTAAGGGTGTTTCCAAGCAGCATCACTGGTACATAACAGGTTCCTATAGCAAATTTCCTTGGTTTTACACAACTTAACAAATACAATAACTAACAGATACAGTTCCTAGTGTTACAAGATTCAAACAAAACTCCTCTATTCAATTCTTCATTGTTTTCATCCAGTTTCTATTAGTTTCTTAATACAAAACAGTAACTACCTGGTGAGGTTTCTGTGGTTATGAGTTTCACAACACACAATATTCTGTTTAATTCCCCACCACCTTGGTTACACCCATTTGGTCTATTTTGACAAAAGGGTACCTTTGGTGAAATGTGTTTATCTGCACTGCAAAAGGTAGTACAACTTCATTTGGCTCTGTATTAGGAATCTTTTGCTGCCACTGGTCTTGTCCTGGATTCGGTTTTGGTTTTCACTGGTCTGGCATGACTTCTGCACATCTTTTCCAAGAATCTGCCTACATGTATTATGATTGTTTTATGAGGAACTCCATATATTACCAGCCTGAGCTGCTGCTGCTGAAGCTTCTTTACCTTCCAAGTCAATCCCTCTGCTTCTGAGTGAGCTGCTTTATCCCAGCATGGAAACTGTTCCTTTTAAGATGTTTCTAATCTCACAAAGCACGGAGAAGTTCTTCCAGTGAAGGAATCTTAAAAAAAAACAATTGCAACAATTGCTTGCAAAGATTTTTTGTGCCTCAGTACTAGCACAATAAGGTAGAAATGCACAGTTGCTGGTTTTTTTGTATTGTTGTGATAATGTCTGAGTTTGTCAGCAGTACAGCAGTAGTCAAATGCCTGAGACACAACTCCAATAGAGAAAGCCTGCCCAAAGACTTCATCTGATAAGGGCCAACTTCTGTATGGTAGCACATGTAATTCCTTCAGTTTTTTGTGCTAGGACTTTCCTTTCTGACCGAGGTTTTAATTCTGTCTTTAACTGTTCTGTGTTGATATAATAGCACTAATTTGCATCCCAGCTGCTCCAGGAGGGAAATGGAACCAACAAATAAATGAACATCTTAATCTACCACTTGTATACACTGAAAATAGTCCCTGCAGTAACCCTGTTTCTTGTTCCTTCTGAAATTTTGAGAGAGTATCTCTCCATCCCTCCATGGTAACAAGAATAAGAGTTTACCTCTGAATTCAGTCTCCCTCTCCTCTTGTTCTAGAAAGCTTGCCCTGTTCACAGGCTCTCACCCCATGGTAAGAAAGCTGCATTTGCCTTTTGAGCTGAGAAAACTTGAGCTGCTGCATTTTGCAATATGCTTGGTGCATTTTCCATGTACCTTCTAAGGAATCTTAATGCTGACAATTGTTTGCTTAGATTTTTCCACTTTTTGTTTAGTAGGTGTTGACTCTTAATTTTTGACTAGAAAACATGTTTCTGATGCTTGCAACCCTTAGCAGCAAGGCAGAATAGTCAAAACTCTTAAAACATGTTAAGTAACCATCAGTATTAAAGTATCTCACAGCATAAAGAGTTAGTTTCATGCTAAAGAAATGTAGCAGTTGATCAGTTCTAGGTAATAAGACTGACTTCAGCAAGGTTTCAGAAACATCTGTGTTGAAAAGATTATTTCTTTGTATGTAACTTTACTCCAGCTATGTGTATTACTATGGATTTCCTTTGTAACATTTCTACTGGTGTACAGTAGTATACACAAACAGAAGAGATATTTAAAACCAGGCAGAAATAGCTGTGACATTTGCAAGCTTTCTGTGAGCCACAATGATTGTTCCTTGGTGTTATGTTCTGCTTATCAAGGATGCTCCAGACAGTTTGCTCTTTGCCTCTACAGCTCCAGAAGTTGACTTTTAGACCATGAGATGCTGAACTTGACAAGCATTTTTATTTCTGAAAATGCTTTCACAGGCAAAAATATCATTGACCCTTTGCAACATTATCTCTGCCCACTGAAAAAGAACACAAATGCAAAGATCTGCTATAGAATTAGGGAAGAAAAATGAAGACCTCATCTCCTTTTCAGATAGTGCTGATTGACAATTGAGAAGAGAAAGATAATCCCCTATATTTTTTTGTGTGCTTTTATTCATAATAGCAAGCAAACATTTAAAAGAAGTGGTGGATCATATGTGAAGTACTGGAACTCTATAGAGCATTTCCATGAGATGCAAAGAACAGATTTGCCACTAGATGCTCTCCTTCCTTCATGGTTCATCCCATTTGCTATGGTACACATCAGAAACCTCTTCTGACAAAGGTGAATACCTGCATACACTGCAGGGCTGACTGCCATTGCAGCAATTGTTACAAAAATGACATGTCCATATACCTCTGTCAGAACCAATTGTGAAATATTCACTGTCTTAAAACTAAGCAGTTTAGCAACTGATCTTCAGAATAGGCAGCTGAAGATTAGTGTACAATGGGTGGACCTTTGTGCTAGGATAACTCCTAACTAATGAATGGCTATCTGAGGTTCAGTGGTTTTGCTTGTTAAGCCCAATTTCACATTTGCATTTAAAGTTCTTGTCAAAATCCCTTCTCTATTGCATGCAAACGTGCAGAAAGTGGAAGGAAGTATCCCCTGAAAGGGACATAGTCTTTAATTCTTCAACTCTTGTCTCATCTTTTGATCTTTCTATAGGTGATATACACACTTGCTTATCACGGAGGTATTTAAAATTACTATGGTTAAACTCTCTGGTACATGATGGATTGATCATTAAGGCTTTGCTCCAGGAAAAGGACAGCCTGGTTATAGTACACTGTTTGACAGAGGATCCCCATTAAGACTAATCTTTCTCACATTTCATTTGCAAAATGAAGTTACTCTTTCCTGATATTGCAGAAGTGATGTGGACGATACATTGATAGGTGGCAATGTCTTTTAGTTACTAGAGGAGCACAGAGCAAGCACTTTGACTGGAGAGGTGGTTGTGTTCAGTCAACAGACGAGTGGCTGATTACCTCTGTAAAGCTGATCCATTTCTATATCACATTGCCAGAAAGTTGAGGATCATATATTAATATATATATATGTGTGTGTACAGTGTGTTTATGCATGTGTGTACAGGTATACATATTTATATATAAATTTATATATGCATATATATTCCTTATAAACAAGGATAAGGACAAAATCAGTATCATTAAAGACTGTGCTTTGCATTTGGTTTTACAGCTTTGGAACATCCTGCAGGAATGGGGCAGTATCTCAGTATGTGATGGTGCTGCTACTAATCTCAGAGGAACTCAGGTTTCTAGGCTGATCATCCACAGGTGATCAGGACTTTTTCTCCTCCAACTCTAGAAAATATTAATTATGTTTCTTCTTTATAAATTTGCATGCAATTGAGCGTAGGCAGGCAAGTGAGAAATTAATCTCAAGGGAAGTGAAACTCTGGCTGGTGATGCTCTTATTTCCAAGGGGCTATCTTGTCTATTATTTCTAGGTAATAATTCAGTAACTTCCTGCCAGAAACAAATCTGGCACTGCTACTTTTGTCTGATGTTTTTAAAAGTAATGTTTTACATTCTGTCATCTAGGAAACCAGATGCTTAATGGTCATGAGCAGATTTCTCAGGATTTCCTGGCTAGATTGGCTTTAATCATAATCTTTTCTAGTACGTTCTGCCTTTCAAACCTCCCCATATGCTCTGAAAGGCTGTGACCCAACCTACTCCAGGCTGTGGTCTAATGGTGACAATTCAACTACAAGGAAACAGTTGAGATAACCAAGTTATCAGCCTATTCCTCTGTGTGGGAAGTGAAAGTGGACAGACAATGTGAGGAGAGCTCTGTCTTCAGGCTGTCTCTTTTTACCAAGCAGAGATACAATCTTCTGCCAGAATGACTGAAGCAAGCAAATCAGCCCAGAGCAGCAGTGCAGCCCCCTGCTCTGACCGGGAGAAGAACACCTCCTCTGGAGCAGGCTAAGGGTGGTGTCAGGGTTATAGCGGGAAACATCAGGAGTTTACGGCAGGCAGCAGTGTTTCAGTGTAACTGCAGTGAAAATAGTCAACAAGGGTAGAGAAGGGGTGATTACTTAACATGTGCCAGCATATTGGGCTAGATCAGTGTTTAGAGGATCCACAGCACTCAAGCTCCTTGTCTGAATGACTCGTGTGTGCCTGTATGCAATGTGCTGACTTCAAACTCCCTGGCTTTAGTTTATGCCAGACTTTCACTACTTGTCTAGCATTCTTTTGGCTAGTCTGAGTTATGTGTATATAAGGATTCTAGTGTGCTAGGTTACATCCAGAAGAAATCATGACTGTTTTAAGAAAGATGTGAAAAAATGACAATTTTCCTATGCTAAGGAACTGTGTATAACTTAGGCACTGTCCAGGTTTCCTTCAATCTCCTTGGCTAGAACTGAATGAGGGTTTGTGAACCTGACTTACTGCATGTTACAGCAGTACTAGCCTACAGCATAGCCTTGTTTGAACAGATTTAGAGTGTACGAGGCTTTGTCAAAGTTTTTCTGCAAAAGAGAGACTCTCTACAGGTCAGGGTATTCAGAACGAAAAATGGGATGGCATAATAGCAAACATGGCTTTGTAATACCTTTACTGCAGAATTCCAGCTGTGAATTTCTGTAATTCATTGCAAACTGTCTCGACCTGAACAAAAACTTTGGATTAAAAGAATCCCAGAGTTTGGGTCCTGACTTAGTCTCTGCATTCTGTCCTTTATATTTAAGGCATTTCAGTAGAATATCACAGTAATTTCTGTGTTCTTGCACTGGGAGTAATTTCATTGTTTATTTGTTGCCTGGCTCTAACTGTTATTGCAGAACATTCTTTCATACTCAGTAGATTTAAAATACCCTCTTTCTGTTGCAAATACGTGGTAAGACTGATTTTTGTTCCTTTTTTTGTCAAAATATTTCCTTCCTCATCTTAGGACGAGACAGCCAACATGCCTGAAAAACCAAAACAGTTCATTTCTGATATTTAAGGCAATAGAACATCCATACTCATCTTTGAAAGGTACCTGTAGATCAAATTATAATAGCTTGGTTTTCTGTTTCAGATTTGGATGACCAGTATCCACGATGCTACACTGAACTTTGAAATGTGAGTTTTTAGGAAAAAAAGAGAGTGTAGAGTGAACCTAATCTACTCACTGTGCAAGTTTACCCAAGATCATTATGGACTGTACAGTTTCTCCATAAGAAATATTTTCCCTTGGAAATTCTTATTTTTATTTTCTCTCCTTTAAGTTTTTTTTTTTTACACTACCATGGCAAAGCATCTGGGAGGCCTCTATAGGACAACTTATTATCAGTATCATGCTGTCAACTATCACAGTTTGTGCCCACAACAATCCTACTTGGACTGTATAAAGTAAATGTCAGGCTTGAACAGCTATTAAGCAGAAATATAATCTTTGTTTACTTCCATTCCTGAAAAGACATGAATGGCAGTGCTTTAACCATCTAGAGATACCAACAGAGCAAAGAGGGAAAACCAGTATGCAAGAAAATATTAAATGACAAATAATTAGGAGCTCTCTAATTCCATGTGGCTGAAACTGTTCATTACAACTACCCTTGCTCAGAAATGGTAATGAGGGTGTTGTGTTGGAGGCTGGTTTTCTTGTTTATTTGCTTTAATGCTACCTCCACTGAAAACAAAGAGGTCTCAGAACGTGCATAAAATTGTTTTTACAGCTGCCAAATTATGTGAAGTACAAAAGCATACTGGACTCAAAAGGATTTTCTCAGGTGGCAGGATGGGGACGGTTATTGCTCTACTGTACAGATAACAATAACAAATGGTTATACCCAAGACATTTTCTCTTCTTATCAGCTAATAAATGGAGCTTATCACGAACTTCCTAATGAAACCAAATTTAGTAAAAAAATGGTAGTTTATAGCATATTATGTCCCAATATTTTGCATTCTTTAAGCTCCCTGAAGCAGCTTAATTAAACTGATGTCTTGTTTGACAACTGCTGGTGTTAATTGCGGGAAAAAGGATATCGCTTTCTCTGAACATCTCTGCTTTGAGCAGGTTTACTGGAAATGAGCAAAACAACTAAAGAAACCAAAGGAAACCTGTCTTGAGCTAATTTTTGGCCAATCCTGTTAAAATTTGATGCATAGTTAATTAATAGTTTCCAAAGACACTCAGAGCATGTGAAATGTTGTTTGTTCTGTGCCATGTGTGACTTGGGTGGAAAACTGAGGTTCGGAGACTTGATTCAAATTAACATCAGATGCCTACAAAAATTTCAACACATAAAGCTTAGATTGGACTGTGCAGTCATGAGGTTATTAGAATCAGACTGCAACCAGGTTGGGTATGCACATTCCTAAAGGAAGGCACCTACATGTTGCTGCATACTTTCATTGTGCTTTCCTTTTTATGTATTTGTAAATAGCTATGCATCATGTCATATAAGTTTTTTTAAAGATATCATCCTCCATAAGATGATACTTTGACTGGAGAAGTTACAGGTTTGGTATAATCTTCTTCTGTTCCCGTTTTGGTCTCTTCACTAAAAGTTCTTGAACTTCAGCTCTTATATAGCCTCACATGTCTTCTCAAACTCTCTTGCATCCAGTTATCCTACATGGTTAGGATTCTAGTAACAACCAACTTACTGTCTAAAACGCCACTCTCTTGTATTCAGTATGTTACAGCCAGAATACTTTTTTCATCCATATAGCCCTCTACACCCTTACTGTCCTTTGACCTTTTGCTGCATAACAACCTCCCTTATGTAAATATGCTAAGTGGTATCCACGATTACTCATGTTTGAGCTTAATTTTCTCCTCTAAAGCCAACTGATCAGCAAGGGAACCAATTAATTATTGTTCATAAAATCCAGCCAAGCTAGAAAGGACTTCTGAAGAGCAGTCAATATGCTATAAAAGCAGAAAACATCTGAGTGTGCTGAAAGTTTACCTTGTAATGTTAGCAGATATGTGATATGATATCACTGCTTTTAAAATTAATATTAAATTTAACCTAATACAGAAAGCTGATCATGAAGTCTGTTTCTGTGTTTCTAGGAATTTCTAATACCAAGGAACATGTGACAATTTTGTTACTGTGAGTGTAAATTCATTTCAATCTGGGGAAAGTTTGTTCTATGTCTCTGAAAAAAAAAACCAAAGAAAAATAAGAATGGTATGTGAACAAGATAAACAGAACTATGAGGCAAGACATAAAAGACCATCCTGGAAGACGCAAGTTGCTTGGCAATTTGGCTTAGTAAAGTCAGACATCAAAGCATTAGAGAATGAGAGACGGGCTTTTTTTTAGTATTGGTAGAGATTTGGTACCCAACAAATTTGAATCAGAGTGAATAGCACTCTAGATTCCTAAGACTTCAGTAAGACATCACAAAATCAAATTATACCAGGGATGGCTGACAAATATTCTTTGAGTTTCTTATCAGAAAGGTGTGGAGAGCCTTTTTAAAAATCACATTCTTTACTCTTGCAAAAGGTCCTGCATTTGTTTATAGACCTGTACACATTTTGTAGGTAGAGTATTTTCAATATTTTAAGGGTTGAAATGTCTCTTAGAATAACTTTCCTCCATTTGCATAGCTTAGGCCAGTTAGTAAATTATTCTGAAGTAGGAGACATATATGGGAAGAAAAAGCAACTGCAGTAGGTTATCTTCTCCACTTCCTCTTGAGAGCCAAAGGACAAGTAAGCAGGTCTTCATTTACACACAGAACCTTTTTCCACATCAGTTCTGTTCTTTATTATGTGTTGCACACTCCACATGCAAGTTGCCAGAACACTACATATACAGCAGAAGAAAGGTGATGTTTTAGGAAATTTCAGTGAGAGAATACTATTTCCTCAAATGCCATGTGTCTTGCTGTTTTGTAGTATAGATTTCTAGGACTGAGAATTGTTGAAATGAAAACTGGAATGACATTATGGTACTTCTTCAGCTAGTTAGCTCACCTGCCTCACTTGCTGTGGGGACTTTTGATTCCCTCTCTTACTTTAAAGACAGTTCATTGTGACCAAGAGTGGTGCAAAACATCCTGTACTGCTGTAGATAAGCTTAACAGAGTTTACACAAATGCAGTGATAACTGGAGGCTTTGGAGACCTCTCTGACAGAATTTTCCTACTTCGAAGCAGGCTTTGCAATTCTGTTGGCGGCAGGGGTGGGTGGATAAAATGCTTCAGAAAACAAATATGTTTGTTCAGTGTATATAATGCCTAGAACTTCTCACAGTGCTTTCATTACCCTTCACTGCTTAACTGGTTCATGGATGTCAGATCTGGAGTAGACTTGCCTTTGATGAGCAAGTTATCTTCAGTAGAATACAAAGCACGCATCTTCATTTGCATGCATTTTCTCAAAGGGTGAAGTATGGATCATTTCAACATCAAATGCCTGATATGTGGGCACTCACTGGAGACTCACCTAAAGACACACCAGGACACGTGTTGTGGTTTAACCCCAGTCAGCAACTAAGCCCCACACAGCCGCTCGCTCACTCCCCCACCGGCGGGATGGGGGAGAGAATCAGTAGAGTAAAAACTCATGGGTTGAGGTAAGATCAGTTTAATAATGAAAATAAAACAATAATAACAACAACAATGATATAATGAAAAGGAAAAATAACGAGAGAGAGAGAGGCGTGAAAACCAGGGAGGGGGCGGGGTAACCAACCAAGCTAACCAAGCCAAGCCAAGCCAAGCCAAGCCAAACCAAGCCAAACCAAGCCAAGCCAAGCCAAGCCAAGCCAAGCCAAACCAAACCAAACCAAACCAAACCAAACCAAACCAAACCAAACCAAACCAAACCACAAGTGCTGCAACCACCCACCGATGCCACCAGCCCCCAGCCAACTCCCCCAGTTAATATACTGGGCATGACGTCACATGATACGGAATAGCCCATTGGCCAGTTTAAGCCAGCTGACTTGGCCGTGGCCCCTCCCCTCCTGGCTTCTTGTGCACGTGGAGGAGCACTGGAAGCTGAAGAAGTGCCTGACTGGTGTTGGCACTAATTAGCGGCACTGCACCACCGCTTAACAACAACTAAAACACCCATGTGCCATCAGCACTATACCAGCTACAGCGAAGAAAGTTAACTCTATCCCAGCCAAAAACATCGCAACTAGAAACTGAATACATAGTAGCAAACCTCCCCATTTGTAAAAAGAAACAGTTGCAGCTGACATCAGAATGTGTTATGCACATCAGAAATGTGTGTAATGCACAGGATGAGTGATGGCATACCCAATTATTCGGAGGGTTGCTGACTGAGGTGGTTGCGCTTTCTGTTGTGCTCACTGTGAATAGGTTCACAGAGAAGGTCATATATCCTGTATGGGAGCTAAATAAGGTAACTTGGTGAGTATAGAAATTGTTACTGCTACATTGTAGACATGGATGATTTGAGGAAACAGGAGGGCATAAAATGAATCACACTACTAAATATCTCATTATTTTTACTTTGTTCCTTCTTCCAGCCTGATTCTTCCTTTCCTCTGTGGGTGGTGTAGCTTGGTCTTTAAATGGATGATGTTTAGGGAGACTCTGCAGTCATTTTAGCTCATCTGCTCTGGCGTATGTCATAGAGGTTTGCTCAGTACAATTTATATCACATTTACACTAAACTAACTTCTCTTTTTCATCTCAGAGTTGTTGCCTCTGCTTTGAAACTGTTTTCAGTTCTTTCCAGTTCATCACAGACACTTTCCTTTCTGACCCTTGCAAAACTAGTTCTCAAATGTTGCTTCTTTGTAGATACGGATTGCTTCTATATGGATTCCCTTAAACAATGTCCTAAGACACTTGGTAGTTGTTAGTCTCTATTAAACAGACCAGAAAACAGTGATCAAAGAGGGAAGGCAATTACAGTGATACAATTCACAAACATTATTCTTATTTTGTTTTAGCAGTTCTAAATACTAAATTGATTATTTGAGACATATCAAATGTCACAATTAAACTTGCCTGGGTGACCTTAATTCAGCTCTATTGTTTGTGTATGTTATGACAGTGACTTGATACCAAACAGCTTTGTCCTGGAACTTCTGTCTCAGTGCCCAGAGTAGCTGATTCTCACAAAATTATTTTTTGACTGTGTCGGTATAAACTTTATGTATAATCTACTGCATTTTACTTAATGTCACTTTTCAAGACAGGACTGTTGCTTTTATATAGGCTTTTTTACACTCCTTATCATTATCACAGCTGTGTGATTCCTGAGCAATTATTTATCTCTGCTTTACCTACAAAATGGGAGGAAAAGACTTAAAATTCTTTTTTCTATTTGGCACTACTGAGCCACACAAGATGGAAAAATGAAGAAATGTTAGGAGCAGTGGGTAACAAAATATTAGTTAGATGAGACCTAGAGGTTAAAAGGGTATGTGTCCCTGTCCTCTACTTCTGCCAAAAATCAGTTATGTTACATCAGTTTCACTAATCATTTGCAACAATAAGAAAGCATGATGCTTGGCCAAATTAATATCTCTAGATTAAGTTTATGAAGTACTAGTGAAAATCAGTAAAAGCCTTAATGTCACACTTTTTTTTTTTTTCCTTTTTCTCATTCCCAGGATCCACCAAGAATTAAGCAATGTATTTCTTCTGTATGTTCTTTCAGTACTTTTCTGAAGAGCAGGAGAGATGAAGAAAAAAAGATCACATAAAAGACCTATTTTGTAAACCTTAAAATGACTAAGGTTAAAAATAGTGAAGTTACTGTTGAATCTTTTCCTTATTTCCAATGCTGCCATTCTCTTTTTCTGCAGGTACTTGACAAATATCAAAGCAAATTCTTTTTAGTTTTAAAGCAGAAAGCAATATTTGCCAAGGGATTTTATATTTAAAAAAAAAACTAGTATCTTTATTCTCCTTGGTAGTATCTCTATTTCGCAATCTTGGCTGGATTTGGCAGCAATATTAATCTTACTGAAAGTACCTTAAACTCTGAGAAGAAAGATTAATCAAAAGCAAACAGCTGCTGGCTTTCAGTTTTTGAGCCAAAAACAAAATCTCTGAAGACATCACTGTAACACTAGAAAGGATTATTAGCCTCAACATCCAGAGGATCTTAGAAACTTCAAATATTCTGGATTTTGCAGGAGCAAGTCAGGTGATATTTTGAGACAAAGGGAATAAAACCATCAGGGTGACCTGGGGACTCAATTTAATCATTTGGGAGTAATGGAGGAGCATTATGCATTTTAAATTTCAAGTGATTCATTGACAGTTTTTTCTGCTGTGTATTGAAATGATCCCTTGAGTTAACTTATTGTTAAACTCATTCCCAAACTCAGTGGAGAAGAAAGTAATTTGAATCAGCTTTAGATGAATCTGGAGGTTTTGTAAGAAACTTCTGATCTGGTTCATCTGCCTTATGCATGCAACCTTCTTTAAAATGATCATTAGCTACTAGATTTGCTCATGTTTTAAGTTTTGGGTGGCCAGTTTTAAGCCAGATGAAGCTCAGTTTTCAAGGAAGGTAGACTCTGGGGATGACCATCAGTGTTTTAAGGAGCTCTAGGCACTGTTTAACTCTCTCCACCACCATGAATCAAACCGACAGTCTCATGTAAGATGTTCAGAAAATAATTTGAACAGATATGTTGTGAACACATTGGCAAGAATCTTTAACCAAACTGCAATTAAGTACTTTTGCAAGATTACATGAAAAAAAGACATTTTCCAATTTGTTAGTGGCTTCTGTGCAATGATTTTATGACTGCAGTATATGAGCTCAATAGTAAGAGAGATTCACTCTCAGAATAAGTACCTGCTGTGATAAGGCTGTAGCACATGGCAGTCACCAGGAGATGAACAATAGCACACAGTAAAGATCATCTCAGCACACATTTGAATAATGGGGAAAACTACCCATCCCAAAAACTGCTGCAGCTGAAACAGAGAAAATACTGAACTTGTGTAGAAAGCTATTCTGAGCTGTCTGAGATGCAGAACCACTTTCCTGGTAAATAACTTGGGGAGAAACTAAATAAATAGGTTTTATTTTAAAAAACAAAACCAACACCAACACCAAAAAACCTCACATGTAAGCAACTGCAAGAGGAAAAAAATGTTAAGAAAATGCTTACTATGAACCATCCACACAGAAAAAACAGCAACAAAGTTTAGACCAATATTCCTCATGAACAGAACAGACTTTTTCTTTGGGTGTTCACAAGGGGTTTTCTGGCTCTTAGTGCATTTTCTATGTCTTTTCTCTACATCAGATCTTCAAAGATAGGAAAAGTTTTTCTCAAAGGCATTCTTAGACATCTTCCATGTTGGGCTGATTTACAGAAGCATGCTAAAGTAAAAGCATGTACCTGTCATTACAATATCCTTAAATTGCTTTTTGTGTATTAAAGCTATTAGTTGACATGTCCTGTTGATCAGGCTTTGGCAAGCATGGTAGAATTTATCAGTTTTGTCATGGAGTGTGATGGGGTTTTCATATACTGGGTTTCAAAGGAACATCAGTGGAGAGAGATGCGGGAAAGTGTTTAAATGAAGGGGTAGATATTTTCAAAACAAAAAGAGATATCTGTCTCAGAAGTCCCCCTTTCACTCTTCCATGCTTGCCTTTAGCTGTGAACACTGGTAAGGAGTTTTGTGTGGAGATTAAGTTGAGAAACTGTAATAACTGGAAAAAACAGTCTTGTGAGAAGTTTGTTTCTTCACATGTGATGGAATTCTAGTGCCACAGCAATCAAAAGTACTTTACCCAAGACTTAATTATTAGCTGTTTGTGCATAAAGCAATCTACTACTTCTCTGCTCATAATCACCATAATAACCACTTTCTTATTATTTGTTTCAGTTTCCATGTGCTGTGGAAACATGATCTCCTACTCTGAGGCAGGCTAATTAGTGAGTTTAATTTAGATCTGCTGTTCAATGGCATAAGCAGGAGGGGATTGGTAACCAGAGATGGACATGACAGTTGGTTTCCCCAATTCCCAGGTATCACCGGAAATGTCTAAATGTCCCTGTATTGAATTCCTCATTTGTATCTTGGGGATAAAAGCCTTCTTTCTCTCTCCTCCTTCTTTCCTGTGGGAAGTCCAGGCTGCACAATAACTTGGAGAGGGACCATTCTTCTTGCAATATTTAGCCAATGTGAAGAACAAAGGAGCATCCTTGTGCTGCCGTTAGCCAGCACCAAGTCCCACGCATCTTCCTCTCCGAGCGGGTCTGGGAAGTTTCATATTGGCAAAACTCCACTTGGATTTCTTTCCCAGCAAAACCTCAGGAGAATCTTTGGTATGGTCCAGAGGCATAAGCTTTCCAGTGCCTTATGCCACCAGTGCCTTTCTCGTTCCCTGCAGTCTGGCTCTCCCTGGCTGTCTGCTGGGGCTCCAGCAGCATTGGCGATCGTTACACCTCCAGGCAGCCTGGCACCTTCACAAAGGAAAAGACCAGCTGGTCATCCCAGTGTTGACACGGGTGCAGACACCCCTGGCAGACCTGCGTATCACACTGAGAAGCTCAGTTCTCTATTTGCCTTTCCTCATGTCAGATGCTCCCAAATCGGTCTTCATCCACATACATAAATCAGTCAGGCCACCTGTGCAAAGTCTTGTCCATGCTGAGGGTTGAGGATAGAGATGTTTCATTTACTACCTATGACTTTGTCTACCTCCAGAAGCAATGAAATTTCCATCTAGTCCACAGAGAAAATTTTAAAATTTTTGAAATGGAAATTAACCAATATTCTTTTGTTAAATATGGGCCACACTTGTGATACCGTAAGTCAGCAAATATAAGAACCCTCTAAAACTCTACGTGTAGTTTTAGAAAGCAGGCATTCTTTATTGTGCCGCCAGGTGCACAGGGGATCGCTCCACTACTGTGCGCACTGAGTTGCTCTACTACAGGGGTTATATGCAATCAAAAATATACATACTCATTAGATTTCTAGGAAATTACTACCATATTAATACTACTCTTGGAAGTCATTAATATATGCAAATGTCCTTAACACATGAGCATTAATGCTTATCGGTGGTCTTCCAGGGTCCTCTGGTGGTCATCGATAGTCTTCCTCACCATGTCCGCTGGTTGAACTCAGTCTCTGGGCATGCTCAGTTCATTTTTGGCTTGGTTATACAATTTTTATTGTTACTAAACTAGCTTATTTTAGTACACTTCCCTTATTTATTCTACTCAAGGATACAGTGTCTCCAAACTCCCTTCTATCTAATCACATATTTCAGGTTCTAAGACTATCTTATTCATAAAGTATTCCAAGTATTTCAAAACTTAGCTGTGTTGCTCCAATTAAAGGAGGCCATATGTTCTTTTGAAGCTGCTATCAGGTATCACTTGGTGTGAAACACAGATTCAAAATGCTCTTTTTTTTTGTTTGTGAGCACCCCAAATTTCCGTTTTAGGCTTAATACCTTTCTGCAGCCGTAATGCACACAGGACTGTGAGAATAAGCTTCTCCCTTTCTCTCATGTAGCCTCTTATGCAAAGACATATTGAATGATACCACTAAAGGAACTAAGGAACATCCTCCCCTCCTCAGCTAATACCATTGATTTTTCCACTCACAGCACTACATTCTCAAATTTGTAACACTGAGAGATTGGAAAAAAATATGTGCTTGACCCTTTTATGACAAAGTCACCCATGTCAGCATCATCTCTCTTCACAAATAAATTAAAACCCTTAGACAGGAAAACTGATGAAATTAACTACTCCTACTGTCTGGAGCCAAGGTGTGTAGGTACACCTGCAACAGCAAAAGGATCTGCAAATTGTTACAGATTTAATCCCTTTGTTGTGTATGTTGCTGCACTTATTTTTATTTCTATAATTTGGTTTTTTCAGGTAGCTGATAAAATGGGGTTTTCCCTAGATAGTGTATGGGTCACATCTAGTTCAGGAAACAGAACAGTTCTGGCTATTTCTGACATCAAGATGCGATGACTTCCTGCCTTTCTTGTAGATCTTAATTGCACACACTGAACTGGTCAAAGTAGAGAAGAACGCTTCTTCAATTAACCACCTAAAGAAAAGGATGATACATATATGCAAGGCATATACATTTTTTTCTGGAGCATATTGTAGATCTCACCTCTATGTATTTTTTGTTAGATCTGTTGCCTTGGATATTAACTAAGCTTAAATCTAGACTTGGCTGTTTAAGAAATGCTGTTGGTCGTGCCATTTCCAATCAAATAAATGTATTTAGGTCAAAAGGATTATGTATACGTCATGTGGGTTATATTACACGAGACTTGTTTATATAGTACCTATTTTACATAGTGGAAATATTTCAGATGAAGAGAAAGACTAATGGATAAGGACCTTTATCCATTTTAATGAGTCACAGTAGAAAAGTACAGCAAAGTTTCTGTAACACTTGTCTTTGTTTATGCCTTATTGAGTGGGTCTGCTGGTCCTTGTCAAAAAGGCATCCCTGCTCATTTCCAATGCAAAAAGGCAGCCAATAAGTGACATTTCCAGAGAGAGAGGAGGTGAAAGGAATGACATGTACTCTTCCAGTGAGACTGAGGTTCAGGAGGATGTCAGGATAACTCCTTTGTGACCTTGAAGGACACAAGTCTGCTTCTGCTTTGATCTCAATAGCGTGGGCAGGTGCTGAGAGAGCACAGTGGAGAACTGCCTTACAAATGGCTGCCAAGCACCTCGGGTATCAGCTTTTCAACATCGCCCATGGCTGCAGCTTGGATTTGGCTCAAGCTGCCCCAGTCAAGGCCTAAAAGTTTTCAAATATCCTTTTTAATGGCCAAATGCCTTTGAGACAAAAATAATTAATACAGAAGAGGCAAAAGTAGGAATGAAATAAAGCCACAAAACCTCAGCAATACCCAACCAAAACCTGTTTCAATTGCTGCAATAACATAATTGTCTTGCTCTCTTGCAAATTTGAGTGTCTTCAACAAAAATCATAAGCCCAGTGCTTATAGCAGATGATAAGACATCACCAAAGATGCATTCACAGCTGCGTTGAGAGAACAGCAGGTTCCCAAAATAAGTACACTGTCTATTTTTGCAGCCACTACATGTTCCTAAGCACTTTCAAAAAATCACTCCACTTGCTCAGCCAGCAGACTTTACTAGACGCTCAAGTGACTGCAATGGAGAGAGAAGAGGAAGCTGCCTTTCCTCTCAAGGTGAAGATGACTGACATCTCTGAACACTTTGGCTTCAACATGATAACACTGAAGTATTTATCAACCCAAAGCACATTTTATCAGAAGTGAAATAAGAGACTGAGCTTGACTTGCCAAATGGTCTCTATTAGCAATTTATTTCATAACTATTTGGGGGTTGCTAAGTTCTAGAAACATTTTTGCAGGCGTACAAGTCCCTAGTCTGAATTTCAGAAAGGTCCAGACCAAGATTTCTCTTTAACCCAGGCCACCATATCAGTTATGGTGGTGTTCTCTACATGGGACTGCATTTTCAACTAGGCATTCTCAGGGCCACCAAAAATTTTAGCAAAATTGGTTTGTTGCTCCGCCAGTGACAAACCATAAACCTTGCTGAAAGAGCGTGGTGTGTTAATTTATAAATTCTGGAACATAGTTTCTGAAGTAATTTACAAAGTTATTAAGTATGAGCGTACAGAATTATATAGCTACTTTTGCCACTGTGAACTCCCTTTTCACACACATAAGTCCATATTGCAATAAAATACGTTAAAACTACACGTGATACGTTCCTTATTGAAACATATATTTTCACCTCTCTTTATAAAGCTGAAGGCCAAAAAATGATGCTGAATTTCAGAACAAACAGCACATTTGGGAATGGCCATTCGTCCAGATAGCTTTGTAGAAACATTAGATGGGTTGAGGCTTAACTATGTCATATGTGTGCCTTATATGACACCTGACTGTGGCCAACTGTGGTTTAATCATGCATCTGCTTCTGAGATCCTCAAAATGTTCAGTGGCTTTCATGGAGGAGAGAATAAGGACTCTGCAAGAGCAGAGGCCATATTCACAGACTTGCAATGTGGCTCTGCCTAACCCCTCTCAGTCCAGCTCATTACATGTGTTGGCACGTGATGTACTTCTCTCTTCAGGGATTTTCCATAACCCATCAGCCAGGTTCTGCACCCCCCCTATTTGAAGTTCTGGCCCCAAGTCCTTTGGGGCACTTTTTGCTCCCTGGAATATGAGCTAACTCTGAAAATAGCATGAATGAATGATTAATGCTAAAATAACATTTAGTCTGTACCTGTAAGGAGGACTTAGCTAGCATCATTGTAATGAGAAGAATGATCATCTCTCACACCAGCTTTACTAGACGCTGATAAATTCAGCCTAGGCAGTTCAGAGATTCTGGAAAGGGTATGTTGGGAGGTGGTGGAGGAGAAGGAAGCGGGAAAGGAAAGGTAAACAAGAGAGAAGATGCTGCCCCTCTTATGGCATTGAAAACTTCTGCCCATCATTTTGTCTGTCTCAAAGAAACAGCTTTCCCCCACTCTGAGAAAGGATGATAGATGCCCTCTTTTCTATGCTACACTGATTGCTGAGGCCTTCCTAAAGTACAGCTCAGAAGGATCAGCTTTTCAGTGGGCGAGATCTATCTTGCTGTTAAAACAAGATGCTGCAGTACACACAGCTGTGCAGTTTGGGCTGCTGTGCTCTCTAGATTACAGGATTTTGTTCCCTGCTCTCTGTTGTTGCAGTACTTGAACTGACCTAAAAGCACCTATGTCTGGCTATTCATTCACACTCCTGCTGCAATCAGGTCTCCACCTTAGTCATCTGCAGTTTCTACAGAGGCGTCTCTCCACTTGAAGGTTTCCTGTACATCTGTTGGTCAGCTGTGTGATGCCAGGGGAGACACAAGGGAGAGAGCAGACCACCCTTAGGTATAATTAAACTACTGGGAACGCATCTTGGCATAGAAGATGGTGAGGAGATTAGACCCATACACACATACAAAATCTCACATGTGCACGCTGTCACGTACTCCTCTCAACCTGAACCTACCTGTTTCCCTTGTGCTGTAACTCTTTGACTTTAGGGACTGCAAACAGTAGGTAGTGCTCCCTTAGTTTCAGAAGCAAAAAAGAAAGGGCGCTTCTCTCATAAGGGTGCTTCTCTTCATCTCTATCAGTTCTGGGTAGTATTTGTATAACATTTGGTCACTTGAGCTCGTATGAAGAACCCCCCCACACACATGGGGTCAAGTAGGGGGGGTGTAGATGTTTTTTCAGTATGCTGGGATCAGCTGGAAACCTGGGCTGGATTGGGCTGCTGTCCCTGTCTTACATGGGCACAGTCTGCCACCAGTTGAATGGAAGAAATTCAAAGGAAAAAGGCTCCAGCTGATCTGTTTGCAGCTCACTATTGAAGTGAATAGCAAGAGCGAAGAGTGAATTAGCAACATTTGCAAAAGAAACCACTCCAGCTTTGCTGGTAATTCCATCTCTCCAGAAAAGTGCTTATAACAAATCCTTCTGTTTACCTGAGAGCCCTAAAAGAAGCCAGAGCTGTCACAAGTCATGGTGAAACACGTCTCATCATGACCCAAATCAGAACATTTCCAGATTATCCTGTGCTGGGACTGCAGAGGAATCAGACAGTAGGCACTTAGGCAGCACGTGTACTTTGACTCTGTGGGAGACTTGTCATGACAAGACAAGCTATTATCAACCATTATCAGAGAAAGGACATTACCTTCCATCCTTGGGTGAGTTCCTTTTGATAACTCCTCCTCGTTCGGTATTCTTAGTGACAGCATTTCATTTACAGCACATATAGTCACACACAACTAGGGACAGATCCTCCATAGATATAAACTGGATTAGTGCCGCTGAACTTGGTGGAGTTTCTCCAGACTGCACCAGCTGAAATGGCAACAAATAAGCATTTGTTGAGTTGGTGATGGGTTTTCCTGCAGAATGCAAAACAATGGTTTTGTCTTGCTTTGTTTTCTCCCTTAGTCCTCCACTGAAAGTGATGGGAAGTGTCTTCTTCCCTTTAATGAAATCAGCAATGGGCTTTCATTAGGGATGGTGAAGGATTCTAGAAGTGTAATTCTTGTATTTTGTATAAGCCCTAACAAAGCTCTGAAAGCTACCTACCATCTCCATTTCCAGTTGCTGATATTAATGAAGATAGTGAAAACTCATTGATCACTTGGTCTTCTGTAAACATCATGAGCATATTTTAGAAGAATTTATACAGCGTCTTAAAAATTGTCTAAAGTTTCCTTCCTGTCAGGAAGGACAGTGAGTGGCATAACTCTCTGGGCCAACCCCAAATTCCTATAACACAGAGGAGTCTCCTTGCCCCAAATATTCCAGGCACAACCAAATCATGTGTGGACTTTTTACTTGGAGACATTGTGGTTTTAACGTAAGCAGACAGCAGAGTGTGCCATACCGGCAGCCCTTTTTGCATCTATCTGTCAGCAATAGGGCAGGTGCATCTTTAGACTAGGCTCTCGTCTCCACCTCTGATAACATTATAATGGAAAAAGGCAATAACCCTTGGCATTTTGTATCAAGTCTGAGCTGTTAGTTTTGTTCCAAGAACGTCCACAGTAAATGCCACGTAAAAGAACATTTGAAAGATGACTCTAAATTTAAAACAAAAATACTGAAATTGTTATTTTTATTAGTCAAACCAGAGAGGGTTACAGAAACAGTTTGCTTGAACGACTGCCTTTGACAGAGGAGAAGTTTTCTTCTAGTGGGAACACTAACCAAAATACCTGGCAGTAGCGTTGTTCGTATAGCAAAAAAACCTGAACTATGAAAGCCTCATGTCTTTTGTTAGTAACAGTGACGAGAATATATCTAACCAACCAATTTAAAAAATATGGCTCCAAATTTCTAAAATTAGAAGTGACTGTATTTTTGAGGCCTATTTTTTTCTCCTCTTTGTTTCTATAGTTTCACTGTACGTTCCACCTCCATATATTCTACCCATTTAAAAAGGCCCCATTTTTATAGATGCTTCTTAATTCCCTAAGAACGTAAACATTTAAGGTAAATACTTAACAATTTTTGTTTGCACAGCCAGCTTTTTGGAGAGGGGCTGTCCTTCTGTGTATTTTATACTGTTCTAGCATGATGGAGCCTGGTGTGTGATGGGGCCTCCTACATGCTACAGCAATATTATAATAGATGCCATCATCGCTTACAGGGAAAGTCGTTGCTGCCTGAGCCCCATTTTTTTCTGCATTTGCAAAGGTTTGCTTCTGGCAAATGTTTCACAGAAAACAGGAAGGATATTCTGACCGCTATCAGGCATTGTGCTTGTTTCCATTTACTTTTACAGCGAGCTTGTTTAGAAATGCTAGAGGCCCGTCAGCGTCTTCACGACATAAAGGGTCTGTGGCCCTCTCTGAGATTCCTCAGGCAGAAGATAGGTAGACACAGATTTTGCACAGGAGTGGGAGGAGGCATGCTCTTGAATGGGTGGCTTCTGGAAGTGTAAAAGCCATCCAGACACAAGACTTTGGAGGCAAGGATGTCTGCGAAGACTTTCAACATTCAGAACAAAAGGGACATTTTAGGGGACCTCTGTCATCCACAGGACAGAATGACTCATCCCATGGCAGGCACTAGTCAGGGACAGTCTTTTGGTTTCCCTAGCTTGGGTGCCCATCTAGCATAGCCTAAATCCAGCCTTTGTGGGAAGTTCAGAGCCAAATGCAAGTCCACCTGTTTCATGTCTGCTTCTACAGTTTTGTGAGCAATGAGGAGGCTTGCTGGCAAAGAGTTCATGGTGCTCTAGTCAGCACAGTTTCCTGGCTTTCTGAGCTGCAGGTATTGTGAAATGTTATTTGGCCTGCTTTGTGGGTGTTTATTTACAGATACCTGCCCTTGTGATTTATTTTCCATCAAGTTATAATTACTGGTAACAGCGTTAGCTGTCATCTCAACTACCTGGCAATTACCTCTGTGCTTTTATGAGGTGAGGGCCCGAGTTTAGAATGAAATTGGGTGGCTCAGGTGGTTTTCCGCTTGTGCTGTTCAAAAGGGGTAGGTTTCTTTGTGTGCAAAGAAAACCACACTTCATGTTCTCAGAAGTAATTTGTAGTCCACCGTTACTGAGAATTCCTGATGGTCCCATGGACTTTAGAAGCACAGCAGTAAGACAGCTGGCAGCATGGCTTAAGAGAAATGCAAGGCAGATCTCCTTTCCTTTCTTCAGTCTGTATAGGCTGTATGCTTCAAAGGCTTGAAAGTATTAACTCAATCTGGATTTGAGTGCAGTTCTTATGCCTCTGAGAAGACTTCAGTCTTAATTAAATATGTGCCTGCGTTCTTCAGGGGCTACGGTGAAGGCCAATCAGGCTTATGGCATATGAAGAAGATGACACCTGGAGTTTGTGGCACCTACAAGCAATGAGAGAAAGAAATGAGGAAGGAGAACTTTGGGAGATGAGAAGAGTGAAGCACCAGAGAGTAAAGGAACAGGTATTCTTCCTTCCCAGAGAGCTACTAGCAAGAAACAGGTGTATGATTCTTTCACTAGGGTTCAAGATCATCATTGCACTGACTCTAAGGGGTATGGACATGGCATTTGTGTCAGAAGCCTTTCCTAGCTTATTTTAAATATTTGTATTTTAAGATGTTCTGCGGTCCCTAACTGGTACCTTGGAATCTACTGACATCTCTCATGCAACAAAGGTAAAGTTGCTATACTCATCATCCACATCATGTGTTTTTTGCCAAGAAAGACCCTCCTGTGTGATTCAGGCAAGCACACTCTTAGGTATCACAGCTTTCACACAAGAAGTCTCTTGTTGTGATTTATGAGTTCTTTGCTGACCTGTAAGCCAACTCTTCCTTTTGGTTTGTACACCATGTTCCTCCTCTGGAGAGTATATACTGCTGTTGTGAAAGACAATCAGCTTTTAATTCCTGGTTACTCCTAGATAACATACAACCATGTGTTTTCAATTGTAGTTTCTTCAGAGTTTCATGCTTACTACAGCAGGCTGGGAAAAAAAAGTTCACATACTTCGCTGAAGTGGAAAGCTAAACATTTTTTGATTTATTTTCTCATTTCTTCCTCATATTTTCCTCATTAAAATGAGCTAGTAAAAAAGAATTATTATGTAAAAAAATTTTACTCTTTTCTTTGTTAAAAAGACATCCCCTTCCTTCTTTCTCCCCTAAAAGGGAACAGATTTAACCAAAAGGATCTCATCTATCACATTTATGCTTGATGGAAAAAAGCATTTACAGAATGAAAAAAAAAAAAACAACACCAGTATCCTTCCCTGCTTTCTTGCAGGAGGAAGAAATATCTCAGTACATCCCTCTTCATGAACATCCAATTGGAGTCTCTTCCAGAAATTCAGGGGGAAAAAAAAGAAAATCTCTATTGCTTATTTCATGAGAAAAGAAATACAAGAATATTTTGCAGTCTCTTTAGTGCACAACAAAGGGACAAACGTCATCGGCTGTTCTGCCCATCAAACTAGGAGAGAATTTATCTGCTCCTTGCGCAGATGGAAAAACCTTCCAATCCTTCCCTTTCTCGCTGTGTGGCACAGGAACTGAGCTTCTCCAAATGCCAGCCCACAAAGAAATGCCTTCTTTGCAAAGAAGAAAAAGACAATGTCATCGCTGAGGCAAGCGGCAAGGCACAGTTCTGCTTAATGTTGGAAAAAGAACCTTCTCCCCTTTTGTGGTGGAACAACTCATTCATGCGTATCTAAATGAAAAACATGGTGTGGGAAGAAAAAAGGAAATCTCTCTTGGTCTTCACTGTAACAATTCTAGTGAGGAAGATCACCACCGTGCCCTCTTGGCAGACCTCATCTTCGGCAATGTTGGATTCCTTGTGCATGCAGGAAATATACGGTCAACTTTACTCAGGCTGAGAACTTGGACAGAGGACTCGAACACGGAACTCCACCCACTTACAGGTCGGAAACTTCCTAAATCTCCTGTCCATCTCTGGAGACAAGAAAGGGCAAAATCCCAGTCCCAGAAAGAGCAAGACGTGTTTTCAGTTGCTGTTTAGAAGAGGCAGGAGTTCACAGTCAAATTCATGATTTGCCCTAAATTTTAAGTCTTGACAGAAACGTATCAACATAGATCATCATAAGAGAGAACAAAGTGGTGAATAAACACACACGGAAGAAAGTTTAACTTCTTCATGTACAGAGGAAATACTTGCCCTGGAAGAATGTTCATTACAACTAACAGAAGATAATTCAGTGTTTCCCTTCTTTTCTCTCTAAACAATCCCTTCCACTTTGTAAGGACAGGAAAAAAAAACAGAGGAAGAAAATAACAAAACGGAAACTGAAACTAAGATTGCCTCTAGAGTCAAGACATCTGGGAAGCTTGCTAGAAAATGTACATACTTATCAGATCTCAAGGTACATGTTTCTCGTTGCTTGGTAACAGGCATCAAAGTTCCCTTTCATGTTTTATTTTCCTCTGTATCCACCGTTTATAGGGTATTTACTACTGTGACACCAGAATCCCATCACCGAACAGCTGTCACGGGGTCTGTCTCCTGAGTAAACACTCTTTTACAATCTTGCTTCTCCTGAATAGATCAATATTTGTTTTGTACCCAGAAGGATTAGGACATGGAAATGCCTTTTGAAAGCCTCCTTACCCTCCTAGGGTGCAGACACATCTGAGAACACTGTAAGAAAAAGCAAAATCATGGACAGAATGAGGGGGAAAATAAAGAAAAAAGGAAACAAGGAGAGAGAAAAGAAAACCCTTCATATCAAAACCTGCTAAACGTTCTTTGCAAATGACTTCACAATGAAAAGCTCAGGTTAAAAGGTAAAAAGTAAAAAAGAAAAGGCATTTTGTATTTGCATTGTAGAAACTGAACGGCTCTTTGCAGAAGACTGCTTGCCTGAAACACCTTCTCTGCCTTCTGCCAGAGTCAAGAAAAAGTCAGGCTTGCAGCAACAGTACTTTCATGTATCCTTGTACCACTAAAATTGCCTCTGGGTCACTGTGAACAGAATCTTGAAAAATCCTTGACTCTTAAGGGTCTGGACATCCAGTTTGGCTGAAAAAAAGCCCTCCCCTTAAAAATTGAGATTGTCAGCTGTAGAAACATATTTTTAAAAGTTGCTAAACAGATGGTGAATACAAAAGGTTCTGCTGCTTATTTATCTTATCTTCTCAAGGAAGTGCCGTCATTTGTCAGTGAGCTTTGTGTTTTTCCCAACTCACAGTCTTGTTGCATTCCTGTTGTCAAGACTGTGAATGGCAGCATCTAAGACTCCTCCTCACACTGTCTAAATGGCAATAACAAACAAAGGATTATGGAGAAGCAGGCCCTGCACAGAGCAGGTGGCATCAAGCCCATTGCTCAAAGGCACAGCTTTTTCAGCAAGCACAAGCCACAAGTATGTCCTTCTGCACCATATTTCCTGCATATATATATTATTGCATAAAGTATTTTTTGTCTGTCCCCACTGGAATGTCATGGCTAGCCGACAACTGACTGCTCAGCTCAGCTCGGTGTAAAATTTTAAAGTGGTATTTCATCAGCTTTACAGCAACAAATATATGACTGTATTGGCTGGTCCCATTAGTTTCAGTGGTGGTGGGACTGGCATTCAACATTCGGGCAGACTATGCATTTTTCTTAACAACCAAGGCTGGATCTGGAAGAGCGGGAAGAAAGCCTGTGCTCAAAGGGCAGCAGTATGGTGACCCTTCCCTTGCTGTTTCCCAGCGGGGCAGCCCGCCGCATGTGCTGGTGCCTGGCGTTGTCCCTCCCCAGGTGCAGGAGTTTGCGCTTCCCCTTGCTGAACTTCCTGGGGTTCCTGCCTTGGCAGGGTGATGCAGAGAGCGGCATCAAGTTGTGATTCCACACAGGGGGACAGATTTGGTCAGTTTTGAGAAACATACTATAAAAATGATATTGTTTCATGGCACCAGTGATTTGACTGAAAATCATTCACTGAAAGCTAGATTGTTCTTCCTTAGTCTTACTGTGTATTACTTGCCAGGCATTTTCATTGCCAACGGCTTTGACAAATTTATGGACCCTAAGCTCTACTTTTACTATGGCTTCTGCTGGGATGTTTGGCTAAGTACCAAAGAGTGTCTGCAACACAGATTTCCCCCTTTCTGGGGTAGGAAGCTGCTCAGAAGGTAGGTTGAGACCCTGAAGGGGAAACACCCAGGCATGCCAGAAGTGCCAGGTCCTTCTCCGTCATAATGGAAAGTAGTTAAGCTATATTGGGTGCTGGATGCATTTTGGAGGACTGCAGAGAGAGCAACTATCTTGTTAGACATGTATCGAGACTGGTAATACAAAGAGCAAGGGAACGTTATCACTGATCTGGAGCAGGCGGCGGAGTGCACTCTCAAGTTTGTACAGGACACAAAACCGGGGGGAAGCAGTTGTACGTGCAAGGGCGGGACTGCCATCCAGAGGACTGGGACAGTGGGGTTGGACCCTGTGCCGTCTGGGCAGGAGGAACCGGCAGCCCTGCCCTGGGCTGGCAGACCCCAGCAGCGATGCTGGCAGGGCTGGGGACCAGGTTTCGGTGGGAAGGCGCTGGGTGCAGATGGGCAGCGAGCTGAGCAGGTGCCAGGCCTGTGCCCAGGCTGCAGCAAGGTCCCGGGGTGGTGTGAGCAGGACACAGCACGGGGTGCCAGGGGATGGCAGGGTGATCCCCTCTGCTCAGCACCCGTCAGGCCTCACCCGTTTGGGGCCACATACAGGAGGTACATCGGCACACCGGAGGGACTCAGAGGAGGCCAGCGGGATGGTGGGGCTAGACCACTGCCCTGAGAGGAGGTGCTGGCTGCTTTGTAGGGGGGAACTTTCTTTGCCTTTGCGTTGCTTTTCCTTCCCTTTTTTTTTTTTTTTTTGGCTTACTTGCTTTTCTTAAAAGGCCATGTGTGCCTCACCAAGAGAGAAAACAACGGCGCAGTACAACCTCCACTGCTCTTGTGAGCTGCCCAGTTTTTGCGCTGTCAGGTCAGGCCAAGCCCCCTGGCATGTAATTTCTGGTTGCAGCATTGGCTTTGAAAACCAAACCAGAGAGAGAAACAAACAGCAGATCTCTCCCCCAAAGATGCACATATACTTAGAAAAACTCTGGGGAGATGAGAAGATGGTGCGGACTGATGGTATTTCAGTGTCTATGAGCTGACGTGTGTTTGGAAACCCTCGCCCCATTCCTGAGCCAGAATGATCTCCCTTTGTGCACCACAAAGTACATCTGTGATGGGGCTTCACACAGACCTTCTTGAAGCCCTTGTAACACCCCCAGATCACAGTGGGGTGGGCGTGTTTCCCATGAACAAACCTCCGGTTAAAGCAGAGCAGCCCTGAGGAAGTGTTTGGTGCAAGGCATTCACACCTTTCACCAGTGGCTTGTGCCTCTGCATCTCCATGGACCTCAGCCTGGCCTGATCTCCTGTCCCCGTTCCTCTGTCCCATGGTGCAAAAGTACCTGCAGTGGGGTGTTCCTGCTTCCCATCCCTTGTGTCCAGCAGCCCAGGAACGTGGCACTGCCATTGCTAGTAGCAGACCACAGGCTCTGCAGTGAGTTTCCAAGGCCTCTGAGCAGAGGCTGCTCAGGCTTGCTCTGACAGGATATGCCCTGGCCAGCTGAGAGGGGGGCTTTCACTGGGGTTAGCTGCCACAGCACTTCCTCTGCTGACCAGGTGGTCATGGTGCATTCGTCACCCTTATGAAAGTGTTGGCAGGGAGCAACGCTGTGAGGATGCAGAGAGCAGCACCAAGTCGTGACTGTGCACGGGAGGAGGTATTTGGGCACCGCCGTAGCGAGGCTGCAGCCATCGTTGCAGGCTGGCAGGAGAGCAGAGCCCCGGGACGACGGGGCAGAGGGTGCAGTGAGGAGGAGGCCAGGCCTGGGGTGGTGGGCGGTGGGGCACGGGCTGGCCCTGGAGTCCCTGCAGTTGGAAGCATCTGCCCCGGGACCAGCTGCAGGGATGCAGGCTTGGAGCTGGGAAGCACTTGCCTTCAGGGGAACAATGAAAGAGTACCTGTCACTATAAGGAGGACTCATCAGGGTTAACATCCCATCCCTCCTGGCCAGAGGCTGCATCAGTGCACCCCCTCTCCCACCACACTGACCCCATAGGGCCCAGCGGACACATGAGGAAATGGAGGTTATAGCACCAGGAAAGGGGGGAGAAAGCCCACATGGGGATAGCAATGCCAACGGCATTGTTAGTAACACCAAGACTCTTTCTGTAGTTTTCGTGCATTTCTTTTCTTTGATAGATCTAGACTACTAAGAGACTTCTGACTGACTTGCGGTGCAGGACGTGCCCCAGCTACTGGCCTGGCCCTGGTTTTGGCAGCTCCTGGGGCCAGTTCTAGTGCTGCCGGCGGGGTGGCCTCTTGGAGGGCTGGGAGGAGTCCTGGGAGCTGCCGGCCCTCCTCTTCACGGGTCGCCGTGGCCTCCCAGGGGTGCGGTCCCTGCCCCGGCTGGTAGTGGAGGGACCTGCCACAGCCTCCCCCCGATCCTCCTGCCGCTCCTCCTGCTCCCCGTGGGTGGGAACGGGGGCATCGAGGGGGCTGCTGGGACCCCCAGGAAGAGCAGCGGCTGAGGTGCTGGGGCGCTCCTCTAGGTGGTCTCGTGGAGGGCTGGTGGAGGGGGCTGGGCCAGGGGCAGGAGACCCCCTTTGGGAGGCAGCAGGACGAGGGGCAGCCGCGGGGCTGCCCTCCCGCTCCTCGGCAGCGCGGCCGTCCTCGAGGCCCAGCAGACGGTGGGCCTCCCTGCTGCAGCGCCGCACGGCGACATTGATGAGCTGGAGTACGAATGCCGCCGCACGGTTCTGGAGGCTGTCCTGCAGCAGGCGGACGAGGACCTCTTCATCCAGCCCAAAGAGCCCCAGGACACAGAGGATGAGGTCCTCCATCACGGCTGCCGTTGAGGGCTCCTCCGCAAAGATCAGCCCCAGCTGCTGTTGCAGCCAGGGCAGAAAGCGTCGGAGCAGAGCTGGGTGGTCGTCAAAGAGGGACGCCCAGGCATCGGGCTGGAGGCCACCCACTGGAGCCCTGGGCTCCAAGGCCACCGCCAGCGGCCGGGCTGTTACAGGCCGGGGGGGTCTGTGGGTGGCTGGGTGGCTGGGCGCTCCTCCTGCCTGGCGGGTGCCAGCCGACGCTGACGCCAGCCCAGCTCGTCTGAGGACCACCTCCTCAAAGTCACTGTCAGCCCGCACCGAGTGCACGATGGACTGCACTCTCCCCTTGCAGAGGGGGCACTCGGGCTTGCTGTCAGCCCACCGCAGGATGCACGCGTAGCAGAACTGGTGGAGGCATGGCATCACATAGGCGGCATCATCCCAGCTGTCCAGGCATACTGGACAGCGGTCGCCTCGCTCCATGGCCATGCCCTCCAGTTGCTGCGGTGGGCTGGGGGAGCTGGCGGTGTGGAACTGCTCCCTCTCAGCGGTGCTGCAGCACCAGGTGTCACGCTAGAAAAGGGAGAGAGGCCAGGGTCATTGGCTGGGGCGGGGAGGGGTGTAAGAGATGCCCAGGTCCCTCCAGAAGGAAACCCTCCCAGCTCCCCGGGGTGAGGTGTCCCATCCCTCCCAGCTCACCTCTGCTGCCGTAAGCGCTCCTCCTGAGTGCCCGGCTGCCTGAACCTGGCAGGGCCGGGAATAGTCCTTTGATGGCTCTGGGTCAGCCACAGAGAGCTGCAGGAAACAACTCCCCAGTCCAGACACCAGCACCAAGGCCTCGCTCAGAACTCCAGCCTTGCGACCTGCTCAGCTGGAGTGCGGGCACTGGCCACCGGCGTGGGACTCGGGTTCTTGAGCTGGGGAGTCCAGGAATGGACGCAGGACTCCAGATGTGGCATCACTCAGGTGGAGTAGAGGGGGAGGGTAACCTCCCAAGACCTGCTGGCCACACTCCTTTTAATGCACCCCACAATACCATTGGCCTTCGTGGCCACAAGGGAACAGTGCTGCCTCATGGTCAACTTGCTCTCCACCAGCACTCCCAGGTCCTTCTCAGCGGAGCTGCTTTCCAGCAGCTTGCTTTCTTTGCTTTATAGAACCAAAATTAAGGTATTGGAAAAGATTCTTGATGCAACTCAAATACTATCACCGAATGACAGAAAGGTTGAGGTTGGAAGGGACCTCTGGATGTCATCTTGTCAGGCTACCAGCTCTATCGGAGACAACTAGAGCTGCTTACCCAGGATCATGTCCAGACTGCTCTTCAGCGTCCCTTCTCCTCTCACTGGACACCACTGGAAAGAGCCGAGCCTGTCTTCATCTTCCCTGCAGCCTCCCTTCAGGCCTTTTTATACGTGGATCAGATCCCCTCTGAGCCTTCTCTTCACCAGGATAAGCAGTCCCAGCTCGCTCAGCCTTTCCTCAGAGGAGAGATGCTCCAGTGCCTTAATCGTCTTCATGGCCCTTGGCTGGACTCTCTCCAGTATGGGCATCTCTCTCTTGCACTGGGGAGCCCGGCAGCAGATGCAGTGCTCCAGGGGTGGCATCACCAGTGCCAAGGAGAGAGGAAGGATCACCTTCGTCGGCCTGCTACTAAAACTCCTCCTAATGCAGCCCAGGGCACCACCGTCAGCGCTCCTTGTGGCAAGGGCACATTGTTGGCTCATGATGGACTTGGTGCCCACCGGGACCTCCCGGGCTTTTTCTGCAAAGGTGCTTCCCAGAGGGGCAGCCCGCCGCATGTGCTGGTGCCTGGGGTTGTCCCTCCACAGGTGCAGGACTTCACGCTTCCCCTTGCTGAACTTCTTGGGGCTCCTGCCTTGGCAGGGTAGGACCCTGGGGGGATGCAGAGAGCAGCACCAAGTCGTGACTGTGCACGGGAGGAGGTATTTGGGCACCGCCGTAGCGAGGCTGCAGCCATCGTTGCAGGCTGGCAGGAGAGCAGAGCCCCGGGACGACGGGGCAGAGGGTGCAGTGAGGAGGAGGCCAGGCCTGGGGTGGTGGGCGGTGGGGCACGGGCTGGCCCTGGAGTCCCTGCAGTTGGAAGCATCTGCCCCGGGACCAGCTGCAGGGATGCAGGCTTGGAGCTGGGCGGCACTTGCCTTTGGGCAGTTGATCTTGTTGGGCAGATCTGGACTTGCGGGGCAGGACATGCCCCAGCTGCTGGCCCGGCCCTGGTTTTGGCAGCTCCTGGGGCCAGTTCTAGCGCTGCCGGCGGGGTGGCCTCTTGGAGGGCTGGGAGGAGTCCTGGGAGCTGCCGGCCCTCCTCTTCACGGGTCGCCGTGGCCTCCCAGGGGTGCGGTCCCTGCCCCGGCTGGTAGTGGAGGGACCTGCCACAGCCTCCCCCCGATCCTCCTGCCGCTCCTCCTGCTCCCCGTGGGTGGGAACGGGGGCATCGAGGGGGCTGCTGGGACCCCCAGGAAGAGCAGCGGCTGAGGTGCTGGGGCGCTCCTCTAGGTGGTCTCGTGGAGGGCTGGTGGAGGGGGCTGGGCCAGGGGCAGGAGACCCCCTTTGGGAGGCAGCAGGACGAGGGGCAGCCGCGGGGCTGCCCTCCCGCTCCTCGGCAGCGCGGCCGTCCTCGAGGCCCAGCAGACGGTGGGCCTCCCTGCTGCAGCGCCGCACGGCGACATTGATGAGCTGGTGTACGAATGCCGCCGCACGGTTCTGGAGGCTGTCCTGCAGCAGGCGGACGAGGACCTCTTCATCCAGCCCAAAGAGCCCCAGGACACAGAGGATGAGGTCCTCCATCACGGCTGCCGTTGAGGGCTCCTCCGCAAAGATCAGCCCCAGCTGCTGTTGCAGCCAGGGCAGAAAGCGTCGGAGCAGAGCTGGGTGGTCGTCAAAGAGGGACGCCCAGGCATCGGGCTGGAGGCCACCCACTGGAGCCCTGGGCTCCAAGGCCACCGCCAGCGGCCGGGCTGTTACAGGCCGGGGGGGTCTGTGGGTGGCTGGGTGGCTGGGCGCTCCTCCTGCCTGGCGGGTGCCAGCCGACGCTGACGCCAGCCCAGCTCGTCTGAGGACCACCTCCTCAAAGTCACTGTCAGCCCGCACCGAGTGCACGATGGACTGCACTCTCCCCTTGCAGAGGGGGCACTCGGGCTTGCTGTCAGCCCACCGCAGGATGCACGCGTAGCAGAACTGGTGGAGGCATGGCATCACATAGGCGGCATCATCCCAGCTGTCCAGGCATACTGGACAGCGGTCGCCTCGCTCCATGGCCATGCCCTCCAGTTGCTGCGGTGGGCTGGGGGAGCTGGCGGTGTGGAACTGCTCCCTCTCAGCGGCGCTGCAGCACCAGGTGTCACGCTAGAAAAGGGAGAGAGGCCAGGGTCATTGGCTGGGGCGGGGAGGGGTGTAAGAGATGCCCAGGTCCCTCCAGAAGGAAACCCTCCCAGCTCCCCAGGGTGAGGTGTCCCATCCCTCCCAGCTCACCTCTGCTGCCGTAAGCGCTCCTCCTGAGTGCCCGGCTGCCTGAAGCTGGCAGGGCCGGGAATAGTCCTTTGATGGCTCTGGGTCAGCCACAGAGAGCTGCAGGAAACAACTCCCCAGTCCAGACACCAGCACCAAGGCCTCGCTCAGCACTCCAGCCTTGCGACCTGCTCAGCTGGAGTGTGGGCACTGGCCACCGGCGTGGGACTCGGCGCCTGGATATAAGCAGCGAGGGACGCCTGGTCGCATTCCATTGCTAGGTGATGTCACAGCCCATCACCCAGTAACGTCAGAACTCGGAATGTTACCGTCCATTGCTTGGGGACCTCGTGAGGGACCATCCTCGCCCATGCTGCTCAGCCCGGCAGCGCTGCGGCCCCAGCACACGTGTCTGTGCTTACCGCAATGCCACTGCCCACTCCACCCCCGCCATGTCTTGTCTTGTACTCGGCATCGGTTTTTTAAGCCAGTCACCGCGGCCTCAGCCGTGCCTCCCCAGGGCCCCGTCAGGTCGCTCTGGCCATGGCAGACGTCTCCAGGCACATGTACCACGCAGGTTCACTCGGTAACACCTCGTACCTCCCTGTCAGGCTGCAGGACAAGGTCCCACAGGCTCTCCCCACACCCCAGCACTGCTGGCCAGCCCTCTGGGCTCCCCTGCTTCCTCCCACGGCGGGTCCCAGGCAGCACTTGGCTCACCCTGGCGGGTTTTCTCCTCTCTTTCTCCCCTAGCCAGAGGGCGCAAGGACAATCCCGCCTGCTCAGCACCCATCAGGCCTCATCCGGGCACTACGTCCTCTTTGGGGTCCCAGAGACAGGCTGGCAAAGCAGAGGGCTCAGGGGAGGCAAGGAGGGCCTGTGGGGCTGGGGCTGGTTCAGCACGGAGCAGAGAAGGCGTCGGGGCACGTCACAGCACAGCCCGGTGCCTATGGGGAAGGCATCAAGGGGAGGGGGACAGGCTCTTCCCAGCAGTGCCTGGTGGGAGGGTGAGAGATGGTGGCATCTCCTGAATCTAGAGAGGTTCAGGCTGGAGAGAAGGAATCAAAACCAAAATCCCCGTGAGGACCATGAAGCACTGGAGTGGGTTTCCCAGGGAGGAGGTGGGATCCCTGAGCCTGGAGGTCAGCCCTCAAGACCTGAGTGGCCACAACCCAGAGCATCCAGGTGTATATTTGTTGTTGACCCTGCCACGGGCCCGTGCAATTCCCTCCTCAGTAGTGTGGCATCAGATGAAATGCCAAGAGACCACCTATTGGATTTTAATACTATTCCTCTCTGGTTTCAGGGGAGCTGCCAGAAGGCACCACATGTGCCGGCAACTTATCTGGGCCCCATGAAACTCTGGTGAGGGTGAATTTTGGCCTCTGAGTTTCTTACAATATAAAATATAATAGTGGTCACAACTTCAAAAGTTCTGAAGTTCAGAAACAAAATGTAAGGAAGGTCACATGTCCTTAAAGAAGAAGACATCCAGTTAAATTGCATGGCATTTATTTCAGCAATGGCCTTGGGAAACAGTGACACTTTCTTCTTCCCACCTCCCCTAGCAGCTAGTGCTGGAATATTTTGTGGAATAGTTTAGACAGCCACAAGAATTCTGCATATACGTTCCATAATTTAACGTCCCAATATTCCAGTGTAGCTATAAGCATAGTAGCTGACAGCAAGATGCAAAGGAGAACTAAAACTGATTAATACTTTTTTTTTTATGCTAACAACATTTGGCCACAAAACGTCTTTCTCATGGTTTTGCAGCTGACCATTCTAACGTGACACAAGACCTTCTGAAGCGCCCACTTCATGAAGAAACGTAGCTAGAAGCAAGGTGATATTTCTTCCTTGTAGGTCATATGAATAAATGAGCGTAGCAGTGCCTCTAAGCGATGCAAACCACGCCACTTAGGCTGGCTCCTTTGCAAGTGAGCTTTTATACCAAGTCTACTCTAAAAATTCTGTGATGTGGATTCTGCTCCCGCTCACAGCACGGTACCTAAGGACAGAACGTAGCATGTAGCTCACAATGTTACACGCCACAAACCTTCCTTTCTTTTTTCTTTTTTTTTCCGTTTCTTTTCAGTGTGAAGAGTTTTGCGTACACCTAAACTGATAACGTACAATTAAGAAAAATGTACATTAATAGTAGATCGTCTTGTTTTAGACATTCTGCACAAAAATGCACTGAATTTGACAGGTATTAAAATGTGACACAATTTGTATCATTTCATATTTTATCATGTAACTGTATTTTTACAATTCAACAGTAATTAAAGAAGTGCAAATAAAGTATTTCAGTACAAAAAGATTTGTGTTGTTCATAAACTGTATTTAAAAATGTTCTTGACCACAAGTATTTTACAATGCATTTGAAGAAATTACAACATTTTAAAGCATTCTTGCACACGTAAAATTGTGTCAGAATGGAAGCGGCATCCGTGTCGGTCCGCCATGGTGCAGAGGAAGCCGCAGTTTCCCTTTGGGGTGATTTCTGTTTTGTTCGACACATGTCAAAGCTGAACGGAGTTGTGGGTTTTACCAGGATGGGAGCATAAGGATTACGTCTTCCGTTCCCTCCACAGAATTCCCAATAGGTCAAAAAAAGGAAAGAATGAACAAGAGCACTTTTCACCTGTGCAGCAGAAGGTGCAGGACATGCGAGAGGGTTAGGCCTCACCTTGTGAAAGGGTAAAGCTACTTCCTAGGCTGTTAGCTGTGCGGACACTCAGTGAAGTTTAAGGTCCTTCTGTGCCAATCTTTTCTGTGACAGCTCTGAAAAGCAGTCACATTTTCAGAGTGTGTGGTGATTTACAGCTGGAGCAATGTTGCGTGTCAGCCTGCTGTGAAATTCTCTGTAAGGGTTACCGTAAAAACAGTCAAACTAATCAGACAAATGGTTCAGCGTGTACAAATGTCTGTAGGACCGCACCTTATTTTTGAACCTTTTCCTGCTTGTAGCTCTGCAAAATGCCTCACCTAGTGGCTAGCGTGCAAGTCATTTTTGCACTTAAAGAAGGAGTACTTCACTAAGATGAGCACCGAAGAAACTAGAAATGAGTCGGTGAGAGCTGCCAGGAGAGAATACCTAGGAAATGGCGTAAGACAAAGGCAAGCAAATGGTGATGTTTTTTGCAGCACACCCACCCAGCAGCTTGCAGCTCAGAGACTTCCTGACCGTGTCTTTACGTTTGATAGCGCTCCAATGTGCTTTTCTTTGTGGGGCTTGCATGCCTTGGTCCTGAACATTTGAAAAGCTTAGTATGCACAAAACCGGGCAGCAAGAAGTTCCATGCTTAATTACACGAGAACCACCTCCTGTTTACTTCAAATCATCCGTCTGCTGCTTGTATGTCATGCCACCTTTCTTTTCATTACACTATTGTCCGAAAATATACAGATACATTGCAAGTTGCTTTTATTCAGGCTACCCGTATCTCTTGCTTTGATGTGGGCCACTGCATTTGCCACTCAGAAATTATGGAGGTTCCCCACTGAACCACCGCTGTAGAAGGTTCATCCAGTTGCCAAGCCACATCTTTACTCCCTTTATGCTTTTTTTCAGATCTGTTTTCTTCCATTGCAAGTGCAGCTACTTCTACAACAAATTAAATCAGAAGAGGGCAGTATTTCACTGATTTTGACAAACAGTTTCCCAACTGTCAGTACTCTTCAAAGCAAGTGGTACATACAGCTTGTGGGGCCCTCAGAACATTCTCTGATGAGGGTTTGCTTTTCAGCTCTGCATGCTGCTTAGCTTCCAGAGCATGCTATAAGCACTTCTACAAAGCAATGAACACACTTTTCCTTCAGCTAATTAAAAATAGTAACTTCAACCACAACACCTCAAATTCAAAAAGATAATATCCTGGAGGTTTTTTACTAGATCCTGGGGGGATTTTACAGGAGCATTCGCTACGGGCAGTTAAAATTGCCTGAAGTGGCATGACTTCATGCAACTGCAGAGAAATAGAATTCAGGAACCTTCCATTTTCAGGGCTGTAAAATGTCTCCCTTGATGGCTGATGATCTGCTGGGGTTTTGGAGGTAAAGGAGTTTACTTCGGCAGAGGTAGGTATGGGAGAATGCAAAATATTGTAATAGCCTGGGACTGCCTCTTCCAATATGCTTACAGTTAGAATTACTCTGCGTGGGAAAATGGCATCTGACCCTGGACCCCAAAATAATGCATCATGTTGTGTGCACACATCTCTGAAAACATGTATACAGTCCTGTGTCCATCTGGAGCTACACCGGTTCGAGGGGTCGATTAGTCACATGCATAGGTCTGCTTGCAGGGAAAAAGACACAATGTCCAAAAGCATCATCTTGGGTGTTAGGCTGAAGTAGTGGGATTTTGTTCACGGCTTTTTGTCATTGCCATTGTTGTTTTTATATCAGGCTGCATACCTGGAGCTTACTTGTCACTACAAGCAACCTATTTGCTTGGACGGACATTTTTGCTAACCTTTGAAGTTTTGTTCGTGGTGTTTTCAGCTCTAAACTGGAAACGTGCATACCCACAAGGGATCTGTATTCATGGGACCAAAGCTTATTGGAACATAGGTGGAGAGATGTAAGATGACTGCAGAAAGCAGCCGATCACAGTGCCAACCTGCAGAAGGGAAGGGTATCCTGACAGTCCTTCTGATTCTCACAGGTAAAGAAAAATCACCCAGGAAATCTCTTAAAGTGCGTGAAGTAATGAATGCCTGTGGTACCTATTTCCAGACTCTGGATGGTACTTGTTCCTTTTTAAACTTTCTGGATGGTACTTTTTCCTTTCTAAGAGGAATAGCAAGAGAGGTTCCATATTCAGTATTTCTTTCTTTTATCTTTATCTTTTTAATAACTCTGGTTGAGAAAAACGCTGCACTATTCAAAGTGAAAATATTTACAGAGTTTTGGGAAAGCAAGTTAAAAGTATAAGTATTCCAAAGTTATGGAGGCTTCACAATTAACATGGAAGTGCATAACCCTGGTGCTAAAAAAAAGAATGTATTATATGGTATATGTTCACATGCATATATTTACATGAGCCTCTTAATATGTGTTCAATTGCATGCATGCCAGTTATCAAAAGGAAACCATATGAAAATGTGTAGTCACCCGTTCTTGGAAGTGTCATGACAAATTAAGTCTGACAAACTAAGAGTAAAACGCTAACAAATGTTGTTAGAATATAGATCTGCTGAGTATGCATCTAGGTCAAATGCTTCTTGCACTGAGTCACACTGGTGATTAGAATATATAACACAAGAATGCTGAGAAATAAACACCACCAAGAATGGATGCCAGGCATAGCCTGGAACATTTAGAATAGACCGCAGAGCCTATCCATATGGTCTGGCCTCCTAGAATGAGACCGTTTACAAAATTGCCTTACAGAGATACTCCAAGTACATATGGCAGCATTGTGCTGGCTGGCATAAACCACCCAGGTGTTCTAAGACTCACAGCCTATGCAGAGTACAGAAGAAGCAGGACATCACTATGTGATGTAATTTAACTGCCTCAGCACAAGTACTGAGGGGATTAGAATTAAGTAATATAAGCAGTCATAATTGTACAATTTATTTTGAATCCTGGCCTTTGCATCCCTAACTGAACCACTGAACATAAATTCTCTTTGGACAGAGGAATTGTATGAGACACCTTCTTTCCAGAAGGATACTGTCAATAATATAGAGCAGAAAAATAAACATTGCCTGTACCAAAAGCATTCTTAGCCGCTCATGCAACTGGCCATGACATGTTACTGTTTATAATAATGGAAGTAGAGGTGTGTGATTTTGTTGTTGTTGTTCCCTTGAGAATAGTTTTGTTTTAAAGGTGTTGGGTTTTTTTATCCTTGAAGGCAAGGACAACACCGGGAAGTACTCACAACATAAGGTCAAAAACAATGAACAGTTTTGGCTGAGATAAAAGTTAAAAGATCAGCAGAAGAGAGAGGAAATATTTATCCTGTAGCATAATGGTTATGGGTCTTTCCTAGGAGTCCTAGATTTCAGTCCATTCACTCAGTAGCAGAAACTGCACCTGCACCATACATCCTGGTAGGTGTCCTGGGGATGGCTAGTAAGTGTAAGCAGAGCAGAATTGTACTACTTGCCTTTCACAGAATCACAGAATGACAGGGGTTGGAAGAGATCATCTCGTCCAACCCCCCTGCTTGAGTAGGTACACCGAGAGCAGGGTGCACAGGGACACGTCCAGGCGGGTTTTGAATGTTTCCAGAGAAGGAGACTCCACAACCTCCCTGGGCAGCCTGTTCCAGTGCTCTGTCACCCTCAAAGTAAAACAGTTCCTCCTCATATTCACATGGAACTTGCTGTGTTCCAATTTGTGCCCATTGCCCCTTCTCCCATCATTGGGCACTGCTGAAAAGAGCCTGGCCCCATCCTCCTGACACCCAACTTTTAGATATTTATAATCATTGATAAGATCCCACTTCAGTCTTCTCTTCTCCAGGCTGATCAAACCCAGGTCCCTCAGCCTTTCCTCATAAGAGAGATGCTCCAGTCCCCTGATCTTCTTTGTAGCTCCCCGCTGGACTCTCTCCAGTAGTTCCCAGTTCTTCTTGAGCTGGAGAGCACAGAACTGGACGCAGGACTCCAGATGTGGCATCACTCAGGTGGAGTAGAGGGGGAGGGTAACCTCCCAAGACCTGCTGGCCACACTCCTTTTAATGCACCCCACAATACCATTGGCCTTCGTGGCCACAAGGGCACAGTGCTGCCTCATGGTCAACTTGCTCTCCACCAGCACTCCCAGGTCCTTCTCAGCGGAGCTGCTTTCCAGCAGCTTGCTTTCTTTGCTTTATAGAACCAAAATTAAGGTATTGGAAAAGATTCTTGATGCAACTCAAATACTATCACCGAATGACAGAAAGGTTGAGGTTGGAAGGGACCTCTGGATGTCATCTTGTCAGGCTACCAGCTCTATCGGAGACAACTAGAGCTGCTTACCCAGGATCATGTCCAGACTGCTCTTCAGCGTCCCTTCTCCTCTCACTGGACACCACTGGAAAGAGCCGAGCCTGTCTTCATCTTCCCTGCAGCCTCCCTTCAGGCCTTTTTATACGTGGATCAGATCCCCTCTGAGCCTTCTCTTCACCAGGATAAGCAGTCCCAGCTCGCTCAGCCTTTCCTCAGAGGAGAGATGCTCCAGTGCCTTAATCGTCTTCATGGCCCTTGGCTGGACTCTCTCCAGTATGGGCATCTCTCTCTTGCACTGGGGAGCCCGGCAGCAGATGCAGTGCTCCAGGGGCGGCATCACCAGTGCCAAGGAGAGAGGAAGGATCACCTTCCTCGGCCTGCTACTAAAACTCCTCCTAATGCAGCCCAGGGCACCACCGTCAGCGCTCCTTGTGGCAAGGGCACATTGTTGGCTCATGATGGACTTGGTGCCCACCGGGACCTCCCGGGCTTTTTCTGCAAAGGTGCTTCCCAGAGGGGCAGCCCGCCGCATGTGCTGGTGCCTGGGGTTGTCCCTCCACAGGTGCAGGACTTCACGCTTCCCCTTGCTGAACTTCTTGGGGCTCCTGCCTTGGCAGGGTAGGACCCTGGCGGGATGCAGAGAGCAGCACCAAGTCGTGACTGTGCACGGGAGGAGGTATTTGGGCACCGCCGTAGCGAGGCTGCAGCCATCGTTGCAGGCTGGCAGGAGAGCAGAGCCCCGGGACGACGGGGCAGAGGGTGCAGTGAGGAGGAGGCCAGGCCTGGGGTGGTGGGCAGTGGGGCACGGGCTGGCCCTGGAGTCCCTGCAGTTGGAAGCATCTGCCCCGGGACCAGCTGCAGGGATGCAGGCTTGGAGCTGGGCGGCACTTGCCTTTGGGCAGTTGATCTTGTTGGGCAGATCTGGACTTGCGGGGCAGGACATGCCCCAGCTGCTGGCCCGGCCCTGGTTTTGGCAGCTCCTGGGGCCAGTTCTAGCGCTGCCGGCGGGGTGGCCTCTTGGAGGGCTGGGAGGAGTCCTGGGAGCTGCCGGCCCTCCTCTTCACGGGTCGTGGTGGCCTCCCAGGGGTGCGGTCACTGCCCCGGCTGGTAGTGGAGGGACCTGCCACAGCCTCCCCCCGATCCTCCTGCCACTCCTCCTGCTCCCCGTGGGTGGGAACGGGGGCATCGAGGGGGCTGCTGGGACCCCCAGGAAGAGCAGCGGCTGAGGTGCTGGGGCGCTCCTCTAGGTGGTCTCGTGGAGGGCTGGTGGAGGGGGCTGGGCCAGGGGCAGGAGACCCCCTTTGGGAGGCAGCAGGACGAGGGGCAGCCGCGGGGCTGCCCTCCCGCTCCTCGGCAGCGCGGCCGTCCTCGAGGCCCAGCAGACGGTGGGCCTCCCTGCTGCAGCGCCGCACGGCGACATTGATGAGCTGGTGTACGAATGCCGCCGCACGGTTCTGGAGGCTGTCCTGCAGCAGGCGGACGAGGACCTCTTCATCCAGCCCAAAGAGCCCCAGGACACAGAGGATGAGGTCCTCCATCACGGCTGCCGTTGAGGGCTCCTCCGCAAAGATCAGCCCCAGCTGCTGTTGCAGCCAGGGCAGAAAGCGTCGGAGCAGAGCTGGGTGGTCGTCAAAGAGGGACGCCCAGGCATCGGGCTGGAGGCCACCCACTGGAGCCCTGGGCTCCAAGGCCACTGCCAGCGGCCGGGGTGTTACAGGCCGGGGGGGTCTGTGGGTTTCTGGGTGGCTGGGCGCTCCTCCTGCCTGGCGGGTGCCAGCCGACGCTGACGCCAGCCCAGCTCGTCTGAGGACCACCTCCTCAAAGTCACTGTCAGCCCGCACCGAGTGCACGATGGACTGCACTCTCCCCTTGCAGAGGGGGCACTCGGGCTTGCTGTCAGCCCACCGCAGGATGCACGCGTAGCAGAACTGGTGGAGGCATGGCATCACATAGGCGGCATCATCCCAGCTGTCCAGGCATACTGGACAGCGGTCGCCTCGCTCCATGGCCATGCCCTCCAGTTGCTGCGGTGGGCTGGGGGAGCTGGCGGTGTTGAACTGCTCCCTCTCAGCGGCGCTGCAGCACCAGGTGTCGCGCTAGAAAAGGGAGAGAGGCCAGGGTCATTGGCTGGGGCGGGGAGGGGTGTAAGAGATGCCCAGGTCCCTCCAGAAGGAAACCCTCCCAGCTCCCCGGGGTGAGGTGTCCCATCCCTCCCAGCTCACCTCTGCTGCCGTAAGCGCTCCTCCTGAGTGCCCGGCTGCCTGAAGCTGGCAGGGCCGGGAATAGTCCTTTGATGGCTCTGGGTCAGCCACAGAGAGCTGCAGGAAACAACTCCCCAGTCCAGACACCAGCACCAAGGCCTCGCTCAGCACTCCAGCCTTGCGACCTGCTCAGCTGGAGTGTGGGCACTGGCCACCGGCGTGGGACTCGGGTTCTTGAGCTGGGGAGTCCAGGAATGGACGCAGGACTCCAGATGTGGCGTCACTCAGGTGGAGTAGAGGGGGAGGGTAACCTCCCAAGACCTGCTGGCCACACTCCTTTTAATGCACCCCACAATACCATTGGCCTTCGTGGCCACAAGGGCACAGTGCTGCCTCATGGTCAACTTGCTCTCCACCAGCACTCCCAGGTCCTTCTCAGCAGAGTCACCTTCTAGCAGGTCAGCCTCCAACCTGTACCGGTGCATGGTGTTGCTCCTCCCCAGGTGCAGGACCTTACACTTGCTTTTGTCGAATTTCATTAGGTTCCCCTTGGCCCAGCTCTCCAGCCTGTCCAGGTCTCGCTGAAAGGCAGCACAGCCTTCTTTTGGGTCACAAAGCACACCAGTACCACCTGCAGGAAAAATGTGTGCCTGGACTTCAGGAGAGCAAACTCTGGCCTCTTCAATGATCTGCTTGGAAGAGTCCCATGGTGAAGGGCTTGGAGGGAAGAGAGGTGCAAACATCTCTAGGCCACTTCTTCCAGCATCTGGGAAAAAAAGTAACCAAACCCAAAAGCCAAACCAAAACCAAATTAAAAACCCAAACCCAAAACCCCCCAAGCCTCCCAATACCTATACACCAATTTAATCATATTTGCATATGATTTCTTGGATAAAACAGAGAAAAAAGTAATTAATATTTGCAGATAGAAAAATTAAAATTTGCAATAGGAAATAAATATTTTCCTTTGTTCAGAGTCAAATAGTGCAGCTTATTGGCATGTGACATCTTTTAGATGAATAACTGCATGCTTTTTTAAAAAGTTGGGTGTGTATTTTAATCAGCAAGCATGTTCTAAGTTAAACTGACCAATGCAGATAAAGTTTTAAAGGGGATAAAACTTCATGATAACTCTTCAAGCCAATCCTTCTTAGCAGATATGATGAAATATCTGTAGGAACAAAGACGCTTTCATTTCAGCTTGTCCTTATGCCTTCAGGCCCTGCCTGGAAGTATGCCATGCTGGAATACTGGACCTTCTCACCATGATGGACAAGAAGACCATCATAATAATTTCTCACACTGATTACAGATGAGTGGAGAATTCTAAAGTAGCTTACAGTCAAGTGTTTTTGTATAATGAGTAAGGATATGACGAGTCTCAGCAACTAATATCGGAAAACCCAAAATCTCATTTTTCAGTTTTTAAGAAGTGAAGCACAAAAGTGAGCTTTCTTGCAGGAAATTAAGGAAAATCTAAACCATTAGATTCATGTACAGAGCTTCTATGCTAATCTCCTACTGAGATCCTACAGAACTACTAAGAAGTAGCTGTCAAAGAGTATAAAGTGATTTTACCAGATATTTCAATTCACATGTGAGGCTAACAGGCACTGTAAGGTTCATAAGGACAGATGAAAAATGTAATCACTCCCATCTTCTTCGAGCTTAGAAACTAGCCACTCTTCTGTGGTTTGAACATGTTTGATGATTGTAAGCAGAACAAGATGTCCAAAGGTGACCAAGCTAAAGCATTAAAGACAAGAAGAATCCATCAGCAGTGCTTACTACCGGAGAAGTTGTGTTAGAAAGCTCAAGAGCAAAAGCACAGCTTGCACAGAAAACACCCTGGATATGGCAGAAGCACAAATCTCACTACCAGACAATAGTGTCTGCCATACTTTCAGCACTTGACATTTTTCCAGTTTGTATCATCAACCAGACCCTCCTTCCACTCCTCTTCTGTATTGACGTGCACCATCTGATTTGTAACAAAGCCTCACAAAATCAAGAACCACTGTGTCGTTTGTACTCCACTCCATGATTGTCCTGACAAAAGTACAATGAATCATGATCTTTTACTACTTTTATTCATGCTGTGGGAGTTAAAGTCCTTAGGCGCACCAGGGACAGAGAAATTTTTGTGACTTAGTGATTTACAAGAGTTCTAGTCCTAGAATGGGAATTACATGCCATATACCTATATCTTGCAGAGAAGTTGCGCTTCAGTAAATAATTGCTGGAATTAGCTAATTCCTTGCTAACTTTGCTTTCTTTTTCTAACCAGAGGTACCCATCAAGGGAAGTTCTTTCCTACCTACCCTCACGACCAAGCTGGTAATTTTGTGATTCGAAGTGCATTAGTCCTGAGAATGTATAATACGACATAGAATAAGGGTGTGTTTGAAGCCCGGTAAAGTGTCTGTTGAGATCAGGAAAGTCTTTTCACCAGCTCTAAGTCAACTGCCAAACTGTCAAATCAGACTCTCTGCAAAATTTTGTTTTGGTAACAACTTTCACTTGAGAAATAAACATTTTGTGTCTGGAAGTCACAAACCAATCGTAATGTGTTGCTCTGGCCTGGAAGTTCCTGCTTCCACTTCCTGAAGTAACTAGATTACCTAGGATATACCCAAATCCTCTGTGAGTAAGCCCTGAGAAAATACCGAGTTAACTTCGACCCTGCTCTCATACCTCTAGTCCTCAGAAACCTATTTTCACATTACTCCTGTAAGCATTTAAACAAATGCACTAAACAAAGCATTTAAGCATAAGCCTCTTAAGCAAGGCATATCATGTCAAAGGCATTTAAACTCGCGTTTAGCTCTGTTGAACAAAGATCAAGAATGCAATGTTGAATTAGGGACGCCCAGTCCTTCTTTGGCTGGCTCTCAGCAGTGGGACACATTTCACAGTCAGAGGCGGGATGATCTTCCTGTCCTACAGTCAATGGCCGACCTTCTAAAGCTAGTGGGGGTACTGTCCAAGCCCTTGACTTGTCTCAGAGAACCAATCTTTGCTGTAATAAATACTGTGAAGGTGTGTCTTTCATGAAGTGCTGCTAGCCATTCCAGGAGTACCTGCTCATGTTCTATTTGAAAGCAAACAAGATATTTGGATAAAACTTACATGAAATTGAAAGATGAGTTCTGTTCACCCATTGGCAGCTTTAATTTCTGCTGGGTAGGTGTGTTGGTTATTTTCCTCCTGAGCTCGTTTAAAAACTTCAAAATGTAAAGAACAAGTGCTGACTCTTGGAGTGAGGCATAGTTCTTTGTGTTGTTGATGGAAATATGCAGTAAGTGTTGACCTTAAAATATATGAGAGTAAACTCAAATACTTCCAACTCTTCATTACAGAAATACTACAGTAATCCATTGCCATACCAGACCAAATAGCATGCCAAGCAACTAACTACTGTAACTACATTACCATGCAGTGGTGCAGCAAAGTACCTTCAGGTATGGAAACTATTACAGAACGCTTCTTTTGTCTCTCTTACTGAAAAATAAGTGCATAGCACTTGGCCTTTTCACCAGAGAGCAGCATTTTGTCATTCTGCACAGTCTCACCGAATATGACACACAGCTGTAAGCGCAGGAACCAGAACTGCCATGTTATTCCCTTCATAGGCTTCCTTCTCCCATGTGTGATGACTGTTCTTGTCAGGCATTGAAATGCAAGTGGTTTTTCTCTCCCTTTAAGGCACCCAGCGCACTTAAGGGAAAGACTGGATACACTTTCAAGTCAGAACATCCATGTACACTTCAACTATTCATTGAGCTGCCTTACAGAGTCAATCAGAGACCACAGAAATATGACAAAGTAACCTCCTGGCAGTGAAGGTAATGACAGTGAGCAGCTTCCTTTGCCCCTGTGGTTCTGCTGCTAATCCACAGAGGTGGATCTGGTGCCAAGGGGTGCTCCATTGATAGCAGCAGTGTCAAGACCTGCTCTTCTGCAGAGTGGAGAGAAAAAGTTCTAAAAAAAAAAAATTTGTTCAGCCATTAGACCTTTCTAGAATTCCTTGGGTTTACCAACTCTAAAGCATTTCTAAACTGCTTGTGTCAGTGAATGGGATAACATTAGTTCTCCAAATCATTCATTTACAACTTCAGTTTTAAGGGATTTATTCATTGAGTTCTGAGCTTTGAATATTCTGAACTAAAAGTTTGATGTAAAATAAAAGTATACGATATACTCTAAGTATACACTCTGTTCTGTTCAAATTATACTGTTTGTTTCAATGCACTGTGAACAAGAATTTTTTCCATGTTGAGCTATTTCTGTTTGTCTTTCATGGATATACCTGATTAAACTTTAAATAACTTATGGATAGTGCTTGCATTCTATTTATCCTTACATTGGATAGATTTCACATTTGAATTTACTTCTAGCCTGGAGAAAAAGGAATGTGTGCGCTTCAGAGTTATTGTCTAGTGTTTTCCATATCCTAAAAATTTGTATTATCACTTTTATTTATTAACTATTCATAAAAAGAGGAACTGGGTGCTTCTCTGTTGTTTATTTTCTCAGTTGCAAGAATCACAAAAAATCTTTGGTTTATTGCTCTTTGGAAAAGCATCTTTCTACTTTATGAGTTCTGTGCTAAACCATTCCTTTAGTCCAGAAGAAAAGGACAGATTATATTAATACCAAGCTGACAATGTACAGATACTTCTCTGCTCTTTTCTTAATCCAACAAACAATCAGCATATGAGCGCCACTAACAGCCACAGGGAAACTACCTAAGTCAGCACTTCTTAAAGGTCAAAATGTTCCAAATAGCTCAAATCAGAGCTGAGGTTTTCATACAGGGGTTTCATTTTCGAATGCGGGTGTTCAGAGAGATAAATATCTCTGGATAAACTAGCAGGGACTGATTCCTAGCACCCTGATCTGCGTGGCCATCCCTGCTGCCTGTCAGCGCAGCTGGAGAAGCGGTGGGGCATGTCTGCTCCGCAGGGAAGAGCCTCTCTTCCCTGTAAAGTGGCTGGGGTGTTCAAACAGCACAACTGCATTTTCAGCTGCTCTGTGCGTGGCAGCTCCTACTCCAGTTCCCGAGAGCCACCCCCGGGGTGGGATGTGTGGCACAGATCCCTCTCTTCACAGTAGTTGCTGAGTCTGTACCAGGACATCTGAACTGAACAGACAGTTTTGGAAAATGCTGAGGGTCTTTCTGGTCACGCTGGTATCACCAAGCATTCCTCTACCATCCCCAGTGGGGAAAGACCTGAGGAGCTGAAGAAGCTGAAGCTGTAGGAACTGAAGATTTTGACAGTTCAGCACACCAAGCACAATCTTATCACTGCCGTCTCTTTTTTGTTTTTAGTTCACATTGCCTAAGAAAAAAAACCCTCTTTAAACAAAGACATCTACAAATTGCCCTATAAGCTTAAATAGTTCCCCCAATAATACCTTTGTGCATATTACTTGAAGTGGAGCGTTGACACCACTGGCAACAGCTATTCATTACTCACATGCCCAGTGGTGGTGCATCAAGGAATCGGAGCCACCATTGACTCACCATGTTTGGCTTCATTCAAACCTGACTGCAATTACAGTGCCTGCCCCAATGGCTGTACAGGCCAAATCATGAGGCTTTTCCCACTGATTTCAGTGATCTTTGCAGCAGATCCTCGGGGTTCTTTTCTGATAAAATAGGATTTTATCAGTGCAGGGTAAGGTTCTGATTAACCAAAATGACTGGAGGGAGTAACAGGACTAAGGGTTCAATTCACCAGAACATTAGACCCCCACCATGCAGTTCAAAAATGTGTGTATCTGCACACTTTTGATCATTGCTTTACATAGAGTTACTATTTACCGATGCAGCAGCGGCAAACTGACCCCATCAAAACCAGGGCCAGTACCACAAGGTACTAAACACTCCGCAGACACAAAGGGCTGCCCCACACTACAGACTTGCAAGCCGCACGAGGTAGAGTCACACAGTTTGAAAAAGCTTTCCAATGAGGCAGCCGAAATGCTCAGGTGTTCAATACCGATTCAGGACTGAGACCATGATAATCAGAAGATTAGCCAAGACAGGCTGACTTGTAATGATTCATCCTCACTGATCAACCTACAGAGAACAGATCAAGCTACTGTAGGTTGCTTTGAAAAAAAAAATAATGCCAAGATTCATTTGATTGTTTGCAAGCACTGAGAGTCAGTTAAAAAAACATTCATGTGGAGACAGCACAGATGCCACCTGGGCTAAGGGATGGGTGTTTGGTTCACTCAGTGGGGAAAAAGAATGGCAGGGCGATCAGGAACCCTCAGTCAAATAAAGGTGGAAAGTCCATGTAACAGAGAAAACCTGGAGGAGTTAAGTCAGACATCACAGACATTCAAGTCAAGAAATATTGCTGAAGTCAGGAAATAAAGCTGTAGTCACAGAAATAGATTAGAAGGGGAGATAATCAATGCAAAGAGAAGAGACTGGTTCAAATGTGACAGTTTTTCAAACAGAGTTTCAAGATAACAATAAAGAAACTAAAGCCCCAAACCCAGCACTTAGCTGAAAAGAACTGGTTTTAAAGAAAAGAACAGCTTTAAGACAACAGAACATATTGTGTGGGATAAGCCAGGTCAGAGAAAGCTTGAGAAAGGTTATGAAATTAAAAGCAAGAATCAAAAGGCAAAAAATTGAGCAGACAATCGCAAACCATTTGCTCTGGAATGACCTTCTGGAGCTGCTGTAAGAAAGCCTCGATCTGTGCGCCCCACAGGCCACAATACCAGAAATGCAGCTAAACTCTTGACTACCCTTACCAAAACCAGCACAAAAAGTCAGCAGCATCACGGCGGGAGCTTCTCTTCTGGGCACTTGATCCGAAGCAAAAAGGCTTTTCTTTGTTCCCAATAAGCTAGTCCTAACCTCAGATGCAACCTGGCCTGTCAGTAATTCACATTCAGCACACAAGGGACTGCACAAGGCCATTACTTAAGCAGCAGCACGAACTTCTTTGGGGAGAAAATCATGCTGAGGAACAAAACTTGACCAAAAACTTGCATGCAGCAATATGCAAAGGGGAAACAAAATAACAGAATTTGAGGCGTGGAGCATGGGAGGTAAGGCAGCAATGTCATTTCAGACTCTTCATCTACAAGGACCGAGGTCAGGCACTGACACTCTTTTCTCTTTCCAAAGGTGAAAAGGCCTGAAAAGTTGAATAGCTGATAAAGAGCTAAGAGAAAGAAAAGCCAGGAAATTAAAAATGCAAAAGGTTACTGTTAGGAGCTGCAGATTCTGGCAGCCTGATGGAGGCAAGGCTGCCATGGTTTCATGCCCCAGGTCCAACCAGCAGCGAGGCTAAACATGCATTCCCAGCAGGTGCACACATAGAAGCACACCTATGTAATACATAAGATACATGCACGTACGGCCAGATGCACAGTTCAACACAGGGAGAAAACAGAGAAAAGAGGCAGACTGAGGAAGGAGGGCACCCTCAGAGGGATTGTGAAGGAGCATCCCTTCATGTATGCAGAAAAAAGCACAGGCTCAGTAAAGATGCTTTGCACGGTAATGTAGGAGTCAAACCAAAGTTGGTTACATTGCCTCTCATGTGCTTGCAAATCGTTATCAAAGCTACAAGTAACTTATCTCTGAGTAAAGCCAATGTTTCTCACGGATTCTCCCCCACAAATTAAAAACCTTAATCTTTATGGGGCTTTGGGGTACAGGCTGTAAATTTCTATGGGAGATCACTGCGTTTGCCTGTCGATGGCACTTCTGGCCAAGCTAAACGTAGTACTTGCCTATGCACAGCCACATGCATGCACAAAAAGAAATTCTATCATTCTGTACAGCACAACTTTCATCAGTCATCCTGAATGTTTTTGGTTACAGAGAACAGAAACAGTTTGCAAACTAATTCACTCATTGACTTGTTTCTCCCATTCAAAATGCTGCAATCTTCTGGAAATCGTAGAGCACGCACAGCCTCACCCCTTATTTCAGAACTCAGTGCACTTGCATGCATTCTGGGCTGTACTTTGGTTGTGTTGGGTGGCTTCTTCTTTTTTAAAAAATTGCAGTCCCAGAAAATTTTTGCTCATTTAGTGCAATATTTACTCCTCTATTAAATAAAACATGAGCTGATACCGCACTGATTGCTCTAAGCACTTCATTAAACACACTCCTGGCTATATTTAATACAGTAGAAAATCTTTGTTGAGGGACCAGATCAGTCAGCATCTATTTGATCAAATTTTGCAGTTCCCAGAAGTCAAGCTGCGCAAACAATTTTCAGTTCACTGGTCAGAGATAAAAATGAAGCACAAAATTCTGAGGGCTGTAACAAAGTTTGTTACGAACAAATTCTGGAAAAGTTTTAATTGAAGGAAAAATAAATTTCAAAATGCAATGCTGAAATACCAATTAAAAACATACTTTGAATATTTGATTCATTAAAATGGATTAATTATATACACAAAAAATGTCAACACTACTTTTATTCAATTCAATAAACTAATATTTTTCATTTTTCCCTAAGAGAGTCATCCAGCTGGAGTCACACAACTGTAACAAGGATGCCTCTAGAGTCATTCTTGCTCCTCCAGGCCACAGAGCTAACTACCCAAGTGCTCTGACTCTTTGAGTAACCCAGGAAAGCACTTCACATGTCCTTCTCTGGATTTTGAAGGAATCCTTCTGCTGCAAGCTACAGCCCTCTAACTGTGGGGAAGTGGTGGATATTCGTAGGTGTGTCAGCATTGTAGCCAAAGCAGAGGCCTGTGTCACCTACATGTTATAAAAGTGCTAATCAGGACAAAATTAATATTAGCTTGCCTTGAACCTGAATATAGGTGTACTAAAAGGATATAACAATAGCACCTAAGTTTTTTGTGGTACTGTCAGGCAAGCACAATTTTAAATAAGGATGTGAGCTGTGTGATCATCCAAAAGGCAAAGTTGGGTGAAATTACACACAGGAGGCATGCAAATGGTGAAAGAATGGGCAAGATACACATGAGGGTATGCAAACAGGCAGGGCATCCTCCCATGTACAGAAGAAGGATGAGAGTCAAGACAAGAGAAATCAAAAGAAGCAACACAGCAAGCAGAAAGGGTACCCCCTGTTGTTTTTGGAAGGAGAGGGCAGTAGTGTAAAAACTGGCATGAGAAAGGAGAACCCGAGAAGCAAGACAACAAATAGTTTGGTTCTGATTTTTCTCTCTGCAGATCTCTCCAGCCTGCTCACCGTGACCTCAGGGCAAGGAACCACCAGGCACTCTGGCCGTACTGACTCATTATGGCATCAGTTCCACAGTACTGTATACCCACAGCTAATTTAGAGTACGATTGTGTAAGACTTAACAGTTTGGTATAAGTCCAGGTATTGAGTAATGTTGTGTGACAACTGCCCATCAGCACCAAGCGCATTGTTAATGAATTAATTCAATACAGTTTAAAACTGGCCAGATTTGTCAGTCTTCAAAAGACTGCTATCAAAGCAGTCCCCAATTCCCAGAGATATATAGATCCATACAGATGACACAGGCGTGGATATATATGTAGGTGTAGGTGTAGGTGTAGGCATAAGCATAGGCATAGTTATAGGCAAAGGCATAGATATACACACATATAATCTGCTGCAACAGTATGCATAGGACCAAGTATCTTAGGGCAGGTGTAGAATCTCCCAAAAAAGGAGCAAAGTCTCTACTGACTTATAAAAAAACCAGAAAATTCTGAATTTAAGCCAGACAGGATGAAGAGGGTAACCCCTTACTGTTATTAGGAAATCATTAGTTATTTGTTTTGTATGACAAACCACCGCTTCATGAAAAAAATCTACTTCCAAGTCATGATGCTTTTCTGACATATCAGTTGATCTGATTTGATTCTTTCATACCAGAACTTTCAAGCTACTTTACAGAAAGAAAAAGAGCTACTGATTTAAAGAGCAAGGATGTTTCTTGCTTTTTAATAAATGTTTTTATTCTGCCAAGACCAAACTGACATCGATATTTTGCTTACCAAATAATTGAAGCACAAAGGCCTGCATGAAGAGGAGAGGATTACCAAGGTCTAAAGAAAAGAGAAATGCAAAAATGAGGAGAGAGTTTCTCTCTCTTCTGGGAAATGAGGAAAATGACAAGTGGAATATGAAGCAGGGTTTGTGGCAGTGCCCTTAGCTGAAGTGTTTAAAGAAACATTGCATAGGAAAAGCACAGCTGGCAAAGGGGAGCAGCAAACCTCCACCAAAGGCTATTCCCAGAAAAGGACGCTACCCTTCCAAGGACAGCAATTCCCCCTGCGGCCAGCAGGCCCAGGACCATGGCAACGCCCTCTGCACCGAGTGTAAGCACAGGGGAATGGTCTTGAAATGTATCCGACTGGTAAAACTGATGGGAACTTGCTATCATTTATGTCTCTGAAACTTCTTTAAGGATCACAGCACTGTCTTAGGTTTCTGACTGCAAACAAGGATTGAATGAGTCCTTAATGAAATGGATAAGGGAGGTGGGAATTCACCTGTCTGCTGCCACTGATTTGAAAAGGTTTGGCTTCTGCGTAGTGCCAGATTCCCCCGCATAGCTTCTCTGATCAATCACATATGCCAAAGGAGACTCGCTGCCGTCCTCCCACTAGATCTTGACTCTGTGCTGCCTGCTTTTCCTCTAATGCCTAAATCTACTGCAGCAGTGATCCTTGCATTACGGTATAGAACTGTACAGTACCATTGATTTAAAATGGTCCATGAAAGCAAAGAAACTAGACACAAATCGCATAAGGCCACATACACTGTTAAAATTGAACAAGAAACTTGCAGCTTCCAGGTATGTCTTTTCTAATCATTTGGCATCCAAGAAAGAGCAGTCAGATTGCAAGTAAATGCTTATTTAAAGGATGCTTATGCTCATGTTTCTGCAATAAACTCACTTGTATATATCCTTCCCACTGGCCAGAAAGAAAAAAAAAAAACACCACCGAAGATTCTGGCGGTAGCGTTTGAAATCAGGAGGGATGTAATTTTCAGAAACTGAGGTTTCGGGAGGTTAGCCTTAACATTCTCATTCACATTTAACAAATCTTAAAGTAGTGTGAAATTCACTTGTCAATAAAAGTTTAAAGAGTACTCTGCACTGGGTTTGGTCATATTTCACATTACAGTTAGATCAGAGGCTTTTTCATTCTGAAAAGTCCAACACCATTTTCTCATGGTTCTTCTGAAGTCTTTTCTGTTGCCAGCCTTGGTACCAGCTTATCTTCTATGATCCAAGCATACCATCTCCCAGAAAAAAATCCATAACAAAATTTCTCCCTCAGTATCATTTCTCACTTACTTGAAATAATGAGGACCAAGAGGCTTTGAAGTTATAATGCTGACTTACTGCAGTTTAGGATTTGGCCCTAACAGTAAGGATGACGTGTCGACAGTGAAGCTGTTATAAAAAGAATCAAAATTTTTGCTGTAAGAAATAACGGTTTGTACCAAAGCTCTCCCATTGCCTAGGCAGCTAACACATCTGTACCATTTTTTCCACAGGAAGACCTTTGGGGGCTTAGGTGATGTCTTTTTCTCCCCATCCCATGCAGAGAAGCAAGCCTGAGCCTCCAGACAATGTCTGACCTTGATGCAGACCACTATCGGTTCCTCACCAGCAGGAAGGGCCATGCTGGTGGCAGAACAGCATGGGTTTGCCTTACCCAGACAGTCAAATGATAAAGGAGAGTAAGCTTCCTGTTCACAACACACTGAACAGAGAAATTATTTTCTCTGACTTTCACTCAATGTTCAGGCCATACACTTTGCATTTTGGCTAACGAAATTACTATTGTTCTAAACAACCTTTTTGTCACAAATTATCATCAGCTCCAGAGAAGTCGTAAGGACCCAAACTTGTGAAATGAAAAGCGCAGGAAAAGTGAGGTATCAGTAGAAGATTAGGCCTATCCTGCCATGAGGAAAATAAAATCTAGAGTCATAAGAGCTGGAAAAACAACAGGAAAGGGACTGAGGTGAAATTAGCCTTAAAGGTAGGAGAGAGATTCTTACAATAGGACTTGTAGAGCTTAAAAAGCTCTCACAGTGTCTCCCCAGCTTTCTCCCATTTTGAAATACTAACTGGACTTACATGATAAATAAAAAATACCGTTAAAAAATGTCACTCTCCTTCTCTTTCCTCCCTCTTAATTTCTCATTACTTAAGATGCATACAAACACTAAAAAAGTAAATAATCAGAACTGCCCAAATGCACAGTATGAATTGGCATGACCTGCCACAAGGAATTCAGGCAATTTAAAGACCTGCAACCAATGGGAGGGAAAAGATGAGCCTGAAGAAATGACTGACTGAAGAATGAAATGTTTTGAGCTTTGTACGTACTGCTGGGGAGATCTCACCTACTTAACTTTGCATAAAGGCTTACACTTTTCGTCATAAGCAGGATGCCTTCGTAGCTGTTGGATTCACAGTCCTGCTGAAAAGTGGCCGCTTCCAAAGAACTACCTGTACACTCTGGTATGAGCTCATCCGCATGGAGGAGAGGAGCGTGTTGACTTTCCAGTACAGACATTCTGGTGTCGGTCTAATCGAGATGTGACTATCTTTCTGTCATGATTTTAGTGCCATGAAAGCAGCAGCTAAAATACAGGCAAGACCGTACTTTTACGTTATTCGTACTAAATATGTGAGAATGCAAGTTCTCATGGGAAAAATAGCACTTTCAAAGCACTCTGCGGAATTTTTTTTTCTCTGCTAAAGCTTTTTTTATTAAAACAACGTTACAGTTAGAAGCATAATCATCAAACTAAGCTGTTTTTCTATAGGAAAAATAACACAATTTAAAGGATTAAAGTTGGGAACAATTACACTGTCATGAGGCAGCCATGCTCAGGTTTTCTTGGTCAAGACAGACCAGCTTTCTCATTAAATTCAACAGAAGCAGTGGCATCAATACATGAGGAAGATCAATATATGAGGAAGAACTACCCAGTTTGAAACTGGAAAATATGCAGAACACAGGCAAAGGCCTTTACACCTTTGAAGAAATATGTAATACCACAGTGTCCACTAGTGCAATCTGCCTCCAGAGTATCTGTGAGATGGCTGCGGTGCGAGCTTGTGCGGGGAAAACTGTCCTGCCGGATCAGACCCACGACATACCTTTTCCAGAAACCTGTTTCTAACACAGGCCAAAGAGCTCTGCCTGAGGGGAAGGTGGAGTTCCCTCTCTTCTTCCTCCCGCCCCCAAATCTTCAACAACTGTGAAAGAAAAGTCTTTTCCTTGCCCATGGTGGAAGGTGGCATAGACTTTACAGCAAGAGGATATACTAGCCTACCGAAAGGCACTACTGAAGTGGGTGGTTAAGGGTTTTTTTCAAACCTCTGGTCATTTTATGTACCCCATAAAATTATCTCGTACTACTTTGAAGTATGTGCTGCAGTGAAATGTGGGGACAATAACACCCACCAGCTGACTGTGGATAGTGCTAAGAATTTTCCTCTTACATTTTAATTAACATTTAGTTTTATTTTCACGTTTTTATGTTTTCCTTTTCAGTTTGTATCCAGCTTCTTTTTCTTCCTACCTTCCTTTTTAAAGCTTTTCTCATGGTTTATTTTACGTATAATTCAGGCATACTTATTGCAGAGATGCATTTCTTCTCATGAACAGTCTATTCAGGTAGTAATGTATTTGGTATTATAATTATTCAGAGGCACTTTGGTAAAGAAGGTAACCAATGCCGCAAAGTGGCCCAACAGAAAAGAAGAGCTAAATCATGTCATTAAAGAGTTTACTACTAGTGGCAGAACACACTAGGGGGGGAAACACATTTTCTAGCTCTGTCTGCACTGACTTGAATCTGAATGGACTCCGAACTGCATGAGAGCAGCTGACTTCAGATGGAAGCCCCCAACACCTTCTCCTTGGTTGTATGACAAAATCCTGCTTGTCGTGGCTTGCCTATCCCTTCAATATGTGTACTCAGAAGTACCAAGATCAAGAATAAATTTCACTTTTATGTTTCTGTTGTGTTTTCTTTTGTATGTTTACACTATGCCATGAAAAACCACCTGTCCTCAGGGAAGGATAAGGGCAAAGCCAGAATGCAATTCTGTCCTCAACGTGGCATCAGATGAAATGCCAGGAGACCAAGTATTGGTTTTTAATACTGTTCCTCTCTGGTTTCAGGGGAGCTGCCACAAGCCATGCCCAAGCAGCCACAGTTTAAGATGGAAGCCCACACCTTGCAGAGAAACGTATGCTTCCAAGGATTAAGAAGGAATGGGAAAGGAGTTCCTAACTCCTCTGGGAACAAATTGTAAGACCTGTTCCAATAACAACACTACGTCAGGGGAGTTGTGGTGAATTAAGGAGGAAAAAAAAAAAGGACGCTTGAGTATCTTTTCCTCTCCTCTCACAATGCCAACAAAGCCACCGTGAACCTGAATCTTCCCTTCTGTGTACCCTTCTGTGTATCACCTTTTCTGAGCTGCTCTTCTTTCATGCAGTCTAAGGCATTCCTTTGATTTTGGCAAGAACACATTACTTGTTGGGGAATTTTTGCTTAGATTACTGGGTACCGCGGGGGGAAATAAGAGTGGTCATTGAAATGAGGTGGTACTGCTTTGGCCTCTCCTTTGTTAGCTTGCTTGTTTCTCTTGTCTTTGTTGGTTGTTTTGTGGCCATGTTGCACAACAAGTCATAAATATATGATCAAATTAGAGAATGGCTTTTGATAATGTAATGCATTCAAGAGTCTTTTTTCTACGTGCTTGTTGATGACACACCGGAATAGCAATCTGCCCCCGCCCCTCCTCCAAATCCTGCATGAGCAAGAAGGGCCAAGTAATACGATAAGTAATCTTGTCCTTCAATTGGTTAGAACATGTTGCACCACTGCTTTCTAGGCAGAGTTTGTGAGGGTCTCTGGGGGCATTCTGGGCTTTCCAGCCCAGAACCTCTGTTGCAAACCATATCAACAATTCTCAGTAATGTTGCAAAGTTCAAAGCAAGCAGGGGAGGGACATTTTTATTTCAACATAAAATTGATTTCACCCATCCACATGCATGCTGTCATATCCACCTATCTGCCCGCAGCTAAACGTGTCTTTCCACCTAGTCTGGACAGAATTACATGAGGTGAGTCAGAGGACAAGAGACACAGCCCTTGGAGGCCTCTTCACGTCTCCTCAGTTGTCCCTGCCTGGGTGTCCTGTGAAGCTGCATGTAGATGTGATCTTGATGGAGTCCTAGTGTGAGTGCCATCAACACCCGCCATTCTCACAGCCCATTTTCTGCCAGTCCTGAGGCTTCCACAGTCAGGTGTTCCCCTTCAACTTGGTCATGCCAATAACCAAACCACCGAACAACTCCTACTCGGAGGGGACTGACGAGGTCTCTTGTCCAGCCACTGGCTCAGGGCAGGGTCAACAACAAATATACACCTGGATGCTCTGGGTTGTGGCCACTCAGGTCTTGAGGGCTGACCTCCAGGCTCAGGGATCCCACCTCCTCCCTGGGAAACCCACTCCAGTGCTTCATGGTCCTCACAGGGATTTTGGTTTTGATTCCTTCTCTCCAGCCTGAACCTCTCTAGATTCAGGAGATGCCACCATCTCTCACCCTCCCACCAGGCACTGCTGGGAAGAGCCTGTCCCCCTCCCCTTGATGCCTTCCCCATAGGCACCGGGCTGTGCTGTGACGTGCCCCGACGCCTTCTCTGCTCCGTGCTGAACCAGCCCCAGCCCCACAGACCCTCCTTGCCTCCCCTGAGCCCTCTGCTTTGCCAGCCTGTCTCTGGGACCCCAAAGAGGACGTAGTGCCCGGATGAGGCCTGATGGGTGCTGAGCAGGCGGGATTGTCCTTGCGCCCTCTGGCTAGGGGAGAAAGAGAGGAGAAAACCCGCCAGGGTGAGCCAAGTGCTGCCTGGGACCCGCCGTGGGAGGAAGCAGGGGAGCCCAGAGGGCTGGCCAGCAGTGCTGGGGTGTGGGGAGAGCCTGTGGGACCTTGTCCTGCAGCCTGACAGGGAGGCACGAGGTGTTACCGAGTGAACCCGCGTGGTGCATGTGCCTGGAGACGTCTGCCATGGCCAGAGCGACCTGACGGGGCCCTGGGGAGGCACGGCTGAGGCCGCGGTGACTGGCGTAAAACACCAACACCTGGCACGGACGAGATGGGGGATCTCATCACAACCCAGAGAGGTTGTGGAGTCTCCTTCTCTGGAAATATTCAAAACCCGCCTGGACGTGGTCCTGTGCCCCCTGCTCTGGGTGTAGCTGCTCAAGCAGGGGGGTTGGACAAGATGATCTCCAGAGGTCCCTTCCAACCCCTACCACTCTGTGATTCTGTGTTTCTGTGAAAAGTGATTTTGGGTTGATCCTCTATTCAGACAGGGCTTCTTTTCCCTGCCCTGGCTGCCAATGAGACCTGGCATCTGCATTGGCAAGGCACCTGAATCAGGACAAAGAGGCCCTGCACGACCCAGGGCTAGCCCCTGTGGTGCTCAGCTCTGGGGAAAGAGGCCCTGCACAAGCTGAGAAAGATGGACATGCTGCTGCCATCAAGCAGAGGATTTCTTCCAACTTCCAGATCCAGCCTTGGTTCTAGCACTTCTTTTCCCCCACTTGGAAGTGGTACGTAAGGGGAATCTCTTTATTATACAGTTTGTCCAGCACCCACGAAAATTAGCAGTACTATGTAATTACTTAGTAAGTACTTCACAAATTTCGCTTATCTTGACTAACCAGCAAGTTACATTCCATCTTTATCTGCTAATGAGTAGACTTCCCTGTTATTCAAGGATGCACCATAAGTTTTCAGACCACATGTTTTCATACTCGCAGCTTTTTAGAGGAAGTGTTGCTGCAGCAGAATCTAGGTGAGGAGCAGGTCGTTATAGTAGCGCAGTTTCTCCAAGTGACTCCACCTCATTCCCTGGCCATTGGTGACTGAGCAAGTACTTTCTTCTCAGGAAGAGATATCCTCTTCAGTTGAAGATACTACGTGACGTGGAACTTAATGCATCCTGACATCATGACCTCCTATGACTGTGTTTCCCTATCTGCAAAACTGCATGTCTTGCTTTAGGTTGAACTGTGTCAGTTGGCAGTTCCACCTACTCAGCTGTACTTGGCAAGCTTGCTTCATAGTTTTAGGGACTTCCCTGTGTCATGCTGAAAGCAAAGCGTTGAGCTCTTTAATAGGCTAGTGTATTCATCGTTAGTCTGCTTCCCAGTGTTGATCTATATCTAACGTTTAATTTCTAAGAAAAAGCCACAATGCAAAGACGAATTTGAACACCTACCCAACAGAACTTGACCAACAGAGACCTCGCCTGTACAAGTGGGTTTGCTGTTAAAAGAAACCAGACCAGGCTACCTGAAAGTGGCAAAGTTCCAACAAAACCATGCAAATTCAGCTAATAAACATGCATTAAGCGCACTTGCACGGGGGCTTCAGGTGTACAAATACTCAAAAGTGAATGGTAACATGTGATATCATGGCCAAAGCCAATAGGTTATGTAAATTGTAAAAATTAATATGTGAATAGTCTTAAGACTGCACATAAGGAATCAAGAGTTGTAATACAGGGTCCTTCTCGTGCTCCCATCCAAGGGGCACCATTATTGACAGCAATAAAAAGGGGTTTTAGCTCGTGTGTACTTCTGCTGCCTTCTTTCCGGTACCCACATATGAACTGGAACAGAATTCAAATGCAAGCAAATCCATTTTGGTAACACTGCTGCTGACCTGACTGTTCTAGTCATGCAGGACAGTGACTCTTTTCTCCCAGCTGTATTCAGGGCCAGAATTTCTTCTCAGAATGGCCTAAAATTGGAGGCTTTGCTGAGGTCAACGACAATTGAGCCATAAGCTTTCATAAAAACTCAAATTGAAAAAATGTAACTAACGGAAGTGGAAACAGATTTCTTTGGGTTTACTGCAAGCAATATTATCTGGGACAATTCCAGTTCACACATGGTGGGGAAAGAGGATGTTAAAACTTTGGAAAGGATCACAAATATTTTGTGTTTAGCATCAATAGGACCCAAACCAATTTTCAGACTTCTTGGAATATCAACATACTTATTGGCATTTAAAAACAGGGTAGGGATTTTTTCTTTAAAGATATCAAAACTGAGAATGTCAGTGTTTCCAAATAGGAAGTAAAACATTCAAGAAAGTCAATGTGAAATCATGAAACATGCAGTTTTGGCAACTCCAGTGTTTCTTTTGATTAGCTATGTTACCCAACTCCGCCATTTACCCACACTTTTCATTCTTCAGCTACAGGATAGCATTTTCCCTACTCAGTAGCTCCCTTTGCTTTAAATTAAGGCCTCCAAAGCACACACTTTTCAGAGAGTGTATCCTTCCTCTGCTCATAGTCAACACTGTGGAAAGCAACATTCACGCACTTGGGGTCTTGTGCCTATTATTAAATACAGTAATGATTTAGAATGGTAACAGTCTGCTAGAAGGGTAGGAATCTCCCCCACTTTAAGATTTGAGATTACAATAAAGGCCTGTATGCTAACCACTTTTTATGCTCACTAATCATTGGAAGATGATTACTGGGATGAAATTTAACAAGGCCAAATGCCAGATTCTGCATGTGGGACAAAGTAACACCGGGCACAAGTATAAAATCGGAGAGGAGCAGCTGGAGAGCCGCCCTGCAGAACGGGATCTGGGGGTGCAGGTCGACAGCAGGCTCAATATGAGTCAGCAGTGTGCCCTGTCAGCCAAGAGGGCAAACCGCATCCTGGGTGCATCAAACACAGCATAACCAGCCGGTCAATAGAGGTGATTATCCCGCTGTATTTAGCATTGGTGCAGCCTCACCTGGAGTACTGTGTGCAGTTCTGGGCCCCACAATTTAAGAAGGATGAGAAGGTACTTGAATGCATCCAGAAGAGGGCACCAAAGCTGGTGAAAGGGCTGGCAGGCATATCCTGTGAGGAGCAGCTGAGGACTTCGGGCTTGTCTAGTTTGGAGAAAAGGAGGCTGAGGGGTGACCTCAGCGCCCCCTACAGCTCCCTGAGGAGGGGAAGTGGAGAGGGAGGTGCTGGTCTCGTCTCCCAGGATCCAGTGATAGGACGCCTGGGAATGGTTCAAAGCTGGACATTAGGAAGCATTTCTTTACCAAGAGGGTGGTCGAACACTGCAACAGGCTTCCTAGAGAGGTGGTCAATGCCCCAAGCCTGTCAGTCTTTAAGAGGCATTTGGACAATACCCCTAATAACATGCTTTAACTTGGACAGCCCTGGAGTGGTCAGGCAGTTGGACTAGATGATCGTTGTAGGTCCCTTCCACTAAACTTTTCTATTTTGTTCTGCCTTGTTCTATTCTATTCTATTCTATTCTATTCTATTCTATTCTATTCTATTCTATTCACTTTAAAGGTTTTAACAAACAATGGAAATAAAAAGGAATAACTGCACCAGCTCAGACAAGCATGTAACTCCCTGTAACTTGGGAGAGACAAGCCCCTTTGTAGGTGGTCCTTTTTCATGAATGTTGGTTGAATAAAGCTCCTGCTTATCTTGATGTTAGAAAGTAGGAAGTGGATCATTCAGGAAAGGATGAATCAGTAACTCTTCATTTCATTGTCATGTTCTCAGCCTCTACTGGCTTCAGGGGGAACTTTGACTGAAAGGTTTAAACATCTGGTACAGCACGGAAGTAACCACTAATGGTATGAATTTTTAGTAATGTAGAATGCTTTTAGTTTTTTTCAACTCGAGATGATGATGAGACCATAGGCATGAGCCCAAGTCTTGAAGTGAAATGCCCTCTACTGGCCATTCATTGATTTTCTTAGTGTTAAGGCATTCAGTATTCTGGAGAGTTTGTTCTAAGCAAAACTCATGTTTATCTGCATTTTGGTTTTGTTCAGCTGTTGTCTTGCAAAGCAGGTCAAATTATTGTGAGTGGCTTAAACTACTCCTATGATTCAATAGGTGGGGTTTTTTTTGCAAAATGTTCTTGTTTGTCTCTCAGGAAAGAAAGGCAAAAAAATCACTATGTCAGGAAAGAAAGCAGAAAGTTATTCTTTGGCAGAAAATGGTTATCATTTTTGTGACGGTATAGCTTAATGCCCGTGCTAAAAGGAGGGGCAAGTTATGAAGAAGCTATGCAATATCCTTGTACGAATGTGTCCTGAAGAGCTTACAACCATGATAGAAAAAGAGAATATACTGGACATGCCCAAGGTCATAACAGAAAAAAAATCAGTGATAAGGTCAGGATTTCAACCCAAATTTAGTAAGTTTTCATCACCTGTGACAAATGAGACAAAGCCAGACTCTAAGGCAACCAAAGTCAGTTAGGGAGGGGAAAGGAGAGTGCAAGCATGCTTATTCAGGTGAACCATGAAGGCACGAGGACATTCCCCTTCCTGGAGAACTTATGTGACTTTGCCTTCTAACACAGGCCACAACTTAATACCTCTTTTCCTTGAGACACTCCTGGCACGCAGCTGTCCTGACTGTCCAAAGGGCAAGTTTGTCCCTACAGAGCACCTCTCTGAAAGCAAGCAGAAGACCTCTTCCACTTATTTAGCTGAGGCATGCTCTGCTTAAAAGCAGGTGTGCTTTTAAGAAACTAAGGAAATCATGAAATGTCAGGGACTTGAGGATGGGCGGTGAGCTTGTAGCCAAAAGCTTGTTTTTCATAGCTTATCACGAAACTGATTCATTGGCTTTTACAGTTTTTTCTATACGCCAGCCTGACTGGAAATTGTGAGTTGGGAGGTGAAGAACAGACTTGAATCCTCCAGGGTTATGGTTTTAGAGTCACAGCAGCTTAAAAGGCCACAGACCTTAAGCAATGTGGCAGCTCATCAAAAACACCTTTCAGCTTCTATGAACTAACTGATAAGGCTACAGGTTAGCTTTCCACGGGAACCCTATGTGTTTCCTGCACAAACCTCACTCAGTGTTCTTTAGCATCGTCATTATTATTTTCTCCAAAATGGGACTGGGATACTCACCTTCCTTAGGCCCCACGACAGCTGCACGCATGACAGCCACAGTCTTTTCTTATACATGTTAACATCCCCTGAATGATATCAAAGCTCCACACCATGCTGAAAATCATAAGGAATCATTCCTTTGGGGGCTGCTGCCAAGAGTTTTGACCAAACTCCTGAGCTTCTTGTGTCCTGGAGCAGATGGCTGACCTTAGCAAGGGCGCAGCATGCACTCCCTCTGTTCACAGGACAGCGGTGAGGTTGGCAGACTCTCTGCCTCTTGGGCTGGGCCTATCACGACCCTGCCTACCCAGACAGCTGTTTTCAGCTGTGAGGGCTGAGCTCACCAGATGTGAGCCACCTCTGGTCTGAGAGCTGTTGAATAACTGTTAGGCATGCAACACTAGAGCCAGCACGAGGAGGATTTACTGAGTCGAAGAGGACTGTACCCTCCTCCTGGACTGGCAGCCCAGCCTGTTAGAGCCTTGGGAGATACTTCAGGGGGGAGAGGCTGCACAAAGTCTTCCCTGACGGGGGCTTTGGTGTTCTGCCGCATTTGCATAACCAGCCTCCTAGGCCATCTGCTTCGGCCTGGTTTCATCCAGTACAGCTCTTTGTGCGTGGATTTCCCCTTCACTGGATGGGGAAGGGTGTAAGGATTGGTCAACAGCCTGTCTTGAACGTCACTAATACTCTCGAGAGACAGGCAATGAACCTATTCTCGCTGTGCTGACCAAGCAGTTGTCAGAGCATGAAAAATTCCTGGAGCAAGAGCAGTGCCTGTCTTACACTGTCTGTCTTTAAGTGTGTGTTATTTTTCTCACGGACTAAATCTGTTCTTCAATTGTGACTTCTAAAAGCAGGAATGTGGCGAGCTGGGGGCTTTTTTCAGCTGTAAAAGCCGGTCTCCAGAATAACGGGTGAGATTGTTTTCATCGAAAGCAGAGGCACGTAACAGCAGATGCTGTCAGCCGGCATGTACGCGACAGTGGAGTGGAGAAGGGAGGAGCTTAAAAGCAGTCCTTACAACTTTTCTTTGAGCAGAAGCCCTTTCAGAAGGGTGCAGAGAAAAGGAGCAAACTCCTGCAAGGTATTGTGAACAGGTATCATGCATTACAGGACATTTTCTTCTTCTGGAGAGAAGCCCCAGCCCCACTTCTGCCACTGGGCCCTGCCGTCAGGCTTGTACACCCCTGTGACTGCCGGGGCCCCCTCCAAACACGCAGTGCCTGTCCCTGCTGAGGTCCTCACCAATGCAGGTGAACTCCCCACATCGGGTTTGAGAGTCACAGCTTCAGCTTGGACATAGGACATATGGGGCTGGTAGCTGACAGTCCAGCTCTGTAGAAGAAACTTTCCCTGGATCAAGCAACATACTTCTGGCGCTGCCAGAAGGCACAGATGTGTCGTTCTACCTTCTACTGCAAAAAAGCTGTTGTCTCACCTTCCTGCCACTCTACCATGCTTTTTCTAGGAAATGCCATCTTCACACCACTTCTTCATGAGAGACACAGTCTCCTTGCTCCAGGCTGGTAGTGGTGCCCTCATAACAAACATAAGCACACCCTTTTTCTAGAGCTTCTGCTTTGTGAATTTACTGTGTAATACTGAACAAGTTTGTCACGGCACATGGCTTTAAAGGTTTCTCAATATGGTTGCACATTACTTTCACCAACAGAAGAAATAGGAGGTTGGGTAAACTGACACAACATTTACACACTTTTTTGCTCTACCTCTTTCCTGTTTATATTCTCTTTTGGGGTTCACATGGTGACCTTCTAGGTTTAAGATAGCTGAAGACGGTTTCTATGGCAAATTTCAGTGTCTCTCTCTCTCTCTCCTGGGTGGTGACACCTATTTGTTCAACTGCAGCCTGTGCCACGAAAGCTTTTGGTGACATTTTGGTGACATTTTGGTGGCAGGTTATTGAGCACCCCGGGAATAAGTCAGAACCCTTGAATTTGGGAGGTCAATTTTCTAAGCCAGCACAGAAAAAGGGGACTTGTTGGGTGGGTTAAGGAAAGCAGCCCTCAAAGTTCCACCTCAGAGTTCACCCAGGTCATTTTCTTGCTTTCATTAGTGATACAGTCAATCACACACACTCTTGGTAAACACAACTTCTCTTTGATAGTGCTTAAGCTCCTTGCAAGGCAAAGCAATAGAAATAATGAAGGGCAAAATCAACTGCTGAAGAAGGTCTGGTTTTGTGAAAAGGGGAGGCGTCCAGGATGTCCTGCAGAATCATTGGGAAGGCTGGGAGTGGTGCTAACACTAATAGTTTCACATGAATTGTGTTTCTCACTGGTCTGGTGTTTAATGTCAATTGCTTTCTCCAAAGTGGATTCTGAGCAGCTGAAAAATTCCAGTCATGTACTTTCTTTTAATTAGCTTTTGCAGTTCTCAAAACAACGGAGAAATGGAAGAAAACAGTTCCAAGGATAACTTTGAGTAAATTCTTCAAGGACGAGATATCGATAGGCACACAAAGCAGAAAATGCATAAATAAGATACTGAGGCTGTGGAATTAAAACAAAGAAATTGTTTGAAATTGCAGAAAACACAAACATTAAAGTACTGATCTTTCACCGTCTTCCACCCTCTACCGCCTCTTCAGTTTGTTCAAAGGTGGTGTGACAGTGTATTAATCATCAGCAATTTCTGCATCTATTTTATCCCCTTACTAAACCAACAAGGAATTTCTATATAGTCTTCTATAAGACTGAACAGCCTTTGAGGTGGACAGATCTGCTCCCCATCTTCCAATTGCCTAAGTGTCTCAGGGAATCATGACGAGACAATGACTTCAAGGTGCCACTGGTGTCCAGATTCAGCTGTGTGGTGCTGAGCATAGGGCAACTGAGCTATCCACTCTACTATTCCTGGAGGTGTCAAGCTCAACACTTTGCTTGGAAATCTTACACAGCTGAAGACAGAGAGTTTTGTATTGATGAGCAGAACATGTATTCTTCCTCACACACTAGAAAATACATCAGAACGATGACACAGATTTCTGAATATTTCCGTATATTATCTGTAGACTTTCTCTATGGGACCCAAGTGTTGTTCTGCTTATACGCTGGGTCCCTTTATGGAACACTTCAGTGAATAACCAGTATCCGTGAAATTTGTGAAGAAATGACAATCAAATGGATTTTTTTCCTGATACAGGTGACCTGAAGACGTCATCGCCTCCACAAGCAGACATGTAATACTGTAAAATGTGCAGTGTCTTTGAATTTCTACAGCTGCAGCCCTGTCCGAAAATGAAATTATCTAATCTATGTCTGTTGATACTAGCTGAGGATACTACTCGACATACAGTTCATCTGTCCAATGCTGTGTATATTCATCCATCACTTTCTCAGTCACATCTCCACCATTTTATTTTTGTGTCACCAAATACCATCAGATTTTGAGCAGCCCTAGAGATTATGGCAGGACTTTTCTATCTTGTGCTTTATTCTAAGCAGTCTGAGAGTATTTTTTTTTTTTTTGCAGGGTGGGGGGTGGGGGGGAAGTAGTCCTGTCATCGATTTAACAGCTTGCCTGCCTGATTTGAACTGGACTGTTGTGATAAATAAAAATAGCTCCACTTCAGATTATCAATCCCTTAATCAAACCATTACCTAGTATTCAGTGCCCTGCGTTACAGATCCATAGATAAGCGCTCCCAGAGCGACATTTTAGCTTTGCATTGCACAAGGGATGGCTCGAGCCACACGTAAATTAACACATAGGACTGCGCAAGAACTTAGGTTGAAGTGGACCCTGGGAGGTCACTTAAACCCTGCTGACTAGCAGCAAACAGACGTTTCTCCAAGCATCTGGGGGTTTTTCAGTGAGGCTGTGTAAGTAGGAAGGGCTTTTCTTCCAGCACTTGTCAAGCAATACCTCAAGAACCTGCTGTAGATATCAAAACGTGCCACCTCCCTAACTCACTAACACAACAGTTTTTCGGTGGTGTTGCCCCTCGTATGGAGGAGCTGCAGGCACGGCCGGCGCCCAGGCCGCTGGGCAGCCCCGCGCCGTTTTCATCAGACTTTCTTCTTGGTGCGGCACCGGCCATTTCCACAACTCCAGCGACGCGTCACGGCGCCGGGAGGACTGCCCCCGCTACCGCCGCGCCACCGCCGCCCGCGGCGCCGGCGACAAGATGGCGGCGGGCCACGGCCCACTTCCCGCCGCTTCCCGCCCGCGCCCCGGCGTTCCCGGCACGCACCGCGCCCCGGCGGTGAAATGGCGCTGGAGGCGCGGAGGATGGAGGGCGACGTGGAGGATGGCGAGCTCTCCGACTCGGACTCCGACATGCCCGGCGCCGGCTCCCCCGGGGAGCCGCAGCAGGTGAGGAAGGGGAGGCGGCAGGCGGGGAGGCCCGGGCTCCAGGCGGAGCCGCGCCACCCCCGGCGGCGGGCCGCGGAAGGCCCAGCCGGGACGACGCAGCGGGAGGGCCGCGGGGGCCTCGCCGCCGCCGCCCGTGGTGCCCCGGTCCCGGCCGGAGGGTTCGGTGGGCAGCGGAGAGCGCTCGCCGCGCCCTGGGTCGGGCGGGAGCGGCACAAAGAAGCCGCTGTGGGAACGCGTGGAAGCAGAGAGTGGCGATTGCTGCCGTCCCTTGGCCGCGCGGCTCCCGTGCCCCGGAGTTGCTGAAGGGATGGCGCCGATCTCCGAGTGTCTCGTACTGTTTTCACGTTAGAGTGTGTTATGTAGTTTATAAGGAATTCATGATGGTGTCTGAGCAGGAAAAGATTTCAGAACAGAGTAAACCGGTGTCTGACACCGTCTGTGTAAGGATTTTTATTTTCTTTAGTTATCCTAATCTGTTTGCGACGTAGTTCTGGGATGTGTAGCACAAAATAAAGTATCACAGGCGTAGGAGACTTTTAAGTTATGGCGTGGCAAGTGTTTTGCATAAGGGAATACATTTTAAATTAAAGGTTTGTGTTTCATAACGTGACAACATAAGTTGAAGGCTTCTGTTTTCTGTTTGCTACTAGGAGGAAGAAGAAATGGTGCCATAACGTAGGTGAAAGCAGTAAGGTTAAAGAAATTTTAGAATTAAAGAATTTAGGAGAAAGAAACTTTTTATTTCATCTGAAACTGAAGGAAGATATTTCATTTTTAAAGCTGACAGGTATAGCATGTAACTTTATGATAGGAAATCAGTTAGGGAAAAACTGGAATTAGGAGTAAGGGAAATGCTGGCTGCGGATTAGCACAGGCAGCGTGGCCAGAAGTTTCCAGCAATTGGGAATGAGAATTCTGGGTTAAGTTACCCTTGGTGCTTTTCAGCAGGTTTGGCTTTCCTATTTTAGTTTATCTCTCAGCTGTATGGGGAAACAGCATTTCCTGAATATTTTTTATAGCAATGGGACTTTTTTTGTAAAGTATGTTGAAACCTTTGGGGTTTTTGTCCTAATCAGTAGGACGCCATAGTGAGTCTGTGGTGTCTTGTTGGGTTAAAGGAAGAAAACCCTAGCTCTTTTGTAAGATACCACTGTCCCCAGCTGCTCACATGCTGTCCTGATTGAACCAGAATCACAATACACTGTTAGCTTCTCAAGTCTGAGCAGCATCCAAGTTTGGTAGGTTTGATTTTGGGATTTTTGGTGATTTTTTTGTTCTCACTCAAGTCTCTGAGAACACTACTGTGGTTGCAGATCACTAGCCTTGACCCCTTTCAGACTCCAGAGGGAATATTAATTTCTGTGCTGTTAAAAAAACTACTGCAAAGTTGCTGTGGTGGTTTTGTTTTTTTAATCTATCTTAGAACTTCTGTGCGTGTCGTGTCTTGGGGACATGATTTAGGAGGCATGGTGGTGTTGGGAAGGCAGTTGGACTTGATGATCTTAGAGGTCTTTTCCAACCATAGTGATCCTATGATTTGCCCAATTTGGGAATTTTAATAGCGTTTCCAGTCTCATAATAATTTTAATTTCATTCAACAAAGATTATGTTAAGTAGATTAGGGACTCCTGATACGTGTTTTCTATAGCAGCCATGCTGTCTTTCAGATGCAAGCATTCAAAAAACAGAAGTTTCATAGGATGCTCCTGTCAACTGTAGCCCAAAAGATGCTCATAGAGGACTGCCCAAACAGTACATTTAATGTGACTAGCTAATCAGATCTTTGGTGTGACTTGATAGCTCTTTTAATTTACAAGAGTAATTAAATTAACAGACATCTACTCTTTCATTTCAGAAATCACTGGACAGCAACGATTCAGGCAGACCATTCCAGAGCAGCGTTCCATCATGTGCACCGAGTGTTCCTTATCGGACAACCAAAAGTGTGGATTCAAGTGACGAAAGCTTTTCTGAATCTGATGATGACAGCTGTCTGTGGAAACGAAAACGACAGAAGTGTTTCAACTTTCCTCCTGCTAAATCTGCGTCTTTTCAGCTTAGCCAGAGCCACCAAAAACAAACTGCTCTAGGTGGCAAGAAGGTCAACAACATTTGGGGTGTGGTACTCCAGGAGCAGAATCAGGATGCAGTGGCTACTGAACTTGGGATTCTAGGCATGGATGGTAGTATTGACAGAAGCAGGCAGTCTGAGAGTTACAATTATTTATTGGCTAAAAAGCTGATGAAGGAAGCTCAGCAAAAGGAGGCAGAGACTTTAGATAAAGAACTGGATGAATACATGCATGATGACAAGAAAACATTGCCAGCAGAAGAAAGTGGGCAAGGTTTTCTCAAACGGAAGCGGCCTGTAAAAGATAGACTGGGTGAAAGAGAAGAAATGAAATATAAAGGAAGGTATGAGATAACAGAAGAAGACTCAGAGGAAAAAGTGGCAGATGAAATTGCTTACCGGTGAGTTTAATAACAGGGTGTCTGCGCTTCCTCAAGTATTGGTAAACTGTCAGATGGAGAAGAAGGGAGGGGAGGGGAAAGCTTTCTTACTGCTAAATATGTAAGATGTCGTACCAGATTACAAAAAGCATGAGTGCCTTTGTGTTTCCAAAATCCTGGGATTAAAATGCAGCATTACGGCTGGTGTCTTGTAGAAGCATCCAGTAATACTGTCCAGTTTCTATTATTTTTTTAAAGATCCGTCAGAATGGTTTGTTATTTGAGAACAAAGGCAAGGAAAAAAATATTGTTTCTCATGACACGGACTTAGTACTGGCTTTTTTAGGAAATACCCCATGACTAAAGATGCGTGTTTGGAGTTGGACACCTATGAATACCTGCTGTGGTCGCCGTGGAAATCTGGCTAAATTATAAGTGTTTGAAACTGTAGATAACTCCAATTGTGTAGTGTTTTGGAGAGCACAGCTTTTGAAATACACATGTTCTTTACATGGAACATGCTTGTCTAAAGAAAGTGGTTTGCTGCTGTTTTAACCAAGGGCTGCACCAAGGTTAGACACCAGCACCGAAATCAAGCCTTGTCTCTTTCTGCCTTATGAAGCTGAGCTGCAGTTCTGTGCTAATATATGGAAGCCCATGTTTGGGTTACCAGGTTCCAGCCATATGCACACTTACCACTATCCAATTCTTTTTGCAGTCCTGCTAGTTACTTATTTTACACTGAGCTGAGTCAGAGAACTTATCTGTCCAAAAGCCTGTTGCTTTTTTTGAAGAGCTAGTTTGCAGACAGATTTGTTTCCCGATCCAATTTGCCGCATAATTTCCTTTGAGCTGGCACTGGCAGCACTGGACTAATGGTGAGAGGTGGGGCGCGCGACTGCAGTCGTTCTTACTTAGATGGACTTAAACTGCCACAATTCTTCTTCAGTGGTGCAAGGGAAGAAAATGTTGTTAGGCAGGGAACAAGAGTTACAGTAAGATTTACTGACGGTTAGCTTGACATTTAAGTAAAACCTGGTTTTATTGATCACTGTTGATTTTTTACATGTGATATTTAGTATTGCTAGATGCTGAAATACAACAATTAAACAATTATTAATGCTGTTATCAGTTCTTGGTAGGTCCTCACTTATGAATCTGAAAACTTTGAGCATGTCCCTTGTCATAAACTTTCCTTTGCTATATTGAGCTCCATCAAAATAGGGCAGAAGCCTCTTTTTTCGAAGTGTTTATAGTAGTAGTGGTGCTGGACTGCATCAGTAGGATTGGGGTTGTGCACATCACAGCACTGTTGTTTGACCTGTGCTGTGCCATCTGTGCCTGGATTCATAACCTTTTGTTGTGCTGGCCCACACAGTGAACTGAAATCAGTTTTTCTGACCATCTTGTGCCATTTTTTGCCCTTTACCTTATTCAGTTCCAGCTGCAGTGCACAGCTGCTTGTTATAGCACACATATGGGAGGATTGTGCAGGGCCAGAATGAATACCAGGTGGGGGGATTTGACTGTTGAAGCTGCCACTGCTACTAACAGAAGGTCTGTTTAACCAGCTCTTTAAGGAATCCTGGTTATCTGAAAGGTCTTTGTATCTTTGAGAAACATTTCCATCTCTTCCAATGATTCACAGTTTAGAACTCAATCCTATAAATATTTCAGGAAGCATTTCCCTTCTGATGCCTTGTCATTCATTGAACTCAGTGAGAGTAACTACGAAGCATAAAGTTAAGCAGGTTGGGTAATCCTTTTCATGATTAGGACAACTGTCACTAAAATGTGAATTTTAACATTTAACTTCAGGTAACTTTGGTCATACAATTGAAGCAGTTGAAGGTAGCCTGGTTGTTCCAAATAGTTGTTCACATCTGTGGCCAGACACCTTCTACGATGCAGTCATTGTAACGTGTGCAACTTTATAGCATAGTAATGTCACTTGAAGCTAGACAGTGGTCTTCAAGAAATTCTGGTAATGATAGCGGTCTGTTGGTTCCCACAGTGTAACTGCGCTGTAGCGCTTGGGACTGTGCTTAATGAGAAGGTCTGTCATTAAAAAATGAGAATTTAGGTTATGAACTCTTGCTCTGGACAAGTGGTATTGATTTGTGGGCTTCCGATGTTCCCCAGTGGGAGTAGGTGCTTTGGCATGGTGAATTGATACTATATAAGCCTCTCCCTTCCTGCAGACTGACAAAAGATTTCTGTGTGAGGGCATTATTGCCAACAAAAGAATACAATTTAACTCAGGAATATTGCAGGTTTTGTTCTTGTTTGCATTTTATAGGTTATCGTAGATTAGTCAACAGACTGATTTCTTCTTTATTATGTAGGTTTGTCTGAAAGGCACATGGTACAGGGGAACTTTTACACTTACTGTTGTCTCCAGTTAATTGTTGATTGAACTGTAAAAGGTGCTGTAATTTTAACTGTTAAATGCACAGCAGACTTTGATACTTTAATTTCAGAGATTTATGCAGGTCTCTGCAGTTCATTATCTGGTTTAATATTTCACACATCAATAGAAGAAAAATAATCACTCAATGCATTTTCATTGAAACAAATTTTAAAAATGCATGCTTCAGAAAAAACTATGCCTCAGAAGCTCAGTATTTTGAAATCTATTCAAGAAGCCATTGAAACACATTTAAATGTATAGACTCTTTCATTTGAGCAATTATTTAGCAAAAATAATTTAGTTTTATGCCCCACAGAACAAATTATTCATTATGGAAGTTCCGTGGTTAATTGTACTTGAGAAATTACACTGACATTATTGTGCCTGTTTGTTTTGGTTTTTTTTTTCCCCTCCTCTAAGGCTTTGTGAGCCAAAGAAAGATTTAATTGCCCGAGTAGTGAAAATAATTGGGAAAAGAAAAGCTATCGAACTGCTTATGGAAACAGCTGAAGTGGAACAAAACGGTGGACTGTTCATAGTGGTAAGAAAAATGCGATATTGCGGGTTTGCGGGGGACACACGCACAACTTTTTACTTGTAGATTATTTGCCTAGTACTATTGCACAGCTTTCACGTTGGACAGGTTCGCCCAGAGTCTCATGGTCTTCCCTTGCTATGAAGGTCGCTTAATAAATGCTAATGTAACCTTCCAGCAGGATTTGAGTAAACAATGAGAAGAATGAACCCAGAAGTTGCCCAACTTTTTGTGCTGAGATTAGTATCTGATTTGCAGTGATAACACTGTATCTGTTACTCTGCCTCCCCTCGGGATCCTTCCCTGGCAGACTTGAGAGTGAAGGATTCTGAAGCTTGAATAAAAGCTTGTGATGGTGGGATCCAGGTGAAGCCTCTGGTGTGTTGCTTCAGTAGATCAGGTGGATGTTTGGCCTCTGTGGCCTGCCTCTTGGGTTAATCAGCATGCCATCAGAGGTCAGCATACTCAGTAGTGAGAACTTCTAATGTCACATTTGAAGAGTAACTTTCAGAAGGGAATCTATTGGCTTGAGTATCGGTAGAGCAAAACTGGGTACTGATTTCTGTTACAAATCGTGGTAAAAATCCTACACTTAATGGTTAGGTTATCAATTTCTCGGTAAGTTTTTGGTTTTATTAAATAATGAGCCTCAGTGCAGAAGTTCAGGGGGAAAAAAAATATGTGGGAGGAAACCAAGTAAGTACTTTCTGGCATTTGTTAATAATTTACATCTTTTAAGTTCCATCATTGGAGGTAGAGAGGAGGGAGAAAAAAAGGGGGAGGTCAAAAAAAAAAAAAGCACAGCACCACCATCCTTCCCCTCCTAAAAAAGCAACAACTTTCTAGCCATCGACTTGTCTTAGAAGCAGTCTATTGCCTTGAAGGATTGAAGTACTTATTAGCAAGCATTTACCAAGGAGATGAAAGGACACAACTCCTGGTGGCACAGGTTCCTTGGCTGCAGATCAGAGTAGCCACTTGAAAGGCAGATCATACTGTTTTCTTGGATGGGATTTTGTGCTGATAGGATGATAAAAGTATGTGGTGTCTGCTGTTTCAAGAACATATTTAAAAATTGTCCTTCTCTGTTCTTAGAACTTTTGGATTGTATTTTACTTTGTTATTTAGCAAAAAAAGTATCACATTTAATGCAGCATCAGAGCACTGGAGTAACAGTTCAACTTTATATTCTGTGAATGGTAATTGAATAATAATGTGATAATTAGTGGCTGTAATTTACAGAGGTTTCAAAGATGAGTCAATTCATGCTTCACTATGACACATTGCACTACTGCTGTTGCACTGAAAACTGTTGAAGCATGGAACTAATATGTTGTGGGGAGAAACTTTAAAGTACTTGTTGTGTTCATATGCCTTAGGCAGAAATGTAAAATCCTGCAGATATGCAGATAAGTTGTAGAATTGCTGAGCACAATTTAAAAAAAAATACATAATTCCATGAAATCCATTTTTGACATTTTTCTGGACTTACATATTAGGAATGTTCTGAATACTTAACCTAGTATATACATTATTGCAGATAGTTGTGAGAGTAGTTAGAATCCTATTGGCATTTTGTTTCTTCACTACCAAAGTCAGATTTAGGATTTAGTTGAACAGTTTGGTATTATGTTCTAAAGCAAACTTTTTGTAACCTCATAGTTTACCTGTCCAAATGTAGCAAGCCAGTTGTTGACCTTCTTATGACTAGTTCAGTCACAAATAAAACATAGCCGGGGTTGCTTTTATGTAATACCTAACACAACAGAACTTATTTCTTTTTATTCTGTCTCAATACAAAGCATTGTCTTAGATGCTATTTTTATATCAACGCTTATGTATTAAGCTTGCTATTAATAATTTACTCCTTCCCTATTAAGAATGGCACTAGGAGAAGAACACCAGGGGGCGTTTATTTAAACCTGCTGAAGAACACACCTAGCATCAAAGAACAACAAATCAAGGTAAAATTATCAAGACTGCAAATGATTGTCCAAAGTAAATTTGGGTTTTTTTCTACTAGAAATGTTATGATTTAATTTTTCTAACTTTTAGCAAGTTTAACTCTATATTCCAAACAAACCAGCTTTTCACATTCAAAATACAAGCAAAAAAAACTACAGAAAAATTGATGAATTGCCATTCAGGCTAGGCAGAGAGAATACCTCTTACCCAGGTATAAAATCTTCATGGCCAGTCATGAAAACCTGTTGAGGATGATGAGGCTTTAGAGTCTGAAGAGGTAAACATTGGATTTTCTTTAATTTTTATATACCTTACAGCGATGTTATCTGCAGTTGTATTTTTCCTTTTGGAGCTGTGTGTCATTGTGCATGGATTGAATGGTATTCTCTTAATAGAATATTTTTGTCTTATATAGTTTGAGCTGTAGCACCAGGCAGTACTTCCCATGAAGTCAGATACTGGTCTAAACCTAGTCTGAATTGCTCACTGGCCTCATCTGTAGTGCTCACCAAGTTAGTTTTGCCAGCTTGTAAATATTATTGCCTTTCCTTTTAGGGTATGAAATAGACTGAGATGGTATTTTTTTTCATTTCACTTCAATTAACAACTTGGGTTTTTTCATGGTATTTGCCACTTCAGTAAAGCCTTTTATTAAAAAAAGGCACATTTATTTTGCTTGTAGGTGGCTACAGCTCACTCTCTAAACCATCCTAGCATCTTGTACTTGGACCTGAGAAACAAATCAACATAAACTGTGATTGTCTGGTTTATGGTTTGTTTTTTTTAAAAAAAAAAAAAAAAAAAAAAAAAACAAAAAAAAAAACCCACCTTTCATAGCTTATAGTGGTCACAAAAAGTTGTAAGTTTGATCACTTTACCCCATTACAAAAAAAAAAAAAATTGGCTCTTCTGTCCCTCTTCCATGCTCTTGTAATTGTGTGTCTAGTTCTTCTCTTGCTGATAGCAGCAAATGTTTAATGAGGCAGCAGTTTTCACTCAACAAACTTGATTGATGGTACGAGACGACATTTGCCATACAAACCCGCGGGAAAAGTATGTGTAATGCTGTCATCATGGAGGTTGTCATGTATACAGCTCTCAGATTTGCGTATCCTTAACACTTGACTTGCAGCTTTTGGGGAGAAAAAATATTAATACTTTCTGTATGCAATTTTTGTGTTTTTAAAAAATAAGCAGGGAAAGAAAGGCACGTAGCAGCATTTATTTCTGCTACATTATATTTCCCCCTTTGAAATACAGAGGAAATTTGTAACAGTCATGTTTTGCAGTAGAGAAGATGTTAATGAGGGTCACAAGTGTTTGAAAGGAAAGATCATGAGACCTGGACTCAAATTTCAGTTGTGGGGGAAAGTTTTCTCAAATTGTCATAGAACCTTTGGTCGTATTTTCTTTACGGGTCCCTCTATATGGCAGCATGACCCTCTGGTCTTCCTCCCATTCCTCCCAGTTTTGTACCATTAGCAAACTTGAAATGAAAACTTAGTGTATGTAAGTAAGTATCACTATAAGATCGCTGAGAAATTGTGTAATAAAATTATTTATGGGACATTTTCCGTAAATGCAGTCTATCCTGATACTTCTACTATCAAATAATGTGTATCTAAGTTAATTATTATTGGATGTATTTGCAATAAATTTTTTTACTTCTGTATGTTTTATTTAGGAAATAACTAGTAAAATGAATACACCAAACTTTTTTTTGTTTTCTTTCAAGGAAATATTCTATCTTGAAAACCAAAAGGAGTATGAAAACAAAAAAGCTGCTAAGAAGAGAAGAATACTAGTTCTAGGAAAGAAGATGAAAAAAGCCATTAAAGGGCTTAACCTGCAAGAATATGATGATGCATCCCGTGAGACTTTTGCTAGCGATACGAATGAGGCTCTGGCTTCCCTGGATGATCTGCAGGAGGGACATCATGAAGCAAAGATGGAACCTGAAGATATTATTGAAATTGATAATGCTCACGATTTGGAGATCTTCTAGTTACTAATGTTCTTGATAATGAAGTCTCTATAAAACATATTAAATAAGCCTTTCTTATAATCCCATGGCTTCTTGTTTTCATAAGCTGCAGAAATGTAGGAAATATTTGATGCTAAAGAACATGACACAATCCCTGGCTAAATTTAGCAGCATGAAAGATGTTAATTGTCCTACTATTTGTTTGCTGAGTCCTCAAAAACTGTTAAGGTTTTTCTAGGTAACAGCTCTGCATCACTGTAGTTGTTCCTTAGGAACTTTTTTTAGCCACGTTAGGTTTAGGAATTAAGGCTATGTTTTAACAAAATATATCGTATTTAATTTGCTGGAGCTAACAAAGTCATCAAGTGAGCAGTGCTCCTCATTATAGTTGAACAGAAAAAACAGTATAAAGTTAGTCTTGATATAAAAGAATGTGTGTTCTTAATATGGCAGTATGTTGACAAGAATAGCAGTGTTTATAGGATTAAGACCTGTAAAAACAGATTGGTTTGTGAAATAATTTTAATAGTAAATAAGCACTGTTGAGCAGTGTGCGTTTTAAATTTCTGCAGCAGTTTAATCCTTCGTATTATAATAGTGGCTTGAGCTTCCTGGTTGTTCTGTCTAGGCTTTTTCCATGATTAGGCACACACACAACTTAGATCTTTTTGTTTGAAAACAAATATAACTGCTTTCTGAGAAGTGAGATTTTACTAATCTGCGTTCCCCTCAGGAGTCTGTAGATTCTACATGCCTATATACATGTACCTATATATAGGTATATATACCATGTACATATAGGTATATTTACATATACCTATAAACGCTTTACCTTGCAATTCTTGTTTCTGTGCTTCTTCTCATGTCTGCTTGCAGAAGTTATGAATTTTTTCTATGTTGACTTTTAAGAAATCAATAGTATGCAAAAAATGATTTTTCACTTGATGCAGAAGACTGTTGTGTAGTTTCAAAGTTCAATTGAAGACAACTTTTATGTTGAATGTTGTTTTTAATATAACTGAATAACATGTTTGACACTGTTATGTATGATGTCTAAAATGCTTAGTCACTAATAAGTTGTGTTTTCTGTGACTAGACCCTACTTTCCATTACAAAATATTTCTGAAAAATTAATGAATGTATTCATTTTCAGACCCAAGAACAAACTAATGCACATAAATTTTGTTCACCTGGAGTCCCTGGATTTCAGAAGCAAAATGTGTCACTAAAACACATAATAAAGTTATAGTATTGAACTATTCAGTACTCTCAAGAGCTGGTACTTAAAGGACTACAATATTTGAAAAAAGTTCTTAAACATATAGCACATTCCATTATATGCTTTACTAAATTAGAGTTTTGACTTCTCTGCATTTTTTTTCTTCATGTGCCAGATGTGAAGCATGCCTTTGCTGGTAGTAGTTGCTCTTGCTGAAATAATAAGAGGTTTTGATGTGTTCATTAACTTTCTTAACAAACCTGTGATGGTCAAAGTACTAAACTGATAACTTGTGTAAGGGAAGCAGAATTTTGTACTATTTAATTAATTTGGGACTGTAGCCTTTGATCCTAGTTTTGGGAACTGCTTGGGAATGTCATAACAATTTTCTGGATAGAATCAGCAAATTTTAGTGGTGGTTTAAGTAATTTTTTTATTGTTATGTAATTTCCTGCTAATGAACGCTGTGTATTTTTTAAATGTTAATATTTTTAATGTTGATTCCCCAGGTAAGGGGTACTGAAACAACATGGGAAGTCTTCTCTTTAACAAAAGGAAGATGATACAGAGTGCCCATTCCTTCCTTCCAGTGTCTGACTAACTGGCCTTTGCTTCTGTTTTTTCTCTCCCATTTTCTTTAGCTTTCAGCAGAGTCCTTTCAAAAGGAAGCATATTCAAAACAATGAGCAACTAGTCTTCATTCCTGTTACACCAACAATTTCTTTTTCTTCACCTTTGTTATCAAAAAGATTGCATTAAGCAGCACCAGTTTTTGTGTGGCACTGTAGTGGCTGCATTCGAGCTTTGGTTTGTGAGTGGAGTTGCAGGGCTGATCCTTCCCTCTCTGCAGCCTGGCACAGGCCCTTGCCCTCTTCGGTGGGATGCGTCTGCTTGTGCTGGTGTGTGGTGGTGGCGGCCCGGCAGTGGCCACGTCATGAGTCCATGTGTGATGGAGTTAGGCCCTTGTGTCAGCAAGCCTTGGCAGTGCTGGAGCTGAGGACCCCGGGGCTTTGGAGTCTGGTGCTACAGTCACCAGAATTTCCAAAGGGGCTGATGCAGGTGTGTGAGGGTGAGAAAGAAGAGGCTGTGCTATTCCTGTGTATTGCGATAGATCTGGCTCTTTGTATCTGGCTGAGCTTGCTGGAAGATGTTTGAAGGGATACAGTGGCAGTCATTTTCATCTTCCTTATGAAACAGCTTTTCATTCCTCCCTCTTGATTTTCTTTCCCCTAAACTACTGCAAGAGTAGGAAGCATGGATAAGACTAGAGGTTTTCTGTCTCAACTCCCACATATTCAGCTTGTTTAGTCTGTCCTGAGCCGATGCAGAGATAGCAGCTCTGTGGTCCTTGTTAGTTGACTATGGCTTGCAACTGAACTGGATTGTGTGGACTGTGTTCTGTCGGTTTAGATTTTTGGTAGCTGATACTTTACAGACAAAAATGCAAAATAAGGGTTGGGTTTTGTGTTAAGTTTGTCTGATGGGCAGATGTGATTGAAGCATCATCTTTACTGAAAATGTAGACTGCCAACTGCCGGGACAAATATCACCATGCATCCCTTAAGCTATAGCAGCGTAATAAGCCATCTCTGTCATGCCTGAAGCAGACAGTGAAAACGTGGGAAACATGCTCTGGTTTGAAAACACAAAACTTGTTTATAACCAAAGACGTTTTTCTTCCTTATATCCCAAATTCAAATAAGACAATGCTTTTTGGTATCACAGGGAAAATTAGTTTATTAATGAATCACTTTTATAGTGGATCATGAAGGCATTGCTTTAAGTATAATTACAAAATTACAGATTCTCCTTCCCTTTCCAAGTAGATGATCTCATTAAAAAGTTTTTACGTCCTCCAGGCTTATTAACTGCTATTTGCCAAAATTCTCAAACAAGCATGGAATGACCCCATGCTTACTGTGATGCCTTGGAAAGAAGATACAAAGAATAATTTTAATTTAAATGTTGTGATAGTGAGATCAGAAAGTGGTTTGATACTGTCTGCAGCTTAATAGTTGTCCCGTATTCCCCAAAGTGCTGCTGGCTATCTGCAGCAACTCATACTGAATCGAGTTCCAAACATGAAGCCAGACGGCAATGGTTTGCTCTTCTCTCTGTACCATCTTCGTAGTACTAGCAGGACACTTTATCCTGAAGCTTATTACTGTCTAAAACATGTCTAAATCTTTTATTCTGATTTTCTTTATTTTGATCATAATTAAAACAAAAAGTGTGACTGTGACTCCTTTGTTATGTTATGAGAAACAGCTAGAGATGGATAGTTGACACAAGCGGGGTTATTCATTCTACAGATGGGTTTAAGGGCTGTAAGGTTTCTGAAAGATCTACAAGGAGCCAAAGAGGGAGAGGAAGGGGAAAAGAGCAATAGCAAGGTATAAAGGTGATGGGAAAAGTGAATGAAAAGGAGATGACCATAGTAATTATGACAATCACTATTGTGGAGAAGTTTAATTCCTTGTACTTTGTCAGAGTAAAGGTGTGGATGGCTATACTGGGTAATAGCGACAATCATGAGTTTTTCAGAAGATGTTTTGTTTCAATCTGTCATAAGACTTTGCTATGACAGCCCTCATTACTTATCTCCATAACTTATACAATCATCTGCTACTGCTGTTTTGACACAGAAAAGTATGCCAGAGGCACTTTTTTAAAGCTCAGTTTATTTCAATGTACAGAGGAGAATTGTATTCATGGCTCCAGTGAATATGGGCTTACTTGGTACCCCACTTCTGTTCCTTGTTCTTAGCAGTCAGCAGCATGTCCAAGGTACATGCCTATTTCTGAACTACTGTGATACTTCAGTGACTCTGGGAATATCCCGTCTTAGAGCCTTTGCATCATACTTAAAGGATTCAAGAGCTGGGTGGAGGCAATGATCGCAATTTCCTAGGCCCACCTCTTGGATTCAGGAGGCAGCTGGAGAGCATGTTACACGGTGGCAAGTTCTGCAGCAACTGTGGCCTCTTGATAATTTGGACCTGCTACATCCCATCTCATTCATCGCCTGCCAGGTCCTAGGAAGTTCTTGCAGAACAAAGTTTCTAAATATTTGGAAGGGACATAGTTGAAGCTTTCTCATCTCCTTATCTGCAACACTGATAGATGGCACATTTTCAGAGCTGTGGAAGGAGGAAGGAACACTCAACTGTGATAGATTTAATATGGCCCAGCCAAACACATTTCTAGAATCACAAACATCCAGACCTAAACAGTGGTGAGACATTTTATAGTTATTTAAAAAAAAAAAATGCAAAACATGTTTGTATTATTAAATAAATGCAGAAAAATCTTTCTTATCTTGAAAACTTTTCCCTGGAAATATTTTTTCCCCTTGAAAGCTCTTTTGTGATTCAGTATATCAGCATTCTTGATTAAAACATCATCCCTTTGGAAGGCAGTCTCATTTTTCCCCATAAGTTGCGCTTTTTTAATTTGCCCCCTGAATTTTTCATTTGTTCTATCAGGTTTTTTCAAATGATAGTACAGCTATTTACAGTAATTATTTTATATTTGTTGTTTAGTTACTACTGACAAGTGTTGCATTGACAGCCTTCAACCACTGGAATGCCTTTATTCAGCATAGAGAACTTGCTGAAATGTAAATTGGGGCTCTAGAAGACAGTTCTTTCCTGGAGCACCAGGAAAGACTTTGCCATGAAGGTGAAGGAAAAAGCCTGCAAGAAAAAAAAATGCCTTGGGAAACATTAATTGCTGATATCCTCATACATAACATTAATTGCTGATATCCTCATACATTCCCATGTTTCCTGATACTGGGCAACTTGGATTGCTCTTGCATGCAAAAGACTCATGACCTGTTTTTTCCTCTTATAAACAAGCTGGAACAGTATAGTATGTAATGTTTAAATGGCATACAAAATTGCACCAAACTGGTGTGTGGACTATTTTCTTTCTAGAGAAAAGTCAAAAAAACTTGCCTTACTGTTGACCTGCTGTTGTTGATAAAGAATATGAGAACCCAAAATATTTTGGACTCAAGATTTTGGTGGAAAAGCAGATGTCCATGTAGATGTACAGGAGATTGGTAGCAGTACAATCCTACGTGGTCTCCTTCTTGTAAAGTCTTGATGCCTTTTATTCATCCTACATCTGCTGGAAGTGACCCTATTCATTTTTTTTCTTGTCTTTCTGGAGATGATAGTGACCCATCTTACCTTTTTTTTTTTTTCTTTAACTTGTTTAAGCAGTACTCCTCTTTCTCTGCCTAACTGAAACATAAATAGCCACTTGTAAGTCCTCTGTAGCAGGGATAAATTATTCCCAAGCCTACTACAGTGAACTAAGATTTTCTGAAGGAAGAATTCTGAAGAAAGGACTACAGTCCCTGACACGTTTTAAAAGACAGGAGGCAAACAGAAATATTCTCACAGGCCATCTGGGAAAATGTTCTGAAGATCTAAGTGAAGAATAAGCTGAAGTAGTATAAAATAAATAAACTCCACAAATGACAGCAGCTGGTTCCAGCCATCCAAATGCCTTCCCTGGTAGAGCTGTCAGCCCAAACCAGATGCATGCATCTAAGAAGAGATGTCATTCAATTTTGGTTTGCGATTCTCTCACTAACTCTTCATTGTGTAAACACTAAACTGACAAGCTGGAGGCTGGCAAGTGGGAAATCTAAAGAAAAAGTAATCTTTAGTTTTGCAAGGGTTTGAGTATAAGTTTTCCAGAAAGTGTTTTTGATATCCTGGATACCGTTTTGTCTTTTGCCTTACATGACACAAGTAAGTTTGTCTATTGTAATGTTTCTCTAGATATTTTATTATTGTCTTTTAAAATATTATGTACTAAGGCTTTATTTTAGGTTACTCTCTTGAAGAATGTGTTTTATGCCAAGTTACTGTATCTCCATATTCTGTTTTGTAGCAAGCTAACTATTAAATCCAATGGAGAGAAGCTGGCTTCAAAGTTGTAGGTACTTATTTATAGAAATACAATTTTGCCACAGAAGCAAATGAGAAGAGGGGCTTTGAAGATTTCTACATAATTACTATCTGTTTAGTTTTGTGTACATAGAAATACTGATCTCCAAATAGTGTTATTTTTCCTTAAATGGCCTCAAATCTAAAAAAGTTGCATTTATATTTATTTGGTAAATATATAGAATATATCTTGCACCTTGTTGTTTCTTCCTGCAGAACTTCTGTCACAGTGGATAAAAATCTATGGTTGATACAATCTTCTTTTCTACAGAAGGCAATAAAAATAAGCTAATGCATCATTGCTGTTAATGCTAAGTGAGTCTGTTTCCCTGCTCTGAAAACATGTAACGTTCTCTTGTTCTGTTTTTATTTGGTTTTGATTTTTAATGCTATTCCTCTGAGCTATTTTCTGCAAACTGCCTAATTTCTTACATTATTCAGATTTTCCATAATGGGAGGCATTAAAGATTAGTTTCTATGCAAGAACATCTACAGTACCTCTCAAAAGACTGATTGTTCAGTAAAGTCATTTTTTAATTTTAATGGAATCTTTGGAGGTAAATTGAATCTTTTAAGTGATCAAGTTGTCATTTTGCAATTAATTATTGATTGTATAATGTTCTATTTTAGTGTTTTCAGGTTGGAATTACTATGTCAAAGAAATCAGAATGTGTACATGTGGCAGGAGAATAGTAACATCATTTTTTTTTTAAAGGATTAATTATAACTACTTTTTTCTCAAAATACTTATAACTGGAAGTAAGAGAATACTAAGTACACTTGTGTGAAGTTTCCCACAGAAACTGACTGACAGTATCCAGTATCACAATTTAATATCTCAGTCTCTTTCCTCTGAGGGTTACACGTTGAATATGTTCTTGGGTGTCTCCAATTTCAGATGCAGTTGCAGGCTTGTATGCTCCTAGTTTAACCAAAAGAGAGTAGATGGATACCTGAGCACTACAGCTGTAAAGCTGTAATCATTTTTGCACTTTTCAGAATCATTGAATGAAAAGAGGAGGGTGCCAAGCAAGCAGGAAAAGAGGGGGCTTTAGGATTACCTAACCTTTATAGTCAGGTAACTGAATAGATTATATTTTCTTGCATTACTCTCCTTGCCTTGGCAGTCTGCCTCTGCTCTCAAGATTTTTCTGTGCTCAGCAGCTATGTCTGGGAGTGTTAATGCCCCCGTGAGTTTCCTGTAGATAGATGACAAAGCATGTATGGGACAAGCAGTACGCCAAGTAGCCTGGCCTCTTGGCAAGTCATTTTCTGTCTTCCCACCCTTCCTTCCTCCCTGCTGCAGTTTTGTTTACTTTTTTCCAGCAGCCCCCAGGCATGTGAATCCTTAGCAGAGAAATTATTTCACATGTTGAAGGGACACACAGGCCTCCCACAATTCTCTCTGTACAGCAACCCTATATAGAATAGACAAGTGTGTATACAAGGCAAGCTTTAAATTCTAAGACTGAATTCACCTTAACAATTATGTGAGGGATAAACAGATGAGATTAAAGCAGATATGAAAGAGGTTGTTCCTGTAATGAATGTATCACTCTGCTGATATCTAAGAAATCATAGTTCCTGCCCAAGAAATTGCTGAGTGAAATCAATAGGCTCCTCCAGCAAGCCCTTAAAAAAGTGGGGAATAGAATAGAATAGAACAGAATAGTTCCAGTTGGAAGGGACCTAAACCAATCATCTAGTCCGACTGCCTGACCACTCCAGGGCTGAGCAGAAGTTAAAGCATGTTATGAAGGGCATTGTCCAAATGCCTCTTTTTAAGGCACTGACAGGCACAGGGTATCGACCACCTCTCCGGGAAGCCTGTTGCAATGTTTGGCCATCCTCTCGGTAAAGAACAGTTTTGTAATATCTTGCCTGAACCTTCCCTCACGCAGCTTTGAACCATTCCTACAAGTCCTGTCACTGGATCCCAGGGAGAAGAGACCAGCAGCTCTCTCTTCACTTCCCCTCCTCAGGGAGCTGTAGGGGGCGTTAAGGTCACCCCTCAGCCTCCTTTCTGGAGCTTTTGGGAGCTGCCAATTTTGTCTAGGGAATCTTAAGCCTTGCAGGTGTGAACTGGAACTAGTAATACTGCTAAAGCATCTCTGTACGTTGCTTGATATGAGGAATAGATTTTAAATATTTTATTTTTATGAGAAAATAAGTTTAAATGGGTAAAAGCAGAAAATTCTTCCCTGAACATGTCATTATATGCAATTTCAAAACTGCCACATATTCACCGTGGTTCAGAAACTCCTATAAATGACTAAAAGTACATGCATGTGACTTGATCTTTGAGATTAAGATAAAAAGTGGTTAGGTGTTAACAGTTCAACACACAATACTTTTAGCCTTTTAACTGAGAACAGTGTGCAGTACGATTTAATGAACCTCTTTCAAAAACCTGCAAACTATCTATAGACTGCAAGCCACAATTTGCAAGGAAGTGTGGTACAAATGGCCTGAGAAAGATGTTCATTGCTGTGTATGTAGCACATCATATTTGGGAAACAAGGTTGTGCTACTGCTTTCTTTTATTTATCAGTCCGTTATCTTGCACTGGGCAGAAAGGAGAGAAAAACATTTCCAGTGAAATGAAATAGGATGAATAAATAATGGTTTACTACTATGCTTTCTGTTCTTGTTCAGAAGAATTTTAGAACTAAACATGTTGGTGTTTGTGAATTTGTACTGAGGCTGTTTGAGAAAGCTATTTTCAGAAAAAGTTGGTTGTTGGTTTTTTTCATAACCCAGTGATTGATCCTCCTTATCTCTTCTCACATAGGGCTCTTGAAGCCCTCTTCCTCTGCCCCCAGTAGTAGTGAAATCTATCAATGAAAATTACTCTTCCCAACACAACTCTATAGGCGGGGGAAGAAAGCAACAGATTTTGTTGCTTTAGGTCTCTAGCCCTGAACTTTGGGGAGGATATCTTGCAGGTTCACTGTTGTCTAGTTGTATGCATATTTTCAGAACTAAACTGCAAGATTTTGTAGCAACTTTTGCCACAAGGCCTGAAAGAGTTATTCAGATGTCTTTGAACTTTTTGAACCAGTTGAGCAACTATTTGAGCCTTCAAGAAGGTTGGAAGATGAACAGATTCTTAGAGTTCGCAAATGTAGTTCTAGAAAGGCATAGGAGTTTTATTTTGTGGCCAGCATATCAATATCTTAGCAATTACCTTATTTGTATTACACTACTTTCTTTATAAGAACCTGTAGGAAGTACATTATTTTTTAAAAAGGCTTTGTTGTCAAAAACTGTTTTTCCTACTCACAGGCTACTACAAAGCATAGCACCTTTTATTCATGAGATAAGATTTCTGTCTGCTAATTTGAAAATGTTTTTTTATCAGTAAGAATATTAACTCAAGTTCTTTTTTGGTACTCTTGTCCTCTTTGCAGTGGTTAACATTGTTTGCCATTTCAATAATGCTTCAAGAGAAGTATAGAGTATTTACTTTTGCAAACGGGTGCAGAATCACATAAGAGCCTTTTATAAAATCCTGTCTTCTGCTGAGCAGAGCGGATCCAATTAAAGTTGGTGTGGATGAGCAGTCATTTATACCTGGATGGAATTTGGCCCTTTGTGAGATGCCATTTGGAATTAATACCCAAATCTCTTAAACCATGAGGAACTAAGCTTTAGGATTCCAAAAATTCTTCATGTGCAAGGCAGCCAATGATGAGTGTAAAACAATTTTACAGTGATCCAAGTAAAAATATTGCCTAGATGAAAATTAACAGAACACCTGAACCTTAGGAAGGTGCAACTTAAAAACACTGTTTAACTTCCCTGTCTTGCTTAGAGAAATTTGTAAAGGTAATGTAATTCTAAATGTGTTTTCCAGTGGTTAGGCAGGAAACACTGTGATGGTACCTGTAGGGCTTTTACGTGCAACTAAGAACCACATTTACGCTCAGTGTACTCAGTGCAAAAAAATGAAACTGATTTGGGAAAATTAGTGCAAACAGTGGCTACACATTTGGGACCACTAACGTCCAAATTCCCAAAATGACAAACACACAGATCACAATAGTCATAAATTCAGAGTCTTATTTGACAGCAAACAAAATACAGGAGCATGAACCTACAAGCATACATATAGGACTTCTTGAAAACAGTTGCTGGTTTAAAAAAAGGATTTCCATTACAGAGCAAATAAGCCTATCTTTAGTCAGTCCTTTGTTAATTTAGCAGCTGAGGGGAGTGGTAGATAGCTGCTTCTCCTGGGAGCAAAAAGGAGGTTCCAGAGAGCCATTACCTTGGAAATTCCACCAAGAGCAGGATCAAGAGCTAACAGCTCTTTCCAGAGATAACAGCTCTTCCTAGCTCTCTCTAGGTACTGGGAGTTGTCCATAGAGGAGACTGTATGACCACACCTGGAAGCAGAACTGCATGAAGATGCCTTCCCCTCCCATGCCCACCATAAATATTGTGATCCCTGAGTTGGCACGGGAGGGTGTCCAGTTGATTCAGAAATGTATGAGATTGACTGCTGACCAAGCCCATCCACTCTTCTTTCTTGTTAACAGCTCCTGCCTGACTACCCTGAGGCATGGCTGCACAAACCTTACTGTTTAGAATCGTAGAATTGTAGAATGGTTTGAGTTGGAAGGGACCTTTAGAGGTTATCTAGTCCAAGCCCCCTGCAGTGAGCAGGGACATCTTCCTTTTTTTTTTTAATCCTTGTGGCTTCAGATCTGACCTTCTGCTTCAGCCAGCATGGCTGCAAGTCAGGTCAATTGCCCAGGCACAAGCTGGGAGTTTTTCCTTATGGCAGGCTACAGCCCCTGGGAGAGGGACACACATGTGCATAGGAAGATCAGATTTGTATTGTTGATTCTTGGTTTATTTCATCTTAATTGCTCACTCATGCTGGGGTAGTGAGCTGATTTTTCAGAGAACTTGCTTGCTGGATACTAGAGGCAAGAACAAAGCATTATTTCATTCACTGAAGCCAAATGGAAATAAACAAGTCTTATTTCTCTGTAGTTACCTTTAGGCACTCTTGCATCATTTAGTGTGGATGTCAATGAGGGGAAAACTTCAAGAAGGGTTATTTTATAAGCATTATTATTCTGTGAGAGGCAGTTATTAACAAAAATTATAAGGTCAGATCACTTTTACTGAAGTACAGAGGATCTGTACAATGAAGCTCTGCATCCTAGTATAGGTCCTTCATTATGAATAGTTTTTCCTGTACATACCAATGCAAACAAAGAAGTGCATGTCGTTCTAGAAAGGTTCATCAGGAAGACATTGCTGGTAAGAGACTCCTTATGCCCTCGTACTTTCTGCTGCCACACAGAAGAAGAATGTTCATAATGATGTTACTGGTAATTTAAAACGGAAGAACTTGCTAGAAATTTCTGCACTGAATTCAAGTTCTACTTCTATGCCCTTTCAATTCATAATAATTCCTAGTTTATAGTGAATTGTTGACCAGAAAGGTGTATTACCTACATACACCTCAGTATTAACTTTCTCAGCCAAAAAAAATTGATATACCCTCACATATAATAGTAGCTATTTGTTGCAACACATTCTTTAAAGTATGACCCCCTGTATGCATGTAGTGATAGATGTACACCGAGTGTCAGTGACTGCTGAAATCTGTACCAGCAATCCACTGGATCACAGTAGTAATATCAGAGTGAGAGGATCTACGCGTGCTCTGCTCCTGTGCTTCTGGGAAGATTGCCTCTTATCTCTGGTTCAGTACAGGTAATGAAATCCATTGTGAATGGCTTCATACCCTGGTGAGGCACATCGCCTCTATGCCATTTAAAACCCACAACTCTGTGAATTGAAGGGTTTTCTGGAGTGCTGAGTTTGGCTTTGGTGCATCAGCAACAGCGCTCCTGCACTTCAAGGCCTCTGCTCACGGACGTGTATGGTCTTAACCTCACCATTCAGACCTCTACATGCAGCTTAGCTGAGTGATGCAAGATCACAGTCTTCTGCATCACTTTTCCACCAGCCCACGTCCAGAGGGTTAGAATTTGCATGCAGTTTGAGGTTTTTATTAGAACATAGCTCTGCCTATTAATTACCACTATGAGCCAGGTGAAATTAAACAATACTTCAAGTACTGGCAGAGCCTGCCTAGTAGATTCAACATTTAACTCCTGAAGAATAATGAGTAATAAAATAGTAAAATCTAGGAATATTTGTATCTGCATTGCTTTTAGGAAGTAGGAAGCAGCACACTAAGATTAAATACAGCCATAGTAAGAAAATAAAAATCTCTTAAACTTGCAGACCTGAAATTCTACTATACTCACTTGTAGTTACAGTGTGGTATTCACAGAGTCCCAGAACTGGAAACTTAGTAGCCAAAAACATGCTGCAACTTCCTTCTGAAGTTCTGGTGAATCTTTTCTTTTCTTTTGCTCTCAAAAGACTTTTTTTGAAGTGGCTACTTGAGTGGTTGTATAGTTTTCTCAGCATCCGTGATCCCTTCTGCCTCATAACTCAGGGCTACAAGTAGCTGGGCTGTCACAAGACACTGCTATGGCAGTTTTGAAGATTGCAGTTTTTTCCTCTGCCAAGCAAGATTAGGGATGATTCAACAGATACAGCTAAAGCAACACTTGAATATGGAAGAGGCTATCACCATCAACCTGAGGAGTCTGAAGCAAGCTTCCCTTTTTCTGAATTTTCAGAAGTATAGAAAGCACATATTGAATTTCCATTAGAGAGGGTACACTACCAAGAAATAATATTTCTTCTGGATTCTGCTAGCAGCAGTTATGCCAGTGCAAGAAATCGTAACTGGCAGAAGAATGCTATTGCTGTTGCTGGATATATGCATATGTGTACATCTCAAAATGCTATAATTATCTCCCTCAATATGAGATCAGAAATACACAGTATTTCTCTGCATTTCCATGTGTGCTAAAAATATAGGAGTTGGGATGAAATATTGAAAATTGTATTTTCTAGTGTATTTTAAATATGTGATCATCTGAGTGTAAGACAGTTTTAACATCGTGGTTTGCTGTCGTATGGTTTACAATATTTTAGTAGCTTTTTGCCTAATACCAAGTTTTAATAGTCAGTCAAACCAACTAACTCATCAGACCTACATTTTTCTGGCCTTGTAAGTGAAACAAAACCAGATGATGATGTTTTTTCTATATTTTAATTATAATGTTACTCCACCTTTTAATAGTAATTGAGATTGTGTCAACACAGTGATCACACAAACACTAATAAAGCACATCCTAAAACATTTCTGGGATAAGACTGTGATGTATCAATGCAACCGCTTTGTTATCTCCTTGGTTGGCCAGATCCTGCTGCTGTTAAATACACTGGCTTTGACTGAAGCAGAATTGGTCTCTGGGAAAGAAAGAACTTACCATCCAAGTCTATTTTCAGTGAACATCAAGTTTTTGTGTTGTTTTCTTTTTCCTTATAGAAAAATGCAAAATACTTAGGAGGAAGACTAATCTTAAATTACAATGAAATTGTTTTGCAGTTTACAATATCTTCCTTATGCCGATACTCTATATTAGAAATCCCTTGACATGTTGAGGTAATCACAGTTCCTAACTCTGAAACATAGTACAGTTTTTATAAGACTTGTTTATGAGTAAGACTTTAAAAGAATAACTCCACAACCTAGACGCCAAGCTTTAAAATTATAATTACTGCCTTGCTAATTTATTTAAAAAATTCATAAAGCTTTCATATGCTTCTATGTCCTCAAATGGATAGTGTGAAAACTGTTTTTTCCAATGCCTGAAACACCCTTAGAACAGACACTGACTCCTTATCTTCCCAGCCACATAAAAGAGGCTATTGATATAAAACTAAATATAAGGGCATGTGAGCACCTGAAATCTGCTGCATGCTTATTATATTTGTATTGTCATCCACAGCAACTGCTGCAGGAGCAGACAGACTGTCCATATTCCAAGATTTCAGTATTTTAGCTGAAGGTCTCAAAAATCATTCGTCAAAACTCTATTGTTAGGGAGTCTGGAGCTAACTTTCTGGTAGGAGCAAAGAAATCCTAATACTGTGCCTTTATCTGAGTGACTCTACTTGATCCATCCCATCACCACTGCACATGGGTCATGGTGTCTGGGTTTTCTTGCGGTTCTTCCCATGAGCTAGTGTCGCCGAAATTGGGAATAAACCTCGTAACACTAATGTAGTGTTAAAAGGCAGGCATTCTTTATTCACGACACTGGGGACACGGGGGATAACTCCTCCTCAAGCGTGTTCCCCTTTGCATTAAAATTCACCTGGTTTTATACCCTCTTTTCTGTCGAGTCATGCTATTTATCATTAACCTTACATTGATTGGTTTCTTTGATCATATAACTTCATTAGTAAGGGTAAGGGGGTCTCCAAGCAACATTCCGGGTGCATAATCAAGACAAATTGCCTTGGTTCCACAAGACTTAACAAAGATAGTGCTAACTAATACAGTTATTGTTTCAAAATTCCAACAAGTTCTTCTACTCAATTTTTGTTTTACCAGTTTCTATTAGTTTTTCAGAACAAACAGTAACTACCTGGTGAGGTTTCTACAGTCATGAGTTTCACAACACACAATATACTGTTAATTCCCCACCACCTTGGTTACACTAGCTCTGTTGTTCTTAAGCTCAGGCAGCATGGAGTAACCAACCTGGTAAGCAGGTGATTAGTGGTGTCAGATATAGTTAGATATTTCTCCCATGGCTCTTCCAGGTGTTTATTCTCTTGAGGAAAGGAGCTCTGACTGGCAAGAGAGCAGCATATGTGAGAGACAAACAGGCTGTTAAAATCCAGTTTTCTGAAATTCTGTGCTAAACTTGCTCAGAGGCATGTAGCACATCAACTACATAAGCACTCACTTTAATGCAGAGAAACTGGGAAACTCACTACGTTTAGTATTACCTGTCAGATACTAGTTTAGATTTAGAGCATTTAATTTTCTTCAAGACGTTTAATTTTGCACTGACTCACACTTCTCTAACTCTAAGGGGACAAGAAGGTTTTAACTAAAACTTTGAGTTGTGATTAAGCAGAGGAAATCATATAATTAGTCTTCAAAAAAAAAAAAAAAACACCTCACAGTTTTATAAAACTAATGACAAAGTCACAGAAGTTGGCAGCAATTGATGTATTCTCTAACCGTACCCTTATAAAGTGAATCAGAGTTGTTCTGTCACCAGCTACAGCAAAGCTCTCTCATGTACTAGTAGGGTTAATACCCCTATAATTTCTTGACACAAAGTTTTTCCCAAGAACTAGTACTTCTGTATAAGGATAAGGCATCTGTTCTAATGATCTCATTCTTAGCAAGGAGATTCTGTACTTGTAATCTGGTTTATAGCCTGTTCTCCAGAAATGCAATGTTTCTAGTTTTGCACAGTCGTTTTTAAAGTGAGCTTGATCAGATCTTCATGTGGAGCCATGTAATTATCAGTTCCTGCTTCTCCTTTCCCATCTGCAGTTTCCTTCTCTCTCCTTTGGGGTTTTGCCATCACTGTGGGAACTGACTTTACCTACAACTAACAGTCATATCACCATGTCTGCCCTATGGGTACCTCAGCAGTGTGGGTAGACTATTCCCTCGACATTATCTCAGCCAAAAACACCCATCCGCCCCCACGCATGCATTCCTTTAAACACGCATCCCTGCATGGTTTAGAATCTGCTTTAAACAAGGCAAACTGAAGGGCAGTGGTTTCGATAACGAATACTGAGGATCACTGCAGTTCTTGCGATACTTGTTTTTGGTTCTGTCTTTTCTGCGCTGCTACTCCAGGCTACGTTCCCTGCTTCTCCCCCTGCTCTCCTCGATCTTGCAGCCTGTCACAGGCATGCATATACAGCACAGCTGCATCCCAGATAGCTTCTTCATCCTATTTTGGCTTCTGCTGGAGGAAAAGATCCCACAGAACACTAAATAAAGTTTTCTAAGAAAATTTTCAATGTGAAAGATTCAGCAGAAATGAAGAATTGAGTTTCTGTTGTATCTTAAACAGTAATTTCAAAAAAATCGCAGACCTTTTTTTTTTCATTTCATTTGCATGCAGGCAATATTGATAGCTCTGTTTGAATCCTGGTGAGATACAGTGCAAAATTAATATTTTAAAAGTATTTTTAAGGCAAGGCTTCAAGTTATGTGTGAGGGGACCTATTAAGAGTAATGCAGTCATACATGAGTTATTACTATACAGAGCAGCAATTAGAAACACATGGGCCATGCAGTACTTACAGTTATTTAACTGGCATAATTTTTGCATTACTGAAGCCAAAAAACAGGGAGGAGTATTACTATTATCCCATCTGCTCATGTGAGGAGTCTCCAGATTTTGCTCTCTTTCTAAATGGCTGCCAACACCCCCGTGCTCCCACCTCCTGCCGTGGCAACATCTCAAGGGAAAAATAAAATAAGATTCTGTTTCCTAGCTGCTGTGTCCCTAGAAGTGATCTCTAGTCAGCGCTAGATAAGCAAGGAAATCAACATTTTGGTTGACTTGCCAGAATTACATACTGTAGTATTTGTGATGTATATATGGTAACACAGGAAAAAGAATGGAATCTCCTGAAAGGGAGCTTTCTCAGCACTGGAGTGTAAACTTGATTGGACTTCGTGTCAGGCTGTGGTATGGTGTCACGTACATACAAGCTTGTTTTGTGCTCCGACATTGTGAAAATACTGAGTGAAGTTTCCCTTGTTTAACATTGAATGTAGCTGACAGGAACAACAGCCCTGCTACATATTGCAGGACTGTAACTATTTTCTCTGTAATTCCTGCTGTTACAGAGAAACATTCGTATTCACTTTTTGTTGTTTTGTGCTGCTTCTTGAAAGCACAGCCCGCAGCATTTACTCTGACTTGTCTTTAGCAGACATTCCCCAAGTGGAGACAAACAGACAGCATTTTCTGATAAATACTCAGATTAGGTAACCTAAAGTTAAAATATTTGTCCATTTCTTCTTTAGAAGGACCATATTTGAACCCCTGATGTAACCTTCAGAGTACTGACACAATTGCAGAATGTATCCACCATGATTCTTGTCCACTTTAAGAGAAAATATTGTATAAATACAAATGATTATATGTATTAAAATCTATTTTTTAACAATACAAAATTGGCCACAGTAAAAATGGCTCATTTACTAGGAATTACAGAATCTATGCTAATCTCCCACAAACTTTTCCAGACTCAAGAAGTTTTTTTATTTAAATCAGTGTACAAAGAAAACCCTTGCTGTTAAATGGTGTGTGTTGGAAGGATTTTTGTTGAAAATGTCTCAGACACGTTTAGGGAAGGCAAGTTTAAATGTAGCATAGCCGGCTGTGTCTATAAGATGCGTGCATGCCCAATATATACAGTTTATGCTGACTGTAAAGGTGTTAAACTGTAGCGATGGTGGAATTTTGAAGCTGTTTTGAAGTAGTTGTGCTGTATTTCAGAGATCAGCTGTAAGAGCGGTAAAGTGTATCAGAGGCGTACTTGATTAGCTGAAAACGTTTTGAGTCAAGGTCTCAGACGCATGGGTAACCTTCACATTCCTTTGTTCTGTTTTGTTTTCCTGAGGTAGAGAAAACACTCCTGATTGCCTTGGGAAGCAGTCTGGAGGCATGGGAGTGTCTGTGCTTAGTCCTTCAGGGCTGCCTTGTGCCTCTGAGCAGTGACCCATCTGGCTGATTGAATAACGGCACTTACAGGTTTTTCTATACAAAGGAAGTGTATCACATATGCATCCCGTATCAGGCCCAAGCTGCCAAGAGCAAAGAGGAACAATGTTGGTATTCAGTTTCACGAGTAAAATGTCTGACATCAGCTGAGGCGCAGTTTGAAGGCCGATTCTTTCTTACTTTCTTTTTCAGCCTAGGAGGGCAAGACGAATTCAACCACACAAGTAGCAGCAAGAAATCTCAGATGTAAGCAAATGGCAGAGAAACCTGATGGCATGATCACTGAAGATTAACTTGCTTCAATATGGAAGCTAATCTTGCTGTTGAAACCACAAAAAAGAGTATAATTTTTAATAATGAGATTTTAATAGATTCATCTATTATCTTTTTTTTTGTTGTTGTTTTAATGTATATAGGAAACGCTTCATCAACATTTATTTTTTAATTAGATAGAACTAACATCCTAAAAACACAGACTGGTAGAAAGTAACCGTGGAATCGGCAAGATAAACATTTTGTTTTTCACTGGGTAGTTACAATAAGCAAACTGACCTGGCCAGCTGCTACTACTACAATATTTGTTTCCATCTAATCTTTACAGTATTAGCCAACCTAGTCTGCTGAGTAAGCACCATCTAATTTCATCTCATGTGGTAGACTGGGAAGCTAAAATGCAATAGTTTCAACAACAAAAAGTTAAACCTTGAGGCTTCTGAGAAGAAAGGAAGGCCTCCTTACAAATAGTTTGGATTTTAAATGCGTCCTTTTAATTTGGGAGGTGAAATGAAACACATCCCACCCATAACTCTTTTGGGAAAAAAAAAAAAAAAAAAAAAAAAGTTAAAACCCAGTACTCTGTTAAATCCTGGAAGTAGACAGAATCAACATCAGCACTAAACACCTGCAGAGGGCTCAGTTTTTACAACAATAAAATCTCCCATACTTTGTCTCCTGTACTGCCTGTGAATACAGATCCTTTCACTCTAGTGCCAGCTGCAGTGTAAAACTACCTTGGGCTATAATCCTACTTTGTTGACAATTTTATGTTGCAGCAGGTGCTATAGAGATCCACCCCCCACCGTCCCCTCCAGATGCTATCACTCTTTTTAGCCAGCTTTGTTATTTTTCCAAAGGGCTGGAAAAGAACAAATTCTAATAACAGGCAGAGAAGGAAAAAGGAGAAACAGATAATGGTCTGTGTCAACAAAGGCACCATGTGGGAAAAAGCAGGAGCTCCCTGCTGCAGCTAGATTACCTTTAGTTATATACTCCCCCGTGACTGGAACAGTTTTTTTTCCTCTTTGAGAGGATGTCACTTAACAGTAGAAATTTGCAAAAAATTGTTTTGCTAAGCTAGCTGAACTGAGAATGAACGTCCAGTAATGGAAAAGGAGCACCCAGCTCCTGTAGGGGCAATCTCAACGTCCAGTGGAAAACTACTGGGTTTCTGGAATCTTGTCATGGCTCCTTCTAGATGGAACCTTACCAAAAGACTTTGAGGAAGTATAAGTAGGGGAAAATCTTAGTGTTTTCCTGCTGACAAGCCCTCTCTACAGGAATTTCTATGAGAAGGACAGTTGGGACAGTTGGATTTACAATCGAGACTTTGAACTGTGCCCCGTGTTCCTCCTTCCAGTTTCTGCTTTCCAACGTGCAGCTGACAATGCCTGAAGGTCCTGGTGTAAACCGACCTCCAGAAGATGCAGCCTGCTTAATTGCTTGTGAAGGGATAATGCTGATTTTAAAAGCCATAAACCAGGCCTTCAGCGGGTTCAGTTCCACGCGGATGAATGTAGCTTCTTCGTCCCTTGCACTCACAGCACCGAATGGTTGGTGCTTTTCCTGAAGAATTCAGGTTCACCTTGTAATTAAGGACCGGATGTCTAGCTCAGGAGCCAGATTAACATCAGATAAGAATATTCAAACGCTAACACGGAAACCTGGGTGAAACCTGGGTTGAGCTGAACCTGGATAATTGCATTTTGAATGTTGACATGCCAGCGCTCATCTGAGGCAACCTAAAACCGGGCGCTGGCAGGAGCAGGAGTCAGAATCACAGCGTGCAGGATGCAGGCGAGGGGAGAGTAAGTTTGGGATGGGAAGTGTCTGGCGGAGCAAAACCACGGCTTTTCTCACAGTCAGGAGCTCCGCGGCGGAGCGAGTGCATCTCCCCCGGCCGGGGCAGTGGCTGGCGGGGCGGGGCGGGGCGGGGGGCGCCGGCCGGCGGCCCTGGGGACCCCACCTTGGAACTGGGGGGTAGCGGTGGAGGGGACAAGGCCGGGGTCCGGCTCCCTTTGTCCGGGGCCGGAGGCGGCAACAAAGGACGCGGCGGGCGGGGCGGGGCGGGGCGGGGCGGGGCGGGGCCCGCCTCCCTCGCGCGCCGGCTGACGGTTGCGGCTGGTGGCGCGTTTTGAATTTAGTCTCCAGCCGGCGGCGGAGGGCGGAGCGCGGCTCGCCTCGGGCGGCGATTGGCCGGCGGGCGTCGGGGCGGGGCCGGCGGGTGTGGGCGGGCACCGGCCATATTGGGTGGCGGCGCGGAGCCGGCCGGCGCGGTAGCGGCGGTGCGGGGTGGCGTCGCTGTCCGCCCGCCCCGGTTTGGTTCTCCCGTTACCGCCGAGGCGCCCTCCCCCCCCCCCCCCCAACCTTCCCTCTCGCTCCCCTCCACCATGGCGGCCAGTATGCAGGCCGTCGGGCTGCTGCGGTTGCGGGGCCGGATCCCGGGGCCCGTCATGATGTCCAGCCCCGTGCGCATCTCCCGGCTGCGGGAGAAGGAGGAGCTGCGGCAGCTGAACGACCGCCTGGCCGCCTACATCGAGAAGGTGCGGAGCCTGGAGGCGGAAAACAGCGCCCTGCAGCTTCAGGCCACCGAGTGGCAGGAGGGCCGCGGCCGGGAGGTCACCAGCCTGAAGGCGGCCTACGAGGCCGAGCTGGCCGACGCCCGCCGGGCGCTGGACGAGACGTCTCTGGGGCGGGCGAAGCTGCAGATGGAGCTGGGGAAGCTCCGCGCCGAGCATGAGGCGCTCCTGAGCAGGTGAGCGGGGGCACACGCACGCACGCACGCACGCGTGAGGGGGACCGCGGGTGGGCCGGGGCCGGCGGCCGGGCTGAGCGGTGCCCGCCCGTGGCCGCCGTTCCCGCCCGCCGGGAAAGCGGGAAGAGGCCGGCGGCGGCGGCCGGCGTCTCCTCGGGCTTTGAATGAATGAGGGAGAGGCAGCGCCGCCCGGCCCCGCTGCGCCCTGCCCCGCCCGGCCGGCCCGGCCCCCGCAGCGCCGCCCGCCAGCCGGGCCCGGGGGCAGGCGGCGGAAGCCCGGCCGCCAGAGGAGCCGTCGCCCCGCAGGGCGAAGCCCGCCGGCCGGAGCGGTGTTGGCGGCACGCTGGAAACTTGGCCCGAGTTCACCCTCACGTAGCGGAGGTCGGAGGGGTGCGGAGTTTCAGTCAGGATGAGCCTTCACCACCAACCCCCCCGCCACCGAACAGACAGACGGCTCTGTCCGTGAGGCTGAAGCTGCCTCAGGATGAAAAATGCAGAGTGACGCAGCCTGTGCGGTGGCTGTTGCGGGTCTAGGCTTTCTAAGTGTCCTTTCCGGAAGACGTTCGCTTCGTAATGCGAAAATACACGTCTGGACCCTAGAGTATTGCTCTTGTGCTGCAGCTGCGGCCTCTTCGGAAGAGTGACGTCTTACAGCTTGATAGTCTGTCAATACTTGTCTTAAACAGATCATCTTCGTGCACCACAGAATACAAATTACAGTTCGGGACAAGAACTCCTGAATAGCTCAGTAACGCAAGCACTTAATGCTATTTAAGGCTACTAGATTCTACGTAAACTTGTCTGTGGCTCTTTGTTGTTGTTTGGTGGCAGGCAGACCTTACTATGGCGTGCAGTTTCTTAAGTCGTCTTTGAGTATTTTTAAGGTGGATATCTTGGGGATATCTAAGCTTATCTGTAATTCTATTAACAAAGTCTTAAAAAAGAGCAAAGCCTTTTTTTCTCACCTGATTTAGAGCACGTTCCCTCATGGCTTCTTTCTTAAAGCTGTTAAGTCATATTAAAACCTGACAAAAATACTGTTAAAACACATTTTGCATGAGTGTGAATGGGGGTGCTGGTAGTCATAAAGATCTCGATTTGCAAGGTGTGATGAGAATATGTGTTCTCTTAACAGAATTTTCCTTGCCGTTTCAGAAAGCTGAAGCGCAGTGTGGTGTATGCACTGGCTTTAGTTTAAATAGAGTAACTGCAGTAGTTCACATCTGGCTAATGGAGCAACCTGAAAAAATTGGAGAGTTTTCTGGCATGTTTGGTGCTATTGTTAGATTCTTGCAGAGTAAACTTTTTCTTGCCCTTTGCAAAATACTCATCCTGGTTGTCAGAGTGAGATTCATCTCGTCTACCCTTGGTTGTGGAAGGTTGCTGGAGATGCACAGCTGAGCCAATCCGGCAGTGTGCTACCTTAAAGAACCAGGAAAAAAAAGTGAAGTGAAAAAAAAAAAAACCAAACCCTCCCTATTTCTGCTCTCAGGAAGGGCTAGGGAAATCATATGCATGATTGTGAAGTAAAAGGAGGCTTGTGAGAGGGAGAATGGAGATAAGCCAAAATAAATCTTTTGTCTCAAGGCTGTATTGTGGAGAAAAAATCTATGTACTTTTGAGTTTAGGCATATAGAACTCTTGGGTAGCTCTTAGGAGGTGGAGAAGAGGGGAGGCTCTTGCAGTCTGCCGCTTCGGTGAGTGTGGTGTTACTCACAGGAGCCAGATTACCTAGTGCTAAGTCTGTTATGTAAAGCCTGCCATCCTGTGGCTGTTAGTGCTAAAACATCCAAACATTAATTTTATTTCTACAGATGCTTTTTTGCAAGCCTTTGTGCACACACCTCTCTTGAGCACAATGTTTATTGCACATGCTTGGATGTAATCTTGGAAAACCATCTTTTACATCTGAGTCTCTCCTTTTAAAATTGTGTGTTGATTTTACATTAGTCTCATTTTGCTGAGAAGCATTGCTGTTGTTTCTTACAAGCAGTGCAGTGATTAAAAAAGTAGTTAATGTATTAATGCTTTAACGCTTTTGGATCTTGTTCTTAAGAATATATATCCAACTTTCAGTGTCCTCAGTTTAGTGTTGTGAATTCTGATTTTTTCACATCTGCAAAGAGAAGTGTGAAAACTGAAGAATGTGCTAGCTGTTGTCTTATTGAGCCTGAATCTGTCCATTCCTGTAAAATGTTTGTACTTTGATTATAAACATCTAGAACTTCTATATGCTACTGCCCTTACTAGACAAATGTGGGTATCCCAGAGAGAAAAAGAATCAACTTCAAGGTGGAAGGACTTGTGTCATGCATTTCAACACAGCTGCTTGTGCCATCTAAAGGTCAACAGTCATTTTGATTCCTGAGTGTGGTTTTCCTTACCCCTATTTTTGATAGTAGCCTGTTGTAGCATTATTTGTGAATAATTAATTTAGGCTGAAGAGTGGGTTTGTGTTTATGTGACATTACTTTACTCTTCTCACTTGACTTCTTTGACATATGCTGTTTTAGGGAATAAAGACCTAGAAAGTGTTTGACTGCTTGTGTAGACATGAAAACTAATTTGAATGGTAATTTGAAAAGCTTGTGTGTTTGCTTTCATAAAGAAAAAGACACCCATACCTCTGCACCAGTGTAGTTCCAGTGATGGTGTGGTCTATTGTATAGACAGGATTTGGGTATCTTTCCCCAGATCTGTGGAACTTTGCCATTATGTATGATTAGATGAGTGCTGCAAAGCAGTTCACTATGCTACAGCTTCTGCTTGTGGAGGACTGGCTTATAGACAGTGAACGTCAATTTTCATTGAGGAGTTGGTCTGTTAATTGGAAATGGGCTTTTTGCAGCCCAGACAGTGGATCTGTACAAGTTCCTGGGTGGATAAAAGGCAGTGAAGGTAATTTATTTGTTTCCAATCTATGGAAAGAGCCTTCTGATGGGATAACTTATTTCTTCCTATTAAGATTCTGGTGAAGGCAGGACACTTTTACAGTGGCTAGCTAAAGAGAAAACAAAAGGTGCCTTTAGTAAACACGCAGTTTCCCCTTTCTGTGTATGCCTTTCAGGCTTGTTTTTTACACTCTGAGTTTCCCCTGTTTTTAGTTTTCTACACCCCAAGCAAAATGTTACGCTATCTATCTGTTCTATCAGATGAGAAAGTAGAACTTAAGGAGTTGACTTAAATTAGAGTAACTTAAGCCAAGACAAAATGTTTTTGTTGGTGTCTCTCAAGTTTAAGATTCAGATTGCACCTTGTTTTATTAGTCAGCAGTCTACTTTGGGGGCATTTCTAGGCTTTCTAACCACTTTCTCTGCTTTATTCCAGCTATGCAAAAAAGGAATCTGATCTTAGTGGAGCCCAGATCAAACTCAGAGAGTTTGAAGTAGCCCTGAATTCTAAAGAAGCTGTGCTGGCCGCAGCCCTTGGTGATAAGAAAAGTCTGGAGGGAGAAGTTGAGAATTTACAAGATAAAATTGTACAGGTGAGAGGAAGAAATATTTAACCATCAAACTTCTGTCAGCAAATGAGGTGGTTTTATGTATAATACATCCATGGTAAGAGCTGTCATTCTGGTAAAATGCAACTTTGTAGCCAAAAAATGGTTGCAAACCTGTCATTTCATCACAGCTAGAACAAACTGTGGTTCACTGTCAACACTGGAAGCAGTATTGAGTAAGTGTCTGTGTCCAGTACTGTTCAGTTTGTTAATAACGTAGGTGGTGGAATAGAGTGCTTTTAAAGCTGCAGACTCTGAAATTGTGAGGGATGATACTTATGTTGAAGAAAGCAGGTCAAGAGTTGAAATAAACCTGACAAATCATAGGACTGTTTAAGGGGAGAGACTGACTTCACAAATATGGATAACAAATAACTGACAAGTAACAGTTTGTGATTTTTCTCTGCCCTCCTTTTGGTTCTGCCTGTGGTTCACAATCTCCTGGGATTTGATAGTACGAAGAGGAAAAAAAAGTCTTGTGCTAGTTTTGTTAACCCTTTGAAATGCATGATTTGTGATCTTAAGCAACACCACCTCAAGACGATGAGTTGAGGGGACCAGGAAACTGGAATTTGCCACGTAGGAAAACTGAAGTTTTGTAAGGAAAATTGCTGAGTAGCATTTTAATCCTAGTTACTGATGTGAAATACCTAGAACTCGCTTGTGCAACCGATTGCAAAGGAGGTGGGGGGAGATATTAGTGATGTAAATATTGGATTTGATTGTCGTGTTCAACCTTAACATGTAGTTATCTGTACTTCTAGGTAGCTGAGGTCATTGTATTATGTGAGTTTTGCTACATAGTCATTGTTGTGTTGATTCTTTTATTTCTTTTTTCTTAAAGCTTGAATTTTCTTTAGCTGCTGCCATAGACCAGCTTGCAAATGAAACTTTACTGAAGGTGGATCTTGAAAACCGTTGTCAGAGTCTTCTTGAGGACTTAGAATTCCGTAAAAATATGTATGAGGAGGTAAATTCTTTAGTCTCAAGAATTCACATTTTTAAAGGGAAGAAGACAACTGGGGGCTCATTCTAGAATACTAAAATAATTTAGATTGGGAGGGACCTCAGGAATTCATCTGGTCTGAACTCCCACTCAGAGCAGGGTTTACCTCTATTCTAGTTGGAAGATTTCCAATTTTTTTTCCTACGGAAAATGATAACTCATGAAGTAGCTTCATGTGTCATGTTGTTTTGTGTTAAATTCTGGCCACGGTATTGCAATGTAGGTGTCTTTTCATAGTAATGAGGAAGTAGGTTAATATTTTCTCACTGGGGAAATCGCCATGTGCTTTTACTGAAAGTTTCAGTGTCAGACAAACTAATCTAATGCTGATCCACAAGGCTAGGTAAAATCTGCATCACTATCTGCTCAGTGGATAGTCATCTAAAACTTGTGTTGTCTCATATTGGACGAATGTTATTTTATTTTTCTGTTTTTATTAGGAAATCAATGAAACAAGAAGGAAACATGAAAGTCGCTTAGTTGAGATTGATTCTGGACATCAAATTGAATATGAACATAAACTGGCCCAAGCCCTTTTTGAAATAAGAGAACAGCATGATGCACAAGTGAAGCTGTACAAAGAAGAGCTTGAACAGACTTACCATGCCAAAGTGAGAACGTCTTTTCATACAGTTGTCTGATGTACTTTATTTTGGTTTTATTTAATGGAAAGATACCCTAATTACTTGTATTCCAGAGGATTTTATTATGCATCTTGGTTTAAAATTACCATGCTTTTGAATGTGAATTTACATTTTCAGGTCTCATTTTGGGAGCAGGTTTAATCCTCAGGAAGTACAATAATATAAGAGTGTGAAGGTGAACTGTGGGGAAAAGGTGATTAGTACTGGGATTACTATGAGTTGAAGGCAAGTTCATGTGTTATTATGTATCAGTTGTAACATAGTTCTGATGATCAATAAGGTGTCCCATATGTTGCATAAAATTTATTTCATAATAGGGCTTGCTGAAAAGATAGCATCCTGAGTCTGCTGACCCTGTACAAAACATGTGGAAGTTTTACCACACCCAATGATTTCTGCTTTTCACTCTTCTAGAGGGGAAGCATACTGAAGCTGAAAATCAGTTATACTTCATAATTTCCTTCCTCTATTATGACTCAGCATTTCTGTTAGGAGGGCTCCTGATGTCTCAACTGAACTTGGTTTCTCTGGCTATACTTCATGCAGTTTGTACTTTTAAAAACGAAGTGGGATGTTACAGCAGAAAAGTTGATAAAAACTTAATTTATTAGCATAGTTTTTTAGGATTTTTTGATTCCATTTCATCTGTAACTACAAGTTCAATAATAAGTCTATGGTGCTGCCAAGTGGATGTGGTAGTGCTCAGCAGGAATGATGTAGCCGGTTTAAAAAAATAAAATTGTTCGAACTTGAAGTTGTGATAGTTTGAAGCAGTAGTGACTCATGGCACTGGTACTATAATCTGAAGGCACATTACCAATTTGCTTACGTTGGCTGAAAATTAATACAAGTTTGCTTGGTTTTTGAGAACTGGTAGTTTCAGTGTAGCTTCTTCTGTCTAAGCATACTCCAAACCTGTGCTACAGTAATTAAATACATAAAGCTAAACATTGGCCAGCATGAAACTGAAGCAGTCCAACTTCAGTAATGTCTACAGGGAAACAGTTTTTAATCCCATAATAAATATTCAGAGGATTGTGATTTCAGGTAAGGCAATCCAGCATGGTAATTGAGCCACCATATTTAACCTCTAAAGAGAGAGATGTTTCATTGTGTTAGAGCTGCAGAGGAGAACTTGCAGCTTAGTGTTGTGTGTGGTTTTTAGTGACTCCTTTTTATTTTAATAAAAGTTACCTTGAAACTGATGTCTTAATCTGATATGCTTCAGCTTGAGAATGCTAGACTGTCCTGCGAGATGAGCAATTCTGCAGCCAACTCAGTAAGAGAACAACTGACTGAAAGTTGTCTACGAATTGAAAATCTGTCTTCCCATCTTGTCAGCCTTCAGAAAGAGGTAACAAGCTGTTTGTGACTCTTCGGTCTTGTTAATTACAGTTGTTGATTTTTATACTGAAGGACTTTCTTTCCCTTAACTTATAGGTATGTTCAGCATCATGACTTGAATTTGTCTTCTGTTCTACTACTCTGTACTTTTTCAAATTTCTTAATATCTCCTTTCGACAAAGTTGAATTTTTTTGTGCAGTATCCTGCTACAGAGTGAGTATTTGAAAGGTGGTACTGTTTACCGGCTTTTGCAGATAGATGGGACAATTTTACACATGAGCTCTGTATTAAAAGTTCTTGACATTCAAAGCAATTGAGTTCTGTTCTGTGGTAACTGGACAGCCTAGATTCCACAAAGCAACATTAAAAGCCAGAGCTGGAATATGCAGTCTGTTTGTTTGGTGTCTTTTCATCCTAGATCCAGTTTGCATCTAAAAAAGTGATCTTAGGATGAAATATGAGACTGAGAAAATACATCAAATAACTGTACTTGAGTATTATAAAGCAGGGTCTTGAGCAGAAACCAATTGTACTTAGCCAGATCACAAAGCACATAGATCACACCTGAAGAAGTATGACACAACCTATGACAAGCCATATGTTCAGTACTAGCTTATTTGATGGGAGTAATGTCATGTGCACTGTAGTGGAAAATCTAGAGTGAAAATAAAAAATGTTTAGGAGTTGGTTCTGAAGTGGGCTTTTGCAACCTACTAATCAATTGAAAATGCAACAAAACATTCACTTTTTTGAAAAATGTAAAATGTTAGTAATATTTGGCTTTGATCCTTTCTGTGACACATTTGAATTGTATTCCTCCTGTACAGTAGACTCTTGTAGGACTTCAAAATTCTCTGTACTTCAAGCGAAGAATATAAATGCAGGGGACATTATTTCATAATTTGCTAAATAATTTGGCAGATACTACTGAGTCTTCCCAGTTTTCCTGTTATATAGGCAAGTTAGTCTCTGGAAGAGATCAGGTGATATTATGAATGTGCATGAGGTTACACCAGAATTGGATTGATAGTTTTGTTTACTTAGATATTATTTCTGCCTTTAGATTACCATCCTCTTTCTTTTGGTCATTCAGTCAACAGGTGTTCCAGAAGGTTTTTTCCTTCTTACTTTAGTTAATTACTTGTGTTCTGTTGCTTACTTGGGAGTGACAGCTAGGTTCTGAGAATTTGCTTCTGAATTTGCAGAGGTGTTGGTTGTTAACTTCAGGGCTACTAAAATTGACTTCTGCCAGTTTGACTGTAGTTGTCCACCAAAAAACCCAGTTTGCTGCTGTGGTGTGGTGTTTTTGGTATTGCTGGTGATGTCAACCAGTAGAGTTTTGTTTTTCATTTACTAGCACTAACTGTAGGTTTGCTCTCTTGGAAGAAGACTTGCTTATCACGGATGCGGGTCTGGTTTGAGTTACCAACACTGGGCTCTGTAGTAGTTTCCATTGGGATCTTCCATGTGACACACAACTCCTCTTACTAAATTCCTTATCTGACTCTTACTATTGAAAACCAGTTACACTGGTCCTCTGTGTCAGCCTTTTGGACTGCATGTTTTCATTGTCTCTGAACTTTTGTGACTTCCTAAGTAGAGTGCCTGCATAGCAAGCTTGGAGACTTAACCAGACAAGGTGACTGTGGGGCATTCGTGCCTGTGTCTGTCCTTTTAATTAAAAAAAAAAAAATCTCAAGAGACTATCAAACAGAATAAAGCATGCTTGGGGAAAGTAAACCTTAAAGATGTCATCATTTGGCCTTTCTTTGATAAGCATTCCTTTCTGTATGTACAATATTAAATTCTGCTGGCTTGATGTGATTTTTAAAGTATGTGGCAAATTAGTTTTCTTCATGGAACAATTACCGCTGTACTTTTCAGCAAGCCTTGAAGGCTTTGGTAACAGGCAGACAGGCTTTCACTGATGACAGCCCCTATTCCTTTAGAGGAACTTCCTCCCAGTATTCAGAACTGGCAGCAGTAAACTGAAGCAGGAAGTTGACATCTGAAAACTAAAGAGCAATTACCACAGGATCTGAAGGGCATTGAGCTGCACTTTGAGTCTGTGTCCTGCCCAGCATTTGACCCTTAAGCTCATTTTTTCTTGGCTGAGTAAATTCAGGTGTAGTAACATGTCTTCAGACCTCAGAAAAATGGAGCAGGTAGTTGTCTTTCAAAGTGTATTCTAAGTTTCGTTGGAACTTAAGGTGTTAAGTTTGTAGTAGATGAGGTGGAGAACTGGGAAGTTGAATATGGGTGAGTCTGAATTCAAAAAGCAGGTAGGATGCTTAACGTAATGTTTTGAATTCCATATTGCCTGAATAGCAGAGTGCATAGAGGTTTGGGTGAGCTTTCCTTTGCCCCACTGATGTTTTCAATGCTTTCTAGTGTAGAGCATGGCAAGATAGAGTGCAAGAGCTTGAGGACAATTTGACCAAGGAACAGGAAAAGTGTCACAAAATACTGTCCCAGAAAGAGAAGGAGATGGCAGAGGTGAGACATCAGATGCAGGAGCAGCTGAGTACCTACGAACAACTTCTGGATGTTAAACTGGCACTTGATATGGAAATCGGAGCATACCGGAAATTGCTGGAGGGTGAAGAAGAGAGGTATGAAAGAACATAGCAACGAATGCTGGTATCTGTGTGCTTCCCTTGTGTCATGGTTTTAGCTGGGATAGTTAATTTTCTTCACTGTAGCTGGTACAGTGCTGCATTTTAGACTTAGTATGAAAATAATGTTGATAACACACTAATGTTTTAGTTGTTGCTAGGTAGTGCTTACACTAGTCAAGGACTTTTCCAGCTTCCCATGCTCTGCCAGGTGCACAAGAAGCCGGGAGGGGAGGGGATACAACCAGGAGAGCTGATCCGAATTGGCCAAAGGGTATTCCATATCATGTGATGTCATGCCCAGTATATTAACTGGGGGGAGTTGGCCGGGGGAAGCAGCGATCACAGCTCGGGGACTGGCGGTGTCGGTCAGCGGGCTGGTGAGCAGTTGCAGCACTTGTGGTTTTTTTTTCTTTTCCCTTCCCCCCCCCACCCCGCCCCGGGTTTCATTCCTCTTCTCATTATTTTTTTCTTTATTATATTATCATTATCATTATTATCATAATCATTATTGTTATCATTACCATTATTACTATCACTATTTTATTAAACTGTTCTTATCTCAACCCATGAGTTTTCTTGCTTTTGCTCTTCCGATTCTCCCCCTTCCTACTGGGGTGGGGGGAGTGAGCGAGCGGCTGTGTGGTGCTTAGTTACTGACTGGGGCTAAACCACACCACCTTGCTTGTCTCATTCTCTGTTAAAAGGCACTTCTTACTGGGAATGCATTTTGTTAGGTGCTTTGCTAAGGTTTCCAAGGCATTGTTTGTTTTTGCCCCTTCTGTCTGACACACTTACTTCTAACTCTTTGTGAGACCAAGCTGCTTGAGTATCAGACCAATAGTTCTCAAGGGAAGAAATACCATCATTCTATTAAGATTCAGTACTGAGGATGTAATGAATTGTGATTTTTAGGTCTATTTGGTGCCATAGTTAATATTCTTTTTCAGAGTTAATTACAGGGTTATTTAATTGTTAGCCAAATATCTTTAAGTATGGAATAATTTTAATAAAGTAATAGCTGTTATGACTGCCCGGCTTATCAGCTAGCTTTGTTTTCCACATCTGACCCGAGTTCAGCAATCCTGAGAATTTTTGCGTGATAAGTCACAGCTGCCATGTTTTCTGAATGACATCCTGCTGGTCCGGGCTGATTCTTCTCAAGTGTGTGGATCAAAGAGCAAAAGCTCTTGTGCCATTGCATTTTTGCATAAATTTCCTAAAGTGGCTTAAGTACCCCCAAGAGGTTTTTTTTCTTCACTTCTTCCACCTACCCAGGAATGCAGTCTTTAACAAATGCATAGAGATGCCTTTATGATCTTAATGTAGTAGTCCATCAGTATTCTATGTTCCAAAAGCATTAATTAGTTGTTTTGACAACATATTATTAAATTCTTAAAAAAGTACCTAAGGCTTCACTTTTTCATGTAACATGCTTTGTTTACTATGTTCCTGTGCCTTTTTTCTTCCCATAGAATTATACAGCAGAGAGAGAAAGTTAGTTTATAAAAAAAGGTGCAAAAAGTAAAACTAAAATGTGATGTATGAATACTTCTTCCTCTCTTCAATATAGGTTGAAACTTTCCCCAGGCTCGTCTTCCCAAGTGACAGTTTCACGGGCTTTATCGAGCAGTAACGTGTGTACAGCCAGAGGGAAGAGGAGGATTTTTGTGAAGGCATCTGAAGCTGGCAGTAGTGTTAGCATTTCCCACTCAGCTTCTGCCACAGGAAATGTCTCTATTGAGGCAATAGATGTTGATGGAAAATTCATCTGCTTGAAGAACACCTCTGAACAGGTTTGAAAATGCACACATCGCAACTCTACCATTGGCTGATTAGAGGTAGAAGGCATCCTCAGCACCCTTTCAGCCCTCAGGCTTCATGTTGATATTGGAGCTAAAGCACACTGTATAAAAAATGGCACTAAAACTAATGTGTCACAAAACGAGCTTTCATATAGTATTCTGGATTGATGACAACTTCTTCCTAATGATTTTTAATGTGTTTTCCTAGCAATTGTTTTATTGGTAGGTTGCCCACCCACTGAAGTGTTATATCACTCTTCAGAGTTCTGCCTTGTAAGCGATCTGCCTTTAAAGCTTTACAGATGTCATTGTTACTGACAGGAAATAGTGCAAGCAGACATAAGACTACTTCAGAAGTCTTTTAAGAACTTTCTCTGCCTTAAAAAGCCCCAAAGAAATACATACTGATGCAAAATGAATGTCTAAATTTAATTGACTCTCCCCCTTGTACTTGGATATAGCTTCTATAAATCAGTTTTCCTTCTATCTTGGCTGCACCCACAGTTTTTTAGGAGCTAAGATGGTGTTATATTCAGTACATTCCCCCTCTGCCCCCCTTTCCCCATGCCCCAACATTACTTATGATTTCTGCTGAAGAAAAACAAGTCCTGTGCTATATACAGTTCTCTCACAGGAGGGGCTGGAGGCTGAGGACTATAACTTCTTAAATCCTTTGACTGGGAAAAAAGAATTGAGCATTGTCTCATTAGGACACCAGAATTACAAGATGTAATTTCTTGCAGCCTTGGTTTCAGAGAAGGTCTAAGTAATTCTTTTTCTCCCACGCTGTCTGTGCCTGAGCTGTGTGTAGAAGTGTGTTAGCTGCATTCTTTGTTTTCAGCAACACACAGGCTTTGTCTGATGTCATTAGATACTGTAAATTATCACTAAAAGGCAGCTCATGTTGATGTTTTAGATGACGAAGATTGGTCTGGTTCCAAGTATCTCAGTCCCCTCTAATCAATGAAGAGACTCCTTCACATGGTGATGCATATGTATCATCTTAATTACCTGCTTGGGGTGTTGGCTGAGAGTGCTGACTTCATTTACTGAATGAAAGAAACCTTGACAACTGTTTTGGTCTAGACAGCTAAGAGTTTAGATGACTAAATTCAGATAAATCAAAGATCACTTTTAGGGAGTCAGGACCTGCCACTTTTTTCCTTTTTGAGTTTTTTTTAAAGCTTATGGGATCCTGTCCCATGCGTGCCCCGCCCGCCCCCCCCCCCCCCCTTGTGCACCACATGGGTTTCCCCCACTTTCATTTAATTTAACTACGCATTCATTGTTCCATGGAAGGATCATGAGTTCTGTTACCAGTAGCCATGGCTGGGTTTGGTTATAGCACTTTGCCAGGGCTCTATATTTGAGCAGCTGTCTATAATGTGGTGTAATAAGCTGTACTGGGGGAATTTCCACAAGTGTTTGACAGTTTTGTATATTTTTATATATTTTTATATATATTATATATATATAAACAAAAATAGATAGAAAATCCATAAAATCCTCTTTGAGGTTGGCATGTTTGTTGCAATGACCAACTGAATATCAACATCCATTAAGATAACTAAGATTGTTTATTTTAGATGGTCTTAACTGTTGATTGTTTATTTTAGGTGGTCTTAACTGTTTTCAGGCTCCAGTGGCAACTGTTTAATGTTTGAAAACTGTTCCTGGGAGAATTTAAAAAAATCTATGATTGTTTTGAAATAGTCATTCTGTAATGATGACTTGTATATATTTTTCTATTAGATTTGCTAGTGCTTTTCAAATAGTTGATAGGGAAAATTTGAAAGGGAAAAATGTAGGTCTTGCAAAGGAGTATGTAGTGGGAGGTGTGCGTATGTAGAAATGCATTTTAAGATGGCTGACAAGAATATTTTGGTTTTTTAAGACAACTGCTTGTCATTCTGTGCTTCAAAAATGTGTTATATATTTGTAAGGGGATTTTAATATTTATTTTTCTGGAATAAGCTATAATAAAACTGATGCAAATTATAAACATTACTTAAACATCAGAATTGAAAAGCAGGATGTATTAATGCTTTAACTTGAAATAAGAGGTAAGACAAATTTAACTAAAATTATTCTAATTGCATGCTGAAGATCAAGCGATAATAAACATTTTTACTCTATTAATTTTATGTGCCTCATGGCCTTATATGTAAAATACCGTACACATGTAACAGAAAATGACTGCTGATGGAAATTCTTTTTCTCCTTTTTATTAGGATCAACCAATGGGAGGTTGGGAGATGATCCGAAAAATAGGGGACACATCTGCTAGTTACAGATATAGCTCAAGATTTATACTGAAGGCTGGCCAAACTGTTACAGTAAGTTGTCAAGCTTCAGCTGTTCTGTTGAAATGGGCTTTAGGCTAACTTGTGTGTGTCAATAAGACACAACATTTTTAGTTTTGTCCTTTCCATGTACATATTCAGAAAATAATCACCTATATTTGTATTGGGTGTTAGTTGTATCAATTGCTGGGAAGAAGTTGGACAGAGCCACATTTTTCAGAAACTTACTTTCTATATGGAGCAATAATTTTGACTGGACAGGTGCATTTACATATTCAAAAGTCTCTGCATTAAAAAATCCATAGGGCCATTTTATTGTAAAAAAACCGGAAGTAGATAGGCAGAGACTTGTATTTTCTTAATGGGAGGAAGTTCACCAGTGTCACTTAAATGGAATACATTAACTCAATAAATACCATGGAAATGTATAAGACTAGCAAATAATGCTTGCATGTGACTTCTTTTAACAGATCTGGGCTGCAGATGCTGGAGTAGCTGCTGCACCTCCCACTGACCTCATCTGGAAGAACCAGAATTCTTGGGGCACTGGTACAGATGTGAAAGTTGTGCTGAAAAATTCCCAGGGAGAGGTAAAGTACCTCAGATGTGTCTAAACTTGTCTTTCTGAGGTGCCATCCCCTATAAAGATGCATGTAGAACCATTGTGAGGACTTCACACATGAATGCACATGAGTGTTTATGTAAGTTTCCTCCTTTTGCTTCCCAACCAAGCATACTGTAGCTACTGCTGTCTGTCTTGACTGCAGTTTAGGAATGCAATCTATTGAAGCATGTGAATTTTTTCCCCATATTTAGTATAAGTAGTAGAAGAATGACTTGTTCAGACACTGCCCTCATGCCAGGAATTGGGCAGTGCCTTAGAATATGCTTTGAAAAGAAAAGTTTTAGTAAACTCTTCAGTGATTTGTCTCTTAAATTAGCTTTCCTTAAAACCATGTGTTTATGGAGGTTGGGGAATGTTACAGTGAAACTCACTTTAAGCCATGCGGCATTAATTCTGGGAAGGTAGGAGTTAAAACTTTGGGTAGGACAGTCACTATGACATCTTGCAACTGAAAGAAAATATTTAAATATATGAAAAAGCAAATTTTAGAAGAACTTCATGAGTGTTTTGTTAGACTCTTTTTAATCATTAAGAAATTTAAAACTAAGGTGTTGCGAATGCTGTTTATGCACAGCAGTACACAAAAAGTATATAGAATTCCCATTTCTCAAAACCTAAGTATATTAGCACTAGATCTTTAGAGGAGTCAAGTCTTAAAAATAAAACTCTATTGCAGGAGGTTGCTCAGAGAAGCACTGTCTTTAAAACAACTGTACATGCAGGGGAAGAAGAGAAAGTTGAGGAAGCAGCTGAAGTTGTGGAGGAAGAAGACCTTGACCTCCAGGAGGTATGTTGCTTTAGGCTAACATGGTTATTCAGGTTGAAAAAAAGTCTATAGAAGTCATGAATTTCTGGAAAAATATCATACCTTGCTTGGGTGTCGGTGTTCTTTTATTTTTGTTTTGTTTAATCAGTAATTTAATGTAAGCATGAAGTTGTTTTATTAAAACAAGTATAAAAATATTAATTCACATATTCCTTTGATGGAGAGAAGTAGATTTTTCTTAAAACAAGGTTTTAAAGCTTAAAAGATTTGAGGATTTTATTTTTTCTTAATCTCTGTTCCTGATAGGATTTCCCTCAGGCCAATTGTTTATGGTAAAGTTTGGCTTAAGCAGGTGCACCTAAATTTACCTAAAGTTTTGAGAACTTAGATCTCTCATTTTCTGAAAGAGGAAATGAGTGATTTGAAGACTATCAGAGAAAATGTCTTTTGCATCCTGAAGAAATGCAGCTCTGAAGGCAGTGGAAAGGTGTGAGCTTGCTGTGGCAACATAAAATGTTTTGAAATATGAAGGAGAATACTGAAATATAAGTACTCGATTGTTCACATTCTGAGCTGTATCCATTACCTTACTGTTTTGACCAGTTCTTAAAAAAAAAAAAGAGGAAATGTAACAAATGTAAGTTCCTGTAATGTGATGTTCAAGTTTGCTACTTTGCCTAAAACTTTGCTACATTTCAGTTAGTATATTTCTTAAAGTCAGTTAGAAAAGATAATGTAGAACGGTAATTAAGTCTACATATGCAAATAGACAGAAAATGGAGAGAGTTGGCTCTGTTGGAAATTGTATTTTTTTTGCAACTGTGGTTTTTGGCCTATAACTGAATCTTAACTTTGTGGCATTTAATTTAAAGTCAGGTTTTTATTGCAGTTATGCAAAAGTACTGAAGTGCATCCAGCTGCTCTTGTGGTTTCTGGGATTGTGTAGTTCAGCTAAAGTGTGTGTCTTAGTGGCTTTCTTAGAAAAATTTTATAGGGAGAGTAGATTTCTTTAGATAAAAACTCTCAAGGTACTTGTATATGCTCCCTGCAGTATTCACCGCCTGTCTAAACTCAAATGATGCTTTTTGACTTGAGATTCAAATATGAAAATTAAGTTGTGTTTTTCTGGTGCCTGTCCTCCATTACTTTCTCATAAGAAAGGATGTCTAGCATTCTTTTACTTACAGGGGATAACAGGTGGTACAGCTTCGCATGCTGACTCTTGCTTAGACCATGTCAGGCTAATAGTTTCATATATTAAAAACATAGAGTATATTATTCTGAGTTGCTAAATCTTTTAATGCTGGATTTTTTTTTCCAAAGATGACTCTTTCTATTCATAACAGGCCTACCCAAGGATACCTGACAGAAGCTGTGTGGTGATGTAAACTTCCAGTCAGCCAGATTCCTCAAATCATGGTAATCCTTGCCTGCAGAACAGAGCCCTCTCAGAAGCACAATGTATTTTTCTATTTTCTATATGTGAATTTTTAAGCTGAGAGTCTGATGGCCTTAACTTCCTTTGCCACTGAAAAGGAAGTTTTGTAAAAGTAGTATCGGTGACTTTCTCGCAGGATGTGAATTGTTGACTCTGAGCAATGTATTGTTTGAAAAATAATGTCCCTGTCCCCCTGATTTATATGCCAGTCTCTTTTTTTTTTTTATTGAAACTTTGCTGGAATAGAAATATTCCACTGTTTTGGGGATCAGTTTTCTTAGATTACACCACTCTAGTCTAGCTAGTTGCTGTTGATCTCTTTATATTTAGGTCCTGTTAGGGAAGGGGAATGCATTTTCGATACTATGAAATCTTTTATACTGGAGACTTTTTTTTTCCTACAGTGCAATCAAGGCTATAAAATTTTAATAAAACAGCTTTGTTTTTTTTTTTAAAAACAAAAAACACCAAACAGCAAAACCAAATGAAAACAAAAACACACACACGTACACACAAAAAGAATATAGCACAGCTGATGATATAAGTGCTCAGGATGAAGGATGCAGTAAAACTTGTATTTTGGTACTGTTTTCCTTAATTTAGATTTCTTATGCTGGAGGAGGATTTTGTTAAACGTGTGAGTTGTTAAAATAGTGTAACGAGCTTAAATTTTCTTACATGATTTTTTTTTTAACAAATAGAAGGCTGTTTTAATATGAATTGTCTTGTTTGTTTACAATTTGTAGGAACAAAACCAAGTCTTTTAGGGGTCTAGTCTACATTTGTATGGAAAACAATTGTACCTTTGTCAATGTGGAGAGTTCTTCTGTCCTTTCTGCATTAATTTAATGTCTGAAAAAGCTTTGAATAAAGTATGTCTAAGATATTACCAAGTAAAGCTTCTGGAATTTGTTTCTTCCTAGAACTGAGCTGAAAGTTGAACGAGTGTTGAATACTTGGAACTGATAGGCTTTGAAGCTGGCAAAATGTCCATGTAAATGGAACAGTGGCAAATGACTTGTAAAAATTTCTACTAAATAATGGGTAACATAACTTCACATTTGGAAAATTAATTCTTCAGAGCTTTATTCAAACTCTGTTGCATAACTGTTTCTGCATTGTCTTTTCTCATATGTTAATTCTTGCTGGACTGGCTTTTACTATATCATACAAATACCAGGCTGAGCAGTTTAAGCATGGCACAATAGCATAACTAGAAATTTAGAAATACTGTAAATAATTATCTTCATCTTAGTCTGGAAGTATTTTTAAATGCATGGCCAGAATTTTGGAAGTTGATCTGAGCATTTTTCTAGCATTAGTCTCATGACAAATTTAAGACTTTTAAACAGACTTTCATCTAGAGTAAGTTCCCTTTTCTGGTGAACTACATGGTAGCGTTTCAACCTTGTGCCAGCAGAAGGCGACGGGGAGGATGACCAAGGGTTATGCAGATAGATCAGGATTAGGGGGACTGCTTCTTCTGACAGTAATGCTAGCTTAAACAACTGCATTAAACCACAATGTAATGCTTGATTTTAAGTTCATGTTTATATTTGAATGTTTACACAGTATAAATATTTTCATGTATTTTAAGCATCACTATGTATCCTGTAACATTCTGAATACTCCTCAGTTTGATCTGTAGGAATAATGGCTTTCCATTTATTGTAGTTGCAGATATCTGTAGGCATACACCATATAAATGAACACGTATGTCATAGGAAACGGTTAATTCCTTTCCTTTGTTGTTTTCTAAACTGATAGCACAGGCTAGCAATGTATTCCAGTAAAGGCTTGATTTGGGCCAGTTAGATAGGACTGTTAATCTCTTCAATCAGTAGTAAAGAAAAATATATCGCACGTAGGCATTGGGTACCTAGTTCTTAATTTGTAGTAGGAACCTGCCAGTATAATCAAGCAGTCTTGGTTATAGCTTTTGTAGGGCCTGTTTTTTGTCACCAGGATGATGAACAGTGCTGCTGTAACTCTTACCTGAATGTGTAGCTAGGAGCTGCTACTTGAAACTAATTTTCTCTATAAAGAGAGCTTTTACATGAGTCTTGTGAATATTGTGGAAGATCAGCACTCTTGTGATGGATGGCAATGGGTGAAATACTGATATTAGAAAAACAATTTTGCTGTTATAAGTGTTATTGTAAACTATACTAAAGAGTGAGAAACACAAATGACCCTTCTGGGGAGCGTGTGTGCTCTAGACGGAGCCCCCACACAAACGCAGCTGCCCAGGTCTCCGGCTGCAGGGAGCGCCTGAGCCTGGCACTCGTACCGGAGGGTGGCAGGGACAGCAGCTGTCTGTGCTGTGGCCAGGAAGTGGGAAAGTTAAGCAGTATCAGGGGCTGTGAGAGGGAGATAGATTGGTGGAGCTGCACCCCACCATCCCTGGGGCCAAGGCAGCGGATGAACGCTCCACAAGAACCTCCACAAGAAGCAGAGGATCCCCTACCCTCTTGCCACCAAGCAGATGGGGGAGACCTAAGAGACAGGGGAGAATGGGAATAGGTCCCTCCTTGGGGTGGCAGGCGAATCCCCTCCCAGCCTCCCTCACCTTCCCAGCTGCCCTTACACACCAGATACGGGGCTCTGGAACTTGAGGGCCAGGCAAATGAGGAGGTAGGTGAGGGTCCATCCAGGGGGTTGCCTAGGGAGAGTCGGTCAGCCCCATGCATTACGACCACCTCTGTTAAGAAGAAAAGGAGGGTGATTGTCATAGGCCATTCCCTCCTGAGGGGAACAGAGGGTCCAATATGCTGACCAGTCCCATCCCACAGGGAAGTCTGCTGCCTCCCTGGTCTCCCTGGGGCCTGGGGTTAGAGACGTCACTAGGAAACTCCCTGGTCTGGTACGGCCCTTTGATTGTTATCTGCTATTAGTTATGCAGGTGGGCAGTGATGAGGTTGTGGAGAGAAGTCCAAGAGCAATCAAAAGGGACTTCAGGGCACTGGGGCGATTGGCTGAAGGATCAGGAGCACAGGTAGTGTTTTCCTCAATCCTGTCAGTGGCAGGGAAGAATGCTGAAAGGAACAGGAAAACTCACCTGATTAATATGTGGCTCAGAGGCTGGTGCCATCGGTGGAATTTTGGGTTTTTTTGATCATGGCGAGGTTTACACAGCACCAGGCCTGCTGGTGACAGATGGAGTTCAACTATCTCAAAGGGGGAAAAGGATTCTTGCTCATGAGTTGGCAGGGCTCGCTGAGAGGGCTTTAAGCTAGGTTTGAAGGGGGAAAGGGATATAGTCAGGCTTACTAGAGAAGAGCCTAGAGGTGGCATGCTGAGGTTGGGGGTGAAATCGATAGCCCAGCTCAAGTGCATCTACACCAATGCACACAGCATCGGCAACAAACAGGAGGAGCTGGAAGCCGTTGTGCAGCAGGATAGCTATGACTTAGTCACCATCACAGAGACGTGGTGGGATGACTTTCATAACTGGAGTGCTGCAATGGATGGCTATAAGCTCTTCAGAAGGATAGGCAAGGAAGGAGAGGCGGTGGGGTGGCTCTGTATGTTAGGGAGCGTTTTGATTGTATAGAGCTTAGTGAATGTGATGATAAGGTCGAATGCTTATGGGTAAGGATGAGAGGGAAGGCCAACAAGGCAGATAACCTGCTGGGAGTCTGTTACAGACCACCCAACCAGGATGTAGAGGTAGATGAAGCATTCTACAAGCGGCTGGCAGAAGTCTCACAACCGCTAGCCTTTGTTCTTGTGGGGGACTTCAACTTACCGGACATCTGCTGGAAACACAACACAGCAGAGAGGAAACAGTCTAGTAAGAGGTTCCTGGAGTGTGTGGAAGACAGCTTCCTGACACAGCTGGTAAGTGAGCCTACCAGGGGAGATGCCTTGCTTGACCTCCTGTTTACAAACAGAGGAGGACTGGTGGGATGCATGGCAGCCAGAGGCCAGCTTGGGCTTAGTGACCATGATATGATAGAGTTCTCGATTCTTGGCAAAGTAAGAAGGGAGGGTCAGCAAAACCACTAGCATGGACTTCTGGAGGGCAGACTTTGGCCTGTTCAGGACACTGGTTGGGAGAGTCCCTTGGGAGGCAGCCCGGAAGGGCAAAGGATGGCTGAGCCCAGAGAGTTGTGGTGAACAGAGCTAAATTCAGTTGGCAGCCAGTCACGAGCGGTGTTCCGCAGGGCTCAGTGTTTGGGCCAGTCTTGTTTAACATCTTTATCAATGATCTGGACAAGCGTATTGAGTGCACCCTCAGTAAGTTTGCAGATGACACTAAATTGGGCATGAGTGTCAATCTGCTCGAGGGTAGGAAGGCTCTGCAGAGGGCAGGTAAAAGGGCTCTCCAGAGGACAGGCTGGATCGATGGGCCGAGGTGAACTGTATGAGGTTTAACAAGGCCAACTGCTGGGTCCTGCACTTGTGTCACAACAACCCCATGCAACGCTACAGGCTTGGGGAAGAGTGGCTGGAAAGCTGCCCAGTGGAGAAGGGTGCTGTTTGACAGCCGGCTGAATATGAGCCAGCAGTGTGCCCAGGTGGCCAAGAAGGCCAACAGCATCCTGGCTTGTGTCAGGAATAGAGTGGCCAGCAGGAGTAGGGAAGTGATCGTGCCCCTGTACTCGGCACTGGTGAGACCGCACCTCAAATACTGTGTTCAGTTTTGGGCTCCTCAGTACAAGGAGGTCATTCAGGTGCTGGAGCATGTCCAGAGAAGGGCACAAAGCTGGTGAAAGGTCTGGAGAACAAGTCTTATGAGGAGTAGCTGAGGGAACTGGGGTTGTTTAGCCTGAAGAAGAGGAGGCAGAGGGGAGACCTTATTGCTCTCTACAGCTACCTGAAAGGAGCTTGTAGCAAGGTGAGTGTTGGTCTCTTCTTCCAAGTAATGAGTGATAGGACAAGAGGAAATGGCCTCAAGCTGCATCAGGGGAGGTTTAGATAGGATATTAGGTAAAACGTCTTTACTGGAAGAGTGGTCAGGCATTGGAACAGGCTGCCCAGAGAGGTGGTGGAGTCACCATCCCTGGAGGTGTTCAAAAAATGAGTAGACATGGCACTTCGGGACATGGTTTAGGGAGGCATGGGGGTGTTGGGTTGACAGTTGGACTTGATGATCTTAGAGGTCTTTTCCAACCTTAATGATTCTGTGTGTTCACTCTAACCTTTAGAGTGAAACATCCTACCACCAGGTGGAGATCTTACTATGAAAATATTAAAAAAACCCACCCCAAAACCAAACCAAAAACGAACACAAAATCCAACCCAAAACTTCCTACACTTCCCTGTGAGTTCCATGTTAACTTTTGGAAGTTTCTGCTTTATTGACTAGCACAGCTTTTGTTCTCCTACCTCTTCCCCATCTTCCCACATTGAACTCCAGAAGTGCATTTTGATTACTGCGAAGTAGGCTGAACCTTTCATTGCTATACTGAAAAACACCAGCCTCAAGCTTGTGGAGGGGTATGCATTGTGCCACTGTATGCAGCAAATGCAAATTTTTATGGCAATACTGATTTTTTTTTCTTCTCTGTCATACAATGTCTGTGAGAGCTCTTGTTCTTGTTAGTTTGGAACTACATTCAAAATACACCACCTCGGCTGTTGTGGTTACTGCCATAATCTACACCAGTGTGGTTGAGAGAAGGCACATTGATGGATTTGATAAAGGTAGCTGACCACTGAAAAAATGAGCTAATTGGCTAAATGCAATGTCATGTGAAATGTATTCATGTCTTCTGGAGGTTGTTAGTCAGGTAATGAGCCACAGAAGCAGCAAATAATATCCTGTAGATGTGTTCAACTTGTTTTGGTAGGTCTTTTTATTACTACTGTTATAGTAATGTGTAAAGATTATTTTTAGGTACATTCAGTCCTTTCTAGAGTTGGCAACATATATGGATTATCATTATCTGATACTGATCTGGTACACAGTTGCCAAGAGATACAAATGGTATCATCCTGGCAGGTGAAAACTGTTTAGTAACTTACTGCTTGCACCTAGAAAAACACTTTACCAGAAATGTATCTGCTCAAATATGTTAATTCCTGTGAAAACCAGAATAAGAATTCGTTTCGGAAACAAGCCATTTGACTTGCACAACATTAGTATTGTATGACAAACACTCTTGAGACAAGGTATGCATTCCTATCAGAAGTTTGATTTTTGGGTCTGTTCACAGCAAAAGCAGCAAACCTGTGAACTTCATTCTTTGTTTATAGTGGACAAGTTCACTAATAAACCCTAGTGTAATCAACTGTAGCCCAGTGGTACAAATTATTTTATAGTGTAGCCAATTGTAGCTCTATGCTACAAGAAAGTCTTAATGCCTCTGACTTTCTTATCCCTGCTGCATATACCTACATCATATTTGCCCAAGCAGACAGCAAAATATAGATAGAGAAATTAATATGTAAACAATTGTTGTGGCTTAGCCCTGGTCAGCAACTAAGCACCACACAGCCGCTCGCTCACTCCCCCCACCCCAGTGGGATGGGGGAGAGAATCGGAAGGGCCAAAGTAAGAAAACTCATGGGTTGAGATAAGAACAGTTTAATAATTAAAGTAAAACAGCAATAATAATAATAATATAATGAAAAGAAAAATAATGAGCATGAGAGAGATGAAACCCTGGAAGAAGGGAAAAAAAAAAAACAAAACCAAACCACAAGTGCTGCAACTGCTCACCACCCGCCAACTGACGCTGCCGATCCCCGAGCCGTGATCGCTGCCTCCCCCGGCCAACTCCCCCCAGTTAATATACTGGGCATGACATCACATGATATGGAATACCCTTTGGCCAATTCAGATCAGCTCTCCTGGTTGTATCCCCTCCCCTCCCGGCTTCTTGTGCACCTGGCAGAGCATGGGAAGCTAGAAAGTCCTTGACTAGTGTAAGCACTACCTAGCAACAACTAAAACATTAGTGCGTTATCAACATTATTTTCATACTAAGTCTAAAATGCAGCACTGTACCAGCTACAGTGAAGAAAATTAACTATCCCAGCTAAAACCATGACAACAAAGTAAATACCTTTTCTGTTCAATAGATGCTAATTATTCGTCTGCTTCTGTAAAAGAAGCAATTTTAAATGCTGGTCTTAAATTTTCATGGAGAAATTTAGCTGTCTTATCAGTGTATCATTTTGATACTAATTTGCTGGAGTGAAAATAGAGTTTTATGGAGAAACTCCAAATCTGTGAAATAGTGGCTTTTATATTCATACTGTACTGTAAGCAGAATAGGTACTTCTAGTAGGAAAAAAAAAGAAAGACGACTGCTGCTTTTGCAGAAATGGCTACGTGGTAATTGACTATGAAGTATTTTTTCCAGGCAAAGAAAGTAAGTAGCTGATGGGGAATAAAAGCTTTTAAAGCTCTTGTCCCAAGCAGGACAACTTGTACTAAATAGTGATTTTTAGAAAGGGAATGAAGGCTATGTATGATGGATGTGAATGCTTATTTAGCCTTTCTGGTATATGATGGTTTACCTCAAGGAAACACTGGGACATTTAATTATTCATAATATTCAACTAGGTCCATCATAGAATTATGACAAAAGTTAGGTATTTTATCTCAGGTTTTGCTTAGTGTGCATTTATTGCTCTGAGTCCTTTGCTGCTCTCCTCTGGTTTCCTTTTATGGGTTTGTGTAAATACAGGACTTGTTCTCTGTGTGATTAACCCTGAAGAAAGAAAAGTTATATTTGGTGGCATCAATAAAGGCATATTTCAGCTTAAGCTGATAGTTTGATAGGATTTTCCTACAGTTATCAATTAACTCTGGGATATGAGTTTTCATAGCTGGTTTGACTGTTGCATTTTATGAACAGAAAATATTATTGGCAAGCATGTCTGACCTTCTCCATAATGTAAGTCAAGGAATGAAACTAATTGTTTTCTCTCCAGCTGTAGCATTTTGTTTCTGAAGGTGGTGTGTTTTGTTGTTGTTTGTAATGGGATGTTGTAGATAGAATGTCAACATTGATTCTGTATTTTAACAAGTTTTATTGGGAAAGTATTTTGTACACTTATGATAGAGTTGAAGAAGAATCACAATCAGTTTTATAACCTTTCAACATCAAAAGACAGAAAAAAGTGTTTTGTAGCATTGCCACAATGAGGTATAAGAGGCTGTTCGTAAAAAATTTAAGAACTGAAAGCAATCACAAGTACTAACAAACTTGGCAGCTGTTGAGAGATGTAACTCTTGATTTTCTGAAAAAAGCTTTCTTATGTGGAAATGCATGTGGAAATTAAATTTGAAATGTGGAATAAGAGCAATTAATTAGCATCCAGTGTGGTGTCATCATCAGTTACCTTACATACTATATACCCGTACTGTAGGCTTGCTTGTTTTATGAGCCTGCTAGGTATTTATAAAGCTAGGGGCCTCTGTTGTACATTTTCCATTGTCTAATAGTTTTTAAAGATACTTTTGAATACCCCAGGCCAGTATTTGGCAGTAAATAGGCAATACTCAATTCTGCTTGCAAGGAAAATGCTTGTTTAATTGACTAGCTGTTTATTAAATGGAGCTTGCTCTCATAAACAATAAGAGATGAAGAGCTTAATTATTAACAGGTGTTTTTTTAAACTTACCTTCATTTGAAAAGGAGGGCTTTTTTAGCTCTCTTAGCATGTAAGTGTTTCTCCCAGTAGCTTTTCATATCTCTTTCTCTTGGTATCCTTTGCATCAAAGGTCAGTTGCATATATTGACCCCGATTCCCTTTATGCACTGAGTTGTCACATTGCCCTGTGTGACTTCCTATTGTAAAACTGATGCAAAGCTGTTGTTGTTAAATGAAGTGTAAATGACATTTTGAAGTCTCAGTGTGGCAGAACTATACAGTTGAGTAAAGAAAAAACAAACTAAAATCGGAAAACCTGAAGTATCTTTAATCCTAGTTATACTATGACTTCCTTCCAGTTGAAGAGAAGGCTATGGTATTTCTAAATCTTCAGTTACATCTTTCGGTATCAGTTTCTTCTATCCATTGAATGTGCTTTCCCCCCCTTCTTCCTAAGTGGTTTATACTGCTGCTTCCTCTGTTTTATTCTCCTCACTACAACAGAAGTGAGGAGTCGCATAGCTTCCTGCTGTTGAATCTCGTACCTTTTCAGCATCATCATTTTGTCAAATACCACAACTTAACCTTACTTCAATTTTGACTTGTTTGTTTTTTATGTAATGTGATAGGCCAGTCTTGCAGGGAAAAGGCTACGTAGATGAAGTAAAACTTGCTTACTTTGCATTGCACTCATCATTAATACTGAACTGTGGCAGACTCTGTGTGGGTTTAACTCCATACACTTAGGATGGCAATCTATCATCAGCAAGCAGGATGTGAAAGGAAGGAACAAAACTGTATTATGCCTGCAGCTTCTTAGAGGGTTTTTTTGGGTGGCTTAAGTTGCTGCTGCTTTTTTATCACTTGCAGCTCAAAATACTGATTTGAATACTGCTCTTTCTATATAACTTCTTACATGGGAAAGGAATATAAATGGCAAGGCCAGCTGCATGAGAAGAAAGCATAATGTTACTGAGAAGGAAATTGAGTGACATTCTTTAAAAAAAAAGAAAAAAAAAAAGACCTCCCCCATCCTCTCCTTAGTTAACTTTTTTGCTTAACGGGAACTATTTAAGGATAGCATAACAAAGGTGTCATTGTACTGCCAGGAGCTTTGCTAGCTGTAGCTACTGCTGCAGTTAATTTTGTCTTTCACATCTATTCAGACAAAAATGAGTATTGCTGCTGTTGTAGAATATTTGCTGTAATGATCCATTTTTAAAATTGTTAATCGAAATTTGGACTTGATGTGGCAACAACAGTCTCAACTACTGGAAGAAAAAAGCAATACTCGTCAGGAGGAGCCTTCTGTCTGCAAGTCTTTAGTTCAGAACAGAAGTGGGAATAAGAATATCACCTACCTTCCTGTTCCTATGTTTTAGGAAAAAAAAAGGAAGAGTATGAACTATGCTTTTTTTCTATGGGTTTAATGCAAAAGGATAAGTGTGAGGCCGGATTTTTTCTGGCATTTTTTCTCTCAAGAAAATGCATGGGAGACTATTAGTGATTTCACCAGTCTGTTTTGCTATACTTATGCATCAAGCAGAGAAACTATAGTAGTAATGTATTTGCTAAACTGGACCATATTTTCTCTCTGGCTGCTTCAATATGCCCTTTTCAGATTAAACAAGCTGTCTTCAAACAAAAAACGAAATTTGAAATAACACTGATGAGCTGGGCCAAGTCACTATGCTGATGTGTGTGCACCTTGCAGCTTGATTTGAAAAATTGTTTTCCTAGTTGCTACTTAATTCTGTATCATCCTAAATTTTTGTATCATGAAACAAAACCAAGAATATTATTTAAGAATAACACTTCCCTCGTGAGCCAGCTTTCTGGGTTATCTCCCAAAGAAGCTAAATTAGTAACAGAATTCTGAAGAGAGCTTACCTAAAGCAAATTTGTAGTTATCAGAACACTGTCTGACAGTGTCCTGACCCAGCTAGACTTGCTGTATTTCTGTGCCACTGGCTAGCAGGTTTTCTTTTAACTAGAACTCTCTGCTTATGTGCATGTTCAATCTTCTATACAGATAGTTAGTTGTCTTTGAGAAGAGGGTTTAAAAAAAAGCACTACAGGTTTTAGGCCATCACAGAGTTTGTGACATCCATGTCTTCAGAATGTTGTACAGTTTTCTCTGGAAGAGAAGCAGGTATTCACTGCCAAACATGACCAACCCCTGACCTTACTGTCAGACTAATGAGTATAGCTCTGCAGGTTCATGATTTTCTTACATATCTTGGCTTGCTGTGAAACTAGATTTATGCCTGAATGAGGTTGTTATTGCTTTATATAGGTAGTTGATTCTTATATCCCCATGAAATTGACAGTTAAAAAGAACATTGTTAAATAACATGACTACAACTAGACTGGTCCAAAGACAGACTAAAGAAGCTAACAGATTTGGCTTTGCGTACCAAGCTTTTTCTCCCATAAAGCACACACAACATCAAATAAGCTCTTCTTTTTTTCCTGAGTGCTTCATACTAGAATACTTTTGAGTAGGAAGATTATTGCAATTTGTGTCATTTCTTTCTTTTGCACATGCTATATTTATTACTGAAGGACTTTCTTATTGAACCTTCCCTGCCAAATAGGAAACGGAGAAGATAATTTTCTAATCACTTCATAGTGTTTAAATAATATGCCAATTTGTAGAACTCAATACACACAAATTTTAATAATCCAAAATATTGATATAAAGAACCCTCAAATAAAATGAACTGGGGGAATGCCATTGGTGTGCTTTAGGAAAAAAAAACCAGCACTGGTTACTGTCCAGCTACTTAAAGATATAATACTGTAGGAACAGGAAATGATAAAAACAAAGCACTTTTTAAACCTATTTTGCATTGTTAATTATCATAGTTTAATATTTTAAACAATAAAAAAGTTTGCACCACTTGATGATGCAAGTATTAGCACAAGTTTGTAGAATTCCATACAGTATATGCTAAATAAACAAGTTTGGCAGCCTAGCAAATATCATATGATTGCAGCATCCATGATTTGAATTCAAACATTGATATATTCCTCTGCAAAGAGTTTGTAAATCAGAATAGCACACTCCTGGGTTCTGGACAGTGCTATCCTGGTCTGACCCCAGTGAGTTTGAGGAAAATATTTTTAGTGCATGGTCCCTGTGCAGAACTGCCCAAATCAAACGATTGTCTCCTTTGAGTTCCTTTTGAGGGACTGCAGGCCCAGCAGGGACTGCTGGTTGGAGGGGATGTTGGGAGACTTTGGGATTAGGAGTATCACCCGCTGATTGGTCCGACGCCATTCGTTGTATAATCTACAGTGATACCTAAAGGATACCTGGGGAGACAAGAGAGATGCACTGTGTTTAGAGTCACCGCAGTCCTCCAAGGAATCAACTGAGGTTTGGGCGTAAATGCCTTGAAGTGGAACAAAAAGCTGATAAGCAGCCTAACTGGGCAGGATAAAAATTAGCAAAAAGTGGCAGGCAAAGATGAGACCTACCATGTAGATGTCTTGTTCCCAAAGTTGCTGCAGCAGAGAGGAAAAGCAGCCTCTGCCCCACCTTCTCCTGTTGCCTAGCTTGCATTCCCTTTTTTATAACATGAAAAATCAGACATCCTGCCTCTGTCCTTCCCACGAACTAGAATTATTGGCAACCACTTACAATGAGAATGAGTTTGCGGTACTACCATGCTGCAAGTTGCTAAACTGACAAATAATGTCACTGGCTGGATGGTGAAGGCTTGCAGGTAGCGAAGCTGTGTGCAGACACTGACAGTGTCATATGTTCTACCTTGTAATACTTTATTGCTGAATGCATCAAATTCAAGATTGCACAGATGCAACAAGGTGAGTGTGAGCCATCTGCCAACATGTGTATATCTCAATTTAGATTGTCTTTGAATTTTTTTAAATTGTTATCAACTAACCAATTTCAACCTTAGTGTGGTTCTGCTAAGAGTGGAAGAGAAATTACTTGACTGCTATGGATATACAAGATACCTTGGCCCTATTTTATTAAATAGTTTACTGCTTATTTTAGTGACACCGAAGTGTAGTGAGTTATGTCTGTGAAAGACAACGTACATGTGCAGTTTTTAAAAAACAAACAAAAAACCTCTGTAAACTGGCTTGGTACTTTTTGGGTAAAATGTTGAATTGAATGACAGTTATCATGTTCTTGAGCTGTGAGGGAGGGACCCATGCAGTGAGCGCAGGAGGGACCTTGTCTTGTTGGCTGTTCCATCTTCATGTGCAGCTGGACATGTCACTGATTTTTATGCACTTGTGCCACTTACGAAGGTCAATGCTATTCAGAGGGCAGAGGGTGCCATAAAGGCTGGAGGTAACATGCTTGTTTTGCACAGGTGGGTGGAAGATGCTGCTGACTGTTTGCAGAGAAGTGGCTGCTGTCAAAAGGGGCTGTGCTGCTTGCTTTCCTACCCCTACAGCAATGACAGGCTGGCTGCCAGTGAGGTATGGAGGAATATTAAGTAATATACATGCCTATGAATGTATCATTCAAAACATTTTCCTTACTGCAAAAAGGGTGCTTTTAACTAAATAAATTATTTACCTTTCTATAAAATCCTACTAGGGACAAAAAAAGACTTTCTAGGTTTTTTATTAGATCTTTATACAGCTGTCTGCTGTTGACAAGGGAAACCTATAGAGCTTTTGTAGTGAGCAGTTGCCCAAAGACAGCTCTTCCAACAGATGAATTTATTCCCCCACCTTTCAGTCTCCTCTGCTCCCCGTGAAGGTAAAGCAGTCTGCATCTTTGTTTCTGTGGAACATCATGTATGAAAGAACATGAGAAATCTTTTTTTAAAAATGCACTGCAGTATCAGCAGAAATCATGTAGTAGAGGGAGGAAGGGGGGGAAAAAACCAAAACACCTGCAAAGATGAATGCCATGCAAAATGCAGTGACTGCTTGAGAGGAGTGAGCTAGAGTTTAGGTTGAGTTTTCAAGCAGCATCACCTGAGATTCTTTGAGGAATGGCTGCATTGTTAATCCAGGATTTAACTGCTTGGGTTTTTAAAGGCATTTTCACAGGATATCCTAGTTAAGTTTGACAGCTTGTTTACAACGGGTTTTTGCCTTGCCTGGAGGCCGTTTCCAAGTGATGTCAGCTACTGAATTTCAGCAGATCCATGTTACTCACCCTAAGCTGTTACACTGGATGCAAAACTCTTGAGATGCTGAACAAAGGCCAGATTTACATTGGTCCTTGGCACACTAAACTCCTTTGTTCGACTCTTTAATAGGCTAGCAAGGGGGGTGTCTATCTTTCTAACTTACTCAGATTTAATTTGGGCTAGCCTTTGTTTTAAACGAGCAGTTATGTTATACTGGAAGCTATAGGGCCAAATCCCACTGCACTCCAACCTGCAACTTGATTTTACAGGAGTCAAGATTACCTGCATGCAAGAGACAGCAGAGTGTGGCCCTGAATTCTTAGTTTAAGTAGCAATCTACATTTTGTGTCTGAAGCTTTCCTCTTGGGAGTAGCAGGCTTTTTTTTTTTTGTGTGTGTATATCAGTTACAGTGATTAAATGCAGAGGAAAAGCAATAGCATTTAATGGAGAACTTGGCTGTTTCAGGGGAAAGGATAAAATAGCTTCTTGGATGTTAAAAATAGCATCTCTCCCATTCTCTGCTCACTGGGATAACTGTGGTGTGTAAATAATCTATATGCCAGCTTTTGCCTCCAGAGAAAATCAGCTGATTTATTGCAAGTAAAATGAAGTTTTAGTTTTCTTAATTTTCCCAGGACCTAAAGGAGCATTATATCACATATTGTGTGTAATTTACTCCACAGCACTCAATATATTCCCTGCAGTACAGGATTCTCCCATTTCTGAAAATTAAAGGGAAGGTGCTGCTGAAGCATTTGATGGGGTTAGCACTTCAGTGTGTGGGTTCATTCCTTGCTGCATGGCAAGGGGAGCATGGAGCCTCCCCAAGGCAAATGCAGGCTTGTGCTTTCCTGCATGACTGATAGGTCTCAGGCTGCTGAGCAGAGAGCAGGCATGTCTTTGACATGTAGGGTGCTCAGTGCCATTTGTAAGGTAGTTGCTTTAAATCTCTACATTGACTTTGCAAATCTGCCCTCTGAGAAAGTGTGTGAAAACACTGTCACTCAAGCCTATTGACTTAATCTGCAGATATACTTAAACCTCCTCAAAACTCTTCCATCCCCTACTAATGCTCTGAGGTCAATGAGGACACCTTCAGTATCTTGAAGAAAGCCTCAGAGTCCTTCCCACCATGTCCCTCTGCTCTGCCCCCTGAATTAACCCCACGCTGAACAGGAGGGTTACTGTGCCCTAAAAGGCTTCCTGCCTTGCCCTTCCCTGATGAACACAGTGCTTCATCAGCCCATCCACCTCCTGCTGGTCTGAATAATAGATTAGTCTGGAATTACATCTTCCACAACTCAGTGGACATTAAAGATACTGTATTTCAATTAAACCAACCAAGGTATGCGTTTACATCAGGCTGACTATCACCATATTCTCCAAGTGCCAATAACACATTTCTCTGTATGCTTTTGAAGGGATAAAAGTTATAAAATGAATAGAAGGGATTTTTGCATTTGCATTGTAAGTGGCAAAAGATGGTGTTAGGGACTCCAGCTGAGATGCTGCAGAAGCCTTAATGAGCAAGGTCAGATATGTCCATGTGCCATTTGTAATTAAATCCAACTACTTAGCCAGACTACCCTTTCTAACTTCCAACCAGTTTGGTGCTTGTGAATTATGTGTATTAGGTAAATTGGACAGCATTTGGGTTTCTAAGGCAGTCATACACAAAGGAAATTTCTTTCCTTTGCTTGAATACCTGACAGACCTACCTACACACAGTACTGCAGGAAATCCAATTGCCATCTCACTGCTGGAGTAAATGGCCATCCTGTCAAAGGGGAGTGCTACTGCTGCTGCCTCAGAGAAAATGGAAGCAAAAACAACAAAGAGAAACTGCAGGAGGCTGAGGCAAAGCTCTGAGCTTTCGTTACTCTTGTGCGCTGCTTAAAATTAGCCTGCAGTCCTCTATGGATGGGACGGGGTTTCACTGTTATGAGTGAAGTAAATGAGAGGTTACTTTTCATAGCTTTCTTGGAGCTAGTTGTTAGGTAGTGTGGGGTTTTTGCGCTTCCCCCCAACCTCCCCTTTTCTAAGCTTACTCTGGGCTCAGCACAGGAGTTTCTTGCTGTGGGCTAGTTCTACCAAAGCAGTTCAAGTGCTGCCTCCTCAGCAGCTTACACTGATCAAAAACTGCTGAAAGGGGTCAGCCACACAGTGTGTGGCCATACCCACTGAGGGGGAGAGCTGGGCACTGGCCCTGTCGGATTAGTGGCCATGCCAGCATCACAGGCAGGGCGGTCTTGCCCCCACTCAGGACAGCACAGGCTCAGATGAGCTTTTCCTCTCACAGCAGCACAGCCTTGCACCATTGCACAAGCATTATCCTGCTGGTGTGACTGTTCCGTATCTGCATCTGCTGTTCTGTTCTTCTTCCCCCACCAGAGCCAGAGATGGTAACCTGGTTTTTCAGTGACCTGCTAGACCAGGGCTTGATAAACACTTATTTTGGCAGCTGTCCTCTGGGTTCCCTTCATTTCTGCTGGGCCAACTGTTTGTTGGTGCACTGGGGCCAGGAACTGATCTCAGTTGAACAACTTGGCACAGAACAAGTGGCTTTTAGGATGGATTGGCACACAAGTGACAGTGCACCTGGGTGCAGGATGGGAATAAGGTAGTGATTTAATCTACACTGCAGAGGCAGCTACATTTCTACAGACCTGGGTGTAAGGTGTGCTCAGACATGGACTTCCCACAGCGCCATGAGCACGAGGAATGGGGTAAGCATGGGATGCACCCACATCCAAGGCTTTTGAATTGTAAAATTGACCAGATGTTGCATTAGAATAAAATCTGAATCCTCTGCGGTAGCCAGGTTGTTCACCTAAAGCATTTTTCTGCACTGTGCCTTCAGCTTTTGCACATTATCTCTGATGAAACTCCCTGTCTTGAACTCCTCCATGTTATTTCCTTGTCTCCCTCTTGGTATCCCCTCTGGTGTCTGGGATTTGGCAATTACTGACCCCAAAGGCAAACCGTCTTTCTGGTTTTCCAGAGAACTTGAATGGTGTGGAGTCAAGAGGTTTCTTGCAGATGTAACTTAAACTTATCAGCACAGAAGGTAAATATAAGCAATGCTTTGTACAGTGGTTTACTGGCTTGACAGCACTAATTAATTTTCTGATTTGTTCTTTCCCTTATTCCTGTGAGTTGAATAGAAAACCAATACTTACTAGGGTCCAAAAGAGGTAAATAGTGAAGAGTGCGACAGTGAGTGCAATGAGGCCAACAGCTTCTAGCCTACTACTAAAGTGCAGATGGTCCACTGCTCCTCGTAGACACAACCAGCCAGAGATGGTCGCCAGCGGAGTGATAAACAAGAAGCATACCATGTCTCCAAAGAGAGTCCGTTTCTCATGCTGGGGGCCTGGGTTCCTCAGCCACTGCAGGCAGAATGCAGACAAAGCAAGTGTCAGCACAGGGAGGACGTTTTACCCGAGATGAGTTGCTCGCTTGCAAAACACAGACCTGCCCCTTTGAGGAGAGAGCATGGACCACAGGTAGGATGTGGCTTTGGCTGTCCCTAGAGAGGTCCCATCTGATCTTCCCTCCCTTGCTGCCTGCTGATACACACCTCTAGCTATGCATAGCTACTGTATTGTATGTTCAGCTGTAGTAAAAGCTGCCTTGGGAATAAGTGTTTTGAATAGCGCAGCCCCTGGCATTTGGCTGCTGAGCTGTTTGAGAAACTCCCTTCTTACGGTGGAAAGAATCACACGCTTTCCTGACAATTCGAGAGTGAAGAAAATGTTTGTTAATATTCTGTATGCTATTTTAAGATTCTTTTTTTTTTTTTTTACGTTCTGCTTGTAATATTGGCAAAGCCATTTGCAACTTGTTTTCAGATATCCGCAGGCAACAAGACTTGAATGCACAGAAGGTTACTTTTATTAAGAGGATATTAATCTTGCAAAACAGAGTGCCTGAAAGTCAATTGCTGAAGCGAAGGTTGATTGAACAGCTATCGAGCCCACACCCCCATGTTTCTATAAACAGGATTTTCAGATAGCAGAGGTGAAAGAAGTTCAGCCTACAAGAGTACACTTAGACTTTTTAATAAAAAAACCCTCATCACTCAAGTCAATATTTCAACAGGAAGAATACCAAGCCCTGCAACTTCTGCCAATGTAAGCTGTAGGATTTGGTCAAAACCACTCTGCAGCATCCTTTTTTTTTTTCTTTTTTTTTGTTCTTTGAGCATATAACCATATGCACACTGCTACCCAGGGTAGCAAATGTTTCTTACTGTGGCACCTCAGAACCCCAACCAGCCTGGGAGCTGTACCTATTACCCTAGCCACTGAGGGCAAACATACCACACAGGACTGTGTCTGCCCCAGAGAGTCCACGATCTAAGCAGAGAAGTCAAAGCCAGAATGGGCAGTAGAGATGGAGTGAGCTGTCATAACCCCAGCTGCCTGCACAGCCACAGCTGGGTGCAGGGCAGGCTATTGATTCCCAGCCTGGCCCATCCCTCCCAGGCCCCTGGCTCTGAGTGCAGAGGCCATGCTGAAGGCAAGGGAAGTCATGCTCCTCCAGGCAGCTATTGCATTATCTGTCATTGGCACACCAAGAAACCAAAGCCACTGCAGCTCTGTGCCAGCAGACATGGATAAGGTTCATGCGTCCTTAAACTGTTTGGCCCTCTTGTTCCTCTCAGCATATTATACGTGCCAGTAGAAGTCCTGTCTCTTTAGCTCCAGAAACTAAGGTTGGGGAAGCAACTTCATCCCTTCACCAGTTAATGCCCTTTATTCCCAGCCACCTTGGATTTTTTTCTTCTTCCCTATTACAGTGCTACAGCAATGACCCAGAGGAAAAGCAAGGCTCAAGAGTTTTGACAAGAGGTCAAGGCTAAGAGTGTTGTGCAAGCTAATGAATAGTTCTCATCTTGGTATCCTACCCCTCTATTATAATTTTCAGACCTTGCTTCATCTTTGCCCACACCATGAAAACAAATACAACATCCATCTCCCCATCTTCATATGGGGTAAAACAACAGTCAAGAAATTGAGTGCAACCAGGAACAGGTAGTCACTAATCTAGCACTAGCAGAAAGATAAAAATCAGTAGGCAAGTTCACCTCAGCCTCACCATTTCTCAGGTGAAAATAATAAATTACCTACTTCACAGCATTTTTGTGAGGTTTAACTGCAACACAGTAAGTCAGCAGCCTAAGATCCTTTTTCATGTATGACTCAGGAATTTAGGAGAACCAAAAAATATGTTCATAAACATTCCTTTCAGGATGCAGGCTTTTAATTTGCTTGAATACTTTTAAAATCCTAAGGAAGTGGGAAGTGCTTCATAACTGCTGTGTACTACTATAAGCAAGAATTTGTAAAGGAAGATGCTAGTTAAAAAGGAAGGCTCAGTATTGTTTTTTTCCTTTTTAAGCAGTGTCTTAAGCTCAAGATTATTTAAAATACCAGAATACTGGGTGTGGTGAGTTCACCCCAACCAGCAGCTAAGCACCCTCACAGCCACTTGCTTACCCCCCACCCCATCCGTATGGGGAAGAGAACAGGAAGAGGCTGCAAGCAGAGCTTGCTTCCGGAGAGCTGGTACAAATGAGACATACGTTTACATTTGAACAGCGTTTTACTTTATTGTAACTTTATTGTAACTTTATAGAGAACGCTATAAAGTCATGTGTGAAAGGCTCACACCACTTTCCTTGGAGCTTTCATTCCATTTACTTAAAAGCACCCCAAGGGTACATGTGTAACAGTTCCAGGTTATTTGGTTACTTCTAGAGAAGACTGATTGCAACCTTTACCTTGTTCAATTTCCACAAATAATGCAAAACCACCAGGAAAATGAGAGGAACTGAAAGTGCCTGGTAGTAGAGATTCTGCTTTTAAAGGTTCCTGTGAAAAGGTTTTGTGAAAAGTATTTGTTCAAAAGGTGATCTGCAAAAGAATTGCTGAGCACCTGCACTTCTTTGTGATCTCAATGGGAATTGCAGGTGTTCACCTCTTTCCCAGGGCAGACCTTAAAATGCCAATATCTCCTTATCTCAGGGTCATGTTTGAAGTAAAATGCTGGCCTGCCTGGCAAAGTACTATTTTATCAAGTGCTCTCTTAAAGTGAACAGTGATTCCAGTTCCTGATACAGAGGTGGAGAGCCAAAGTAACAAGACACGAATTGACTTTAGCAATGGCAGCAAGCACAAATTCAAGAACAGGTAAGCACAGTGCCTGATGCACAACCCAATAGTGGCTCATGACTGACCCAAGCAAAGTAACCCTGTGCCTGGAGACTAATATACACCTGATGAGAATCCAGCCCCTCAAAGAAATGTGGGATCCCTCTTCATCCCTCACAGTGACACAAACCAAATGGGGTCTGCTCAGAAACAAAGCAACCCCCAAACCCTGAACTAATGGCTGTGGCTACGTGATATCTCTCTGCTCCCGCCAGCTGTCCATGCCATCCCTTCTGCAGTGGGTGCTGCTGCTGTGATGGCAGGGACCGCATGGACTGCTCCAGCACAAGGGGTCTCCACTCAGCCAAGCTCAGCTAAACGGGGCAGGTGTTTCTGAAATGACCCAGACTGTCCATCCACCCGGTAATGGGCACTCCCTAAAGGGCAGCGGCAGCAATCGGTCTGGGCAGGGCAACATCTTTGGCCATGTGTCTCTTTGCCCAGCAAATGTGTGCCTAAGCGTGCAGGCAGTGGCAAAAGCTCTGCTGAGACGCACTGGTGATCTCCTGTGCTCAGACAGGATTGCTTCAACTGGAAAACAGAGAAGGCATCAAGAAAACAGAAAGCCCACACCACAAGAGGGGACTTTAAAAGTTTGACTCATTTATCCCAGCAAAGTCATGCTCGAAAGGTGTCTTGGGGATGGCCAAAAGAAGGGAGAACTGAAGGGGGACATCAGTGAAGGAGAGGTGCTAGTTAAGCTAATGGACAATGTTGGCTTAAGAACAAATGGATAATAGTTGGTCATAAATAAATTTAGGGTAAGAATCAGAAAAAAATTCCCAGCCTTCAGAGGATCCAGCTGTGGAACACCTCCTAAGAAGAGCAGTGTAGGCTAAAACCCCCAAAGCTGACACAGTTTTATGAAGTAACTTGCTTATGTTTTGAAAGGGTTTTTTGATGTACTGCATTTGATGTGAGAAAACACTGTTAACACACCTGAGGCTCCTTCACCTCACACACTGACACGTGTAACACACATACAAGGATTTGTTGCAGTTACTTCACAAAGCAGAGTTGAATTTAAATTATTATCTGCCCTAGAAAGATTAAATTGAGCTCTTGACCTTCATAAGAGGGTGTACACACTTCCTTCAACTGAATGCAAACCCTAATGCTCAGAAACTTAATGCTGATTTGCAACAGTCCCTGCAAGACTTTTTGGCTATAAGCCCACTACTGGTTTCCAAAAATGTTACCTGATATTTAAAACTGCAAGCGAAACCAGATCTATGAAACTGTCCAAAATCTCCTTTCAGCGTGAATGTACAGAGATGTTTACTGACGTTGTCAAATAATGTGAAACTTCAGACTCCTGAGATGAGCGAATGGGCTCAGTTTCCTTTTAACCAGTTTACTTCATCCTGCCTAAGCAAATGTAACTGGAGACTGGAGAACTGCTCATTTGAAAGGGAAGGCAGGCTGAGGCATCCGCATGACGTGCCAGCAAAGTGAAGCCTTACATTTGGAGAAGGAAATAATCAGAACAAGCAGCAACCAAGGACCAGAACACCCTGGAGAGGCTCCGCCTGGGAATTTATCCAACCTAACCAAAATGAGCTGCCAGCAGAAAACTGCTGTAAAACACCTCTACAAGTCTGAGCTGCTTTACCACTACCAAAGGCCAAATCCTGAAAGCACTCCCCTCCATAGGTCTAACTTCAATTAAATGACTCACAAATACTAAGTAAAGTATGTGCATAGTGTTTTCCAGATCAGATCCTAAGGCTACAACCTGTTTCTACTGGGAAGCCCTTCTTAGTTTCCTTGGAAAATTGATCTTACATAAGTGTTGCTAGAGTTTTACCAGCAGCAAGATTCCTCAGAGTATAAAGAAAATCCATCACACTGCTTTTCAGTTAAGGTATTTAAATAGTTTTCACATACAAAGCTAGGGGGAGAATACAGGAAGGAATTGTCTTCCCTAAATGTATTTCCCTTTGAAACAAAAATAGCTTATTACACATCAAACATACCAGTTCATTTTGTTCTTTTCACGCTGATAGCTCTGCAGTGAATCTTGATGAAAGCTGTCTGTACACAACCGAAACTGCTAGCAATTATTGTCATTTCTGGTTTCATGCCAGCAGTGACCAATATTAGCGTTTTGCCTTGGGCTTTAAGCAAAGAAAGACCGATATTGCCTGTTTTTTTAGAGTGTTTCTCTTGAAGGAAGGACATTTGAAAAGACCAGGAGGACCACTTATTGGCCAAAAAAAATTACTTCTGAACAGTTTTGTCCAAATACTTTTTTACTTGAAAAATTTGTTTTAACCTTTTTCAGTGAAATGTTTTGAAACTAGGCTACATGAAACTAACTACATGTAACTCAAATTAAAGTCTCCCAGACCAGAACGTATGTATGTTTATTTTCAGTGCAATGAAACATTTCGGGCGACTCAAAACTTTTCTAGGTTAATGTTTTGCCAAGGCAAACAAACATTTGACAGCTACTTTTCATTTGAAAAAATATTTATATTTCAGTTTTCGGGTTTCCTGCTTAGATCAAACATTCAGTTACTGGCACAGTGTTATTGTCTTCAGTGGGTGCTTTTAGAAAGGCCATGGTGACAGCTCACAGAGATGGTCCTTTGGTCCCAGACACAGAGGCCTGTCTATTTGACAGTTAGAAACTAAATGATTTGATCTCTGTAACTTTATTATGCTAATGTTATGTTCTCTTTGTAACTGAGTCTGCTCTTATTTAAGTTGAACCCTTATTTTAACTCAAGTTCCAGGGAATATTTTAATTGTGGATCTCTGAATGAGCCAAGGATACTTTTTGAAATAGCAAATGACTTTCACTTCCATGTTTTTGTAAGTGGAAAGAATACGTATTCATTGTAAGGGTGGTGTATGATACACCTTTATTTTTTTTTGGTTTGTAAAAATAATAAACCACAGTGTGGATAGGAACTAACCCTAGGTGGTAGCTAAGTGTAAGGAGGGTACTGCAGGATGTTGCTATCGCATCAAAACTGAATTTGCAATCTAGACCTTAGGCTGTTGCTATCACACCATATTTTCAGTCTAGATCTTGCGATCTAGACCTTGGGAAGTTTGCCAGCTGAAAAACAGGAGTTTGATATACAATATTCCACCAAGTAGCAATAACACAGTGGCTGGTAGATGTGGTCTTCGGTTTCTGGATTATACAACTTTAATGACTAAAAACAGGATTAGTAATTCTCTGATAGTGAAAACAAACAACAGAGCTTGCTAAGTTGCACTATAAAAATGTAAGAAATTTCTTGCAGGTCCAGTTAAACAATATTGCATTCTTTAACATTAGTTTGGCTTACTGCTATTCTGTTTTTGTACTGTTTTTTCTGTTTTTTGTATCCACTTTTAGTTTATATTTCAGGTGATGCTTGTAACAGGTAAAAGATTTCAAGCTGTGTCAAGAAAAAAGATTATGCGGAACTCTGGGAGAAGCAGTATTTAATTTCATCTGCATGTTTTTCAAAGCTCCCATTCTATTTTGGATGAATGTATTCCCAATTAGGCAGACAAATGTATGCATTCAAGACTATCAATCAACGAAAATCATGTTTTACATTTTAAATCAAAAGCAAAGCAGATTTGCTATTGGCAACACATATTTCATCACATTGCAAATGACCTGATCTGCAAGCTCAAATATATGGAAACTAAAGACAAGATAGATAAATGCTCGGTAGTTCTCCAAAAAGACAGATGCAATAAAACTTTTCATCTTAGCACTTTTTTTTTTTCCTAGAAAAAGTAAACTTTGACTGGCTCCTATTGGTGGTAGAGAATGCTACCAGCAGGACAGAGATGATAACCAGGCAGTTTAGAACTGTATTACAGAATCGTGATGTCCAAAGAAAAGTCACCAATGAATTATCTAAAACATAAATAAGCTGTACCTTTGAAAACCCACAGCATCCTCCCTCATCTTGCTAGTCCTTAAAGAATAGCATTTGGCCTTTCCCAAAGCAGCTATTTCCTCTCTGACTGTGCCGTAACTTTCTCCTGAGAACTTTCCTCAACATTTTTTGCCCTTGATCGCTAGTCCTTTAAATTTAGGAAAGAGCAGTTCCAGATGTGATGGTCTGAAGGCACAGTCTGTCCACTGCCCCACTTTTCGCGGGGGGTGGGTTGCTATTACTTGCATTGTTGCTGTCAATACTATGAGAAAGATTTGTGCTGGGGAAAAATCAAGCGCTGTAGCAAAACTTCTCTGTAAAGAACATAAAACAACTAATTAATTTCTTTTTAAAGGAGAGAGGACAGCTTGGTTTGGTCTCTGGATTTTTGCCCATTAGGAATGAATAAAGTATGTTACTCAAGCTGTAAAAAGTGCATCTTGAAGAGGTTATGTTTTTAAAACTATATGGGTTGGGGAGTTTATTATTTATTTTTGTAATACTTTATTTAACTCAGACATACTCCTACTGGAAATCTACATGGCTGCTTCAAATTATCCCTGTGTGACTTGGGTCTCAGGGGGGACATTTTCGCAGCTGAAGACAACTAGGTACAAAAGCATCTCCATCACCTTGCCCTTCTTATTTTGCCCTTTTTGGGACAAGAAGGGAGGGAGGATGTACATACGTAAGTTATCTGCTCCCAACCCTAACATGCTGTATTGACAGCTGCAGTTCCTCCAAACTTAGATTCATGAAAGTTTTCCTTGTTGGTGACTATGCTGAGTCACCATTTTCCTTCTGACTTTAAGAGTGATTCTTCCACAAACTGCGTGCAGCAAATCTGCTGTCTCTTCATTACAGTAATTTAATGCTAATGACTTGCTTCACTAAGCAGTGGAGAGGAAAAATAAGCAAAAAGAATCCCAACAGATAAAAACAGCATGACTCGAAGTCTTGCACAAAATGTAAATTTATATTTCAGTGTAAGGCTTCTGGACGTTTTAAATTATAATGTAAGCTCATCTTAACTACTTCATGCATAGATGTAGGTTTTAGGGTTTTTTTAAATTTATTTTTCTTTTCTAGCATGAACTGTACAGCCAGCAATAGATTGGGAAAAAATGAAGCTAATTTTTGCCCAATATTGTGATGTTTATCCTAACTTTATCTTTTCTCCTAGTCATGCTGTTTTGCTTATGAGTTTTATATTGTTAATTAAGCACTTTCTGTTTGTTTGTTTGTTTGCAAAACATGAACCAACAGATACCAAATCCTGGTTGGTTGAAAACATGTAAATAACTTACAAGTAATACAAACCTGACTTATATGGTCACATAATATTCTTATACCATATTTATGTTGTAGCTGGTTGTTTTCTAACATTTTATTGCACATAAATACATTTGTACTACCATGTTTTGTGTCTGTTTCTGTACTAAGCCAAGTAGAAGCAACATAGATGCAATATGGAAGTTGAAATGAACATGATATATAATACTCATATAAAGCTTGTCTAATTTTTATGCTGAAACACAGCAAAAGCATCTACGTGAATAATGTCACACATTTCTAGAGCGGATTTCTCTCTGTGGAGTGGCTGCATTGAAAAAGCAGCTTATATAAAAGTGGAAGGTCTATAAAAATTACTAACTGAAACTACTGCAGTTTGATTTCACTGTGTTTGTTTTGAGATCCTTCCGGGTTTGTCACAAGGAACATCAGGTCTATGTGTATCAACCACCATATTATAGGCTTTTCTTTCCTCTGGTGTCTGGAGTTTCTGCTGCTTCAGCCTGGGTCCTCTGTGTCCAATCCCACTGGCAGTGGGGTGACTAAGACATAGGAGAGAGAAGTAGGGCTACTCAGCAGCAGCTGTTTTTTTCTTTGCGATGCATCATCCCTAGGCACACTTATAATGAGATATCCATGTGCCCAAGCACACGTCCTGCACACCTCCAATTTCCAGCAGACTGTATGGCGGTGCTGGGCATCTAGCACACAGTAGAAGAGGTGGGTTCAGACCTTACCTGTACTTCTTGAATTGAATTTTGCAGTACTATTAGCCCTGAGACTGAGAGGAATGTGCATGTACCGGTAATGTGTAAATGGACAACATCTTTCGGATTACTGGCAAATAGCTCCTTTTAACCGACTGTCGGGGCTGTGGATGTCTCCAAACAATACCCTTCTCTGAAGGAGGAGCCCTGAAATCAAACGAAATGGCTAAACCTCCTCTGCTGATGCCTGCCAAGTGCCTCAATAGCAACATGCTGTCTAGCAAAGATATGACTCCAAATGGTAGCTCCAATGATGCTAGAGAAAGCTTATGCTCCAGTAGATTTTGTCTGATTGATGTTGGTGGTTTCAATTTTCTGTGCCAGAGCTTGCCGGGTGCCCTCCAGAAGGGAGAACAGAAGGACTCAGTGATCTTCAGTATGAAAAAACCTCTTTTTCTATCACAATCCATCTCTTGCTGCTTTACAACAATATATCATGTTCTCTCCAGTGCGGCTGCTGTGAATAAATTCATGAGTGACTGAGAAATAAGGAAGTCCCAGGTCCCAGTGGAGAGTTGAGGAGCATCAGCCCAGCCTCTGAGCAGCAGTCCTACCAGAAGCAGGGTCATCTGGAGGAAGTGCAACAGTTCCCAGTTAGCTCAGCCCATAAGCAAAGCAGTGTAAGTGCTGAAAGTCAGGTGGGGCATGAGGGGGCTCTGCACTTACCTGCAGCACATTAGCCACCCATTTAAACAAAATCTGTGAAGGCTCAACAGAAAGCAATTCTTACTGACAACTGTAAAATCACACAGGGCACATCTGACACATGTAGGCAGGCCACCAGTATGGAGACAAGGAACTGTAAAGGAGAATATTCCTTTTGGCTGACCCACCTTTGACAAACACCGGTGTAGGAGGTGAAATGTGTGCATTCCCTGGGGTGTAATTCCTTGGTTTGACAAAGGACAAGTCACAGATCTCCTCCACCCAATGTAGCAGGAGGCAAAAGATGTAAATCACTTTCCTTGAATGCTGAAGGAGGGGTTAATCCCCATCACAATGCCTGATTCATGTTTCAGAAACACAATTCTTCTGGGGAAAATAATCTGAGTTAAAAAAAGAAGCAGACCAAGAATGTCTGAAGCTTCACAAATGCAATGTTGAGAAGATGGATCTGCCTGACAGACTGTACTACTGTCTCCTGCCTCTCTGGTTGGTTTTTGGGTGGCTAGCGGATTGTACATTTCTTGGGAGATGTTTCTCCCCCAGACAACAAAAACGTCCTGTGGCACAGAAAAAGGAATGTCTCCCTTGAGAAGTACATAGTTTGAAACTCAGTTGACCAGAGAGAAGCTTATGATGGAGAAAAGATATGAAGGATAAAAGAGGAAATGGAGGTCAAAATGAACGCTATTTTTCCTTTGCTTTTCCTTGCAAAAAAAATCCAGGAAAAAACAGGCTGCTGCTCGTAACATAAGTTGGGGAGAAAAAGCAAAAGTGAGCTCTCTGCATTTTTGCATCCTACGTATGATGTATGCAGAAGGCAGGATACAGTTGTAGATATGTCCTTTGTATCTGAGCTAAAGATCTCCTGTCTGAGTGCACAGGCCCACATCCTTAGTGTGAACATGGGCAACTGCTTAAAAGAAGGCAAAAAGCCATCTTGCAACAAATTTTTATGGAGCACTCGCTTTCATTTCATAATGAACTAATGGCAAACTAGCAACATGGTGGGGGAGAGGGGAGAAATGCTATGGGTTCTGTAGCCTGTTCTGATCAAATCATGAAGCACAGCAAGAAGTCCTCTGCTGCTTCCATAACAATGTACTCAGGGGAGGAAGGAATATGGCTGAACAACCAGCCATGCCACTTACTGCTCACTTTATTTCAAGCTCACTACTGCAGCCTCTCCTGGGTGCTAACGGCAGGAATGAAGTCAGGTATGACATTTCCAGGTAAAGCAAGTGAAGTATCTCAATTTGTTTCTGTTGGGATTTCCTTCACACCCATGGCTAAGCTGTTAAGAAGCAGTGATCAATCCAGTGAAGGGATGAGGAGAAAACATAATACTGTGTTCTCTTCTTTTTTTTGGCTCCTTTAAGAAAGTGAATAATATGGCTTTGGGTACTTAGAAATACTGGGTTTTTTCCTGATGGAAAATCTGCAGGAGAAAAGATAAATACGATGATTGATTGCTTCAAGCATTTTTATACTACCTGTCACTGACCAATGGATAGGACCTATTCTCTGCATAAGATGGGGCCTGCTGAGGAGTTACTGCATAAGCTTCTGTAGACTATGCTCTACAAATGACTTTATGAGTACAATAGTCCCTCTTGACGTCCTAAAATGCATTGGTAAACTCATAATTCTCCTCCACAGAAAAGACCATTAACTATTTCCATCATCTAGTTCAGAGGAATCTTTGTAGAACTAATTATCTTACTAATGAAGAGAACTTTGACTCCCCACCCCAAACAAACACACATACACACACACTCTCTCTCCCCCCCCCCCCCCCCCATTCCTCACTCCCTCCCTCTCTCCCTCCCTCATCCTTTCTCTCTCCCTCTCCCTCCATCCTTCCCCCCCCCCCACCCCAGCAGGTAGCCACTCTGGCTTGTCACTCGTCCAAACATTACGGCGTGTTTTTGTGAAAGACAGTCCTACTATACCTGATCCACCTCCCTCCATGCCCTCATACCCGAGGTAATACAGGGAGAGAGTGCTTTTAGGACACAGAAGATGGGGGAATCTCGCAACTTGCATATGCTTTAGTCATGCTTCAGGAACTTTCAGATTTGCTGTAACTATTTGCACGGCGAGGTCTTTAGATTTCAAAGCACTGTGTATTAAGTAAGTACGAACTTCAAGGATGGACTTAAATTATACTAACAGAAATAGAGAAGTTTGATATCTTTCTGCTTAATTTGTCCCCTTGCATACAATTCATCTTAGTTACTCTTTGTATCTGCTGCTCTCAACTTTAAAAGTACAGCTTCAATTCCCTTCTAAACTGAAAACATACTCCTTGTATAAGATCACAAAGGACTTAAAAAAAGTCAGTTGCTTTATTTTTACTACCTTTTCTGCAACTGCACTTAATTGTTGATTACTGCACTAAAATACTGTGGGTATGGTAGCTGAGAAGCAAGAAAAGATTTGGTAGTAAAGAGAAAAACATCAGTTAACAATGTGTACTATGTTTCAGAAATGTTCTTGCACCTGGTTCTCATTTGTCCTCAGCTGAGAAACAAGAGGCAGCTTTATCATTATTATAGTTATTATTATTGTTGTTGTTGCTATTATTTATTACTGCTTTTGCCAAAAAGAAGCCTCACTTCATCAGGGAATGATCAAGCGACTGGACTCCCCCAGCCAGGGCAGGGTTAGCTTCGCTTTCAACTTCTTCAATTATCATTAGCTCTGAATATTGTCATGTCCCATTTGTGCAAAGCAAGCCTCACAAGCAGCTGTTGCAAAGGAACAGCTTGAAGAAGCTGGACTCTAAAATCAAACTGTTTACTCTGCACTGCCTCAGCATCACTTTTCTTTCTTTTCAGAAGGCAAATTCAGAGTGGCACCATCCTCGCGCCAAAACCACAACGGAAAACTGCTTGGTGCAGGCTGAGAGCAGCTGGCCAAAAGAAAATGTTATCATCTTCATTGGAGAATGCTCAGCCATAAAGATTTTGCTGCTCAGTCACTGACAGCCTGAGAACACTCAACAGCAGTGTTTCTCAAACTGGGACCAGCTTCCTGGGAGAGGCTGGAGCCCCGCTAGAAGCATCAAACAACAAGCCAGAGGCAATCGAATACAGCTGGCCTAGGCTTGCTCTGGTTAAGGCTTAACAAGACTACAGGTCTTGTGTAAATACTGTGTCATGTATCACTTTTTTTTGCTGATCCTAAGGAAGAATGAAGATATCCTTAGGCTTAGACACAAAATGCGCACGCCTAACTTAATCCAGCATAAAGCAATTTTGGTAGTCTTCAATGAGAACTGCTCACCCCCTCTCTGCACAGGCCCCTGACACACTTCCCAGCAGTCAGTTTTATTCTATATCCTCTCATCTGTGAATAATGGCAAAACAAGATGCCCCACCGCCCTTATTTTTAATACCATATGTCCTTCAACCAGTTCTGCTACAGTTTACAGGAACAATGAAGATGCACAGGAGGGACAAATTGTCCTGAACCCAAGCTTAGCATGTAAGCACCTGTGTCACCAAGTGGTACAATAAGATGCTTCTTATTACTTTTGTAAAATGTTATTATTTGTAATTTACTTTTAATTCCAACACAAACCATAAATTTTACATTTTTTTTCCAAGTTTAACAGTGTAAAGACTGTGATCTTGGCTTTTTTTCTTTGCTTTTTTTCTTTTCCTGAGGACAAAAAAACCCCAGCCTGTCAAACTTCATACAGCCACTAAAGCATATATAGTTGGCAAAAACTGAACTTTAATTGATAAGGGAGAAACAATCGTCCAGTTCACTGTTCAGTCTGGTACACAGGCAAGAGGAGGCCAAAAGGTCACTCACAAATGGCTAAACATGCCAGACACTGAGCAAGAACAATTCCTTCTTGTGGGCTTGACATGGAAACTAGGTTTCTAAGGCTCCTTGGTTTGTCACCTCTCTCTCAAAAGCAAGAAAAAAAAAAATATTCCTGACCTATATTTAACGTGCTGAATACTGATGCTTGTCTCGTATTCCACAGAAACTGTTACTTACCTCTCTTCCATCCTCTACCAAGATGGCTGGTGTATTAGGGGTTCACTGCACACTGTTTCCCAGATCTTTGCTCGCATTTACAGTGAAGCAAAACCATTGATTCTATTTTTCTCGCTTGTTTTGATTTGGTTCAAACCAAGGGTTTTGTTATTCCTGCCCTTTCCCTGAGCTCCTGCCCTCATCTTGCCAAGCCCAAAACTCACAGCTTGCTTTGGCTTCGGCAGAGCTGCAAAGGCTTTGTGATGCCTATATAAAAACAAATGATTTGCTCATTAAAACTAAGGTTTCAGGGATGTGCCCCATGTACTGACCTCCACCAACGGCCTGGGTTTGCGCTCCACTGCAAATCTGAAGTGGCAGAGTTCACAGTAGCTGGTGTTTGAAGATGACAGCCAGCGTTCCAGGCAGCTGCGGTGAATAGTTCCCAGGGTCCCCATACATTCGCAGGGGGAAAGCAGGTCTTCCTGACTGCTGCCCTCATGGCAGATCCTGCACATTGGCCGGTCATTGAAGGGGTTGCTAGAGGAGGAGGAAAAACTGCTGGTCAGTATACAGGGCTGTGATCTAGCCTCTCTCTCTTCCTCCCTGTATGTCATGAATTAACAATGTGGGAAACATTTGCAGCTTGTGTACTTTGCTCTGTAGTTAGTACACCGAGCTGCTGGGCTAATGGCTGCAGGCACTTGGGTATCCTTCCTTAAAATTTCTCTTCTGTGGGGGGAAAAAACGTGGAGAGTGAAAAACACATAAAAGTGGCAGATGAGAGACAGATGAGCTTCTGTACCTTTGTATTTCCTATCTCCTCACGAATGCAGCAGAGCAGCCTCTTCAAGAAATCCTTAAATACATCAGGGAAGTTCTAAACCTGCCTCAGCTGGGCACCTCTTATGCTAGTGAAGATCTGCGCCATCACTCCTGACCTACAGGGTAGCATCTCTTATGCTAGTGATGATCCCCTCACCTATAGGGTAAGCTGTCTTCAGTGATCAACAGCAAAGGACTACTGTACCTGAAACAACAGCACCTTGCCCTGTAGCAGTGTGAAGGCAGGACCATAACTTCAGGCAGGGGTGTGCAGGAAGGAACCTTCTGTCCCTGGGGAGGGTTGACCTCTCCTTGGGACAACACCCCACAAGCAGCTCAAGGAGTGATATTAATGGCACTGAAAAGGAGGATTGCACCAAACACATCCCTACTGCATTGCTGCCCACAGCTATTTCTGCTGCATTGCCTCTGCCAAAGCACCCACTTTCCTGGTTGGCGGGGTGCTAACGCGCAAGGGGGGGTCAGGTGCTCCTCCTGCCAGTGAAAACCTGAAGACTCTAATGTTACCTACTGAGATTCTCTGTTTTACAGAGGAATCTTTTGGGAAAGAGGAAAGCAGTCGCGTGGCTTCCTGCGGTGCTTGGGCTTAGTGCAGCAGGAGGAAAGCAGGAGCACACTGTGAGCACCAGCGCTGCTGAACCATGGATCCACTTCACTGCAGCTTCAACTTAGCCCCCTCCGCTGACAAGGCTGAGAAGGTTGATCTCTTGGGTGAGGTCTTGGAAACAAAAACTCTCCCTACCACATACACCACCTCAGGTGATCTCAGAAAAGCAGGTTTTCTCACTGTCACTGACAAAACCTTGTTAGTGGATAGTGTACGGTAGCGAACAGCTGTTCCCTTTGTCCCTCTTCTGGCTCTTTGCAGGCTGCACCACGAGGACCACACTCAATTGTAACTGCAGGAAAGTGTAAAGAAGCCAGCCTGCTCCTTTCAACCTGCCTGGTAAAACAGTATGAAGTTGTGCTCGATGTTCTACCCACACATCTGAGCTGTGCGAAATGCACCAGGGTTTAAAAAAGTTGCTACAAGTAAAGGGGAAAAGGCCCTTTCAGGCTGTCACATCACACATGCAGCAGCAGTTAAAAATTTCACTCTTCACATTAGTGCAGCGGATTGGATTATGTTTGCTGTTTTGTGAAAATCCAGGGCTACTTCAAGACTTGTGCAGTTTTTCTAGTTTCGCACCAGTGAAGTGGAGCTTAATTTTGACCCAAGTATCAAGTCCAGATAAGGCCAAACTCTTAAGCATCCTCTTTCTTGCTTCTAATGAAAACAAAGCCAACCTGAAGCAGGCTAGTGTTTTGAAGGGTATAGTTTAAATGTATATTTCACCACTAATCTGCCATTCTAAACCATCAGCAGAAAGAGCCACTCTCAGTCACTTGGACGATGGCTGAAGCAGCAACACCTGTGTGTGCACCTCTGCTAGAAACAGCTTGCCTAGGTGTACTGGCTTGGGAAGCGTGAAGGAAGTGTGCCGCAGAAGTGCTTGTGGCAGCACGCAGGCTAAACACAGCATCCCGTGCCAGCCAGCACCCGCCGAAGCCTCCCACTATGTATCAGGGCAAATTACTGCAGCTGGCGCACTTGAGCAGCAGCATCCCTACAGCTTGCTTCCCCCTTCTTCATTGAGTATAATGGTGGGGGCTTAATTACATATGTAGCATAACCATTATAAAGTTAGAACAAGGGTTTAATTACACCTGCACCGTGGTAAGCCTTCACGAAGCACACCACCACATCTTCCCTTCAAGCGCCCATGGGACTTGCGGGTGTAGCTGGGGAGGGTGCACTTGAGCCCATGCGGGGAAGGGGCCCGTCCCGTCCCACTACCTGCCACGTACCTCTGCGTGGTGAGCGTCCGCACGACGGAGGAGAGCAGCTGCCCATCTTTGGCTGACACCTGCATGACATACTGCGGGCAGCTGCTGGCTGGGCCGCTGCCGCTGCCACCGGGCAAGGTCTTGCCGTTGGAAGCCAGCGGGTGTGGGCGCTCCGGCGGGACTCCCGGCAGGTGACTGCAGTGGCTCGTCCTCATGGCGGTGGGCGGCGGGTCCCCATCTAGAGAGGAGGGAGGACAGGGCAGTGGGGCGGGGGGAAGAGGCACGTCCCTCCCCGTCTGCAACTCCGCTGCACTGATCAATACCAGGCGTGAGAAAAAACGTTCCCCACTTACTGCCCCAGCCCTCCAAAACCCGCTCAGCAGGGAGAGGAAGCTCACAATGTTATGTGTTGCGGAAAAACAGTCTGTACATCTCATATACATCAAGCCGGGGCTCTGTGCTGCTTTTTTTCTCTGCAGACTCCTAAAGTCATAAGGGATAAATCGAAAGACTGAACCTTTTTCACTCTCCTCCCCCCCAGCCAAATGCTGCAAAGGAATACACAATCTTTACCTTGTATGCTTTTGAACTTAAAGGCTGCCCCTGTCCACCAAGGGGGAAAGTTATGTATCGGAGGAGAAAGTGGCCAATCAGCTCCAAATCCCCTGTGAAAACACTCCACTGCTGCTAAGTACCGTCCATCACCAACCCACACCAGAGCACGGACCCAGCAAATAATCCTGTACAGATCTTCTGTCACACAGACCTGCTTAATTACAGCCTGCGTGCAGTAATAATTTATGCCACAAGGTGAAGCAGAAACCAAAGCTTGCCTGTGTCTTCTCCGCTTTGCTCTTTCTCCCATCACTTTGAGTGTATTTTGTATGATGCTTTCAACCGTGGTAACTGGAAAGCAAGGGTTATGCTGGTAACAAAATGCCTGGGAATGTAAATTCCTGATACCTTCCTACAATGCTCCTTGCTGTGTGCGCTTGTTGGTGTGAGGAGGCTGCATGGTTCAACAGACAGAACACTAGGCTATGTGCCTGCTGGCCTGCTCCCCACGTCAAGTCACCGACAGCTGATGTACAGGGTGGATTAATCCCTCTGCAAAAGAGGGGAAAGACTTCCTAGCATGCCTTGAGATACTTGGCTACAGTCACATGTAAATGCTAGGGGTTACTACTATGATAGTCACATGTTGAAATCAGGCACGTTTTGATTTAACCCTCAAAAAAAGCATTTTGCTTCAGACACCACTGTTACTTGTGTAGTACCAGTACTGTAGCAGGAAAGAGTCTTTAAAAATTAAACATTAATTCACTCTTTTAAACAAAGGTATTTCTCTGGGTATTAAAAGGAATCTTGTCATTTGATCTCATTGGATTTGAGCAAATGGCAGTGCTAACTTTCGGAAGTCTCCTGAATGGACATCTTTGATAGCAAGACTTTGTAGCATGTCAGGATGTGATGGGGCTGCTGGATCACTTGTACCATGCAAGTTTTCACGTAGGGACTTATATTCTTAGAAAGGCCTCTAAAATAAGAAAATGCTTGGCAAAGTGTTTCTTTCACAGGATTATTTCAGCTATTTTCAGATCATGCATACCCCAGAGAGAGAACTGGAGGCTGATGAGACAGCTTACAGGGGATATAGTGTTCAGAGAATGGGGAAGGAAATCAGACTCTGGCCCTCATTTACAAAGAAAATGAAGCAAACGGCTGATTTCAAAACCATTAACACATAAAAGATGCAGACTTTTTAAGAGAATAAGAGCCATGGACTCTCCAAGGAGACTACGGTATCAGCAACATTTTAGTTTTAAAATCCATGCTGAGACTGTTTAACAAGAATATTCAGCAGCTGAGTAGCTGCTTCATTTAACTTAAAAAGCCTGGGCAGTACCATGCTTACAGACCCATGCTACAGAATTATGTATTTCTTTTCTGGTTGCTTCACTGACCTCATTAAGTACAACAGCAGATTTATCATTACATACAGAGTGACAGTCTAAGCCCTTACAAACACATCCATCAGCCACTTGATGACTTCAGAGCATTTGCTAAAGCATCAGATGATGCAACTAAATGCAAAGCTTTAAAGCACACCAGAAATAATGTTGTTATATCCCAACAATGATGTTAATTCAAATTTCTGTGTACCGTACTGCATTGATATCCCACTTTGGCACTGCAAATACCCTTTCTACCTAACTGTTTTTCTTAAAGAAAGTTGGAAGTTACAACATATTTTCCTGATTTCAGAAGAATCATTTTCACACAAAATCAGTGTATGTGCATGAAAGTAATACAATTATAGAATTAAATAATATGTGCTTTAATACTTAACCTTGTGGCAAATAATGAAGATTAATTGTCCTGAGAAGCACAGAGATCCTAAGCAAATCTGAAGTCAAAGCTGGCATTAAGGAATTGTAAATCTTAATATCCACAAAATCCCAAAGTCTGTATTTACACATACGTATGTATAGTGTTCTGTCAGGATGTTTTTCACCTGAAAGAGGTGGAGATCTGTCACAAATATCTTAACAGAGGAGGAAAAATGAAGAAAAAAGCAGGAAGATGTGTTTAGGGAGAGATGCAATATTAAATGGGGGAAGCCAGAATATCAACATTTATTTCAGATGTCAGAAAATTTAGAGAAAAGTGGCTGAATTTGGCATGATGGATGTATGTTTGAAGAAATCTAGTAATTAGCTCTTTTTTTCTTTTCTGCGTTACTACACCCACTCTTGCATGTCTCTTGTCTATCCAAAATCTACTTTAAGACTACCTTACTACTGTAATATTTAAACCAGATCTTCTCCCTGTTCTAGTTTTTCTGCTTTGTCTTTGGTACCAGTCTCTGACTCCCTTTCTCAGAACCTCCATGACTTGAGATCTTCTGATGGGAGGTGGCAAAGTCTAACTGTCTTTCAGAGTGACTCTCCAATTTCAGCACTACCTTCCAAGTGTCACTGGTAAGTATATAGTTCTTGGTATATTTCTTCCCTTCACTTTCTTGTGCAATTACCTCAATCCCATTTTCAGGGTTGTTTAATGATCACAAATTGAAAAACTCTGAGGTAAGAAGAAATTATTTTTTAGTGTGTTATATATATGCTGGGTTTTACATACATATATACATATATACATGTATATATGTATTTTATATATATGGGTTTAAGGGTATCAGAGTAAAACTAAATATATTGCATGTATTTTCTTTGCACCATAAGAATGGGGGGTGGGGGGTGGGGGAAAGGCTGTTAAATTCTCAGAGTTGTTCTGTGCCCTCAGAAATTTCAAATTCCTGGATAGAGGTCAGTACAGGTTTTCCTGGTGGAAGGACATAGTGGAACAGCATTCTATTAGTCACTGATTAGAGTGTCCTAGTTGTGATTTATTCCTTCCACTTCATTCACTGGCTTATGGAGTAAATATCCCTCAGCAAGCACTGCAAATCTCACATATGTTTCTCTTACTTTTGCATTCAGCGCTCTGGTTTACAGACATGAAAAGCCCAAGTCTCATAATAACAAGTCTACTCCCTTGTTCAATTTACACAGTTACAGATGCAGATGTTCACAGTAGTTTACAGTCATTTATGCTATTTCATAAAAAAAATTGCAGGCACTATACGTACAGTTAGTAAATTAAACCTAGCTGTCACTGTGAAGCAAGAAACTGCAGAAAGGAATGAGATGCAGTGTACTCAAGCAAATTATGTGAGGTCATGTTGGAGCTGTGTAGAAGATTCAAGTGCAACCTACATCCTTTGCCCCATAATAATTTATAGGACGCTATTGTAGCAAATGTTAGGGATAACTTACACTCTTTTTTCCTGATCTGCTGGCTGCTATCCCCAGTGTTAAAATGTAAGTCAACACCATCTGATTATCTTGCCTCTCTCTGCCCTCTCCCCCTGCTTCATTTTTTAAATCATTCTAAAGTCCAGACTGCTTTCTAGGGCTTCAGTAGTTATTAAGAGGTATCTGGAAGTAATTTTTTTCTTGACATTATATGAATGAATGCAAATATTTTGGGAGAGTGGCTTAGCCCTACAAACAAATGCCACACCAAACACTTGCAATCTTTGTTTCACAGACAAGCTACTTCTGGGTTTAATCAGCTGCTGATTATTGCTAACAATACGTCCCCACTGAGCTCAACAGTCATTTCTTTATATGTTGCAAGGTTTATAGCATACCTTCTTTCCCATGTTAATATTTCTTTTTAACAGATTTATAACTTCTGTATCAAGAGAAACCATAAGACTCAACAAATGCCAGTGAGCAAGGCACTGATACTCTTATTGAATTACACTCAAATATGAGATATTAAAAATTAGTGTTACTGCACTGAAAAGGAATTTAAACAAGAAACCATCTGCATTCACAATAAGCACCTACAACTGGAATCCTTGTTGCACTTTTTCCTGCTATGCGTGAACAGACCTCATTTCTTAAATCCATAAAGCATTATCTTGCTGATGAGTATATTATCACAGTATATTTTTTTTAAGCAGTGATGCTTTTCTGCTGAAGCTGTTAGCGGCTTAGATTTGCATGAGACAAAAAGATCTTACACTTCAAGCAGTGGGTTGCAAAAGTTAAACAAATATTCATGTAGAGATTGAGTGTGAATTGCTCGCTTTTCCTTTTTTTTTAGCATCATTGCTAAGAATAGCACATATTGCATCTCTCATAGTCATGCAGTTTCAAACTTGGAAATCCATTCACCTTTCTTATTCCATGTTCCCATGAGTCACCCTATTAGTTTAAAGACATGCAACGCAAGCATGCATCAACCAGCTTCAAGACTTAAAAACATGCATGAAAAAACACTACCTTCCCATCTGGAGACATTTTCCCAAGAAATACTGCATTATTAAAAAAACACAGCCATTATTAAAAAAAAACAGCTTTCAGAGATGTATTTTTGTTTCCTATTTATGTACTTTCACATGCCAGAAGAATATTTCTCTTTCCACGCTATCCACAGCCCAGTGTTCAAGATTAAAATTACAATCCAGTGTCAAGTAGAAATGGAAAACTAGTTGTCCTGAAGGCGAGAAGTGAAACCTAGCCACATATTGACACTGCGTGACTTGATAGGGCTGTGTCTCCTACATGGGCCCACAACTGCCTCAGTCTGCCCAACAGATTCTGCAGGTACAAACCAATCTCTTTTGCACAGATTACTTTTGCAGTTTGGCCCCCAGTGACTTGTGTTCATGGACAGATTTTTACTTCAGGACAGGTCAGCAGATTTGGAGCACAGATACATTTCTGCATCATACTGCAACGTAGAAGAATGGTACACCTCATGGAGAAATGTCTTCTGCCTTTATTTCTTCTATCAATCCTTGTTCATTACTCAGAATGCAAATTGTTGCATTCTGAGTAATGAACAAATTACTGCTTTCAAAAGTTGTCTGTAATATAGTTATCAGAGGCTGTGTGAAAAAGGTGTTCTTCACCGGCTTCAAACTTATCCAACAAGTATTACAGTGTTGTTGTGGTTTAACCCAGCAGGCAGCTGAACACCACGCAGCCATTCGCTCAGCCCCACAATCCAGTGGGACGGGGGAGAGAATCGGGGAAAAAAAAGTAAAACTCCAGAGACTAAAAAAGGCATTGCAGCGACTGGATGGCTTGCTGCTTTGGCTCTCAGATTCACCTTCCCACTGAAAAATGCAAAAGAACCAAAATTCTCAACTCCAGAGTACTGTGAAACTTTCTGATTTTTTACCTATTAAGAAACAACACAAGGTACTGTGAAGATGGCATAGCCAGAACCTTTCTAAAAGAGCAGGACGCCCTGGGACACATTAAACTCATATTTTAGTAACTCTGACACACATGAAGAAGTTTTCTGTACATCATTCCCAAGGCATTCATAGCTGGAATTGTTTTAAATGTTTCTCAACATTTCCCTCCACACTCCACCACACAGAGCTGCATGGATCCCCTCCTGGTTTCTAATGGAGTAACTGGCTCTTCCAGTTGTAGCCCTAGATGCTGTCCACCTACATGGGAGATAGAGCCACACTTCTTTCAGCATGTTTCTTAGAAATCAGCTGGCACCTGTCAGCAGATAATTACAGCTTAGGAACCTGGCGCCACCAGAAGATGCCCGAAGGACAGGCATCACCCAGGCTCCCAACCTGCCACTCCTGTCCCCTGTGGCCATGCCCCATCCCTTCTGCACTTACCTCCCCAGGACCCCAGCTCATCAGCTACTCTTACTTTTTTCTCTGGACTCAGTTCCAGCCCTGTTGCATGATCCTGTGTCTGTACTGGGGTTGTTCTTTGAAGTAAGACTTCACAGCAGCTAAGCCCAGAACTCATAATGGGAATGCCAGCTCTCCTACTGCCTTAGTAGATTTAAGGATCAGTACAATTGGCATACTTGCTCTGTTTGTTAAAAAATGAAGAAAATAAAAAGGTACAGAAACTTTCAGCAAAAACATCTTAGCTCCACAGGTGGTACACATAAGACCCTTAAGTCCTCCAGAGTAAAAAATTAATTTCTGCAACCTGAGAATATGAAATAACTCCTACAACTGATTAGTCACATGTGGCTTAGTATACAGGAGACCATATAAGATGCTGCCTAACGTGTTCACTATGGAGGTACAAAGCACTCACTGGCATCAAGCCATCAGTGAGAATGGCAGAGGGGAACCAGCACTGGGACACAGCTATTCTGGGACACGATGACAGAAGAAGGATGTTGGAGAACATTTTTGTTAAGAATCCATACAATCTGTTCAACAGCATTCAGTGTGTAACAACTACAACATCACCACCAAACCCTCCCAAGGAGCTATGAGAGACAACTGAATGCTGCAAGAGGAAGATGTAATTTACCAGTTAAGGAGGGCGGTAAACTTTATACTCCTTGCAAGATTTCACTTTAAAGCATGTCAACATTTAGAAAGTAGTGCAATACCAAACCCTACTGATATTAGGCAATTTTAGTTTGGCAGTTTCAGCCCACAGTTTACTAATTTTTCATGCTGTAGAAAGCATTTTCTGCTCAGCTGGTCTGACTGCAGAGAGCTCCAGGGCCTCTTAAAAACCACCATGCAGTAGGCTGCATGCAAAGTCTAATTTTATAAGCAAGCACATCAAAGAACTGAGGGCTAGTCTAAGGCAGTAGCACAAAGTAGTTCAGCATGAATAGTCCTTTAGAGTCTTCCCATGCATTTAAAAAATCACTGCCCACCCATAAATCAATGGTTTTTTGTTATGTACTGAACCTTGAACCACTTTTCATGAGAGCAATGGACTACCTTTTGGCACTGTGGACTTTAATAAATTGCTTTATATATCTGCACAGCCACTAACTAAATCTTTTGCTTAGATGGTTCTTCTTTTGTTGGTTGTCAAAATGGAAGATGTCACATGATAATACATACCATAAGTACTTAAGCTGGTGGCATTTTAGTCTTGCATTAATAATAAAAATCAGAAGATACAAATACAGTTTACAACCGATCTGGAAATAGTAATGATAGTTTCTTTCAAAGTATGAAGAAAGACATAAATTTTCTTTTCTAGTATTAGTCTTTTCTAGTGGAATTGACTTCCTCATAGGAGTTGGAATGCAAGACCTGTCTGTCTCATTTTTCCTAGAAGACATTTTTGATTACTAGACAAACAGGAGGAAGTTATGATTCAGCATACTGAATGGTGCTGCCAACAGACTTTCCCTCCCGAGCTGAACAAGCTGCTTCCAGGTTCTCTGGAGCAATGCCGGTTGCAGAAAACCAGTGTTTCCACAACTGCCCTTTGCGTGAATGGGCTCCCCGTGCCTGCAGAAGCTGGCAGAACACAGGCATAAATAAAACAGCCTAATGTGCTTAACTGCACCCTTACTAAGCATAATCTGGGGAACAGGCAAGTGTTTCTGTATATGCTGCCAATTTTGCATTTGCATATTTCTGGAAACGGGTTGGTATTGAGAGCCAGACTCCCAGAAAAGCCACTTAATCTACACTTGCCTGTTGCATGCACTGGACATACGCATAAGCTCTGCTGAAGTCCATCTTTCTCTCTGCCTACCCAGCACTCCTTGTAACCCTGTTTCAACTACACCAGCCCACACAACCGGCTGTTGTGGCTTCAAGTCCAGATGTCATTTGCTAACATGGGTTCTTCTGGTCTAAGGGTCTCCTGAGTGCTCAGCTCCCTGGAGTGGGACATACACTGGCTTCTGAATGCTGGGCGACATCCAGTGCCTGTGCCTTCTGCCTGATGTATTAGCGAAGGAGGACAGGAGCATGAGTGGTAAAGGTTACTCTGGAAGGAGGTACTAAAGACACACTGCTCTGAGATAAGCATCCTCAGTGAGGAACGATGTAGTAGTTTTGCTGACAGTCTTGAGTGGAGGAGTCAAAATGATTTAAGTATTTTCCAGCTTCTTTCCCCAACCTCCTCTATGCTGCTTGCCACTACAAAAATCTTTTTACTAGGCTTCCTTAACTGAGAAAGCTAAGAATACTTGGAACTGGAGGCTAAGACTTGCCTGCATCTATTTCTGGGTGACCACATTCAGGCTGAATCCCTGCAAACAGAGGAAGGTGCTCACCCTAACATGTTCCTAAATTCCCTTTTTTCATTGCCACGTCCTCTTCACACTCCCCCTCCCTTCTTTCCCCATTCTTGTCCACAAACGTTCTGCTTATTCTGGCCCCACTTAATGACAAATTTTGGAGGACAATAAGACAAAGCTTCCCCAAGCAGCTCCTTTCCCTTCTGCCAGCCTGGCAGTGGGTGTACCTGGGAAGCAGGACTGGCCCTGCACCAACCCTCTGCAGGCTGCAGCCACAAGTGCATGAGTTATCCCTGCAGCAGAAACCCAAACCCACCTTTACTAAATGACCCAGTCTAAGGCTGGAAAATTATGATTACTGCCAGAATTATGCTAAGTGCTGGGACAGTGCTTGTCTGCATTTCTTTTGATTAGTGGGTACAAACTGGGAAGCCTGGCTTCCCACAGAAACAATGTGGCTTAATGAATAAATACAGTTCCTGAGGTCTGACCCAGAAGAGATCTGAAGGGTGGCTTCCCTCAGCGGGGTGTGGCGATGGCATTGCCCTGAATCACTATTTCCAAGTGATTTACTTACACCTTGTGTGATCCCAGGACATGGCTTAAACTGCAGGTGTTTTCACACTTAAGCACCAAAATGCAGTGACAGAATTAGCATCTACTTATATGCTGAGAGCTCACAAGTTAAGAGGCCTGGAAGCTCATTTTTGCACTGGAAAGTAAGTTATAGATTCTCTTTTATTTTCCTAAATTAGGTCACTTTATACAGATGAGACAAGCAGATTTTGTAACTAAATGCCAGACATGCATGTTTACTTCTTGGCCTAAAACCTGTAAGATGAGGCTTGAGAATTTAATTTCTCTTCAACAAGGGCCAAAGGACAAGGAATCCCATGTCAGTCCTTTAAAGCCAGGATTCATCTCTCAAAATCAGTTAGTACTTTGTTCTGAAGAGCGGTAATCTTTTTTTGCACAATACATATTACTAATACTGCACTTCCTTTCAGAAATCCCTTTCTCTTCAAGTACCTAGGGTTTCATCAGAAAACCTTTTGCAATTTCCAACAACAGCAGTTTTAACTGGATCAGTCAGTGCCTCTGGACTCTGTTTGGCCTCTCTTCTATTTAGATCCTTCATTTCTGGTGCTTGTTTTATCAGAAAAAGCATACTGCAAGAGCATGGGATGCTCCTTCCACACAGCACATCTGATCACGTCCCCTGGGACTCGTACTACATCTGCACACTTTAGGGTAGCTAAGTGCACCAAAGAAATGTAACAGAAATTACACCTACTACACCCTCATGTTTTATAGCTAACTATTTTTTCAGCAGACAGTGAGGGCCAAGACAGTGTGAGGACCTCTGTTGCTGTCAAATACAAAGTCTTGAAGTGTTTGTTAAACACAAAGTCTTAAGAGAACAAGTCAAGTCAGACTCTATCCAAATGTGCTGCATTTGATGGAAATATTACTATTGACCTCCCCTAGCTTTATACTGGACTTGAAGTTAGCGTTCAGCAGCTGTAGGATGAAGCTGAGGGGAAAATGCTCGAAGTTAAATCTTTACGTACTCCCAAGGCCATGTTTTCCCCAGGGAACATTCAAAAATAGCTCTCACTATTTCCACTGCAAGGCTAAAAGGAGGGCTGCTACCATCATATGAGTTATAGCCCTGTCCCACATAATAAATCCCTAACTGTTCTTCGTTTTCTACTCACACAGGTAAACATCAGGTGAATTCAACCTATTATTCCTGACCAGGTAAGTCAAGCTAAAAATGACTTGCTTAAACTGCAAATGGTATAAATATTGCTTAACTTCATGCCTGGGGTTTAGTAATGAATTCCTGTTCGTGTAAAGCTTGTGTAAATGAATTCTTTGACAAATGGCAGCAGTTTGTAAACCTGTGGTTTAACATGGCTCACAGTGGTCTAGTCCACATAAATCTTGAGCAGGACTATGACCAAGCAACTTCTCTGTACAAGAGCTTGCACAACAGAGAACACAGGCAGTACTGACTGGTGACGGAGGCAAGAGTCTGAAAATCGCAGGGCAAACAGAGCCAGGGAAGAAAAGCAAAAAAGCAAAATGTTTTTAATTATTAAAGGGGAATAGTTGGAGAAATGTGGTCACAGTATTTCTACAGATAGCTTAACTAAAATGCTAATTCTTTTGTTCATAGTTGCTAAGTCAATTATTTGCCCATTTTAATATATTTGTTTCTTCCAGCTCTTGCAGTTGAGACTGCACTCAAACATCTTCTCATTAAAAATATCATATTTATAGTCCTCACCATTGATGGAAATACAGTTAAATGTATGAAAGTTAAAAAAATATACTAAAAAAACTTTCAAATTAAAATAAGTAGAACATTAAAAACATTTCTCCTTTTAATAGCTTTATATTTTAATTCTAGAGTTTAGCAATATTGGCTACGTCAGTCTTGCACTTGCTAACAAAAACTTTGTTAGAAGCTCAATGATTATGACTTCTCTTTAAGACTTCAATTTTGAAATAGAGAAACAAAGCCTATTATCCTACCCTGAATACCTCTGTTTTGATGCATTGTAATTCAACCTGCAATCATTCAGATACCTTTACATTAATTTCTTTTTTCTTAGTCTTCATCTGCATAAGTATTTAATATTAAAATTTACTTCCTCTCCAGAGCACCTCTCTCCTTCCTATGTGATGCATCCCAAACATCTTACCCTGTGAAGCCTTTCAACAGTGCTGTATGCAAGATATCTGCATTAGTAAAAGCATTGTCTGGTACTCTGTATTGAAGCCTATGCGCATTAAGTACAACGGAAACTCAAGCTGAAGGAAGGGAAGGCTTCTACCTCTTCTCCCCTAGATACTGTGTTTGTCAGTACTACAATGAGACTGCAAACTCCTTGGGGTAGATTCAAGTCTTCTAATGTTTTATTCATCAATGAATCAGCTGATGACACTTTGTAAATACATGAAACTTAGCTTGCATGTGATGCTTTGCAAAGCATGCTCCAAACAAACATATTTAAATGTAAAATATGTGCTTTCTCTTATTCTAAGACTGTGTGATCACCCACATGTTTCTGAAGGTGCCATCTAACAAGCCCTTCTCCTTCACTACAGAGGATTTAGTCTGTATTATTTTTATCTTGGCAGTAGTTGAGCTTTTGATGGTTACTGATGAGGGAATTAGTCTTCCAAAAATACTGTTTAAAAAAAAAAAGAAAACATTCTTTAAAGAAAAATTACTTAAAATTCAGCTCTTTTCCTTTTCCCTTTTCTCTTTTTACCCTTCAGACAAAAGTAACTAAAAATACTGTTGCTACATTTTCCTCCACACAGGAAAATACGCTAATATGAGAACAAGAAGAGTTTATTTTTCTCAGCAGGAGCAAAATGTAGACTCCGTGGTTTTCTACAATGTTTACATAAAGATTTCCCTCTCAACTTGAATTATGGGGGGAAAGAGTCTTTCATCAAACTTCAAGACCTGCGCTCTAGAGATCGCTCCAGATGTGACAAGCACATGGGAATATTGCAAGTTTTAATTATAAAACCACTGATAGTTCCCATGTTCCCGAAACACGAACTAGTTTTAGATGTGTATGTGTTGTGCTGTGTAAAACTATATGCTATGGGGACTGGACAGTCCCATTCCTTTTCCAGCAACAAGCACACCAAGAATGCTTTTCATCATTGTCAACTGAACTTGGCACTGGTCAAAAAAATGAGACCTGACATGAATGAAAAACAATTGCTGTAAACAAAGCAAATAAAACCCAATTTCTATTCAGTAATTTTCAAGCAAATTACTGAAATGCTGCACTAGTGAATCAAAACCACAAGACAGAGCTAAAGAAAAACGTCATAGGTAAAATTTGACTGAACAACATTACTCTTGTTATCCAAATCCAAGAGAAATACTGCCAAGAAACATAACAAGAACCAGAGTTAGACGTGACCTAGGTGTTAGCCTTAATACTATGAGAAATAAAGGCAATGGAAGTTTGGAGTAGGTGCTGATCTCAGTCGGGATTTTAATCTCTGTGTTACTGTGACTTCTCCACTGAAATCAACCCTGAGATGCAGATTTTCTTGCGTGTCCATGATAAACTTGGTACAAGACTGTGATAGTGAAACAGCTTGATGATGACATCTCAGATTGAGCCAGTGCTGTTAGAGCTTTGCGGCAGTCTAATAACTGTTGTCTAGGTTGTACCACCACCATCTATTTCTTCAGGGGCTACATGTACAGTATAGTTTACCTGATTTATACTACTATATAGCTCTCTCAACTGGTGAAATTCCTAGCTAGCCACTGTAGCCAGATTCTGGCCCCCTATCACTAAAGTAACATCAGTTGTGATCTTCATCTAATGTCTACTACAGCTGCAGGCATTTTGACTGTGGTCTTACTAGTCTAGGAGATTGCATCCAGCAGTAGCAAGTCCCAGATCCCTGAGAAAAATATCTTACTTACTTGCATCACAACAATTCTAAAGAACAAAATAAGAAATATGTAGCTGTCCATTTTGAATGGCCTCTTAGATCAGGCTTCATGCTCATACTTCACAGGAATACACGCAGTTTACAATCATGAAACAATTTACTTATGTTACTTTGGCCAGAACAAGTTTAACAAATCAACACATACCCATATCTAAAGGGACGACATTCATCAACTCACAGCAAATATTCAGTCCCATAACCAATGTACACTGAATATGAATTCTTCTGAAGTTTATTTATCACTTGAAAGGTAACGTTCCCCTTCTTGAAGATGAAGCACGTCTGTCAAACCTAGTATGTGTAGGGACAGAGAATAGTATTAGAGAGAAATGGGCCATTAAGTCATCACCAACATGCTCTGGTTTGGAGTTCATCCTACATGTGTGGATATGATGAAAGGACTCTGGCCAAATTCCATAAGAAGGCCAAGTCCCAGTAGGTCTGAGGATGTGATGATTATGATATTCCTCCAGCCACCCTTTTAAAGCAGTATCTTATTATAGATTCACTTATGTCTCATCAAAGCATATGCATATGTACCACTTTGCATATCATAAAGCATCACTGACGGCACAGAAAGCATCCAGGAGCGTGGAAATGCTATAACTTGGCTGAGCATGTTGGCTCTGTTGCAGGCAAACCTACATGAAGTTAATTGTTGCCAAAGGGCAAAATAACTACAGAGCTCAAAATTTCGCCTCAGGGGCTGCAAAATTCTGGGGTTCCCACAGAAGTTGTGGACAGCCAGAAGTAAAAGCTAACATTATCTGCCTTCAGCAATGCCTTATGTCAACCTACTTTACCCTCCAAAACATTATCCATTCTCAGACAACAATTCATTAAAGATTCTCCTCTGTGGCTCCCAAGCAGGACAAGACTTGCCCTCCTGTCATTGCTTGCTGATAAGGTAGGTAAGGAGGAACACTCTGACAGAGGTGTAGGATGTAGGACTTCCATAACCTGTTGATTAACTTCCATCTTCCACAACGCAGGATTTTGTGAATCTCTGTCCCCTTCACAACTCTAAACAAGTTATTTTCAGCCAGCCCTACCCCACATTAAGACTGTGAAAATTTCTACAGTCTATCCAGTGACTATCTTCTGTTGTGACACCTACGGTCCAGTGAGTTGAGGAGAGTATAGTTAGAGACAATTATCAATGAAACCTAAAAATGGAAACCTTAAAAGTCCTAAACAATAGCCCTAGCTAGGTACTCTAGTTCTGTCTCTTAATCAAGACCAATTGATCATTACATGGCCCATGAAATGTGAAGTTTGAGGATCTGGTTTCAAAGGGGTTGCATAAAACTGGACACTATTTAAAAGAATAAACAAGCATACCACATTTTCTATGAAAAGCACTTTACTTGGTTCAATTAATGCTCAGGCTTCAGCTTTTAAAGCATATTTAAGGATAATCCAAACATGGTGAGCAAACAAACAGGATTGAATGACTAATTTCCAATTCTATCTGCTTATTTAGTACATGATGAGCACTGAACCCTGCTCTGAGTGACAGAGAGAAAAGATGACACTTCTCGTCCCAGGAGGCTTCCACACAGAGATATCTGAAATTCAGTAGTAAATTGATTACACAGATGATTCTGCTGGTTCTGGCAACCAGAAAAAAAGCAGACAGACTATTTTTAGCATGGCGCTTCATTATCAGTTTAATGGCATCCCAAGGTTTATCAGTCTGTCAGGTCAGAAAGAAAGTACATCTTGGCAGAGGGAAGCACTGAAACAAACTTCCTCATTAAGTACAGTGTCTCCTAGTTTTTCCCTATTGCTAGAAGGATCATTTTTCACCCTGCAAGTTGGATAACTAAGAGTCAATAATTTTCTGTTTTACTTTAGGCTATCTCCATCACTTTTGCCTTTCTTGTCTTTGGCTACTGCATTTTTAAGTGGTTGCTTCTGGGTCTTGATATATTTTCTGTACGTAATTTATAATGACATTGAAACTGAAGTAGAAAAACCGATCACTTTATGTATGAATATCTTAGTAGTCTAGTGAACCTTAGTGCATTTTTGTCTTCTTGTTTCGAGACTGCTGCATTGCCAAAGGTTAATTACATTTCCCATACCATCTGGGCATTGTTCTCAGTTAGTCATACTTGTCCATAAATTTGTTCAATTTTCCATCAAAAGCATCCCCAGTGTTTTTGTTAGGAAGCTTACATCCTCCAACAACTCTTCTTCCTTTCTACCTCCTAGTTTATCTCTTACCACAGCTGTGGATGCAGAATGAATTCCTGATATCACATAATTCTATAAAATATATGTTAATGCTCTTGACATACTTGTCTACCTAATATCCTCCAGACATATAATTTATTTGTATCCTTAATGAAGAACATTGATTCAAAAGAGTGACAAAAATTAGTTGAAAGTAAGCTAAAGTCTTGTTCAAACCCCTCCTCAGTGCAGGTCTTCTCCAAAGCTGAACAGTCACATCCTTGCAATAATTAAAACACATATGTGCATCTAATGTTTGTGAGATCTGCCCTTTCTGACAATCAGTATCTGCTTCATGCACATTACATTCCTGGCTGTGGTTACAGCCAGTGGATGCACTAACTATGGATAGGTATTTGTGACCAAGCGTTCCCAGAAACTAAACTGAGATTATCTGTCGCATTGCATATAGGCATCAGCTCATAACTGCCAAGCAGAGCTGAAAAAGCAAAACAGAGGTACAAAATTACCGATCTCAACCCCAAAATACTGAACAACCTTGGCTCCTGTTAGAGCTCACGTGTCTTGTCAAAAGCAAAACAGCAGGAGCCTAACACTCAATGAAAGCAACTAATTGCAACAGGCCAGTGCAGGAGGAGGTGAGTGAGTCCAGATGGTGGCAATGAAATTCACCTGTTTAATTCGTTTTGTGCAAGTGGAAGGCAGTAACTGACTCATCACCACTTGAGTCTTCAGGGAGGAAAAAAAAAAAGACATACCTGCTTTATACTCCTGAACATGTTGTGCTCCTAACCAAGTGTGAACAAGCAAAAGCTGAAGGTCTGTCAGCCACTACCCAAACGAGCTTGGATGAAGATGTCCTTGTATCATCTGGTTTTAACACATAGACGTATAAAACCTGCCAATTCCTGTGGCAAAACTTGAGCCACAGTCACTCAAGTTTGCAATTTTTCATTATTCCACTTTGATTTAGTTAATAGAAGCTTTCAAATCAAATTCACCAGATCAAACTCTGTCTGAAACCTGTAAAATGAGCTAGAATATGAACAAGTGGGTGAGAGAACGAGAGCAAGCAAGCAAGAGCAACACACACATGTATAAAATATCTCAAAGGACTGAGAGAGTTGCCTGTTAGTTTCTAAACCTTAATGGCAGCAGAGCATGATTACAACAGCAATGTCCAGTGAAGTACTTCTAGTTCCTCCCCACTCCACTTGTTGTGGTTCGTGTAAAATGCTGGCTGTTCATATGGGCAGCACCTGAACGACAGGCAGTAAAAGTGCAATTAGGAATTAATTCTATGTTGCAGGTCACAGCTGAAAGCCCACATTAGCCTTGCAGCTTCCAATTACTTGCAGCCTAATATCTGTCCTTAAAAGGATTATCATACCTCTTCAGCACAACTCTAGAGTCACAATCAGTGACTGACCAACCATTCCTGTGCAATGAAGTCAGCTTACAGCTACGAAGTTAGCTTCAAGGGATTTATTATGGATGAGTTCCTCCTGTGCTACTGAAAATACTTTGATCTCTCAGGTTCTAGCACAGCCTAAATTTAAAATAAGCTGCTATAAGGGAAACTATCCTTTTATGCTGCAACTGAGCTGCATGGATTGAAAGATCGCAGGCACAAATAGGAGGAAAGTAGGAATGGGAAGATTAGTTACCACATTCATCTTCCTGCCTGCCTTGGCACAGACCTGTGCAGTAAGTCAGAGAAACTACAACTTCAGCAGTCATGAAAAAGTGGCTCTGCATTTTGCTGGGAGGGGAAAAGTAAGAGATAGGATTCAGTTTCCAACTTCTTAAGATTTAATCATCTTCAGGGGCTGGTCCTAGAAAATAAAGCCTATTCTCTGTCTTATTAATACTCCCTTTCACGCTAAGTAATTCTCCTCCCCCTGCCACACCAGACTCCCTCAGACATGATTTAAGCTGTCATACTACAAACTGCTATTTCTTGTGCATGTTTTAGAAAGGGAGTATCATAAGCAACATGCTAGGTGATGGCCACAAGTCTGTCCCGAAGTCATCCCAGAAGTTATCTTATTCTGTTTTACAAAGACCTAAGCTCAAAGGGAATCAGACATTAAAGATTAATTTGATGGTTCAAATGGCCCAAAAGAAGAGGCTGTAAGGCTGTCCTTGTGGGAAGATACCAGGGTGACTTGTCAGTACTGAGAGCTTAAACAAGCCCTGTGTATTTACTAATTCCAGCTACAAACATGAACTGCTACAGTGTTTTACTTCCAAACATTTTAGAGATAAATGCATTTGATGCTTCTCACGAACAGCCTAGAGCAGATAAGCAAACAACTAACACTGACCTTCTGTCAGATTTACAATTTTATTTTATTTTTTAAGCCCTCAGAAAACCAATTACCTAAACCCTAAGCTAGTTAGGAGAAAACTAATCTTCCAGTCTTCAGCCCAGTGAGGCTTGTAAAGCATGTGGTTGAAGGGGACACAAGACTGCCCTTGAGTATGATGATGTGCCAGCTACAGAACAAGCTCTTTCTGGTTTTGCCGCTCCAGCCCTGGCAAAAGTCAACTGCCAAAGTGCACTGATAAAATCTCCACCAGTCAGTCAGAGCTGCTACTGGAGTATTATGGAAGAGCAGGAACATGCAGCTGCAGTTTGCATTTCCAAAGGATTATGCAAACGTTAATTAACAATGGGTCAGATCCCCGATTTATATGATCAATATTACTCAACCTCAGTTGAGGGCCATTTTCTCTGAGTAAGGAAATGAGGGGAAAAAAAACTTCAAAAAGTCCTCAAAATAATGCCAAGGCAATGCCAAGACAAGTTCTCATGCAGCTCACACACTGATAGGAAGAACCACATGGGTAAGAAAGACTTGCAGACTCTTGCAACTTTGACCTCGCCTCATGCTGCTCTCTTTCCTGAGATAAAGCACTGGTCAACTACAATGAGAACTGGGACACCAGAGCTCAGTTTTGATGACAAAAGAAGAGAAAGGTTTATTGCACTTCACCTGCAATCCAAACATCTTGGATTATTTCCTCTTCCTTCACGTCACTGATGGCAGCTTAATGAAAGAGTTAAGCATCAGTGAGGAATACCAAGCTACAGGCAGGCACCATACTGACCATCCCAAAGCAGCAGTCACCATTTTCGAGCATGCAATTTTAAACCCTTATTAGGAGTTAACTCTCTGAATTGCACATGGACCTGTAAGAATCCCTGGTTAGATGTCTACTAAAATAATGAAAAGGAGAGCTGAACAACTGCATCCGTCTCTGCAGCTGCATCATATTTCCTGACTATCCTCAGACTTTATCCCCAGCTGCTGCTCTCCCCAGAAGTTTCTGCCCCACTGCCCATGCAGATGTCTGGTTCCCCAGCACCAAGAGCATTAGCTATAAGTATTGTCCCACCACAGGGACTTAAGAGAGAAGTAAAAGGAACAATGAAGACAGTCCCAATGAAGACTGGCAGTCACTAAATGGAGCTACAACCTGATCATTGGATAGAAGTTAAAATGTAGGATGAAATCCCGCTGCAGGGCTGGAATATGGTACACTTTTTTCTATACTAGCTTTTTATAAAGTACCAAAACTAAAATGCTTCAGACTGCCTGGGCTGTAACAGCTTCACAACAGTATTTATTCATCTGTGTTTACTGTCACATCCTAATAAATATCACAGTCAATAAAAGTTTTATGCCAGTTGCCTGTATCCTTTGGCTCACCTTCTGCAAACCTTGCCTATTCATCACGACTGTCATCATTAAGCCAGAAAGAAGTCTCTTTTACTTACTTTTTCACCATGGATATTTCTATGCACAGACCACATTTACAATTTTTATTTGTTAATTTTTTAATACATGCCCAGTGGTCTCACAACAGTTGTTGCAAAATTTGGGCAGAGTGATACAAATGCAACAGAATATTAAAAAAAAATATTGGTCAACTGTGTCTAACGGAACTCTTCTCCCAACTTCCAAAGGGGGATCTGCATGGCCATTTTTAAGGTCATGAGCTTCAAAGCTGCGCCAAGTGACACCAGTGGCCATCTCCACTCCCACCTTCCACCAGGAAGGAAAGAATGTCTTCACTTTTTTGAACTGTTGCTTCGAAAAATACACACATTTGAGCAGCAGCTTATCAAGGTCCTCTGGCCAGCTGCATGACTCACAGATTTATTTTATGGCTTTGACTGTTTTTCCACATTCTAGCAATCCTCAATCTTGCATGGATTGCCCTAGGGCATGACATGTCTCCACATCTCCCACAGAACAGCCAACATAAAAAATCAGTAAAATTGAATAGAAGTAAAAGAGCCTCAGAGTCTGTGCTCTATCCAAGCCACTGCGTTTCTCTACATGTAGCCATGAAAGTTAGACAAGGATATTTTGTTCTCAAAACTCAGCAGTTTTGTGTAACAAATTAAACCAGATTAATTCAATCTTAAAAAGAAAAATAAATTTAAAAAAGGGGGGAAAAAAAGATGCTTGCTCTGCTTCCACAGCTTAGTCCAAATACATGAACATAGAAAAAATATTAAAGTGTTCACATGACTATCCGGAAAGCAGTTTGTGGGTTTGAGAGTCATTCAGCCTGGAGCAGAAATAACTAGAGCAATGTTAAGTATCTGGCAATTCCATGGGACAAGCAGTGAGTATTCATAGCAGCAGCTGTGGGAAATAGCTTGTGAACATGTCATAGTTGGAAAGATCATTACATAAATCATTCAGTGCATTATTTTGAAAAACAAATACGGTAGTGAAAAGTTATCGATTACGATAATACGGAATGACAGGATAATATCACAGCTGATTTCTCCTGTGCACAAGTGGTTGAGTTTCTGACTTTGTTAAGAATGCTCGTAGGTAAGATAAAACTTAGTAAAGATCTGCAAGAATCAAAGAAAAAGGATCCAAGATCTGACAAGCATTTACAAAGTGTTAGACTAAATATTTTGTCTTTGCTTTGGTAATGCCAGCAATGATTAATCACCACTAAATATTGTTGAATAATTAAAACCAGATGATATTTCTGTTCTCTTTTAATAACATTATTTTCTCCTCTTTTTTTTTTTTTTCTTTAAAACAAATGTCTACCAATCAGTTAATTAACATTCATTTTTCTAGGATCCATTCAGAACAGGAATACACTAACTTTTCAGGTGAAAGTAATTTATAGACTACAATATCCTAAGTTATTTTCTATTATTTTGTCCTTGGCAGAGCAGTGTTGCAATGACAACCAACAACTTAGAGCAAGTTTGTTCATATCCTGAGTTCTGCCAACAGAAAAACCTCACCACGCTATTAAATAAAAATGAATGACAACTATTACCAATTTTATTATTCTTCCACAAAGAACAGAGACTACTGATAACCAAATCCTCAGTTCAGTGAGCTGTTAATTACTCCAAAGAATAAATCCCAGATCCATGAAACCTCTTATTCTCTATATTGTGTTTCTTCTAATGATGTTGCTGTGAAAAGAACTCAATTCTGAGTAAGCCTGAGAAGGCATCTTGGACATTTGTGAAGGACCTTCTTTGCCATGTAACCATGGAGAAGCATTTACAGAGGAAAAGGTTGGGTGCCTCCCATAAAACTTAACATTTGGCCATAAACTGGCACAGTCTTTTACTCATTTCATGGGTGAGTCTGGGGATCAGTACACTTTGTCCAAGCTGCACGTGTGCATTATTCCACTGCTTAAAGGGCTGCTGTGTGCAATGACCTGCAGATAGGACTCGCTGCAGCCAGCGGGATTTTCACACAGACCCCCTGAACCTATTTTTACAACACACTAACATTTGCCTCCTTACATACTAATTGGTGGAAATTAACATTGTATTTCAGTTAAAAGAGCACCGGAGGAATAAAGGCAGTTTTCTCAAGCCAAATTGAGTTTTATGCTTCATTTTCAGTACTTTTTAGAAACACAGTTAAACTGTAAGGGAAAATGTGACACAAAACTAGGACTTTTGGTCACATTAAAGCAATGGTTATATTAATACAACTTCTTTTGAAGACAGGCTTTACTGGAAAACTCGGGATAATCTAGAGAGCTGGAGGCATGACTGTTGCATGAAGTTACTAATTCACTTCAATTTTAGAAGACCTTCCGGGAATCTCTGTATGCTAAATTTTATGAAAGCATAAAGCATTTCATGTTTGCATACCTCTATCCATGCTTAAAAAGCAGACAAAACAGTTAATTTAACTTGGACTCTAACTTATCACATACAGCTTTTCCTTTAATATCTGATAAGGAGATATAAGCTTTATTCCTTCATTGGTATTGTAGCTTAGTGCTTAACTTAAGAAGAATTTTCACAGAGAAATTTACTTCCCCCCATTTTGGGAGGCTTTCAATATTTTGTATGAGAAGTTTTGTGTTTGTTAGAGAGTGCTGGAAGTAACCTGAGCTTTGGCTGTGGGCACAGGCTGGGTGTTGTGCACGATTTTTGATCTCTTTCACCCGAAATGCTTGGTCTGGTTTGGGGGGGAAGGAGTAGTCTTAATACTGTATCTACCAGTATTTTATTTTTAAAGCTGTGTCTGGTGTAATCCAATGTTTCTGTCCTTCTGCCAAGCACAAATTTTTAATGTCTTTTACTTTATTTTGTTCTCTTTAAAAAAAGAGATCTATGTGTTCTCAGGAACAGTATTTGACCTGATTGCATATTTAAGTATCTACTTATTTTCCACAAGGGCTGAAGTTAACAAAAAGAATGCTATTTTTAATTTTCAGACTTTATATTTTTAAATAATTGCATCCCTAGGCACCATACAATAAAATGTGATACAGAACAACAGACATGTTTGCTTCCAGAGTTTATTGCAACTGAATGGGGCCCAGCAACTTGGTCCTGTGACATGTTGTTGGACTGGCCCAAGGACAGCATCAGCCACGTAACACCTGAAAACAATGACAGCTCTTTTTTAAAGGTCCAGACTGGGAAAAACCCAGAGTATGACAGGAACAAAGCATAGCAGCGGACAGCAAGCCTTGCTCAGCAGGAGAGAGTTTAGTCAGGCGCAAATCCAATTAAGTAACATAAGCAGAAGAAAGAAACAAAGAAAACCGTCCTCTCCTGGTGACCAGCTCAGCATACAAAGTCCAGATATTTCACCAGGAGCTTTCCATCTACTTCCAGCAGCTCTCAGGTCTTGTTTTTTCCTGTAGGGATGCAGTCTGTGCACCACAGCAGGAAGTTGTTGGCCATTTGCTTTCCTAATCTAAGAAGCACCAATATCAAATCCTGATATCAAGTCTTTGGCACATATGCCATCGTGAGCATTTGAAACGATAAGTCTCCTAGCAAACATGTTTGCTGTCACTAAGGCCCACAACTGAGGTGACAGATTTGGCACTGCCCCTACTGTGGCCCAGGTGTGAGGGACCTGATGAGACATTCAGCTATCTTTGGTGCACCACACATGAACATGTACCTTAAATATTCTCCAAAAGTAGCAAAAAAAAAAAAAAGTTTCACCTTTACTGCACTAATTCGGTTCCCACATGCTCACACAGCTCTGCCACACAGGACACGAGGCTGTGTCCAGCTTGCAGGTGGTCAGCTCTCCACCCATCCTCTAGATCCAGCCATCAAAGTGGTACCCAATTTTCACTGGCTTTTTCTGTGTGACATCTCTTTTTCCTAAATCTCTGGCTGAGGCCTCATCATCTTACATCATTAACTTCCATTCTCTTGGAAGTGGTAGAAAATATGAGCTCTGATCCAGCACCTGCAGCTGACCTCTGAATCTACTGACTTTAAGGAGAGGTTTGCAACGGTCTTCAACAGGGCCAAGATTTCCTTGCTGTTAAGTGAGGTGCCATTGCATTGGCCATCATCATCTTACTGCTTCCTAACATGGCCGTTTCTGTAGGCTCTTGGCAAGATCAAGTATTCTGCATGCTTGCAGTATAGGCTTAGAAACCCAGTTTACAAATTTGCTAATTAGAAATGGTAATAATCTTAACAATTAAACTTAGTTCCTTTGTGCCAGCTGACAAAACTAATATCAAGCTATTTCTCTCTGATTCTTCACTTGGTGTTCAGCTATTTTGTGTCACATATTTGGTGGTTAATTTTACTTTCACTGTCTCACACCTTAGAAATTCCAAGTCAGCCAGAAATGTCTCATATAGTCTTGAGGCAGATTGAGCAGTTTTTTTAACAGTTCAGGTGAGATTACATAATGCCAAAATTAAAGTTATGCTGTACCTACACTACAGATCAGTTGCCACAGCTCTAGAGCAGGACAGATTTGCAACAACAAAAATTTAGCTAACCATCCAATCGATCATACAAAAAATTAGTTAAATCCAGCTTTCTGCTCTGTTTTTTCTCTGTGATTCTTTCAGCGGCATTTTCATAAAACAAGGACAGGTGCTTTAGAGATGGTAGAAGTACAGGCTGCAAATACATCTGGTCAGTGAAGTAATCAAGAAACATCTGGAAATGTAAATGCTGTTTGCAAGCAACCTGGCAGGCAGGAAGTCAGCACTTACTACACTGATATTTCTACACTTGATAATGAAAAGGAACTTATCATTGCTTCAACTGTATATCCACACAAATACAGAACTGCAGGTGTTTCCAAAACACTGGCAGTAATTAATCATAAATGCTTCTAAGACTGATAAAGCTGAAACTTAATACGTAGAAAGTATGTCTGTGACATCATCCTAGCTGTGGAATTAATAAGTATCCAGGCCACTCATTTCAAGTTTAGGCACTTAAAACCATAGACAGACATCAATGCAAGTGAACCAAGCGCTGCTACTCAGCATTTCTGGCAGTACTCCACCCTCAGAGAGGACAGCGCAACAGCTTTCTAAAGAGTCTTAAAAAACAAAAGCCCCTTCCATCTCTGTGAGCTTAAAATGAGAGCATCTGCTTTATGTGCCCAGTCATCTTCATCCTCCCGGCAAACATGTCTCTGCTTGGGACAGAGCAGGAAGAAACAGCTCTTGCTGCAGTCAGAGCAGCCTGCACAGAGGCACAATGCCCCATGAAGAGAGATAGCAGAGGTCTGGTTACTCTTTGAGGAACCTCAAAGTGGGTTTGGTTAGATGTTGTCAAGAAACAAAATTGTTGAGGAAAAGATGGGTTGCATTACTGCAGTAGTGGGTGAAGAACTTCTCTGCAGCGAGACTTGTTTCTGACCCTGGTCTTGCTTAGGGTGGGTCAAGTCTTTGCAGGGAGAAAAGAAAGCTTACTGCAGAAAATGCCTAGATGTGGAGGGAAAAACAATGTTTCTAACCTGCAGTTAGAAACTCTTCAGCAGTTCAGACAAGGACATAGCAAGATGTATCAACTCCTAGCTAAAGAAAGAAAATACACTCAAAATGAGAGGTGTTTTAAAGAGGAAGGACTACCAGTGGATTATTACGAAGTGGTTTTATTTGCCTCCATCACTTTGAGGATTGGATCTCTCGGATCCAAAAGAGAAATCTGCTTTAGTGTAATGTCTTGACATTCACTTACATAGTTGGAGAAAAATAATTTCTTCCACTAGCTAAAGCTTTTTGGCATGAACTTCTGTAGGTACTTAAATGAAAACAAACCTCCATTCTCAGAGGACCAATTCTATACCCCTTGCTCTGTAATACTGGAAGGAAGGAAAAGGAAAGGAAGGAACTGAGAGGAAGAGAAGCCTGGGGAAAAAGAAAAAAAAAACCCACAAGGAAAAAACCCTGAAATATCACAGTCTTGCAGCCATTTTACAAAGTCACAGATTGATAAGAGAGCTCTGACTGAATGCATGAAGGACATGGATCATGATGTCAGTGATACACGACACAGGATTTCAAGACCTTGGGAATGAATGTTTTGTTATAACTTAATGTATCATTAGACTAGCAGATGGAAGAACAGAATTCTGTGTGATGCATTACCCTAGCATGCTCAGACTGATTATTTAAAAATGAAGCTGTGGAGACAGACTTTTTGATCAGTTGGCTAGCCTTTTTCTATTAAAGTTTTAATACAAGAAAAGCTGACATACAGTTTTATGATATCTGGTTTTGTTTAGAAGTTATAATGTAGTTCCAGAATAGCATTGGAAACTATGAACTGCATAGTTGCTTGACCATAGCTTGTTTAAAAGAACAGGGATGACTTAAACTTAACAGTATCTCTTTCTGAATGCACTGCTTCACTAGAATATCCCAAGCCAGTTCTGCAGAAGCAGAAGTGCATTCGGATGTGTGATGCAGAAGAAAGCACCAAGTACTTGTAACCCATTTGCTTATTCCCATCCTTGATAAATGGCTTCTCTGAACCCATAGTAGTAAAATCAAAAGATTATTTGTTTAGCACATCTCACAAAATTGCAGAGAGATCTTGTTGGCTAAATATAGTCAAGTTACTTGAGAAATCCCTGTGGACAAGGGCTGCTTTCTGGGGGGTTCTACTTCCACCAACTGAATTCCAAGCACTCACACAAAGCTTTAAGTAGTTCAATACTATAGCACGTATTTATTTAACATAACTGAGTACAACGTATCCAGAAGACTCTTCTGACAATCCCAAACAAACTCAGAAGCACTGAGTTTATATCTGTGTACTGGTACACAGCCATATGCCCACACTAACATTGCAAAAAACCCTCCCGCACTTAGTTTTGTGTAACTTTGCACTCCCAAAATATTGTTTTCTCAAGATTATTATTGGGCCAAATAAAGAGTTCCTATTTATGTTGTTAACACATAGGTAACTGCTTATTGTACAAAATTCAAACCCATCCTCTCCTACCTAGAGGTACCATTTTCTACTGGGAGAGGATCTAATACTCTCATCTGTCTGATACTTTGGGCATGTGTCTTCTCCAGTCCTTTCACATGAGCTTCAGAAACGTACCCAAGTGGAAGTTCTTTGTAATTCTGAGCAGATGAGATGGTTACCAAATACCAGATGACAAAGGACACCTCAAAACTGAAAAAGAATCTCAAGAAGTTTAGTTTAAGTTTATCATTAACGTCCACAGGAAGTGTTTCCTGCCCATGTTAAACAGAATCAAGAGGAGAGCATGTACAACTCCATGGAGACTCTGAACTAAAAAAGATCAGCGTGACAAGTTTGTTTCCCTACCCACCCTCACAAATTTTGAGCATTTAAGAAGCATACTTTTGCAGTTACGCATATTGCATGAGCAGACACAGCGTAATGGAGCCTTTACTCTAACAAAATGCAGACGATTAGATGACACATAGGTAGTCAAATTTACATAGGCTTATACATCACTATTATTTCTCTGTCTGGTCTTCAGCTTTGAACTTTCAAATGCTGCAGCTACCAGTAACTGTGATTTCTGTCTTTTAAAGCTACTACATTTACTTTCACAGAATCTTGACACAACTAGCATGAAAACTTTGCAAGGAGATTTCAAAGCTTAGCATGCCTAAAAAAAGAGCACTTTCCACTCCCAGAAACAGCCTCCTGTTCTCTCCCAGATATCTTGGTAGACTGTGTATAACCCATTTTCTTTCATATAGTGAGGGTTTAAAAGAACAAATACAAATCCTGTGTACAAAGGCTTTACTGTCCAAACCACAGCCACATACTTCAATATCTGAAAAGCAATGTATACAAAGCAAAATCAAGAAGCAGGCATCACCCTGTATTTATTTTCCTTCCTTTTCTCTAAACTCAAAATGACAATTCCTGTGCCATAGCTCTCTGTGTACCTTTGGATGCTAGCAGTTCAAAAACAAACCCATGCTTCCCTGGTAACTTTTTTTTTTTTTTTAAATTTCTCCGTGCTGCTTTATAAATTAAGTACCTTTAAAACTTTGGAAAATGTGCCTGTGAATCCTCTGCAATGACTAATTGTGCATACAAACTGTACAGCATGCAAACTTATTCCCATACAGGCATTCAGATGGAGAAAAACTAATTCACTGTGAGTTACATCACTCTTCCAGATAACTCAGGATTTTGAAACAGCTTACTCCTATATAACTTTTCTATCACTTCTAGCTCACAGATGTCTTAACTAACAGCTCACTGAGTTTGGTTATAAGGTGACCCAGAAAGGACAGAACTGATGAAACAATGGAATATGCTCTTCCAGCTGGCAGCACTTTTATGTTCTTTTTGGATCCCTAGCTTGTATTAGTATTTAATAAAAAATAAAAAAAAAACAACAACTAAAGATCTCTGTGCTGCACCCACATATATGGTAAAGGGAGAGGATGTTAGCTGCAATCTTGTTCTATTTCATTAAACACCTTAAAAATTTGTTATCCTTTTCCATCTTTACAGACTTCTCATCCTTTTAGTAGAGTCACAATCATCTCAGCATTTACTGCTGCCTTCCTCGATATTCTTAAGGCCCTCACTTGTGCATGTAAATCCCTATCTCCTTGTTAGTCATTAATGCTGCAATTTTTCTTTCAGCTGAAAGGATTAGATGAGTGACTCCATTAAGAAAACTGCATGGCCAGAAAGAGTGCTATAAAAATGTAAAAGACAAATGTAGCATTCTCTGTCCTAGAGGGTAAGTGCATCTCTTACAGTGCTGTCTGTAGAGCTTGGTTATTTTCCTTCCTACCGAGGAAAATGAAAAAAGATCCCACCTTCACCACTAGATATTCTGCACAGTCACACCATACCCGAAGTATTACACCAAAGCTGTTCACGTCATACCACCCCGACATAACAAGCCATGTTAGCCAGTCTGAACAGCAAATTAAAACCAGTCCTCCCTGCTTTTTCTCGGCCTCCTCACAATGTCTCTTACCTGTCCATAATTCACCCCTAAAGCCTCACAGCACGTTTTGGAGCCTATTGTTACAGCCTACTGTGCATCCAGTAGCAATCAAGGTGATCTATTGTGCTAAGGACTACGCATATCACACAGATGACTGCATGACAGCTCCAAGTTACAAAATTAAAAGTAATGTAAAGTTGTTTAACATCTTTTTTTGAAAAAAGCTGCAAAACCTTTATTCTATTAACTGAGGCCATAAAGATGCATTCCAGCAAATGAAGAGACTCCCCTGCTGTATAGAGCTCACCTACTGTACATGCTTGTCAGCATAAATTTCAGTAGCAGAAAATTACTGAATGCATTAGGACTTAATTTACTGTCTCATCTTCTACCTTCCATATAAGCTAGCCACTGAGCCAGCACACATGGCAGTAACTTACATACAGCATGACTTAGAGGCCAAGCTCAGAAGTGTATTTTCCAGCAACTGAATGAATCTGCGCTGAGTCTCATGCACTGTGACCACATCCCAAAAGCACTGGAAATACACTTTAGCTGTTAAAAGCCTGATATTAAATGCTTGCATGTATTTAAACACACAGAGGTGCTGTATGGTGGTGGGAATGATGGGAATTTAACCAGAAGAACTCACTCAGAACTCTGCCAGGTCACTTAACAACAAACATAAAAGGCAGTGAGTTGTTACTACCAATGGCCAAAGGCTTTTTCATAAGAATAGGTTGTTAACCTTTATTTTTAATTTGTCATTTAGACAGCAATTTTCACTTGCCATGAGCTACCTTGAGGCCTACAGCAGGTATAGCACTCTTTATTATTTCCTACCCTGAAACGTTTAGCAGTGCAAAAACTACTGAACAGCCAGTAGTAATGCTTTACTCTGAGATGGCTATATTTTTTAAAGAAAAGTTCAGATGAAAAGTTCAGATGAAAAGTTGCTATACATACTTATGAGAAGACTACACTGTAAAACAAGCTCTAATCCTCAACAGTGTCATTCTTTGCCTTTCACTTCTTTGAAAGAAGGAGAGAAAAATCCCAGACACAAGGTAAAAAAATTGGTTCTTTTAAAGTATACTAAGCATGTGCAGTATTATCTCCCCTGATTTTGATAGGCCAGCACCTGGTGAACGTCAGCACCTCATTCGAAGGGACAGTGAAACACAGTTATTCTGTGCTACATCCCTACTCAGCAGATGAGCAAAAACGAAGCAATGAAGTTTTATTTTCTCTTGTGGAGAGGAGCACTGAGCACTGCCACACCTGAACTTTCCCCTACAACACAGAGAAACAGGAAGGTACTTAAAAACAACCCAAAGTACTATCAACAACACAGTTCTCAGGACTAGTGGGCACTAGGAAGGGTAGGACTAGTGAGTGACTTGGGGACTCATGACCCTGGTTGCTATGTGCCTGGAAAGCAAGCTCCCAAAGCAGCTAGAATCATCTCTGCTGCCATTACTGTTGACATCTTCCCCGCTCTTCATTTAATGGTCAAAAATCCTTAAAAGAATTCCAAGGTTAAAGGCTTCTTTGTAACTTGTTGAACAACACAGTGTAAATCACTTCCTTCTTTAAATCAGAAAGAGGTGAGTAATTTACTTTATCACCTTGGCACTTTTCACTGCTCCTCCTGGCTTTACCTTTTTTTTGGGTGGTGGTGGAATGGATTTTCCCCAGTTGAATTCAGTGTGTTTCATCTTTTCCTTTTAGAGATACACAATTTTTGCACCCTCTCTTTTCCCTATTCACTCCTGCATCTCAAGCTTAAACTTTGTCTCCGTGTGCTATAATTCTCTTTTGTAAGGTATCTTCTCTTCCTCTCTTATCTTCAGCCAGCTATTCTCTCCTCCCATTTCCCATACATGCTGCACACAGAAGAGCTACAAATGGTGGCATCTAAGAACAAGGGAGCTCAAGCAACTCAACTAATGAGAAAACAGGGGTTTGCAGTTGTTTGGAAAGCTAAGTCTCTTTCCCACCATCTAGTTCTAGGAAAAGAGCAAGATACTAGGTTTTCAGTTCACACTGTATCAATGGATTTTTTGCTGTATAAAGTTCTTTTCCATAAACCTCCAGCCAGGAAGGAGAATTTCCTAGGAAAAAATTAAACCTCTGACATTGTGACTATTGCAACACAGACCATTTTTTTCTCCCCCCTCCCTCTTCCATCACAAAATCTTCTGGTTGCCACAGAACGGGGAGGACAGGTCTCCACCATGCTGCCTTTCCCAGGCTGGTTTTAATCACTCTCCCTGTGAATAATTAGAAACAACCAGAAACTTGCAGCTTCCGCTGATCTTATTTCAGCTTAACGGTAGCTCCACACTGGTCATGTTAGAGGAGGACACAATGAGCTGGAGAAACAGGCAGGGTAACGACTGGCCTCTTGTCTGGCTTGCTGCTGCCATCACGTTTCTAACATGCAACTCCTGTAAATCTTCATTGTTGCTTAGTTAATATCTTACAGAGATGTTGGGACGGAATGAGCTGGGCTCAGAAAGGTGTAACTGCCTGACCTCATCACACAAGAAAAGCAATCTCTGCAAGCACAGAAAGCATTCTGACAAATCTTTCAACTTTAAAAAGTTATCCCCTCTCTTTTCTTTTTCATAAGCTACATGTGAAAGTCAGAAGACTTTTAACACAACTGAAAGATTCTGCCCGTTGCTACAGTAATAACAAATGTTAATGCTTCCAGGCAAAACAGAGTTAAAGCAAGACTGAAATTACCCAGACTTAGGATTGACACACAAGGCTGCCAGTATGGATTTCAGCCCATTAAAAAGATGCACAAATGACAGGAAAATGTGTTGATGCACTCAGTCTCTCTTTTCACATAGAAAGACCCAGCTTCATCACCATTAAAGTATTTACCTCTGCTTTTAGAAATATTAGACATTTGACTTCTCTGTTTCTGAATCAGGAAACCTCAGCAAGCTAAAAAAACCCTACTTTGACGACAACATTTTAAAGATGAAACCCAAACAAATAAGAGGCAAAGGATTTTAAACACTGGGTTTGGACTTCTTAAATCTAATAGCTTCTAATAAAAAATAAAGGACACAGAGACCTCTGTGAAAGACACTCCTCCTTGTTCTTGCAGGCAGAGGCTGACCAAACTCTTACTCCAATTTATGAATATTTCAATGAACCCTCAGTGAGAATGAAAAATACAGGAGGAGGCTGAAAAGAAGTATCACATCTACATCCCAGATGCTTAATAAAAATATTTTCAGGCATAGAAGGTGAGGAGACACAAAATGCATCCTTTTTTATTCTTTAAGCGTTGTGTCTCCATGTAGAGAGAATTCCACTTTTTTTGGTAGCGGGTACTAAAAATCTGCTGCTATCTCCTGCCAAGCTACTCACCTGCTACCCACTCCCCCCCCAAAAAAAGCTGGAGGAGGACCAGGACTTTATGGAAAATCAAGAATATTCCCATTTCTGTTGCACAGTTCTGTTTTTTCAATACATTGAGACAACCTGTAAATCAGCTTAAAGTTATTTAATGTATGGTTTAAAGACAAATATACATGTCTGTATGTGTACACACACACCCACACACAGAGCACAGCTTCTGGTGGGACCCTAGAAAACCAGGAAGAAATCAGTACTCTTCCTTCAGTCCAGTGAAAACAGAGAGAACCCTTCCAAAAGATGCACCTAAAAATCAGCTATCCCTTCTGAAAAAAACAGTCCTCCAGGCTTGGTTTCACTCCACCTGAAGTCCTGTCGTAGGATGCAGGAATACCACACTACTTCCAGATTTAAGATAAATTATTTTACAAACAGTGTAAAAAGATGAAGCATTGAACACTGTTGGCTTTGATTACTTGTTTCATTCTTTATCTAAGGTTACATACTTAAAAAAAAAAAAAGAGGGGGAACAAACAACAGAGAAAATCAGCATCAATTTACAATTTTAATATTGAGTAGTGGTTAAAAAGAACATTCATTCACAGTTCTTGAAGGTGGAGTTTTTAATTATTCATATAAAAATTGCTACTTTCTTTATGAACAAATACTGGACTATAACCACCATTGATACTTCTCTGCATAATCCCTTACGTGAAAAGTAGGTATAACACACTGCCATTTAGCACTTGTCAGAGTGATTACAAAGACGCAGGTAGTCTGTGAATTAAGTGTCATACTTTTATTTAGAGGTACTCTTTTCAATTCCATGTATCTGTTCTTAGCATGTTTCCTCCCTTCCTTAAATCAGATCAGACAGCTCTGTATAAATAAAACATGATAATCCACAGACGCTAAATGCTCAAATGTCAATGTACAAATATTGTGATTTGTTTCTCAAACTCTGACAAAACCTGTCAGTGTGTTTCTTCAAGAAATATTTTTATTATTAAAAATAACAAAAATAATTTGCTATATGCTGCCTTTGATCCACATTCCTATCTGAGTGATTTTTTGATAGCAGCAGGGCAATGGAGACACAGCGGGGAACACAAGATATTGCTTAAGGGTGCAGTATTTTCCCCCCCAAGGTTACAAGTCACACCATCTTACCAAACACAAGAAAAATGAGCCTTTGGAAGGAGTCTGATAAAAAAGAAAAATTTCCAAAATCTCTCTTCCCTTGCAAAAGCAGAACAGACCCAAAATCATGGAGTAGATACAGGTTCATATCATATCCAAGACACACGTAGTACTAAGGTCCAAGACTTTGCTTTGGGCCTTTCCTGATTTTTTTTTTTTTTTATTTCAGCATATATACTGAGAAACTCAGCCACTGCTGTGAATGCCAGTGAATGACTGCTTTCTTAATACTGTAAATTATACCTGTAAGAAAACTGAACAAACCAACACTGCATTTGTTGTGGTTTGGCACAGCTTCACTTTGGCTGCTTCTTCTGGATGGAGCTCAGGGTTTGGAGAGCTGCCAGTAGCGCTGATAAAGTGAACCAAACCATAAAACGTAACACACAGGGGAAGAACAAAATTCACTTGCCAAGAAAATGCTGTTGGCAACAGCACAGCATCCTCACGTACTCTTTTAAACACCCTTATATTATTGCATAACACTTTAAAAATCTTTGATATGGTATAAAATTTTCTTTCTTAAATAACAAAAATTAACAGCTGACAGCTACTTCCGTTATTGTTTTCCCCCACATTCATTAGTGCTATCTTATTTTCCTTGTTAAATACATTCCCCAGAGTGACAAATGTGCCTAGCAGAGTGCAGGCTTAACACACCAAGCTAGCATAACTCTCCTTAGATTCTTCTGTGTACTAACGACCATTCAGAATTGATTTATAGCTTCTGCTGGTGGTGTTTTATTCACACCATGTGGAATACGGAGAAGCCATGTACTTAACTTCCCGTGAAAACACTCACAGTTCTAGAAAAACTGTTTATTCAGCATAAAAGAGGAGCACTGGTTCCTCATCCAACACCTACAGTGCGATGAAATGGCTCTATTCCTGCTACTGAGCCAGAACAGTCAATACAAGCAAGCAATTATTTTTACCTCTGCATATCGTGCAAGGCTAATTACTCCACCTTTGGCTCTTTACAGATCTACTACAAAATTCCAGTCAGAGATCCATAAACAGATGTAACGGAACACCATCACGTGCATGCTCTCGCTTATTTACAATTCTAAAGCCTAGGATTTCCAGGTGTTATTCTTGTTCCTGTAAATAACTCGAAACAACAGCATTCTTATCTCCCTTTTGGTAACCAGTCATATACTTCAACAATTTGTACTGAATGACCATTAGCCAAGGTGCATCAGATTAAAGTAGTACCCAAAATACTTTTGGTCACAACTGCTACAGCAGGAGATTCTGCTCTTGTGCCCTCTGCACTGGAGTATGCATCATGACAGTGACACAAGGGAGAGGCGTATACAGCTGAGATTCAGAAATCAGTTCACTTCTTAAAAAGTCGTCTTTTACAAATTTATATTCAAAATGCAGTAAGAAAATAATTGGCCTCGAGACATGGCAAATACTGCACCAATCTTTCCATTTGCTCGCTGCAATAGGATAACAAATTTAATAGCATGTCCATCTGGAGTTCACCTTGCACATGTGCTGAGAAGAAATAATTAAATCTACAAACCAAAAGCTTAACCCTCCCATATAAGGATTCCGTGTACGCTTGTGACAGCCTTAGAGAAGAGGATATTATTGTTTGCTTACCAGGAACGTTCCTCCCTTCAAGTAAAAAGGCCCAAATATCTAACTGTAGTTCTGGCACCCACCAGCAGTTCGGGACAGAGGTAGTGTATCAAGCAGCTGTCCAGGAACATGTCCCTCTTGACAAAAAGCAGGTCTGCTGGGAGAGCTTTCCTTTATCTACAGGCTTCCTCTCTAGCTGACCAAATCCCCACTCTGTGATGACCCAGTCTTACCTGTTGTCACCGTGAACAGACCTACTCCAGATGGCTGGAGTTTTACATACATAATAATGAATTCTCTATAGATGGTAGCCTGGATCCATGACCACATTAAATGAAGCAGACATTATGTTTATATTTCTACTCCTCAGTCTGGAAAGGTCCACAGATCCATACCTGGATTTTATCAGAAGCAGACAGCTATAGAGGACAATTTTTCCCCCAACGGATAATGAAATAAATTCTGCTTTCTGCACTGCTTCTGACAGGATGAGGCACTAGGATATATTACAAAAAAGGTTTACTCATCAGCCTTGAAATGTTCCAGAGTAGGTTTCCATCTTGCCAGTCTGTTCTGACACAGTGTGCTTTTCGAACCCAAAAACCACATCAATACCTTTTGTGAGCATCTTGAGTTCTCAAAGAGGCAGACCAATAGCATCAGCTACCTTGGATATTCACCATCAGATTTTCCTCAACCTTCAAAGGCTTTTTGTCTCATTTCAGCTAAACAACAGAGATAAATGATAAGCTCTTTCAACCTGCATTTATTTATTTTTCCAGGTGTAACTGAACAGCCTTTGTGTACGGCTACAGAGCTCTGCTTACAAGAGTCAAAGACGTTAGGACCACAGTGCTATCTCCTATTATCTATCGTATATGCAGTTGACTTTATGAGTGAGTGCCATGTTCATTTGTCAGCATGAAAAATGCAGTGCGAAGGCTCTGCAGACAGCCTTTCGTTCTTGCCTAGCCAACACAAATTATTGGAGTTTGAAGTCAGGGATGCTGGTAGCGGCTGATGCTAAAAAGCCCTGAGGGGTGTGGATGGGGAGACCACCAACAACAGGAGAGAAGAGGAAGGTAAGGGGAAGCAGCAGAGAAAGCAGGCAAGGCAGATACAGAGAGAAAAGGAAGACAATGAAATGGCGATCAACCTGGAATTACAAAAGCCAAACCAGAATTCAGGGAAAAAAAAAAAAAGCAAAGCTTTTTCTGGAAGGGAGAATACATTTGTAAGACTATGAAAATAAACTGAGGGCTGGTAAAGTTTAAAAATCAATAAATGCTCTTCTGTCCTTGTTAATGACCTTTTCAAACTCCTTTCTGAAGTGAAGCTTTGATCACAATCATTTTGTGTAGAAGACTGAAGCAACCTTGAAGCTGAATGAACTGTGCAACTACTTCAGCATAGGAAAGTAAAATGCGAAGCTAGAGAAAAGACAAATCATTATTCCCTTTGGCTATCATTAAGGAAAATCTAGTGACTGGTGATCACTGCCAAAAGGGATAACAATCTACCAACAGATGTGTCATTCAAGCTACCTGAAGTAAATCAGCACACCTGGTTTGACTTTAGAAGATATTCTGAAGGAATCTCCCTTATGAGGAAAGGCTGAGAGACCTGGGTTTGTTCAGCCTGGAGAAGACAAGACTGAGGGGGGATCTTATCAATGCTTATAAATATCTAAAGGGTGGGTCTCAGGAGGATGGGGCCAGGCTCTTTTCAGTGGTGCCCAATGACAGGACAAGGGGCAATGGGCACAAACTGGAACACAGGAAGTTCCACCTGAACATGAGGAAAAACTTCTTTACTGTGAGGGTGACAGAGCAGTGGAACAGGCTGCCCAGGGAGGTTGTGGAGTCTCCTTCTCTGGAAACACTCAAAACCCTCCTGGACGCGGTCCTGTGCCCCCTGCTCTGGGTGTACCTGCTCAGGCAGGGGGGTTGGACGGGATGATCTCCAGAGGGCCCTTCCAACCCCTACCACTCTGTGATTCTGTGAATCTGGTCCTTCAACCATCACAGACAAACAACACTGCTATAATCAGTTTACTGAAGTTATACGTAGCATGCAAACCTACCACACCTTTCTAGCAAAGGATAGCAGTACTAAAATATTACTCAAATCATCCTTTTAAGGCAGTCATTTTCATTTTACAAATAATAAAACTGAGGTGGAAAGAAGTACTGCCTGGCTTTCTCCTGCTTGCACACAGAATTAATGGCAGTGGCAGGATTAGGAAGCCCCTGCTGCCAAGCTTCCCCTTTTAACTGCTAGTCTGAACCCACTCTCTCCAGAGACTATGCTACCACAGCAGCAATATTCAGTACAACCGAAATGTAAAAGTAAGTTAGTTTATACAGTAGCAGGGGTCTGTCAACTTACAAGGACGATTTAGCATCACTTTCACAGGCTGCACCTCAGAGCACCACGTACCATGCACATGTGCTGCACTGTCCACCGAACACCATAATCAAATGTTAGCACTGGATCCCATTAAGATCAGTTGTGAAACAAATGTTACAAAGTCAAATCCAAAGCAACTCTAGATATAGCCTTGCTTTCCACCTAAAATTTCACTGAGCACAGTTCACATTCACTGTTTCCATGCCAGCCTGTCCATACATGCTTCCTCAGATTCTTTTTTGGATGAAACCAACACGTGTCTGATCTGAAGCCCTTTTCCACAAGAAACCTTCAGTTTCAGAACCGAAAGAGGCTAGAGAATGAAAAATATCCACTACTATGCTTTGTGAATTAAAAAGAAATTTGCAAAGGCTTTGATTCAGTCCTGGCAATTTCCCTTGTGATGGAGAGAGGAAGGGAGGGAGGGGTGCAAACATTTATATACCACAAGTTATGGGAGAAATGCCTACCTTCTGCTGTTTCCCATAACATGTCTATAAAGCCACGACAAACTGTGGGGAAAATCAGAGAGAGTCAGAATTTAACTTTTCACTAAAGAATAGGGCAGTTTTGTTCACAGGATCTCTTCCTATACTAATTAACAGTTTTCTGAAAGACTTTTCTGATCAAGATTTTCTATCCCACTTTAAAAGCCTGCATTGTGTCTGGTGCTATATTCTCTGGTGGCTGCTCCAAAATGATGCACAAAAATGAACAGACACGAAAGGGGAGGAGTTGCAGGTTTTGCTTAATAGACCATCCAGATCACACAACACACAAAACTGCTCATTTAATGAGATGGGACATATTGGTCTGTTTATATTGTAACTTGCAGCTGCTGTGACAGTAAATTCAACGTATCTGTAACTCTGGCCACAAACTGGTCTTTACACAGGTGCAAGGATGCTGCAGAAAAGGTCTGTTGCTGAAATTCTTACAGATTTTTCACATGTGGCTCCGTTGCAAATTGCCTAGGTAAAAGAGCACTCTCCTCTGCCTTATTTACAAACACTCAGAAAGCCCTTGATCTCTGTTTGATGACACTTTGATTATGCTCTGATAAAGGCACAGCTCTAGAAGTTGTCTGGGATCCACAGTTCAAACCAAAGTCAAGGGATACTGCAAGTATTCTTTAGCATGATGCCTGTGACTGAGAAATACATTAAATACCAAGACCAGTACTAACATTTTGTTCATAAGGATTCCCCTTCGGATTTAATCTAGTCACAAACAGCACCAAGTCAAAATTGGTTTTAGTATTACTGGCAAGTACAGAAAGGAAGGAAAATAGGTAATGATTTTACCTTTTTATTACAGTAAGCAAGTGAGCAAAAATAGAAAAGAAAATCTGTGTTAACATTTTTACAGATCACTACATATATTCTACAGCATATGCACAGAATAGAGAATATCCATATTACAATTGATCATCTCTAGACACCATCAGGCTACAGACTCCCTCAGTGAACAACCTTTTACTATTGTCAGCCTTTTGCAGTACAGTTACTGAACACAGGCTGTTAGGAAGACAACAGAAAAGCCTTGAAAGTTGTATTTCTAAGCACCGTTATGCTTCTGTTGTTGTATGTTGGTGCTAAACCATCTCGAATATTAAAAAGACTAATCAGCAGTTCAGAGAGAATTCAATAATCCTTTTTTCAGGTTAAATGAGACCACGCCATTTTCACTGTCCAAAACATTAGGCACCTAGAGTAGGACACATACATTAATGAGGTCACTCTTCCCAAACTAAGTCCTCCTTTTCCTCAGTGACTTTTCAAATTTCTATACAGTAAGAGGAAACTACCACTTGCAGAAGTGCATATCAGCCTTTGTTAGCCTTGGCATTCCTCTTGGTAACATACGAAGTCAGAGTCTCAAAATACCCAATTGGTTTGGAGCAGTTTGTTATCTGATAGCATGATGGGTAACAGTGCACGTACAGACCTTCAGCCTTGACTATGTCTGAAGCTGCAGTTTTAGTTTGGCTTTCCAGAATCTGGCAGCATGTAATAACAAGGACACACATGCAAAATAACAGCAAAACTCCTCTGGAATGACACAGCTACTTACTCTGTATTGATAGTGGCATTACAGTCAAAGATGATTTGTTGCTTGTTTGTTAATGGTTGTGCTAATGTATGAAGTACTTTCTAAAGAAGAAAAATAGGTAAACTCCTTGGCCTAAAGCATTTATTATCCAAATACAAAAAAGAAACAGTGTAAATTAGAGCAGAATAAGAAAATTTATTTAGGTAAAAGGTGCTCACATCTAGATAATTCACCCTTCATAGTGCTACAATGATTATTTATAAGATAGGGCTGTTGCTTAACTAAAATGGACTGTCAGCTCTAATTATATATTATTAATGTTGAAAACTACTGGACAAGTGGTCAAGGATAGCACTTCCAAGCGGAATCACAGAACCACAAAAGGGTTGAGGTTGGAAGGGACCTCTGGAGGTCATCTTGTCCATCCCCCCTGCTCCAGCAGGAACATATAAAATATTTGCAATTACCCTTCATGCATCATTATCCGTCAGCAAGTTTCCTTGTAGGCATTGTGGCAGGCATTTACCTTCCAGAAGGGTCTGGAGGAGGAGACACAAGAACCTTCAGAGGACAAAGTCATGACCAGCTTCCCAGATATGGGAACACAAATGAAAACACAGACATGATTGTAAGAGACTCAAACGATGTAATGAGGCAGGCCTGAATGGTGAAACAGATGATAGAAGTGGCTGTAACATACTACAGAAGACAGGTATCAATGAGGTAAAGTTACACAGGACTTTGAAGAGGATTCTAATTTGGTTCCATGAAGGCATCCAAAGTGGAAGTGACAAATCCATGTCAAGGACTGCTGTGGCCATCAGGAAGAACACAGAACAATCTACAGTTAGTTGCCTGCAGGACAGGGTCAGAAAGAAAATGAACAGCCACAGATAACATAAAAGAAGAATTAAAAACACTGTTCTTGGTATGCAGTACAATTGAGCAGGAGATTAGAGTACAATTTGAGCAGAAGATTACGGGTCTTGATTACGAGTCTGACCAGCTAGACTGGGAACAAGGAGAAGCAAAAACAATAGCCAAATTCACATACAAGGGAAAACGTAAGTGGTCTAATTTTTTGTGCTCAAGTTTTTGGAGACCCTCATTCAGAAAGCCTCACAGGGGTGGGCTACTGAGGAAATAACAGAGAGAGAAAATGCTAAGAAAGGAGAGACAGGTTTAATTGTTAGTTATTAGTGACAACTGCAGGGGTCATCTAAAATAAGATGGGGGAGGGCAAGGGATGGGACCACACAGGATTAAAAAGAGACTGTGTCTGCAGAGCAGGACAGAACTGCTCTTCCCTGTGCTCTGCAGTTTTAGACTCTTGGTGCACACACCAGCACATCCTGATGGTGAAACAGGTACTAGCCATAGTCCAGCCACACTGGCCAGTCACCGTGGGGCACCTCTCAGAGCTCGCTGCAGTACCCCTCCTGCCTGCAGACAAAGTTTTCTTTCAAAGGAAACCAGGTCTGTCCCCGAGTGCTGACAAACACACAGAGCCAAGGGAAAAAGAAAGATGACAGTCTGTTAAAAGAGAAAACACCAGGATGTTCAGAGAGGACCCAAGAGACTCATATCAGATAATGAGGAAGATAAATCTCATTCAATGAAGCAGGAAGGACCAAAGCGTTACCTAGAAAATGCATTTAAGACCTTGGTTTAAAATGGAGTGATTTCCATTAGGCTTTGGTGACACCAATGTCAGAAAATCAAGTCTCGGGACTCCTTCCATGTGATCAAACCAAACTGTTATCTCTTCATTTAGTATATTCTTAAAGGAAGAAGTACATCAGGCTTCAACTTCTAAGTCTTCCCTTATCTGAGGAAGCAGAGCCTATTCAGTAATTTTTAACTAGTTCTCTTACTTTGCCATCTTCATCTACTGTGGCACAAATTTTTCATCATGAAATGCCTCTGGCTAATGATAGCAACTCTGTTTTTAGGACTAGGGGCAATGTCAAATGATTTAGGACATCTAAACAACCGAACTAGCTAAGGAGAAATTTCCCATTGAAAAACTGGGGAAAAATGAAGGCACTGATGTAACTTAAAGAGATCACTAATGCAGTACAAGCCACCGATCCAATCAATCACTCTTTCACTGCAGCCTCATATTAGGCACGCAAATTAAGGCTCTGGTTTTTGCCTTCTGAGCAAATTCATAACAGGGAAATCAAAAAATGAGTTGATTAAATAGCCACAGTTACCTGAAATTTCTGCATTATTTGTAAATAGGTGTGACTGCAGTATATGCAAAAGGGAGAACTTAGTAACTCCTCATTAGGAAATTCACATTTACACTATGTAGGACAGCATTCAGATTAACTCATCTATTTAACTACTTGTCATCCATTACCTCGCTTCACAGAATAGAAACAGGTTTTAGCTTGGGTTTACTGGTAGCACTTAGAGCAAAGAAAATCAAAGCTTTGTTTTGCGTCCATGTTCCCAGGATGACTCCCAGGTGCTGCTGAGGCCAGCAAGATCCTAGACTGCGCTGATCATAGGACAGGACTCAAAAAATCCCCACGTGCTTCCTATCCCCAAGCTAATGACTTTCACGTCTGCATTCAAGGAGGAACTATGAGCCTTCTACCTTACGCAAATTAAATGATCACCCATACTGCTTTCTGTCCTGTTAGGAAAAAAAAACGGTCAGCAAAAAGAGTAGCATCCTCCTGGGAGGCCAATCCTATTACCTGCCCAATGCTGCTGTTCTCAATCCCTTTGTACAACATTGTGGTGGGTTGACCTTGCCAGCAGCCAAGCGCCCATACAACTTTGCTCACTCCCCACCCCACCTGCCCCCAGCAGGACAGGAGAGACCACTCAAAAAGCAAAAGCAAGAAAACTTATGGGTAGACATGAAGAGAGTTTAATAGGTGAAGGAAAGAGGAAAAAAAAAAGACCTCTAACTCCCTCTAACAGTTCTAAAACCAATCTGTTGCTTGGGGAGGGAGGGAATTCCAGGTCACACCTATAGGCTTGACAAAGATTATGGATCTGAAACTTAACTGAAGGGTCACATGCCACTGGAAGCTCCCCAACAAGAAAAATGTCCCTGAATGCTCCTTTCAAAAGGCTGTGAGAGACTGACTTGAATCCTGTTGCCTAAAGTTAAAAGTGTTTAATCCAGAGCACTGTACGTGACAATGTGAGCCTAGAAGTTTCTGCAGGTTACTGGAGCAGCCTTGTGCATGGTGTACCCTGTACTTAAAAGCTTAGGTTATTTCTGCTCAGGACTTTCAGTGAGTGAACGAACACTTGCTCTCGTAACAGATTCAAATTCAATCATTGCTGCATGACTCTATCAACTCATCCAAATAACCCCAGGCTTTTTGGGCATGTATCCAGCTGCTTAATCTAGCGTGAGGGGAAGGATCCTATCAGTAACCAAAACCAGGTCTCAGTCTAGCACCAGCAAATGTACTCTTGTAAGCAGACAGGATGCAGAAAAGCTTTACGTTCTGCTCCAAAATTTTCCTTAAGTCAATATCAAGCTTGCTTTCTTCTTTTTTTAATTTTTTTTCTTTTAAGAGTTACAGTTTTCAAAGATAAACTTGTTTGGGTTTTTTCCCCTTCCTATAGAAGCTTGAGGATTCTCCTATAGAAGGTTAAGGATTCACATGGATCTGTGAAAGTATGTGTCTCTTGCCTCTTCCTTTTCTGGCTCACAGGTCAATTTGTAATCTGTTATGAAAATTAAATATAAAAATATTTTTTAGCAAAGATTTCCATTTAAGAGATTCATACATCTTAAAGAAAAAAACAGCTGAGTAGTCATGGGATTCTCTGATTAAACAGTGAGCAAACAAAACACTGACATTATTTATAGTCATCATGTTCAACTTAAACACATGAACCATATATTTGGGGTGGGCAATAGAAGACTAACAGCTAAGATCAGCTAAGTAAAACAAATTCCCAGGTTGCCTGACATTAAGTAAATAAATTTTACCCGATTAGGTGTAAGTATTTTTTCCCTTGATATCATATTCCGTACTTTTCATAATGAGTAGATTAAATTAAAAACTATTCCTAACAGGGCACAGAACTATTTCAGATAAGGCTATGCATTTCAATAGTGTCTTGACTTCCATGCATTCACTAATCCCTTCTAAAAGTATTCTCAGATAGGAGTACTAAGGCTCAGCTATTTCACAAGGAAACAGAGGCAGAGATGAGAAGACTTAAAATCAGAGAGGGCCCAATGAAGATTCTGCTGTAGAGAGTTGGTCAGCAACAGACAAACCTACACAACCCTTACTTTTTCTCACTATGGAACTGAGCTGTCTGGAGACAACGGGGAATGACCTAAATAAAAGTTCTTCCTAAAGCTATTCCTTAATTTCTTCCTAAACTGAGAAATTCAGCCCACGCAGTGTTTCAGATACACACAACAGACAATAGCAAGGGTGGCAAGTTGCATTGGCTCAGCTTCTAAAAGCTGTGATGTTGCCCATCTCACGTTACGCTACTGAGCAACCTCCTTGTTCAGTTTTTGCATGGTATTTTCAAAGCTTAGAGCTCAGATCTGAAATTTGAAAACTGCATTTCACACCTCCTCTACTTCTTGGCCAGAAACCCACTATGACTAATATCAGCAAAATCTTCATCTGAGATACTGGAATTGTTCTTGTAATTTGCTTTTGCATCATTGAAACTTTGGGGATATAAATGATGCTCAATAATCACATTGCTTCTTATTTCCATTGTCTTCCACGTTTTTTAAAAACTTCTAATGAATGATCTTTGCCATTATGAAAAGTCTTATAGAATGGGAGAGGAAAAGAATTCTTTTGTGACAAAGTTTTTCAACAGCAGGAAAAGACAATTTCTTCAACTTATTATTCAACTTTTTACAGTGGCTTACATAGAAACCAATTAGTTTTAATTTCCATTCAATTTTATGGAATGCCTCCACAAGAGCTCTCAATACAAAGCTGACTCAAGTAAGAACAGCGTAAAGATGATGAGAACTCTGCTAATATTTTCCTCACAGAGATAGCAGAATTGCAATTTTCATGTGTTCTTGATAGAAAGTATTATGGGGACAAGGTTCAAAACTGTCTTAAAATTGCTCCTTGGGTTTACATTAGCCATGGCTGCACAAAAGCAAACTTCCCTGTGCAGTCACTGGAAGTACAGACAGCAAAATTCAATCCAAAGGGGCAGAAGTACAAAGGAAAGGAACAGTTACAATCCTGGAAAGCAAAATTAAAAGATTAAAACCTATTTTAATTAATCACTGGGATTAAAGACTGCATTAAATACTAATACTTTCTATCAGAGGTATTTGAAGAACTATAGTTTAGAAATCTCCCCTTCTTTTCAATGCCTGGTGTTGAATGCAAACTACCTTTCTGAAGACTTGCTGAAGTCATATTGATTACTTACCTGGCGAAGCCTACTCAGAATTTGGGTTTTTTGCTAGTTTTAATCTGCAGACCCTAAGCAAGCTGAGAAAGAACTACTTCACTATGAATGAGTAGCGTTACTGTACCTCCCATGTCATTGCTGCCTGCACACAAACGCATTCCCAAAACTCCGCTCTCCCAAACCTTCAAAACAAGACAGAAGCAGCTTGCAATACACCTGTTTAATGTATTTCAGAAACTCCAGGGCCACTTCTGCCCTAAAGCAGCTGCCTTTGTGGATCGCAAAAGAGCCTTCAAAGTACACCATGCACACACAGAAAAGCTCCTGGCGAGCTCTGGGTCCAGCAGCCTGGACTCACTCGGGTTACTTCAGCTACATGTGTGTAACCAACCATACCTTCTAATTGCAACTGCTTCTGCTATACATTTTTTATAAGTCCCTGATGTTTCCCACCCACACAGCCTGCAAAGTAAGAATGTCTTCTCGTCAAACTTTACAGAGCCATCTTACCAGATACAGAAATGCAGACATGTACATAGAGGCTGGAGTAATTTTTTTTTTTTCTTACCAGTGCTCCAGTATGTCTTTTCTAAGGAAACTCATTAGGAAATGGCGTTTTAAAACTGTTTATATAATATACTTAATGACTGGAAATTCTGATTGGAAACCAATTAAAACAAGTTCTAATACCCTTTGGTTAAACTGGCTCTGATGTAATAACTGGATATAAAATAAACCATGGTAAGTAAGAAATTTTCCTTACGCAGAACACAAAATATGTGTGGTTGAGACAATTTGCTCCAACTCTTCTTCCCATGTTCAGTCTCCCCAGAATTATGACTCTAATGAAGAAGAGGATGTTCCTTAAACTGCTTTGACAGACATGGTAAGAAACGCATACAGTCATTTTTGGCAGCACACTCAAGAACCTGGGGAGAAGTGAAAATACTCCACTTGTCAAGATCTGGAGAAATGCATTTGCTATTCTCTGTCACAAAAAATGGTTTCAGTCTGCTAGATATTGTAGAACAATAGGGTAAAAGACTAAATCTGCATGCCTTGAATAACAATGTTCCCAGAAGAATAATTTCCATTTGCAAAAAATAGTTTTAGTTTGTTAAAATGAATGGAGATATTCTTAAAATTAATACAGATACCTTAGGTTGATAGCTTCAGTGTTCAGACCTGAATATGATTTTATCAAAAACCAGAAGAAAATTATGTGAGCCAAAAGACTTACAGGTATTCATGCATATTACCACATGGCAGCTAGCAGGGACAGATTTGTTCATAACCTCCATTTATGGAAATACTGTATTTAAAGACAAATGAACTGTAGACACTTTTGCCACCACTTCTTCCAGGTATGCCTTGTTTTCTTTGTCAGTCCATACTGGTTACAAATTTTTTGCCTATTTCACAAATAGACTGCTCATCCTTTCTGTTTATTTTGAGATATCATGATGACAAGCACCCTGTTTTGCCAGCAGGAGTAAGCCTGATATTGTTAATGATTACCCGTGGTGTAAGGAAATCGAACTGAGTGACAACTAGAGGAGAAAGTTGGTTGTTCAGGAAACAAGCATGCTAGTAATCTGCAGTTCTCATAACAAAACATAACAAATGCATTGCTGTTAGATGGGAATTTGTTACAACTCCCATGTATCAAATAACATCTACACAGTTGTGGTCTGTTTTTAAAAAAGCAGTTTGTAAGAGTCTGGCTGGCAGCAGCAAACCAACAATAACAGAGTGAAATAACCCGAGGAAAACGGCAACAACAGAACAACTTAAGTGCACTGGGGCAGGGCCCAACAAAACGTTTCAGATCGGCTTAGGGCTTTGTCCAGTCTTGCTGTCCCAGGTGCAGAGACACACCCCAGTTTGGGTGTCCGTGCAGGGGAACCCTCTCCAAATACTTTGAGGGCTGCTGTGACAAACTGTAAAACTCTGTCTACGTATTTCGATGTTGTGTTCATATGCACACGTTGCTGGGCATGCCATGGATTTTGTTTTATAGATCTGGGATGTGAAGATTACATCTTGGTAAAAGTTAAAATGGTCAATTCTCCTGCCTATGGCCAGGGCTGTCTTTTGCCTCATCCCTCTACTGTACATTTCATTAGAGGAGCCAGATGTGACAACACACATTAGCAGGGTTAGTAGGGTTTCATGCTGTCTAAAGGGTAAATGCCCTACACCTTGCAGCTGTAGGCTGGTCTTCACAAGCAAATGCATGCACGCTTGTCACATCGGTGCTGCTGGAGCCTAGAAAAGCTCCAGTCCGGGGTCTGCATGGGACACCGCAGCAGAGATGATGCCAAAGGAAGGTATGTTTACACAAGCTTTTACAGGCAAAGAGGAACCTCGATCTACCTAATGCTCCCAGCCAAGCCAGAACTGTATGACTGGTTTTTGGCACATGAGCAAACATGAGGTAATAACTCTAATGCAGCCTGGAGTAGAGGCACAACAATTTTGCCCCTACCTCCTTAAATGTACCCTGAGGACCCATTAGATGGGGCTGGGTTGCATGCTAGCACAGCTATACGTCTTCTGAAATAGAGCTGGCTTCTCTCTGCAGCAACGGACACAAGGAGAGTGAGTAGATGCCTGCTTGTACCCAAGGATGTACCCATACCCACTGGTCTTACAGGCACACTGTACCTGCAGAAAACCTTAAGCAAGTGGTGGTTTTCACCAGCAAATAAACACTATTTCCACTCCTATTTAGATAAAATCTAACTGGCCTGAGGAGTAATTCAGGAGGTCATGTACACACTGCAGTTGCTTCCAGTCTAACTCCAACCCAGGGCCTAAGCTTGTTCAACTTCATTAAACAGCTGTTGTTTGTAGAGCTGAGCGATCTCTACATACAAGCTATGAGGCTGTCACCTCTCAGTCTTGCTTTCTATAGCTAATTGGAAGTGGCAAGGCTCGTTAAGCTTCAGCAGCCAGGTTGTTTGTTGCCTTATCCATGAATACCATATGGATGATGTTATTGGCCATTACTTTGCATTGGGCAATATAGATTTGCAAACAGATTTTCTACTTGCTGGCATGCGCCAACTCAACTCTAAAAAACATCATTGCTGAGAAAAAAAAAATAAGAATAGGAAGGTATAGCTAGTGATTAAAGCACCATGGTCCCAGGAGACAGAAATTCTCTAGGTGACATTCAGCAAACCATATGGGCTACAGTTCCCCCATTAAAGCCAAACTACAGTAGTGTTAGGACTGTATTCCTTCTCCTTCCCCCTTTAACCCTAGTACTGATTCTTCTTCCCTCCCTTTCATTGGTAACTTACAGTGATCCAACTCTGGGTGCTGAATTATCCCCAAATTAGTCCTACTAGAAAGCAAACAAACAGTTTTCTGCTGGTGTACCTCTCCGAGTCAGCTCACCACTGAGCCAGCTGAGCACCAGCCCTGGCCTATTTCTCCAGATCAGCCCCTTTGATGAGGCTCCTTCCCACTTATAAGGGGCCAGCTTGCTTCTTGCAAGCCATGTTGTGAGCCCTCTGGCCTCTGCAAAGCCTCAGGCACAACAGGTTTGTTTCAGCTCCTCTGAGCACCCAGTGGAAAGGAAGGAGGGTGTCCTTCTAGGCAGCTGTGGTGTAGGTGTCCTGGAGCAGGAGGATGTTCGAAGGCTCCCTTGGCTCACAGGGAGATGAGACAAATTGAGAGCACGGAGCTGATGTTTGGCATACCCCCTCCCCCCCATACAAATTCCCACAAAGCTTCAGGACTGGCTCCATCACAGCAAGACAAGGGAGTTTGTGGGGAACAGGTTAAGGAAGAGCCCTACTCTGCTCCTGCAGTGTAAGTATCTTCCACCAGTTTCTCCAGCAGCTCATACCCTGTGTATGTCTCCCTCATCCCTTCCTGCTCAGGAAGCCCTTTTCCCACTCCCAGAAACCTACCGTGGCTGTGATGTAGAAAGGACGTCAGTCAGTTCATGATGCTTAGCCAAATTGTTTCATTCCTGTTTCATATCTTACAAGTACAAATTTCTCGGGCATTGAAAAGCTCTCTGCATGATTCAACAGTCCCAAGCACAACATGCTCTGTTTGCCATTTCTCCACATAATAAAAGGTTTTGTTTGTTTGTTCTTCATGTGAAACACACTGCTGAGAAGGGGGCACAGTTCAAAATAAATTGTAAATAAGAGGAAATACAGAAAACTCACATGGAACATGGAAATTTATCTCCTTTACTGATCTCCCTGACATAATCAAAGAGAAATCACCATCATTACTACAGTAGTGCATGCTGATGTCCAAGCATGGGGACCTACTGCACCAGGCACTGTACAAACACAGAAGGGTTATTTAAATCCTTGTCCTGAATTGTTTAGAGTGCGCGGGCTGACACTGAGCAGAGAAAAGGAAAACACAAAATCAGAATGATGATATTGGCAAATATACTGGTTCTACCACCTACGTTTTAGAAGGGGAAGGCTAGCAAGGAAAGAAAAAGTGTGAGGTAAATACCAGCAAAATGGAAAAAACCAGGAAAGCACAAGAGCTCAAAGGCAGAAAAAAGGTGAAGACAAGGAAGTTTGGAAGGATGCTAAAGTGCCAAGACTGGGGATGTAGACATACTCCAGGTCAGAAACAGACATGCCTGAGACAGATTTAACATGTGGTTTTGTTACAATTAAGTGTTGTGTGGAACTTACCATTTTAAATTCCGTCTTAAAATGCTATTCCTCAGATTTTTCAATGGGAATGAACAAGGCCCGGTAAAGCTATTTTGAATGAACGAGTCTCATGTCAAAAACAGGTTTTTCAATGTGAAGTCCACCCACAGGATACCACATCCTTATACTGGGAAACATTTACTGAGGCATTTCATCTAAGGCTTAATCTGAATCTAAGCATTTAGTTTCTGGGAGCCATCAACCTGTGAGTACCTCCGAGATCCCAGTGTCCCAGAGGAGAGGCAGCCCTGCTCAGGAGCTCTACTGGGAGGGAACACCAAGGGTACTCAAAAGGCCACGGAGCACCCTGTTGGGCTAAGATGGATTCGTGCTGGGATTAGTGCTGACCTCAAACACAAAGTTTGGAAACTAAACATTTCACCTTAGAAATGCCAAAACAAAATGTTCTGATACTTCCAAGGGGAAATTTTTTTAACTTTCCACTAAAGACTTCAATTTCAGAATGGTAGCAAGTGCCAAGATACCAGAATTTTTAACATAACAAGAATCCCTATTTTGAGAGTTAACCAGGAGAGCTGTGGCAGAGTCATGCTAGTTCTCAGGAAGAAACAACTCCTCCCTCTCTCCCTCCTCCTCCCTGAAAACCCCAATAAAACCACAACAACTTAGACTGCCATCAGGCCAGCAAGAATTTTATATTAAACGATTGCCCTCAGCCACCCTGGGCCATTCAGCCAAATTAAGTCAAAGGGACTGCTGGCAGGCTTAAAATAGGCATGCGTTTAAGAGCTTTGCTGCAGCAGTGAAGAAAAGGAAGTTGGAGAGGCATCAATCTGGAATTGACAATATCATCAATATCTCCAAGACTCAAAATATAATTGGAATTAATATTTAATTCTAGTCTACAGTGCCTTGCATGAAGCTTAACTGAGAGCATAGTGAGAGATACTAGCATTTTTCCCTTCCTGTTATTTTATATTCATGTGAAAACAGGGTCAGTAATCAGAAGAAAGAGAGATATAAGACACTGTGCTGTGAGAAGGGGTGTATGATAGTAAAGGGAACTTAGGAGTAACTACAGCACGGCACCGTGTGGACTGATACAGCGAGGATGTCATATGGGTAAGGCAAGAATTCCTTGATAAGTGTTCTACTTTGTATTATCACTTTGGTGATTTTCAGTATTTCGATTTTGTGACAAGCCTTCCTGCACAGTGTCATTAATATTTTTCCGCTGCTTAAGACTGTGGCTCTAAGCAGCAGCAGTATTTCTTCCTGCCAGCTTCCAAAGGAAAGGAAGACACCCCCCTGAGCCATGGAAATCTGCTGTGCCTACCTTTGTAATGCTCTCACATACTTTTCCCCAGTCTATAATCTATATTTTATTTTAAACAGGATGCCCACAATGGCTCTTCTGGGCTTGCTCTAGCTAGATGGAGTCATCTTTAGGGTAATATGTCATTTGATCAATGACGGTCTGAGGATGAATCCATTCAGAAGGTTGGCAAAAACAACCCCTCTAAAATTTGTGTCGAGAGACCTAGAGAAAAAACTAATTGCAAAGATCAAGCTATGCAGATGCTTGCTGTGTTTTCAAATGTAGATGAATTTTCTAATACTATGTACATCTCTGAAAGAGTTTGTATCTACTGCAGAGAAGGAACAAGTAATACTCTATACAAATTCAGGAAGGTGTTGGAAGAGAGAGAGCAGACATATGTTGATTTTTCTTTTAGATAAGTTGCATATTTCAGCAGCCACACGCCAGATTTCCTCTCTTCCCCGCTGCCTTTGTTATTTTCTCTTTCCCACTCTCCCTTCTGATGTTCTCCAATGCAACCTTGCAGGTTGTGAACATACACATTACAATTAGCGTTACAGGAGTCTGCTGAGGCACCAGTAACAGTGTAGGCACGTTAATACAGAAGATAAATCAGCATATGTGAGGACCATGGTAAAAGCACAGCCAGTACCTAAGCTTGGCCATTTCTACCTCGTGCTGCAGCCAGAGGTTTGGCGAAGCAGGACTGGCTTTTTTCCCTCCATGAGGTCCTACCTCCTCCACATGCCACACTGGCTCCCAGCTGTGGGGGAGAGCAACTGAGCAAGCTAGAAAACTGACTCCCTGATTTCCCCTTTATTTTCCTTGTTTTCTCCTCCTATCTCTCACACAGTCAGGGCTGCCCCCTGCAACAGTGTGGCTGACACTAGGCTGTGATAGTTGTTTGGCAGGACTCTGCCAGAGGGCTGTGTTATATAACTGTTGTTACCTCTTTAATCTTCAACCACATATGAAACATTTGAAGCTAATCCAGCTCCAGTAGTCAAAGGAGGATGCAAAATAAACACCATTCCTCTCTACTGTCCAGCCACTGCAGACAGACAGACTAGTTTCAGGCAGGGTCCTGAAGGTCAGTATCTGCTGCTAACCAGTGGCGGAAGGAGAGGTTTTAGAATAAAATTTGCTGCAACAACACAGAATGTGGTATCATACCTGCATTAATTAGCTGTGCTACCTTTGGAACAGCTCTCTTGGGTACCGTAATACCTATTGTCCTACGCCATTTCGACATGCTCCGAAAGTCTTAACTATCTACTCTCACAGAGGTGGTGTTACATCACCCTGGCTGCTTTGATGCATGTTCTACAGCAAGGTTCATCCAAGGGTGAAAATAGTGGGAACCATCTTACAAGCTACATTTAGCGGGAAGCCACAACGGCCATCAGCACACCATGGGATAGCAGAGGCAGCCCACCTTCCCAACCCTACACGGGGCTGAGAAGTCCAGACAGGACGTAAAGCATTTTCTCCTCTTTCTGCAGAAAGCCATGGCAGAGCAAGGCAGAAAGCCCCACCAGAATCTGACTGTTGCACAACAGGCAAATTAAGGAAAGCAGAAGAAACCAGCAGAAACCAGGGTATCGTTTTTGCACTACCGGTCAGAGAGAATAAAGAAATTTCCAATGGCAAGTCCAAAGCCACTTTGAGGAGCCCCTAACAGTGTTTCATCCTCATGCAAAGAGAAGGCGGCTCTGCCAGTATGCATGCCACAAGAGCTATAATTAATCTGATGCATTTTAATAAGCATTATATGCAAAATCATATTTTGATAGACCAATGCAAAATCATATTTTGATAGACCAAATCAGCTCTCATCCTAATTACAGACATTCGAAGTAGTAGATATTACTCACCCATTTAGAGCTCAAGCCTGTGAGCCGCTAGGCAGTTTGAAACATGCTTGAACTCCTGCTGTGGATGGAGTCTGTCTTTAACGGCAAGTAAAGACCACACAGAAGTTATGGGCTTGATACAGAATTTACTTGTGAAATCCTGTGGCCTATAATAAGCACGAGATCAGACGAGACAATAGGCAAGGTCCCTTCTGGCTGGGAAATCTGGTAACCAGCTAATCCCTATGTTCCTAGACGAGTCTATTACCCGAGTAAGCCTGTAACTACTGCACACAAGTACTTCATCATCTAGAAGTTTCAAAACAGACATTGTACACACCAAGATGCTGTCACAATAGTCATTAACACGGAAAGGCCAGCTGCAAGTCAGCATCGGCCTAACAGGCAGTAACAGACTAAGCCATTAGCAATTAATTAAAGGACAATGACATTTAAAACCCTAAAGAATGCACATAACAGATTATTTATAATTGGCAAATACACTGATGTAAAACCAAGCCATAATCTTGCTAGTTGTTCTCTGCTGCCACTTTCCACCTTATCCCCCTCCCTTTACAAACTGTGGGGACTGTAGAAGGGTTACCTATGGGAGCGTTCCACTCAGGATCAGCACCAGACGGTTCCCAACGCTGTGCACTGGCAGCCTGGTCTGAAGCCCGTGGACATGAGTCATCATCAGTGAGAGTTTTTCTGTTTATTTCAGTGGGCATCAGATGGGCTTCAAATATCCTTGCCAAAACCAGTCCTTTCTAATAGATAAACATCCTCTGCTTTCACTGGTTTCATAACTTTGAAATGGCTAGATTACTCTGTACAGAGTTGAGACACTGTTTAGCATACTTCCTGCACAGCACCATCAACAGCCCACATCCAAAAACGAGTGCAACACAGGGTTAAAATTTAAAATTAAGTTTAAAAATTTGTTGACACTGGAAGTTAAACTCCTCTGACATATGCGGGCATTATCACTGAGCAGTTTCATAATCCCTTGTATCTGCAAAGAGCCATACGATCCCTGGCTATTAAAAAAAAAAAAGGCAAAGGGTATGAAACTCCAAGACTGAATGTCAGAATTGGCTACGGTTTGTCACAACCTTTGTAACAGAAAGAAGCTATGTTTCTTGCCCTTTTTTTTTTTTTTCTGTTTCCCTCTTCCCCCCAGAAAGTCCTGAAAGTAATTATGGCTGAAAGAGTCTTCAGCTAGATCACTTTAACCTGGACATTTTTACTGTCAGTTTACTATCAGTACTGGTTTTTGATTTTTTTGTGATGACAGAGTTAAAATTAAGCCTCAGCTATACTACAACAAAAGAAGTAATTCACCTCTGTACAGATAACGGACTCCTCCGAGAGCCCAGCATTTTTCCTTGCATGTGTCCAATCACACTTACTTCATTTAGCCGGACCCTCAACTGCTCTTCCAAAACACAAACTAAACCAACAAACAAACAACAAAAAAGCCGCGACCAGAAGCCGCCGACCCCCGAGCGACCCGCGTACCCTGCCTTCGGTTCGGCTGGAGCGCCAGGGCTTCGCTGCCATCAATCCACGCGCGGGCAGAGGCTCACGCACAGACCACCTCCTCCTCCTCCTCCTCGCGGGGACGGGACGCGTCCTTTCCTGCTGCTGCTGCTCTCCCCGGCGCGGAGGCGCCGTCTTTCCCACGGCGGGGCTGCAAAGCAGCGGCGGGGACGGGCGCTAAGGCGAGCGCTCGCCAAGTTCAGGGGCGCAGCCGGGCGCTGGGAGGCGGCGGCGCCCCCCGCCCCCCCGCCGCCCCGCCGCGGCAAACCAGCCACACGCGTGGGGACGCGGACGGCCGCCGCCCCGCGGGGCCGCAGGGCAGATCCGCGGGCGGACGCGGCGGGGAGCGGCGATTCCGCGGACCCCCGGGGCGGCGGCGGCGGCGGCGGCACCGCCACCCCCGCGCCGCCGACAGGCGGGAAGACACGGCCGCGCCGCCACCGTCCGGAACCGCCGCTTCCTCCCGCCGCCCTTACCTGGCCCCGCGGCCACCTGCAAACGCGGGACGTGCCCCGCCGCCGCCGCTGCGCAGCGCGGAGCCGGGCGGGCGGGAGGGACGGAGGGGAGGGGAGGGGAGGGGAGGGGAGGGGAGGGGAGGCTGCAGCGCGGCGCCGCCGCCTCTCACAACTCGTTGACCCGCACGGAGGCGGTGGCGCGGTGCGTTCCCGCCTCCCCCCCCCCCGCCCCGGACAGCGCCGCCGTCCGCACCGCGCCCCCCGCCCCGGCCCGGCCCGGCGGGGCGGCGGCGAGGGAAAGGCCCGGTCCCCGGCAGCCCCCTCCCCTCGCCCTGGCCTCGCCGTTAAACGGGGGCTCGCCTGGTGCCCAGCCCCGGGCCGGGCGGGAGCCGCCGGGCAGCCAAAGCCGCCCGTGAGTCTGGGCGCTAAGGGGAACGGTGCGAGACCCACGTCTAGAGTGGGGAAAAAAAACCCAAAACCCAACAAACAAACATGGAAACACAATTCATCCGTTTCTGGTCACAAAGAAGCTACAACCTCAGAACACCCTTCCCTCGGTAGTCCGAGAGGAAAAGCTTTTCCAAAGACTGCTGCACCTCTGCACCTGTGAAGCTCGTGTTGATCTCAGTGAAAACATCCAAGTCGCTGAAAATCAGTTAAAGCTGCATCTGAGATGATGGCTCCAAGTTCCTACGACAGGCTAGTATTTTTATTTGCTTAATTATAGCTCTCCATTTCGTGGCCTTTCTCAAGCAACCTTGCTTTCTTTGCTCAAAAATAAATGAGCATTACAGGGTTGAGATAGTATCTATTTTGCTGTATTTTTGTAAAATTGCTGTGTTTTCTTGATGCAACTGCACATTAAAATGCCAAGATATGTTTAAATTTTGCTAGAAGCCTAATCACATGGGAGTTTTGCCATTGGTCTGCTTTCCCGTCAGTGGAGCAAAAAAAACCCCACCTATCTTTGCACCTGGCTGTGTGTTCACCCTCGGTGACACAGGTGCTCTTCCAGGTGGAAACGGCAGCTGCAGACAGGTGCTACCTGTGTATTAAAATAAAAGGAGAGTGCCAACACTGATTGTTTGAGTCACTCAGTAAACCTTGACAGAAGGCAGGTAAGTTAAATGAAGCAGAAAGGGAGATGTTCACTGGAGTGGGAACATTAATAAAGTTGCATTAATAAAGTTGCCTTGAAAATAGATCTGCAGTGACAACCCCTACCACCATGGAGACCTTGTTGAAATGGATGCCTCACCTCTCAGAGTAGCAGCTTAAAACTCATCTAGACCTATCCACACACCAAATTTATGTGTGTAAATGTGGTTTGTGACCACTTTTTTGTTTTCAAGCATCTGAATTTTGTAGTGATGCTTTTCAAGCACTTGTCTCCAACTAAATAGGCTGCTTTGTGAGAAACAAAATTAATAAGCCCGGTTACCAGTGGATTGGTGTCCTTTATCCCATAAACTTCCTTCCACTGTAGTAGCGTGACTCCTTGGCATATTTGCCGTGATATGCCTTCTGGATGAGAGATGTTAAATGTCACAGTAAGTACAGAGCTACCCTTCTGCTGTTTGCTGGGGAGAGCCAGCTGGCCAAAATGCATGGTGGCTTCATTCAGCATGCTTTTCCCCCACTGGCAGACATGGATGGAGAGACTTCTGCCACCTTCCTAGGAGGAGATCTTCAAGAAACTTGTATGAGTGTAACAGTGGGAAAAAAACCACCCCAGCTGGATCACTTTGTTGAACTGGTCCCTGGGTTAAACGTTCCTGGGAGGGAGTCAGAGAGGAAGGGGAGAAGGGAAGGGAAAGAATTGGACTGATACATGATTATGTGGTCCAAGTCTCTTTCTTTAGGAGACAGGCTAAAAATATAGAGCCTATAGTAAGGCCCTGAATTAAAGCTGACAGTTTTATATGCACTGATCACCACAGTATCTAGGTCCATTCCAGAAACACGTGTCACACGTTCTTTCACTTTCTCCCCAGGAGAAGTGGTTTTAGTTGCGTCTCATTGCAGTAAGATCTGTGTGTGTGTATGATTGGGGGGATTTATTTTATATTCTATGCATAGAGTTTGGATCAACCGTATACACTCCAGAAGGCAACATCAAGGAAAAATGTGGAACGTTTATTCCACAAACAAGACAGACACCCAAGAGTATTTGCCTCCTGGAGGAGCTCATTTTACCCTCTGGATTCCTGGGCATGTGTCATGTATCACCTGAAGATAAAGACCAAGAACTAGAAATCGATTTGAAATGCTACGAGCAGTGGAGGTAGAGGACAGAGGGTGGTTTTGTTGTTCTCACCACGCCTTTTGCCGAGGCAGCACAAGTCAGTGTTCAGCTGGAGTTCCCCAATTGCTGAAACTTTCCAGTTCAGCTGTATCTCACAGCTCCAGTCCTGCCCTGCAAGCACTCGATTTTGGGGTATCCAAGGCACAACAACTTCACAAGAATGTGATGGAGCCTTCTTGCCAGCAGGATATGATAGAAAACAGGCACGATATTGGTACAGAGTAGCGCAAACCTGACTGGAAAGTGATGCTGTCACTGAGCAAAAAAATAAGCTATGATCTTGCAAACACTTGCACATGTGTCTTTGTTTACTTCCACGTGTTGCTGCACTTGTAGTTAATCCAGATGGCCATGTGATGAATGCATGCACAAGATGAAACAGAGTTTAATGCTTTCAGAATTGGCTAAGCCTACATGCAGATTTTTTGTTATTTCGAGGTGTAGAGATAAAAAATACAATATAAATGAGAACCATACTTTATGGAAAGAGCTTTCTTTAAGGAGCTAGGAGGGAATCTGCAATTATGTATCACAGGCCAGGTTGGCTGGGAAGACACTGTGCTAGGAGTGCTGTGCTTAAAGAAATGAGACAATCCCTTCTATGTGCTGTGTCTAATTTAAAGACAGGAATCAAGAGTTGGGGAAGTAGAATGTATAAGCAAGTAAGCCTGGTGGGTATTTGTTATTTATAGTTACTGGAAGAAGATAGGACGTTGTGTATGTGCTTTTTAATTGGCCAGAAATAGGAAATAAGTTCATCTTGTATTGAAGCTCTTTTTACATTACCAGGAGAGTACATTATGGAGCTTTGCACTCCTGCCAATGTTCACTGTCAAAGGAGTAAATTGTCAGTTTTCACAAAGTTGCATATGCCTCCATAAATATATATTCAGCAGGGGCATATGCCTTCTCATTTTAAGGTTATACTTTAACTCATTTGATTAGAGAGATGCATGTGCTGGGAGCCTGCTGCATTTATTGTATTCAAAAAGAAGAAAAAACCCTCACATTTACATACGATACATCCTTTCTTGTGTTTGGAAAATGAAGGTGGCAGACCTGCTAGTCATGCTAAGTCACACAAGCACTTGTTCAATCTCCCCACATGTCAAAGCAAATGGAAAGTAGTTAACTATTTGAGGAAAAGTTCTGGTCCCGTTGAGGTTAATAAATTATTTTGCCTATGGGATCACAAATTCACACGACTATTTTTAGGACTGATACTGGCAGGGAAATGGAAGGTGATGCTGAAACACTTCTCTGTCGGATGTACTACTTAGAAGATGTGAACTCTTAGTGTTTACATGTGAAGATAGTCATTGAATGCCTTATTATTCCACTGAGCAGAGCTGCTGGCTTCGGAAGAGGAGGCGGCCTCCTGCAGTTTTTACTTCAGTATTTTCTGTTCCCCAGAGAAGGTAACAGAGAAGGGAATAACCTCTTTAGCAACCTTGATGCAACCTAATTTTGCAATGAATCATACAATAATTAAGGCTGGAAAAGACCTCTAGGATCATCAAGTCCAACCGTCAACCCAACACCCCCAGGCCTCCTTAAACCATGTCCCGAAGTGCCACTTCTACACATTTTTTGAACACCTCCAGGGATGGTGACTCCACCACCTCTCTGGGCAGCCTGTTCCAATGCCTGACCACTCTTCCAGTAAAGAAGTTTTTCCTAATACCCAATCTAAACCTCCCCTGGCGCAGCTTGAGGCCATTTCCTCTTGTCCTACCGCTAGTAACTTGGGAGAAGAGACCGACACCCACCTCACTACAACCTCCTTTCAGGTAGTTGTAGAGAGCGATAAGGTCTCCCCTCAGCCTCCTCTTGTCCAGACTAAAATGAGAAACCTGCAATAGCACCTATGGTCCAAAATGAACCGTCAGCCTCTTGCTCATCACCTTGTCCTGCGGTGCTTTTATCTGGAAAGGATTATAGCATAGCCCCTTCTCTTTGAGGTCTGCCACGAACACTCCATATTGACGATTCCACCTTCTATCTTTGTGCCCAAACTGATGAGAGTAGGGCTTCCACTCCCTTAAAACAGTAGAACAGCAACATCCTTTCGGATATTGCTGGAAGGTTTTGGCAGTGTATCTCATGTTCTGGCTGTGGAAGGACAGGGTGGTGTTTGGAGTGGCTGGCAGTGACCTTCCATACCATAGAATATTCACCCTGGAGTCAAAGCCTGTTGCTTGCACATGGGTCTACAATGACCTTTCTCACAGACCTGAATCTGCTACTTGTGTTGACAAGGAAAACAGGATTGAGGCCTGCACGACACAGGGTTGTGTTTGATTGTATACTGGAAGAGCGGAAAGAAGCAGCCACCCCTTTCTCTGTACATTATACGCAACTAATGTCCACAGCCAGAACTAATGGAAAACCTTCATCTCACTGATAAAGGCTACGCTGTAGACAAAAGCTATTATAAAAATCCTGTTATCATTCACTTTACAAAATAAAGGGGGGAAAAAAATCTGGCACCAGCTACAGAAAAAAACCTCCGCAGTCTGAACAAATAAGGAGCAAGGAATTCATCATCTCCTATATGATTAAGAAGTTTTCTTTTAGCTTCCATTTTTTTTTCTTCCCCAAACAGACCTTCTTAAAAATTAAAAAAAAAAAGGCAAATTGCTCTCTGATGGCTATTCCAGCCTGTCAGTGATGTATACTGGGAAATGAGGCAAGTCCACATGACCTCTGTCCTCCGCACCTTTGAGATAATAATGCTACATTTTGGAAAAGCGCTTGAACTATGGTTGAAAAGTACTGTATGCCAGTTCTCTTACTACAAAACCTCAGTAAGGAAAAAACTGGGCCCTCTGTAACCATCTCAGATAACAGAAGGAAAGCAAATGGCGCTTGCTGATACAGAGGTATTTCAGACCTATTATTTAACAGTAACTTGTGGTACACTTAGAAGTTTGACCGTAGCATTATGAACTGCAGAAAGTACAGAAGTTTTTGTCTCTAGGGTCCTGCTCTTCTGTAAATGGTGACAAAAAGCACTGTGGATAGGGCAAAGCTATGCTGCAACATACAATTCAAGAAGCATCTTGCTATTTCAAGTTTTGCCTTTTTTTTTTTCCCCTCATGTTGGGGAAAGCACCACACTTAACGCTTTGCCGGGTTACTCAAGTTCAGTTACTTACTGCTGAGAAGTTTCAGCTTGTTTTAAAAATCTCTTCAACTTGCTCTTCCTCTGCAATGTAAATGACCACATCAGGGTAAAGCAGCAGGCCCTAAAGTAAGGCTACAAAAGGAATAAACTGGTTACTTAAAGTCAGGATGAGCGTTTTCCTTTAGAAGCAACAGTTGGCTGTAATTTCAGGTTTGGATTAAACAATTACAGAATTGCTGATGAAAAGCCTTAAAGAGGTTTAAGGAGATGCTTAAACTTCTAAGCTTCTCTTTAGTTCTTGCAAATCTAGTAAATCCATCCTGTTCGATGCCACTCTCTTTCTGCAGACCTCTTGAGGAGGGTGAAGTGCTATGAAATGGAAGTTTCTGAAGTCCTATCAGCTGCAGGGTATAATTAGATGACATGGCTGAACTTACCTAAAGCTCTCTGCTATAAAAAGGGCACAGCTGTCCCTCCTGGGAACTCTCGGATATTTTCAGACCCCTTCTAGAATGGACTCCAGTTGCTAAACTGGAAGAAAGTTTTAATTTCTCACCTCATTGCCCAGAAATTTTTCATCTTGCAGAATACATCAGAATTAGGTTGCAAGTAATCTGTCAAACGCTAAAGACGCTGTAGGATGGGACCGTATAGGAACTGCCCACTGTCACCACAGCAGATCAACTGGCTTCTTATTGAACCACACTCCAAAAGCTGAAGTCCATAATGAATCCTAGTGAATTTCAGTTTGCTGTTCTAACTGGGTGCTGCGTCTGGATTCTCCCCCCTGTGACAACACATCTGTCAAGTGTCCCTGTATAAACTCCTAGTGATGGGAGAAGACTGCATACCACCGTGGTAGAAAGAACAGAAATGCAGCAGGTAGAGATTAGTTTCTGTGTTAAAGGATCTATTAAGTAGATCAAAAATACTAACAACTTTGTCCAGTGCTTATTACAGACTATTCAACTTAAAACAGTTGACTTTTCCTCAATCTATCTTTCTCCTCCTCCTGAAAATATATTTAACTTAAGCATCCTGTCTACCTCACATCCCTATATTGCCAATGATGCACTAAGAGAACTGCAGTAACCCTTGATAAAACTTGCCAATGGGTTTGCAGTTGTGTTGCAGACAGAACTGAAATATGATTCCTTTCTGTCAGGAAGCGTAACGACTGGACTCAATTACCACAGACCTCTAGTCCGTAGGACCAGGCACTGTTCCCATAACACCAGAGAAATATGTTTTCTCTGTTCACTGGATTTGTAATGATGGAGAATTATGCCACAATTATCCCTAAGCAGGGCAATACAGTAGCATGGATTTTTTTAAGAACATAATTGGAGTCTAAGGGAGTCCCATATCTTAGGCCAGGAAATTTTTAAAGACACTCTTAGGGTTTCTTACTTTCATTTTATACTCTTGAAATTAGTAGCATTCAGAGAGACGTGTTTGGAGATAATAAATGCTATTTTCATTATAGATTTGGTTCTTTTGGCTCAATTATAAGGTTCACTCTATTTTTATTTTTTCTTGTGACTAGGAACAACTCAAGCACTAAGGAGCTCAAAGCTTGCTGTAGTAGATAAAATAGATTTAAGTACAACATATGCTCATCCCATTAGAAGAAAAATAAACTATTCAGTGTTCACATGTTAGTAACAGCTGTATCAAATTGTGATGATTGTTCTATAGATACGACTCTGCTTCAGTGAGAACATGCCGTCTTTAATCAAGTGTCCTCTCCATTTACAGTAACTGCCCTCTTCCCCATTTCAAATGAGCACTTAGGATAGACTCCTAGACTTCTTCACGGATGTCTCTTACAGACATACAGCTTACATGTACTAACAATCCTGAAACACATTTCACTTTATCTGCTGTTATGGAGCAGCATTTATTCTGTCAATGAAAAGCCAGCCTAGGATAGCAGCAAATGAATGGTACAGAAAAGGTTGCTACTGGTGCAGTTGGGCTGGATGATTCATAGAAAATACAATACAAGTCACTCAAGTTTTTTTGGACACTGGTACCATGCATTCTAAGAAAAGTAAGGCCAGATAATGAATATTGCTTTTTCACACAACTTTGTTGTACAGTCCACTCAGATCCACACCAGAGCAGCTGCATTTTCTTCACTGGTTTCCATCATTTTGCAACTCCAGCTTCAGAAGCTGGTCCTCAAACTTCTGAATGTCTACTTGATGCTTCATTAGGAACTTCCCATTTAAATGAAAAACAGGTATGTCATACTTGTATTTTTCATACCACGCGGAGTTCTCTGGAAGGGTAATATCCACCTCCTGCAAAATAAACTGTGACAGAAAAGAAATATATTAGTACCTACTGGACACTGAAAAACAATATCTGCTTATCTTTTGATCAATATTTTTTTCAGAAATGCAAGGCTGTTTTCTTCATGCTTTTGGATTTATTCTTCCATGTTGTAGGCAACTGCCCATTTTGTGGGTGCAAAATGTATGTAGCCACAATCCTTGGCTGCGTGTCTGTAAAGGACTTTCTCCCTAGTCCAGGATGATATTCTTGATCCTCTGTGCAGAACCACACTCCTGTGAGCACCAACCTCAACAAATATGGAGCTGGCAACACAACAGCTGCCCGTTAAGCAGCAGAGTGCAACACCTCTTAATGCTTCTTTTAACACTTTCTTCCTTCAAGAAAGATCAAAACGTGGTTGAAGAATGGCAAAAACTGCAATCACATATAGTTTGAATATTTGAGTATTTGACTCACTAACATCCTTCCCAAATGATATACTACCTGCCTCATAAAAGTTGCAAACTCCCTTACCAGACAAGGCAAGAGTATTTACAAAAGCAGTGGTTTTAAAAACTATTGCGATAAGGTATATATTGGTTTAGTTTGCCAATACTTATTTGAGTAGCATTGCTGCAAAATGCTTTTGGATAATGAGCTTTATGGAAATCAGTGCTGAAATTGTCTGGAAGAGGTCACCCATGAAAGAATAACGGATGCAAATAAATCCAAGCAATTTTCTTTTACAAAGAAAGAAACCTGATTAAGTGTTCTTTCTATATAGAAAATGTATACAGTATTGCAGTACATTACCCTTCTCTTATATGGCTCAAGCACTTCTTTTGCTTCGTCACATAGAGGGCATGGTTTCTAAAGGAAAATATTCAGATCAACTTGAAGCATACAGTAAAATACACAGATCATTTGTACTGTAAAGTAATATACACAGACAGGAGTGATCATTACTGTAAATGTGGGTTTCCTCCCCCATACCACCCTGTCTTACTGCTTTCTAAATCTTCATTTTATCAGTGCAGCATGGATGAAAAGAAAAACTATTTGGCCACATAATTTAATTACTTCTCACTTGCTGTTATTTTTCTCATGCTGCAAATGAACAGTTTTCAACGGCTCTTCTAAAGGCCAATTCAAGGGCATGGTTTGGAACGTCATGCACAGACCCCTTGTTTTGGTCAGCAGCAATGAATATTCACAGCATTGCCATCACCTGCTGAAAACAACTGCAAGTACCACTCTGGATAGAATAATTTCCCTTGACAGAAGGGGAATGAGGAATTCACATGAGTAATTTCTAATCTGTTTCAGATAGAGTCACTTGGGTCAGTTCAAATAGCAGAAGAAGGTGATTTAAGATAATGTGGCTGACTTTGTCTGAAAGAAATTAAGCCTGATCTTCCAGCCTGCAGAGCTGGGAGGATAGTAACCTCCCACAGGGAGAACTGGCAAACGGCTGCAGTATTTTGACCTGTGATGGGGTCAAAGAAAACCTCTCATTTTTGAAAACTCCCTGGTCTTCCACTACAGTTATACTGCTGAGTTCTGCTGATCATACATCGTGATCATTACAGCAGTGCGTACCTCAAGAAGTGACTCACGTGAAGGCATGTTGCTTCAGTGTTTGGCAGAATGACAGAATTCGGCCTATAATTCACATAGCAAAGCATACAGTGGTGAAGGTGATGGCTCTGTCCCCCTGCGATGAAATACCTCTTACAGCTGGAAAAGACCTTCTCCTCTCCCTTCTACTTAAAGTCTTCCTAGGGCTTGTTTAAACGTTGACTTAATCTGAAACAGCTACTTCTTATTTCCTGCATGTGAATTAATTTGGATTAAATACTCTACTTTTAATTCACATCTAATCTAAATTGTCTTTCCCACACAGACAAATCCTTATGCTCGGAAAACCTATGCAAGATGCTAAGGATCAATAGCCCTGTGTTCTTGCTAGTTCTTGTCATTTTTGGAGGGACTGATATACTTGATATTGGTGACTGAAAGAAATGATCCTGCACATCAGTTTTGTAATATGCCAGGCTCCTTACAGTTCAAGTAGGACATACTCGGTTCCCCTAGGCCTGTGGGGAGCTTTCTAACGTAACAGCCACATAAAAACATTTGACAAACTAGGTTGACTCTTAGCAAACAATACATTTTTATTCCTGCTCTGACAGCAAGCTTAAGCACTACGTGGTACTAATAAAATTGGAATTGGTTTAAAATCAGATAGTGAACTATTTCAACTAACAGTGAAATCTGTTTAAACAGTCCATTTGTATCAGTACATATTTTTCAGTGGAACAGTGCAACAGTAGGTCTCTGCCATCACTTGCTTTATGTTAATTTGCAATAGGGCTGCTTGGATAAAGCTGTCTTGGACAACCTTCTCTCTCAGATGTATCTTTCAGTGGCAAAAGGGACTCCTACTGCTGAGGTAGTAAAAATCCCTTCCCAAGGTGACATACGCTGTGCTGAGAGCTAGATCTGTTAGACAATACACACAGTGGAAGGGACAATTTTATTTCTACAGATAATTGCCATTTATGCTGTGTACTTAGACTGCAGTTTTTTGGTCATTTTAAGCTGGCACTGATGCTGAAGGAAGCAGACCCAGCTTCGTGTCACTGCTTCTTTTGTGCTGGTATAAGCACTCAAACAGCTGCACAGTAGAGCTAGACAGGAGAACTGATCTGAGTTAATAGTAACCTTGCAAAAAAAAAAAAAAAAAAAAGGTTTTTTTTTTTAACCTGGAGCAGTTGTTGCACAAATGCTTGTGTTGGCATAAAAGGAACCTGCGAGGAGAAAACCATTTGGTAGTGCTAGCTTCTATCAGTTTGAAGTGGCTGCAGAAGTCATAGCTCCCTCCTGCCGCCTTCTCCTCTTTTTTCCTTATTCTTAAGAAGAGGAAGGAGGGAAAAAGGATATAATTAGCATAAACTAAGAGCACAGATTAGATTTATTTTAAAGTAGTCTGCATTCTGCTTTGCAATTGCAAGTGGTATCAGACATGAAAAACATTTTAGGTTAAAACATATTCAACAAGAAGCCACTTAAAAGAATTACCTGAACTCTGCTGTTAGAAAATTTGATTTCAGACAGTGTCTTACTAATTACAAATTTTAAGACACAAAAATCATACAAAGAGCTTTTTTCCAATTGTTAACCCAAAGTAAGCTCATTATTCCCTACTTTATCACATTTAGATTATGAATGAGTTGATGCTGAATCAGGCAAGGGGAGAGAGAGCTGTAACTTTAAAGTATAGTTCTTCTTATAGTATGCATTGCTCTGATTAATCAACAGATGGTGACCTTTTATTTTTTAACCTATTCATATGTTGCATAAAGGAGTTTAAACACTCCTTTAAGGCTATGGATGGAATGAACAAACTGTGCAGGAGGAGGAAATTATTTTAGTCGCATCTATCTCCAAGAAATACCGCCATACCGACGTCAACATTCTCAGTGCTTTGCATTTCTAGCTGTTCTCCTCTTGAAGGCTACATCAACGATATAAATGCAGCATAGCCTGCCTTGTGCCATTCTATCTAAAAGTGCAGAAGAACTCTGCAGGTAACACAGGTTCTTGATGACAATTCATGGAAGGTGGCTGTTCACAAATGACCATTCCTGCTTATCACATCTGTTTTGTAAATATGCGTAAGAATCCTATCTGCTCATGCCACTGACAAACCTTTGCCTGCATTTTATTCCTGTTAGTGTTACACAGCCAATAAAGCAATAAGAGGGTAAAGCACAATCTACTTTTTCCTTATGTGCTACCAACACTACTTGGATATATTTTCAGTCTCACAGGTAGTGCTGACATTAAAACATGAGCGCTCTGAAGAGCCTACTTTGGCTGTTGATGCTTGTCCTGGGCAGATTATGTGTAACAGCTCATCTTTGTTCTCCATTTCCAGGATGAAATGCTGGCGGTTAGAGAACAGTTTTCAACTAGGAAATGGACTGTAGCAGCACTGAGACACAACTATATTCATTTGTCGGTTGTAACTACTTGCTTGCTACAATGAGAGTAGGACTGTGCTGTAAAGCCTGGTGTAAAAGACACCCCCGAAGTAAAATGCCCAATACTACACAAATTTGAAGGGGACAAAAAGCATGGCTAAGCTATTTCATCTGGGATTCATGTATGCCAAAGCTGATAAATACACAGCCTTGCCTAGCTTTATTCTGTAAACAATTTTTACCTTGGTGAATAAAGTCAACACTGGCTTGTTTGTGCTGGCTGAACAGAGTTGTCTGCCCAGTGGCCTGGACGAATGCCTTGCTAGTTGCAGCGTTCTGCTCAGAAAACAAAGCACCATCGTCCTGTTAAGGCAAAAACAAAATTTTTAATTATTTTGTGGCAAGCTACAGCTCATGAAATTTAATGTTAAGATAAATGTGATACTTCAATTGCAGTTCTAAAATACACACAATCAAACCATTTTCCCAGGATTTTTATGTTCACAGTATCAACACATTAATCAGAAAAATGGTTTACTATGCAGCAGGCCAGAAACACTGGAGCTCAAACAGTGTTGCTCCATTTAAAAAAAACAACTATGCTTTCTTGCTGAAATGCCTCTTTTAAATTCCCTAGCACAAACGCTGACATAAATGCATTATGCTGTTTCAACCGTATAGGTGCCAGTAAGAATTACATGATATTAACAAAATGGAAAGTGCTGTGCTTTGAACCTCAGTAATCTTGCTGCAGTGCTTGACATATTCTACTTACTCAAAATTATTCCATCAAAAAACTAATCTGCGCCTAACCAGCATATTAATATAACGCTTTCTGCAGTGAATGAAAAGCTGCAGCCAAGGTAATTTAACTTGGCAATATTAAAAGTATGCACATTGCCCCGAGTCCTTCCTGCAATAGCGAATTAATTTATGAAAGATGTTGATAGGTTTGTGATTTCTTTGGGAGAGTTTAAGTAAAGCTGGTGTTGTTGAAGGGTACCATGTTGGTGTCTTGAAGCCACCTCTTCATAATAACACTAATAACAACAGTGCTTCCTCCAAGCTTGTGTCTTAATGGGACCTTTAAAAGCATTTTAGGACTGAAGGGCAAAAACGAGAAGCAAAAGCGAATCTCCACAGAGACTACTGGCAGACATGACACTTGACATCAGAATTTACACCAGGAAAATAAAGTCCCTTATAAAGCTAAACTGCTTCTGTTCAGTTTCTGTTCAGGCACAAGTTACCTGTAGTTCTACTAAGTACAGCTAACCAGAAACACACAATGTAATGGCACAAGTTCAAACAACTTAACTGTGAGCAACTGATAAACATGTTTTAGGGTGTTCAGTAAAAAAGAGCCTAGTGTATTCACTGAGTCTCTCAGTACTAATATTACATTATTTTGTTTTAAGAGGGAGAGTTTTGCCAGCATAACCGCTAAGGAAGAACAAAACATGGCAGTGGACTCTAAACTTAAGGCTACTTAACTGCTATGTTTCTAAGCAACAACCACATGAAAAATCAAATGGGTGACATGACACCGCTCCGCCAGCCTTACTGCACTGTCAAACACACCTTTTTTTTTATTTTTGCAGAGGACTCTGGTAAGGGTAACTTGCCATGTTTCCAGAAGAAGTTTCAACAGAGCAAATACAAAGAAAAGGTAACACTTTGAAAATTACAGCGTTAATTATCAAATTCAGGTGTTAGGAATGAATCAGATTTTTTTCTTTGACCACATAAAAATAAAGTTTTCTAAAATAGAGGAGTATTCTGCAATGAACAGACTTTAGGTTTACTCTTCAGTTTGGGACAGAAAGGGTTCTTCATCTGTATGTGTCAGGCTTGATACCAGTAAGAGTCAGCTGTGGGGACAGGGCAGTACGCTCGCTGTCACTGCAAAGTTGCAGGTGACTAGCACAGCACACACTGCCATTGGTCATAGTCCTTTGCAGCTACTGCATTTGTTTTACTTAGCCAGGTGGAAATCTAACTGTCTGGGATTTTACATAATAAATACAAAAGTAAGCTTGGAACCTTTTGGAAAAATGCAAATCTGGATGACAGTAAATAGCCTGTCATACTTGGAAATTTTTACGTCCACAGTAAATAGGTGCCCAGAATGGATGTGTTTTTGGCATAAAAAATTGCAGCATGTCAGCCTGTTCACATGCAAGATAAAAATGCCAAAACAAATAGTTTGCATTCTGGCAAGTTTTTAAATGAATGCTCTTGTTGCCAGCCTAGCAAGCCAACTTTTGTGCCTTCAAAACAAGGAAAATGCCCCAGAATTGTTCTGTGAACAGCAGAATGAATAAAGCCTAGATTTCCATGTATCTAGGAATATATACATGTGTATAAAATGGCCCTGGTTCACTCCTTTAAACCCCCTTTTTTGATCCTTCCACCCTCTGGTAAATTTGAGTCTACTGGACAACTCCTACCAGAACCTCAACTGAAGAGGCATGAAAAAGACAATATCAGTACCTAAGCTTCAAGATCTCACAAAAAGAAATAAGTTAGCACAGTCTCTTACTTCTTTACTGATTTTAAATAATTTTAAGCAACACTATCTTTGGCATTCAGGAGCAAATCTTCATTGACCAGTACTAGCACTGAAGCAAGAGTCTGCCATTTGCAGGGTTAGCATAAGACTGGCTAAGTGGTTTTATACATAACCTGAAGAAAACACAGTCCTGGCTGTCAAATTTATTCGCCTATATAGAATGATACTAAGGCCAGACTGTAATGCCAGTTACAAAGACTCAAAGGACTACTCCCAATTTACAAAATTATGCCACTCTCCGTCCAGGCCCCAGTCATGCTCTGCTCTTTTGTCAGCAGAAAGCAGCCTGAGACATGTAGCCCAGAGGTAGGGTGAGATACTGTCAGACAGCATCATATTCCCACAGTACAGATGATACAGCTTGGCCTCCCTGCGCTTCCGAAGCCCAAAGTTCTCAGACAGCACCATTAGGAAGGAGAGCAGTCAGACCTGCTGCATTTAACCTGGGCTAAAGCACAGCGCAACTTCAGCTTCACAGGACTGCAACTAAGGCTCTGCCCCCAGAGAATTTTGCTTTTAAATCAGTAGAATTCACTAATCTTATTTTACTGGATTAAGTAAAAGGTCGTGGATAAAACCAAATAGCAGTGGTTTTGCACTGAAGGGTTCTAATATTGTGAAGGGTTAAGTAGAGTTGCTATTGATCCAGAGCTGAGGAAAGCGAATATCCAGTCACTCATCAGGAAAATCTACTGCAGCAGCTCAATTTGTCTGAACAGCAACCCAGAGCCGCAAGGGTGTTTACTGCATGCACACCACCATCGTGCAAACAAGCAGGTTCCCAACGCTGGCCCGCGCTAAGCTGAGCAACATTTCTGGAATGCAGAGCTCCAACCTCAGAGGTCACTGCCACGTCCGTTTCAACACTGCCAAAAAGAAAGAGAAGTGTCGCACAAATGCCCCATGGCGTTAACGTCCTGCTCACATCTGTATCATCTCTGTCTTTTGTTATGAAGAAACCAGAATGCTAAAAGCACACACAAAATCTTTCAACATGATTATTCTGGAGCTCTCTAGCCTACCCCTGAGTAATTACAAAGATTTGTCTGAGGAACAAAATTAATACACAAATGTAAAGAAGGATGCTTGCAAACTTCAGAACTTACCCTCCCCTATACTACAATGCTACAGAATGATTTAACAAATGATGCTTGTAAGTCTGGACTTGGCCCATGCTGTATTTTGCAAAGCCAAATTGGACTCATTTCCTGTTAACAGAATTTCCATCACCTAATAAATCCTCACCTGCTGGAAAAATAAAATGTGACACTAAAATTAGACGTTATTTAGACGGTATAATTATCCATAGAAACCTTATCTTACCATCAATCAAGGAAAGACAAGCATGGCTGATTTTTTCTCCAACTATGTACCTTTTAACAATGCTATATACTCTTAAATAATCTCAGCTTCAAGTCACCAATATACTCTTGCTCTGTGGTTCTGAATGTTTTATATGCAAAATTGTCAACATATTTGGACAGGATTATATCCCATTTTCCAAGGGTTTGTATACATATGCACGAGAACAAAATTATTACGAACTAGCAGACATTTCTCCATATAGACTTCACATTCATGTAGTATTTGATTTTGGAACCCTGACCTCGGTTTGACAGAAGATGGGGATTGCCTGGACAAACCACACCTCTTTCTGCAAGGTAACAGTAACACATCAGGAACATGGAAAATGCCTGTCTTAAAGAAACTTTAAGTGTCTATTAAACTGACCTCTACCCTCCACATAATCCTCATTCTAGTATGGCAAAAGAATATCAACTGAAAGAGAATGGGGAATGCTAGCAGATGCAAATATAAGAATACATGCCGACGACCCAACTCAGTGGTGGTTTAAAACAGCCTTCCTCTGTTGTCCCTCGTTCAAAACCAGCTACTGTCTTCAAGGAAAGCAAACTTGCTGTCAGTCTGCTGTTTTCAGTTTGATTACTTACCAGGGAAATGCTGAACAAGAAAATATGGTGCCACAGCAAGAGACCAAGGAGCACACGTGAGTAGGGACACCAAATTCTGTAGCTGTTGAGGTGTCCACAAGGCTTTTACCCTACCAGCATTTCAGAGGAGGCATGAAAAATACAGGAAAATCTTGAACTTCTTTTTGCAAACGCATGTAACCCTAAAGGTCTTTAGGGAAGAATCGGGTTTTTACATCAACTCAAAATTCAAAAACGTCACCAGTAATACGACGTTTCTGTGAGGTGATGTTATCAATCAGTGCATCTCTCTACATATTTTCTCTTCCAGACTACAGTATTTTGGGGTAAATGCTACAAACCTGTTGCATTCCATCCCAGACAAGATTAAAAGCATAATTTCATCCTAACATGCAGTAAGTTTTGTTTAGTGATCCCTCCAGCGGTAGCCGTTCTAGACTCTGGTCTGAGGCCCGTAATCCAAATTTCAGACAATTTAAAAAACACCCAACAGGTTGCTGTAATGGCCACAAGACCATTTCTGAAGACGGAAGAATCCGCATGTACAACGGACCGTTATCATAAAGCAAAACTATAAGAGGGATTAAAAGCCAGTTTTACACATCTCCAGTTGAAAACTTTTCGGCCAAATGACCCCTTCCCCGCCAAGGGCCGGGGGCGGCCAGACCGGCTGAGGCGTGTATCCAGAGGTCTTCCCATTACCCCCCGCGACGAGAAAGCCTGCTTTCTTGGGCTGATGTCTTCTAAACCGGGAATGCCCTCTACCGATAGGAGTCACAGCCCACGAGAAGGGGAGGCGCGGGCCGGCGGCTCGGCAGTGCCGCCTGCCCGGCCCTCAGCCCCCGCCGCCCGCCCTCCAGGGCGGCCTCCTCAGCCCCGGCGCCGGCGGGGCGGCCGCTCCGGCCCGCCGCAGGGCCCGCGCCCGCCGCGCTCGCACCGCCAGCGCCGGGCAGGCCCCCCCGCGGCCCAGGCCCAGGCCCAGGCCCAGGCCCAGGCCCGGCGCTCGGCAGCAGCCGGCCGGCGCCACCCCGGGCGGGCCGGCGGCGCTGACGGGCGCCCGGCGAGGGCCGGACCCGCGGACACCCACCTGTCGGCGGCCGCCTGCCGCCTCCCTCCGCCCGCGGGAAGGACGCGGGGCCTGGGCGGGCCCGGCCCGGCGGAAGGCAGCGCCCGCCGCCGCTTCGGCGCCCCCGGCTGGCCGCCCGCCCTCCGCGCCCTCCGCCGCGGCCGGAGCCCCTTGCCGGGGGCCGCAAGCTCCCCCAGCCTGCCTCTCGCCGGGGTGCCTCCCGTCCGTAAGAGGCGGCCCGCCGCAGCTCTGCCCCGCGGGGGCGGGGAGCCCTGCCGCCGGCGCTGCCCGGGTTTCCAGCGGCTGGGGGCTCACAGGGGGCCGCCCCCCGCCTCTGCTTTTTTCTACTCTGCCGGAGCGGGTTCCTGGCTTGCAGCCTGGGCCCCGCGCCGCACCGAGCTCCCCGGCTCCTCTCGCTCCCTGCCCTCCGCTGCGTATCAAAAAGCAGCCAGCGGCCTCATCGGCTCCCCCTCCATCCCGCATGGATGCGCAGGACCTGCGTTTTGGCCACCCGCTCAGGCTGACAAAGGAATACCTCTAGATATAATGGAAGAAAAAACCCAAAACCCACATTATTAGAGTGTATCATTAAAGCACGAAGGGTCACGATAACGAAAGCACATAGGGATGATAAGAGAAAGGTGTGGGGGAAAATACATTGAGATATTGTAGGCAGGATGGGTAGAAAGACAGAAATCTTCCCTAAACAAAGGGCCAGTCCTTCAGTTCTTTTGCTCATGGTGCTTCTTCTATTGGCTTCAAATGGAGTAAGTGGTCTTTAATTTCTTTCCTTTAAAATTGCAATAAGTTTAACGTAATAAAAGAAATCAGTGGACCTAGATTGTCTTTTTGGCAGTATGTATTTCAGTTTTAGTGAGACTTTCTGCAGTGGCAATGTAGATAAAAGACTTTTATTAAAGATGTGATATGTTGCTTTCTTAATTTTTACCTTTTTAACTTTAATGCAGGCAGGAAGTATAGTCATGATTGAGCGTAACATTGGGAAAAAGAGTGGGAGACTACAGACATCCATTCTAAACACGATACTCTACTATTTTCATTAACAGCTTGAAGCATTACATGGTACGTATGCTAAGAAAATTAGTGAGTGATATGAAGCTGGGATCAAACAAGAATATTTTGGAGTGTATGAATAAATCTAAATTAAACTGGAAATAGGCTCAAATTAACACAATGGGATTCAATAAAAGCAGGAAAGAGATTAATTTGAAGCAGTTGTGAAGCTGACAGTCCCAGGGAGAGCTCTTTCCCTGCTGAAATGAATTGCCACATTCTTGTCTGAAACTGTGAGGTTTTTGTCCCTTCCGTTGTGACAGATACTTGGCCACAGGAGAGGGCCTCTGTGTAAAGAAATGTTTAGTGTGCCCTTCTTTGCTCTTGATGCTCTGTTTGACTGCTGTGCAGTGTTTTAGTTGTCAGGTGTGTTCATTCTCCTTTCTCCAGAAAAGTGATTTAAATAAAAAACAGCAGGTGTTCACTGCTGGGGAATGAAAGCTGTAGCCTCATGTTCTTTTAGTTGCTGTATTTCTGTCAGGATTTTGGTGGTGCTTTTGTAGTTGTTCCTAGGCTGAAAGTGGGAGACAAATCTTCTGGGGTATAGACTCAAACCAGCTTTCGCTCTTCCTCTGGGCTTTGAGAAGTACAACAGCATGTAATGGGAAGGCGCTCCAGGAGAGCAGTCTTACCCTGCTGATGTGACATATGTAATTAACTAGCAGACTAAACTAACATGAGGATTAGGCAGCTCCGGATCCTAGTGAGTCATTTTCAACCACTAACTTAATCCCTTCTGTTGAACAGAGATGTAACACTGGCAGCTGACACTGGCTGCTCATTTTTGTGTCAGAATCAGAAAATCCAGTATCAGACTTTGGCGTTTGGCACCGGTATATGCTACACCTGTTGAGCCTCACACGAGGGTATTGCTGAACTGGCTCCCGCCTGACTTCTAATTTCTGAGAAGGGGTGGAAGGAAGACATTTAGGGAGAGGGCAATTTCAGCAGAGGCTGGTTGAAGAGCAGCAGTAAGTAAAGAGATAAACATGTTCTTGACATCTCAGGTCCCAGATTAGTTTTATCCCTCTCACTCCAAAAATTAGTCCAGCCTACTTTGGGACCTGTGTCTAGGATTTTCAGAGGAACCTAGAGGAGATAGGCACACAGTTCCCAAACTGGTGAATTTATTCAAACAGAATTGTTGCTGAAGCCCAGTGGTGCTCTGGACATGTTTCTTTCCTGTTTTCAGTGTGATTGTCATGTTGCCTAACTCAGTTCAATTATTAACCAAGCCACTGGCCCTGCTGAGGTAACTGTTCAGAATGGCATTCATTTGATTGTGTGCTGTTTGCAAGAGAAAAATATGTTTCAAGAGTGTTCGATCTTATGTTGTCCCTTGTATTTATTTGTTCTGTGTTTAGGTGTATCTGGTATGAGCTGGTTTCACCCTTAAAACAGGTTGCTTATAATCTGGGATAAATATGTAAAAACAAAAAGAAGTTTCCTTATACTACAGACTTCTGCAAAGAGAATTCACTATTTAGGGTGCTTTGTAATTGACCAGTTTTGTTTTGGCAGGTTTCTGGTACACCATTGTGGACAGTTCAGCACAAAATTACCTTTGGTATTAATACATTAGTTATGTGATGAATCTCCTTTAATGTTCAGAGTGATTTGAGAAGAAAAATATTAGATGCACAAAGAATTACTACCTTAGAACATGCATCACTATTGCTGTGCTTAGGAATAAGATGGATTGCAGTAAAGTTTGCTATTTAAAAATGTGTTCTGAGGTCTGAAAGTAGCCCAGCTCCACCCTGTTTTTCATTCTGGCACATAGGATGTCTTTAAATATCAAGGGCATTTGTGACTCAGTGGTTAAATTTGCTGCATAGGCATCCTGCTATGGTGCACAAGTCTTCCTATATTTTTTTGCATCTCTTAAATAATGTGTGACATGCTTCCACAATTTTGGACTAAAAAGAATTCATGTTGTGATGGATTGCTGTTCCCAATGGCCTTCAATCAGATTCTCTTCCAGACTTCTTTTTTATTTCCCTCGTATTTTGACTTAACGTATAGCTTCACATTTTTGTATCTGGTATATATCACAATATGCTTTTCATTACCTTGCATGGTTTATTTCAACATTTAATAAATACTGTATTTAAAATGCAGCATAACAGTGTTAAAAGATGAATTGTCCATTCCTCTATTCAATCAATCAATCAATAGGTGGTAAAAAAAATAGACTAGAACAGTTCCAGTTCACCTTCATCAAGTATCAGCCCTATGTTTTCCTCCTCTTGCTATTAACATACTTAAAAAGCCATTTCTTGTTCTCTGACACAGCACTGGCCAGTTTCAACTCGAGTTGAACTTTGGCCTTCCATGACATTGGGACTTGGCTCTCTGGAGCCCGGCAGTAGCTCTTGGTGCCAAACCCAGCATCTGCCTTCTGTCCCTCCCCTCATCTTGCGTGGCCGGCTTGGCTGCAGAAGGGGTCACAGAGCGGTATGTAAGAGGAGGGCGAGGGGCCCTGGGGAGCATGGAGAAGATGCGCTGCCATTGCTGCAGGGTTCACGTACAGCAGAGAGGAGCTGTGCTGGGGGGAGTCCTGCAGAGAACATGTGATGGGGGGGTGGTGGTGGTAGTGAGGGGCGCTGGGGAACTGATGGAGCCCATCTGCCAAAGAGGGGTCCTTTCCAAGTGGGGGAGGAGAAATGCCAGTGCCAAGGCTGGAGCTGAAAGAGCGAGAAGAAAGCCTGTGCTCGAGGGCAGCAGCGTGTCCATCTTTCTTGGCTCATATCCCCGTACCACTTGAATGAGGGGAAAGAGGGCCCAGCAAGGGGCAGGCAACGCGACTCAATAGTGCTCAGATAAATGCAAAGAGGCCCTTCAGGTCTGTAGGGCCAGGCCCCATCGTGCTTGAATCAGGGGAGAGGGGCCCTGAAAGAGTACAGGGCCAGGTGCCGCATCACATTCCTCAAGGGAAAGGGACCCTGCAAGAGCAGAGGGCCAAGATCCACGGCGCTGTGCTCTGGTGAGAGATACGCTCAGAGAGCACAGGTCCAGCCCCATGATAGTCAAAGCAGGGCAAGGAGGCTGTGCAAGACCAGAGGGAGAAGTCCCATGGTGCTCTGCTAAGGACAACGAGAGAAAATGGTGGGCATATCCCCAGGAAAAGTGGGAGAAAACAGCACGGGTGGGCATGGCAACACCACCTGCACTGGTAGTAACAGCAAGAATTTTTCTGCAGTTTTCAGGCCTTTATTTTCTTTTCCTGCTTGACAATTAGGCATAGAGGGCCCAGAGTCCTTGCATTGCAGGACATGCCCCAGCCACTGACCCGGCCCTGATTTTGGCAGCTCCTGGGGCCAGTTCTAGCGCTGCCGGCGGGGTGGCCTCTTGGAGGGCTGGGAGGAGTCCTGGGAGCTGCCGGCCCTCCTCTTCACGGGTCGCCGTGGCCTCCCAGGGGTGCGGTCCCTGCCCCGGCTGGTAGTGGAGGGAGCTGCCACAGCCTCCCCCCGATCCTCCTGCCGCTCCTCCTGCTCCCCGTGGGTGGGAACAGGGGCATCGAGGGGGCTGCTGGGACCCCCAGGAAGAGCAGCGGCTGAGGTGCTGGGGCGCTCCTCTAGGTGGTCTCGTGGAGGGCTGGTGGAGGGGGCTGGGCCAGGGGCAGGAGACCCCCTTTGGGAGGCAGCAGGACGAGGGGCAGCCGCGGGGCTGCCCTCCCGCTCCTCGGCAGCGCGGCCGTCCTCGAGGCCCAGCAGACGGTGGGCCTCCCTGCTGCAGCGTTGCACAGCGACATCAATAAGGTGCTGTACAAACATTGCTGTGTGGTTTTGGAGGCTGACCCGCAGCAGCCGGACAAGAAGATCTTCGTTCAGCCCAAAAAAGACCAGGGCGGACATGACAAGGTCCTGTGCTATGGCTGCCCGTGAATGCTGGTTCCCAAAGATCACCGCCAGCTCCTGACACAGCCAGGGCAGAAGGGACTGGAGGAGATCTGGGTGGTTCTGGAAGAGGAACGCCCAGGTGTGTGGCTGGAGGCCACCCAGAGGAAGCCAGTGTAGCTGGTGCTCCACAGGCTGTTCTGTCACCGTGGGGCTGTGGGCAGCTGGACGGTCAGGAGCCCCTCTGGCCTGGCGGCCGACGACGGATGATGTCGCAGGTGGTGTGACGACATGCTACTCAAAGTCGTCGTCTGCCCGCACCGAGTGCATGGTGGAGCGGATCCTCCTCTTGCAGAGGGGGCACTCGGGCTTGCTCTGAGCCCACCGCAGGATGCACGGGTAACAGAACTGGTGGAGGCATGGCATCACATAAGCGGCATCATCCCAGCTGTCCAGGCAGATTGGACAGTGGTTCTCCAGCTCTGTGGCCATGCTCTCCACAATCTGCGGTGGGCTGGGGGGAGCTGGCGGTGTCAAGATGCTCCCTCTCACCAGCACTGCAGCAGCGGGTGTTGTGCTAGAAAGGGAAGAGAGGCCAGGGTCATTGGCTGGGGCGGGGAGGGGTGTAAGAGATGCCCAGGTCCCTCCAGAAGGAAACCCTCCCAGCTCCCCAGGGTGAGGTGTCCCATCCCTCCCAGCTCACCTCTGCTGCCGTAAGCGCTCCTCCTGAGTGCCCGGCTGCCTGAAGCTGGCAGGGCCGGGAATAGTCCTTTGATGGCTCTGGGTCAGCCACAGAGAGCTTCAGGAAACAACTCCCCAGTCCAGACACCGGCACCAAGGCCTCGCTCAGCACTCCAGCCTTGCGACCTGCTCAGCTGGAGTGTGGGCACTGGCCACCGGCGTGCGACTCGGGTTCTTGAGCTGGGGAGTCCAGGAATGGACGCAGGACTACAGATGTGGCGTCACTCAGGTGGAGCAGAGGGGGAGGGTAACCTCCCAAGACCTGCTGGCCACACTCCTTTTAATGCACCCCACAATACCATTGGCCTTCGTGGCCACAAGGGCACAGTGCTGCCTCGTGGTCAACTTGCTGTCCACCAGCACTCCCAGGTCCTTCTCAGCGGAGCTGCTTTCCAGCAGCTTGCTTTCTTTGCTTTATAGAACCAAAATTAAGGTATTGGAAAAGATTCTTGATGCAACTCAAATACTATCACCGAATGACAGAAAGGTTGAGGTTGGAAGGGACCTCTGGATGTCATCTTGTCAGGCTACCAGCTCTATCGGAGACAACTAGAGCTGCTTACCCAGGATCATGTCCAGACTGCTCTTCAGCGTCCCTTCTCCTCTCACTGGACAGCACTGGAAAGAGCCGAGCCTGTCTTCATCTTCCCTGCAGCCTCCCTTCAGGCCTTTTTATACGTGGATCAGATCCCCTCTGAGCCTTCTCTTCACCAGGATAAGCAGTCCCAGCTCGCTCAGCCTTTCCTCAGAGGAGAGATGCTCCAGTGCCTTAATCGTCTTCATGGCCCTTGGCTGGACTCTCTCCAGTATGGGCATCTCTCTCTTGCACTGGGGAGCCCGGCAGCAGATGCAGTGCTCCAGGGGTGGCATCACCAGTGCCAAGGAGAGAGGAAGGATCACCTTTGTCGGCCTGCTACTAAAACTCCTCCTAATGCAGCCCAGGGCACCACCGTCAGCGCTCCTTGTGGCAAGGGCACATTGTTGGCTCATGATGGACTTGGTGCCGACAGGGACCTCCCGGGCTTTTTCTGCAAAGGTGCTTCCCAGAGGGGCAGCCCGCCGCATGTGCTGGTGCCTGGGGTTGTCCCTCCACAGGTGCAGGACTTCACGCTTCCCCTTGCTGAACTTCCTGGGGCTCCTGCCTTGGCAGGGTAGGACCCTGGGGGGATGCAGAGAGCAGCACCAAGTCGTGACTGTGCACGGGAGGAGGTATTTGGGCACCGCCGTAGCGAGGCTGCAGCCATCGTTGCAGGCTGGCAGGAGAGCAGAGCCCCGGGACGACGGGGCAGAGGGTGCGGTGAGGAGGAGGCCAGGCCTGGGGTGGTGGGCGGTGGGGCACGGGCTGGCCCTGGAGTCCCTGCAGTTGGAAGCATCTGCCCCGGGACCAGCTGCAGGGATGCAGGCTTGGAGCTGGGCGGCACTTGCCTTTGGGCAGTTGATCTTGTTGGGCAGATCTGGACTTGCGGGGCAGGACATGCCCCAGCCGCTGACCCGGCCCTGATTTTGGCAGCTCCTGGGGCCAGTTCTAGCGCTGCCGGCGGGGTGGCCTCTTGGAGGGCTGGGAGGAGTCCTGGGAGCTGCCGGCCCTCCTCTTCACGGGTCGCCGTGGCCTCCCAGGGGTGCAGTCCCTGCCCCGGCTGGTAGTGGAGGGAGCTGCCACAGCCTCCCCCCGATCCTCCTGCCGCTCCTCCTGCTCCCCGTGGGTGGGAACGGGGGCATCGAGGGGGCTGCTGGGACCCCCAGGAAGAGCAGCGGCTGAGGTGCTGGGGCGCTCCTCTAGGTGGTCTCGTGGAGGGCTGGTGGAGGGGGCTGGGCCAGGGGCAGGAGACCCCCTTTGGGAGGCAGCAGGACGAGGGGCAGCCGCGGGGCTGCCCTCCCGCTCCTCGGCAGCGCGGCCGTCCTCGAGGCCCAGCAGACGGTGGGCCTCCCTGCTGCAGCGCCGCACGGCGACATTGATGAGCTGGTGTACGAATGCCGCCGCACGGTTCTGGAGGCTGTCCTGCAGCAGGCGGACGAGGACCTCTTCATCCAGCCCAAAGAGCCCCAGGACACAGAGGATGAGGTCCTCCATCACGGCTGCCGTTGAGGGCTCCTCCGCAAAGATCAGCCCCAGCTGCTGTTGCAGCCAGGGCAGAAAGCGTCGGAGCAGAGCTGGGTGGTCGTCAAAGAGGGACGCCCAGGCATCGGGCTGGAGGCCACCCACTGGAGCCCTGGGCTCCAAGGCCACCGCCAGCGGCCGGGGTGTTACAGGCCGGGGGGGTCTGTGGGTGGCTGGGTGGCTGGGCGCTCCTCCTGCCTGGCGGGTGCCAGCCGACGCTGACGCCAGCCCAGCTCGTCTGAGGACCACCTCCTCAAAGTCACTGTCAGCCCGCACCGAGTGCACGATGGACTGCACTCTCCCCTTGCAGAGGGGGCACTCGGGCTTGCTGTCAGCCCACCGCAGGATGCACGTGTAGCAGAACTGGTGGAGGCATGGCATCACATAGGCGGCATCATCCCAGCTGTCCAGGCATACTGGACAGCGGTCGCCTCGCTCCATGGCCATGCCCTCCAGTTGCTGCGGTGGGCTGGGGGAGCTGGCGGTGTGGAACTGCTCCCTCTCAGCGGCGCTGCAGCACCAGGTGTCACGCTAGAAAAGGGAGAGAGGCCAGGGTCATTGGCTGGGGCGGGGAGGGGTGTAAGAGATGCCCAGGTCCCTCCAGAAGGAAACCCTCCCAGCTCCCCGGGGTGAGGTGTCCCATCCCTCCCAGCTCACCTCTGCTGCCGTAAGCGCTCCTCCTGAGTGCCCGGCTGCCTGAAGCTGGCAGGGCCGGGAATAGTCCTTTGATGGCTCTGGGTCAGCCACAGAGAGCTGCAGGAAACAACTCCCCAGTCCAGACACCAGCACCAAGGCCTCGCTCAGCACTCCAGCCTTGCGACCTGCTCAGCTGGAGTGTGGGCACTGGCCACCGGCGTGGGACTCGGCGCCCGGATATAAGCAGCGAGGGACGCCTGGTCGCATTCCATTGCTAGGTGATGTCACAGCCCATCACCCAGTAACGTCAGAACTCGGAATGTTACCGTCCATTGCTTGGGGACCTCGTGAGGGACCATCCTCGCCCATGCTGCTCAGCCCGGCAGCGCTGCGGCCCCAGCACACGTGTCTGTGCTTACCGCAATGCCACTGCCCACTCCACCCCCGCCATGTCTTGTCTTGTACTCGGCATCGGTTTTTTAAGCCAGTCACTGCGGCCTCAGCTGTGCCTCCCCAGGGCCCCGTCAGGTCGCTCTGGCCATGGCAGATGTCTCCAGGCACATGTACCACGCAGGTTCACTCGGTAACACCTCGTGCCTCCCTGTCAGGCTGCAGGACAAGGTCCCACAGGCTCTCCCCACACCCCAGCACTGCTGGCCAGCCCTCTGGGCTCCCCTGCTTCCTCCCACGGCGGGTCCCAGGCAGCACTTGGCTCACCCTGGCAGGTTTTCTCCTCTCTTTCTCCCCTAGCCAGAGGGCGCAAGGACAATCCCGCCTGCTCAGCACCCATCAGGCCTCATCCGGGCACTACGTCCTCTTTGGGGTCCCAGAGACAGGCTGGCAAAGCAGAGGGCTCAGGGGAGGCAAGGAGGGTCTGTGGGGCTGGGGCTGGTTCAGCACGGAGCAGAGAAGGCGTCGGGGCACGTCACAGCACAGCCCGGTGCCTATGGGGAAGGCATCAAGGGGAGGGGGACAGGCTCTTCCCAGCAGTGGCTGGTGGGAGGGTGAGAGATGGTGGCATCTCCTGAATCTAGAGAGGTTCAGGCTGGAGAGAAGGAATCAAAACCAAAATCCCCGTGAGGACCATGAAGCACTGGAGTGGGTTTCCCAGGGAGGAGGTGGGATCCCTGAGCCTGGAGGTCAGCCCTCAAGACCTGAGTGGCCACAACCCAGAGCATCCAGGTGTATATTTGTTGTTGACCCTGCCACGGGCCCGTGCAATTCCCTCCTCAGTAGTGTGGCATCAGATGAAATGCCAAGAGACCGCCTATTGGATTTTAATACTATTCCTCTCTGGTTTCAGGGGAGCTGCCAGAAGGCACCACATGTGCCGGCAACTTATCTGGGCCCCATGAAACTCTGGTGAGGGTGAATTTTGGCCTCTGAGTTTCTTACAATATAAAATATAATAGTGGTCACAACTTCAAAAGTTCTGAAGTTCAGAAACAAAATGTAAGGAAGGTCACATGTCCTTAAAGAAGAAGACATCCAGTTAAATTGCATGGCATTTATTTCAGCAATGGCCTTGGGAAACAGTGACACTTTCTTCTTCCCACCTCCCCTAGCAGCTAGTGCTGGAATATTTTGTGGAATAGTTTAGACAGCCACAAGAATTCTGCATATACGTTCCATAATTTAACGTCCCAATATTCCAGTGTAGCTATAAGCATAGTAGCTGACAGCAAGATGCAAAGGAGAACTAAAACTGATTAATACTTTTTTTTTTATGCTAACAACATTTGGCCACAAAACGTCTTTCTCATGGTTTTGCAGCTGACCATTCTAACGTGACACAAGACCTTCTGAAGCGCCCACTTCATGAAGAAACGTAGCTAGAAGCAAGGTGATATTTCTTCCTTGTAGGTCATATGAATAAATGAGCGTAGCAGTGCCTCTAAGCGATGCAAACCACGCCACTTAGGCTGGCTCCTTTGCAAGTGAGCTTTTATACCAAGTCTACTCTAAAAATTCTGTGATGTGGATTCTGCTCCCGCTCACAGCACGGTACCTAAGGACAGAACGTAGCATGTAGCTCACAATGTTACACGCCACAAACCTTCCTTTCTTTTTTCTTTTTTTTTCCGTTTCTTTTCAGTGTGAAGAGTTTTGCGTACACCTAAACTGATAACGTACAATTAAGAAAAATGTACATTAATAGTAGATCGTCTTGTTTTAGACATTCTGCACAAAAATGCACTGAATTTGACAGGTATTAAAATGTGACACAATTTGTATCATTTCATATTTTATCATGTAACTGTATTTTTACAATTCAACAGTAATTAAAGAAGTGCAAATAAAGTATTTCAGTACAAAAAGATTTGTGTTGTTCATAAACTGTATTTAAAAATGTTCTTGACCACAAGTATTTTACAATGCATTTGAAGAAATTACAACATTTTAAAGCATTCTTGCACACGTAAAATTGTGTCAGAATGGAAGCGGCATCCGTGTCGGTCCGCCATGGTGCAGAGGAAGCCGCAGTTTCCCTTTGGGGTGATTTCTGTTTTGTTCGACACATGTCAAAGCTGAATGGAGTTGTGGGTTTTACCAGGATGGGAGCATAAGGATTACGTCTTCCGTTCCCTCCACAGAATTCCCAATAGGTCAAAAAAAGGAAAGAATGAACAAGAGCACTTTTCACCTGTGCAGCAGAACTGCACAGATGATGTTGAACTGCTCCCTGTCAGCGGTGCTGCAGCACCAGGTGTCACGCTAGAAAAGGGAGAGAGGCCAGGGTCATTGGCTGGGGCGGGGAGGGGTGTAAGAGATGCCCAGGTCCCTCCAGAAGGAAACCCTCCCAGCTCCCCAGGGTGAGGTGTCCCATCCCTCCCAGCTCACCTCTGCTGCCGTAAGCGCTCCTCCTGAGTGCCCGGCTGCCTGAAGCTGGCAGGGCCGGGAATAGTCCTTTGATGGCTCTGGGTCAGCCACAGAGAGCTTCAGGAAACAACTCCCCAGTCCAGACACCAGCACCAAGGCCTCGCTCAGCACTCCAGCCTTGCGACCTGCTCAGCTGGAGTGTGGACACTGGCCACCGGCGTGCGACTCGGGTTCTTGAGCTGGGGAGTCCAGGAATGGACGCAGGACTACAGATGTGGCGTCACTCAGGTGGAGCAGAGGGGGAGGGTAACCTCCCAAGACCTGCTGGCCACACTCCTTTTAATGCACCCCACAATACCATTGGCCTTCGTGGCCACAAGGGCACAGTGCTGCCTCGTGGTCAACTTGCTGTCCACCAGCACTCCCAGGTCCTTCTCAGCGGAGCTGCTTTCCAGCAGCTTGCTTTCTTTGCTTTATAGAACCAAAATTAAGGTATTGGAAAAGATTCTTGATGCAACTCAAATACTGTCACCGAATGACAGAAAGGTTGAGGTTGGAAGGGACCTCTGGATGTCATCTTGTCAGGCTACCAGCTCTATCGGAGACAACTAGAGCTGCTTACCCAGGATCATGTCCAGACTGCTCTTCAGCGTCCCTTCTCCTCTCACTGGACAGCACTGGAAAGAGCCGAGCCTGTCTTCATCTTCCCTGCAGCCTCCCTTCAGGCCTTTTTATACGTGGATCAGATCCCCTCTGAGCCTTCTCTTCACCAGGATAAGCAGTCCCAGCTCGCTCAGCCTTTCCTCAGAGGAGAGATGCTCCAGTGCCTTAATCGTCTTCATGGCCCTTGGCTGGACTCTCTCCAGTATGGGCATCTCTCTCTTGCACTGGGGAGCCCGGCAGCAGATGCAGTGCTCCAGGGGTGGCATCACCAGTGCCAAGGAGAGAGGAAGGATCACCTTTGTCGGCCTGCTACTAAAACTCCTCCTAATGCAGCCCAGGGCACCACCGTCAGCGCTCCTTGTGGCAAGGGCACATTGTTGGCTCATGATGGACTTGGTGCCGACAGGGACCTCCCGGGCTTTTTCTGCAAAGGTGCTTCCCAGAGGGGCAGCCCGCCGCATGTGCTGGTGCCTGGGGTTGTCCCTCCACAGGTGCAGGACTTCACGCTTCCCCTTGCTGAACTTCCTGGGGCTCCTGCCTTGGCAGGGTAGGACCCTGGCGGGATGCAGAGAGCAGCACCAAGTCGTGACTGTGCACGGGAGGAGGTATTTGGGCACCGCCGTAGCGAGGCTGCAGCCATCGTTGCAGGCTGGCAGGAGAGCAGAGCCCCGGGACGACGGGGCAGAGGGTGCGGTGAGGAGGAGGCCAGGCCTGGGGTGGTGGGCGGTGGGGCACGGGCTGGCCCTGGTGTCCCTGCAGTTGGAAGCATCTGCCCCGGGACCAGCTGCAGGGATGCAGGCTTGGAGCTGGGCGGCACTTGCCTTTGGGCAGTTGATCTTGTTGGGCAGATCTGGACTTGCGGGGCAGGACATGCCCCAGCTGCTGGCCCGGCCCTGGTTTTGGCAGCTCCTGGGGCCAGTTCTAGCGCTGCCGGCGGGGTGGCCTCTTGGAGGGCTGGGAGGAGTCCTGGGAGCTGCCGGCCCTCCTCTTCACGGGTCGCCGTGGCCTCCCAGGGGTGCGGTCCCTGCCCCGGCTGGTAGTGGAGGGAGCTGCCACAGCCTCCCCCCGATCCTCCTGCCGCTCCTCCTGCTCCCCGTGGGTGGGAACGGGGGCATCGAGGGGGCTGCTGGGACCCCCAGGAAGAGCAGCGGCTGAGGTGCTGGGGCGCTCCTCTAGGTGGTCTCGTGGAGGGCTGGTGGAGGGGGCTGGGCCAGGGGCAGGAGACCCCCTTTGGGAGGCAGCAGGACGAGGGGCAGCCGCGGGGCTGCCCTCCCGCTCCTCGGCAGCGCGGCCGTCCTCGAGGCCCAGCAGACAGTGGGCCTCCCTGCTGCAGCGCCGCACGGCGACATTGATGAGCTGGTGTACGAATGCCGCCGCACGGTTCTGGAGGCTGTCCTGCAGCAGGCGGACGAGGACCTCTTCATCCAGCCCAAAGAGCCCCAGGACACAGAGGATGAGGTCCTCCATCACGGCTGCCGTTGAGGGCTCCTCCGCAAAGATCAGCCCCAGCTGCTGTTGCAGCCAGGGCAGAAAGCGTCGGAGCAGAGCTGGGTGGTCGTCAAAGAGGGACGCCCAGGCGTCGGGCTGGAGGCCACCCACTGGAGCCCTGGGCTCCAAGGCCACCGCCAGCGGCCGGGGTGTTACAGGCCGGGGGGGTCTGTGGGTGGCTGGGTGGCTGGGCGCTCCTCCTGCCTGGCGGGTGCCAGCCGACGCTGACGCCAGCCCAGCTCGTCTGAGGACCACCTCCTCAAAGTCACTGTCAGCCCGCACCGAGTGCACGATGGACTGCACTCTCCCCTTGCAGAGGGGGCACTCGGGCTTGCTGTCAGCCCACCGCAGGATGCACGCGTAGCAGAACTGGTGGAGGCATGGCATCACATAGGCGGCATCATCCCAGCTGTCCAGGCATACTGGACAGCGGTCGCCTCGCTCCATGGCCATGCCCTCCAGTTGCTGCGGTGGGCTGGGGGAGCTGGCGGTGTTGAACTGCTCCCTCTCAGCGGCGCTGCAGCACCAGGTGTCACGCTAGAAAAGGGAGAGAGGCCAGGGTCATTGGCTGGGGCGGGGAGGGGTGTAAGAGATGCCCAGTTCCCTCCAGAAGGAAACCCTCCCAGCTCCCCGGGGTGAGGTGTCCCATCCCTCCCAGCTCACCTCTGCTGCCGTAAGCGCTCCTCCTGAGTGCCCGGCTGCCTGAAGCTGGCAGGGCCGGGAATAGTCCTTTGATGGCTCTGGGTCAGCCACAGAGAGCTGCAGGAAACAACTCCCCAGTCCAGACACCAGCACCAAGGCCTCGCTCAGCACTCCAGCCTTGCGACCTGCTCAGCTGGAGTGTGGGCACTGGCCACCGGCGTGGGACTCGGCGCCCGGATATAAGCAGCGAGGGACGCCTGGTCGCATTCCATTGCTAGGTGATGTCACAGCCCATCACCCAGTAACGTCAGAACTCGGAATGTTACCGTCCATTGCTTGGGGACCTCGTGAGGGACCATCCTCGCCCATGCTGCTCAGCCCGGCAGCGCTGCGGCCCCAGCACACGTGTCTGTGCTTACCGCAATGCCACTGCCCACTCCACCCCCGCCATGTCTTGTCTTGTACTCGGCATCGGTTTTTTAAGCCAGTCACTGCGGCCTCAGCCGTGCCTCCCCAGGGCCCCGTCAGGTCGCTCTGGCCATGGCAGACGTCTCCAGGCACATGCACCACGCGGGTTCACTCGGTAACACCTCGTGCCTCCCTGTCAGGCTGCAGGACAAGGTCCCACAGGCTCTCCCCACACCCCAGCACTGCTGGCCAGCCCTCTGGGCTCCCCTGCTTCCTCCCACGGCGGGTCCCAGGCAGCACTTGGCTCACCCTGGCAGGTTTTCTCCTCTCTTTCTCCCCTAGCCAGAGGGCGCAAGGACAATCCCGCCTGCTCAGCACCCATCAGGCCTCATCCGGGCACTACGTCCTCTTTGGGGTCCCAGAGACAGGCTGGCAAAGCAGAGGGCTCAGGGGAGGCAAGGAGGGTCTGTGGGGCTGGGGCTGGTTCAGCACGGAGCAGAGAAGGCGTCGGGGCACGTCACAGCACAGCCCGGTGCCTATGGGGAAGGCATCAAGGGGAGGGGGACAGGCTCTTCCCAGCAGTGGCTGGTGGGAGGGTGAGAGATGGTGGCATCTCCTGAATCTAGAGAGGTTCAGGCTGGAGAGAAGGAATCAAAACCAAAATCCCCGTGAGGACCATGAAGCACTGGAGTGGGTTTCCCAGGGAGGAGGTGGGATCCCTGAGCCTGGAGGTCAGCCCTCAAGACCTGAGTGGCCACAACCCAGAGCACAGCTGTTAGAAGCCCGTCAAGGGATGTTCACTGAAGTCCCATAAGGAAAGCATTGCCAGTGAAAAATGTAGCAAATATTTCTAAATTTGCCATAGCTTCCATAAGCTTCAATGTCAGAAGACCAATTTCTGGTTTCCTTTGGCTCAGCAGCTTTCAGAAACATTGATGAGTAGGATAGAATAGAATAGAATAGAATAGAATAGAATAGAATAGAATAGAATAGAATAGAATAGAATAGAATAGAATAGAATAGAAAGAGGTAAGGAAAGGAAAGGAAAGGAAAGGAAAGGAAAGGAAAGGAAAGGAAAGGAAAGGAAAGGAAAGGAAAGGAAAGGAAAGGAAAGGAAAGGAAAGGAAAGGAAAGGAAAGGAAAGGAAAGGAAAAGAAAAGAAAAGAAAAGAAAAGAAAAGAAAAGAAAAGAAAAGAAAAGAAAAGAAAAGAAAAGAAAAGAAAAGAAAAGAAAAGAAAAGAAAAGAAAAGAAAAGAAAAGAAAAGAAAAGAAAAGAAAAGAAAAGGAAAAGGAAAAAGAAACGAAAAAAAAGGAATAGTTCCAGTTGGCCACTCCCAGGGCTGACCAAATTAAAGCCTGTTATAAAGGGCATTGTCCAAATGCCTCTTTTTAAGGCACTGACAGGCTTGGAGCATAAGCCATCTCTCTAGGAAGCCTGTTCCATTGTTTGACCATCCTCTGGGTAAAGAAATGCTTTGTAACGTCAAGTCTGAACCTCCCCTGGTGCAGCTTTGAACCATTCCCAGGCGTCCTATCACTGGATCCTGGGAGACGAGACCAGCACCTCCCTCTCCACTTCCCCTCCTCAGGGAGCTGTAGGGGGCGCTGAGGTCACCCCTCAGCCTCCTTTTCTCCAAACTAGACAAGCCCAAAGTCCTCAGCTGCCTCCTCACAGGATATGCCTGCCAGCCCTTTCACCAGCTTTGGTGTCCTCTTCTGGACTCATTGAAGTTCCTTACCATACTTAACTGATTATGATAGATAAAGCATGGTCAGGTCATTAGCCCCAGCACAGGTGCATACGTGTTGTAAGCTTATGCAGGGATAAATTTAAAAGGGCCAAAGCCCAACTAGAGCTTAATTTGTCTACTGCAGTAAAAGACAATAAACAATGTTTCTGCAAATATCTTAACAACTAAAGGAGGGCTAAGGAGAATCTCAATACTTCATTGGATGTGGGTGGAAACATAGTGACAAAGGATGAGGAGAAGGCTGAGGTACTTAATGCCTTCTTTGCCCCAGTCTTTAATAGTAAGACCAGTTGTTCTTGGGGTACCCAGCCCCTTGAGCTGGAAGACAAGGACAGGGAGCAGAATGAAGCTCCCACAATCCAAGGGAAAATGGTTCATGGCCTGCTACAGCACTTAGACACACAGAGGTCTATGGGGCTGGATGGGATCCACCCAAGGGTACTGAGGGAGCCGGTGGAATTGCTCACCAAGCCACCTTCTATCATTTATCAGCAGTCCTGGCTAACTGGGGAGGTGTTGTGGTTTAGCCCCGGTCAGCAACTAAGCACCACACAGCCGCTCGCTCACTCCCCCACCCTTGTGGGATGGGGGAGAGAATCGGAAGGGCCAAAGTAAGAAAACTCGTGGGTTGAGACAAGAACAGTTTAATAATTAGAATAAAACAGCAATAATACTAATATAATGAAAAGGAAAATAATGAGCGAGAGAGAGATGAAACACTGGAAGAAGAGAGGGAAAAAAAAACCAAAACCAAAACTAAACAACAAGTGCTGCAACCGCTCACCACCCGCCGACCGACGCTGCCGGTCCCCGAGCCGCGATCGCTGCCTCCCCCAGCCAATTTCCCCCAGTTAATATACTGGGCATGACGTCACATGATATGGAATACCCTTTGGCCAATTCGAATCAGCTCTCCTGGTTGTATCCCCTCCCCTCCCGGCTTCTTGTGCACCTGGCAGAGCATGGGAAGCTAGAAAGTCCTTGACTAGTGTAAACACTACCCAGCAACAACTAAAACACCAGGGTGTTATCAACATTATTTACATACCAAGTCTAAAACACAGCACTATGCTAGCTACAGTGAAGAAAATCAACTATCCCAGCTAAAACCATGACAGTATCCACCCCTTATTCCATACCATTTACGTCATGCTCAGGTCTCATACTATCCAATATGATCTCAATAACCACCACCCGCCTCCCCATCCTTTGATGACATACGTAGATATCATTTATCATTCCCGTAGTCTATGGACCATCCCTGTAGAACATCTGTAGAGGGTCCACACATGTCCATTGAGTTCATTCAGTCCATAACTTTGGGCTCCATCTACCGTAATAGTCTTTCAAGGCCGGAGAGATGGTCTGCGTGGTGTTGGATTGTTGCATGCTGAAGCCAGTCTTTGTTCCACCACCGCTACATGTTGTTTGGTTCAATCAAAGTTCATTCTTCATTAATTTTGGAAATTCTTACTATGATACCATCGATACAGCATATAGCAACCATAGGAGTGATGACATACAATATCATATAGCAATTAACAGCATACCGTTCAGTTCATTGGCTATTTTCACCCAAAATCAAATCCCCTTGAGGCACACATCGAACTCCTCCATCCTCCCGCATTACCCGCCAAGTGCACCGAGGTCCTCGAGCAAAAGCAATCCCACGAATGGGTTTGCCTTTGCCTGAGACAGGAATAACCCAGACGGTTTTCCCCAGCATATTTTTTACATGCACTACAGGGACTTTACCCCCTTCCACAGTACGTAAGAGTTCTGACTGGACAGGCCCAGCTCGATTCGCAGGTCCCCTAGTGTTGACTAACCAGGTGGCTTTTGCTAAATGTGTATCCCAGTGTTTGAATGTCCCACCCCCCATTGCTCTCAGTGTAGTCTTTAACAGTCCATTGTATCGTTCAATTTTCCCAGAGGCTGGTGCATGATAGGGGATGTGATACACCCACTCAATGCCATGCTCTTTGGCCCAGGTGTCTATGAGGTTATTTCGGAAATGAGTCCCGTTGTCTGACTCAATTCTTTCTGGGGTGCCATGTCGCCATAAAACTTGTTTTTCAAGGCCCAGGATAGTGTTCTGGGTGGTTGCATGGGGCACGGGATATGTTTCCAGCCATCCGGTGGTTGCTTCCACCATTGTAAGCACATAGCGTTTGCCTTGGCGGGTTTGTGGCAGTGTGATATAAACAATCTGCCAGGCCTCCCCATATTTATACTTCAGCCATCGTCCTCCATACCACAGAGGTTTTACCCGCTTGGCTTGCTTGATTGCAGCGCATGTTTCACATTCATGGATGACCTGTGCAATAGTGTCCATGGTCAAGTCCACCCCTCGGTCACGAGCCCACCTGTATGTTGCATCTCTTCCTTGATGGCCTGAGGTGTCATGGGCCCACCAAGCTATAAATAGTTCACCTTTATGTTGCCAGTCTAGATCTACTTGAGCCACTTCAATCTTAGCAGCCTGATCCACCTGTTGGTGGTTCTGATGTTCTTCAGTGGCCCGACTCTTGGGAACATGAGCATCCACATGACGTACCTTCACAACCAGGTTCTCCACCCGGGCAGCAATATCTTGCCACAATGCAGCAGCCCAGATGGGTTTTCCTCTGCGCTGCCAGTTGTTCTGCTTCCACTGCTGTAACCACCCCCACAGGGCATTTGCCACCATCCATGAGTCAGTATAAAGATAGAGCACTGGCCATTTTTCTCGTTCAGCAATGTCTAAAGCCAGCTGGATGGCCTTTACTTCTGCAAACTGACTTGATTCACCTTCTCCTTCAGCAGTTTCTGCGACTTGCCGTATAGGACTCCATACAGCAGCCTTCCATCTCCGATGCTTTCCCACCAGATGACAAGACCCATCAGTGAACAGGGCATATTGCTTCTCATTTTCTGGCAGTTTATTGTACAGTGGGGCCTCTTCAGCACGTGTCACCTCCTCCTCTGGTGACATTCCAAAATCTTTGCCTTCTGGCCAGTCCATGATCACTTCCAAGATTCCTGGGCGACTGGGGTTTCCTATTTGAGCCCGTTGGGTGATCAGTGTGACCCACTTACTCCACGTAGCATCAGTTGCGTGATGTGTAGAGGGGACCCTCCCTTTGAACATCCAGCCCAGCACCGGCAGTCGAGGTGCCAGGAGGAGCTGTGCTTCAGTACCGATCACTTCTGAAGCAGCTCGAACCCCTTCATATGCTGCCAATATCTCTTTTTCAGTTGGAGTGTAGCGTGCTTCGGACCCTCTGTATCCCCGGCTCCAGAACCCTAGGGGCCGACCTCGGGTCTCCCCTGGTGCTTTCTGCCAGAGGCTCCAGGTAGGGCCATTCTCCTCGGCTGCAGCGTAGAGCACGTTTTTTACATCTTGTCCTGCTCGGACTGGCCCAAGGGCTACTGCATGAACTATCTCCTGCTTTATCTGTTCAAAGGCCTGTCGTTGCTCAGGGCCCCATTTGAAATCATTCTTCTTCCGGGTCACTTGATAGAGAGGGCTTACAATCAGACTGTAATTTGGAATATGCATTCTCCAAAAACCCACAACGCCTAAAAAAGCTTGTGTTTCCTTTTTGCTAGTTGGTGGAGACATGGCTGTTATTTTGTTGATCACATCCATTGGGATCTGCCGACGTCCATCTTGCCATTTTATTCCCAAAAACTGAATCTCCTGTGCAGGTCCCTTCACTTTACTTTGTTTTATGGCAAAACCAGCCTTCAGAAGGATTTGGACTATTTTCTTCCCTTTCTCGAAAACATCTTCTGCTGTGTTGCCCCACACGATGATGTCATCAATGTACTGAAGGTGTTCCGGAGCTCCACCCTGTTCCAGTGCAGTATGGATCAGTCCATGGCAAATGGTAGGGCTGTGTTTCCACCCCTGGGGCAGTCGATTCCAGGTGTACTGGACACCCCTCCAAGTGAAAGCAAACTGTGGCCTGCACTCTGCTGCCAAAGGGATTGAGAAGAATGCATTAGCGATATCAATTGTGGCATACCACTTGGCTACCTTTGACTCCAGTTCGTATTGAAGTTCTAGCATGTCCGGCACGGCAGCACTCAGTGGCGGAGTGACTTCGTTCAGGCCACGATAGTCTACTGTTAGTCTCCGCTCTCCATTAGACTTCCGCACTGGCCATATGGGACTGTTAAAGGGTGAACGGGTCTTACTGATCACTCCTTGGCTCTCCAGTCGCCGAATGAGCTCATGGATGGGAATCAGGGAGTCTCGGTTGGTTCGGTATTGCCGCCGGTGCACTGTTGTGGTGGCAATTGGCACCTGTTGTTCTTTGACCCTCAGCAACCCCACAACAGAAGGGTCCTTCGAAAGACTGGGCAAAGTAGACAGCTGTTTAATTTCCTCTGTCTCCAAGGCAGCTATACCAAAAGCCCACCTGTACCCTTTTGGGTCCTTGAAATACCCTCTCCTGAGGTAGTCTATGCCAAGGATGCACGGAGCCTCTGGGCCAGTCACAATGGGGTGCTTTTGCCACTCATTCCCAGTTAGGCTCACTTCAGCCTCCAAAACAGTTAGCTCTTGGGATCCCCCTGTCACTCCAGCAATACAAATGGGTTCTGCCCCTACATAGTTTGATGGCATTAGGGTGCACTGTGCACCGGTGTCCACTAGAGCCTTATACTCCTGTGGATCAGATGTGCCAGGCCATCGGATCCACACAGTCCAGTAAACCCGGTTGTCCCTTTCCTCCACCTGGCTGGAGGCAGGGCCCCTCTAATTCCAATTGCAGAATTCGCAACCCACTTCTTGTGAATGGGAATCAGAAGTCTCCCTATTAAGATCACAGATAGAATCAGCGCTTCTACTCCTCTGTCTGGGGAACTGCCTACTGGAAACTGGAGCAGCAACTCTCCTGGAGTTCCCCCCTTGAGTGGTTGTTTTTCCTTGCAACTCACGTACCCGTGCCTCCAGGGTTGAGGTAGGTTTTCCATCCCACTTCTTCATGTCCTCTCCATGGTCACGCAGGTAAAACCATAGGGTGCCCCGTGGTGTGTATCTTCTCTCTTGAGCAGAAGGACGCTTACTCCTAATGGCCGAGATACTGGTCCGTACAGGTAGGGAGTAGGACATATCCTCTTCAAGCTGCTGAACCTTCTGGGACAGTTTCTCCACAGCTGAGATGAGGGAGGAAGAGACATGTGCTTCATAATCCCGGAGTTTATCAATCACATCCTCTACCATTGGTAGAGGTACCATCTTCATCTTTCCAGGACATTACTGCCAGGGAGTTTACATGGGATGATGGTGCGCTCCGTACAAACTTCCGCCACATAGGTCGTGTGCACTGCGCTTCATCTGGATCTTTGGATGACTGTTCACTACCCAGGTCACCATAAATCACCTCAAGCACAGCTAATTCTCTCAGGTACTGGATACCTTTCTCCATAGTGGTCCATTTTCCAGGGCGATATATAACATCTTCCTTGAAGGGATACCTTTCTTTCACAGCAGACAGGAGTCGCCTCCAGAGGCTGAGGCCTTGTGTCCCTTTTCCAATTGCTTTGTCAATGCCCCCATCCCTAGAAAGGGATCCCAGTTGTTTGGCTTCCTTACCCTCTAATTCCAGGCTACTGGCCCCGTTATCCCAGCATCGGAGCAGCCAGGTGACAACATGCTCACCTACACGACGGCTGAAATCTTTTCGTATATCTCGTAGCTCACTTAAGGATAGGGATCAGGTAGTTTCCGTCTCTTGTACAAGTTCTTCCTCTTCCTTCTCCTCTCTTAGTAACGGCACTGCTTCTCCATCATCCTTTTCTAAACGAGTTGACATTCTCTTCGAAGATTTCTTCTTTTGTATAGGGGCAACTGATACTGGCACGGGTTGATTCTGTGATTCAGCTTCAGTGTCCGTCATGGGTGTTTGAGCGGTCACAGTGCCTGTCGTCGGGCTTGGAGCTGCTGCAGCGCCTGTTGTGGGGGTTTGAGGGGCCACAGTGCTTGTCGCTGGGCTTGGAGCTGCTGCAGCGCCTGTTGTGAGGGTTTGAGGGGCCACAGTGCTTGTCGTTGGGCTTGGAGCTGCTGCAGCGCCTGTTGTGGGGGTTTGAGGGGCCACAGTGCTTGTCACTGGGCTTGGAGTAGCCGCAGGGCCTGTCGTTTTTCCTTGGTGGTGCTGAATACTGTTGAATAGGGCTCGGTAGGCATGGGCCAGGCCCCAACACATTGCAATGATTTGTATCTCTCTGGAATTGCTAGGGTGACAGCATACTTCCTCCAAATATTCTACTAATTTTTCCGGATTCTGCACTTGTTCAGGGGTGAAGTCCCAAAACACTGGGGGTGCCCACCGTCTCAGGCATTTGCCCATACTATCCCACATACCCTGCCACCCATAATTATCAAGCCTTGGGGCAGATCTCTGGATGATATTCTTGAATTGCTTATTAACCTTAGACAAAACCGAAGCAATCTGCCATAGGAATATCAACAGATGTATCTTAACTACCCAAGGATGTTCAAGATACTGAAAAGTTGTTGTAATGAAGGAGGAGACATTACAGAAGGTGGTAGCTAAGGTGCCATTCTGTATTTCCTCCATAAAGAACCTCTCAGAAGAGGAGGTATAATTGCTAATTGTCTCCATGAGGTGGTAGCCGAAGTACAGTAACGGCTTCCATGCAAGACCCAAATAACCAATAAAACTCAAGGCCAGAGTTTTAATAACAAATCTCCTAGGCAAAACATCTCTAACCACTGCAGAGCACAGCAAACTACAAAACCCAATGCCAATCTTTAACATGTACTTCAAAATCAGCATGGTGTAGGTCTGACTCCTAATATCGAGAACAGATGAATCAATGCTGTGACCAGCAACTGTTATTATCTCAAACCCTTCTTGCCCCACGTTGGGCGCCAAAAAGGATTGTTGTGGTTTAGCCCCGGTCAGCAACTAAGCACCACACAGCCGCTCGCTCACTCCCCCACCCTTGTGGGATGGGGGAGAGAATCGGAAGGGCCAAAGTAAGAAAACTCGTGGGTTGAGACAAGAACAGTTTAATAATTAGAATAAAACAGCAATAATACTAATATAATGAAAAGGAAAATAATGAGCGAGAGAGAGATGAAACACTGGAAGAAGAGAGGGAAAAAAAAACCAAAACCAAAACTAAACAACAAGTGCTGCAACCGCTCACCACCCGCCGACCGACGCTGCCGGTCCCCGAGCCGCGATCGCTGCCTCCCCCAGCCAATTCCCCCAGTTAATATACTGGGCATGACGTCACATGATATGGAATACCCTTTGGCCAATTCGAATCAGCTCTCCTGGTTGTATCCCCTCCCCTCCCGGCTTCTTGTGCACCTGGCAGAGCATGGGAAGCTAGAAAGTCCTTGACTAGTGTAAACACTACCCAGCAACAACTAAAACACCAGGGTGTTATCAACATTATTTACATACCAAGTCTAAAACACAGCACTATGCTAGCTACAGTGAAGAAAATCAACTATCCCAGCTAAAACCATGACAGGAGGTAACTAACCCCAGTTGACTGGAGGTTAGGGAATAAGATGCTCACCTACAAGAAGGGCCAGAAGGAGGATCTGAGGAACTGCAGGCCTGTCAGCCTGACCTCAGTGCCAGGGAAGGTTATGGAACAGATCATCTAGAGTGCCATTACATGGCACGTACAGGACAACCAGGTGATCAAGCCAGTCAGCATGGGTTTATGAAAGGTAGGTCCTGCTTGACTAACCTGATCTCCTTCTATGAGAAGGTGACCCACTTATTGGATGAGGGAAAGGCTGTGGTTGTTATCTACCTAGACTTTAGTAAAGCCTTTGGTAACCTTTCCCACAGCATTTTCCTGGAGAAACTGGCTCCTCATGGATTGGACAGGTGTACTGTTTGCTGGGTGAAAAACTGCCTGGATGGCCGAGCCCAAAGAGTTGTGGTGAATAGAGTTAAATCCAGTTGGTGGCCGGTCACAAGTGGTATTCCCCAGGACTCAGTATTGAGGCCAGTTCTGTTTAATAGCTTTATCAATGACCTGGTCCAGGGGATCGAGTGCACCCTCAGCAAGTTTGCTGAGTGTTGCAAAGTTGGGCAACAATCTTGTTGGGCGGGAGTGTTGATCTGTTCGAGGGTAGGAAGGCTCTGCAGAGGGGTCTGGACAGGCTGGATCGATGGGCCAAGGCCAGCTGTATGAGGTCTAACAAGGCCAAGTGCTGGGCCCTGCACTTGTGTCACAACAACCCCATGCAATGCTACAGGCTTGGGGAAGAGTGGCTGGAAAGTTGCCTGGCGGAAAAGGACCTGGGGGTGCTGTTTGACAGCCGGCTGAACATGAGCCAGCAGTGTGCCCAGGTGGCCAAGAAGGCCAACAGCATCCTGGCTTGTGTCAGGAACAGTGTGGCCAGCAGGAGTAGGGAAGTGATCGTGCCCTTGTACTCGGCACTGGTGAGGCTGCACCTCAAATACTGTGTTCAGTTTTGGGCCACTCACTGCAAGAAGGACATCGAGGTGCTGGAGCATGTCCAGAGGAGGACAGTGAAGCTGGTGAAAGGTCTGGAGAACAAGTCTTACGAGGAGCAGCTAAGAGAATTGGGGTTGTTTAGCCTGGAGAGGAGGAGGCAGAGGGGAGACCTTATTGCTCTCTACAACTACCTGAAAGGAGGTTGTAGTGAGGTGGGTGTTGGTCTCTAATCCCAAACAGCAAGCGATAGGACAAGAGGAAATGGCCTCAAGTTGCATCAGGGGAGGTTTCAATTGGATCTTAGGAAAAATTTCTTCACCAAAAGGGTTATCAAGCACTGGAACAGCCTGCCCAGACGAGGGAATTGTTTTGTATGGGTGAAATGTGAAATTCTGAATGCTCAGATAATTTAAATATGAAAAAGGTAAGAAATTGAAAAAACAATCACAGTGTCACAGATTCAGTAACTTACATAAGGAGTGGAGGAACATCAGGAAAATATTTCAGAGAAGTAAATTTGGCTCTAAGATTAGAGCAAGTTCTTGCAATACGGTGTAACTTCAAGGGATGGCTCTTAGAGATCTTAGCCTGACACAAAGCACCTTGAGGAATATATTAAAAAAACACAATGTGCCTCTTTAAATGATGAATGCCAGTTGAAGAGCATTTTTATTTGCCTAATGACATAAGTAAGTGAAAGTTAGAAGACTGCCTGCCTATGAACTTTCACTGTCTCTTAGCCCACTGATCATCTGAACATTAGATGTAGCAACATATAAATTACACATTGCGTAATAGTGGTTTGGACAATACTTTGACTTTATTTTTATATCTAATAATTTCTATTGGAACATCGATGTGATGACTATTATATCTGCACATTAGTTTACTGAGCACCAATAGAGCACTTGCTTACAGCCCATTGGAAATCAATGGTATGCTTTCCCTCGTCTTTAAAAAGCTTTGGGTCAGACCATTCCTTTGCGTGCAACACAGAAAATAGTTCCAGTATATTTGTTTTCAGTGCTAAAAAAGAGTTGAGTATGGTTGCATTTAATAGTCTTTTTAATAGTAACATTGCCTTTACATAAATTTTAGCTCAGTGGAGAGTATTTGTAGGAAGATGGAAGTTTTTATAGGATAAGGACTAGCCTTATCTTCAAATAAATGTTTAGGCTGCTCTGATAAATGGTGGTTGTAATGTCCTCCTCCCCTTGTCTCCAAGATCATGTAGTTGAAGAATAACAGGATAGTGAAATAACGTACATAACTTTGGTCCATGTGTCCTCAGTAAATTATGTGAAGGTCTCAGCAGTCATTTTTCTAACCAAAATTTTCCCATTACATACTATGCCTTTGACTGCACATATGTGGCATGTGAACAAGTAGTAGTTTGGCATTAAAAAGTGAATAGTGGAGATTTCATTTTACTCCTGTACTTTCATATTTTTTTTCTAGAAATGTCTTCCTGTGTTTTATATGGATTTACCTCTTAAGGCAAACAGAGCTTCTCCTTGTATCATAGTGCAATGTTCATCACTTGAAAAAACACTTACAGTTTGAAAGGAAATGAGAAAAGAAGACTGAATGTGAGACTGGTATCTTCTCAGCTATCAAATGAAACAGTAACAGTTTTTTCTCAGGGTAATGATGTACTGTGTAATGATGTATTAAGTAATGATGTACTACCTATAATAAATGTGTTTTACTTCCTCTCTCATAATACAGGTTTCTAAAAGAAATTATCTTTTCCCAATACCTTTATACTGTTAACACATTTCTTTCAAATTCACACAAAATATAGTTACTATCATGCAAAGACTGATTTTTGCTGTTATTCCCAATTGATCACTTTATAATCAAACACAAGGAAGTCATATTCTGTCCCTTGGCTAAAAAGCTAATAAGAAATGTCAGGAAATGTTAAAATTCTTCCCCTATTTTGAATTCCATCTAAGTAAAAAAGTAAAGCAGTGGATTTACAGTTGAAATAATAATTATTTTAAATCCAACTACCTGATTAAAAGCTATATGTAGCATACAAATTCTTCTATTCACATAATTTTTTCGGGGATATTTTGTTTCTTAGTACTGGTTCCTCCTTTGCTACACAGAAAATAATTGACTCACTACTAGCATAATCTGTGTTGTAACTCATCCCGTCTGATGCTGTGGACTTTTTTAGATAAGTGTTTTGTGCCCGTTAATAACAGCAGCAACGTTGTGTTTTGTGTTGATTTAAAATAAATTGAAAACCAATCTCAAACTTAAAATTGCAAGACGTAGAGGACCAACATGGAGTTTAATTCTGATACAGCAAATAGCTCATCCAATGTGTACTTCACTTTAATCATTGGGTAATACCATTCATTTACATTCCCATTTTGTAACAAAAACACTGAGTCATACAAACTGCAGTACTAAAATGCCATGCAGCTATCATAGGAGCCTCATGATCATGATCCTGAGGAGGGGATGGGTGTGCCCTCACTCTTCCATTTATGCTTGTTGAGACTAAACAAACAAACAAACAAACACCCCCTCCACAAGCCCTTCAACATTTAATTCGTGAACTCATCACTCAGTCTTGTCTGCACCATGGAGCCACGACTGTGCCAGCCCCACACATGTGCCTCCATGTGAGGCATTTTCCTGTTAGCTCACACCCTTCAATTTTTCTATGGAAGGCATCTTCTAGGACTCTTCTGAAGAATGCTAGCTATGTGCAGGTGAGCTCATAAGATAGGGACTGTGCAGGGAACCACATTCTCTGAAAAAAGAGAACATGTTTGTTTTCAGATGAAGTAATGGAAATAAATCACATTTATTCATAGTGGTTCAACTGCGGAAGGGGCTTCCAGGTCTAGGGATGTGACAGGCATAATTTGTGTGATAAAGTTTTTCCTTTCAACAGTAAGATGGGAGACAAAGGGAAAAGCCTGCAGCTTCAAAATCTATATAGAGCTTGTCTCCTGAACAGAACTATTCCAAGGCATGAGAAAGGTTACACTGTGGATTTACTGTTCTGTTCTTAAGTAGGTACCTAAAGGCATGGGAAATTGTCTTCATCATTCTCTGCTGGGCCCTTTACCTGGGCTTTCCTCTGTAAAATCTGGGGATTTTTCAGCAGCTGTTTTAGTGTGCCAAGATCCCGGGGTGATGATCCATGGGCCTTTTTGCAGAAATCTGGAGGACCATTGATGTATTGTTGTCAGGCAGGGGAGACCAGAAAGGAACAAGCTAGCTTCAAGGTTTATGAAGATGTCCGTCTTTTGGGATGTCTGCACAGCAATAGTTCCCTTAGCCTGAGGATGCCCAGACAAGCTTTAAACATGCTGGTTGGCTCTCGTAGCAGTCTCCTGTAGCAGACCTAGCATGAGTTCAGCACATTCTAGTTTACTCTGCTTCTTGACTTTGGCAACAGCTGTATGGACAGATGACTTATTTGTGTATTGAAAGGAACTGGATTGTTAAGATCATAGAATCATAGAATGTCCTGAGTTGGAAGGGACCCACAAGGATCATCAAGTCCAACTCTTGCCTCTGCACAGGACAACCCCAAAATTCACTCCATGTGTCTGAGGGCATTGTCCAAGTGCTTCTTGAATATCATCAGGCTTGGCGCCATGACTACCTCCCTGGGGAGCTTGTTCCAGTGCTCTGGGTGAAGAACCTTTTCCTAATATCCAACCTAAACCTCACCTGGCACATCTTCCTGCCATTCCCTCAGGTCCTAATAAAATGATGAAAAAGCTGTTGGTTTTATGCACTTCAATGTAATGTGATCTAGTTGAACATGATGTTACTATGATTTTTTCATAGAGGGCTCTGACTTTCTGTGTAAGGCTTGTGTTACCAAAAATGTGTTGAGCTATATGATCTTCATGGTCTAGACATCTCAAGGATTTGGTTTGCCAGCAGCAAAAATCAGTTGCGGTATGCTGTGTGGATCACTGAGTGGGTTTGGTCTCAAACTGTATTCAAAGCTAAACTTCTAATAATGGGTATCTCCCTAGCATGCAGGTCAGTACTGCCCCTGATACTACAGAGAGGCACATGATGGGCTAACTCATACCTTGGGCATTGCTGTAATTATGATCCCATGGCAGAAAAGTTGTAAGGTGACAACAATGGTGACACCTGATTATTGCTACTGATGTAAAGGTTCTCATTGTGCTTTATCAGCTGCCCTGGGGCCTTCACAAAATAAATAAATAGAAAGGATGGCAGCTTTATTTCAACAGCATTGCCCAATTAAAGCAATTCTATGGTAATTTGTGCACAGATGCTATCAAATATGAGCTTTTTGTCCTATTCCTAATCAATGCAGATATATCAACCGCCCGTATTCTTTTTCTGTGACTGCATTCAGTACTTTCTTTGAACTGTTAGGTTAAACTGGAGATCCTACAACTTAAAAAGACAGCATAAATATACTCAGAGTCAGCATTTTGTCCTTTCTATTCAAAAGTCAAGACTTTATCCAAAAGTAAGATTTGGCAAGACTGTGTGTTTTTCAGTAGGCATAAGTGAGAATGGAAGAAAGAATTTATCATTTTCTAATCACTCCTTCAGCATTGGGATCTTGAACTCCTGATCATCTTGTGTGTTTGTGCATGTGTGCATGTGTTAGTGGGTTGAAGATAGATAAAGGAGGGAGGGTCCCACAGTATTCACCTCTTTCTTTCTCAACATCTTGTTTCTCTGTGAGTGATCAAATGCTCACAGATTCAGCTACTGTTTTAAAGTGAAAATTCTTTATTCTGGACCTCTCTCTACTGTCCACATGAAAATGTAGCTGGTTAAGTACTTTTTTTTTCCTTCTGTTTGTTTAGATGTTAGTTCTGCAGGAGTAAATCAACATTAACCTCCCTCTGGGTTCTCCATCGCCACCTTTTTTTCCTCTGTCCCTGTGGAATATCACCATAGTGTGTGTTAGGCTGATAACTGGGAAAACTCTTCAAATCAGACCTCTCTTTCAGTTATTATGTCTCTAGTCTATCTAGATTTTGTCATAAAACATCTCTAATCCGTGGCCTTTCCTATTTATTTATTCAGCTAAGTTTCTTGTCTGGGATCCCAATTTACGGCTTGGTCGCTGCAAAAGCCTTTCTTTGTCCTTGAGAAGAGAAAGATGCAGTCTTGCTTCTTATGCATCTATTCTTACTGTAAATAAAGTTTCCTTAGCCTATTATTTTCATCATGTAACCTGTCTAGTTTCATTCAGCCTATGACTCTTACTCTCTTTCATATCAAATACAAATATTCTCCTTACTTACACAGCCCTCAAAGCTTACCTGTCAGCTCTGATTTTTAATATAATTTAATATTTTTATATATAGTCCAGTATTCACTTTGCTGCAGTGATGGCCTGTTAGGTCATACTAATCGTCCAAGCTTCTCGCACTATCCATATTTATCTCTTGCCTTATGCTTCGGTTAGATCTTTGTAGCAAATGTCCTTAATATGTTGCATCTATATGAGTCAGCCTTGACTCTTGATGAGGTGTCCAAAAATGCTACAGTAATGTTAATATTAATAATATTATCTGTTGTACACTGACAGCCAACAGAGAGATCCATGCGTTGACCGTGTAATGTTCTCACAGCAGTCAGTTTCTCAACTTTGCTTAAGACAATGATGCAGTTCATTAGAAGGACTTTCTACAGAACAGCCTATTTGTGTTGAAAACAGCTTTTTTCATTATTTCAGAAACTAACTGGGTACATAACATGTAGTCAGTTGGTGCCTGTACTATTCATATGTGTGCCCTCATTTTCTGTGGTTTTCTTCCACTTCCTTCAACTGTTGTTTCATATCCAAGAAAAAAAGGACCCTGCTTTCAGGCAGCCTGTAGCTTCAAGAAAAATTGTGGCTATATTCTTGGTACATCTATATGATGCTAAGCACAGCTAGATGGTGACTGCATACTGCACAGGCGTCAGTAGATATATACATAATATATATATAGATATATATATATTATATATATATATTATATATATATTATATTATAGATATATATATAGTAGATATATATATAATAGATATATAGTAGAATAATACAGTAGATATTCAACAAAATTGATTCCTGAGAACACCTGCAGAGGCTTCTTGCAGTTACATTATGAGACTTTGTTCCCATATGGTGTGTTGCATTCTATTTATTTTTGGTGAGAGAAAGAGAGGGAAAGATACTGAATGAGTTGTTCTGAATGAGGTAAAAAGATTCCTAATTAGGGAAGGATAATTAAGTACCTTAGCTTTAGTCCTGCAATGCAAAGGACAAGCTAGCTTTTTCTGAGCAGTACAGGCAGAAAGTTTTAAAAGAAAATGCATGACTCTTACTTTGGCTTTAGTGAGGCTCTGTAGATAGGGATTTGGTGAGTCAGCCTACATAGAAAAGGAGCTCCATCAGAGCTTCCTTATGAAAAAATCTTTACTTCCTTGATTTATCTAATTTATTAATCTCTCAGACATGCTGCAAAATTTATTCCTTTGGGTGCAATTTTGGGTAAAAGGTGAAGAACTCCAGTCCTATTTTACTATTTTCCTGTTAACTGGTGGAAAACTACTATCTTGGGAAAACAGTGTTAAGTATGGACAGGATGAGTTCATGCTGCTTTACATATTTTTAATCCATATTTGGCTGCTAAGGATAGTGCATGAGTACTTACATGGTCAACACAACATTACTGATCAAAGAAATGAAATAACAGATAAAGTAACAAATCTGGATTTATGGTCATGATTATAAACCTGAAGTGCAGTATTAGCAATTTGTTGTAGTCACTTTCTTTGCTCTGAAAAATAAAATTAAACTGGTGTGAGTGAGATGCAGCATTCAGGGTCTTGTTTAAAAAGTTCTCCTTATGTTTCAAGGAAGTTCAGTTTTGATTTGGAAGATACTCTGTGATGTTCCTTTGGCTTCAGCTAAGTGGAGTGCTCGTCAGGAGGCAAAATTGAGCCTCAAGACTTTGTACATAATTATCTATTCAAGGACTTCCAGTTTGTCAGAACAGAACAATACACCATGATTCAAAGGCTGTTACCAGTACAGGTCTGATTCTTTTAAAATGTGCCTGTGATTCTTCAGCCAGGCAGTATACATCCATCAAAGACTTGAAACAAGCAATCAGATTTTGCAGGTGTAATATTTCATTTTAATTTCCAATTTTTCACTGTAATGAGCTTCCAAATGTTTCTCATATTTGTCGAATTTTCATAAAGCCATATAAAGCTTTAAGCACTTTTAATCTTATGTTTAATCATAACTACAGTGTTGCTAGCATGGGTAAAGAATGACATCAGACTTGCAGACATTTTCTTTGGTTATAAATTAATAATGTTGGAAAAACTGGACAATTATATAGTTGGCAATGAAATGATCTTGAAAGTCTTTGAATCCTTGTTTTTAATCCTTAAAATCACAAGTTCAACAGCATCACTGGAAACCAGTACTTAAATTTGTGGAAAATACTTGAAACAAATTGTAGTGTTTCATACAAACTCAAATGCAGGGTCTCTTGCCCAAAGAGTTCAATCTAAACAACAAAGTAGACCAGCTGACAAATTAAAAGAAAATGGGAAGTCTCAGCTTTATGTAAACAATAGCAAATCAGTAGCCATATAAACAGAAATAGGAGAGTTCTGAAAACTATTTTGTGAAAGAAGATGTTCTGTCTGCAAAACTCCAACTCTTTGAACAAGGCTTTTATGCACTATTATTTGTGCCTAAAGTGTCTTTAGCCATTTGCTATCTTCTTTTTAGAGCAGCTGAGGAAAGTCTGAGCTTTGACTTACTTATTGGTCCCATGAATACTGCTCTAACACTGCATATTAGAGAAGAGATGGTACTGTGCTGCTTTATTCTTCTGCTAACATTAAACTATTTGCATGAAAGCATTTGTAAACAAGTCTTCAAATGGCAACTCTAAAGAGATTAAACATTTTTCTTATTGCAACTTGCAGGACCTACTTATGACAACTTCAGAATTTGTACAGGACTTTTATAATGTTTTTTATATATCAAATCTACTTGCAAGTCATTCTGTGATGCAGATGATGTGGTGAAAATTCATTTCAAATTATGAGACAAAATAACCTGTTCCTGAGACATAAACTAATTGTATACTTGATTCCGTAAAGGCAATGTAGCAGAAGTTTGGAGCTGTCTCAGAGTTGTTAAAGTTTTCCTTTCAAGTTGAGCCTTCTCACCCGGACATTTGATCCGCAAATTTTCATTTGCATCCTTGCCAAAACAGTGTAAAGTAGCCTAAGCAGAAGTGAAAGTTTAAATGCATTTGCAAACTTGATGAACTATCCAGTGCTTCTTCCTTTTGAAAATGTTATATAGAAAGTTATACCTAAAAATATCTTGACATCATAAGGCTTTAACATATATTCAAGACAACATATTAGTGAATTTTACTTTATTTTCAACTTTTCTGCAATTTTTTCATTCAAACACTTACAGTCTTCAGTGATTGCACTTACTGTATTGACCTACCTGATGTTCATGAGGAGCCTGTGGATATCTCATGTTACAATTAATTAATCATTATTCATTATTGAATTTTAAAAAATAAGTATTACCCATGAATTTGAAGAAAACTTACCATGTCACATGGAATTCCTGAATTCCATGGAGCTACTGGAGATTTCCAAGAGTGATTTCCACAAAGCATTCAACAGTTCGTCTGAGAACCAGATCTGTTTAAAACTAGGCCATTATGGGAATAGTCAGATTTTTTTTCCATAGGGTTGGTTTTTTGGTCGTTTCTTTTTGTGGGGTTTTGGGGTTTTTTTTGTGTGTGTTATATGGTGATAACTGTATGGTAACAATAACATATACACTCTTTATAAATCTAATAAGTGAGCTTAAGCTTTTTCATAGTCCTTAGGAGCTATGAAAATTTGCCCTTGTAAAGCTAAATGATAAATCTACTGAATATCATACCATATGCACTAAGAAAAACCTAATAAATAAACTACAATCCACCCTTTCCTAGTGATATTTTGATCTTGTCTGCCAATATAGTAAGCATTCTAGTTCAGTGGTATAACATTTTTCACACTGACTGATTTTCCATCCCTGATTACTTTCAGTCGTGAAATGGTCTGCACATAGAATCTCTAACGGGTTATTAGTATATTTGTTATTATTATTAGTAGTATGCTAACATTTACCTAATAGGTTTGGAGGTCTGGGTAACTTTATAGAATGGTACTGGAAATACTGTATTATACTGAATGCTATCAAAGCACAGTCTGTCTTAATGATATTCATGTGTAGTTGCTCAGACAGGTGGAAAGTTTGTAAAGATGATTATATGGGAATGAGTACAAGATTAAAATAATTTTATCTATTTATGCTTCAATACTTATTCTAGTGTTTACCACCCATTAATTTTTTAATACCAAATCCTACACATATAGTTTTGGTATGTTTTAACCCAGCTAATCTCTCTCTGCTGCACCCCATGACTTCTTCCTAGCAGGTATTTTGGAAATAAATATTGCAGTGTTCTACCCATAGTAAAGTTAGTTGATATGTAATTTTTTATTTAGCTTTGCTGTTGGTTTTGCATTGCCATGAGGGGGTGCTGATAACTGGTTTCCTTTCACATGTTAGAACCTCAGAAAAAGGTATAGGAGGTAGGTTCCAGTTCTTAGCTGAGAACTAAGATGAGAAGTGTAAGCAACAGAAATTAATAAATCCAAAAACTTTAGGTCCTACAGTGAGCTGAAGCAGGACAATCTTCTCATTGCCATGCTTCTACAGCAGTTGATGGAGAAGGAATGAAATTTTCCTCAGCAAGGTAGCTACTAAAAACCAGGAGAATCTGTTATTCCTGAGAGTTATCACTGCAAGCTATTACAAAAGCAGCATACATTTCAGCAAGCACTTCAGCACTTTGGGGTTACTACAAGAAGCAACTGCGAAGCATTGTAATTTCCTTAACAAGGTACTTGCAACTTTCCTTACAAAGGAAATGAATCAATAATTTCTATTGATCAAGGAGAGCTAATCTCTGCCAAGGCCATTTCATTATAGATTTTAAACCAATCAGTGCAGACCAGTTTTTCTTGAAGCAAGCACTGGAAAGAGCCATTAACTACTTAACCTTAAATACTTCACAGGTACAGAAGGACAAGACTGCCAGAAGGCATTTGCAGCTGAGGAATGAGACAGATTTTAAATTAAGGAGAAGTCTGTGCATAATACCATAACAGGTGGAGCACCATGATCAGCTCAAAAATGTTAAGAGCCTGTCTAAATACGGTACAAACTAATTACACTGTAGACTAAATCATCTGATCAGAATTTTGTGTGATGATGGAGTGGAAAGAAATAAAGGGTTTTTTTGAATTTGTCTGGCTCTATCTCTGCACTGTACTCTCTTCTGTTGTTCTGTTGATGCTGAATTTCATCCCTCATTTTAATGGATTTGATTGCAATTGTAACATTCCTCGTAATTCCTCAAGGACCATCATCAAGATGCAAAATCACTCCTCGGCTCTTCTAACTGCATTTCTAGGTACCATTACAACTTTTCCTATTGTCCTAAATTTACTGGGCAAGTGAAATGCAGAAAATATTGGTTATTTGACAGTGAGAATAGCGGCACCCTGTGGCTTGTGCTTGTCTTTGCTTTGCAACATTAAAAATCCTACAGTAAATCTCTCTGATTGACTCTGATGCATGCTGGTTATTATTATAATGCACAGGAAAATAAGTAATTTATTTTAGCTCATGAAAGATAGCGGATTTTGTTTTAGAAACTTGGACTTGAGAGAGTGTATTCGGGGCAAGAATATGACTCCATCTTCAAAAAGTTATTAAAACCCAATTTCTTTCACCTTCTGCTCTTAACCTTCACTACTTTGTGTCTACTTTTTTTCGTTATTCACAGAAAGCTATGAAGCCATCTCTGAGCTGATATACAGGCATGTATATATCCAAGAATATGGATTACAATGAATCAGATTGACCTGGACCTCAAGTAGTGCCTCAGATAGGGCTTTGCCAATCCAGTCTCCTGATAATTTAGAAACCTAATATGTATTATTTCAATTCAGTTCTGAAATAAGGGCCCTGCTAGTCATTTCTGGAGGTCCTGTGTTACCCCTCTTTCTGCTAGTGTAAAAGACTCTCAATGATGAGACAGTATTCTGAGCACCTTCCGGTATCACACCTACTGTGCCCCTGTGCATCTGGCCCCTGGGACCACGGTTGGGGTGGGGCGCTCTGTGACACCTTTGAGTGTCACTCATTGCATTTTGACAAAATCCTGCCACACCTGTAACAAAAATGAGGTAGTGACATAACAACAAAGGATGCCATTGTTAGCACTCTTACTCTACTTTTTTATTTATTCTTTGTAAACCAAACCTAAAATCGCTGCAGTTTGTTTCACAGTCTATGTAATGATATTCCTCTATTAATAAATCACTCCAGAGTCTGGTGCTCTACTTGGAAAGAAATGGAAACATTGATGTGGTTCTGTTTTGCTAGCCACCAGGTTTTTGGTGCTTAGCAGGGCTCAGACAGAAACCCCAGGTAACGGATTTTGTTCCAACAACACAGACCTATAAATCCTGATCCTGACCATGCAATATAAACAATAAGCAGTGTTTCTTGATAAGTAAGGCACACCTAAAGCACCCAGAGAAGTATAAAGGATCTTAGCTGGACTAAGTTTGGGTAGAATTTTGGTTATATATATGAAAGCAGGGCTTAAGTAGGGCATGGTCCCCAAAACCAGACCAGCCTGTGAAACACTTCCTTTAGTATCTGTTGGCTTGCACATTTACATACTGGTAATACCGGAGGTGCTTATTTCATATGCCACATCCCATGTATGCTAATTTTGCACCCATATTTCAGGGGTTTGCCTTAGATATTGAAACAACAACCGAGTAGCCTCTGCTAGCTGACTTTATTTCTCAGATACATTCAGATGAGAACTGCAATTTTAGAGTGAGTACTTGACAGTCTGGTTGTGGCTGGGATGGAGGCAACAGTACTGAAGCAAGAAATCCCAGAGCAACTTGACAGGCGAATGTACGAAAACAAAGGGGAAGAGGGCAGGCAAAATGGGTTGGTGTGTGTACATGTGCATGAATGAGAAGAAAGAAGATCCTTTTATTTTGTTTTTAATTTTTGACAGCTATCTATCAGATTATCCTTCCATGCAGAAAAGTGACAGCAACACAGTAGAGATACCTGAGCTTGCTTTCAACTGACTGCACTGAATATCTAGCAGGTTAACTACATCACTGTAGAGCTCAGTGGGGAATTTGCCCTAATGAGAAATTAACTGGCACGTTTATGTATCAATAACTACTTTGTGTTGTTATCAATAGTACTAATGGATACATACTATCAATACTCAATGATGCCAATAATGTCTTTCAGGTTTGAGCTGTTAGATATTCTGTCAAAGGCTTAGAAACCAACTCCTTTAAAATGATACAACTAAATAGCAGGAAATTTAATGAAGAGATCTTGAGAAAATATTGCATTTTCAAGTGGATTTGTGAAAGGAAGGTATGATTTTGGCCTCTGAAATAAACATGAGGTTTCATAAGTACATTTGCAATCAATTATCCATTTAAGTTCTAATGCAGAACAGAAGTAATAATTTTGACACATTAGAAGAAAACATAACTGAAATCTGTCAGTATGACATTTCAGTAACTGTGCTACATCCTATCTGTAGTTAGTGCTGAATGGAGTTGTTAGCAGTCCAATACCTTCTATAATTAGGTCCTTTGAACATTAACAAAAGTCTGAAAATTTTTTAAATAGTATAGAGAGGTTTTTAGGTCAAATCCGCTTGTATTTAATTTAAAATTGCAAAGGTGATAGTGAAATTCAAAAAAAAAAGAATCCAAATATTCAAAATATGGTATGTAGGATATATACTTCTTTTGCAAGATATGCATTGTGCTTCATGTTAAAAGATACTTTACAACATAAAAGTATGTACAGCTTCCTGTGCTGTGCAACAGGCAAGGGGTATCTAGCTGAGAAGCTGTCTAAGTTATTGCAAAAATTTTTGGAAACTTAAATGAAAATTCTTAAACTGTCTAACATATAAACCCACTTTCTGAAAAAAATATTATCATTTTATGTTAATCTGATTATCTCTCTCTCTCTCTTCATTCCATAAACCTAACAGCTACTTTCTAATCTTCAAGTATTTTTTAAGAATAAAAATAATACTTATACACTTTACTCTGTCTTAGATGTTCTCTCTGAAAATCTCCTGATTAATAACAAAGCTGCAGAAGTATTAATTTTGCTTCCTTCGTAATCTCAGCTATTTTTTGAACATGTTATTCTATGAAAAAAAATACCGAGCTATGTAAAGTACCACCATCTCACCAATTTGTTTGTAAAAATATATACTACTATAATGGGTTGCTTACCTTATAACTGGAAGAAGCCTATATACTTGCAAATACTAGTTTGTGAAGAGCAGCTCATCGTTCAGGTTTGGACATCCAGTTTTAAGAAAGCTAACAATGAACTGAATGATAGAGATGGAGGTTTCATCAGAAACTCTGTTCTTGTAAAGCACAGAAACATTTTAGGTGGAAGTAGCTTTTCTTTTTAGATACTCTATGGCACAAAAAACTTTTCTGAAGAAGGAAAGTAAAACTCCTTAGACTCTGGTAGTTTGGAAAAGTCTTCTCATAATTTAAAAAAACTTTTCACAAGAACTTTACTCAGTAGAAGACAATACCTCAGAAATTTCAAGAGGAAAAAATTTATTTTATAAAAGTCAAATGTAAATAGCTGCTTAACAGAGTATATTTTCCTCTATGGACTCATTCTTGCTTCACCATAACAATGGTTTTATAAGCATTAATATATTTCTTTATCATTAGCAACATTCTGTTCATAAACTCTCGCAGAGGCTAAAGTTGTATAAGTATCCTTTTGGTGTAGGTATCAAAATGCTAAAGAAATGTCTTCCAAATAAGAATTATTGCTCTCAAATACCATTTTTTTTCATCCAGATTCTACATGAGATGGGAATATCTGCTTCAAAGTGTATTCTGGAAGCTATGCAACCCAAAAGACCAGGACATGGCTGGATGGCCAAACCCAGAGAGTTGTGGTGAATGGAGCTAAATCCAGTTGGCAACCGGTCATAAGCAGTGTCCCCCAGGACTCAGTTTTGGGGCCAGTTCTGTTTAACATCTTTATCAATGATCTGGATGAGAGGACTGAGTGTGCCCTCAGTAAGTTTGCAGATGACACTAAATTGGGCAGGAGTGTTGATCTGTTCGAGGGTAGGAAGGCTCTGCAGAGGGATCTGGACAGGCTGGATCGATGGGCCAAGGCCAGCTGTATGAGGTCTAACAAGGCCAAGTGCTGGGCCCTGCACTTGTGTCACAACAACCCCATGCAATGCTACAGGCTTGGGGAAGAGTGGCTGGAAAGTTGCCTGGCGGAAAAGGACCTGGGGGTGCTGTTTGACAGCCGGCTGAACATGAGCCAGCAGTGTGCCCAGGTGGCCAAGAAGGCCAACAGCATCCTGGCTTGTGTCAGGAACAGTGTGGCCAGCAGGAGTAGGGAAGTGATTGTGCCCTTGTACTCGGCACTGGTGAGGCTGCACCTCAAACACTGTGTTCAGTTTTGGGCCACTCACTACAAGAAGGACATCGAGGTGCTGGAGCATGTCCAGAGGAGGACAGTGAAGCTGGTGAAAGGTCTGGAGAACAAGTCTTACGAGGAGCAGCTGAGAGAACTGGGGTTGTTTAGCCTGGAGAGGAGGAGGCAGACGGGAGACCTTATCACTCTCTACAACTACCTGAAAAGAGGTTGAGGTGAGGTGGATGTTGGTCTCTTCTCCCAAGTCTCGAGTGATAGGACATGAGTAAATGGCCTCAAGCTGCACCAGGGGAGGTTTAGTTTGGATATTAGGAAAAATGTCTTCACTGAAAGAGGGGTCAGGCACTGGAACAGGCTGCCCAGAGAGGTGGTGGAGTCACCATCCCTGGAGGTGTTCAAAAAACGTGTAAAAGTGGCACTTCAGGGCATGGTTTAGGAGGCATGGGGGTGTTGGGTTGACGGTTGGACTTGATGACCCTAGAGGTCTTTTCCAACCTTAATAATTCTATGATTCTATGATTCTATGACATGAGGTAACTTTCAAAATTGCAGTTTTTGGTAATCCTTCTGGTAACATTATGGAAAAGGCTGTGACAAAATGAGTCTTGGAGTATATGGACACTCCTGGCATCCTTACCAGGCAAGTGCTGTTGCAAGTGCTTGACCCTAGGCTCAGCTTGTGCTTGTTGCCTTGCTTGGTCCCCTAGCAAGGGCCAGGGATCAAGGCGCGTTTGCCATTGTCAGTTCAGGACTATGTCTGCATACCCAGTGTAGGTCTGGGCAGATTCTTGCACATTAACAATTTTCATTTTCATCTGAAGCTCTGCTTAGACAAATATATTCCATTGCAGATGATGCCCTTTGCAAAGCTCTGTGCTGATGGGCATAGGCTGCTTTACATCTACACAACACTTAAAGATGTTCAGACATACCCTGAGTAGCCTTATATTAGCCTCGTCTAAACTGTCATTGAGAGTGTGGCCAGGAGAAAGTGTGGAGACAGTGTCCCTGTATTAGTATCTCTGGCTTTTAATCAGTGCACTCCCAACTGTGCACTGCAAAGGCAGAGGAGACCAATTTCAGTTTAAAGTTTGGCTTTCAGTGCAGGCCACCTGAACCTAAAAAACAACACACAGATACTTGTGCTGACATTATTACCCCTGTTAGATGCTTTTGATTGCAGTGTTGGGTATGAAGTGATATTTTCTCTGGAAGTACCTAAAACTGCACAAGCGCCTTGATTCCTTTTTCCTTGAAAAACCTACAGAAAGACTCCCCTTTGCCCCTCAGACTTGTGGTTTCCATTTACTTTGCTTGATATGTGTACTTAAATGCATTATAGCATCTGGAGTGGCTGCAATCATTCTTGAGACAGTGCAGTGAACTATAGAATAAAGTACCATGCAAGTGCTCTCCTCCTACTGTATTATGCCTTTTCTGGTTGTGGATCTATAAGATGATTGATGGACCACACAATAACAGGCATCACATCAGCTTCTGCATCTTTCAAATGCTGAAGTGTAAAAATAGTTTGTGATTTCTGCTTTATTATGTGCAAGAAAGCAAAGGTTGTAGCCTAGTTTCCAGTGGGATGTGAGGGTAGACTACATAATAAAAAAAAAAAAAAGGAAAAAAAAATCCATAAATGAAATCCAAAGGTAATTAATAATGCTATAAATGCATACTGAGCTGCTGTGTTTGGTTTGACACACACTGAAGCTTCTGTGCCTGGTCTATTGCCCACAACAGCATAGGGATTTTGCTATCAAGACTGCATAGCTGCTGCAAATATAATTGCCTTATTGATTTCTCTCCCCTTAGATATCAATGTGTGCAGCAATAAAGGAGAGCTGCACAGACACAGACACATCTGCAATGTCTCGGAGTTTCAGGTGACATCTGCATGCTGAATGTTTTCTTTGCAAGCTTATTTCCATATATATACCCTTTGCGATACAACCATCCCTGGTATGCTGCATGCAGGGCAGTGGGCCACACTTCCAGATGCCCACCATGTGAAAAAATTGGAAATGCGCAACTCCATAATGAAATGAGCATTCAGGACTTGAGATAAAGCAAAGTGTTGGCATCAAATAACCAGTGGCACCTAACTGAACTTCAGGCTACTGAATTATATTGGAAGGAATGTGGCAGTATTTCCCACTTTTGTTTTTCTAGCCTGGCAGGCTTTTCTAGTCTTTCAAATTCCCAGCTCTGCCAGAAAATGTAGCTGCTAATACAGCTTGCATTAACTTTGAAGAACATCCCCTTAGTGAGGAAGACTAATAAACGGTTTAAGCTAAATTTACAAATTGAAAGAAGTAATCCCAAACCACAATTTTCTTTAAAAAGTAAATAAGAAAGCACCAAATCTTTAAGGAGGGTTAATTAAACCCTCCACCCTTTTAAATGCTACAGAATCTGTTATATTTAAACTCTGTGTAAACATATGAGGCATCTCTGATGACTCCCAGTGCAAAATAGTAGGGCAGCACTCAGCTCCAGGCAGCACGTAGCGCTCCAGAGACTGTGGACCTCACTGAGTGATGCTTTTCTTCTGTTCGCTGCGTATAAGAGATATGATTGATTTAAACTGCACTTAGTTTTATGAGGCTCTGAAATTCTTAATTTTCTGCTGCAAACTCTGAGGATGAATTTGTCTAAAAGGGTATAATTTATTATTTTGATTTTAGTTTTCTGTAAAACATATTAGATTAAAAAAAAGAGCATAAACTGAAGAAATTCATAACAGCCAATTTACATATAGGTTTGCCTCATTTATCTTTTTTCTAAGTTCTCTTTAATGTTAAATTACTCAACATGCCAACCTCAGAGTTTTTGTAGCGGAGTTGTATGTCAGGATTTTTATGTGAATACCTCCACCACCAAATCTCAGTTTCCTTTGCTTCCATATGCAAATGAGATCTACCTTATCAAGAGGTCACAATGATGTGGAAAATTTAATGTTATGTTCTTATAAGGCAGTAAAACCTGCAAAAGAAACTCTATATCTTCTTGTGGGTTCAAGAAAACCATTTGCCTTTATGTAGTGCAACAAACATAAGTGTTTAAATATTATTTAAACAAATCAGATCTAACTTCAAATAAGGCTCTTCGTTTATGTAAATGGTTTTTTTTTCCTTAGTGTGGGATCTGAATGCAAGTATAGTAACACTAACTTCATATTCTGTATTGGAAACTGTGTTAGAAAGGCACATTAGTGAACTTTTTGAAAATTACAGAGCTTATTTCTGTCACCTCAAACAAATATACTAATATATACCATTCATACACATAGGATCCAATATTTGAACAGGAGAAAATTTAGTTTTACACTAGACATTGAATAAATAAAATTCTATGCCATGACTGTTTTGACTATAGGCACTTCTCCTAGAGTAAGTGAGCAAGTACAAAAGGACAGTTTCTATAGTGTACTGTTTATTATGTTTGCCTCACATGCAAAAGGTCCCTGGTTTGTAACTGGGCAGACAACATATAATTATTTCTATACAGCTGAACTCAATGATTTTAAGGGTCTTTTCCAACCTGAATGATTCTATGATTCTAAGTACAGAGAGCAGAAGTTCAACTGTTGTTACCACGTAAATTAAAATTACTTTATTGTATTGGAGTTGTGTCTTGGCATGGTTGACTTTTACATATATTCTTTTTCATTCATGTGTAATGTGTCAGGCTGAAAACCTACAATTATTGCTGCAGAAGAGCAAGCATTTTCCCAGAAATGAAATTTGAAGTCTTTATTAGCAACCTCAAGACTTCGAAGTGCCAGGCTATCAGAGCCTAGTGTAATTAGAGATTTTGGGCTATGTTTTTCAAAGCACCAAAATTTACTTGTAATGGGGTGAAAAACTATCTTTAAGAAGTGATATTGGGCAACTGTGAAATTAAAAAATAAGTCTTTATTTTCTCAAAAATGATAATCTATTGTATTTATTTCTACTCAGAGGTCTGTTAATTTACATGATGCCATCCTAAAAAAAAAAAGGGATTTTAACTAAGAAGAGCCATACTCTCGAACTGAGAGGTTCAAAATAGGAGATTACCAAAAAAGTTATTGAAATTTTGGTTGTGTGTTGTATTCTTTTCTGCATGTGGTTAGCTAGTGTTTAAGTAGCTATTTCATTGAAAGTGGTACTGTTTTGTATTCCTTTTCTGTATCAGGACTCTGAATTCAAGAGCATATTTTAAATCCGTGGATGCTGCATTGATGGGGAGATGAATTCTTTGCAGAAATGTCCCACATGTATTCATATATAATTTAATAAATACTATTTATGTATAATGTTACATAAAATAATATTTTATATATATGCACATATATATATTATCTTAGGTTGCTATGACCTAAAATCAAATTCTAATGAACACTTGGACCTTACAGAATTTGATTTCTGTTACACTGCAGGCATAATACCAGCTATTAAATGAAGAAGATATGATATGTTTACTTTCAACAGTACATGTAAACATGTGGTAAAGCACATCTGATTGATTATGTCAGTGATTGTGTGCTATTTATAGCCTAATTGCTCCAAGGGACATAACTGGGTTGGTTGCACAAGCTAGCAATAGTTTCTTTCTTAAACAAGCCTTCTGTGCTTATATTGACTTGAATGTTCTACACAACAGAAACTGGTTTAAAATCTAGCAGAGAAAAATAACAAATCAAGTATGTCAAAAGATGCTCAGCTTCCAAAAATGAACACATGTCTTTTAGTATGTTATATGGGAATACTGAACTAGAATGCAACTGAACTCCTGCTTTTGCATTAAATAGATTTCAGACAGTAAATAGCAAATCAACAGGAAGTCATATTGACTTCTTTTTTACCCCAGATGTTGCATTAAAAATAGTTTTTGTACAACTGTAAACATTGCTGTAAAACTCTTTCTTAGGTAAGCTGTAGATCTGTTGTGCTACAGCAGAACCTTGTCCTTGGCTAATCCGAACACTTTCGGGCTGCATTATCATTCAAAGTAGAGAAAGTTTATTACGTTGCACATTGCATATTCTTTAAAAGCGTTTCTTTGATTTTTAAGTGGACATGACTGCTTTTAGACTGAGATAAAAAAAAAGAAACAGAAAAGTTCAACATTTTTGCTAAAATTGAAGGACCTGAAGCATTGTTAACAGAGGCAATGCTGAGCTGTTCGGATTAGCTCTTCAGATTATTCTGTCACTGCCTGCCTCTTACAGGAGATAAATGCAATATTATGTTGGTGTATTTAGAGTGTCCCAACTTGTCATCTGCACTAGGCTTGACCATATTTTGGAGTGGTAGGAAGAAATCACTTTCTGGCTTCTGTCACCAGCCTCTATGCTCTATTCTGAGCTGTAGTAAACTGATGGAAAGGCTTTATCCTGTTGTGAGAGTGATCTGAACCACTCAGTGCTCTTCTTTCATAAAGTCAGTAGCAGTGAGATGGTGAGAAGATAAGGAAGGGAACAGCTTGCGGGGGTAGGGGGGTAGGGGGAAAGCATCCCATGGGGATGGGACAGCTGCAAGGTAGAAGTGTCCCTGAATGGTGTTGCTTCTGAATGGGGTATAACACCTCCCCTGGGCATCACGATTTCTGCATACTGGGATGTTACAGAACAAAATCTTATTTTAAAAAAGAAAAAGCATTGCCATTGGGCTGCTGTAGTGTTTATTTAAACAGACCACGTGTCTGTTGATAAGACTGAAGATGCTGTTACAGCTGTTCTTTTTATCAGTATGTGAAAACTTCAGGTTTATTGAGAAACCCACAAAGCAACTTATTTCATCCTGGGATTTCAGAGCATAAGAGTAACTAGTTCTGAATTCTGGGGAAGAAGTTACATTTGGAGCAGTTTAAAGGTGTAACCTGGCACTGGCAAGTAGGGAACCATGATTTAAAACATCTAAGGCCTGTTTAAAGCTCTGTCAGTCAGCCACTCTGAGCCTCAGTTTACCGACGTATATGAGAAACGTAATAGTCTCAACATTTCCTGAATAAATGCTTGCAAGAAGCTGAGAATTTTTAGATAAATAGTGTTATAAAAGACTAAAGAGTAATTTTGGAAGATGCTATTTAAGCTATTTTTGTCTGCCCTTTTATTGGCAGTAAGATAAACAATCCTGCATTTTCCTATTACATTACCTTAAGTAACACAAGCATGGCAACACTATTAGTTTTCTAAAGAGGATCATTGCAATGTAAAGGTAATTTTTGTACATAGAAAATGCTGTACACCTCCAAAAGCCAATACTGTAAGTTATACCTTACTTCAGTTTAACTTGTTTTGATGAGATGACCTTACAAGACTGCTTGTGTCTGTTGTGCATATTTCGTTGTGCCTGGAATGTTAAGTAGTTGTCTGCTGGCCACAGCAGGTATTTTTTCCCACCTGATAGTGTCCCTGGTCACTACTGTAGCATGAAGTAAGATTGTTTTCAAAGGTAAACATAAAACTTTTTTAACTCTTACACAGCAGAAAACTTATGAATTCCAATACTGAATGTCTTTCTTTTTTATCTGTCTTCAAATCATAGATTGTTCCATTTTCATACCTAAGTGTTCACCATTTTTTTCACGTATAGATTTATTTGAAAACCTGTCATGATATGTCCCCAAATCCACACCAAAAAGAAATGAAGAGTCAGCAATTTTTAAATTGTCCTGTTTCTCCCTGATATCACACCATTACCATATACCATAGCAGGATTACCACCAGTGCTCATGCCCAGAACTAGGCCCAAAATACTTTTGTTATAAAATCATAAGAAATGGTTAAAAAATATTGCCTGTCTTGAAATGCAGGATGAATCTCTGAAGAACCTGACAATTCAAAACCATTCTTGCATCATCTCTTTCATATTATTTTGCTTATTCCTTTCTCTTTCCTCATTCTGTTTATTATTTTGGCTTTTTCTCCTTACTATCTTTGTATTTTTTCCCCACTTACTTCCTTTCTTTTTTTTTACTTTTGTTCTCCAGTCTCCTGTCTCCACTCCCCAGAACCTTTTACTTCCAAGTATAGGGCCAGCCTATGATCACCCCTTCATTTCACCTTTGCCTTCTGAAGGCCAAAGCACAAATAAGAAGAGCCATCCTGATTTCAGTGATCCCTTTTTTTCATTTTTCCTCTTCCCTGCAATCACAATTTGAAAGCAAACAGCACTCCCCTTATCACTGAAGAACAGCGCATGTGTGAGGCAGTCAGGGAATGCAGCAGCGTTACTCTGTGTTCCCACCCCTTCAAAGTTAGAGAATGATGAAATGACTTGTAACTTGTAGTCACACCACTTCTCTCCTTCATACCTCACTCTCTGGAAGGAATATCATCCTGAAACCCTGATGCTGTGAAGTTGTAGACATGAGCTGGGCTGTGAGTGAAAATTTTGTGTTCTAATGCAATTGTGTTTCTGTATATTGGCTGGATCAGTCACGTTACGTATTTTCACATCACTATTTTCAGATCAAATAATTTGGCTGGCAAAGTAGTTAACAGCAGTGGAAAATATTGCATAGGTATATATGTAGAAAACACTTTCTGTGCTGTTTATATACAAGCATATTTTATGCTTATTTAACTTTTTTTCTTGGTAGACAGTGTTCAATACCTTTCCTCTTCTGGACCTATGCTCTTCCTCTTGAAGCTTTACTACTACCCAATGTCACTTATCTGTGTTCATAACCTCTTGTGGGTGTACTCAAAGGCCTTGAGATGCTGATATGGTCAAAGAGAATCCCCCCTGTGATTTCTGCTCATGGCAACAAAGGGGGCTTTCATCTCACGCCACCTATTGCAGTCTGAAAGTTAAGATACTTAATCTAAGTCATGGCTATAGTCAGTAGTGATGGATAGATAAACATCTTTAGAGGCCAGTTCACCCCATCCCAGGACAGGTGTCTTACCACAGGCAAGCTTAATTGCCCTTTGCAATGATGACTAGCTTAACTTGATGCTTAACTTTTAGGGACGACTATATTTTAGTATGATGGTTGATCCTCTACAGGTTCATAATTTTTTATAGAGACACTTGAATTGTATTTCAGATTGGTTTTGAGCATATTCACTGAACAATGTTTTAAACTTTGTCTGATTGAGAAGATCAGTTTAGGATGGTGGAAATGAAAATATGCTGCTGTTCTCCATTTGTTATCAGTGAGAATAATGTTCCAAATAACCAGGAAACAGTGTGGACTTTTAGAGTGAGGAAAGATGTGGAAACTGGCTCCTAAAGCAAATAATCTTTGCTCTGGCCCTGATTTGTTTGTCTTGCACATCTCTAAACTAATCCTGGTGGTAAGACAGGTTATTGGCTTCAGACTACTTTGAAGAGTTCACTTTGAAGACGTACTCAAAAAAAAAAAAAAAAAGAAAAAACTTCCTATCAAAGATGATCCAGTTAATTGGTAGAACATCTTCTCTTTGCATCACTTATTGCTAAGGTTGTTCATTTTCTACCTGGTACATGAATTTCCATGACAAGTGTGCTACATAGGAAGTTATCTTCAAATGAGCACTTTGGGCCATATTCTTATAACGTAGTTCCTTATTTTTCTACAACTTCCCTTAAAGAAGATGGTACAATTCACAGAAGAACGTGGTTCTCAGTGCAAAAGAGGATGAAAAATATATTTTCTTACTATTTCATATTTATATGCATACATTACAGATAAACAAATGATTAAAAGAAACAGACAGGAAGTTCCTCAAGTTGTAAGATGTCAAAAAGGAGTAACACACAGTTGGCATAACTTCATTTTATATGTTAACTGGGGATCTGAGAATGAATATATCTTTCTGATACCAAAACCGGAGGAACAGTGATGTGCAACTAAATTAAAAACTTACCGCTTTGGAGAAACTGTAGTGTTTTAAAACACTTATAAGTCTTAAGGCACACACATTGAGAAGGAGCAAACAGATACAGGCTCCCATGAAGGATAATGAAGTCAACCAAATTTAAGCAACAAGCATACAACTGACACTGGCCACCTTCAGGTGACTAGATCAACTCCTTGTGCAGACAATTACCATTTCATTCTGGATCGCCTTAAAAAATCTGGCTGTAATTAGGATGCTTAATTTGAATCAGCTCGAAAAATTTCATTTATATTTTTTTGTATTTGCCATCTTAGTGCTATTCCTTCACATTTTTTAATCTTTTAGGCTTGAGATCAGAGCAAAACTGCCATTAATTCTCATAGGGTTAGACACAAGGATCAGTAATATATGTGACAAGAAAATTTGGGTAATCGCTTTTTTTTTTTTTTCTTTTTGGTGAATTGAAGATACTATCTACAGAGAGTAGTACAGCTATTCCAGCTGTGTAGCTGCCGTTCTCTTCTTGAACGAGTTTCTCAGACCCCCGACGCCTGCAGCAACAGCAGGTGTCTCTGCTTTCCAGCACACCCAGCCCCAGCCCCAGCTCGCCTCTGGCCCCCGCCTGCCCAGCCCTCCCGCAAACGGAGCGCTGCTCTCGCACCCCAGCCTGAGCCGTCGGCAGCAATAAAGCCCACCCACTCTTCTGTAAAGAAAAGGATGCCTTAGTGGCACAACTTCCTAGTACGTGAAGTGCAAAGAGCGAAATTCCATCTATAGGCAAAGTAATGCCAGTTATGCAAGGCAGATTTCCCCCTGCAAAAGCTAATTTGGTAGATTAGCTACTGCCCTTATTATTTATGATTGCTTGTCGCATTTAAAACACACTAACATTTGTTTCTCGTGCAGAGGCTGTGTTAAAAGGGTGTGTGTATGTGGGGGGTGGGACGACATTTGTCAGTCTCTTTTGGGCTCTCTTTTGTATAAAGCCACAAGTAGTGGTTGCTGAGTTTCACGAAACATTTCCCTTTCCATGCTCCATGCTGCAACTTTAGTCACGAAGCAGTCTCGCAGGTTTGATTTTCCTGAAGTATTTGGGGAATAGCAAGTATCTCCACTTAAATACAGTAGTGGAAAAGTCATGGTGTCCTTCCTTTCTCAAGCAGTAGCGGAGGGGAGCAGATGACGTTTGTTTTTCTGGGGATCTGGGTCTCCTGACGGAGCCGAGGACCATCCCCTGCTCGATTTTATTCCTCGGTCACCTGCTGGGCAGGTACCCACCTTTCACCGGGCTGAACAAAATGACCTCTGAGGCGCCCTTGTAGCTTTTACTTTGCCTGCAAGTGACTGGAGGTAGGCAGTTTTGGGAAGGGCGGGGGAAGGCAGTATCCGCGGCGGGGAGCGCCCCACGGGCGACACCAACCCGAAAAGCGTGTAAGGGGTTAAGTGTCCGTCTGCCTGCCTGTCTGTCCGTCCGTCGCGGATACACGCCGCTGCTCGGGGGCCGGGGCCAGGGGCGGGGGCGGGCAGGGCCGGGCCGGGTGAGGAGGAGGAGGAGGAGGAGGAGGAGGAGGAGGAGGAGGAGGCGGTGGCGGCGGAGGGGCGGCTGCGCCCCGCCGGCCCCGCCGCACACACCGCACCTCGCTCGGCGCAGCGGCGGCGGCGGCAGCCGGCGGCTCCCGGCGCCCGGTCGGACGGGGAGGGCGCCCAACGGACAGGTAGGCAGGCACCCCTCCGTCCGTCCGTCCGTCCATCCCGTCCCGTCCCGTCCATCCCGTGCCATCCCGTGCCGTCCCGTCCGTGCCGTGCCGCGCCGTGCCGTGCCGTGCCGCGCCGTGCCGCCCCGCAGGTGCGGCGCCGGGAAGCCGCGGTGCCGGGCGCGGGTGCGGGGGCACCCCGGGTCGGGCGGCGCCCCCGGGGGAGGAAGGGGGGGTCGAGGCGGGGCGGCATCGCCCCCGGAGCGGAGCGGAGCGGGGCGGGGCGGGGCGGGACGGGGGTTGCCCTCGGCAAAGGTGCCCTGCGGGTAGCGGTAGGTGCAGCCGGGCGCCCGCGCGTGTTTCTCCCCACGCCGTCGCGGGTGGGTGGCCGGGCGGGGCGGCGCTGGGGCTGCGGCGGGCGGCATCGCCGGGCGGCATCGCCGGGCACTCCCCGGCTCCCATCGCCTCCCTCTCCCGCGCTGGCGCTCCGGAGCCGGGACGAGGCGGTGCAGGCTCCCCGTAGGGCGGAGGATTTGGGCGAAAAGATCTTTTTTTTAAAGGCTACCGTTCGTTTTCACGGAAAGCTTTTGGCAGCCCTAAGCAGGGACTGGAACGAGGGTACATACTGGGATAGAGGGATGTTTGTGTATATATGTAAATAAGCATGACCTGCATGTGAAAATGCACATCTGTTTAATAACTTGACTTCGTTCCAGCACATGTCTTTCAGCAGAATCTGCCTAGAGAAATTCTCAGTTGTGTGGCATCCTGTACAGATTTTCTTTTGGCGACAGTCATAGTAGTGTAAATATTTCCTATTTTGCGTTTCAGCCAAGAAGTAGACTCGATCTGGAAATGTAGGCACAAATCAATTAGGAAAAATAAGCAGCTGCTTTTCCTAGAATGAGCTGGGAATGCAGGGCTTTTTGGTAATCTTACAAATTACTTCAATGTTGCTGCCAGTCATTCAGTATTTCAGTGTAGTCCAAGCAGACATATATTTCCCAGAACCGTGTACAGCTCTGAAGTTTTTCTCAAGTACCAACTTTTGATTATAAAGCGAGTTTAAAACCTCAGTTTGGAACACACCATCAGTACTGAAGATGTTTCACAGCATACTTTCTCAGGTTTGTAACTGAGCTTTGGCAGCAGCAGTTTGGAAAGCAGATTAACATAATGACTGTTTACAAAAAAACGTTTTTATCCAGCAACTTGGAAGAACAAAAAAAAAAAAAAAAGCCAAGTCTGGAGAGTAACATTTGTTTCCCAGCAGATAAGCTTTAGACCTATGCTGAAAAGTCTTAGATGTTTTGACTGAGCAGCATGTCTGATGTGAGACTGAAACTGAAAGCTGGCTTCAGGCTTCAGTTTCCTTGTCAACACCCCTAAATGGCATTTGTGCCCAATAACACAATACCAGGAGGAAAGCATATGTAATTAGGTATGTGTGTTCTTCTTGAAGTGCAGGGGGGCGTGCAACTGTCTGAGCTGGAGACAGAATTTAAGAAAATAACAGCCTGGGTGGCCAAATTATCTGTATCGGTTGCTACTCAATGGCCCTGCAAATGAAATGGTATTAGGAAGCCTATTTTCATTTTTTTTTTCTCAAGTCAGAAAGGCCAGCTGGGCAGGTGTGCTTCAGATTTTTAATAAGCTGGACAAACAAGGTAATTTATGCCCAAGTTTCTACTTGTTTGCTCATATAACTCATGCACCTGCACAGCATCAAAACATGGGACCTTATCTAGTAAAATTTATTTAATTTTTCTTACACAGACAACTGTATCACCATGTGGCCTTGTCATACAATCAACTTTAAATGCGTATTGCTCCTACATGAGGTGGATCAGTTGCATCATGTTAGTATTGATTGTTAATATGCTGGGGAGATGGTGTGGCTTTGCGTTTGGCTTCTTAACATGGAGCAGTTTTAAGTCTGGAGTGTTACAAGTCTCTGCTAGAAGATGAGCAGTTCACAGGATGGGCAATGCATTTTCTGTGTCTCGCTCACTGATTGCAATCTGTATCTTGCAAAAAAAAATCTCAACTGCTGGGTGCTGAGTGATCTGTGTGAAGTAAGCTGGTATCAATTCAATTTCCCCGAAAATCACGGATCAGAGTTCCCCCGTTTTGAGTATCAGGTGGTGAAATGGTCCAGAGCTGGCAGTGTTCTCCAGGGGCAGGGCTGTGCACGCCAGTTTTGACTCCCCACAGACAGCTTCAGTAGACAGAAACTGTAGTGCCTTTGCATCGATAGCACGATGCTTTAGCCCTTTGTATACCATAAATTTTACCATTTAGCTGCTCTAGCTGAAATATGCATAGGTAACGCCAACACTTTAAATTCGACTGGAGGTGTGGGGTTGTGTCCTCACAGGGTGGGCACTGGGAGGACCTGTCCAGGGGTTGCAGTATTAAATGAGCTGTTCCTGCCCTGCAGGTGAACAGAAGCGTTTGAGTAAGTGAACAGTCCTTCGGTGACTCTCATAACCAAGTTTTCCACAAACATAGGGTGTATTCTGCTGTATGGGGGCATACACCTAGGGAAGCAAATGCACTTCCACAAAAGCAGTTAACTCATCTATGCAAAGAACACGGGAACCGTGCATTAACATACTTAAGTCTGATTACCATCTAACAGAGTTTGGAGTGGGCTTTTGACTGCAGCTGGTAAGGATCCCTTGAATTTATATTCAGATTACTTGGCAGGAGTTTTGCACCTGGTATGTAGAGACATACCTTTTTTTTTGTCTAGGCATTTTCATTTCTTCTCATTGGGGAAAGTAAGTGGATTTTGAGGAAGGAAAAAAATAAACAGATTCTTTGCATATGTGCTACGCTTAGTCAAAACAAAGATATGTTGATTCTTCCACAGAGAATACTGTAACATGGATGTCATCCAGTACATTCATTTTTTAAATGGAACACAGTGTAGAGCAGTAAAAATCCACTATAAGCCTTTCTTTAGATGTGGAGTGGAATGGTGTAGTGGAATTACAGTCAAAGTTCTTACATCCGTATTCCCATTAAGCAGTGTTTTCCTTGACGAATGATGCCAGTGGCACCTGATTTTACTATATAGTAGTTATGTTACCCACTCACTGTCAGCTATGGAATTTGACCCTGATTTTTAATATTAAATGATGAGTTTCCCAGTAATTGGTACTCATATTCCCATTTGAAGATTTGAAACATATGCTAGAATCAGCCTATCATGAACTTAGATATAACTGCATTATTTTTTCATTGATGAGAAGAATCTGTGCCTTGATATTCCAAATGTTTTTCTTATGGAAAGAGTATGTATCATCTAAAGCCATCTGTCAGAAAAATAGGAGGAGTATTCTGGGGAGGGATTGGCTTTGATAGAATAGCTTTATTGATTGTGTCAGCATTCTTGTTAATTAACCCATTCAAACTGTCTGGTCTTTAGTTGATGTTTTGCTTGGGTAAGGATTTGTGGTTCATGCCTTTGGATGTACACATTTAGATGTACACACTACATATTAAAATGTAGAGAGTCAGCTTTTCATGTTTTATCTGTGTTTTGTATCTGATTATCAGAGAAATTAGCCCATAGTCAGCAATGAGGTACTAATTCTGAGCTCTTTTGATGTGTAAGACAATGAAAGAATATAGATTGGGAAGCAGAAAGCATAATTTTAACTTTGACACTGACTTGCTGTGTGACCCCAGGAAAGAAACTTAATCTTTTTTTCTGCTACTGTAAAAGAACACTCTTCTAAGCCTGCCAAATTATTTTTGTTGAGATACAGAGATGCAAGTTAACTCCTGCAAAGAAACTTGAATATAAAGACTTCATAGTAATGTGTCTTATATTTAAAATAGAAACACTAGCACTAACAGCTGTAGGTTGTATGGCTCTGTTGTTCCACCACTCCAGTCACAGGAGCTGTAAAACAGCAAAAAAACAATAGCAAAAATGATCTTCGCTTTTATAATCTAAAATTTAAGACAAAAGATAATAGGAAATAAGGAAGGACAATGAAATAATGAAAACAATTGTCAAGCCACAGTCGTCTTATTATTCAACAAAAATAATGGAAATTAAAATTTAAAGGGATTAATGATACTTTTTTTTCAGGTGAGAGCCTTCACATAGGAAACAGTGTACAACTACTTTTCTGAAACAGCAGTATATTACCAATAAGGGCTGATACCATGGCCCTGCCAAAGAAGGGGTCAACATCTTGTTAAGTACTAGACGTGTTGGGCATGGAAACAGACCATGAAAGGCAAGGGGAGGCTTGGAGAAGTCATGACATTAGGGTGATGCAGAAGGTTGATTTGTCAGGCTGGACGAGGGAAGACCCTCCAGCAGGGTTTTGTGGTGTGGGTGAAGTTGTCCAGGCATGAGACATGGGGGCCCTGACCCAGCCTGGTGGTGTCTCTCATGGGCAGTGCTGATCTGGGAGGGAGTGCTCAAAACAGTGGTGGATGATGTAGAGAAGGGGAAGGGCTGGTCAAGGCTGCTCAAGAAAGAAAAATGATCAAGAGAGCAATAATGTGTATTTAGGGTGACAGACATGTTTATGAGCAGTAGCAGGGTGGAATATGAAACTGGAGTTTAGCGGAAGATATGTTACTTCTGTGGACTGCAAAGGAACATAAAATGAACTGAACAGAAAACAAAAGCAAGCTGGTAGCTTGTTGTTCCATGCACACCCCCATTTCTTTTGGAAAAATTTGTAAAATTTTCTGTACATTGCAAGCATTATGCTATGAATTCTTGCTGTATCGCACTTATCTCCTTCAGGGGTGGATCCTGTAAGCCCTCATAAAAGTGAGTAGTGCTGTATTGTGTAAGTAAGTATACGAGACATACATGCAGCACAAAATGATTCAGAGAGACAGTAAGGGCAGGAGGATGTCCTTCTTAACATATTTTGGTCTTAGCCCTGTAAGAATATTTGTCATTAATGAAAACAAAACCATCTGTGCAGGGTCTCAATGAGTTCAGCGTGTTCACAGCACCTTTTGAAGCTTCTCCTATACAGAAATCTTGTTTATCTACTTTTCAGAACCTTTTTGGGGTACTTGGTGAATTTAAAGGACTTACACAGCAAGTAATAACATTGTCACCTCGTACATTACTCACCTTTGTCTTGTGGAAATGTGTTGATTTTATCTTGCAGACATTTTTCTGAAGTACAGGAGAAAAATACTCAAGGTGGAGATAACTTTGACTTGGGATTTTTCCTGTCCCCAGCTGTTATTTGGAACAAAATACTCTGCTATCAAAGGGCTTAGGAAAAGTCATGATGAGATCCTCATCCATGGTTCACAGTGGATCTGGCAGTGCCGCACACCGCATGTACTCTGCAGTCACTCTGCAGCTCTGCAGTGGTGCCAGCCCAGGGTGTGGGAGCTGCCTGAGAGCTCCCCCAGCTCCGGCTCTGCCCATGCGTTGGGGTTTCCCATGGGGAGCCAGCTTGTGTTGGAGGAAGCTGTATGCTGCAATCTCATTTTAACATGCAGCTTTGACCGTCGTAATTCATATCTAAAGATCGGGGCTACAGGGTGCATCTGCCTTGCATTGTAGATGCAGGTAGCAGTGAGGTTGTTTGCTGGTGGAACAAAGGGTAGGAATTTGCAGCTGTGATGCTGTGCTTGTCTTCTCCTAAACTGGGTTTTAGGGGGATCCTGCTACTGTGGTGGTATCCTTCTGACCTCACATACTGCAAAGCTGAACTAAATCAAACTTATTTCTATGTTTTCACTATGGTTGGCTTCATTCAGACCTTTTGTACTATGGCAGTTTATTTGTTATTAACTAGGTCGCTCAACACTTGAGTTTGGTGTTGATTCATGCATAGTGATTTAGATGATGGCTATTTTATATTACTTGCCCCTTTCTTCATGTGACCTGTAGAGAAGTTTCAGAATCAGTTGATTTGGATGAGAGCTTTTGAGTCTTGACTTTTAAAGTTTCAGCATTGCTGAACTGATTAACTAGAGGAATGAAAGAGTTTTGATTCCAGGGCTCTGCCAAAAAGAGCCCCCAAAGTGAATGTTTTGTGTGGAAAGCATGCCTTGCAGTTTAAGCCCAGAGTGACAATGATTGTAACACAATGATGTTCATGTGACAACCAGACAAAGAGGCCATTATGCACGGCTGGCTGGCATCAGATCCTCCCAAAGCCAGTAGTCAGACTAAGCTTGGTCACCCCGAGAACGTGAATATGCTGGTAGCACTTGCATGTTAAAAAAGAAGAAAAAGATGTGTGTGTGTGCGTGTGCGTGTGCGCGCGCGCTAAGGACCATTTAAATTTTAAGTACAAAATGGCATAATTGATTTGTTTATGGTTTTTGGAAGTTGCTGTCAGGAATCGGCAAAAAACAAGTAACGTAGCACTGAGGGCAGACATGGTGGGAATAAGACAGAGTATGTCAACAGACCAAGTAGATCTTCCAGTTCCTTTGCTCCATGCTACAAGATTGCTTCCTACAGTGCGCTTTTGAGCATGTATGACTGAGTTTTAATTTCCTCTAAAGTTTTTAGAAGATTTTGGACTGCACTGGTCTGTCAACACACACACGTTATGATCATTGGAACTCAGGCACAAGTAATGCGTATGTGTGTTTGTGGGAAGCATTTGTTTGGTGACTTATAAACCCTCTTCAAAGGGTTCAAGATCACCAGCAAGAATCGGAGCACTTGATACACGAAGAAATGTCCCTGACAACTTGTGAGCTGTAGCAATCTTGGCCCCAAAGGCAGCGTACTTGCGTCAGCCATTGTAAATCTCCTTAAAAAATAGGATACAGCAGCTGGAGTGGAAAGCTCTTCAATTAGAAATGTGTTTGTTTAAAAACAACTGTTTCACCTTTGCAGCCCTGAGGGCTCGATTGTCTTCTCCTGGGCACAGGAGGTGGCACCCGATGATGACCAGAGTCATTGGTGCTCACACCTGGCAAAGGCACTTTGGCCTCATTCCCTAGATACTGCTGTATGTTACTTTTTTTATTATTATTTTTTCATTTTTCTCTTCTTTTTCCTCTTTTTCCTCTCCCCTCTCTGCCCTCTCTGCCCTCTCTCCCCTCTTCTTTCTCTTTTCTATTTTTCTTGTCTTTTTTTCTCCCCTTTCTCTCTCTTTCCCTTGCATCCTTTTTCTTTCTTCTTATTCTGATTGAGGACCGTATTAAACTAGTGTTTGCTTTTGAATGGTATTTGCTCTTAAACACCTAGCTTAAGGGAAACACATAATTTACAGAGCAGTCTGCCTGTTTGTTGATGTATTGATACTGGTATACAAACAAAGCACTGTGAGTTCAATTTCTTTAATTTCATGTGAGGTACAAATATGTTTTTTCATTTTGCTCTGACTGTTATGCTTTCTGAATAGAGAAATTCAAAATATAAAATTATTTCCTATTCTGCAGTTGTGTTCTGTTTATACTGACACATTTTTCCTACTTTGTTTACACTTTCCAGTGAATTTTTTACTTTAGAGAAGCTTTTGAAGTGCAAAGAAGAACAGAAAGCATTTTTGCAACTGGTGACAGAGTAGTATTAAATAATTCATCTTTTTATTTATTCAGTTCTCCGTCATTAGACTTTTCTTTAGAGGGTTTTTTGTCTCTACTCTTGGGAGAGATGATAACCAAAATTACTTATGCCTATATTAAGAGTTTTGTGTCATCAAGAATTAATCTAAAGAGGGTCAGGCTGTATTTTGTGTTTGGGGTACAAATGATAAATCAAGAAGCATGGTATATTGGTAACTCTATTTAAACACACAAGTGCCTGAAGAGCTGATGATTTTGTTACTTGCGCCTGCACCCTGCACTCCAAAAACATGACTCTCGGGGGTTGTAGTGGGCTCTGTATGAACTTGGCACTTTTGCTCACAAATTACTTTTTATGCCAAGTTGCTTGTGGTTGAGGATCAAAACTAGAGAGCTTAATGATTTTGTCCGAATTTTACACGTCATTAAAAATCCCAGCCAGTTTTGGCCTGACACTTATATTATACTCCTGACCAGCTTCTTCCTCCAGTGTTTACCTTACATGTTTTAGTAAATCTTTTTAATAGAAAGAAATACTGATGGTACAGCCCTGCTGGTGTCAGAGGGAAACTAAGCTGTTGGTCTAAGAAATTCAGTGATCTGTCAGAGTGAGTCAGGTGAATAAATGCTTGCTGAGGGTAAAGCTGGGCTAGACAGGCTGGTTTTTTTTCAAACAGTCCTCAAGAAAAGGATTGGTACTTAATAATTTTTTTTAAACTGTGTTAGAAGGGTGCCAGACTGCATAGAAGTTAGGATTTCCTTTTCTCTTGCAAGCACTATGAAAGGATGCTTGTGATCTCTGGATGTGCTGCCATTAAAGGATGTTTGTAGGCCACTGCACAGCCTTACGACAGCAGCGGATTTTAATTATCCATATAATTACTTTTTTGTGCATAAGAATCACTTCGATTTTCATGTCACTATGAACATCGTAAAAGTGCGTGTCATCTGTAACAGCACATTGTCCGTTTCCTGAAGACAGCAAAGAAAACAGGCTCTCCAAACCTGAAATCCCATCTCTCATGTGGCCCTTTTGCTCAGCAAAAGGGAATTATTACTTCCAAACACTAATGTTTGGATATGAACAAATGAACTCATGTCCCAGGTGTGCTTTACTGTTCAAAACACATCTATCTGTACCATGTTTGGTTTTGGGACCACAAAAGACAAGGACATGTATGTATTTCAAAAATTGTGGGTAGGGCTTAATGCAGAGGTGGTGCTGTATGATTCTTGCCTGCTATATACAGTTTGGTATAGGTGTTGCTATCTCTCATGATGTAAGTTCTCATGGTCCTGTTTGATGTTGTTAGGTCCTCCCATCCTTTTGGTATTTTCTGATGCATTGGAAGTATCCAAATTACTGTATTCAGTGACATCAAAATATGGGAACTTTGAAACTTGTAAAATTTTGTTTTTTTATGATGCAACTAGGAGTCTTTCAGGAATCGAAACACCTCAAAAAGATTTCATGGAAAGATGGGAATGAGATTTATCAGTTCTGTTCAACAAGTCTTAGTTTATGTCCTCTCTAGAGTGGTGTTTACTTTCATAGAAAATCTAGGTAAGTGTAATAGGAATAAACAGACACTTAAATCTAAACAGTTTTTGTGAACTCCTAAACGGAAGTCCCATTTGCCCATTTGTATCATTGTCCTATTTGCCCCTAATTTTGTGATGCTGCTTCCAGGCTGTTACTCAGGTGCTTTGTGAGTGAGCAGGTGAACATCCACAAACCCTGGGTGGTTCTTCCATCACAGACTGCATGTCCTCTGTTGCTACTTCACACTCCCTTCTCCCAGACAAAAGCCACATTCCTCAAAGCAGCAAAGGTGAAGCAGTTAAGTAATTAATACCTGTTCTTACTGGCTGTATGTTGGTTGGAGAGCATGGAAGAGAGGCAGAATAAAATGCCTGGTACCATTATTCCCTCAGGATGGTGTTGCTTTGCCCTTTGGTGGGAGTTTCTGATATACTGCAGCTGAGGAGTGTTTCACTGGCTGCAGTGCATTATTATTATTATTATTATTATTATTATTATTATTATTATTATTATTATTATTAAATTAGATTTATTTATTTTACTGGATTCTGATTAACCTCATGATTGCTTTTTATGCGTAAGAATGCCAGTTAAGACACTGATTTTTCTGCTGCCACGACGAAGACCTGGGCACCGATGGCTGGATGGTTGCTGCCGCTGTTTTGTGCTGGTGTTGTCTTCCTGGCATGACCCATAGGAAAGAAAAAATACATAACGCTCTGCAGTTTCTCAATGCATGTTTATGAGCAAAAAACCCACCTCCTCAGCCCTGCTGGCTGTTTTGCTTGCCTGCTGAGGTGCAGGAAGTCTGGTGGTCTACTAAGTGTAACAGCCCTGGTAAGACTGTCTCCTTCCCTTCCCATGCAGGGGACTGAGGTCTGAAACCTCGGCCAGGGTATGGGCTTCGTGTGGGCTTGGGCGCTCTGGCTGTAGCCCACCCGGGTGCTGAGGGATGAGCTCTGCCTTTCTGGCGGGTTGAGGAGGCACCCCATACGGGGAGCCTCTGCACCGCGTACTCAGATGTTTGCCATGGGGACTGTGCTTCCCTCTGGTTTTCAGTTTTGACAATGGTGTTTCTAAAGAAAATGTCACAGTTTGCACAGGCTGCTTGACTCCATCGCTCCGCCACCACTAAAATCATAGGCTGCCTCTTCACTAGCCTCTTTTTGCCTACAAAACCCCTTCTTAACACACTTGTCTCCTTCCCTCTGACTTAGACAGTGAAAGCGTAAAAGCAGAAGACTCGTTTGGGCCCTTTTTGTCCGCCCTGGCCGTGGACTGAGGAAGAGCTGTGCGTGACCCCTCGGGGCAGAGCACTGGATGGGGCATGTACCAGCCTCGCTGCCGGCTTGTCCGTTTAACTCTCGGCTACTCCTGCTCTGTAATGGAGCTTTAGTGCTGCTTTAATCCACGCCACATGCGGGTGACCCGAGCAAACCCTGTGGGAAGACAGAAGCCCTGTTGTGTGTTTGTGGAGCAGTTGCTCGGAAGCTGATGTACAGCTGTGGCCGGGCTTGTGTGGAAGTGAAGAGTAACTTGATCTTTTAATCTTTTTTTTCTTTTTTTTTTTTTTCTCCCCAGACTGATACTGTAAATAACAACTGTTTCTGAAGGGTACCTGCCACTGAGATTGAAATGTGTATTTCAAATTGAGGGGTAGATTTCATGAAGATTTTAGCTGTGTGCAAAGAATGTGTTTGTTTTTTTTTTTAAAACTTAATTTTAGCTAGTTTCATTTCTTTTAAAATAAACGGCATAAGAGAACAGAGGCTGAGGGCACAATTTTCTTACTTGCATTAAGTAAACCAGGAATAACTCAAGTGAAATCAGTGGACTTCCAGACTAACTGAGGTGAGGTGCGTGAACACGAATCCCTTGCACATCACTTCGGTAATGCATTGTAGGATCTGTGAACACACACATGTCTCTGTCGTCCAGATATCCCAAAGCTGCCTCCACCAAAGCCAGAACAACAGCCCTCTTTTAGTAGATTATTAAATTTTCTTTTAGAAAAAAGCTGAATTGCCAGCTCTGTAATGGACTCTGCTGAGAATGCATAGCAATATTAGTGCTCTTTATGCTTTAGGGTTGTTTTGGGTTAAAGGCACTACATGTTGCAAATACTGCTATGCAGGTATGCCACAGGCCTTCACCACTCTAGGACAGAAGATGGTACTGAATAGTGAGTTTCACTAGTTCTGGGGAAGTTGTTTAACCTTTGAACCCAAAAAAGAGTGCACTTTTAATTATTGAATTAGAACATTGGGTGAGTAGGTGTTGAAAAATGAAACAAAAACACAGCAAGAGAGATGCTTCCTTGCTTTAAGTATCCCTGCTGCTGTCAGTAGATTTTTCCATCTCCATAACCCATTTCAGAGAGTTGGGAGACCTAATCTCATCTTTGGAACAGTATTGTTGCTCTGCAACTTTAATACACTTTTAAGATATGCTCCATTCTTTCTTGCTGAACACTAGTTCATGCCAGTTTGAATTATGTATGAGTAATGACAGCCAGGATATGTGTTCATGGTAAGTGAACCTCAAAGGACACAATGATTTGGGGTTCTGGTCTGTGCCACTAAAATACAGAAGAATTTTTTTGTGTCTTTTCAGGCTATTCAACTTTTCTGTGTGTACCACACCCTTTTACAAGTCGATTTTCATTTTGATAGTGGATCAACTTCAGAAAATAGATTCTTGCTTTGTTTGGTTTGGTTTGCTAAAGTAGTGCTGGGATGCAGGGAGGAAATGCTCTTTCTCATCTGGCAATGAGAGGAGATGTAAAAAAAGTCTGAGGTTGCCGCCTCTTGGTCTTCTGTAGGAAGTTTTTGGAATTAAGTAGAAACCCATTCCAGTCACCCAAAAATGTCTAGTGGCATTCAGAAACATCTCTGGAGGCTGCATCCTAGGATGTACTTTAAGCTTCCTCCTCTTCTCCTGTGGAAGTCTCTCACTATGCTTCCAAAAATTACCCTGCATTCTGTTGTATTGCCTATCTCCAGGGAAATACCAAAGTTTTAGTACATCAAGGTTTTCTCTTAGGCATATATAGGTGTGTTTTTCTTCATTGCAGTTTACAACAAGAATACCAACAGGAAAAATAAATGAAAAAGCAGACAGAAAAGAGGGCATTACTGGCCTCTTCAGAGGTGACCCAAATCTGTTAAAAATTCTGTCAGTCGTGATATTGTGTGAGGTGATTCCTCTGTGAGTGTCTAAGACCCAAAAGTCTGTATCATGATTCTGATGCTCACCCATGGTAAGCACTGTAATCACAATGTGCGTGTTATTGCTGCTGTGGCAAAATATTGAACTGGTGGCATGGGTCCTGAGGGTAGGCTGAAAATGGAGACTAGGAGACCTAAATTCTGTTTTCAACTCTGCTGTTGGTTTGTTTTATGAAATTAGATAAAACATTTAGACAGGAGACTAAGTACTTTCCATACACAGTGTGGTTATTAAGAGTAGCCTTAAGAAAAAAAAAGCCTTACAGTGTTAGACAAAGTGTTGTAGATCTTATAGGGAGTTACGTTGATTATTACATAACATATACCTAAAAATAAGTGTGCTTAAGTAGGTGAATCCTATCTTTTGCTGAATTAAAGAGGTTGAGAGAGATCAGGTATTTGCAAAAGCCACATGAGAAGAAGGAGGCCCCAGAGACAGAGAGCCATATGGGAACTTGCTGGAACCCCTTGCAGCATGGAGTAGTCTTGGACTCCTGAGAGCACAACAAAGACCTTCAGACAGTGACAGAGAGCATCTGCCCTGGCTCATCTCACCCGTCGGGGGAGACTCTTTCCAAAAAATGGTCACTTGCTCCCCTGGAGGCAGGGAATTAGAGTGTCCCAATCTGCCCTCCAGAGAGAAGAAAGATTTATTCATGGATTAGTTCACCAGGCAGCTGATAGGTTAGGTCAGATGAAGTGCCTGTCACTTGCCCCAGCCCGTGGTAGACAGCTTTGCTTTAGCTTTCAACACAAGGGCATCCTTCTGCCTTTCGGGAGCGGATGCAATGGATATTGGTACAGTTTTCATTGCTCTTCTACAGGTTCCTGCCTTTCTTTGCACTCTATAGAGCAACGCAGAAAATTGGTAAGGAAGGTCAAATAATCCTTTGCTCCTCACTGGATAAAATGGATGAAAAGAAGTAATTTTAAACAATATGGCAGCTGGCCTGTCCATCTTCCTTGCTGACAATAGCAACATACATTTCTGTGCTCTTAGTGGAAAGCCTGTGTGAAATTGGAAAGAAGCAGTTAGTCAAGGGAGAAGGTGCTTGTAAGCTCAGAGTCATTTTGCTATGTCAGGACTGGTAGATGCTAAGAGCTTATTTTTTAGAGTGAACAGAAGATCAGCTGGTAGTAAAACCAGTGTAATAGCAGTTATTGTCCAGCCCAAGCATGGAGTTTTCACCAGGTGTTGTGATTGTGAATCTGAGTCTTTAGTCATCAGAAGTCAGCTGTCAGCACCACACAGCATACTGCCATGGGCAGGAGGAGGGATATGCTTCCTCCCGACATCACAGGATCCCTTGGGGTAGCTCATCTGATCTCTCCCGCTTATATGGGCTTTACTTTCACCTAGTCTTTTGCATTGCCTGCTGCCAGGGAGCTGCAGTCGGGTTTGCTATCTCTGTATGAAGTGCCCTGCTAAGCTGCCTGGAGTGTCCCTGCTGCAGCCAGCGAGGCGACCTAGCAAACGCTGGCAGCGTGGAGCTGTTGGGCTGCACTGGATTTCAGAGAGAACAAGCAGTTTCATGAGTGAGTTCAGGTTTCATCCCAAATTTCCACACAGATCAAAGGAGAGCATCCATTCTGTTTTCAGTCTTCCCAGAAGCTCCCTCACTGTGATCGTCCAGTCCCTCTGCAAATGCTGTGCTGTTTTTCACTGCCCACTCGGATGATAGCTCGTCTGCTAGCAAAATAAAGCAGCAGATGTACTACTGAATTGGGAAATTTCGTCCTGTGCAGCTTCCAAACTCTGGATTGCTTATGTCTCTCATCTGTTAATGAGAGATGATGGCACATTCACACATTCAGATGACCACTGCATTTCCTTCTGAAAACAGGGAATGCTTTTAATTTCCCTTTAACTCCACCACCCCCTGCACAATTTGCAATACTTGTTTTTATTTTTAATGAATGACTGAACCAAGGCCAATGTTCGTGTAGTTTTAACTGAGTGGTAGCAGAAGTTGTAACAGAGATGCTGCTCATGCCAGTTGGGCTATAAGTTATAAGTCTACTTACAAAGTTTGCCTGTTTTTTGGCACAGTCTCTGACACATACACTCCAGTCAATCACAGTAAAGTGCCTAATAACAGATGTGGCAATTAAGCTGAAGAATTCTGTCTCTCTCTTTTAATTTTTATTACAGAGAATAACAAAGTACCTCATTAAACCCACCATCATAGAGATTTTTTTAATTTGGTGTACAAATGTCTGCAAAAATTAGATCTCTGAATAGGGTGCCTTGTTACTAAAGGTGCTTTGTCAGACAATGCTATGAATAGACCATTTCTGTAATGACAGATATGTGCTCATGCTACTGCTGTCCTTTTATAACCCATACTGCAAAGAGGTACATGTTTAAAGAAGGCAACATGTGTCCCGAAGGATAACGTTTTGAGGGATTTAGGGCCTTGTGCTCAAGTTAATAAAAATGTGGTCTTGATTCTTCTGGGTTCAAATTACACTGCCTCCAGCTGGAATTAGCAGCAGACATTTAGGAAGGTTTCAGATAACCTGTAACCAAAGTAAATTAGCATATTTTAATAAGAGAAATTATCTTGAAAAAAAGATATTAATTGCAGCCAAAGAAGTCTTCTTTTGATTGTTAGAGCTTCTGAGGCACTTGCCTTCATTAGTTTCTTTTAATGATGTACTGGGCACTCTTTTTAAAGGAGACTCTGATTCATCATTAAAAGAAATTAATTTAAAAATCTAATGATTTGAGATGTCTTAAAAATTGTGGTAAGAGAAAACTGAAACTGATATAAATCAGAACTGGAAACTTTGATATGAAATTACTCTTTTAGTATCAGAGTGTTTATGCATAAAATATGAAGTTGTTTACTTTGTCATTGTTGGAAAGAACATGGCTTTTTACTATCCATCATGAGTGTTGGTAGCAGTTTTATTTCTTACAGGTGTTATTTACTTGCTAAAGCAGTGTCTTGTCTTACAGTTTCAACTGTTTATCTAGGAATATGCAGAATCTGTCTGCATCTGTGTACGTTTACCCGCACACGTATATATGCACCAGTGTGCAGGTGTGTGTGTGCGCATACACACATAAATGCACAAACACATGAAAGAGGGAAAACCTGCAGGCACCATTGGCATCTGGCAAGCTGAATTTCCTCCTAGGAATAGTTTTTTTCTCTGCTGACAGATAGGGAGACTAAGCACTAAAATGACACAACTGCAAACATGATTTTAAGTTTGTAATATTTTTAAAAAAGAATGTAATGTGGAGTTTAGGTGTCTTAAATGTTCAGCTACTCCTTAACCTGTTGTTCATATTATGTCTGTAGATATTACAGGCCACAGATGGGATAATGAGACAAAATTGTCACCCTGTAATGTCAAGGAGCAATGCAAATCAAACAAGATAGTAAGTAAAGGTCAGGGCGAAGGTTTTGTTTCCATAGCTGCATATGCTTGCAAGCATTATGAAAGGTATAGAGTTAGAATAAAACTTAAGTCTTGCCCCAGTTCTCCTGGGGCAGTAGCAATGATATACAGCTGCCACCAGTATAAATGGACACAGTAGGATGACTTCAAGGTGTTTCGTTAGGGCCTTGAGCAGTAGGTGGAAAGAGACAGGGAGATGGGTGAGAAATGAAATGAGTAGGTGGGAAAATGGGTCTGGTCTTGCACACGTTGGTCTATAGAGCTCCTTCTATTTATTCCAGCTAGTAGCAGCTCCAAAAGATGTACTGAAAGGATCACTCAATGTTGATGAGCCAGATTGCTGTGAAAACCACAGTCTTAGATGTTGCTCACTCTATAAGATAGTCTCATCAGGTTATATTGTAGTCTCACTGAAAGCTGTTCAGGGCAGAATTCCCTTTGACTTTAATGGGAATAGGTCTTGTCCCTTTAATTGGGGTTTTGTTAAAAAACTGGAATTAACCAGTCTCTTTTGGTTTTGCATTATGGTCTTCCATTTTCCCTTTGAGGAAAGAATGCAGGACTACAACCTCTATTCTAACCTTTGCAAACACCAAAATAAAAGATGGAAGAAGTAAATGAATTAAGTGTCAAAAGAAACACTTCTGGGTTCCCCATTCTTCTACCAGAAGGTTTTCGATTTACTTGGGGCGGGGGGTGGTGGGTGGTGGTGGTGGTGGTAAAGGGCATGGAAGGCTTGTGCAATGAATCATAGATACTTTGAACTAGATTGTTGGAAGTGGAAAAGAAAAGCTGATAAGTAATGCATTGAAATGTTCAGAAGCTGTTGAAATGAGATGGCATCAGAGTTAATTAACTTTTTTTTTAAAAAAGCAGATAATTTGAAAATTGAAGTCTGTGACAAAGTACTGTGATAAGGATTTACAGGAGTGAAATGCTCAGTCTAAATCATGAAAACAAGCTAACTGGAATGACAACTTTATTTTCTGTAGAGCATTATATGCAAAATGGCATTTCCTTGGATAATTTACAAAGATGAATGTACTGAAGCAGTGTTACCAACAAATTCATTCAAAAATTATAACAACTTGTTAGCAACTAGAAGATAGAAACAAATGATGGTGTTCATATGTCTGATTTTCATAATGAAAGGGTCCAGTGAAAGGCTGTGACAAGTGTGGGGGGCTGCAGACTGAAGAATTATGCCAGTGATAACGGAGGCTGTGTCTGGGAAAGGGAAGAATCTAATGTATGATGGAAATGTATGTGGAAAAAGAGAACATGCATGTAATGGGAGAAGGAAAGAAACAGAGGTGGTCTTTGAAGAGGGCTGAAACAAGAAAGCAGAAGACTTTTGAAGGAAGGTGGGCACTTTTGAAATGGATCCTAAATTGCATAGGAAGCTGAAGGAATTGTCTGAGTCCTGTGATTGTACTCCTTTATATGCTGGCAATAAACTGGAAGTGATACAGTGGCTGGAAGGCTGGTATTTGAGATAATAGGGAAAGGGGGGTCACAAAAGCTATGGTCAAGAGAGGGTAAAACCATGAATAAGAATTTCCGCAGCAGTGGAACCAGGGCATCGGTGTATTTAGGCAACCACAGGATTGTCCAGGCAACTTGTCAGCAACCACAAAGTTTTCACAGTTGCATCCATGAATACAATATCCTTTCTTATGATTCCAATTAGAAAAAAAAAGAAATATCAGATGTCTGGTGATGCTAAAAATTCAATGCAGATTTCTTATCATGTTATTCTGTAATAAACAGCTTTCACACATGCCACTAACATCTAACGTGAGAAATAACTTTACTTAAACACATGCATCCAGCCATTTTTACTCTTAGCCTTCTAGCCTTCACCTGTACTGTTAAAACAGCCCTGGGATTAATATACAGACTGATAGTCCAGTAAGGAATACATTATTCGATTAAAAAAAGAAAAGGAGAAGAGGGGGGAAAGAAAGTCTGCCTGTGTTGATATGACATTTGTATCAAGCCCTATACAGTACAGCCTCTCTTAAAATATATGTTATTTGCTTTCATTATTGTTAACTGACTGTTAACTGTGATAGGTGCCATCTGGGTACAGACTGAAAGCTGCTGGTCCCTGCATCGTTAGCCTTATCCCAGCTAGGTGACATCACCAGCCAGCCCTTGGCTCCTGCATGTCTCTGCATCCCACCACTGTTTTCTTCCAAAATGTGGCCTGTGGCTTCTGTGGGGGCAGCTGGCCAGCCCTGGGGCAATCCGCAGCTGTGGAGAGGGGCTGGAAGGGGAGGACGAAGACCTTGAAGGTCTGGCTGGAGAGTGCAGGCAACAAACAGCTGCAATAGCTCACCCACAAACCAGCAGTCAGCTGGGAAACAGCGACCTCTGAGGATCTACACATGCTTAAGAGAAAGAGATGGTGGTTGAGAGTGGCCTTTCTAAAACCAGGCTCCTGCATGCCCTTCTCTGTGCGTGGAAGGGGGAACTACTCCTGTTCCCAAGGTGTCCCCTGGTGACAAGCTGCACGTTTCCATTACCCAAAAATACAATGCCAAGGCAATGCTACCATCAACAGTACAGACACACCCCCTGAAGATTTTCAGTGGTCTGTGTTTACAAAATTGGTTTATTATAAATTCTTTTTAGAAACAATTTCCTTTTGTTTGTCCTTCCTCATCCCACACATAGCTTCTCTGTCCATCGCTTACTCTTTTTTCATTATTTGGCTTGGGATGAAGGAGCATTAAGTATCTTGAGGAATTTTCCTTTTTTTTTTTTTTTTTTTTTTGTATGAGAGCCTGAAGTTAAAGCAATATTTTATTGCCCACTAATACCGAGACCAGAAATGGATAATAAGTATGCTTACCTGACATAGTTTTATATGGTACACGTAAAGTGTCTTGTGTAAAAGAAGTATATCAGGGTCTATGTTCTAGGTGCTATTTCATCTTCTGAAAGTGTGCTTTTCAGATACTTTGGTTTGGATTCTAGGCAGCTTTAACTGTCTTTATTTGGTAACTTTTCATCCGGGTGGAAAATAACCAGACAGTACATTTAGTCAAAAGCTTTTTGTTAACAATTCATCCTGTTGACTTCCCGTGTGAATAATCTTTAAACATACAGTACCATGTGCTGTAGGTAACCTTAATGATCACAGGTTTGCATGTTCAAGACCTATACTTGTTATCTGCCTGGAAAAAAAATCTTCTAATGTGAACAGTGCTCTGATTTAGTGGACAATGACAGCTACAGTGAAGTGACCCCATGCTTTTGATGTTTGGCAGCCTGCCTCAGAGGAATAATAATGAGTCCATCTGCAAAGGATCTGGCATGCTGGCATCTGTCTTTACCATGCCTCCTTGCCTCATGCAAACTTGACTTCCACTGAACTTGCTTTCCCTCTCCTTTTAATACTGATTTGAGGGAGAAGAGGACTGATAAATGGATATTTCATCCCTGCCAGCTTAGTGGCTATGGAAACTCTCACGTTGAGAGTGTTGCATGGCAGTAAAGTGAAGTTGGTGGGCCAAAAAGAGTCTTGCTTTTCAAAACACCAGGAGATCCTAGGGAAGTTCTCATCTGATCTTTTACAGTAAGAGCAAATCTCATAAAAGATACTGCTGACTGACTTGCAGGGAAATACAGAGTCCTCAAGGACCCAGTTTATGCTGGTGATGGAATAGCTCTGTGCTTTTGGGTCTGTAATGGAGAGTGATGCTGGGACATGCAGTGCTATGGAGGGGCCAGCCATCTGGGACTGTGCTATGGCACTGGGTGGCATTGCTAGAATAAGGCTAGATGTCTGATGAGAGTTAAAGATTCCTGCTTCCTCCAGTGTTCCTAATTATCTTATTTCATTCTGGAAATGGAACTGTCCTTGCAGTCCAAGGGATTGTTTGACACTTAAAAAACAACGTGCAGTGTGACAGCGCCCAACCTCTCCAGGCTTCCACCTGAAGGTTTCTGTTTAAGTAGAAGGTGCCTACTCCAAAATACGCTTTAACAGGTGGTCTCTATTATTTAAGATCAGTTAATGTATTATTGCATTTATATTTAGAAGGACTGGTACAGATGTGCAGCCTGTGAAATTATAACATTACTTAAAGTATTGTGATACTATAGCTTTCAAAACAGGTATTTCCATGACTTTTGGGCAAGTAAAGCCTGGTCTCCTCCAGACTTGTGGGTTAACAGTGGATTCTCTAGAACTTGACAATTCAAGACTTCTTCACTTCTATTAACTCCAGTTTAAATGACCAATGGATTTGGAAGTTATTGTGGATGGGACCAGAATATATACACAAACATTGTGATTACATAAACCTCATTTGCCTAGAAACCTCTGATAATTAAAAAGAGACAAAAATAGAAATGATCTAAGCTATTAACTGAAGAAAGATGGCAATTCATTAATGATTTATTTTTCATAATAACATGGCACTTGAAAAAAGAAGTCGTATTATATTTGTCCCCATAAAGGAGACTTGTTCCAGCACACTTAGCCTCTTACTTGGTAATTCTTCAGATACAAGTCTAAATTAATTGTATTTCCTTATGCGCTTTGTCCTCCTTAAACACCTTTGGACTCTTCAAATGTTGGTTTGTTTCACTTTTAATCTCAGATACTAACTCGAATTTGAGACTTTGTCTCTGGTATAACCATTTTTGAGTGACTTAGGGGTACTCTCTTTTTCATGCAAGACCTGCTAGCATTTGAGAATGGAAGCCTGGGATGCAGCTGCATTGGCTTGTAGGCCCAAACTTGTCTTACTTGGCATAAGTGGCTGTCACCCCGCGAGAGACCTTGGGAGTGAAAAAGCTTGCAGAAGAATAAACGTGTGAAGAGTAAAACTGGAGGGGCTGTTACTTTTGAGTGCTAGGGTATGAAATATGGAAATTAATACTGTGTTTTGAAGGAGGGCTCAGTGATTGGATTAGTACAGTTTGTACAATAGAGTTAGTAGAGTACAGCCAATATATAGCTAGTCATATATTTGGCAAATTCATCAAGCAGGGTCAGGTTGTCATTGAGCATGTGGTAAGGCAATACCTGGCAGTTAGCATACGTTCGGATGAGCAGGGAGGTTTAAAAGTAAATAAACATGAGCTAGGAGGGTCAGATTTGATTAAGCTGCATCAGGAAGGGCCCTTGTAATCTCTGATCATGGGGGTGTGATAGGGTCATTGAATTTAGGGCACTATTGGGTTATCATTTAGCAAACTGTCATATTAACTGTCCAGATCCCACACGTTTTCTGTCAGGCAGAGCCTCAGCCTTGCCAGATGGGTTGCATGTTGGTCTCTTCTGAGCTCCCCTAACAGGCAATGATGCTTTCAGAGTGACATATTTTGAGGATTCAAGAAAAGACCAGTCACTTTATTTACATTTGATGTGATTGTACTTCTTCAGCCAGTCCAGGGTCTGTATGATAATGCTCCTAATCAGGTTAATTCGTGTTTGGTTTATGAGTGATGTTGCATGTGACACAGCATCAAACTGATTTACTGATTTCCAAAGGAAAAATGCCTTCTGCTCTTTATCCGTTAATTCTCTAATGTAATCAATAAAAGCAATCAGTTTTTTTCACAGAAGTTAACATGGGACTAATCATCATTGACAAGATTAGGTCAGGTTCACATTTTGCTTTGCCTGTCATCGGCAGTGTAAGAGATGATTTTATAAACGAATTGTGCCCCTGGTAGAGGAGCTGAACCTCAGGACTGAGGAAAGTATAATGTTATGAAAAACACTACATAGGAAGTGAAGGACCAAACAGTGCTTCACCAGAAAATCTTTAGAAAAAGTCTTTATCTCATCTGGAGCCGTGATTTCCAGTTGCAGGTAGTGGTCACTAAGTCTGTTATGGGGTGCTGGCTTTGTCATGCTCTGGAGAGAGTGTGAAGGCAGAGGCACCCACAAGGGACTCTGCAATAATGCCTGTGTGGTTTACAATTCAGTCTGAAAGTTTAACTATGATGGACAAAATGAAGATTTTTTAAAATAGCATTTGCTGTACATGCAGGTTAATGATACGTAAGTGTAAATAGAACAGCCCATGGGATTACAGCCCAAAGAACCGTTCGACATACCTGTGTCGTATCGCTGCAGAAAGGCAGAAATGAGTGTTGTAAAACCTTAGAGATACCATGACAGAGTACAAAAAGCTCTTACTATTCTGAAGTTCATCTCCTAACTAAATGGCATATTCCTGCTGCATTTTTTATGTTGCAGTTGTAAAAATGCTTTTGCAACAGTAATGAGAAAGCTACATCAGCATTTCCCTTGGTCTTGGGTCTATTATGTCATGTTAGCAACTGATTCATACTATTCTCTGTTGCTCATGCAGTTCTAATCCTGCTTAATTCACTGGCAGCACTTGATTTTGCTGACCAAAGAATACTTGTTTGCAGCCTTGAGCAACCTTCACTTCTTTTACGTTCCTCCTGTATTTATTTACCTTTTGTTACGACAAATGTGAGGAAGAGCTGTGTGCCCTGAGTTTTTCTTGTGGCTCTGCTCTGGGTGGGTGGAGGGATAATTTGTAATCATGTCTCAATTTTCACAACATAGAGGACAAGCATTTGTTTCCTTCTTTCAGTTATCTATTCTTTCTCTGGTTTTGATCCTGAACTCTATAGGAAAAAAACTCAAACCAAAGCAAAACATCTGCAAAACTGTTAACACAGTTGGTAGTGGCAGAGAAAGTGCCTACAAATCTGAGATGATGGGTAGTAATGGTTAACTGTCTGTGTTTATATGGTGCACATACAAGCTTTTTCATCTGCGTGCTAGTGAGATGAATGTAGTTCATGTACTTGCTCACATTAAAATGTATTTTAGAGGACTACCTGTAATTTATGGGAGTATATTTTTGGGATACCTGTACACCTGTTACACCATTTTAAAATGAGCTTGTTAGTAATTATAATATGCCTTGGGGTGATCAGATTAATTTTTTAATATGACTATTATTGATGACTATTAATATCTTCCTTTGATATAATAAATGTGTAATGAGCTAAATTTCCTTAATTAGATTACAGAAACTTAAGGGAGTAGGCTACAGTTGCTTCATGCAGCTGAATTGCTTTCCTGTTAGCATTTTTAAATCCAGGGCCTATATTAAAGTCCAGGGAAACAGAGAAGTCTCTGAACTAAACAGACCTCATGTTGCACAGGACCTGCCTTAAAGATCCTGTCAAGAGTAAAGATGCATCTTTGGCAGCTAAAGTTTTTGCCTCACATAGTATAAAAAATGCTAAGGAGCAATAAGATTTTACTGTTCTGTTGAGACATACATGTTCTGTCATGTACTTCAGTGGACACCTGGCAGTAAAACGGCATGGGCTAGGTTAAATTTGTTGCGTGGTCAGTCAGGTTGTGAAGTCAGGGACTTCACCTGCACTGAGAGTCGTACGTGCTGGTTAACAATCAAAAGGCTTGGAAAACATATTTTGCTCACTCCAATATGAAGTTTGACAAATGTCTCCCCCACCCTTTCCTGTATATGCAAACGTGTTGTTGGTATTGGAGAGCATTTTTGGAACAACCAGTTGCATCTTTGAAGTTCTTTTTCATGGGGCAAGGGTGCTACTCACAGTAGAAGGCTCGATGCCTGGTAGCAAAATTCCTGTTTATGGCTCAGGAACATAAATTATACAATGTTCTGTAGGAGGTCAGAAGAGCTTTCTGTTTTAGCATGAGTTATTTACTCTCTCATACATCTACTAATCACTAATTTGCATAGAGAAGGTGCTCTCCAACATGAGCATTTTCAGTACTTAAACCACAGGTACTATGTATATGCAGATAGTGGAGATACTGATGTATTACTGGGTGAGATAATTTAAGCAATATATAATAAGAAAAGTGAGCCTCTAAACAGGGTATCTCAGTGCAGACTGTAGACAGAGTCTACAGAGTTAAATGAGTCATCTACATTTTTTATTGCTAATATAAACACTTTAGCAATGCTAATCAGTTGTACTGATTTTCTGTTTTGATTTTCCCTAATAATTAAGCAAAAGATCTGGAATGCAATCAAGTTTTACACTAGGGGGTTCATGCAAATTATTTTTTTTTTTTAAATTTTGTTAAACGTATCCAAAAGGAAAGTAACTAAAGTTGAGAATGAAAGAAAAAAAGGAAATACAGTTTACAGTTTGCATAATCAAAGTGACTATTTTCAATGAGGGAAATCACCACTTTGTTGAAATTATTAGCTGAAAATACAGCTGCTTTTACTGCTTTTTAAACAATTGCACATTGCACTCCTGTGCAGTGTACCTGCAGAGAAACAGTTAGAGATCATGAAATGTCTTTCAGCAGCCCCGATTTTTCAAGAGGGATTTAGCAAAATGGGATTGTCTCTGTATCCTCAGATATCTTAAATATAATATTTTATTTTTGTGAGCTTTTTTTATGGAGACTTCTGAAGAAGGTATTGTAAAGTAAGGCTATTTAATCTATTTTTTTTTCCATGGCCCAGTGGACTCTTTCTTTTAAAATAAAGTTATTGCTGTGGTTTGCTTTATTCTGTTCCACAATATTTAAAGTAAGAAATTTCTATTTCTGATTAATTTACTTAGTTAAAAATATTTGTATTATTTCAAAACAAACATATTTATTAGAAATTATTTTCTTATTATACTGCAGATTAGACTCAAAGATCTCGTTTGGTGATCTCTGTAGCTACATAGTGTTAAAATTTGTGTGAAAATGAGGGTATAAGGTCAAATGTTCACTGAAAGGGAAATGCAGTAGCTTAAGTCATTACAAATTGCCTATTATCAGCATTCACTCTGGCACTTGTGGATTAATGGCAGGTTGGATTAAAAGTGTTTCAGTATGCAAATTAAAATCATTTACTTGAAAACAAAGATAGACCTAGTCAAGGTGTTAGGATAATCTTTTAGATTTTTATGTTATTACAATAACTTCTTTATGAGCGGAATGTTTATTCTATTTGAGAATTGTACGACTGGTGGAGGAGCGGGTATTTTTGCAAACTATGTTGGGAATTCAACTTTAAAGAGCAGTAACAATGCAGAATAATGAGGCTGTCTGTTAACAACGTAAAGCAAAGTAATTTAAACCCTTCCCTTGATTAATCAATTTGTTTCCATGAGAATTATATGTTAGTAAAAGCACCATGCCATTTTTTGCAAGTCCTGAGCTCGCATTGCGCCTTCCAATAACGTTGTTTAGTGTCTTGAAGAACTGATAAGGAGTATTCATGCATGTATAAAATTTCTTTTATATATATGCATTAAAAATAAACAGCACCACCCCGAGTCCTGCAGAACATCTTTATACTGCTTTTTGTTCATCTGACTTGCATCTCTCCACATGATGCTGTTCCCCGGGCCCTGTAGGAAGGCAGTTTATGGAGATACCCAGGTCGAGGGTAGTGACCAGGTGTTAGGGTGCAGCCTCTCCCAGGCAGGCCCTGGGCATCACCCCCCTTGCTGACCTGGGTCCTGGGTGCCCAGGCATCCTTAGGGAGGCCATGTGATAAAGTCAGTGTGCAACTTTGGGGAAGAACTTTTTACAAAAGATGCTGCTTGAGGTGGGGCGGCATCTGGGCTTTTAAAAGATCAGTGTAGGCTGCAGGCATCGGGGATGCTGCTGGCAGTGAACGGAGTAGTACAAACCCCTCCTGTGAGTAAGTGATGTGAGGGATTTCTGACAGTGTGTCATCAGCTGAACCTTTCTACTCTTGTGGTCTTGAGCAAATGCTAGCCTTTATTTTAAATTGCAGCTGTGTCATTTGGTGTGGACAAACCATCACTAAACAGACTGAGCCTGGCTGCCTGCAATTTGATGGGACAGTGGGACCTCTAAAATGTGGTTTGTTGACTGGCTGACTGCCCTGCCACTCATGGGCAGCTACTCCATTTGGGTTCTTGTTCCAAAATGGGCACAATATTACTGCTGCTAGGCAAGCAGTGTGTGTTTCTTGAAGTACCTCTTGCTTTATATCATATATATTGATTATATGTGGGTCGATATTGTTAATGTATTATAAATGTTTTTTTCTTACAGCCACCTTTTTGGAAAGATGGTTCTTCATTTGAACTCCTTTTTTGGCTTACCTGTCATACTCCTGTACCATTGGATGGGGGCAACATTATCTTTGAATCTGGAAGATCCCAATGTGTGTAGCCACTGGGAAAGGTAATATTTTCTTCTGGAAAATACAGGATGTGAATTCTGATTGTATTATTTTTTTTGTTTTACTTGGCACATTTTAAAGAATTTAAAGCTTTCAGCTGAGTAATGAACTGGGAAAAAAATTTTGCATTACTGCATGGGCAAGGTAAGTTCATGGGTAAGTAAAAGACTATTTCACGCTGGGCTGAAATGCAGTCGTCTTTGCAGGAGGGGTTAGGATGCAAAAAACTCTACAGTGGCACCAGCAACGTTACACAACCATCTGGGTACAAGAAGTGAATAAAAATAGCTTTTATCAATTTAAGTGACAAGAAGCTTTTACATATGCAAAATATAATTAACCATATTGGAGTTTGGCCAAATTTGATTATGCTGATTTGTTCTTATTCAACATTCATAGAATCTGAATTAAGATTTGTTGTTTAATTTTTTGATGAGATTCAGAAATTTGTAATGAACAGAAAGAAATGAATCAATTTAGTTGGTCCGTTTGTTCACCCAGTTTCATGTTAATTGCAAGGAGAATGCCACAATGGGTAGGAGAGGTTGAGCCGCGAGCATTTGCTATACTTTTTTTCTTGTGTAAAGGTTATAGTAGTGAAACCAAGCCTTATGGTCTCATTATTGTTGTTATTATGCCCATGATTGATCAGCTAGTCCCTGAGACAGTCTAACTATTCACTTGAGGACATCAGTATTTCCTGCATTTAAGGTGAACTGTGTTTTATGTTTAATCACTGGGAGTGCTGCTAAGCCATTGTACATTTATTTGCGATTGTTATGGTGGAATTTTTACAAAGAAAATTGAAACCTGTATTTACTTTTTTATAAAGTCTCTCTCTAAAAAAAAAAAAAAATCACTTAAGGACTTTCCCCAGGAAGTTATCTGAGCTTCATATGAAGCATTTAGCGTCTCTGTGCCTACTGTTTTGTACAATTTGGCTTATACAACAATGTGTATATGAAGTAGTTATCATACTAAATAACTGTTTACTGTATTCAGGCACATGTCTATGATGTTACTGGAAACTGCTCTATATGGTGTATGCTTTGTTTACTGTTCTTATAGGTAAAAGTGGTTTTGAGGGAAGCTACAACGTGGCGAAAGCAAAATGGGAAAAACCCCCAAGTATAACTAGTTACATTGCATAATGTATTTTCAAAGAAACTATTCAAAGTCTGCAGAAAGAAATATATGTTTAGCAAGCGTGCCCATTTTGTTGCATTAACTTTTTTCCTTCTTCTGCTGAGTCTGAGAAATGAGGAGGAACTCCAAGTAAACTAACTAAAATATTCACTCTGTTGCTCAGAGCAGGCAACAAAGGTACATAAGTATGAAAGAGTAAAACCCCAGATACAAGCTCTTTACTGTTGCTGTCACTGGCAGTGCTATATGCTTTAAATCTACCCGAAGCCAGTAATAAAATGGTCTTTACAAACTAACCGCAATCACAGCAGGAAGGGGTAGTGTGTGCCCTGCCTCGAACAAAGAGCGCAGAGCCTCAGGCAAGCGTCGGCACCCCACCAACGTTTTGTCAGACTAGGTCAGACAGCTGGGTGGATTAGGGTTGCTTACCATCATATGGACATAGAAAAAACAGGGAGTGAGTTCCGGGCAGTTAGAGTCGGTAGGTCTGGATGTGTTTTCCCTCAGTATAGGTGATGACAGTAGGAAGAGGAGATTGTGGCTGTTACCCTGTAATAGGTGCTGAGAGGTCAAAGAGGGCGTGAGTGAAAGTCTGTGAAAGCCGGACGGGCTGCATACTTAGTAAGTGTTTTGGCTGGTCCTTGGAATTAGTCCTACTGCAGGAACTTGCCATGCATTCCTGTATTTCTGACCCCCTTGCGCAATCAAGGACTGACTGACTGCCAGCACAAACAGCCTGCCGAAGAGTTTTCTAGGATGATTCATTTTTTTTCCCTTTTGCAACAGGGCTCTGTTACTCTTGCCCTGCTGACAGCTTTGCAGGCTCTGGACTTCAAAGCATAGATTTATTTCTAGGACACTGTGTTTATAATTTGGCAGGAAATAATAATAGGACTTCAGTATAGTATTTCTGAAAAAAAAAGAAAAAAAAATAGTTCTCTGTTAAAAATTAGCTGGTAAACAAAATAAGGTATGGACTCTAATATTTTATAATTTCTGATTGCTGAATAGACTGTTTAATGGTGTAATTGTCATATAATTTTCTCAGTAATTATTACTTGGGTGTATTTCTGTGCTAACACCCACTTAGTATCTAAATACACTGGCAGACCTTTCCACTACCAAAGAAGATGTTTTGCTACGGATGCAGCTACAGTTTTTAAAAGAAATTTCTCAGAAAATTCAGTGAGATTTTTCTATTTTGTGTGGTAACAGAAGAAGCCTCGTTTTCTGGCTCTTTACTAGTTTTCAAGCTATGCAGTGATGTTAGTAAAAGTTTATTGCCACAGAAGAACACGTACTACACGCTACTTCAATTTGCTGCTCATTTGAGACACAGGTGTTTTGGTTTTTTAAAATTTAGGCTTACATTACTTTTCTTTAAATGTCTAGTAGTACTATTTCATCAAATGTATTACACAGTAGAGACATGATGGGTCTCCGCATGCGTATTTTTCTTTGCTTGGTGGAAGAAAAACCTTTCAGTTGGTATCTTCTGTTTTATAAAGTTAGCTGGTTCATGTTTTACTTAAACTTGAACTTTCTGTGAGTTTTTGTTGCATGTGAGTGGGTTTTTATATTTATTCCTTTCTGTACCAGGACTCTGTAAAAGACTTAAATCAGACGGTACTATAAAGGACTTGTTTGATAATCTGTCTTCCTTCTCTCTCTCTCTCCCCAGTTATTCAGTTACAGTGCAAGAGTCATATCCGCATCCCTTTGATCAAATTTATTACACCAGTTGTACTGACATCCTAAACTGGTTTAAGTGCACACGACACAGGTGATGTATAATTGTTAATGTTGTCAGACTGCTGATATGGTAGATATTTGTAAAGATTTTGTGTCTGTCAAAATCAAGCGTGATATGTAAGATATTTTAGCTATAGTGACTAGTCTTTCTAACTGTTATGGTCTGTGTCAACTGGAAAATGCTTGTCCAAGCAATGTCACATATGTTTTATTAGCAGGTTGGGGTGTATCATCCCATGGAGTGCTAACAGAAAGTGAACAGGTTGGGAAAAAGTGTGCAATGCACCAAATTAACTTCCCCAGACCCTGCGAGATGTATTTTTTCAGAAATGTCAGGAGAGACCCCTTGTTCCTTGCAACCTTAGGTTCAGAGGAAAGTCTACACTACTTGAAAGGAGAATAAAAAGATTTGTTAAAGGAAACTCCTTGTGCTTGTAGAAAGTAAGCAAGGGGTGAATGATTAAATACTGGTGACAGCTGTAAAAAGCATTTTCCTCAGAGGAATATACCCATAAGTATGAACCATCAGCAGTGGGAAGGGCTCCCTGGAACACAGCAGCTGGAGGAGACAGATTGGTATAGTATGTAAAAAGCAGATACTGAATTCAAAAGGAGATTACACTTTGTTTACCTATGACACCATTTATGTATGAGCTGTTCTCTGCTGGGAGTTCAGATTGTCTCAGGTGTGGTGGGGATGTGTTTACTGCTTTGTGGAGTATGTGGTCAGCAGCCAGGAGAGCCAAGGCGGGGGAGATCTATGGACAGTGAGGAGCAGAGAGGGGACAGTGAGGAGCAGAGAGGAGACAGTGGTAGGAGAGCCCGCTTCTGATAAATGTTACGTGCTTATGTCAGAAGGAAGCTATATTTTCTGCAATTCTTGGCGGGTTTATGTGCTGATTTCTCTGTGTGTTGCTCACCACTGCCCTGCAGGGCTGCATTCGGCAAAATGCAGCCACCCTCTTGGCAAGAGACGTGCAGCGGACCAGGAGGTCCGAGTTCTCCCTTGAGCCCTCCCGTCTCTTGCCTTAACCAGAACTTCTCTTCTCATGACATCTCTGCCCCTAGAAAACTGATTCACCCTTGGGAGGGTGATCCTCAGAAATCTTTCCCTTGGAAACTGATAGCTGTAATGATCAAGCAAACTGATTTGTACTGCCAGCCTTTAGCCTCCGTAGTGGATGCTAATGGCAAAGGCAGTGATGCTCTGCTTTGCGTATTAGTTGAGTAGCCAAAATCCTTAACTTTTTTTCCTGCTGTCTGGCTTGTTGGGGAACCACTAGGACTCTTGAACTCAGCAACAGATAAATCAAGGTCTCTTCAAGCTTTTTTTTCTCTCCTTTTACTGATACCTGAATGTTTTTTAATATGTGTAAGAATATATATTGTTTTGTTTCTGAACCATTAATTGTATGTAACAACCATTCATTCTGTTTTTTTAGGATCAGTTACCGTACTGCCTACAGACATGGTGAAAAAACAATGTACAGGCGTAAATCCCAGTGCTGCCCTGGATTTTATGAAAGCAGGGAAATGTGTGTCCGTAAGTTTAGCTTCTTTTTGCTTTGAAATTCCATACATTTATCACAGTGCTGGTTTGACTTCCTTTTGATGGGCGACTTGTGGAAGCTGAGTTATGGGGTCTCAGTTATTCATCAGTGGTGCTCGTGCAGCTCTTGTTGAAGTCAGTTGGTGTTGTGCATATGCAAATGACAGGATAATTGGATCTCAGATATCTAAGTAACCAGCCTTGATGTGATTCTAACTAATGATCATATGGAAAATACACAGCACAAGTGTCAATGCATTTTCCAACACAGTAAATAACTACGAGGTTCAAAACCAGGAGGGAAGTACAGGGTTTTTCTCCTTAGTGTGGGCCCCAGCTGATCCCCATGCTTAGACTTCCTTGCAGACAGAGATCTGTAACAACTGTTCCAAGGCAGCAGGATCAGCTTTTCATGTGGCACATGCCTGCCTCCACATCTTCCTAAGTCTAAAGAGGGAAGAACTGTGTCCAGAGCCTGGCAGTGGCCTTGGCTCAGCTCTCTTTCTCTCTCTTGTACGGCCTTGTGCATACCTAGGAAGGTCTGATTCTTAAAATGGTATTCATTCAAGAGCGTAGTAGAAAAGCAGAATGAAAATAGATGAGGTGTTAATCCAGAGCCCTGGAAGTGTATGGTTAGTAGTTTAACATAGGGTTGTTCAAAGTGATACGGCGGGTGGGGTAGCTAGATGCTTGTGTCTGTAGGACTTACAGCAGGAAACTTGTGGTAGGCAAGCAAGTGTAAAGGATAGCATATTCTTGGGGACGGGCAAAAGTGTAGGGCTAAAAATGAAATTATTTCAATAGTATTTCAGATTATTTGTCCCTGTGAAAGCACATGCGCAGCATGGACTGCAACAGTAAGTTTTCCAGAAGCCAGGGAACCAAATCTTTTCACCTTTTCATCTTCCTGAAAAACTGGGCTCATCAGGGGCAATCTTTTGTCTGTGACGTCATTTGTGATGTTGACCTGCGCATAAGCTTTTATTAATTTTAGGAGACAGAAAGAGCACGCATTATATCATAAAACAGCTATATCCATTCCTTGGTTTTGCTTCAGCTCTTCTAATAATGAGATTTAAAAAACCTGCAGAAGCTTAATGAACAATGTCAGAGGGACTGAGGCAGTTTAGTTGAATTTTTTGTGGAAATGTGGGGCCCTGTAAGAGCAGACTGATGAGGGGCTGGAGCCTCTGGACTGCAGGGGCTGCCCTTGGGCTTGCTGCCCAGCTTCTGAACAGGCAACTGATTGGCAAGCCTTGCCAAGATTAAAAAGTGAAAAGTCCAGCTTATTGGGAAAGCTACAGTGTGTAAGCTGTTTTGGTGGCTGCTGTGGTTCCTCTCATGTGAAGCTCTTGCGTCATGTCCCAGAGTCAAACCCTGACTCGGCTGGTCTGCATGGGAAGCCTGCTGGCACGCTTCCGCTGCCCTGGAGCAGGACCTGGACCAAGGCATGTATGAAAGGCTGGCTCTGTAACAGCGTGTTTTCAGCCTAACTCTCTAAGGTACATCACTTTAACTGGTATTTTTTTCTCAGCTGAAAATGAGAAAAATGGAGTTACGTTCACTGCTTTATTGTCTGCTTTACGGCTATGACAGTGGTGAGGCATAGCACTCAAGGTATGGAGAAGCCTGTCCAGGAAAATGTTCTGTGAAATAACAGATAACAAGAGAGTTGTCATTGCCACTGGCTTTTGCAAGCTGGTTTAGGAGACAGCAGTGCGGTAGGTAAGTATTTGGTCTTTACTGACAAATGAGAGTCTGAAAATCAATGTCAGTATGTACGTTAAATTTATTTATTCAATACAAATGCAAAATAGTTTCTTAATTTGTGCCTTTCTGCTTGTTGTGAGGTACATACTGGAAGTGACCGACAGGATTTATTTGTATCCCTGGAAAATTATACCCTGTGAATGTCATAACACATCACACTATCCTCACTTATATTTTTGTTTTACAGCACTTTCTGGAACATGAAAATGCAGCAGTAAGATCTTTGATTTTAAGTGTTTTCTGCACATGAAAAAGCAAGGTCAAAATTATATTTTTAAAAAGCAACTTTTAAAAAAAATGTATCTACCTGAGACCAGATTGGCAATTTTTTTAACCTTTTTTGTTTTTAAGGTGTATATATTAGATTTATAAGAATCAATTTCTAACTACATTTGGTTATTATACGGATTATATGAATGATCGTATTTAATTTTTTTATTGACGTATACTTTCTGAAGTATATAGCAGTTTGACTGATCATGTGAGCAGTGTGATGATGAGTCTTTTATGTGACCACAGCTTTTACATAGCAGTAGTATATGTAGTAAATTCATTCTGTATTAACATAGTAATACTCAGAACCTAGTAAATTCAAATCACATTGGATGTACTAATTTTTTACTGTTCTACATAAAAAGATGCCAAATGCTGATATTCAGGACATATCTGCTCTGACTTTCTAAGCAATTTTGGAATGCCTTAGACCTCAAATTATGTAAAAATAAAGATCCTTTGCATTTATTTGATTCTGTAATGGTTGACCCTGGAAGGCATTGAGATTCCTTCAGTCCTCATGATCTTCAACCAGAGCTAAGGATTCAGGGCAAAGGAGGAGCTCAGTAGTTAATAAAAGGTGGCAAATATTTCATGCTTTCCATTGTTTCAACCAGCTTTTTTGTAGTGAACTTGTACATACTAGGGTAGATAATGCCTGCATACACTGTGATAATACTAGTCACCTAGTTTAACTTGTAAGGCAAGTGTGATGCTGTCAGCTGAGATCAAATGGTAAGAGATAGTGGTATGGGGAGGACTATTCTCCTATGTCATCGTAGCAGAAATATCACTAGCAGAAAGCCAACACAAAATCTTCTTCTGCAAGAAAATGGCGATGACACTGAAAAACACACATGCACCTCCCCCCTTTTTTATATGCAAAGACAGAAGAGAATCAAAGCCATTTGAAGTGTTGCAAATATCTTCTTTTAGGCTGTTGGTGCTCCACAATGTGCACAGCATTTCCATTTTATTTTCCATGCAGTGTGGATTTTTTTTACTTAGTAGAGGATATAGGACGCTTCTAAAAGGCTAAAATATTTGTGGTGCTGTTGATGTTTTGTTGTTTGTTTGTTCCTTTATTTGACTTCTTAATTTAGAAAGCTCACTTAGAAAATTCTACTGATAGGTGATTTTGGTATGACTCAACACTGCAGTGCATACAGTGATAAATTGAAATCTTGTGGCTTCCTTTTTAAAGTAATAATTAGGAATCTACAGCGTGAATACTCACCAGTCACTGTTTCCCTAGAGGTAGTACTTACAAGTGGTAGTGCCACTTCACTGCCTATAGTGGGAAGAGAATTATTTGTCACTGCATAAAGAATTGTGAGAATGTGCCAGCCTCATGTTGCTGAAGTCTGTAAATGTTGTATTCGCAAAGGAAAAGAATGACCAATAGCCAGAGAAAAGCACTGGCTGAAATTTAAGTGGGGTTTTTTTGAATCATTTGGAGTCCAGTCTGAACAGATGAATTTGAATTCACCTTAGGACACAAGATTTCTGAGGAATTGTGACTCTAACTTCCATACTTGTTCCTGAAAACTTTAAATAAGTGAAACTTGTGTTATGTTTTCACTTTTTGATGAAAGTTCCTTTTGTGTTTTGTCTTTGGATTCAGTGTGTGTGTATGTATGTGTATATATATGGAATATATGTGTATGTGGAATATAAATATACAGAGAATATACAACAGGCCTTTTTTATCACTCATATGGAAATTTTTGTTTTGCTTGTTCTTCTCTACCGTACAACAGTTATTTTTAATTTAAACTGTCCAAACTCTGATACAGAATTTTAGCATCCTCTTCTTTTGACCAGTGCCATTGGTAAGAAGAGGAAGACAGTCACACTAGAAGTTGATGTCTGTTAAGAGTTTTATGGAAAAGACCACCCTACCACAGCCATCATAAGTTTAAAAAAAAAGTTTCTTAAGCAACTCAGATACCTGCCTTTCCAATGTTTCTGAGTTTGTTGAAATGATGCTGCTTTTATATCACTATTGGTAAGCAACAAAATGGCATCAGAAGTCAGCCTCCATCTGCAGCCCTTGGAAGCTTTTCAGGGAACCTCCTGGGGAAGTTTTAAATGATGTTAATAAATATTATAATAGACATTTTTTTAGTTTTAGTTTTGGCCAGTATAGAAATATTCTCTTGCAGATTGAGTTTATTATGGCAAGCAGTGTTCAGTCATGCTGAATAGAAAAATTAACTTGTGTTTTACTAGTTGTGCCATTTGGGTTTGTCTTCAGGTGGGTAAACTGTATTTTAATTTTAACTCCAACATTATATGGGGTCAATACTTGGACTGTTTTATAAGCATGACGATATCTGTCAGTACTTCCAGTATTTCCCTGGTTTGTGTTCTCCTCAAATAACTCCTGTTTATAAAGGATATGAATGATATGCAAATTTCTGACTTCTGTCTTCACTATTGCCAGTATCTCTGCAGAAGAGTAGGCTGCTGGGGCTCAGGTGATTATTTATTTTTGCTCTTAAAAATTACAGTGCATGTAATTAATGTTTAGATCTGATGGACTTTCTGAGGTGATCCAAATGCAGTTTATATGTGGATACAAAGTTGGAATCATTCTGTTAAGTTCTCCTGACTTTAGAAAGTCCATACCAGGTTAAGCGATTGATTTAGTCTCTTATTTTTTCCAAATAGTTTACTGTCACCAATCTCGTAATATCAGTGGTAATCCCTGGGAGATTTGACATATGGATGCTAGGCCGAGCTACAGACTGAGAAGTTTTTACAAAAAAAGCAATCTGTTACATTTACATAGTCAGTTTCTAGCATGTTTCTGAAATGAAAGAATTCAAAGAATTTGAGGTGTCTTTTGGTGGCTTTCTCGTAGATTGACATGCATGCAGGAGGTAGATTGATCCTAGTAGCATTTTGGTAGCATGAACATTAACTTCACATACAGTTTCTGACAGTGAAGCACATTTCTAAGAACATTAAAGGGGAGTTATGCCTGTTGAATTTCCTCTGGACATGAAATAGAAAATAAACCCTCTATCATAATGCATAACTGGACATCACTCACTTTAATAACAACCAGTCATCAAGCATAGGAAAAAAGGATTAACCAAAGGATATGTTCTAGCATACAGTACAGAAGTGCAGAATTTATTTGAAAAAACACATCTATAATGTAGTTTAAAAGATATTTGAATTTTATTTTGGATGGTAAATGCAATTAATTTTGAGGAAGTTGAAGTTAAACCTTATGGAATATGTAGAAGAGTCTTTTTTTCTATTCCCTGTCTAAAATGGTTTGTGCATTCAAATTTAATTCACAAAATTTTGAGAACTTTAACAGCTGAAGAAGCTTTTTTTTTTTACTAGATATATTTCTTCAATTTGCTCTTTTCAAAGACTAGGTATCCAAATCAAGATAGAGTTGTATTAGCAGAAATGCTGAATATGAAGCACAGTCCGGCATGTAGTATGACTTCTTTTGTTGGAAGTCATTTATCTGAAAGAAATAATATGGAGATCTACTTAAAATCCAAAAGCAGGCCCAGTTCAGATATTACTCTGGTCATCCTAATATGAATTCTTTGTAAAGTTGATAGGAGTTTTATTTAATAGAATTCAGGTATGAAATCCCATGAAATTGGGTATGATTTCAGGTATCTGCTCATTTGATCATGTGATTAATCTGTTTAAAATGTGGAAGTCCTAATTGCAGAACTATAGTTAATTCTTCTGGTCATTTACTTACATGCATAATTACAGACAAAATATTTCAAGCTTTGTTTATGTTAATTGATTTATGTCTGGCTTTTCGAAGTGAAAAAGCAACAGATCCTAAAATGCATGCTTAAACTTTCATTAAAGATAAAAATATCTTTTTTCAAATGTTATTACTGGAAATTCCTCTGTATCTTCTTTTAACATCAGATAATGCAATGCACAACTGTCTAAATGTTGTCTATGGTGACTTATAATGAAACAACTTAATGTCACTTTCTTAATCACAGAGAGCAGGTTCATAAAATGCCATTCAGAAGTTTCAATGTTCCACTCATCATATATGCTCTGGTTCAGAAGTGGAAGTTGCATGAGGCATAGGAGTTACTCCACCCAACTGTGATACTTGAAGTAGGTATAGCAATGTAGGAGCAATCTGCGTTTGCACTGCAGGGTGTATGCTGGAGCCCATCAGCATATAAGTAGGCGTTTGAATTACAGTCTTCTCTGGAGCTGCAGCACTATCTCCCTCTCTTCATTGGTATCAGTATAAGACACGTGAAAAGTGTTTGAAAGTGGCAGCCTAAAATTGTATTATACATTCTGTGCTTCTAGCATGACTGGCTTAATCCCCCTGGTATAAGCTCCCCTCCCAAAGCTGTAGTGCTAAGGCATGTCTGCGAGCATGTTGACCAAGGCCTTGCCTCACATCGCTTTCAGCTTGCTGTAATAATGGTGTCAATGGCCTGGGTGGGTTATACGTGTCTTTTCACATTGATTCACTTTGCTGAGCTTCCTCAGCAGGGCGCGTTCATTCAGCTGATTACAGAGGTTCTTCAGCAGGGCATGCTCGTTCAGCTGGTTACAGAAGTACCAGTGCCTGCAACTGAGGTGGGAACAGAGCTCAAGCAGCCTGATGGACTTCTGTCCAGGGGACAGGGCAGCTCCTCCTGTGGTGCGGAAAGGGCTGCTACAGGGAATTGCATGTGCAGCCGCACGTATTTTATAGATACTTCAAGCTGGCTGATACTCTATAATCAGAAAGAGCAAATCTACCTTTTGTTTTTTAAGAAAATGAAAGGATATGATCTGCTGAAATAGACCTCTAAGTTGGACAAGGCAAGAGTTTAGAGAAGATTTTGAAGGAAACAATAAGACACAGAAGAAAAGGGGAAATAAGATGTAAAAGGAAATATGCAAGAGTAAACTCAGACTGCTTTTCATATGATAATTGATTTTTTTCCTTACAAAAGAAAAAGATATGACTAATGCAATATACTGCTGCCAGTGAATTTTTGGTGCTTCTTTACACTGCTCAGTAACAAAAAGACTTCATGTTAAGTTTTTCACCCGCTCTTCCACGTAAGTATTTTCTTATATCATGTCCAACAATTCCATAGAAAATCAAGAGGAAATAGTTTCTCTGTCCCTGATGTCATTCATGTCTTTTCAGCTTGTTCTAGTGCTTTTCATATTGTCCTCACCTTACACTTTTTTGTAGGTCCTGTAGCAAATTTTGGTTCTCTTACCCCATGTTCAGTGCAAAATTTTTTTTACAGATGCTGTCTCTTAGGGGTGTTAACTAGGATTCAGTTGACAAGAGTCAGTTAGCCCATAAGGTGTTTAGAGAACAATTTCTTTTGGTTACAAAATAGGTTTTTATGTATATCCAGAGTGTAGAAAGAAATAATTCTTTGATCAGATACATTTTGGGGCATTAAGAAACTTAAGAAAAAAAGGAAATACTGGGTATTTTTAATTCTTTTGGATGTCTTGAACAATTTTTGAAACATTCTTGGCTTTAGTTTAGCTTCTTGAAAGTAAAGAATTACATGTACCCCTTCTTTGAGAAGGAAATTTGTGTATTTGTATGCCACATATATACATATATACACAGGCATATATATAATTTTAACTGATCTTAATTGAATGTATTTGGAAACAGCAATATTATATAACTTCCTTCAGTGGTCCTTATCCCATATTTCTTTGTCATTAGAGTCAGCAGAATTTTGGCTGTCAAAACCCCCAACATTGTTACCTATAGATGACTTCTACAGAGACTTAGTAATGGTAGCCTGTTTTGAAGAGTTGTGTTTGATTTATGTTCTACTACTGGAAAACTGAAACACCACTTCAGTGGCTGAAGAGAAACTCCTGTTGATTTATGCTATTGTGGCTAAGAAAAGAATACAGCTCTAATTTGCGAGATGACTCTGCATTGTAAACACTCTGACACAAAGTTTCATCTGTTGTGCATTTGTTCTAAGACAACTCTATTTTATTGTTGGAAATAATTGAGGATTATTTGCATGGTGCCATAGCATGTGATGTTACATAGGGATTGTAGGAGGTACCTATGTGCTCAGCATGGCATGAGGGGCAGTGCAAGGAGATGCTCAAAGAGCTGCCTCTGAACCTCTTGCTGGGTCCAGTTTCTTACAACATTTTGATTTTTGTATTTTTTTCCATCTGTCTTACAGAGTATGCAATGGAATGTTGTTCTATTGTATTTAGCATTAGTGCTCAGGAATTTGGATTGAGTATATTGGTATGCACTAAGTTATTCATACATGTGCACATACAGAGATGTGTACGTCTACAGCTACCGTCTGTTGTCTTACGGTTTACTGGTAAGATTTTTTACACATTTGGTTTAGGGAGAGCTTCAGTGCCCAAGGCAGTGCTTACTAGGCAAGAATCTTCAAAGATACAAGTAATTCGTGTCTAGTTATAAGAGTAATGGAAAATCCTGATGTATCATTTAAAGTCATTCTTTTCATAATAAATAAATAGAGAACAATAAATCAGCTTTGTATTAATATTTTGTATCATCTAACATTTAAAAATTCATATTCTCTGTGTTGATTTCTAATGAAGATAATTTTAATGCACATTTGAAAAGTAGCTTATTGGAAATAAAAATTGAGAATGAAAATTAAAGGCTGTAAAAATATGCAATTAATGGCTGGGATCTCAGATAACAGAAGATTTTAATGATATATATGGTTGATCTACATGGCTTTCCATTTTCTTGGCCACACAAAATATAAAGATGACCAACGTGCTTCATCATGTTTAATTAGGAAAAAACCAGGACATTCTGCAAGTGTTTTTTCTAATTACTGTAGAGCATTTTCAATCCATTCAGAGCTGAAATGATTCACATGCAGTCCCATTAAACTTTTTGTAAACACCAACTTTGTGTTTTTCCTATTGTTCACCTTGTATTCATTGGAATACTGATCACATTCCTGTTGTAGTTTCTCTGGAACTGTTGGTATGAAGGAAATTCTCATCCTGTGCACATTTTTTAAGTTTTATTGTTGTTCAAACTAGAAGGAAAGTATTACAGTGTATGTATTTTGGAAAATTAAGGGTATTATGTGTTGAATATGATGCCAGCAAACTGTTGCTGGTTGCAGATTCTTCCTTTTGAGTGTGTTGTATTCTGAGTCAATTACTTCAATGTGCTGGGTATCGAAGCCATTTCAAGTTTTTGTTAAAAGTTTAAAATAAAAGCTCTATTTCAAAGTAAGACTTACCTGTAGAAGCACATACTTCCAAATCATTAAAAAAAATTAAAGAAAAATTTCAAGCAGCTCTGCTTAGCATTTAGAATAAAGGTTGCAGTCATTCATAGGGTTTATATCTCGTGCTTTACCTTAATTATCATCACTGTTTTCTTGTGCTTCATTTGAACTGTGCAACCATTCAGAAAAATCAGTATTAAAATACTGATGTTTTGCAAATCGTATTTTATCCGTGCTGTCACAAGAGAAATCCCTCCATCTATGCATGCAAAAGTTCCCTTCTTTTTTGTGGCATGAGAGTTTGCTTCAGAGAATCACAGGATAGCTGAGGTTGGAAGGGACCTGTGGAAGTCATTTTGTCCAACTTCCTGCTCAGGCAGGGCCACCTAGAGTCTCTTGCCCAGGACCAGGATGGGTTTCCAACCTGTATCATACTATGACTCTTTTTTTCATTAAACATGGACAATTTTCTCTTTGTTAAATGCAAAAGTATTTGAGTAGCACCAACATGGTTTTTCTTGGAGCCTTCAAACTTAGGAGAAATAGAAGAGAATGAAGTAAGAAGGTTCATTTTGAAGAGAAGCCATCAAACATTAAGACACTAATGTTTGTTTTGCTTTTAAAAGACATTTGAGACATGAAAGATCTGGATGAGGAACAATTTTAGAATATTATTCCTAGAGCTCAGAGTTCTTCTTTAATTCTTTTTTAATTTCCTTCTCTGACAGCTCATTGTGCTGATAAATGTGTCCATGGTCGTTGTATTGCTCCGAACACCTGTCAGTGTGAGCCTGGCTGGGGAGGACCCAACTGCTCCAGTGGTGAGTTTTCACCTGCTTCTGCCTATCTCGCGCTCTTTCCACGGCGTTGTCCTCTCTTTTGGGCAGATTATCATTGATCCAGTGCTTTGGCTTCTGCTTTCTGGTCAGGGGGTTGTTCTGAGTTATCAGGTTACTGCATGACCTGGTTTTTCTTCATTTACTTGCAAACAATGTTACCCTGTAGCAGCACTAAATGTCATGAGCTATTTTATACTCAGAAACATGCCAGATAATACAGAACTTAGTACCTGGGGTCAAGTAGATAAAATTATATTTTAGCTGTAAGAAAATCTCTAATTTTTTATTTTCCTGTTGCGTAAAGAGTGATGGTGCCAAGTCATGTTTAAAAGCTATGAGCAAAGCCTTTGTCACAATTCTATCCTCCTTTTTCACTCTGCCATTAACCTGTCCTTTTTTCCCCTCACTGTGTTCCCCTCTTGCATTATTAGTTGCTCCCTGTCTGCTCAGTCTCCTTCCGTTTTACTCTCACTTACTAGTCCCATTTCTCCAACTTTCCTCCCCTTCCTCTTTGCCATGAGAGTGCGTGCAGGAGGCAGGGAGAGCAAGAGCGGAATATCGATGACACACAGAGCAGGAGACAGTGGCAGGTTGGCACCTTTCCTGCTTGGCATGTGGGTGAAGTCACATGCAACCCAGTGAGCAGGTGGTCACGCTTAATAAAGAAATTATGAAGATCAACGCCATCACACGCTTCATGCAAGAACATAGCAAAATGTCAAAAACACAAAGTGAAGTAGTAAAATAATATCAGTTCATGACCTTTTTAGTCACTGCTGTTTTCTAGACTCTTTGAGTGTAAAACCAGGCACTGCAGGCTGCAATAAGGCAATAAGGTCTGGACAGAGGGCAGAAACCCCTCAGTGGCAGGGCTGGCATGTTTGTGCACTACTGCTTCCTCTGTCAAAGGTAATTGTTTCTGCAGACCATGAGTTGTTATTTTTTCTTCCCTTTGTCTGAAATAGAGTTTCTCAGAGTAATTATTGATTTTTTTTATTCATTATAATTTGTTATTTATTCCCTCTTTCTGTTCCCCTTTGTAAGGTCTTTGGAAATTTAATGTTTAGGCTAACATTAGACCATATACTTAATTACAATCAAGTTCAAATTGGGTCACTGCTAGTGACTGTCCACTTGAAAGGAATGTATTTTAGTCAACAATAAAAAAAATTGTTTATAATTTAAATTTCACAGACTATATAAAATTCTAATTCATAAACCAGAGCTTGATGTCTTGCAAAGATATTATGCTGCTAGTTTACTTAGTATGGGATTCCTATAAAAATAACAACTGTGAAAAACCTAGTTTATCAGCAGGACAAAAATAATATGGTTGTATTTTCACCCTCATTTTTTTCTGCTTAACGAAAACAGGGAAGTGTTCTTTTTTTGCAACCAAGGTGCTATAGTGACTCTTCATCTGGAACTGATCTGTTGTTCAGGCAGCATATTCTGTGAAATTTGAAAGTGAATAAAAAAAAATAATAATAAATAACATAAGGAAGAACTTAACCATTTAAAAATTATTACATTTATTGTATAGTCTTTTTATATACTTACATGTGGTTCTTTTCATAAACAGCTCTAAGGAAATACCAAGTTTTGCGTAAGGCATAAAACTGAAAGGGTTAGCAATGCAATGTTACTGTAATACTGATCTTAATCTAATGTGCTAAATTGTCAAAAGAAATTGTCAAAAAATGTTATCTTTCTTTCTTAAAGCCTTATGTTTCAAGCTCTTCTGTAACTAATCAAACATGCAGAAGAAACGTGTATCACTAGACGACGTAGAATGGGGAGACACTGTTATTTATTGAGATTTCCAAGTTCGAAACTCGCTGAAAGGGCACTTTAGATGAGACAGGAACCTCTAAATCTGTCTTTGGAAATAATCCTTCCTCTCACAGGATTTTCTAGAGTCCATTTCCTTTACCTGTCTGGTATAATTCATTTTGAATACATGTGCAGCTCTTTTCCTCTGCTTCTTCCTCAGTTGGTTGCCTTTGATTGCTTGTCACAGCAGCCTCAATAGCAAAAATACTTTCTGGTGTGCGTACACAACAGGCCAAAGCTGAAAGAGCCTTTGTTCATGTACCTTTGAACAGTGTGATTTCTGGAGAGGTTGGTGATTCTTTAAAAGCTTCTGCGTGACGTTAGAACTAACTGGAACTGCCAAAATTTGTTTCGGATCACTAGTGTAGTCCTAGGAGAAGCGGGGTAGGCTGAGGAAGAGGATATTTTTGTGCACATGCTACAGGGATATTTGTTTTGGAATTTATGCTATTACATGTGGACAAACTTAAGAAAGATGTTGCTTTCACCAGATTGTCCTTCTGAGTTTGAGTGCTGTGGTTTGTTGTTAGCTGTGCGTGATTTCCTTACCCTGTGTCTGAGAGCTTCAGCACAGATCAAATTGAATTGAAGAGCAGTGGATAGTGTTGGAAAGACAGTAAATCACAGAGTTTTGGCTCTCTGGCACTGTTTTATTGTTGCTTGCCCTACGTAGGAGATTCTCCTATTTTGCCTTTAAGTGTGTTTTCTGTATGATCCCCTGCCTGATTAGTTTTAGTAACGGAAGGGCACAATAAGATAGAGATGTGCTTTTTTAATAATAATTTTGTTGATGTGGCAAGATATTAATTCAAGAAAAATAGATGCAAATTGCCATACTGTAATAATGTCCATCATATAAACATTTTAACTATGTAACGATTTATCTGAATCATGGAGAAGGAACAATGATTACAAGGCAGGCCAGTATTTTTGTAAGGCAGACGCTCAGGGATTTAGTGGTTACTGATGACCAAATAAAATGCTGTGACTGAAAGGGAGAGATTATTCTCAAAGTGCTAGATATTAGGCAAACTTCCAGCTTTAGTAATCTGTTCATTTTCATGGACACAAACATGTTGGAAGTAACTGTTCTACCTAAGTACTGAACTTTTTGTGAAACTGCAGAACTAAACTTTTTCTTCCAAAGTACTTTCCTTTCTCTGTTAGGATTGATTATTCTCCTTACAAAGGAATTTCATCTCTAAGTATCTGACAACAGTTAGTCCTATTGCAGCATCTGTCCATCTGCCTACCCCTAGCCTGACTTTATCTGTTGTTTCTCAGTTGTATTTACCCAGCATGTTTAAAATAATTTTTTCAACCATATGCCACAGCTTCTATGTGACAGTGGCTTTCTGGGTGGTAACTGCAGACAAGTGCTTCCTAAACGCTGTAATGTTCTCTCCAAAAATGGGAGGGTGATTGCATGGGCTAAATTTGTGCATTGTGCAGTAAAAGCTGAATCAGCAAGCTTCCTCCCCTATCTTTGCATACCACTGTGTGCTACAGTCTAATAACCTTTCTAGGGACTAAACTTTTTGGGGGACTCCCATTTGCTTTTGTAGCAATCATTACCTCCTTTTTGTGACAAGTCTTATCCAATTACTCATAGCCTACGTCAGTGGGTGCTTTCAGTTTAGGAACAAGAAGGATAAAGATTCGACTAGAATACTGAGGCTGTCCTCTTTCAGTGCTTAATTCTAGCCCAACCCATAACTCTCCTTTTCATCATATCCTCTGCCTTTCTGAAAACCTTACATCCCACCTGAGAGGAAAATAGGATTGGATGTCTTCTTCTTTGAGTAACACCTGAGTCGTGGTCTCAGAATTTGGCTAATTAAGTAGTATCACTTTGGGGAGCATTACCCATGTGAGACATATTTTTCTTCCAGACCTTTTCTTTTTAGTTGAAGGAAATATATTGTGAAATATACTGCCTAAACATTAGGCAGTGTTTGCTTGCAGTGAATTTCTGTGGGAGGTGGTGAGGGAGATAATGATAACATATATATATCTGAAAAGAAATACTGCTTGGATTCAGAGATCACTTATTTGCAGAACACTTCCATTATAGCAGGAGAGATGATAGTCATGCAAAACAAGTGATTCTAATAAAGATTTATTGACTGAACACAGTAGTCAGGTCAATGATAAATGCATGGACAGGAGACGTGTTGAATCTGTCCCTTGGAGTGAGTGGATCAGTACAACCAGCGCGCTGTCAGCACCCCTTCAAAGAAATGTTTGTGAACTTCAGGAGTGTAAGTTGATCAGTTCTGGGCTAGGGACAAGGACAAAATTTAGAAAAAAGGACACAGTGGTAAAGATCGGTTTGTTTGTAGATTAAAAATGTAAACAAATAGATTTTATTGAAAAACAAACAAGCAAACACAGCCTTTCCCTCCTGAACTGCATTATTGTTTATATCAAATTTTTCATTTGTATGTGTCAGATTGGTTTGTTACATGTTGTGAGTGTTTTTGACTATAGGATGTGTATAAAGCAGTCTTCTCTAGAAGTTGCTACACATAGTGATAGTTGGCTGTCTAGATGTGTAGAGATGATCAAACCATGATTTACATTTGTAGATTATGTTTTCTGCCTGTTTTCTGCTCACACTCTGGCAACAGTATTTGCTGTAATACATAATATATGGACCTGATTGTCAGTTTTGAATGTGTGTGCAAGGTAGATGCACATGCAACCTAACATGGAGCCCCACTAAGCAATCAGGACATTCACTTTGTTTTTCTTCTCATGCCTAGTAGTCCACAAATAATTCCTTCCAAATCAATAGGACACTTTCTGAACAAGCTGGAGCAGAGGCAAAAGGCCAAAATCAATATTACACTGACTCGTCTGCGAAGGTTATAGCCTTCGTGATCTCCCAGCTGGCCTGAGTAGTAAAGCAAAAAGGGAATGACATGGTTTTGGTTTATGACAAGTATGTTAAGATTGTCTGTGGAAATGTGAATAGGCATTTTCTACTTTTAGTGTATTTAATTAATCTGAGATTTGTTTGAATCACTGGATTTTGATTTGTAATTTGATTCTGTTGGTGATTAATAGAATTTCATTGGGACTACAGTTTGAGGACATGGGGGTAAGACAAGTGGCACTAAGGCGTAATTTGGCTCCAGTGTGAGAAGAGAACTGGCTTTTTCCTTAATACATTAAGCTGAGCATTTAAAGCTGGCATCTCAGAGAAACATCTTCTTACCTTTAAATGCACTTGTTAAGGAAACTTTTAAGGTACAGTAGCTCTGCTACTGTCAGATTTCCTTTACTGTCATGGGTGTTTGTAAAGTTCACAAATTCCATGAAAATCTCAATGTTTTCTTCATGGGACTTGGCAGATGCAGAATATGGCAGAAACTGGATCCCTTGGCATAGCTTGTGTGAGACACTCACGTGAGTTACAAGCACTGCCAGTTTCTCAGTGGAGCTTATAATTTCCATTAACCCTGCAGAGGTGGATGTGTGACTGTTTTCCACATACATTCTTGCACCCAAAGTGAAACAGCCCCTTTGGTACAGGTACCAGGCAAGGTGCCTGGGAGCATCTTGTACGTTCTAATGGCACAGCTTGTGAATCTTGAACTGAGCTTCTCTGACCAAGTCATTGCTTTCCTTTTTGTTTGTTGAAAGCATTTTGATTAACAGAGCTTGCAAGATATGCTTAGAGAGCTAGATAATCCTTAAGTTTTCCAAGCCATTCAACAGGCTGTAGAAATAGTTTCTGGTTTTAACCACATACTTGCACCAGAAAGGCTTGATTCCCAGAACTGAGAAACTGCTAAACACAAAAGTGGAACTGCAGGGTATCCTGACAGAGAGCTGTTTGCTTTTATGGAAAATGTAGAGAAATAGCTCATTCAAGTAATGCAGAACTGCCCCCTGACCCAGCTCCCAAATGGGCACGTGCGCAAATGCATCCTCTTAGCAAAAGTGACAGCCGGTTATAAACAGTCTTAAATTTAACGTTTCCTAATTACACGTGTCTTCCCCATTATCTTCACTACCCTTAATTCTTCTGTAATTATTACTTCTCTAATGCCCCTGACTTCTCATTTTTTCCAGCTGAACTTTTTATTTTCTCCTCTAACAAGGCTGAATATCTTTGGGTTGAGAGACTAACCCACCAGCAAGTTAGATCAGGTGCAAATAGGGAAAACAGGTATTAATGGAAATTGCCATCACCTTCATTGTTGACAGAGTCACTACAGTGTCACTATGGTAGGTGGTATCAAAATTCCCAGGGCTACACAGCAGCTGTGGTTTTCTAGAATTCAGTACAATGATGTATTTGAAATTATATTATTCTTATGTTTAATATAATTTCTGTCCTATAAAGCATTTTGGTTTTGAAGTTCTAGGGAAATTAATAGAATTTATCGACATGCTTCAGCGTTTTGCTGAATTACAGTTCCAACCTTTAAGCAAAAGCAGAAACAAAAATATATTTTCTACAAAACCGAGTTATTAAATTTACTTATGTTGAGTTTTACTGAAGGAAGGCATTGCAGTAAATGGTGATAGTTTTATTGATTTGTAATCATTTTCTGGATCAGAGATTATTTTCATTTCTGCTTTTCACCATTTTGTAAACTCAGATATTTGTGGTGTTTACCTAAGTTGATTTCTTGAATAATATCTGTGTAAATTTTTTTTCTAGTAACAGTACAAAAGTATTTTTAATATTGCTTTAATTTCAATCTGCCTTATATATTGGCGGATTTATGTATTGTCAGTGGCTCACTTAGCAGGTTTTTAAGGATGTGAAGGATAACATTTGTTGCTAATTAAAAATTAAGATGACCTTCAAGTCATTGCAAAAAAGGAAAAAGGCTAATTCGTGGTCATACAAGGAGAACTGTGCAAAATTAGGATCATGGACAACAGCCCATTTTATACAGTACAACCAGATTATTATAATTTTGTGACTTTTCCTATGACAGTGATTATTTTTAACAGGTTTTATCTCAGTAGCAAGATAAAATAAACACCAAGAGTCATCTGTGTGTGTTTTCCTTAGCAATTATCCAACCTTGTGTTCTGATGTCCAAAGCATTTTAAAGAGTCTTCTGAAATTTATGGCATGTGAAAGGCATATAGTTCCAGTCTTTTATAGGATCTGAAAAACACATTTTCATTGTTCTTCCACTTCACGGATCAAAAGGCTTTTACAAAGTAAAAAGAAAAATCCCTAAATTAAATTAAAGCTTAGCATTTTGAATAAAAATCCTTTCTTATACACAAAACAAAAAGTAAGAATGAAAAATATGCCAGAGGGTAAAAAGCCTACAGTATAACAAATGAAACCAGATAGAAACAAAAGACTCAAAGAAAATCCAGATTTAATAGAAAGCGCATTCTGACAAAAAACCACTACTATGCATTTCTGTGCCTGGAATGTAGGTAAAATAAGTCTTTTACTAAAAGGCATTGATATTTTATAATTATTATGAGTGATTCTTTAAGGGAAAAAGATTTCTCTTCTGATATGCACATGCATATATTTTCATAATATCCTGAGGTGACTAGAAAAGAGCGTATAAAAAAAATACATGGGGAATAATCTCATGTTTTCATTGAATAAGAGTTTGAAGACTTTCTAAAGGATGTTTTTATTCTACTTTTTGGAATAGCTGGCTTTGTTTTCTGGCTTTTTCAGCTCATCTCTGAAATTTCTGTTTGCCATGTTCCACATTTACTGTTTTGCAATCCAGGCTGACATAAAGGTTGGTGTTGCTAGGGGTTTAATGCATCTTGTCTAATTTTGAACACACTTGAGTATTTATAGCTTTCAGAATAGTGGGAATTTACTTTTGTTTGGTTCAAATTCCAGTCGGGAGAATTATTATCTGTTTCCTATCCTGCAGGAATATCCTAAGGGAAATGAACGCCATCAGTTCAGATCCACAGCTAACCAAGTCGTAATAGCAGATAATAGTTTCAAGAATACTCTCTAAACTTTCCAGTAAGGATGATGTGGATTTAGATTACTGACAACATTCATATTGTTGTTGTGATTTTTGCTTAATGAATCATGTCCTTATCAGCTAAGAGTAATTGAGTAACCGTAAAGCATTATCCAAGTTTAGTTTTGCATAGACCAGAGGTACATGGTGCCTTAATGTAATATATGACCTATTTGACTGTTGTCATGGTATGTGAAATGCCTTCTTCCCTGTCGGGAAGGATGTCAATCCAGTTTTCTGACAAAATTTTAATCTGGAGTGTGGTGTACACCATGTCTTTACAAGCCTTCATATTGTAATTCTGGCACTCTCCTTGGGCAAAACAGTAAACATGGTTTCAGGTATGCAAAATATAACACTAACACATGAATTAGAATTAAATTTCCCTTCTGTTGACATTTGAAAGTTAGATGGCCATCCATTGTTGATGGAGAAAAGGGAGGGCTTGTCCTAGGTGCGTTTCTTTACTATGGTGGTCAGAAAAAGAGTTGAAGTGAGTGGCTCCTCTCACCTATGAATTCAAATGCTGCCTTCATAAAAAGTTATTCTGTTTTGGCTGTGAAATTCTTACTGAGATTCATCAGATTCTACTTACTGCCAGTTAGATATTTAAAGTATTAGTTCCACTAATGTATATTTATGTTAAGACAAGCATGTTTCCTGCTTCTGGAACAGAAGGAAGAGTCATTCTTCCAAATGCTAAACTCTGGACGGCCTTACGGCAATTTATGATAACAAGATTGTCAGTGGCTACTCTTTTGGATAAATTGACGTTTTCTCAATATTTGCCTATTTTACTTACACTGAGTATGCTTGGCTCAGTGGTGGTTATTCTCTGATAATGCAAGTCACCTCTGGGCCCTCTTAGAAATGTTACTCTCTTCTTATTTATATCCTCTGCTCCAGTAGAGTGGAATATTTTTTAAACAGGGCGTGTTAACAGTTGGTGTACCTTTAGTTATAGATGATGGTCATTCTTGGTCCTTGGTGGACCTCATGGCTCTCCCTGCTGAGGCTTTGTGGACTCCTTCTGCAAGTGAAAATACAGAATAGAAAGTTGCCTCTGCCCCAGAGAACCTGTGGTTGAAGGAAGAGGAAAGAGGTAACACAAAGCTGGGAACACGTAGGAGATGAGGAAGGAAGCAAACACTGACAAATGACCATGGCAGGTAGTGGTTTTGACATACTTGCCACAGCAACTTCTTGCAGACTTCACAGGAAGGAGGAGTTGGAAGGGGGAGATGTGGAGGAGGACATCATGGCAGTTTTATAGCTTGGGGTATGGAGAGCTGGTGCCAAGTTGTATACGCAACTTGAAGAGAAACAAGGAAGACAATAGTATAAAAATGCAAAGGGGCTAATGTCACGGGCAATGCAAATGTGGGGTTTGATATTTGGATACTGGGTGAGAAATGATAGATGAGGGATAGACTGTAAAGGCCATGAAAGTAAAAACAAGGTAATAGAGATCTGAGAGTCAAAGGAGGAATGCAAAGGAAGGCACAAAGATTTAGACTTATCCTTGATGTGACAACCTAGAAAGGAAGAAAGGTAGGTCAAAGATGATGTTGAAGTTACGGGCAGCTTCAGTTTGTTTTACATGCTGCAGCAAGGAAAATCAACTTTCACTTGCTAAAGGCTTTGGCTCCTTGAACCTATCTGAAGAAATTATGTTGGAGTTTTGAGGAGACAGAGAAATAGGAATTCTGCATATTTGCCACTGTTTGCTAATTTTAAATTAGTACTTCACAATAGTGCATTCCAAGTGAAGGAGCATTCGCTCTGTTTCTGCTGTCTGTGGTAGGGAATTTTGTTTTCAGTTGTTTTAAAAGATCATAAAAATACATAAGCCTAATGCTGCGGTAAGAATCTCTTCTGTTTTGATGACAACAGTAAATATTTGCAGAAACACACAGCAGTGTGTGTTGCAGAAAGGTGTGTAAGCCAGAATAAAATCTCATTCTGTTGTCTTGGTGCTACATATAAGACAGCTACAAAAAATGATAGCAGGAAAAGTAAATCTTAGTTTTGCTGTGATTCTTCACTTTCACCTCCCCATTAGCAAAAAAGACAGACAACTAGAGAAGAAAGATCTTGAAAAAAGCATTGCAATAAACATTGGCTGTCTTGAATATAATGTTATAAAAGAAACTGTAGCATACTTAAATAGTTGCAAGTCAGAGTTTCTAAGGAGGTTTTTCTTCTGAAATGCTCTTTGACTTGATTTGATAGTCTTATTTTGTTCTCATTATAGGCCATTCTTTAGAGAAGTACAGAATTGTAGGTGATCAAGGTGGGTTTGTCAGGAATAAACTTGGACTCATTTGCACTTTTCTTTTTGTTGCCTTTTAATGAAATCAACGGAAAAAACCAGAAAAAACCTTACAGGTATGTGACCACATTTAATTAAAAATGTCTTTGTTTATAAGGAGCAATAAAGGAGTTACCAAATTCTTCAAATGTACTTCAGATTATTACAGAAATTCATACCTTGTGCTATAAAATTCAGGGCTCCCTCCATCCCAATTTGCAAATCACCAGCTGCTCTACAGAAATCATGTGCATAAAACCACATCTAGCCCAGCATAATAACAATGTGCATTAAAGTTATTATAGTAGGAATATAGAACTTTAAGTCTTCAAAGATGCTACAGAAGACCCCAAAACGATAGCAATTTGCATCACAGATTTCAGTTTCTTTTTGAAGGTGATTTTTTTCACCGTTGAATCCTTGAGCTTCTTTATGTTTCTAAAGTTGTTGTTTGGCACTCAGTTTCAGCAAGCATTTCTTTATGACAGTAGACCTGTTTGGTCTTAGAGTTTCATACCATACTTGCTCATTTTAAAAGAGGTTTTATACAGTGCAGTGCCCTTATTCCCAAAGGCAAACTTTTGCTTTCACTGAGTAGCCTTCTGAGAGAAAAGTTCTCTGTCCTGTATTTGTAGCATTATGTGATGTGCACAGCACGTACTGTGGTGACAAAAATATTCCCAAATGAACAGAATGTATAAGAAGAAAAATGACAAAAAGATGTGGCATTAATACCATGGTGTTTGTTAAACATTTACTTTGATTTTCTTCTTTCCCCTAAAGTGTAACATGAGGGCAGAAAGGACCCTGTGAGTCTACCACGAAAGCTGATAGGGAGCAGTACAGCTGGCTGGTGGTTGTGTTTAAAACAGAAAAACCTGAGGGTGAATATAACATATGTAAAAGGGGAAGGAGAACAACTTCTGTAGGGAAGGTGCTCTGCGTAAAACAGAGCAGCATTAGGCCAGTTCTGTATGATCGATACAGAAAATTAACCCTGGCTTACCTGGGTTTTGCATTTCTGCAGTATTCAGACTGTTTCCGGGAGTTACTGGGGCTGACATGCATCATCCTTGGGTCGAAACCATTCTGAGCATGGGGCTCTTGTCTATACTTCACTTCCCTTTCACATATACCCTGTGCTGAGACAGATGATTTACAGCTCCAAATCTGTTCAGATGCCAGTAGCTGACACTTTTGCTTGTGCGTGCATGTAGTGTTTGCATTTGCGCGTGTGCCTGTGACCTTGGTGCCGTCAGGACAGTCAAAGCAGCTATTCTGATTAAACTCCAGCTGACAGTCTGTAACTTGACGATAGTCATTAACTCAAAGACTATCCCATTCCACCAGATTAGCAGCTGTGTGACTTCCAGCCCTACTTTCTTAGTGTCTGAACAATAGGAAGCAGCAGAAATAGTTTGGTGTTATAGTTGGTAAATTTAGCCTCCAAAACTAATTAAAAATAAACTAAACTCACCACAGGAAACATTTCTACCCTTTGCCCTCTTCTTTTTTAATAGTAGACTGAGCATCAGTTTCTGACAAATCACTTTAATTTCCTATGGGAAACGTTATTGATTATCAGTCAGGGAACATAGAGGTAAAATACGTGATTTATCCATCTCATTCAAAATTATTATTTATTCCCATTAATCCTGGAAATTTCTCCACAGTTCTGCCCATAACTCACAGAGAGATGCTAAGCTAGTGGCAGACACTTGTGTAAAGGCCTGCTGTGCAGTCATACTATGGTGGGGCCACCGTTGTCCTGGTGGAATGCTTCACCATTGTGCTGTAGTGAAAAATTGCATAGTCAATATTTGTTACCGACCTGGCTGTTGCCAGGAGAATGGTCGTGAGACTGGAAATCCTATTAGCAGCCATATGGTGCTTTATATTTTAATGATTTCCTGCAAACATAATGAGAAGATCATGCCAGGAAACTGATAAATTATTATGTACTGTGCGATACATGCTCTTACAGTAAAATAGTTGAGAAAGGTTCAAGTTCACAGACATAGCACGTTCAGCTTGGATGTCAGTAAATCTCCAGGAGACAGCGGGGTGCATCCCCAAGAGGCAGACTGGGGACGGGATTGTAAAAAGAGCATAGGGAGTACAAGGCCTCCTCCGCTTCGGAACTGAACCGATTTCTAGCAAGGCAGTCATGGTGCCTGGGTATTGGATGCAATGGCAGATGTGTGGTAGTAGATGTTTCTGGTGTGTGTGGCTCTGAGACTCATTACGCTGGGTCTTCAAGCAGCTACATGAATGTTGTTGCACTGCACCAAATATCCCATTTCCAGCTATTGGTGAAAGAACACAAGCTCATACTTATCAACCAAGCATAAGTCTGCTCTTGCCTGTCGTGTCTTTATATCTAGAGTGTGTTCAGGCCACATTCATCCTTGACTGAGCTCTGCACTGGAACAGTCATGGTCTGGCAATCAGTCTGAATTCTTCTGTTTATCAGACATGCGAGGACAGGGGTTTTTTAATTTCCTTTTTTTTTTTCAATTTTTTTATTATTCCATGAGGAATGGCTGAAATTGAAATTGTCTGCTTTGTCTGGGAGCAGGAGGAAGACTGTTATCTGGATCCAGACTAATGTGTTAAGGAAAAAAAAATATATGGGTGTCTGCTCAGTCATGACAGAACATGCGACTGTCTCAGACGTCTCACCACCTATACATATATATATATATGTATATCCCAAAACAGCTAGTTTCCTGACAACAATTTGAGGACTGGTTAAGCATGAGGATTACACTTTCTATTCCATGCAGACATGTTGAAAATAAACATATAACAGTTCTGAATTAATGTGAGTTATAATGGGGAAAGGGAACTTGTGAGGTGCTGTGTTCTGTAGACAGCAATGTGTTGTAGTGTAGTCCAGAATAAAACCCACACATCTTCAGAGAGAGGCCAGTAATAAGATGGACAGTGGTTCTGTCTATTTGACGGTATTGCTGGGTGTTTATAATACATACAAGGCGTTCTGTTGCTCTGTATTTTATTGTGTGTCAGTGTTCACAATATCTCCATTATGGGTGCATGTTCTAGTGACCTCTCCTGGAAAAAAAAAATATCTTAAGGAGTAGATTTTTTAAAATACCCTAATCCCTTTCTATTTGTGTAGCCTGAGTGAACAGCTCCTATAGCTGAATAATTCCTACCCTGAGGAGGATTCTTGAATTACTTTGCATTAGTCTGGGAAAATGTGCCTGTTCTCTGCCTGGCTTTTTTGCCTCAGGAGAAGACTGGGAGAACAATGGTTGTCAGTCTTCAAGAGGAGGACCCAGGCTTCCAGTCGCTGCAATTGAGGTTTTCCCGTTGTACTGCTGTTATCAACAGGACATAAAAATAAAATCAGATCATTTGACCATATGATTAGCACATTCCTGTTGAACTCTGTGTGACCTTAATCTTCTGGCTCTTTACAGAACTCCTGTGTTTCTCACTTAAGAAAAATTTCTTCCTTAACATTAAGGTTTTTCTTTTAATGCTGAAATAACCTCTGAGTGATTTTCGTATAGGGTTTTAATGGGCTGCATTAGGGCAGACAAGAAAAGATGCATTTGAATGATCGTGAAGACACATTGGATAACCAAATTTGTAACATCCAGATGAAGCTTAACCATATAATCATTAATTTCTATTACTTGGTGAAACACTTCTTGTATTCTCTTTTGCCCTATCAGTATATTGCAAGATTGAAAAGGGAATATTTGCAATTATGTAAACAAGTAGAAACTTCTGGATTTGAAAAAATCATAAACTTATGTTGGGTAAGCTTTGCAACCTCCTTGTGGGATTCAGATGGTTGTTTATGGATTTAGACTACATTTTTTTTTACTTTTTTAAGTTAGCAAGACTTCTTTGTGTAAATGGAAGCTCAGTGCAACTATAACTGTTATTTGATGGTGGAGAGTCATAATGAAGAGTTTTGACAATGAAGAGACTAAAACTTAATTTACTTCACAGCTTCCCATTTTAAAGTGTTTGCTTTTATGCTTGAGAAATTAATTTTTGCAGAAATGAAGTTCTGTCTGCCTGTCTAGATCCTTGAGGTCTAAGGGGAACTGAGGATTTACTACATAACTATTTCAATTTTATAACTTTTGTTTTTTTAAAGTTGACTCATAGTATCTTCAGTGCTGTAACATGAGCTATTATAAAACTGCTGTGAATTTTTCCTTCTACCCATTCAGCATGTGACAGTGACCACTGGGGACCTCACTGCAGCAGCCGCTGCCAGTGCAAAAACGGAGCCTTGTGCAATCCCATCACTGGAGCCTGCCACTGTGCATTGGGTTTCAAAGGTTGGCGCTGCGAGGAACGCTGCGATCAAGGGACATACGGAAATGACTGCCATCAAAAATGCCAGTGTCAAAATGGAGCTACCTGCGACCACGTGACTGGAGAGTGCAGATGTCCTCCTGGATACTCTGGTGCCTTGTAAGCAGCGGGTATATTATTTATAGTGCTAATGAGCAATTAAGTTTAGGTTAGCTTTTAACACTATACTGTTGTTCTGGCTGCTGTGTAATGCAGGGAAGCAGGGCTGGTGGCTAAGAAGCAGCTGGGCAAACCATGTTGCAGTGCACATTCAGATGTGTAGCTGAGAAAATGCCCTCTTGTTCTGGACTACTAAGTAAAAGCCACAAAAAGTAGCAACAGGAGCTTCTTCAGGAACACCATGAAAACAGTTTGGCTACAAGTTTGGAAAATTGCATTGAAACATGGAGTTATTTGGCTTTGTCATTCCAGAATAGATTTTGAGCTTTGTCAGGAACAACGAGTGAGAACCAACCAGTGTAAGAAAGAAATATCTTTAAAAAGGAATAATTCCTAGATTGCCAGGTCTGTCTCCTTAGATTTGTTGCATGGATGCTATACAGTATTCAGTGTGTGTCTCTTTATGTTGGACGGCTTTCTGTTTCATACTTTTGGCCAGAAAAATTAATGATAGCATTAAAAATAAGGAGGTGGCTGGAGACTGGAGCATGTTCCGAAGTAACGGTTGTCTCTGTTGTGTACCACCATCTCCCTAGCTGCGAGGACCTCTGTCCGCCAGGGAAGCATGGGCCGCAGTGTGAGGAGAGGTGCCCGTGCCAGAACGGAGGCGTCTGTCACCACGTCACTGGGGAGTGTGCCTGCCCGCCAGGATGGATGGTAAAAACACTTTCTGAAATCAACACAACCCCATAAAACTTCCATATTTGTAGATTTTGGGCAGCGTCAGAAAAGGGTAGCAAATGAGGATAGCAAATGCAGTCTGCCTGTAGCCAGGAGTAATGAGAAATGTATTTTAGCATAAGGGACTGGAATAAAAAACTTGCAAACCCATCTGTTACTGAAAATCCTCCAGTTCTGCACTGCCTTTTTAACTGTATCAGATCCTGGGAAGCAAAAGGCACGAATCGTACTGTCACGAGGCAACATCCTTTAGATCTTGTCTGGAAGTCATTCATTTCTCGATATAGGGAGGTAACACCCTTAGCAGTGGGTTTTGTGCCTGTTTTCATATGTATAGCATGCATGGCAAAAACCCTAAACCTTTAGACATTGTGTTAAATGTTGGTGATGGAAATGGGACATCAGAACTTTATCTTTAGACTTTCTACCCTTTTGTCAGTGGGTAGGGAAAGAAGAATTGACCTCGGAGCTGCAAGTAGCCTCCCCTGCTACCAGGCTGCCAACTCTGAGTTGGCAAATAACAGAGTTGGAAGGTGATCAAAAGTCTGGACAGTGATCAAAGCCTGAATAATTTCTTTAAATACAGTTGTAGATAAATACTTATCAATAGTATTTGTTAGTAGTGTTTTCTATTTAAATGTCCATTTTGGGTGAAAATCCACATTTACTGAACTTTTAATTATCTTGTGATAGTTGAGATATTATATTGAGAAAACCTGTGGCAGAAGTCAGTTTTTCAGCAACTAGACAACAGCTATAAATGATCATCTCTGTGTTTTTGAATAGCACCACTCATCTGACTACATAACTAGGATTATGGCCATTTTTACCTTTTATTCCACTTCATGTTAGAAGAATTAAATTGTTGGTCATAGAATACAAATGTGTGCATAAATTCTTGACTCCCTTTATCTGCCTAAGTACAGCTAATGAAAAATGAGATAGCAGATGAAGCAGCGACAGAAATTATATGGTAGTGTGTGTCTCAACTAATACATTACTGTTTAGCCGTTTGACTAGTTTTCTATTCCAAGTAGTTATTTAAGCATAACTCTTTTTTAGTTTTAGATTTTTCAGTTCTGTGAAACAAAATTTTGTCAGTATAACCTTTTTTGCTTTTCGTCTAAGGAAGGTTTAAAGTAGCCAGGTACAAATTCTGCAGTATCTTATGTTAGCTGAAATACCTGCATGTCTTTTGTCTGATTAAATGCCTGTAAATACGTTTTTCTTGAAATGGCGTCTTAAAAGTCTTAAAATCTGATGCTCCCCTCACTACACAGGTGTAATTAATTCCAAGGATGTAAAAAGCAGTGCAGAAATTCAAAACCCATTGAAGGGAAGCAGACATCCTACCTAAGCTTTTAAGATATGCTGCTTTCAATGAAATTACAAACAGCTTTTCCTTTCATCAGAAAAAAATGACTTGTCCTAAAGTAGTATAATTGGGGCATTACAGCAATTACTGATTTTCACACCACTGCTCACTGGAGGGCATTTCTGGATGTCTTGATATATGCTACTCCTGATAAATAAATTGGGAAGAGCCTGACATCAATTGGTCTTAAATGTCTAAGTGTTTTCACTGTTGCTTAGAGATAGTGTTTTTCATTAGCTTTGGCTTCCAAAAGGGAAATCCAAGAAGATTATTCCTCCAGTGCTGAAATATGCCCTGCATTTAAAGCTAGAGAGGAGTCTGGCATTTGCAAGATCAGCACTAGACAAGTGACATGGGATCTGCTTGGTCTTCCTTCATTACAAACCTTTCTTCCTTGTCTATTCAAGCTGTAATCCCAAATCTAATATTAAGATTTTTTTTCTGCACACGCAGGGCATGGTCTGTGGTCAGCCTTGTCCTGAGGGTCGTTATGGGAAAAACTGTTCCCAGGAGTGCCAGTGCCACAATGGAGGGACCTGTGACTCAGCGATAGGTCAATGTCATTGCGGCCCAGGTTACACAGGGGAACGGTAAGGAAAACTTGTTTTTGCCAGACTGCTGAACCTGCAAGGGGACTACTATGACAGAGAAAGTTAAGAAGCTGTCAGAAAGCAGAATGAAAATATCTGTGATATGATTAAAAAAGTCTTATGAAATGTTTGCTGTGTCACTTAGCTGATGCTGGTTTACAAGTTAAAAGTGCCTATGTGACTACCCTTCTGTGAGGATCTGCTTGATTTCAGGATTTTCCTGCTGTGGCCCATGCTCTGGCAGTGTCTTGTGGGTCTTCACTTGAGTGGCTTGCAGAATGACGCAGTTTGGGGTATGGTGAAGGGGTGAGGAGGGAAGCTCTTGGTTTTGTGCAGATGTTTGGCAGTCATAGTACCAAGGGAGGCTCGTTTGGTTCCTCTTCAAAGTGAGCAAGCTGGAGAGTTGTCTGCTAAAGTATTTCATTCAAATGAAGAAGTGAAACTTTTGTATTTTCTGACTTGATTGTTAAAAATTGTCTTTGGTAGATTGGAAAGATAATATAGCAAGACATCATTTTTGAAGGCAGTGGAAAGTGATGAAAGAAGCGTTTTCCTGCATATATTTTAAACAGCACACAACTCATTTGCTGAAGTCAGCAGCAGCTTAATCACTGGGGTCAGTCCAGGGGATCTCTGCCAACAATAGTAGGTATTATAACCATATGTACTTCCCACACAAGTGTTCACAGGACATGGGGAGAGCTGTGCCAGACATTAAGGGGAAAAAAAACTCATGAAGGAAAGAAACAATTAGTCCAGAGCGATTTGGATGCCAAAATTAAACTTGTGTCTGTGAAGAAACAGTGCAGAAGGTGGTAGAGGCATTTAAAGAGACACAGACAAGTCAGCAGAGAAATCAAAGGAGTATCCATACGCACTGCACTACACTGGTGTTTCTAAAAGCAATTAAATTTCTTGTCTTGGAATTTAAATCTGACTTTAATCTGAAATGCCTTACAGGCTGCAGCATTTTGATCAATTTTACAAGTCTGAGCTCCCTCTTTTTAGCAAAACAGGCTATATTTGCAATTCTTTTGTTTTTCAAGATATTCCAAGGGCAGGAATGGGACAGAAGCAAGGTTGTAGACCTGGTTATTATTTCATGTCAGTGGACTGGCAAGGGAGGGAAGTGTTACAAGAAGCATGTGGGCATTGGCTGAGCTAGCACGTACATACCAGCAGCAAAAAGGATGATTTTTAAATGTGCTAAACTATTATCCACTTCTGTATATAACTTCAACAGTATTTGTCCGAGATTTCAGTGTGGTGGTGGCTCCTGGAACTTGTTCATACAGCAAGAAAAAGAGGACTCCTAGGGCATGTAACAGTTTCTATGAGATCTGAGTTAACACAAAGGAATCTAGTTTAAACTACCTTTTATAATTGTTCTGCCTAATACTTTTTGATTGATACCTGCCCTCACCATGAAGTGGAAAAGGGTCTTTCAGAAGCTGATGAAGATGGAATTAAAAAAAAAAAACAATTGAAAGGTTAAATTTTGTCTAATTTGGCTGGGATTCCTGATTGTCATTTGGAGAAAATTAATTCTCGGCTTTATTTGTGTAACTTTATTAGGAAACATTTAAATAGAGTTATTAGCTCTATTATTATGCTACACCAATGAACGGAAGGGGATTTTATTGCTGGCTTCAGTCAGGTCAGAGTTACAAATACCTTGAAACTTCTGATTAAGGCAAATACTGCAGAAGCATGAAATGAACATGCATACCCATTTTACCGGAGTCAGAGGGCTCTGCTAAATTCTGTTACATTTTGCAGTGCCTTGTATCATGTCTCTTTGAAATTCTCCTGTAATAAACCACCAATCATACAAAAAAATTACAAAAAAAGCCAAGTATGTAAGAAAAATGGAACAAGAGCACCAAGGAAATTCTTTTATAGGACTGGGGAAACGAGCAGGTTATAAGCTGATAAAACCATTAATAATGTGACATATTATCAAGTAATATTTTTGTCTGTAACAGTCTGTAACAGTCTGTAACTTGGTAAAACTTACAGGTACTCAAACTGCAGAGTTTATTATGTGCCTGATATAACCTGTTGAGTTCACAGCACACCTCAGGACTCCAGTGTCAGCATGTTCTGGCCCTAAAGCTTTCGGATTTAGCTGTTTTGTCTTTTTTGTCTATGTCAATGTAATTCATAGTTTATAGGATGCTTATATTGAAAAATATGGGGATTTTCCCTGGCACATAAACGATGAAATGTTGTCATCCTTGGCTCTGAGACATAAATCTGTTGAACTGAGAGGTCCGCTCTCATATATATAATCGAACATTTTAACTGCACTTAGTGCTGGAGCCTTTAGTAATGCTGTAGTAGTACTTGCATTCTGAATTTTAACAATTCAGTTATAAAACACACAGAAGTTAAAGCTGAAAACATCAAACTCATAGTGTATCTCTTAAATACATCGTCAAATGAAATTGCTGTCCAGAAACTCATTAGTAAATGAGTTGCAAGTTTTAGAAGCAGGATACTGAAAATTGTCTTTCGGTAATCAGGCTGAACAGCTAAACATACAGTCTGATTTTTAGGTTAAACAATGTCTTTCATATGTAAAACATTAAGGAAATAAGACTATTAGCTGAAGTAGCTATCTGCTAAAAGATCTGGAAGAGAAAAAGTTTGGTGAAGAAGTCTCTTTATTAGGGTATATTTTCCTTAAGGAGCAACAAAAATCATTGCTACTCTCCCATATGGGTTAAACTCAAGTTTTTACTAATTTTCACTTTCATCTATTAGAAAAGTCAGGTGAAAAGAAGGGGTTTGGGTTCCTGAAGATTTTTCCATGTTATCCTATGAATTTTTGAAGGGCAAAATCTACAAAAAAAAAGGAGATTTAGAATGAAATTCAGAAAAGAAAGGTATTCTGGAAGCATCATGTATTTGGAAACACAATTAGAAAATATTCTCGTCAAAGACTGCTGAGCGTGATTGCCAGGGAACTTCCTGGCCTGAGCGTCTGCAGGGGCGCAGGTGTCTGCTGGCTGTTCACACTATTGCTAAGTGGAGAATCTAGATAACTTTAAATAGTTACAGATGGATGGCTTTTGAAACAGAATATCTGAAAATTTATTCCTTCATACTTCAGGTCTGATTTGAGAGGGTTTGGTTTTGTTCTGGTTCCTGAATGCAAAGTGTATGCATGTTGTCTCCGTTGTTGGAGAGAAGGGGGACCTTTTCCAAAGGAATTTGCAGACCCAACGTTTTTAAGCCTGTCTAGCTGAGCAGCAAAAGAAACCAGAGACACAGGCACTTTTAAATATGAAGTTATATAAATTTCTGCTCTACTTAAGAGGTGTTTTAGACCAGTATAAGAGATTCCTCATAAACCATATTTCCCTTAAATCTCTAAAAGCTGTAGTTTATGGGAAATAAAACTAATTTTTGTTTGTTTTTTTTTCTCACAGGTGCCAAGATGAGTGTCCAGTGGGGACTTACGGAGTGCGGTGTGCTGAGACCTGCAAGTGTATGAATGGTGGGAAATGTTACCATATTAGTGGTGCTTGTCTCTGTGAACCAGGATACACTGGAGAGCACTGTGAAACAAGGCTTTGCCCTGAGGGAATTTATGGTCTCAAGTGTGATAAAAAGTGTCCCTGCCACATGCCGAACACCTGGAGGTAGGCTTTCTTTAGTGTGTTTTCTTTTTCCATCTAGAACATAGAAATCCAAATATATTCTGAAAATAAATATTTCCTGATTTTTCTAGTACTTCCATGCAAACTGAAGCAGCTAAGGATTTGTAAAGAGTATTTGGTATTCTCTAACCATATCAATAAAGAAAAGATCAACCCAAAAGAGCTTCTGAATTAAAGTGCTTGCAGCTATATTTGAACTTAATATTCACAGCTGTATTTGGTTTCTGACCCATGAAATAAATGTTAAGACAACGTGTGACCTTTGTCTATATTTACCACATGAATAAATCATTATATTGTTCATTGTATAAAGTAATTTTACATCATACGTCCCTTGCATATTCTGGTGTACTGTAGATGAGAAATAACTGAATTGAAATCAATGGATGTATAGTCTTACAAGTCAGGCATGAGACAAGAATCCATTTCTTTCTCTCTCTGAATGCATATATAAGTATTGGTGTAGGTGACTATTTTAATACAAAATATCTGAAGGCTTACCACTTGTAAATCTAGGTTTCAAAAATACATTTTTTTTTTTCATTTAAATGATTTTTCTAGAAAACATGTAAAACCTGATCCCTGGAAATCAAATGAAAATAGTTTTCCAATTGGCTTACCTTTTACCATCTCCCCTTATTCAGGTGGTAATGAGTCCTATTTTTTGAGTTTTGTGTGTCTTTGTGGATTTCATAGTGCTTCAGCATATTGTTGTGAAAATCTAAACTAACTGTTTGGAGACAAACTTTCAGCTGTGAGGGAGGAATGTCAGATGTCAGTTGAGGCGAGCCAACATATTTGTTGAACAATTCTGGACAGCTTTCTCTTCTTACAAAACACAGTTACTCTGTTGAAATAGTTTGGTCATTGTGCATTCACTTACACATTCACTTACACTTAATTGCATTACTAATCACAGTACTTTAGGTGAGGTTTGTGAGCATAATCTAAATTTTTGTTGTTGAAAATAGCTGTGAAAGAAATTTGCAGAAACTATGCTGCTGTATGTTGTATATAAGATCCACTTTTTCTCATAGATGAAACAAAAGCCTTTAGTCAGAATTTAGCAGAGATGTTAAAGCCTTCAAGTACATACATGGAAACACCTATTCTGTTAGGCCTCTGTGAAAAATTACTTTGTGGATTGTCTGAGTTGTTCAACATAACTTTCATTGACAAATGACATGACAGCAAACTGAATTCTTTTCCCTTTCCATTCATATGCTTTTACAGTTGTGTGCTTGCACTTCTCTGTTTATGCCATTTACTTGAAATGCCTGTTGAAAAAATACAGAGTTTTTGACACAAAATCAAGCAATTCATTCTTTGGGCAATGCATTCAAGAATAAATGGCACCATAATGCTGACCTACCTAGCTCTCAAATTATGCTAGTAGACCAAATACAGTTGTATTATGAATTATGGCTAGCTGCTTTCCTGAAAATTTTTCTGCAGACTGTTGTAGCAGCCTTGTTTGACAGGAACATATTACGCTGTATAGTGTTTCTGATATTAGAGGGATTACTTCTGATTCATGTTCAACACAGCTGTTCCTTCATTTATACTGCTGGAAGACAGCTTGTGGTCAAATCAGATCACAAATGTTCGCATGTAAACAGCAGCGTATGGCTGGTCTTTTTTCGAACATTTTCCCCTCCGTATGACAAATCAAAAGGCACTTAACAACCCTGGAGATGCAGGAGCATATTTGCAAGGGCATAATGTTCTGTGAGGAAAACAAAAGATTTTCATGACTTCACATGTGTATTTTTCGTGTATAGGTTCCTTCCCCCTATAGTCAGGGAGTGATTAAGACCACCGAATAACAGAAATCATAGGGCATCTGAGTAGTGGTATAGAAGACAAAACTCCCTGCGGATACTTTACACTTTTGAGAATCTTTTGAGAAGCCAGTTGTGTCTGGCTATCTTCATCTCTCCTTAAATATCAATCAGCCAGGAGACAACTTTTTAAGCACGTGAAGGAATATCCTCATCCCTTACTTATCTACCACAAGTGCTATTTGGGGTGGCTCTAGCCAAAGGATCTTCATAACACTAACCCATTTAGCAGCAATGTAACAACCAATAATTGTGGAGCATGAAAAAGGGGGTACAATTCCTCCTTCAAATACACTTTGTGTGTTTGTAGGTGTAAGATTCTGTTAGGACTTCTAAGGGCCTTGATATTATAAAAGCTTTTTTCATCTGAGTATGACCACTAGTTTAGATATGCTTGAAGAGGAGCTGTTGGTAGGTTTAGAGCCTTAGGTTATTACTTACATTCTTAGTATTCATAGATATGGAAATGAACTGAAGGTTAGTTAAAAAAATACTTAGCACCAAAAAATAATTGTGGTAAAATATTTGTACATAAGTTGCAGTATACAAGTATGTGTCTAGCCATTTTCTTCAAATACTTAAAGATACAAAAACATTATGATACACCGTAGTTCAAAAATGTATGCATATTTCTATTACTGTTTTATGATTGAGGCAATTGCATCAAAACAGCTTTGGCAATAATTCATAATTTGCATTTTGGGTAGGCTAAGCTACAGGGAATTTCGCTGCTGCTGTTGGTTGATGGCAGCTCCTGGGAATGAAAGGCAAGCCCATCCTTGTTCTTAGTTGTATCAGCAGCCTTTACTAAATGCTTGGTAAAGTCTTAGATATAGATATACTTGTGAGATTTTACTCTTTTTGAGGGGTCCAGAGAACAGCAGCAGGTAACAACCCTCTTGTGCCAAGAGTTTTTCACAAATGGTTCTTCTCTATTGCATCTTTTGAGATACATGAAAGGATTTCAGCTAGAGTGAAAATCAGACACAGATCTCTATTCTCTGTGACTAGGTGACACTATCGATTTTTCCCTTTCACTCAATAGTCAAGAAAAAAACCTAGAGTGAGCGCCTGCTGGCTGAGACTAAGACCACATAAAACATGCTTCCTCAGTGGGTTAGAACAGCAGCACTGTGAGCTGGTATGAGCAGACCCATGTGTCCCTGCCACTTCCAACCACAGTTTGTGGGGCTTACAGAAACTTGTCATTCTGAAGATTCAGTTTGCAGGAATGAGCAAAAAAGACCTTCATCTGTCTTCATCAACATTGTCACTTTGTTTTGTACAGGAATGTTCTTCTAGCCTAAACCACTTTTAGACTGGGTTTTGTCATGCCTTTACACAAGTGACACCTGGTGATCATTCAGAAAACGTAAAAAGGGCAGACTATAGCTGCATATTTATCGAGAAGGTTTACAAAAGATATTTGTTACACCTATGTTACAGCATATGTGCTGGTTTCAGGTTGATCTCCAAGCTAAATTTGAGATGTCCCTGTTTTTTTTTCTTGTAAGCTCTTTCTGGTGATCTTCCACCCCTGCTTCACACCTGTAGGTAAGATTAGCTGGGGTCATTCTGTATCATCAAGTAATTTGGTATAGATCAGGTTGCAATTAGGGTTTATTCATTATATGAGCTCTTACGGGGTTTCTTTTGTCTCATGCTTTATTTGAGATACTTATATAGGATTGAGTGGAATTTCATGGTGTTATACATGCTTAGTTCATATAGTCTGGATGTGTTTTTAAAGTAAAGATTAGGGCATCTTGCAATTTTGTATTTTTCTAATGGATTTGTTTGTACCTGTACAAGAGCTTTTCATGGAAATTTTATATTGCATATGGCGTGACAGGATTTAGCTGGATATTGTGATAGTGAAACACCTATACAAATCATATAAAAATCATTAAGTTCATCTAAGTCCTTCAAATATGTAATATTAACTGCCCACAAGTATTTTTTTGTCTCTGTGCAGAGTAGGGTTGTTTTTCCAGAAAATGTGAACAAAAGACCAGGAATAAAAGCAGATGTACTGGCAGTATCTCTCAACATCTCTTTATTTCTCTACCTTAATATATAAATCTTATTGCCAATTAAGCTAACTGCGTGAGAACCCCTCATAAAGCTTCACGAGTGCTCCAGCTTCCTACATCTAATTACAAATTATGGAATACTAATTTTGGTGTCAATCAATATATGTGCAAGTATGCCTGAGTAACACTCACTGGGGGGCACAGAATATCAATGCCTCTGCTTCATACCCGGTGCACACTCATGCGTGTGGTCTCCCCCTCTCCTGAAAGGGAAAAAAACAACAACAAACAATGCTGGGGTTTATGTCTTAAAATGATAGTACTACTAATTTTATGTTACGAATATATTCTAATTCATATCCTAACAGCTACTCAGTTGTGGCTTGAAAAATCCTTTCATATTCCCTGCCCTGTATTCTTCCACTAGTAAGAAACAAGGGAACTGGATCCAAAATGCCACTGGGTGCCTACAGGAGTTTAGGAATAGAGGACACATCTGATTATCTTGCTGTATCGTGTGTTTTCCTAATTTTGCATGTATTTTATATGAGAATAATTCCATTTCAACTTACTTCATGGCAGGTATACCTATAACTGAGCAAATAACCAGGACTGTTGACTATGAACACCATGACTTTTGAACCATTTCTGTATATATCATTTATTTGAAAAGACCTTTCCTCACACTTTATATAAACCAACTTAATACTGTCAAAGAGATTTTAATATCTTCAAGACTCCCAAATCCTTATGATGTCATAGTGTATGCAATAATATATAGAGAGCAGAATGCATAATGACATTCCAGCCTTTATAATTCATACTTCCCTTGATCAGCAGTATGTTGTCAGTTGGTTGTATTTGGCAATAGGAAACTCTTGATGATCTTAGAGGTCTTTTCCACCCTTAATGATTCTATGATTCTACGATTCTTAGTTTAACAAGAGTAGTCCTCAAGTCTAAGAGCAGTTGTAACTAATATTGCATTCCTTTGTTATGTTGCAACTTTTTCAAAGAATATTATTGTTATGTTATAGCACCTACAAGTGCAGTAGGTACTTTTTCAAACTTCAAAATGGTCAGAAAAATACTCCGTTTCAAACACACCCACACATAAGGAGTCAGCAAGTCTTGCAAAATCAGGTTCTTGTCATGGGTCATTTAATGTGTCTGGACGAAGGCACATTTTTTTCTAGCACACTTAAAGGAACTTCAATCAGTGGCAGACAAATATCTTTAAACAGTCTTCCCATTGTAAATATATTGGATTTGGATATTAAGGCTTTCCTTTGGTGAGAATTAAGCAAGTGCTTTGTCTGCCAGAGTGCTACAGAGTACCCCATTGTGTCCACTTTTCCAGCACATATATCTTTGCACAGCTGATGATGTCCATTTGTTATGAGGCAACAGCTGTCCCACTGGCCATTCAATGAAACTGCTGTTCCAGGTAGGGACAGCTGGTCTGCCACCAGGTATGCCCAACATAGGGGAGATACTCTCCAAAAGGTCACTGCTCTGATGGTATATCTGACTTCTGCCCAATGTAAATGATTTTGTATCATTCCCAGAAAGATGCCAGTTGTCCTCTTTTCAACCAATGATTTAAAGAAAAGATCATGCTTGCTACTCTTTGGGTGCTGTGTTATTACTTTGTGTTGGATGCCACGCTATTTTACCAAAGCATCGTATTTCTCAGACAATATGCTGCTGAGTTTGGGTAGTGTTATGAAAATGATCCTATTATACTTGGAGTGGAAATGTAACAACACATTTTTGGGAATGTAATGGTTTCATCACCTTAATATTTTTAACCATGGATACCTATTTGATGGTAAAAATTGTGTTTCAGATAGGTTTCTTTTCAACTAGCTATAGAAAAATGATATCTCTTGTTTTCTTTCCATGTCCTCCCAAAATGTCTATATGTTGTATGATGTTACATTTCTTATCTTAATTGGCATGCATTTATATATACATATACAGAACCCTTTGCTTTGTGGTTTGGGGAGTAAAACCATCTCTATGCATAGCATGCAAGATCCTTTATGCAACCTATCTATAACAACATTTTGTTCTCTAGGGAAAAAAAAAAAATTGATGTTACGTTTAGTCCTGAATTATTTATCCTTTCATCCCCTCTTGGCAGCTGTCACCCGATGTCTGGAGAATGCTCCTGCAAGCCTGGCTGGTCTGGGCTCTACTGCAATGAGACATGTTCCCCAGGATTCTACGGCGAGTCATGTCAGCAGATCTGCAGCTGCCAAAATGGTGCTGACTGTGATAGTGTGACTGGAAAATGCACCTGTGCCCCTGGATTTAAGGTAAATAAATCTCACTTTCACAGTCCATTTTCGATCCCACTGTCTTTAGTTAAGTGCCAAATTCTTCAAGATGCCAGAATGTCCTTTCTCCGCCACAGTAAAAGAGAGGTAAGGGTATTTAGGTACAACTGGGTGTGTTATATGATCAGATGCTGAAAAGGCAAAATTTGTGATTGGTTCTCAGTACTGAAATGAAGCCATTTTAAGAAAGAAAAGTTAGCTGCTTTATAAGACATTGATAAGAATGAGGATATGCTGTTGAGGTGTAAGTAAAAGGTGGGAGGATAGGTTTAAGGCATTATCTTGCTGCACTAGATCCTCGTGCTCTATCCAGAGAAACTCTAGACAAAGACATTTGTTTTTACAGTTCAGGACAGATTATTCTGCAGCTTTTACACACATTTGCTGTTACCTGTGCATTGAATGCTAATCTAACATAGAAAATATTTTACAGTATGACTGTTCTTCTAGGAATAATAGCTCTGAAAACTTCAGTCAAATTAATTCTTGAAAATATTTTACATATCCATGTTATTTTCCATTAAATTGCTGTCTTACTGTGTTTTGGTTTAATAAAGGGCTTCTTTATTACTGAAAAGACTGTAATTTGATCTAACCAAGTGCTGTTAGCTATGTGATCTGAGCTCTCACAGCAACTAATAGAAAACTAATGCTTACTGTAGACTTAAAAAGCATGAAGGACTCCCTCCCCTTTAAATTCAGGATAACTTAGTGACAGCCTAGGACAGTCATGGGCTGTATGTTTTCTGGCTTTTGTAGCACCTGAGTCAGTCTAGGTAATTTATTTGTTGTATTGTCTGAACTTCCGCAAATAGTTTTTAGACTCTTATTTTTGTATAATTCAGGGTGCTGCTTGTGGTACTCCTTGTCTTCCGGGGACATATGGAGTAAACTGTTCGTCTGTGTGCAACTGCAAAAATGAAGCTATTTGTTCACCAGTAGATGGTTCCTGTGCCTGCAAAGCAGGTAAGTGTCTCTTCAGATTAATTTTCTTTTTCTGTAATCATAAAATGAAATGAGTTTTTGGAGTAAAGAAAGAAACTCAATGAAAAGCAGACCACCTTGAAGGCCATATCACTAGATAGTTTATCTGTTGCTCTGGGAGGCGAAAACTAGGAAAACATCTGCGCAGAGAAGAGTGTGTGTACATCGTGTTTGTGTTTCCTCGATGCAGTTTTTGGTGGACTGTGTACTGTGGCTGGGTGAATTACTAGTGTTTACCCTGAGATGGGCCACCAGTTTTCTCTTGTGGCAGTGCTATGGTCTACTAAAATGACTACTGGTATGCCGTTTATCTGATGTCAGCCTTCCTAGTCAAAATACACAGCTCTGTTTTCCCTCAGTCTGGGTGAGCACCACCTCTGACTGCTACCTTCGCCCCTCTCAGCATCACAGAAGCACAGACTTCTTCCTGCCAGTTCAACCCAAAATAAATAACTAAACTCCACTTAAAGATCCGATCTTGCAATACACCTGTTCTCTTTTTCACTTCTGCTGCGAGGAAGGATTTAAAGTCCAGTGTTCCTCAGCTGTGATGCTGGACTGCTGAGAAGAGGGGGGCAGGCTGTTGAATGCTCCAAGGCAAATCCCATGCCCAGCCTGTGTTGTAGACCCCCCATCTAAAAATGTTTTTCTGAAAATACACAAATGTTGAGAGTGGGGGAGAAGTGTTAGAGTTACCTAGACAAATAGCAACTAAATTTGTGAGGGACCAATACGATTATATCAGTCATGTAGTAAATGTGGACATTGTCCAGCTTCTGCTCTTGCCAGAGAGAGTGGAGCTGATTTAACTCTGTTAAAGCAGCTAAGTAGCTACTGCTAAATAGCTAGGCTGTGAGGAGAAAAACTATTCCTTGAGCCATGCATGATCCTATCTTCTTGTGCATTGTGCAATTTTAGTCATACTATGATGAAAAAGGACTGCTGGTGAAATTAAACTAAACCCAGATACTTGTCATATAAAAGAAGGAAATTTATAAGTCCTGGGAATAAACTTGAGCAAAAGTGTCCCAGTTTTCTAGCTAGTACAGTATAACATTTTTTCTTGAAATGACCCCTAAATTCGAATATCAATCCAGGGCACGAGGCAACTTCATTTCAATACATGTGTTTCGCACAGCCTATTGATTAGGCTCAGTGCAGAATTATTTTTCCCTTCACTTACTGTAAACAAAGTACAAAATTAGAAACTTGGCTTATGTCATTGCTGATGATAACATATGACTGGCTCACGCCATTTCTCTTGTACCCAATAGATGATCACATTTTTTAAAATCTATTTACATTTCTGTCTATCCAGTGTGCAGTCTGTGAATCGTTGCTATCAGGCATAATCAGTGCTGAATGCTGCATTTTAGAACCATTTTCCATTACAATCTTTTTTGTATTTGGAGAGAAGTACAGAAATAATCTAAAAGGTCTTCTATGTATCCTTGGAGAAATCCATCTTATATACTACTTTTATGTTTTCTCTTTTTTTTTTTTTTGTGTCTTAAGATTTCTGTTAAAACTATATTGCAGAACTGTCTGTACTGAACGTTGGTGGAAGAATTGTGAAAGCAACAGCTTAAGTCTAGGGAAAATATTCCTATTTTTTTTCAAGCTATGCCTTAAAACTTTCAGTATAGTGTACTGCTTCTCAGTGAAATTTCAAGGTGTCTGTTTTCATTTCAGATCTCCCATCAATTGCTTTTGTATGCTGGCACCCATCTGCAAATGTGTGCTGTGCACAGATGTTACAAGGTGCCCTTGAGCACCTTTGCTCAAACCTGCACAAGTCCTCAGCTGAAATTGCTCATACTAGCCTGTAGTTAATGTTACCCTGGTATTGCGCATCTCCGAGAGATGCCACATAGTAGGCAGAGGAAAACATGTCCTCAGAGGGGAATGGGGGAAAACCTGATTAATTTGTCACTTTAATTCTTATTTTTGGCAGGTTGGCATGGTGTCGATTGCTCAATAAATTGTCCCAGTGGTACCTGGGGACTTGGCTGTAACTTAACTTGTCAGTGTCTTAACGGAGGGGCTTGCAATGCTCTGGATGGAACCTGTACCTGTGCCCCAGGTTGGAGAGGAGAAAAATGTGAACTCCCTTGCCAGGTAGTTTAATAATTTTACTGAATTTTGCACTGTAGGATAATACTGAGCAGGGGGATGCTTCTGTCATTCTTCTGACTTCATGGGAATAAGTCCCTAAGGAACACTACACCTGGTAGCCCATATACGACTGGGTTCAAGATCAGGGATGTGCACCAACAATTATTCTGGAAGAACTCTGCTGAGCAGCACACCAAAGCACACAGAAAATGATGCAAAAAATGAAGATGCACAGATGAACATTTTTTCTGCTTTCACACTTTAAAGTTGGACCTCAAACTTTTCACCAGCTCTTTTAGAATTTGTTGAAAAACACAGGACCAAATTTTTCCCTATCAGCATAACATGCTATCCAAACTGCTTCTGTTAAACTACTTTGTAAAAACGCTGAGAGGAAAAAATGTACCAAAAATAAATTCCACATTCAAACAACACAATTTTAATTAAATTAGCTTAAATCTATGGTACAGTATGAATGAAAAACTTCCATTCCTTCTCAGTCAGACATGAGAAGGCACTCTTACTCCCCAGTCCCCTGACAGGTCTTTGCCTTTCTGTTGGGGCTCTGACTTCCACTATCTCCTAGACTTTGAGAACTGCAAAATTAGAAATCATTGTGTTGACAAAGGCATGCTCCTCATCAGTTCTATTCCACCTTGTAATCTCTGGTTTGGGGAAGCCATAAAAATATATAATTTCAAAATTTTAAAAATGGTAAAATTAAAAACAGATTTGTTTTATTATGTAACTGCTTGGTTTCAGTTACATTTCATAAACAAAAATGAGATATTTTATGAAAAATGGGGTTTTCCAGAGTCCATCTTTTCCAGTGATGGACTTCAAATTTCTGGGAAATTTTAAACAAACTTCATTTTTTTAATAAACTTCTCTCTGCTCTCCTTTTCCTCTCCACTGCCTTTTCTTCACTTTTGCAATACTATCTGTATAGCAGATTGTTGGTTTAATATAATTGTAAAGGAATCACCTGAGCTGAACATAAATGTTGTAAATTCCCCTCCCATATCACATTCAAGCTTCTGTCAGTTTGGACTAGCTCTACTGAGCAATAACGTGATAGGAGTAGCTGAACTACAACGTAAGACTGGAAACCACACCTTTGTTTTGAATGAAAATTTGTTTTGTTGAACTGCTCTCAGTTCAGTGATTTTTTGGGGGTTGTTTTTGGTTTTCAGATGAAGTATAGCATACACTGGTATAGTAAGTAAAGTGGCAAACAAATTCTAAAATATTCTGGAAAGCTGATTAGAGTACCATCTGTGCATGTTTATGCAGTGTTTCCAACAATGCATCTCCATCAAAAGACTAATTTTTCTTTTTTCTAAAGCAGCTTTGTTTATCACTTAGTGTCTGATTCTGAAGGATGATGAGATCTCCCAAGCTCCATTAGCTCTTCCAAAACTGACTTATTAAAAAAGATAGGTATTGTTTCATGGCATTTGCTTCACTGTTCCAAATTTAGCAAAATAATGCTTAAAAGCATTTCTAGATCAGATAATTTAGCATGCCCATGCTCATTGTCTTGCTCTCTATCTCTCTGTGTCTGTGTCAAATGATGTCCATAAGCATTTACATATTTCAGATGCATATTCTGCCTCAAAACTCCAGAGCAGGGGAATAAACAGAAAATGAATTCAAATATGTCCAGTACAGTCTGAATTTTTTTTGTCTTTGAGAAGAGAGAGCTTATTTATATCAACATATTTCAATTAGTTTCAATAACTTCAGAAAATTAATACCACTGCCCAAATTGTTTCTTAAGATTTGACTGAAGTTTGGACTTCAGTCCAAATACATAGCAGACTAAAAATACCACTTTTCAACAACATATCTGAGGATTTCCTTTCTTTCCAAATCTGATTATATGCAAAGGAAATAGTTAATCTTTTCTTTTTCTCTATGTAAAGAAGTATTGTTGAGATGAGCAAAAGGCTCCTCATACTTAAGTAATCTAAGATTTTGTTCTACTTTAGACTTGAAAGACTGGGAATTGAATAGCTAAATCCTGTGGAACTCAGTAGAAATGTAGGCATGAACATCAAAGAACAGTAGATGAATTTTCATATAGGTTTTATTCTGATTTTTAATGTGACTGAGACCAGTTTATAGCCTTGAATTTAAATGATTGGGTTTTAAATGTCAGGTTTTAAACCTGACACATTTTTTCCTTTTCTGCCTTTGCTGCGGGTAACCCCAGAAGTATTATCTTAAATTATACTGGCTTTTTTTCCATGTTTTTTAATTTGGTTTTGACAATTTCTCTGTAAGATTAACTTACTGTTGTTGTTGCCTTGTTTTGAGAATGCAGTTGTAAAGATTTTACTCTTTTCAGTTTCTCAGATTGATTTTGTATGGAATTACGCCGAAATATATGTGCCACCTTCTACGGAAGAAGCAGAAAAGGCAAATTCAAATGTTTAGATGTAGTTCCATCAAAATCAGCTGTGCTCTTTTGGCACAGCTGAATACACCAAGAAGGGTGTTCAACTTGTAACTTTAATCTCTCTTGTTGGTTCAAAAACGTTGATTCGCCAAACAAAAAATTTGTTTTGTGTACTGTCTGATAGCCAAAGAGCTTCTCTTTTTAAAGTACTACTTACTGTAGTTCAGAGGGAAGGATTTTTAATCAAAAGAGAGTTATACAGTTTGCATTGTTTATACAATAAACTTCACACTGAAGATATACTTTAATCTAATGTTTTAGTATTCTTTTTTAGAAATCGTGGCTTTATGTGGTAACCTTTTTGACCAATACATAGAGAGCTCGGGGTCTGAGGCAGAAAGGAGGCTGAATTACTTTCCCATTGAGGGACCCCCAGGTCCTGGAGTAGGAACTCATCTGTAAGGGAAGTTAGAGGGACAGTACAAGAAAGCTTTCACTGCAGTCTCTGATAGTGTGGGTTACTGTGTTCTGAATCACTGTCTCCAGGTCCATTAGTCTGGGATTTTTCAAGAGAATGTAATTAATTCTTTATCTTCTCGTCTTAAATGAAAGAATGAAAATGTAGGATGCTAAAATGTTCCAAAAGCCAGAAGCTTTTTATATTAAGAAAGTGGATTATGGTTCAGGAGAGATCTGTGGTTGCTTTTTGAGGCAGGGCTGATCAGAACCTTTTCTCCTCTAACTCTGTGTTGTCGTCATCTCTGGGTTGTTTTTTTTTGTTGCCACAGGACGGCACATATGGTATGGATTGTGCTGAACGCTGTGACTGCAGCCATGCGGATGGTTGCCATCCCACCACGGGTTACTGTCGCTGTCTACCGGGATGGTCAGGTACAAAAGAGACTGTCATGAAAGACCATGAGAGTTTCCACTATGGTGGCACTTGGTCTTGCCTTTTGGTTTTGTGGGTAGAGGAGGAGTATGTGGGGTTGAAAGGAGAAAAGGGCCAGTTCTGTGGCTGCTGTGTCCTTCTGTGATTCACAGGCACGGAAACTTTGTTGAGCATGGTATCCACAGAAAACTGAGAATAGAAGGGGAAATCTTAAAACTTGGATGCCTCCACAGTATGATTCCTTATGAAAGTGGTGAATAATTATAAATATTCGAGGTTGTACTGACAGCTTTGGTAGGTAAAGTGCCACATCCAGGAACTCGGAAGGCTTTGCTCAGGCAGCCAAAAAGAAGATAAATCATGCAGAAGTTGTGCTGCCATTTGAGTTTCTCAAACTATTGAAAAAATTGTCTCTGCACGTATTTTGTTCTGTATGAAAATTGTTGCACTTTTTTCACAAAGTTTCTCCAGCACTTTCATTGTAGTTTTAAGAACTACATATATTTAATTACTCATCAAAACTTGTGTTTGACGCTGTTGTTGCACTTTCTTGTTTGTGGAAGGTAAGATTTTTTGAAAACATGATGAAACTATGCAGAAGGGCAAGCTATCATGAAATGTTTCCTTTAACTCTAGGAGGTAGTTTTAGTTCTCACATAGATTTTTCAGCTCTATGTGTTGGGAAAACTCTTCCATCTTCAATAAAGATTAATTGACACTGTAAGTTTGCACCTCTCGGAGTCTTCTGGACTTTGTGTCACTGTGATACTCTAGTGCTTCAAAGGTCAGATTTCATGTTACCCGTCTGTATGGACTCCTTCCATTTAATTATGAGAAGTCAGCATGAAAAACACACTTTAAATGAAAAAACATGTTTCTGCCATGAAAAGAAAGGAGGGTTTTTTGTGGTTTCAGATATAACCTAGTATTATTTGTTATTTATTATCCACTCACTCATTTATAAGTTAATATTTTTCATAATTGACTTGCAGTTTCATTATATAATTGTTTTCTTTTTCCTCTGGTGCTTCCAGACATAGTAGATGGAGGTGAGCAGACAACCTGCAGCAAGTCCCTTATTTGACAAGTTTAGAAAATCATGGTGCTCACAAAAGTTTGTGTAGAGCTTGTGACTTCCTCAGATACAGTCTTTACTGAGTTTTTTTCCCAAACTTTGATTTTTTATATGCTTTTTTTTTTCTAGCTCTGTAGATGGATCACAGACATTTTGTTCAAAGTACATAATACTCTGTTTCTGCAGTTCAGGTTGATTAGTCGTAGCTGATCACAGGTGTTTTTTCTATTTCCTGTTCAGGTGAACATGACTTTTATGATTATTGGGGGGTAGGAAGTCAAAATCTGTAGGGGATACAGAAATGGCCAGGAAGGACTCCTGCTTTGCTTTGGAAGACCAAACCCATTTCTTATTTGTGCAATTTGTCTATATATTAAGCTTCTGCCAAGTTCTTTGAGAAGGCCTGTCTCACTGTTGGGTCTCCCTGTTGTCACCCTTTTCAGTGTGAAAGAGAGACTTCCAGAGCCAGCACTCACCTAACTGAGCCAAGAGTTTGTTGGTTTTATTCTCTTCCCACAAGCTGCAGTGTGACTTACCATCAGCCACTCAGATACCTCTGGGAAATGACTACCACAAGAGTGCAAAAATAATAAAAGTTATTTGAGTGAATTACAAAAAAAATACTACTAGCATTATGCCATCTATTACTATTTTGTGACACACCACTTTGTGTGTACTTTGTTACGATGTAAATGGCCTTTGATGACTGTTCTTACTTTCAGGCAGTTTCATGTAATTCTGTGTGTGTGTTTGGACACACTTTCTCAAACTTATATTTGGATCTGCTCAAAATATGATTTCTTAAATTAATAAATGTATTAAGCAAAGAATACTCACATTAAAAACATGTGGACAGTTGCTGATCTTGAGCAGCCATGGTGTAGGCAGTTAGAGCTGTTCACAAGTTCCAGATGTACTGCTCAAAATACATCTCATGAGTTTTGTAAAAGTGAGACAAATCATCAGAGACCAAAAGTATGTAAATGAATGAAGCCAGATTAATATAGGTAGTTTTGAAAGGCCGTACTAAAAATCTAGCAACTTTTTATAACAGGTTATAAAAATTACATAGTGTGATATAACTAACATGGGATGTGACAAAGGCTTCAAGCATAGCACAAACCTTGACTGTGCTTGAACTCAGGTTTTGAAAAGGAGAATATATTTTTGCCTTCAGTGAAATCTTATTTCATTTTCATATTTAGAAAGGAAAAAGTTTTCACTAGAAAAAGACTTCATGCATGATCATAGATAAAATTGCATATCCATCCCTGGATGATGTCATTGCAACAGCGTGTATAACAGACTAGTTTCAACATGTTGGTGATGTCTAGACACACAGTGTAACACAAACAGCATAGTTTGCTTTATAGTCAGTGTCTGGAAAAATCCTCCTCCCACACTTCACATGTCAGAGCAATAGCCATGAGGAATCTGGTCTTTGTGTAGATACTTATATTTAGAATGATTAAAAAAAGGAGAGAATACTTTAGAAACAGGTTCTCAAATAGCTGTACTGTAGTGTTAGATTGCAGAGATAAGATTAGATTGTAGGATTAAGAAGGGAGGTTGTATACATATTTGTATGCATAATAGGTGGAGAAGCAGATGGAGGATTTGTGAAAATATAGGAAGGTACTAAAATGCAACAAATTATGTTAGAGTAGCTTAGATTTTTTTCTGTTAGATTTGTTAAAGTAACCATCAGATTTACTTGGTTTTGGTGGTCAGTATCACCTACCAAAAAAACCAAGGAGAGGGAGAAACTGATTTTGGACCAGTCGAATGCTTATCTAACCCAAATGAAGGATTTAGTTCTTTAAAAAACACTGGGAGGGTAGTGTTAAAAAATAAATACATTTGAAGAAGCTTAAAAATGTGAACTTGTGAGTCTTTTTTCTTTTTCAGCAAGAATAAATTGATGAATCCAAGGTGAACTTCCCAAAATGTTTTTATGCCACCAAAATTATATAAAGTTTCCAAAAAGATATTTTAAATGTAATATTTTTCTCAGCCCTGTGAACAGAGCAGTTGTCTACACTTTCCCGAGGGAATTTCATCAGAGGGAATAGTTTATATAACTTTGCAGAAATAAATGAAGGGTGGAAGATTTTTCCCTTGCTGGATGACACAGTTGTACCATAATGCTGGAGAGCAGCAAACACGCTGCGTGGGGAGGACGGGGGGGTCACTGGCCTGGTACAGTGCATGTTTCCTCGGGCAGTGCGGGTACTCCAAGCTGCTGAAGTGGGCACAAGTGCTATTGTTGTATACCAAAAGACAGCCTAGCTAACATGCTACCCTTTGCTTTAGCCTCAAGATATAGCTGCAGCTGATCATTGGGTCAACAATAAGATGCTATATAGTTTAGGTTTTTAAAGTAGTTTTTTCTTTATTTTTGAACATGCCCAATGTATTATCTTTTGCTTCTGATGTCCTAGTTATGAACGAAAGCGTAAGTTCAGTTATCAATTATCGCGTGTTCATGAGCTGTTATAAAACTCAAGAAATAATTAAAATTTGTTTTAATTAGGTTCTGTTTTAATTTAGGGTTTCTGTTTTTAATTTAGATTCTGTTGCCTAGGAGGATACTTAGATTTTTTCATCCTAAACAAAAGTGACTTTGTTTATAGGATTCCTGTTAGAAATCCTACCCTCTCTGTAGTTTACATCAAGTCCTCCCTATACAGCAGCTTAGTTCTGCTTAGAAAAGCAAGAGTTAAGGGTGATGGTTTTTTCCTGGCAATCTGACCATTCCATCACGTTCCAGGAGCCACATGACAGGATGGCAAAGATGAGAAACATCCGCCCATGCAGAGGATGATGTCTGCCCCAAACGCTCTCATTCCTTGACATTTTCACTCTATCTTATAAATAACTTTTCATTTAGAGGGAGCGCAATAGCTAGACAGTGGAAAAGAGTAAGAACCATTAAAATAGAAAGCAGAAGAAAGACGCAGAAAATGTACTCCCCCAACAGGTAATGATAATTAATTCTACTAATAATTTATACCAAAACTTCAAGTTAACTTCCATTAAAGAGCCACCTCTACCGCTTTTCTCAAGGACCATAATCCAGCAAGCACCACGGTAACTGTTAATTTCATCCCTTAATCTTATCTGTTCTGCAAGCAGCTGTCAAAATACATTTTTTCCAAATTGCCTAAAAGATTAGAGAATTCATATTCTTGCAAACTGAGGTTTTGCATTGAAGTATTGTAAAAAGGGCAAAGGTTTTTCTCCAGACAGTTTTTTTGTTACTATATTACAGTAATGTGGGAGTTACCGATAACACGTTACTGTTGTGCTTTCTTGGGTGCAGTTCTGCTGGACCTTTCTGTTTGTGAAGAAATGTCATGTCATACTGATATGACATTTGTTACTTTGAAAATCAATTTAAAGGTTGTGCGGTGCCAGGAATTATGAAATACCACTCGTCTGCTATCTGTACCAAAACAATAGCATTGGTTTATGGAAAAGACAGATGCAGTAATATCAGCCTATGTTTTACCAGTGTGCATAGTATTAGTCCATATGGTAAAGCAGATAGGGTGTTGGTGACTTTTTGCTGTGCAGAACACCTGCTGATGCTAGTCAGATTGCCCATCACCAGATGTGTTGTTTCTGTGAGGAAGTGCTGTGTCTTTCCATGTGCTCCTGACATTATTTCTAAGAGGCACATTTGTTGCTGGATTATAACAGGGAGGACTGTCATCTGACACCTTCCCCACTGATGCAAATAACCAGGTCCCCTGGGAAGCACAAACTAGAACTCTCCCTTGCTCCTTAGCTTTTAATGTGTATGCATTTTTTTTCCACTCCTACATAGAAGATGAAAGACCTAAAAGAGTACTGTCATGGGTCTCCCTCACCTTAAGACCAAGAAATGAACTGCTGGAACAGTATGTGTGTTGCTGGTACTCTGGTGCACCCAAGCTGAGAATCTCTTGCAAGAACCTGGATTTCCCTGCACCTTGGCTGATTTCCCCTGGCCTCCTGAAGCACAAGGTCCCATTGCGATGAAAATTCAGTGTGCCGCAAAATGAAACCATATGTGGGCACTGTGTCATGATAAACCTCATACCTATGTTCCAAACAAAGGAGACGAATTCTTCAGTAAGAGGGTTGGCCTACCCTGCATCTGGACTTCACTGTGTCTGTATCTCTATTACCTATGCATTGTGGTGGATCTTTATGTGGAAGAAATACCACTCTTAGAAGAAGAACTTTAAAATCAGCAGATTAAGTACATTTTTTTCCTACCTATCAAGAAAGTAAGAAAAGGAGAAGTATTAGTTTCTTGTGGCTATCTAAAATGTGGTAGAGATAAAGAAGAGCACCACTGGAGTGGATGACAGCATGTAGCAACAGTGGCCTTCAGAAAGATATTGGGATATCTCAAAAGTGATTCTTCCACTAAAGTTTGCAGATACTGATGTTTGCCTTCAAACTGATACAGCACTGTTTTTGTTGATAAGCTTTTGTAGCTGGCTTCCTACTAAAACTCACAGGCACAAACTCTCCTGCTGCTGCAGTGTAGAAGCAGCAGTCTGAACTTATAGCGAAAAATCTTTGATTCTTTCATTAGCTCCTTAATTTGAGACACTTTTATTTAGTCTTCTGGCTATCTTCAGCTAGAGAGCAAGGTAAATTCCCTTAAAGACAATGAGGGTACTTCTAAATAGTGCCTATGAAGTTTTTCACCAATTCCCTGTACTGTTTCTCCCTTTTCTTTGGGCTACTCATTTGACAGAGAAGTAGGGAAGCAATTGTCACCATCAGAAGTCTCAGCTTCCTTCAACAGAAGTGATCTAGCATTTGTTTCTCTCGAACATGAAGGGTGAGATCTTGGACTGTAATGGAAATATATCATTAGCTCTAATGACAGCAAGACTTCCCCAAGTTTTGAGGGCTTGATCCTTTTTTTGTTTAGGTTGTGTACATCCAGTTTAGCTCTGACAGATGGGAAGTACACCAACATACAAATAGGTTTTAATTCTGAGAGCCTATACTGGAAAGTTCCATGTGTTGTGAAGATCGATTGTATAGCCAACACATGTTCTTTATGAAAAAAAAAAAAAATCTTTTTAAAGTTTGGATAACTTTTTATCAGACTAATGGAAACATAATAAGCTGGAAAATAGCACTTAGTCCAATAATAAATTTGCCTGGGAAGATCGTAAGAAATAATTAGTATATTTTTTCCCCTTCGAGTGCTAAAACAAATTAGCTCTCCATTGATCTGACTTGGATGGATCATTAAATCTCAACTTAAAAATATAGCATAGGGAGTGTGTAAACACTCTGTTAACATGACTGCAGAAACACTGGTATCCCAAAAGAATTATTTACTTCATTCATGCAATTACGAATGCTGGGGGAATGCTGATTTAGATGTGAGGCCCCCAGCATAAAGCACTGGGCATTAAATGCATGAGCATTTCTTCAGAGCAGCTTAGCTGAAGTTTATCATGACCATTCAGCTATTGCCTAGCAACTTGTGAAGGCCATCAAAGAGCTCTTTGTCCATAGCTCTGGCAAAAACATTTCCTCGCAGATATCCTTATCAGTATCAAAATCAACATGAAAACTTATCAAAAGCAATTTTATTGCATAAGAGATTAATACTCACTTGAAATTGTGGCAATCATAAGCCAGTACACTGTTGATATTGTTGTAAAAGCTGAGTCTAATCTTGCTTTGTAAGTTCTAGTAAAAAAATGTTTCTTTTTCCTCACTAATGTCTAGCTTTTCTTTAAAAGTGTAGCTTTCTTGGCTGAAATTTCATATAAAGCATCCAAGTCTGGAAAATTCTTTTTTGATTTTTTAATCCTTTTAATATTTCGAACCTATTCTTTCTCAAAAGCACACATATTTTATTTTTACAGCCATAAGATGTGAAACTCAGTTTCTCATTTTTACGTGCTGTGTGAACTTACCTAAATAACAGTGAGCGAGTGATATTTAAAACTATTTGTATAAGTAGAGATGCATTAAATCACTAAATGAATTAGTATTTCTGCTTTGCTACATTCATTCTTGACACACACAGGAGTGAAATTGATTTTGCTTATGATCAATAGTGAATATAATAAAATTACAGAAGTAATATTCAGCACTCTTTCAGTATGTTATATTGTCATTATTCAGTGATATGTAGGAGACACTGTTTCTTTGCTAAGTAGAGGGGTATCATTCTTCACCTGACTACCTCCTCTCATAAGGGGTGAAAGTGGGAAAGAAAAGGTAATTTTTTGTTTCCCTAATGGATAATTTTCCCTGATGTTACTGGAGGAACTTTTTAATTTTTAATGGTAGTTGTTGGCTCTTTTAAGTATCGTGGCTCTGTGCAGCATGGGGACCATTGTCTTTTCTATCCCAGTGTGCCCAGTATCACCCTTTGACACCATGCTGTCATAAAGCATCCTCTGTGCACAGATCAAGACGATATAATTGAGCCTGGTGTTATTGTATGTCACTGGTCTACATAATCTCAGATAATGCACTATGGTAACTCTTGGCAACCGCTGACTTGTTAATAGTGACCATTGTATACTGAACACCACTGAAACCCATTAAGACCCCGTGAAAAATGTTTTTTTCTCTAGCAGGGTTCACTGTGTGAAGCTATGTGCGATATGACAGACAACACTCACGTGAAGAGAATGCCAGGCTCCATTCTGAAATGCTCTGCATGTGTCTGCTTGTGCTTTCACAGACTTATAAACCCGAGTCCTCCAATTTGTGGACTTCAAGCAGAGCAATCTTATGTATCTGAAAGAAGTGGTCTTGTTTCTGAAAAAAATGCTGTGATCTCATCCTGCTTATGTGCATCAGCATCTCTCAAAATCAAACCACTCTCTTTTATCTATTTATCCACAAATAGGGAGTTAATGAAAAAGTTGACCCAGGCTACTGAGAAGCAAGTCCACACTGCTTCACAAATGTAGATGAAGATAGGAGAATGACATTGCCTATGCAGGCAAAAATGAAAAAGTAATTATATAAGAAGCCTTTCATTTCCTGACAATAAATTTGTTTTAGGTCAGTATTAACCAGAAATCATTGTACAATTAGGGCTTTTAGGTGGCCTGTGTACTGCCTGCTGCTGGTTAGCATCTGGATTCTAAAAGGCTGGCGTTAGTTGGTGAAATCTGTTGAACCACATATTTGATTATTCAATCTGTTGATTGCTTTGCAGAGAAACAAACAATTTGAGAGTCTGGAGTTTCACCTTTCCTCTAATTAGAGAGTTACTATTTGGGTATAGGCAGCTTTACAAGGTACATGCTGTGGGGGTAGAAGAATCACCTCTGAGTATGGTCTATCAGTAAACTGTAATTATTTTTCAGTGTTGTTACAAACAGTAGGTTTTGCCCTTCGAAGTTAAAAGATGTTTTTCTTGTCACATGTGAAACTGTTTTGCTTTTTTAGGACTCTGGCAGCCAGTGAACCTGTGGCATATTTTTCTGGAAATACTTACAAAGCAAGACATGCTTGTGGTTGGATTCAGTCCACTTTTCCTTTAGCGAAGGGCTTCATTCAGTAGAGGCGCTACAATAATACTTAATTGTTAATGCAAAGTACTGTAGACACAATACGGTCTGAGTTCCACAGTGGTGCCTGCTGGCATTTAGCACGCAGCGTGCTTTTTAAAAGCAGATAGTGGAAAAAACAAACAGGAAAGTTAAATTTAATGTTACTGCATTGCAAAGAAAAAAAGCCATCCTGTGATTGGATGACTATAATTAGGGTTTTTTTATTATGATTTATATATAGGGGTTCAGGTTGTGGCCATTTTGTAATCAATTTTATGCCAAAAATGGTTAGACAAAGCCCTGACTGACCAGCATCTTTAACACTGTTGCAGCTAAGCATTTTGGAATGCTCACATGGTGTGTTTGGAAACCCTTTGTGTGTGCTACATTTTTCCATTTGGTATGAGGCTTAACAGTAATCAGCTCACCACTAATTAGAAATCATTCTGTGTCCTGCACCCTATTATTACACAAAATTATGTCAGACCTTAAGAATTTTTACATTCAGAAGGAAAAGTTTCTGCAATACATTTTGTCATGAATTTCCCTAACATAAAATTTGAAAATAAGCTTTTGCTGTTTTGAAACAGCCATTATGGAGGAAACAAAAGCCATTATTTTGCTGTATTTGCATTACTTTCTACTTTTAATTCTCTTTATTGATACCAGTGGTGAAAGTGAGAGGAATAAAAGACCTTTTTAAATTTTTATATGTGTAAAGGTCTTGGAAAATTATGGAACTCTTTATAATATTGAGCAGTTTGCATTCATCTTTGTAGATCTTAAAGTATTGGCAGGCAGGAAGCCTGGAGGTAGCATCCCATGGAGCTCTTATGTTCCATGTAAATCTGCAGAAGTGCTTTCCTGTTAGAGAACTCAGGATTAGCCCTTATGTACCTCTTGTCGAAACTGGAATACAAAAGAAATATGCTTTTCTGGGGAAAGGCAGGAGCAGAGATGCACATTTACCTTGTTCTTGTTCTATTTTCTTGATGTTAGTGATATTTTCATAAACAGGTTTTGTGTGCTGTGTTTTAAAAATGAGTCCTTTGAGGACCAAAGGTTTAAATTAACTACACATAAGAATTCTTTACAAAGCCTGACAGTTTTATATCTATGGTTGCAGGCATTCACTGTGACAGCGTGTGTGCTGAGGGACAGTGGGGTCCAAATTGCTCGTTGTCATGTTACTGCAAAAATGGAGCATCCTGCTCTCCAGATGACGGAATCTGTGAGTGTGCACCAGGATACAGAGGCACCACTTGCCAGAGAAGTAAGGACAAAATAAATGCTTGAAAATCTCTGTCTTACTTGGAAGACATGGTATATTACCATAATGCTTTGTTAATAGTAGCATGAAGTACTATGAAACACTTCTTGATTGGACATTTTGTCAAAATGTATGAATATACAGAAATAAGTGTTATCTGAAATCAATAAATGTTTCTAACTAGTAGTGCTCTTCTTGTTGTGGTACAACTTTACTGTTATTTACTGTCTGTGCTGTGACATTGTTATGCACATGACTTTCTAAGAAACAAATTTAGTAGGGGATTCCATTCTAAACGCAAGCATTTCCAAATGTGGTTGATGAGCATTAATTTTGTAATACATATTTTGGTGGGTAAATAAAACATGCATGAGTTTCAGAAGCTAGAAGCATTAGCTTCCCATTGAGTCTGGTAGGAATCATTGGCTTAATTATTGCTTGTTTTTAACATTATTTTGAAGTAGCAAAAAATGGCCAGTGGGACCAGGCCTGACAGTAAGTAGAGGATATCATAGGTACCCATAGTTGCATTTGAAAAATTCATCTCTGTAAAACTTAAATGTTACAAGAAGAGAGATACAGATGAACCTGAGGCAAATCATCAGAGACAGGGAGGCAAAAATAAGATGATGTGCAAAATATCTACCCTCCCAAGAAGATTTGTCACAGTTTGCCAGCAGTCTAGCTGTCTTCAGTTTGAATTGCTGAAGCTGTCTGGGAGAGGTGTTCAGAGAAGAGTGCAGTGAGTCCTCTGCACTTGGAGGGTGGCCCTGTTTTCAGAAGAGGTCTCCCAGAAACAGGGTCAAGAAGCAGTGGGAGTAATGTGGAGATGCTACTGGGTCCTCCAAAAGAGGCTTAAAAGGCAGGATGCGACATGAAATGATTACTAGAAGGTGGAAGCAGAACCAAAGGAGGATGAAGTCCTAACAGTCCAGGAATGGCAAGATTTCAAGCTGGAGAATGTAATTTCCTATGGCACTACAAAATCCCGTATGAGCATGGCAGTAGTATTCCTTAAGCATTTCTAACTAAGTGCAGTAATTATTCTCACTATCTAATCTCTAAAGGCCTTGCAGTTTATCAGTTAATTCAAAGGCAGACTAAATGTAACACTACATGTAAAAATGTTCCCTGTGTTTTGGAACTGTGCCTATAACCTGGACAAGAGGCTTCCAGTCCGGTGGCTCTCAGAGCCCCTCTCGATGCACAGTCTGGAGGCCGGGAAGACAAAAGTCATATGAATAATTTGGATCCCAGTCAGAAAGTGCCTTTTCAGTAAACAGGAAGACCTTTTGGCACTGTTTCACTTGGAAAAGTTAATCTCTCTAGAGAGATCTGGCCACATAACTTGTATCAAGTGTATAATTAAAAGACTGAATCTTGAATGAAATTAAAATATTGAAAAGATTCCAAGTTAGTTTTCATCAGTGCTAATTGCTGCTGTGCAACAGGTATTTCTCTTGATGCATTACCTAATATTCTAATTTATCAGGAAATAAATGCCAAAGGGGATTAGAGCAACAAAGAAGGACACTTTATGCGACAGCCTTTTTTTTTTTTTTTCCTTTTTATTTCCTTTTTTTTGAGAAACTAGTGCCTTTAGCATAAGAATTAAGTGGATGACTCTGTATTTCTGGTCTCAGGTTCCCTAAAAGTTAGGTGATGCATAGCCATCTGTACCAAGTAATGAGTACAGTGAGCACCTAAATGAAAGGATGACTGGAAAACATTTGTACATTTTTCTCAGTGAAGTAATGGCTATTCATATTTCAAGTTAGGAAACACATAAGAAGTCAAGGTCTAAGATGACCCTACTCATCTACAGATAAAATGGTCCACTCTATTTTTTTTAATTATTTTTCTTCAAATGTATGTAGGCATTTCAAACATAACCTAAGTACAGTGTTGCCTGACAAATAATAGATTGTCAACTAAGTCATTACTAACTAGAATATAGTAAACCCTTGAGGAAGACAAGCAAATCTCCCTTCGTGAGTGTAAAGCATTGAACTGTATGAATAATAACAACCACCATTGTAACTCTTGTGTATTTAGAAAGAAGAGCTAATTCAAAGTCAGGAACAAGTGCACTGAAGAGTAGTTCACGGCTGTAGAGAAAATGCAGGAAGCAATGACAATTTGTTCTTTCTGATTCCAGTTTGTTCCCCTGGGTTTTATGGACACCGCTGCAGCCAGACATGCCCCCAGTGTGTACACAGCAGTGGTCCCTGCCACCATATTACTGGGTTATGTGACTGCTTACCTGGATTTACAGGAGCCCTCTGTAATGAAGGTACAAGTTGTAATAAAAACTCTATAGGATGCAGAGACCAAGCACTGTAATAATTTTCATTCCATCACTTGGAAACTATAAAACCAAGAATAGTTTCTGTTGTAGTATGTGCAGTTTACAAATTAGGAATCTTAAGCAGGTTTAAGCTGTTTAAACATTTGATCATTAAGTATGAAACCCACTGTATTCTTATTTGTATAATGAGTATATATAATGGGCTTACCAGAATTTATAATGCCTTTAGCATTATACTAAGCAATATGTTTCTTGATCCAAATATTAGTTGCTTTCTCTTGAAATAAAGAAAATAAAATCTTGTTCTGATTACTAAAGAGTTCTAATTCTGACAACTTGTTTTCAGTATGTCCCAGTGGCAGATTTGGCAAGAACTGCATTGGAATATGCACCTGCACCAATAATGGAACTTGTAATCCTATTGATAGATCCTGTCAGTGTTACCCTGGCTGGATTGGAAGTGACTGCTCTCAGCGTAAGTATCAGCTTTTTTTCCTTTATTTTTAAAACAACTAACCAGGGTTCAGCTATTTAAATTCTCTACTTTTTGGTAAAGAAACACTGTCTCAATCAGAAATGAGGACTTCTTGGTATATAATGAAGAGATGCTAAATTTTCATCAGCACTATCAGAGACACATTTGCACTATGATTTTTCTAATAAGTGGACTGGAGCATATGATAGGAGGAATCAATTTTCAAGTCTTCCACTTCCCAAAGAAGAGTTGTAGAGAAGCTGGATCAGACTTTTCAGAAGTGCACTGTGAAAAGGCAAGAGGCAATGCTCACAGGTTGCAGCAAGGGTGACTTTTACTAGATACAAGGAAAAAAAACCTTATTGTGAGAGTGGTCATGCACAGCAACTGTCCAGAGAGGCTCTGAAGTCTCCAGTCTGGAAGAGGTTGTGAGATTATCATCACTGAAGATTCTGTGAGTAGGATGTGGGACTAGGTGATGCTAGAGGTCTCTGCCAGCATGAAAAAGTCTGTGACTTGATGAATCTTGCACTGCAGAGAGGGTTCTTGACCTGTTTGCTTGTCTGTAATTATTTAGTCATATCACAGTAGTGTGAGCATCCCAGGGCTTGTATCCTCAGGACAGTCTTATGAATAACAGAGGTGTTATTTTAAAAATAAGGAGCTGAGGCACTGAAAGACAGGGTGATTTTTCTTGCTACAGTTGCAGAGAGAGCTACTGGCAAGGCTCAGAACAAAGCCAAGATTTTCTCAGACACAAGTTAGTGCTCTGGCTGCAAGGTCATCCTTATTCTTGTTAAACATTCGAACGTTTTGTTAAAAATTTTTTCACTATGCCTTTTTCCAAGTGCTTATAACTTTTTGATTTTTCTCTTTTCTCCTTTTATGAATGTTCCACAGTTACACATTTTTAGTGTCATTCTACCTTGCTCGATGAGTTTTGTCTTGGTATGCTAAACTCAGTGAAGACTGTTACTGACTTAAAAAGGAGAAGGGCTAGGCCCTAATTTTATTATGTTTCAAGAAGTTATTTTATCAAATAATTAGGCATTCTCCATATGCTTTGGTGGGTCTACACAAATTACTAATGACAGGAAAGAAATATCTGAAGCAAAATTCTCTCAAGAAGCATATCCAGTTCCATAAGGTTCCAAAATCCACACAGGCTGAAACACATGCATGCCAAAATTTCAGTCAACCCATTTTTATGAATAAAAGAAGCTGTACCAGACCCTGATATGTCAAAATTCAAAAGACATTGTGCTGGGGTTTCCAGGGAAGTGCATTTCCTAATAACATGCCTCATTGGTTTATATAATTTACGGTTTGACTAGTCCAGGCTAACTCGCTCTGTATCAGTGTGATGTAACATCTGGTCAATTTGGAAAAAAAACGTTTGCTGGCTAAATTCTGTGAAGTGATTAGCATGCACAACTCAATATGATACCAAAATAAATCTTGGGCCTATTCCTGTGGAAGCCAGTAGCAACAAAGGTCCCTGTTTTTATGGTAAAATAAGTAGGTAGTTGGGAGAGTAGCAGAATAGGGGTATTTAGGAGGAGGAGGGACTTACTCACTGAATCAATAACAAGAAAATGGTGCCAGCAATATGAATGGAAGCATCTATTGAGGCTGTGCTCATGGACCGTAACAGAGGAAGTTTATTTGCTTTGTATAAAGGCCCTTCGTTCACATGGAAAATAATGATTCCATTAATTTCTTTTGGAACTAGCGACCTTTTTGAAACTTCTAACCTTTTGTCTGTTTGTGATTTACATTCCTTCTTAGTTGACCACTAATTTCAAACAGAAAACAATAATAAAAATCATTATAAGGCACAACTGAAGTGGAAACAACAAAAACAAACTTACTACTTTTTTTCCAATACAACGTAGTATTTTTCTTAGTGAAATGAAATTTGGGCAAAGATAACACTTTGCAAAAATACAGCCCACACATAGATGAGTCATTATGCAAACACTTAAAAGATTCAAGAGTTTTTACTGCTTTCACACAGGACTCTGGACAACCAAGTCAGTACACAACAATAAGGAGTTATCAGCCTTTTAAAACTTTCACAGGAATAAAGCTAAGGCTTCTGTGTCTGACCTGTTTCTTCTCTCCTATGAAACACTCATGTTTTACTTCCACAAAAATATTCTTAAAATTATGCATCTCCCCTAAAGAAACAAATAAAAACTTCAAGATGTGAATCCTAATCAACGGAAAGGGCCTATTCTTAGTGTACCCTCTGCACTTAGTGATATTCTGACATGAAGAAAATTATCTTTTGCTGTCTCTGAATAGTAATTAGCATTTTGGAACCGCTTCACTATTCTAATGGCAGCACATAGTATCAAATTCATTCACCATGACATTTTCAAAGCAGTCAGTAAAATTCCATCTCATAATGTGTCAACATGATTGTGAGTGAAAAATAAGTACTTGGTTTTTAGAAATATTATATTGATTAATGGACCCACGGAAGCAACTGAGTTAACTTGATTAAGGTACAGTCCTGATTATATGCACCATGTTTAGGCAATTGTGTAGAATCTAACAGTGGAAATACAAGAAGTAAGCTTATTATTGGGTCTAAAGCTATAGGCTATAAGATGTGTTTCAACGTTCTTTGTTCTCCTTCACTTTTGAGGCTTAAAAGGCCTATCCCCTTGACTGTGCTCAATTGAGCTGTTTGCAGATTAAAAAATAAATTAAGAAAGGAAACTTACATGGCTTTCTCTGTGAGAAAGCTGGTGTGAGTGTCCTAGTTACTGAGTATCAAGTGTGTATCACTGGTTTCTTTCACATATTTAATCTTTTTCAGCACTTCTTATCTAGAGTAAAATGGTTCCTTAGTTTAAAAAAAAAATCGGTGGCTATTTGCTCAGAATGGAGCAGCTCAAAAAATGCATTTAAAAGAAAAACAACAAACCCCAAACGAAGCAGTGCTCATATGTAAGCAGCTCTATTCATGGATATCAAGGATCTTTGTCATTTGAGATTAATTGCTCTGGGTTGTTTTAGCTTGCCCACCTTCCCACTGGGGACCAAACTGCATCCACACGTGCAACTGCCATAATGGAGCTTACTGCAGTGCCTACGATGGGGAGTGCAAATGTACCCCAGGATGGACTGGCCTTTACTGTACACAAAGTAAGTGACGTTTGTTATGCATTCTTAGTCTACAAATCAGTGACAGAATTTTCCTTCAGTATTTTCACACTTTAGTCATTGCTTTCTTCTCATACTGCTGAACCTTTTTTGATCCGGAAGATGCAACACATTACCTCCATGGTTGCAGGGGAGGACCCTGTATAAGCACTGGCAGAATGCTGGCCACTACATTCGGGCTCCTTCCTTCAGAGGAAAACAACTTTCAGCTGCAGACGGGCATCCCTGTGGAAGAGTCTGTGTGTGCACACGCAGAATGAATGACTCTGACATTCAGATGCTACCACTGCAGATGTGCGGTTATGGCTGCAGTCTGTAGCAGGGATAGTGTCAGCTCTGCAGGCATTCCCCACATAGTGGGATGATGGTGCCACCTAACTCTGAAACGTTCCCAAGAAGTACTCTAGCAGCAGGGACCCAAAAACAAAGATTGTAAGATAACACAGAGCTGACTGAAGCCATGGGAACAGCTTCTAGCTTAGCTGTGGCTGTGGTCTACTGAGGCACAGTCCCTGTCATCACTGCAAAGTGATCATACAGTACATCTTGTATTTGTTCCTGGGGGCAATTGCAACAACAGCTCTATCTCAGCACCTGTAATTCAAATACTGATATAGAAACTATTTTATTTGGAACTTAGAAACTTAACTTCACTAGACTGTAATGTTATAATTTGTTTTGGAATTTTCTTCATGTAATTAATACATTAATACTGATTTTTTTTTCCAAGAGCTTTTCTTTAAAATAAGAATAAAAGCAATGCAGTGACTGGGTGTAAGTATTTGGCACTCATTATATGCTGGGTAGGAGTTCATACAAAGTTTGAGAAATAAACATTTGTTAGAGATAGCTATTGATAAAGTTGGCTTCTTATCTTTATCATATTACAGCTTCAATTTGGTTTATCTTCAATCCAGGCATCCCCACTGCCTGTAACCTGGGCACAACCATTATCTTTGAACTCAAGAAAAATAAGACTGCTAACTGTGTTTTGCATTCAGTGTTTAAATATACGTTTTTCATAAAATCAGAACTCTCCTTTTTCAACTGAATAATGTCATAGTGGCAGGAAATAACAGATACATTATAGGACCATATGGATGCAGCTCTGGAAGACATTCACTATACTGGTTCAGCTGTCAGCTATCATGGTTATTTTGCTTCCTGCTGGTGAATAATGATCTCTTTGCGGTGATGTGTCTTCTTCATACTGAAATGGTATCTTTGTGAGGAGCTGAGATACAATATGTTATTATTTTTATTTTTTTTATGCTTCAGCATCAACTGTGCAGAAAATATGTCCAAAGGTTCATTCATCACTGAACAGACTCCCTGCTGTGGCTCACAAACTGCCCTCTTTCTCCTCCTTCAAATATCTTCTTAAATCCACTTCTTTGAGCAGCCCTTCTTGCTGCCTTCTTCTGAACATCTGCTATCCACACAATTTCCCAACCTCATTTTTATGTAGTTTTTGCCTAACGTGTATTTTAAACCAGTTATAGGGTAGGTCTTGATCTACTGTGTTTCTGGAATGCTGTGTTGAGTAGCCGGGCTACAGAAATGACTTCTCAATAACATACTTAAGCAGAATATTTGCATTTTATTTCTAGAGCAGTTGTTTCACTCCTTTTCCCCTCCCCCTCCTTGTATTGCAGGATGTCCCCTAGGGTTTTATGGGAAGGACTGTGCACTGATATGCCAATGTCAGAACGGAGCCGACTGCGACCACATCAGTGGGCAGTGCACCTGCCGCACAGGGTTCATGGGGAAGCACTGTGAGCAGAGTGAGTAGGGACGGAAATTGTTTGTGCCTGATAGCAAATACTAAACCCTGAGCCAACCCCCTGTTGTTCTGGCCAGTGTTGTGATACAACCTCTTGGCTTCATGGGGAATTTTGATGGGGAAAGAGCTTCAGGAGTTGGACCTAGGCTTTTTGCAAACAGATAGAAGCCTGCAGAATTAGATATTAAGACTGATTATGGTTGTGATGACAGTTTCTTTCAATTTGTAGCTATGTGTAAGAGACATTTGTACTACATTCTAGTTGCTTTGGACATAATGCTAAAAAAACCCCAACAACTCTGTCATGTAAAAGTAACAAATGAATCCAAGTAATTGTCATTAGCATAAATGAAATTAGTACAATGAAAACTATAGCTGAAAAACTAAAGATAAGAAGCACCACATCAGAAATAATCTTTGCAATGTGGTTTTACAATATAATTGGATTATAAAAGCATAATAAATGGCATTTTGTTTTCATATGCGTGCCCAAGAAAATCAAGAATAACACCACTGACATCAACGGTGCTATAACATTGTACAACATTAATAATAATCAGGCTCATAAGCACAGAACTCTTAGGCCAACCTTTGCTGACATTACAGAGCAGTGTTCCCACACCTCATGCATTACACTGCAGTGCAAAGCAATCCATTCAACCTACTATTGTGAAGGTTTGAACCTGTCTTTGACATCAGCATCGTGCAAAGGTCTTTGCTTTTGATGTGTGGAGGGCACTACACATTACTTATAACCAGAACTGATTTAGCTGCATCTGGATCTGAAGGGCTGTGCAGTGGCCAAGATAGTATGTGTCACACCTGGCAGCACTGTAACAGAAGGGAGTGGAGGTGACTGTCCGTATAGACACACTTTATTCCCTCAGCACTGGGTCTAGCCTCAGCTGCAATGGGAGTTATGTTTGTAAGGCTAATCAACATCTATGGTAGAACCACTAAAAATCTGGAAGTAGATTTTTTTTCCCTAAGAAAAATACAGTCACAACAAAATCTGAATGGTTTAGAGAAATATATTTATTTCAATGAAATAATAGCTGGAAACATGTAATTATTAGCTATTTAAATTTTCTTATTCTACTCTGATGATTTCAGAGTTTCACTTCAAAAGAGCAATAGAGTTTATGAAAAGATAAACTTTTTAAGAACCTCTCTTGATGTCATGATATCAAAAAATAATTTTGAATACTTTGGCAAATTTGTCTTTATTATTATATTTTATAGATGGTATATTTTATCCTATAATTTGATAAGAATGATTTAACAATATTAAATTAAATGTTTTGGTATTTCTGAATTTGAACACCACTTTTAAAAATTGAATTTTCATTCCAATTCAGATTTCAAAATGCCAAAATATATTATGTCAGGATGGTTTTTGCCCAGCCATTGACTTCAGTAGTTATAATCTTGTTTTACTGAATGTAACCGGGAGAAGAAGCAGCATGACATTCCAGTTGAGCCTGGATTTATCAAGACTGCAAGAACATTTCTCTGGCACCTATTGTGTTACATTATCTTCTAAATTATTCTACATTAGGGATACATAAAAGAAGAGTTAAGATTCTTTTTTAAAAGACAAAAAGAAAAACAAATCAATATAGTTAAAAAACTCCTGAGAGATTTCAGAAATTGAGTCTCCGAAGGTGAAGAAATAGAACACTTCTTCAAACCATCAGAACTACAACAATGTAACATGCCACACTAACAGAAGTGGCAGTATAAAGGAAATAATTTTATCAGTGCAGGATAATTCTCTACTGTGCTAATTACATGAGGTAGGACACACTTTGATTAGTAATTAATTATTGTATTCCAATCATTCTGGGAGAGAAAAAATCGTGTAAAACTCTTCCAATTAGCTTATTCTTCATAATTTAGCATTTTTGTCCTGTAGGTAGTTTCTCAATGTATACATTATAGTATCAAAGTATGCTATAAGCAGCCTAGGACCAGTTTTATTTTTATATAAATGTGTGATATGTATTAGACTCATTCTTATGGCCCTTATCTCTTGATCTTTTACCATGTCAGCACATCTGTCATATAACATGACACCAGCCAGATGTCTGGCTGCAGTCATATGACTACATGATTTTTCAAGCATTGGGTTCTGAGTAACCTGGGAGACCTGACATTCTTCACTGTCTTGTACCCTTTTATACTTTTTTGGGGTTTTTTTTTCCTTCCTAATTTCACTGCCTTAGTGGCAGCAATATTACAGGTAAAGGAAAATCACTTCTGAATACAATTTTCTTCTTTTCCTTCTCCTTTCCTGTGCCCACAAGCACAGAGTTCCTCTTAAAATCTTTGCCGGGAAGGTCTCCCACTAATAAGACATTGCCATCTGCTGGTCATGTACAAAACCGTATAGGGTTAGAAACAAATGATAATAGCACGTGTGGTGCTGTAGATCTGCAATACCAAAACATTTAAGGAGTACTGACTATGTCTGATTTTTATTTGCACTTTGTGCAGAATGTCCTCAAGGTACATATGGGTATGGATGCCGGCAGATATGTGACTGTCTGAACAACTCGACCTGTGACCACATCACGGGAACATGTTACTGCAGCCCAGGCTGGAAAGGGGCCAGGTGTGATCAAGGTAGAGCCTAGATGCAATAAAATTATTGTAATTGTTTTATACAAAACTCGGATTAACCTATTAAATACCATCTCTGTATCATTCATTAAGTAAATCTGATAAGTCATGTGTGTTTAAATAGTCTATTCTATTAAATTATGTATGTTCTGTAGATTTTGTGCCTCAGTGATAGTTTATTGGAGCAAAGCACTCAAGTGTAGATGACATGAAATGTTTTACAGTGCTGTGCTGTCCAAAGCTGCTGATAGAGCATGTGCTTTACCTGCTCTGTGCTTTTACCTAAAGAGTGTTCTTACTTTTTCAACTCCATGAAAATATCTCTTTCTGTGAAGACAACAAATGCTTTTCCTTAAGGCTAGGATTGTCTTCACATTGGTTTCTGACATAGTTCTATTTTGGTATTATTAAATACATTTAAATTAGCAGAAAGATTTAGAAGTGAAATACCGCCTTCTGCTCCTGACATATAAGCCTCTGAGTTTATGCTGCATGTTTTCATTTCTTCTTGTATTTCAGCTGGTGTAATTATAGTGGGAAACTTGAACAGTTTGAGCCGTACCAGTACTGCCATCCCTGCTGATTCTTACCAGATCGGGGCTATAGCAGGCATCATCATTCTTGTTCTGGTTGTCCTTTTCCTGCTAGTGCTGTTCATCATTTACAGACATAAGCAGAAAGGAAAAGAAACAAATATGCCCGCAGTGACCTATACCCCTGCTATGAGGGTCATCAATGCAGATTACACCATTTCAGGTAAGTCACATTTGGAACAGGTTTTTTTATCCGTCTCTTGACTTTGTGCTTTTTTAGCTGTGCTCTGAAGCGGTTCAGATCTGCCCCCATCGGGGCTTGAATGTGCATGTTTAACCTTTTCGCATTAGCAAGAGCTGCTGTGAGAAGGAACATATTCAATTTCAAAAAGAGTGTCTACAGTTCTGCCCTGGAAGCCTTCCTGGAAAGAGAGGCAGGGGAGGGTTTCCCTCTTTAGGAAGGGGAAGACTGAGACACTGCTCTCAACTGCCTGTCACAGGAGAGCAGCCCCTGACACCACCCTGACAGTGGTGTTGGTCAACTGGCACACAAGACCAGTGGGATCCGATGGTAGACTTGTGTGCTTGCCTTTCAGCTATCAGAGAGAGTTCACCCGAGTTCAGAGGATGCTGCCCCAGCACCTATAGCTGCTGAGTTTCTTCCGCATCATACTCTTTTACTCTCTGCCTTTCATACTACGAAGGTGGCTTACCCTGATAAAATGTGTTAATTGTAAGGAACAAGTGACCATATACCTCACTTTACTGTGCAACATTTTGCACCCTTAGATGTTTTTCTGCATTAAACAGGGGAAGTATGGACATTTCTGTTCCTCTGTACCTATTTTTAAGCAGAATTGGAAAGTGTGGCTAAATACGGTTTCTGCTGAGACTATATATTCAATGCCAACAGCTTGGCTTAGCTGTAGATAATCAGGATTTCACACTATCTGTGGCAAGATTCTGTAGAAAGGCAGATAGCAGAATGGCTCGAGTTTGAAACGAATGGAAGGAGCAATGCTCCTGAAACAAAACAGGAGTTTTTGACCTATGAAAGTGCACGTGAGTTGGGATACAATGGGTTCCTGAAACTTCAGTCAATGCTGTCTTTTGCACACAGCAGTTAAGGAAGGCAGCAGGTAAAGAAGCCATTAGAAACAGTTGTCAGAGTCAAGGAAGATGTTTCCGCAAAGGTGGTGGTGCTTTTGAAGCACCAGAAAATGTTGCTGTGAACTTGATGGTAAAAGTGTCTATAATTAAGGCAATGCTATGCCTGCAGAGGCAAAAGAGAGCAAGGGACCACAGGAGAAGGAGAGGTTAGCAAGTAACACTTGTGAATGCTCTTTGCTGAAAGTGAGGACGTGACTAGTCAGTTACTGCTCTGTATCTCCAATTTCTTCAAATGAGTGCAAGATTTTTAGATTTTTTTTCAAGAAACTCTAAATCAGATTCTGAAATCAGTATAGCACTGTCAAAAACATATCCTAAGAAAGAAATGCCATGTTATTTTGAGTTGTTCATTTTCATTTCCTTTTCTTTTCAGAAACCATCCCTCACAGTAACGGTGGAAATGCTAACAGTCACTATTTCTCTAACCCTAGTTATCATACTCTAACGCAATGCACTACCCCGCCTCATGTCAACAACATGGACAGACTGACCCTGGCAAAGGTAAAGCATAAAAATGTGGATGCTTCTATGTAAATTAGCCTTTGGTTTATTTTACTTTGTTCCCTAGTGTTTCAAATTTGGTTTATTTTTGCTTTCCCTGATTATCACCTGGAAATTCAGCAACTTCCCATCAGTTTCAGTTTCTTTTACCTATCTTTCTTTGAAATAGGCAAAAAACAATCAGCTGTTTGTGAACCTTAAAAATGTGGAGCCTGGAAAACGAGGCACCGTCATGGACTACACAGGAACACTGCCTGCAGACTGGAAACATGGTGGCTACCTCAATGAGCTTGGTAAGAAAACAAAAAAAAAATGGAGGAGAATGTGAATGTTATTCATTGTGTTTGGGATGGATTGGAAAGCGGGGATATTTTCCTGGCTCCCCACTCAGGGCAATGCCAGGCTTGTCAGGCTGTGTGTCAGATTCAGGGTTATGGGTTTCCCTTAAGGCAGTACACTCAGAGATAAAAAAGTGACTCCCTGTGAGGAACAGTGAATCAGTCTGATGCCCAGTGCAAAACATCATACACAAAATACCTCATATTATTTTTATAAAAATACTTGCTTACTAATTAGTTTCATAAAACAATGGCTATTGTACAATAAGGGTCTACGTTGGCAAAATTACATATTCTTATTAAATAAATTACAGGTTGCATATATCCTTTTTTTTTAAATCCCCACCAAATGGAATCAATGCTTTAAGTAGTAGTTTCTCATCATCTGAGCTGCTTCATATGTAAATTCTAGGAGCATCTTCCCAGCTAAGCCTCCTATTTGCTAAAAGACAGAGCATTGTCCTTAAGAAGAAAAATTCCTGAGAAGGGAGTTGCTGTATCCTGCTTTATGCTATCTTTTACTGTCTTTTCATCCTTTCCCAATCTCATACATTCCAAAAAGGCTGGATTGCACTGACCATATGTCTGATCAGTGAAAGCCTTAAAAGACACTTTCAGTGCCAGTATAATTTATATCATTTAATTACCTTCATTTCTGGTTCTTATAAGTATCAGATTCTGGGAATCAGAACAACAGTGTGCAGCATTATTTTTTTTCCTGCTCATTCCCAATCTTGGTCTAACCACAATTCAGGCTCATATCTAGGTTTTTTTAAGAAAAGGGTTTCAGTCATAATGCTCAATGTTCAACTTCACATTTTCTTAGAGCATTTGTACTAGCACTTAAGACTCCTAAGAGATACTGGCTGTGGTTAACCCACTGCAGTAGGTCTTGAGTAACAGGGAGATTCTAGAGGACTGGATGAATACTGATTTTATGTCTGTTTTCTAGAAGATCAAATGGGATTACTTGGGTAAGTCCAGGCTGGTGACCTGGGTATTAGTCTTGGTAAAAAAAATAGAACAGCTGATACGAGATCTGATGAATAAAGATGAGGTAGGAATAAAATTAATTGGTTTAGGTCTCCTCAAATAACATAATTTCGTTCTTGGAAACTACGAATTTTGTTTATAAAGATATTGTAGAGATAAAATTATTTTAGGCTTTTGTAAGGCTTCTAGCATAGTACCACAATACAAACTGATTAAAAAATTAGCACTCCAAGCTATTTGAATGGATTAGTAACCAGGTAAGTGCCAGGCCTCTGAAGACAGTTGTCAGGCATTGTTGATAGCTGATGTTTATCTTGGGATTTATACTGAGAGAATTCTGTTACTAATGGGTAATTGCAAAGCTTTCGATTTAGGTGCTAGGTGTTTAGGCCATTCCTGCAGGTCAAGGGACAGGAACAGAGTGACCTTGGATAACACAATGGGAGTGATTAGCTTTGGAAGCAAAGTACCAGGAATTGCAGTGAACTTTGCATACCCTGAGATTTTCAGGTCAAGGTGGGATGCCTTTCTGGTAGATATGGTTTATCCAGACAAAAAATATGCTTTAATCAAACAGCAGTTATTAGGCTCATTCAAGAGTAACTGGGGGGAATGTAATGGCCTGTGACATATGTGAGGTCAAACTAGATAATTTAATGGTCCTGTATGACCTTAACCACCTCTCCTGTTCAGGAAGCTACTGTCTGAAAGTGTGCAAGCAAATAGTAACAATCCTTCTGTAACCCTCTACTGAGCAGTTTCACAGTGCTTATAAGAGAATTACTCTGCTAAGGCAGAAATTAGTCCCAAAGCAATTTTTAAAGTTTTAGAAGCTGTTATTTAATCATTTTACTTTGATTTTAAAACTACTCTTTTTTATATCATTTTTCTCAGGTGCTTTTGGACTTGATAGGGGATATTTGGGAAAGTCCCTGAAAGGTGAGGCTATTTTCTGATGCATTTAGATGAAATGATGTAGACATTCAGTTTACTCTTCTAAATTATCATTGGTTTCTGTGTGAAGAGACTATAAAACAATTTTGGACTAAATTATTCCTAGACACTGAATCAATGCATTAAGTTTGTTAGGTTTTTTTTTCTTTTTGAGGGGAGGGTTTTTAAAAAAAAACAAAACAACAAACCAAGCCTTTTTAAGTCCCCTATGTGCCACATACATCAAATGTTTCTGTAATGGTTGAGTCACAAAATGGTTCTATTCTAGACAGCAGAAGGGGGATGGCCCTTGAATTCAGCCTAGTGAGCCAGGTAAGGAGGTACGCTGCCTCTAATGAAAGGCTTTAGAAGAGAGCCAATTCCTCTTGCAACTGGCATGGTCAATGTAGGACTGCAATGACTACAAACCTGCAGTGTTTCATCACATTCACTGCAGGCCTTTGGAAAGGATATCAAAATACGATACATAGAGAGGAATGAAAAGCTTCAGAAATTCAGGGTAGTGATGATATTTTGATCTTTTGAATTATCCAGTTTTCTCATAAGATGTTATACTGGACCATACTGGTGTGTGTCACTATTTTTGTTGTATGATTAAGGTATGCCAAGGGTGACTATAATGCCTGGATATCCAAACAGTGAAAAAAGTGTAGCTAAGTCCATATGAATAATGAGTTAAATATGCAGACAAAAGCAGCTGGTTTGTCACCTTATGTATAATACAGGACAATTAAGCAGAAGGAGTGATTTATTATACCTGATAGTTTTGGAGGATTAGGGGAAGTCCAGTTTAAAATATCTGAAAGGAGTCACAAGGTTATGAGCACTTATCCACTGACAGGTTCACCAAGGTCAGTCTCATGCTGGATATTCAGAGTTGGGAACAAGCTGAGAATGTCTCATCTCTGAAGCTTAAATAACACAGCATATCACAAAAAACCACAGAGAACAAAGTAACACGGACACCACAAAATCTCTTCCCAGCATAAGAAAATGCATCTTCTCTTAAACTACAGTTATCTGTCCTTCAATTAAATCCTGAAATGACAAGCCATCTGATAGTTCCTTTTCATTTCTCCTATGTGCACCTGACAGAAACTTACAAGAAGCTGGTTACTCTTTTAGTGTGGCTATATACCTAAACTTTGCACTAAACAGGCCATCCCCAGAAGTCAGCTCACCATCTGCCCAGACATTCCTAGTAGGAACAGTTTTAGATAACTTATTTTAATAGTGTCCTTAGTTCAGCTCTTGGAAAGGCAAAAAGTATTCTGAAGTGCCTATTAAAAACTGATTATACCCATTATCTGTATTTAACGCTAGCTACTACTTTAACCAGAATTGAAGGTGCTCAGACTTCGCAACAGGATTAGGTGATGGCAGGATTAAGCCCATGAAAGAGCATAGCAGTAGAGGTGCTTTCATTAATTGCTGTATAAAAATTTTGAAATTTTATGACTCGTTTCCATTTAAATATTCTTTCATGAGTGACTTTTTAGAACTCAAAAATAAAGAATGCCCTGTTTGGTAGCAATGTCCATAGTATGTAGCATGCTTCAGAGAGTAATATGTTTTTCTTTTTGCAGATCTAGTGAAGAACTCAGAATACAATTTAAGTAATTGCTCATTAAGTAGTTCTGAGAACCCGTACGCTACTATAAAAGACCCACCAGCTCTTGTACCAAAAAGTTCAGAATGCGGATATGTTGAAATGAAGTCACCAGCACGCAGGGACTCCCCATATGCTGAGATTGCCGGCTCTGCTTCGGCCAATAAGAATGTTTATGAAGTTGGTAAGTACAGAATCTACTCCTAGATGTCAAAGGTTAAGAACAAAAAGCACAGGACTTTTGCCTTTGAATCAATTTAATCAAAACACATGAAAAATCACTGAAAAAAATGATGATGCATTCAGATTCTATTTTCTGCTCAAAAGCTGTAACAACAATCTCATTATTTTGAGATAAGTGGTGTAATTCACAAGAACAGAGTTTGAAATACCTTCAGCTCTGTTCTGTAACCTAGAGGTACCTCTGAATTTCCCTGGTTTGAAAGCCTTCAAACAACAGCATAAGATAAGCTTAGCATTTGATTGCAATACAATTCGACTCTAGATTAGGCTGTTAAGTACTGAATGCAGCTGGAGTAAGTGCAGCTGGAGGGATAGAAAAGATCTGTTTCCTCCTCTTGATCAAAAAACCCAGCATCTTCACCCGTAGACATAGTATTTCACTGATATAGGCCCTATCTAGTTACTGCATTACTGTAGTTAATTAGTTACAGAAGACTTTGGGGTCTTGTGGAATGGTAGTTATCCTAATGGTCTCTGGACTGGAATAAAGTGTATGTCACATGTCAGAAGATACCATTTTCCCTTTCTGTCCCCAGTTAGAGATTCCTCTGAAATCCATCAATATTCCCATTGTGTTTCTAAGGATTTTTATAAAATCTTGAGCAAAAGCCCTGAATTTGGGCTTTTTTTTAGTTTGTCCACACACAAAGAACACACAAAGCTGGTCCACTTGCTTCTGCCAGTCAATATACTCATGGCATGGCAAGCAAGCTCACAGGTGTGACTTGGTGTAATGCCAAAACACTTTAACATCAACCTTTGTTTCTACACCTGCATTTCAGGACTCAGCGTGACAAGGAATCTTTATATTGAAGCACAAAGGAGAGGATATATTGTAACGCAAACTGAAATAAAGTACAGTGTTTGCCTTCTGTTTGCTGCTTCTAGTGTTGAATGTATGTGCTCTCTTTTATCACAGAACCTACGGTGAGTGTTGTCCAGGGACCATTCAGCAGCAGTGGACGTTTCAGCCAGGATCCTTATGATCTTCCAAAAAACAGCCATATTCCATGTCATTATGACTTGCTACCAGTTCGAGATAGCCCCACATCCTCTACGAAGGAGGTCAGCAGTGAATGACCTCAAAAGCTAATGTGTAGCACAGTGGGACTCTCAAGGGGCAAAGTGGCATGTTTGTGCTCCTTCCTTTAGTTTACCATCATATTTGGCTCCTAATCTGTCCAGCAGACTATTGCTGTACATTAAACAGAATCTCAACATGAGGTTTCTATTGTGTATACAAATGACAGATGGACAAATGCCACACTCTGGGGATCCTGATCATTCTTTTTTTCATGGCAGTAAATTTTATAGAAACAGGTATGCAACACATTTATACTGTAATATACTGGCTTAAAAATATTAGTTTGCAGATCAGTTTTGATAACATCCCATTTCAGCGACTTTAAATATAGACTTAATGTTTGTCATGTTTCAGACTAGAAATACTCCCAGGACAGTGCAATTTACCAAATACCACTTCATACAGGTGATCTGATTCACTAGTTATGTAGAAGAAAAACTGCCTTGCCAAATTTTACTTTCCATTCTGATCTTTAGTCAAGACATATTAAGAAACAAGATCTGATGGGGATAAGTAAGCACAATACTGAGTTGTATGGGAAATCCATCATCAAACTCTTTTGTCCATTACTGGTGGTGGGCATACGTTGCTTGAATAGTTTTGAAGATAAAAGCATTGCATACACAAACATTATATGATGCCTCGATATCTCTTGGTACTCCAGACCCAGCACCAGTCTTCAACAAATCTTTTGCTACCATTGAACTCCATATTTCGCAGTTCTGACCACTATTTCTGCCACACAAAACTAATAATCCATAACATATCAGTAATTACTTCTTAAAATATGTAAATTAAATCAGTTTTTATTTTTGTCACCATGGACTGATTATGTAAGGAGTGGACAAAGGTGATGACTGCTGTAAATCTTAACTGCAAGGAAAGGTTTACATTTTATAAACAGGTAGTAATAATGACTGTAATATAGGGTAAAAATAGTAAAGTGTTCTGATTTTTTTTTTCTTAGAAATAACTAAGCAATCTCTGTGCATACTTGCTAAAAAGGCACCTTTTCTTTTTTATAGTTGATGTAGAGAAACACATGCTTAAGCTGGTCTTTTGCATTGCTAATAATGTGACACATGTACCCCCTATTCTTCATTAACTTCTGTCTCCATTTTTACACTGCGTGTCTGTGTTTCTAATGATCTAGCTTGTAATGGCAAAAATATTCTACTGTGTGTCCATTTCTTTCGCATTTTTGCCAATTGGCCTTTATTTTGTCTGGTTAAAGGGACCTCTGGGCAGAGGGAGAGGACTGAAGTAAGAATTCATGTCATAATGATGTCTATCAGAGGTGGTTAGCGAATACATAATAGTTTAACTTGATTAATTAATTGAGGAAAAAAATCAAGATGTTTTTGTCGAGGATAACAAGAATGCAGAAGAAAAGTAAAAACCAGTACCTCTTTAAAGTTTAGCTTATTCAGTTGACTATATGGATGGAGACCATCTTTTCGAAAGGCTCCTTTCTCTCCCTCCAAAACAGACTGTTATGAACTGCTCAATTTAATTTCAGTGGAAATTAAATTTGCCAAAGTATCCATCCATTGAAGCAAAGTTGTCTCCCAAACACATCAGCCTAAAAATAAAACGATTGATATAGACTGGACATTCTCTTTCAGTGGAAAGTTACCTTTAGAAACCTAAAAATGATGTGGCAGTATTACTTAGTTCAGCTGCTGCTGCTGTCAGTGACGCTACCTGCTAACATGCTTGTGACATAACCCCAGCAGGAGTTGCCACCCTGCCCTGATGATAACTCTCTAGCATCTTCTGGATAGCTTGTCCCAAAGGTTAGTATATTTTTGATTGATGGGGAAAGGAAACAGGCAGTTGCATCGTATGGCATCTAACGGGAAGCGCTGGTGCTCTCTTCTTTCTGTGTTGGGGTCACATTTTGGCACATGAGACCTGTGATATACTGTAACGATGTGAAGGGCAGTCAGTAGGTCAAGAGTTTGGTGTATGTGCTCTCCGGCTTAGCACAGGGAGTGCCATGACTGTTTTTATCTTTACGTCTGGACTGCTATACAGTCTGAGACAAAGAATTATCACTATTGTGACAGCATTGATAATATTCCTAAGAAATCACAACCTGTTGCATGTGGAATACTAAATGCAACAGAGGATCAACTGGAAGAAAAACTGAAAAAACTTTTGGAAAATTTTTTTAAAAGGAACCCAAGAGCTGAAATGGAAATACAATTTGCTTTTATTTGTTGTCACTGAAGTGGTGATAGAGATCTGCATCCGAAGACATCGTTGCGGATGTGCCCAAGCCTGAGAATGTATATGCATGTATGAAGTGCCCCGGAACATTCTTGGTTCTCGCTGGCCATGAGCATTGGCTGTTTTGCAATTCCCTGGGCATTCCTTGTATGTCCTTGGAATAAATAATTTGATTATATTTGGATTTTGCAAGTACAGAAATTAACTACAAGATTTCAAAAGACAGTTACCACTTAATCCCTCCGTAGGACAAAGTATTGATTGGGTTTGTGTGCATATAGATGACATGTAGAGCTACTGGTATATACATGTGTTTGTACTGTGTGAAACAGACTTTAAAATAAAACCTTTCTTCTCTGAAGCCATGAATAGCAAATGCTGTATTTAGCAATTGTGAGCTCACAAAAATTTATTTTCTTACTCTGTGTAAAATTTGGAGACCAGTAGATAAATTAATCTTAATAATATAAACAGTTCTTTTTTTATACAAAAAAGTGAAGAGCTGAATAAATTATATTTGTTTGAAAATTTCCAGTATGTAACATATCCTCAAATGATATATTCAGCCAAATATTCATGAAAACAGATGAGTTGCTGATAATTTTGCCTATTGTGTATGTTCTAAATATACACATTACGAAAGTCTGCCTTTCTCTATGTGGGTAAAACTCCTGCTGTGTAGTCAGCATAAGCAATGTCTGCATATATCTGAGCTGCATTTGCAATACATATAGGTCAAGTAAACGACTTGTGAATTTACTTCATTGAATGATCATTGGTAGACACTCAGAAAACAGATTGCCTGCAGGGGTAATACATTCTTGTTAAATGATAACCGTGTGTCATTCCAGAGGAAAAGAAGCACATGGGACTTGCATTAGCAATCCTGCTGTCTCCTGTAAAACTAGAGAGGCTTGCTCTGGAGTACACTTTGCTGTCAATTTAAGAGACACCCAACTCAATCCTTATGACTGTCACATAGCCCTTTTTGTATGCTCTTTAGAGAACTTAAATATTTCTGAACATGCATACTATATTGTGGTGGGAACTTAATGAGTAAGTTGATATAATTATTCTAGCAAACAAACACCATCTACTCAGAGAACTGGCTTCACCACAGACAGGAATGGAAAGAGATGCCTTGCCTCTATATATTCACATTACACTAGCGAGAAACATAGCATTGAAAATGGAGATAGCTATCCCCTAGCAACTTGTCATCAGTTTAATAAAGTGCAAAATGCTGCACAAAGTTAATAGCTGATTTTAAAGTAATTAGTGAAGTATAAACTTTAGGTTTTAAATAATGTAGACATATTAATTCTGGTCATTTAGAAGCATAATGAACCTCAAGGCTTTTTACTATATCAAAGATTTTTAATCACAACACACTGTTACAGATAAAATTTGTCCTTATCTTAATCTACCCAGAGACCCCCCATTAATATTAATTGGAGATGCACATGCAGATTACAGGAGAAAGAAGAATTTATTGTACTCATACTTTCTGCTGAGACAATCTGCAAAGTCAAGTTGAAGTGAAGTTAGGATAAAACAAAAGTGGGGAATGTGTTATTTAAAATATATTGGATTTTCCAAGTACTGTGACTACAATTGAATTTTTTATTAGATATGTGTCCAAATAAGAATCCTTATACTGAAGCTCTAAAGTCCAGACTGAAGAATACAGAGCTAATTTTGACAAAAATGCTTTATATTAAAGATTGTATATATGGTAGCTTAAATGACTGAAAACAAATGGGTGCATGTTTATTAATTACTGTGCAGAAAATCTTGTCATTTGGTACACTCATACTAGTGCTAAAGCACTGAACCTAACTCTTCTATCTTCAGTTTTTTAGCCCAAAAGACTTCACTTTGATATGACTGAACTGTAATATCTTTTTAAAGAAAACCTATCAGGTATGCCTGGCTTTTTTCCTTAGCTGTAACAAAAAAGTGTTTTGTTGTGAAAATATATCTATTTTCCAAAGGTGACTGATGTTCATCATTCTGCCCTTCACTACCATTTATTTCACTTCACATACCTGTAGGTTAATGTAATAAAGTTTCTAATGAAAGATGGGAAATGCTTTGAAATTTTTTCCTTTGTTTTTCATTTGCTTAGGATGGATCTTGAAATAGCATGGGAAATACAAAAAATGTTATACTTCCTCATGCTGGACCACCAAATATTGTATTTTATTTTCTGTCTTATAGAAAGCAACTAGTTTATGAGGTGTTTTGCAGAAAATCAAGACTGCTGAACTTCTGTGATTACAGTCTGTTAGTGCAGGAATTAATTCTGTAAACAGGGTGATTCTTTCAAGCCTGTCTCTGGAATGCTTAAAGCTTTAACCCTGAGAAAGATGGGGAGCTGAGTTGCCAAAAGAAAGGCATTTCCCCTTTTCAGTAGGATAATAGCCTTGGATTAACCATTAAAAAGCCAGTAACAAAAGTAAAAACACGACATTAAAGGGGATAACATATTGTAATTTCTGGTTTGTAACTCTGACCCCCGAAGATGAATCTAAAACACTGGCTACAGATAGATGGTGTGGGAAATTGTTCTTTACTATCACAGTTTTGTCAAGGATTAGAGATTTGGCATTAAGAAATAATCATATAATCATAGAAACATAGAATGGTTTGGATCGGAATGAGACAATGAGAAGAAAAAACCCACCAGGGCAAGCCAAGTGCTGCCTGGGACCTGCCGTGGGAGGAAGCAGGGGAGCCCAGAGGGCTGGCCAGCAGTGCTGGGGTGTGGGGAGAGCCTGTGGGACCTTGTCCTGCAGCCTGACAGGGAGGCACGAGGTGTTACCGAGTGAACCCGTGTGGTGCATGTGCCTGGAGACATCTGCCATGGCCAGAGCGACCTGACGGGGCCCTGGGGAGGCACGGCTGAGGCCGCGGTGACTGGCTTAAAAAACCGATGCCGAGTACAAGACAAGACATGGCGGGGGTGGAGTGGGCAGTGGCATTGCGGTAAGCACAGACACGTGTGCTGGGGCCGCAGCGCTGCCGGGCTGAGCAGCATGGGCGAGGATGGTCCCTCACGAGGTCCCCAAGCAATGGACGGTAACATTCCGAGTTCTGACGTTACTGGGTGATGGGCTGTGACATCACCTAGCAATGGAATGCGACCAGGCGTCCCTCGCTGCTTATATCCAGGCGCCGAGTCCCACGCCGGTGGCCAGTGCCCACACTCCAGCTGAGCAGGTCGCAAGGCTGGAGTGCTGAGCGAGGCCTTGGTGCTGGTGTCTGGACTGGGGAGTTGTTTCCTGCAGCTCTCTGTGGCTGACCCAGAGCCATCAAAGGACTATTCCCGGCCCTGCCAGCTTCAGGCAGCCGGGCACTCAGGAGGAGCGCTTACGGCAGCAGAGGTGAGCTGGGAGGGATGGGACACCTCACCCTGGGGAGCTGGGAGGGTTTCCTTCTGGAGGGACCTGGGCATCTCTTACACCCCTCCCCGCCCCAGCCAATGACCCTGGCCTCTCTCCCTTTTCTAGCGTGACACCTGGTGCTGCAGCGCCGCTGAGAGGGAGCAGTTCAACACCGCCAGCTCCCCCAGCCCACCGCAGCAACTGGAGGGCATGGCCATGGAGCGAGGCGACCGCTGTCCAGTATGCCTGGACAGCTGGGATGATGCCGCCTATGTGATGCCATGCCTCCACCAGTTCTGTTACCCGTGCATCCTGCGGTGGGCTGACAGCAAGCCCGAGTGCCCCCTCTGCAAGAGGAGGATCCGCTCCATCATGCACTCGGTGCGGGCAGACGACGACTTTGAGGAGCATGTCGTCACACCACCTGCGACATCATCCGTCGTCGGCCGCCAGGCCAGAGGGGCTCCTGACCGTCCAGCTGCCCACAGCCCCACGGTGACAGAACAGCCTGTGGAGCACCAGCTACACTGGCTTCCTCTGGGTGGCCTCCAGCCACACACCTGGGCGTTCCTCTTCCAGGACCACCCAGATCTCCTCCAGTCCCTTCTGCCCTGGCTGTGTCAGGAGCTGGCGGTGATCTTTGGGAACCAGCATTCACGGGCAGCCATAGCGCAGGACCTTGTCATGTCCACCCTGGTCTTTTTTGGGCTGAACGAAGATCTTCTGGTCCAGCTGCTGCGGGTCAGCCTCCAAAACCACACAGCAATGTTTGTACAGCACCTTATTGATGTCGCTGTGCAACGCTGCAGCAGGGAGGCCCACCGTCTGCTGGGCCTCAAGGACGGCCGCGCTGCCGAGGAGCGGGAGGGCAGCCCCGCGGCTGCCCCTCGTCCTGCTGCCACCCAAAGGGGGTCTCCTGCCCCTGGCCCAGCCCCCTCCACCAGCCCTCCACGAGACCACCTAGAGGAGCGCCCCAGCACCTCAGCCGCTGCTCTTCCTGGGGGTCCCAGCAGCCCCCTCGATGCCCCCGTTCCCACCCACGGGGAGCAGGAGGAGCGGCAGGAGGATCGGGGGGAGGCTGTGGCAGCTCCCTCCACTACCAGCCGGGGCAGGGACCGCACCCCTGGGAGGCCACGGCGACCCGTGAAGAGGAGGGCCGGCAGCTCCCAGGACTCCTCCCAGCCCTCCAAGAGGCCACCCCGCCGGCAGCGCTAGAACTGGCCCCAGGAGCTGCCAAAACCAGGGCCGGGCCAGCAGCTGGGGCATGTCCTGCCCCGCAAGTCCAGATCTGCCCAACAAGATCAACTGCCCAAAGGCAAGTGCTGCCCAGCTCCAAGCCTGCATCCCTGCAGCTGGTCCCGGGGCAGATGCTTCCAACTGCAGGGACTCCAGGGCCAGCCCGTGCCCCACCGCCCACCACCCCAGGCCTGGCCTCCTCCTCACTGCACCCTCTGCCCCGTCGTCCCGGGGCTCTGCTCTCCTGCCAGCCTGCAACGATGGCTGCAGCCTCACTACGGCGGTGCCCAAATACCTCCTCCCGTGCACAGTCACGACTTGGTGCTGCTCTCTGCATCCCCCAGGGTCCTACCCTGCCAAGGCAGGAGCCCCAAGAAGTTCAGCAAGGGGAAGCGTGAAGTCCTGCACCTGTGGAGGGACAACCCCAGGCACCAGCACATGCGGCGGGCTGCCCCTCTGGGAAGCACCTTTGCAGAAAGAGCCCGGGAGGTCCCGGTGGGCACCAAGTCCATCATGAGCCAACAACGTGCCCTTGCCACAAGGAGCGCTGACGGTGGTGCCCTGGGCTGCATTAGAGGAGTTTTGGCAGCAGGCCGAGGAAGGTGATCCTTCCTCTCTCCTTGGCACTAGTGATGCCACCCCTGGAGCACTGCATCTGCTGCCGGGCTCCCCAGTGCAAGAGAGAGATGCCCATACTGGAGAGAGTCCAGCCAAGGGCCATGAAGACAATTAAGGCACTGGAGCATCTCTCCTCTGAGGAAAGGCTGAGTGAGCTGGGACTGCTTAGCCTGGTAAGGAGTGCCATGATGTCATGCCTCCACCAGTTCTGCTACGCGTGCATCCTGCGGTGGGCTGACAGCAAGCCCGAGTGCCCCCTCTGCAAGGGGAGAGTGCAGTCCATCGTGCACTCGGTGCGGGCTGACAGTGACTTTGAGGAGGTGGTCCTCAGACGAGCTGGGCTGGCGTCAGCGTCGGCTGGCACCCGCCAGGCAGGAGGAGCGCCCAGCCACCCAGCCACCCACAGACCCCCCCGGCCTGTAACACCCCGGCCGCTGGCGGTGGCCTTGGAGCCCAGGGCTCCAGTGGGTGGCCTCCAGCCCGACGCCTGGGCGTCCCTCTTTGACGACCACCCAGCTCTGCTCCGACGCTTTCTGCCCTGGCTGCAACAGCAGCTGGGGCTGATCTTTGCGGAGCAGCCCTCAACGGCAGCCGTGATGGAGGACCTCATCCTCTGTGTCCTGGGGCTCTTTGGGCTGGATGAAGAGGTCCTCGTCCGCCTGCTGCAGGACAGCCTCCAGAACCGTGCGGCGGCATTCGTACACCAGCTCATCAATGTCGCCGTGCGGCGCTGCAGCGGGGAGGCCCACCGTCTGCTGGGCCTCGAGGACGGCCGCGCTGCCGAGGAGCGGGAGGGCAGCCCCGCGGCTGCCCCTCGTCCTGCTGCCTCCCAAAGGGGGTCTCCTGCCCCTGGCCCAGCCCCCTCCACCAGCCCTCCACGAGACCACCTAGAGGAGCGCCCCAGCACCTCAGCCGCTGCTCTTCCTGGGGGTCCCAGCAGCCCCCTCGATGCCCCCGTTCCCACCCACGGGGAGCAGGAGGAGCGGCAGGAGGATCGGGGGGAGGCTGTGGCAGCTCCCTCCACTACCAGCCGGGGCAGGGACCGCACCCCTGGGAGGCCACGGCGACCCGTGAAGAGGAGGGCCGGCAGCTCCCAGGACTCCTCCCAGCCCTCCAAGAGGCCACCCCGCCGGCAGCGCTAGAACTGGCCCCAGGAGCTGCCAAAACCAGGGCCGGGCCAGCAGCTGGGGCATGTCCTGCCCCGCAAGTCCAGATCTGCCCAACAAGATCAACTGCCCAAAGGCAAGTGCCGCCCAGCTCCAAGCCTGCATCCCTGCAGCTGGTCCCGGGGCAGATGCTTCCAACTGCAGGGACTCCAGGGCCAGCCCGTGCCCCACCGCCCACCACCCCAGGCCTGGCCTCCTCCTCACTGCACCCTCTGCCCCGTCGTCCCGGGGCTCTGCTCTCCTGCCAGCCTGCAACGATGGCTGCAGCCTCACTACGGCGGTGCCCAAATACCTCCTCCCGTGCACAGTCACGACTTGGTGCTGCTCTCTGCATCCCCCCAGGGTCCTACCCTGCCAAGGCAGGAGCCCCAAGAAGTTCAGCAAGGGGAAGCGTGAAGTCCTGCACCTGTGGAGGGACAACCCCAGGCACCAGCACATGCGGCGGGCTGCCCCTCTGGGAAGCACCTTTGCAGAAAGAGCCCGGGAGGTCCCGGTGGGCACCAAGTCCATCATGAGCCAACAACGTGCCCTTGCCACAAGGAGCGCTGACGGTGGTGCCCTGGGCTGCATTAGAGGAGTTTTGGCAGCAGGCCGAGGAAGGTGATCCTTCCTCTCTCCTTGGCACTAGTGATGCCACCCCTGGAGCACTGCATCTGCTGCCGGGCTCCCCAGTGCAAGAGAGAGATGCCCATACTGGAGAGAGTCCAGCCAAGGGCCATGAAGACAATTAAGGCACTGGAGCATCTCTCCTCTGAGGAAAGGCTGAGTGAGCTGGGACTGCTTAGCCTGGTAAGGAGTGCCATGATGTCATGCCTCCACCAGTTCTGCTACGCGTGCATCCTGCGGTGGGCTGACAGCAAGCCCGAGTGCCCCCTCTGCAAGGGGAGAGTGCAGTCCATCGTGCACTCGGTGCGGGCTGACAGTGACTTTGAGGAGGTGGTCCTCAGACGAGCTGGGCTGGCGTCAGCGTCGGCTGGCACCCGCCAGGCAGGAGGAGCGCCCAGCCACCCAGCCACCCACAGACCCCCCCGGCCTGTAACACCCCGGCCGCTGGCGGTGGCCTTGGAGCCCAGGGCTCCAGTGGGTGGCCTCCAGCCCGACGCCTGGGCGTCCCTCTTTGACGACCACCCAGCTCTGCTCCGACGCTTTCTGCCCTGGCTGCAACAGCAGCTGGGGCTGATCTTTGCGGAGCAGCCCTCAACGGCAGCCGTGATGGAGGACCTCATCCTCTGTGTCCTGGGGCTCTTTGGGCTGGATGAAGAGGTCCTCGTCCGCCTGCTGCAGGACAGCCTCCAGAACCGTGCGGCGGCATTCGTACACCAGCTCATCAATGTCGCCGTGCGGCGCTGCAGCGGGGAGGCCCACCGTCTGCTGGGCCTCGAGGACGGCCGCGCTGCCGAGGAGCGGGAGGGCAGCCCCGCGGCTGCCCCTCGTCCTGCTGCCTCCCAAAGGGGGTCTCCTGCCCCTGGCCCAGCCCCCTCCACCAGCCCTCCACGAGACCACCTAGAGGAGCGCCCCAGCACCTCAGCCGCTGCTCTTCCTGGGGGTCCCAGCAGCCCCCTCGATGCCCCCGTTCCCACCCACGGGGAGCAGGAGGAGCGGCAGGAGGATCGGGGGGAGGCTGTGGCAGCTCCCTCCACTACCAGCCGGGGCAGGGACCGCACCCCTGGGAGGCCACGGCGACCCGTGAAGAGGAGGGCCGGCAGCTCCCAGGACTCCTCCCAGCCCTCCAAGAGGCCACCCCGCCGGCAGCGCTAGAACTGGCCCCAGGAGCTGCCAAAACCAGGGCCGGGCCAGCAGCTGGGGCATGTCCTGCCCCGCAAGTCCAGATCTGCCCAACAAGATCAACTGCCCAAAGGCAAGTGCCGCCCAGCTCCAAGCCTGCATCCCTGCAGCTGGTCCCGGGGCAGATGCTTCCAACTGCAGGGACTCCAGGGCCAGCCCGTGCCCCACCGCCCACCACCCCAGGCCTGGCCTCCTCCTCACTGCACCCTCTGCCCCGTCGTCCCGGGGCTCTGCTCTCCTGCCAGCCTGCAACGATGGCTGCAGCCTCACTACGGCGGTGCCCAAATACCTCCTCCCGTGCACAGTCACGACTTGGTGCTGCTCTCTGCATCCCGCCAGGGTCCTACCCTGCCAAGGCAGGAGCCCCAGGAAGTTCAGCAAGGGGAAGCGTGAAGTCCTGCACCTGTGGAGGGACAACCCCAGGCACCAGCACATGCGGCGGGCTGCCCCTCTGGGAAGCACCTTTGCAGAAAGAGCCCGGGAGGTCCCGGTGGGCACCAAGTCCATCATGAGCCAACAACGTGCCCTTGCCACAAGGAGCGCTGACGGTGGTGCCCTGGGCTGCATTAGAGGAGTTTTGGCAGCAGGCCGAGGAAGGTGATCCTTCCTCTCTCCTTGGCACTAGTGATGCCACCCCTGGAGCACTGCATCTGCTGCCGGGCTCCCCAGTGCAAGAGAGAGATGCCCATACTGGAGAGAGTCCAGCCAAGGGCCATGAAGACAATTAAGGCACTGGAGCATCTCTCCTCTGAGGAAAGGCTGAGTGAGCTGGGACTGCTTAGCCTGGTAAGGAGTGCCATGATGTCATGCCTCCACCAGTTCTGCTACGCGTGCATCCTGCGGTGGGCTGACAGCAAGCCCGAGTGCCCCCTCTGCAAGGGGAGAGTGCAGTCCATCGTGCACTCAGTGCGGGCTGACAGTGACTTTGAGGAGGTGGTCCTCAGACGAGCTGGGCTGGCGTCAGCGTCGGCTGGCACCCGCCAGGCAGGAGGAGCGCCCAGCCACCCAGCCACCCACAGACCCCCCCGGCCTGTAACACCCCGGCCGCTGGCGGTGGCCTTGGAGCCCAGGGCTCCAGTGGGTGGCCTCCAGCCCGACGCCTGGGCGTCCCTCTTTGACGACCACCCAGCTCTGCTCCGACGCTTTCTGCCCTGGCTGCAACAGCAGCTGGGGCTGATCTTTGCGGAGCAGCCCTCAACGGCAGCCGTGATGGAGGACCTCATCCTCTGTGTCCTGGGGCTCTTTGGGCTGGATGAAGAGGTCCTCGTCCGCCTGCTGCAGGACAGCCTCCAGAACCGTGCGGCGGCATTCGTACACCAGCTCATCAATGTCGCCGTGCGGCGCTGCAGCGGGGAGGCCCACCGTCTGCTGGGCCTCGAGGACGGCCGCGCTGCCGAGGAGCGGGAGGGCAGCCCCGCGGCTGCCCCTCGTCCTGCTGCCTCCCAAAGGGGGTCTCCTGCCCCTGGCCCAGCCCCCTCCACCAGCCCTCCACGAGACCACCTAGAGGAGCGCCCCAGCACCTCAGCCGCTGCTCTTCCTGGGGGTCCCAGCAGCCCCCTCGATGCCCCCGTTCCCACCCACGGGGAGCAGGAGGAGCGGCAGGAGGATCGGGGGGAGGCTGTGGCAGCTCCCTCCACTACCAGCCGGGGCAGGGACCGCACCCCTGGGAGGCCACGGCGACCCGTGAAGAGGAGGGCCGGCAGCTCCCAGGACTCCTCCCAGCCCTCCAAGAGGCCACCCCGCCGGCAGCGCTAGAACTGGCCCCAGGAGCTGCCAAAACCAGGGCCGGGCCAGCAGCTGGGGCATGTCCTGCCCCGCAAGTCCAGATCTGCCCAACAAGATCAACTGCCCAAAGGCAAGTGCCGCCCAGCTCCAAGCCTGCATCCCTGCAGCTGGTCCCGGGGCAGATGCTTCCAACTGCAGGGACTCCAGGGCCAGCCCGTGCCCCACCGCCCACCACCCCAGGCCTGGCCTCCTCCTCACCGCACCCTCTGCCCCGTCGTCCCGGGGCTCTGCTCTCCTGCCAGCCTGCAACGATGGCTGCAGCCTCACTACGGCGGTGCCCAAATACCTCCTCCCGTGCACAGTCACGACTTGGTGCTGCTCTCTGCATCCCGCCAGGGTCCTACCCTGCCAAGGCAGGAGCCCCAGGAAGTTCAGCAAGGGGAAGCGTGAAGTCCTGCACCTGTGGAGGGACAACCCCAGGCACCAGCACATGCGGCGGGCTGCCCCTCTGGGAAGCACCTTTGCAGAAAGAGCCCGGGAGGTCCCGGTGGGCACCAAGTCCATCATGAGCCAACAACGTGCCCTTGCCACAAGGAGCGCTGACGGTGGTGCCCTGGGCTGCATTAGAGGAGTTTTGGCAGCAGGCCGAGGAAGGTGATCCTTCCTCTCTCCTTGGCACTAGTGATGCCACCCCTGGAGCACTGCATCTGCTGCCGGGCTCCCCAGTGCAAGAGAGAGATGCCCATACTGGAGAGAGTCCAGCCAAGGGCCATGAAGACAATTAAGGCACTGGAGCATCTCTCCTCTGAGGAAGGGCTGAGTGAGCTGGGACTGCTTAGCCTGGTAAGGAGTGCCATGATGCCATGCCTCCACCAGTTCTGCTACGCGTGCATCCTGCGGTGGGCTGACAGCAAGCCCGAGTGCCCCCTCTGCAAGGGGAGAGTGCAGTCCATCGTGCACTCGGTGCGGGCTGACAGTGACTTTGAGGAGGTGGTCCTCAGACGAGCTGGGCTGGCGTCAGCGTCGGCTGGCACCCGCCAGGCAGGAGGAGCGCCCAGCCACCCAGCCACCCACAGACCCCCCCGGCCTGTAACACCCCGGCCGCTGGCGGTGGCCTTGGAGCCCAGGGCTCCAGTGGGTGGCCTCCAGCCCGACGCCTGGGCGTCCCTCTTTGACGACCACCCAGCTCTGCTCCGACGCTTTCTGCCCTGGCTGCAACAGCAGCTGGGGCTGATCTTTGCGGAGCAGCCCTCAACGGCAGCCGTGATGGAGGACCTCATCCTCTGTGTCCTGGGGCTCTTTGGGCTGGATGAAGAGGTCCTCGTCCGCCTGCTGCAGGACAGCCTCCAGAACCGTGCGGCGGCATTCGTACACCAGCTCATCAATGTCGCCGTGCGGCGCTGCAGCGGGGAGGCCCACCGTCTGCTGGGCCTCGAGGACGGCCGCGCTGCCGAGGAGCGGGAGGGCAGCCCCGCGGCTGCCCCTCGTCCTGCTGCCTCCCAAAGGGGGTCTCCTGCCCCTGGCCCAGCCCCCTCCACCAGCCCTCCACGAGACCACCTAGAGGAGCGCCCCAGCACCTCAGCCGCTGCTCTTCCTGGGGGTCCCAGCAGCCCCCTCGATGCCCCCGTTCCCACCCACGGGGAGCAGGAGGAGCGGCAGGAGGATCGGGGGGAGGCTGTGGCAGCTCCCTCCACTACCAGCCGGGGCAGGGACCGCACCCCTGGGAGGCCACGGCGACCCGTGAAGAGGAGGGCCGGCAGCTCCCAGGACTCCTCCCAGCCCTCCAAGAGGCCACCCCGCCGGCAGCGCTAGAACTGGCCCCAGGAGCTGCCAAAACCAGGGCCGGGCCAGCAGCTGGGGCATGTCCTGCCCCGCAACTTAGTCAGAAGGCTCTCAGTTGTCTAGATCTGCCCAAGAAGGTCAACTGCCCAAAGGCAAGTGCTGCCCAGCTCCAAGCCTGCATCCCTGCAGCTGGTCCCAGGGCAGATGCTTCCAACCGCGGGGTCTCCAGGGTCAGCCCATGCCGCACCGCCCACCACCCCTGGCCTGGCCTCCTCACTGCACCAGCTGCTGCATCATCAGTCATAGGCTGCCAGGCCGGAGGGGCTCCTGGCTCTCCAGCTGCCCACAGCCCTGCAGCGACAGAACAGCCTGTGGGGATGGCATCTAGGGCCTGTCTGGGAAGCTTCCAGCCTAACACCTGGGCACCCATTTTCCAGGACCACCCAGCTCTCCTCCAGTGCCTTCTGCCCTGGGTGTGTCAGGAGCTGGTAGTGATCTTGAGTCGCATTGCCTTCCCCTTTTTCAAGAGCTAGGGGGTTATGAGCCAAGAAAGATGGACACGCTATTGCCCTCGAGCACAGGCTTTCTTCCCGCTCTTCCAGCTCCAGCCTTGGCACTGGCATTTCTCCTCCCCCACTTGGAAAGGACCCCTCTTTGGCAGATGGGCTCCATCAGTTCCCCAGCGCCCCTCACTACCACCACCCCCCCCCATCACGTGTTCTCTGCAGGACTCCCCCCAGCACAGCTCCTCTCCGCTGTACGTGAAGCCAGCCGCAATGGCAGCGCATCTTCTCCATGCTCCCCAGGGCCCCTCGCCCTCCTCTTACATACCGCTCTGTGACCCCTTCTGCACTAAGCCGGCCACGCAAGATGAGGGGAGGGACAGAAGGCAGTTGCTGGGTTTGGCACCAAGAGCTACTGCCGGGCTCCAGAGAGCCAAGTCCCAATGTCATGGAAGGCCAAAGTTCAACTCGAGTTGAAACTGGCCAGTGCTGTGTCAGAGAACAAGAAATGGCTTTTTAAGTATGTTAATAGCAAGAAGAGGGAAAGATTGGACTGATACTTGATGAAGATGGTCCCCTGGGAAATAGGAGTGCAGCAAAAGCGGAGGCATTCAATGCTTTTTTTGTCTCAGTGTTTTATACTAATGATAGACCTTGGGCTGCCCAGTCCTGTGAGTTGGAGGAGCATGACTGTGGGAACATGACTTTCCATTTGTGGACCCTGAAATTATGAGGGGCTGGTTGTATCTGTTGAATGTTCACAAGTCCATGGGGCCTAGTAGGATTCATCCCAGAGTACTGAAGGAAGTAGCAGATGTTACAGCAGGACGCCTCTCAATCGTCTACCAAAGGTCTTGGACATCTGGGGAGGTCCCTGCTGACTGGAAGCTGGCCAGCATTATTCCCATTTACAAGAAGGGCATGAGGGAGGACCCAGGGACCTACAGACCTGTTAGTCTAACCTTAGCACCTGGAAAAATTTTGGAGAAGATCCTACTGGGTGCTACTGAAAGGCATTTCAAGGACAATGTAGTTGACAGGCACAGTCAACAAGGGTTCACAAAGGGAGAGCCCTGTCGAACTGATCTGATACCCTTCTACAATAAGGTCACCTGCCTAGTGGGTTGAGGGAAGGCAGTAGATGCAGATTTTCTGGATTTTAGCAAGGCTTTTGATGCTGTCCCTCACCTCATCCTTCTGGACAAGCTGCCCAAATGTGAGATGAGCAGGTGCACACTGCACTGGATGACGAACTGGCTGAACAGCAGGGCTCAAGAGGCTGTAGTGAATGGGGCTACACCTGGCTGGCGGCCAGTCACCAGCGACATTCCTCTGGGCTGAATTCCAGGGCCAGTTCCATTCAGTATTTTTATCAACGGTCTGGTGGCAGGAGTTGAATGCACTATTAGTAAGTTTGTAGATGATACTAATCTGGGAGGTACTGCTGACTCTCTAAAGTATATATAGAGATATATATAAAGAGAGTTATATAGAACTAAAATATAAATTCCCTCTATTAGGAATGTATGAAAGAGTGCCTGATGGCACTTTTTACAGCCCCTTAAGGCTGTAAAATTTAAGTCCTTCATGTCACTTTGTCTCCCCGGCAGCCAGACCCAGACAGCAGAGGGACTGCTGGCACTCCGGCAGCTCCGAGCTCCTCCGAGAGCGCGCAAATATAGGGGGTAGGGAAGGGAGGGGATGGGTACGGAGCCCGCGCCCCGCGCCGGGCCCGCCCCTTGCCCCACCCCGCCGGCGGCGGCGGCGGCCCGCGAACGTGGCAGGAGAGGCGCGCCGCTTCCCGCCGCCGCCATTTTGTGGGCCGGGAGCGATCGGCGCGAAGGGCCCGCCGGGCGAGGAGCGGCGCCCCCTGCCCGGGGCCGAAGGAGGCGCCGCCCTGGACCCGGGGGCGGCCAGGTGAGCGGCGGCGGCAGGGCGGCGGAACCCGCTCCGTCGCCAGGGCAGCGCCACCGGAGACGTGGCGGGGTGGGGGCGCGGCGCCGCTACGGCTGCTGGGAGCTGTAGTCGGCGGCGGAGCTGGTGGGTGCCTCCGGGCGGCGGCGGGCGCGGCTTCCCCGCCAGGCGGGCGCGGTGGACGGCGGCGGGGCTCTGGCGGTTGGGCTCGGTGAGGCCGCCTGTCGTGTCGCGTCGCGTCCTGTCGCGTCGCGTCGTGTCGCGGCGGGCGGAGGGGACGCGTTGGCACCCGTCGTCCTCGGCGGCGGGGAGGGAGTGGCTGGAGGGCTTGGCTAGGCCGGCCGGCGGCGGCGTCCCGCAGCGGTGGCTTCTCGGCGCTGCCGGTTGCGGCCGTTGGGAGCCGTTGGGGCGCGAAGCGGCTGGGGCAGGTGCGGGGGTTGGGGCGGGGGGCGGCGCGGGAGGCTGTGGCCTGGGAGGCGGGGGGGGGGGGGCGCTGAGGTGTTTCCCGCTCGGGGCGGCGGTGGGGACGGCCGGCGGGATCCGTGGCGCTCCGCCTGGCTCTGGCCGCCCGTCAGCGCCGGGGCCCCGCGGGGCGGCTGCCGGCCCCGTCGCCTGCCCGCGTGTGGCGGGCGGCCCCGGGCCGAGCGCCGGGAGCCGCCCCGGGACCTCCCGGCCGGGCGCTTTCCCCCGCCGGCGGCACACCTGGGGCTGCAGGGTGCCGGCCCCTCAGCCGGCCCGGTCACGGAGAGCAGCCGGCGGCCCGGCCCCGCTCTGCGCGCTCTGGCTTGCTCCGCTTGTTCTGAACCGCCTTGTCCTTCTAAAGGGCACCGGCGGCTTCTGTCCTCCCTGCTGACAGGAACGCGCTTTGGGGCTTGTTGTCGTGGGCTACGAATGCAAATCAGAGACCTTACAGCAGGACTCCGTGCTGCCTCAGTGACTGGTGCTGTTGCAAACACAGGCATGGACCAGCACTCCATAGGCTTTCCAGCCGGCTGATCCTGGTATGTGCTCGGTCGTGGATATTGTTCTGCTCTTGTGAGTCATCCTCTGAGCGACCAAGCTTCCTCCAGGCACTGTGTAGAGAGTCTGGGTGCCTGGCCTCGGGGCTGTGTGTTCCAGCCTTGCAGCTAGGGATGGATATGCTGGTCCTGGTAAAACCGTGTGGTTTCAGCTTAAATTAGCGTGATTGACAGTGGGAATCCCTCACCCTTGTTCGTATCTGATAGAAGTGATGCTTCAGGAGGTTTGTTAGTTATTATAATGTCTCTGGAGGCATTGTTGAAGTGATTTGCCCTTTATTTATATGATTTATTTATTTTTATTGTCACATAAAAGAACATTATTTCTTTTGGGGAAAAACCTGTGAAAGTGCCGGAGCTGTTGCATCACATCATAGGCATATCACATCATAGCTATTGGTGCAAATTGGTGGGTGGTTTTCTTCAGCTGTTTCTTTGATGGTTTTATGTAGACATATGTAACATTGTATACCAGATCAGTAGTTCTCTGACTGTGGTCATCAGTGATCTGGGACTAAGTGGTCCCTGGAGCTACATAAGCTATGTGATATTTAAAAACAAATATTGGATAGTAAGGGTGTGTGTGGTCTGGAACAAATCCTGACGGCTGGTGATAGCACTGAGAATGTGGGGAAACAAAATAATTTGCAGAGGTTAGGAAGCTTTTAGAGAAGTGAAACTTTATATTTTTTGTGGTATCTATGGACTATGGTAACTCTATCTGCAGTGGTCTCAAGACAAGGCCAACCCCTTCTGGTGTGCCCAGTGTTTCAACCTATCTTGGTACTGTGTTAGGTCTGAGGCATACTGGATTCTGCTTGGTAAACAGGCTTTTTTTTTTTTTTAAAGGCAAAAAGGTGATATGGGTGTTGTGATTAACATTATTTATGCTACAAATATAAAACAGGTACAGGAGAGTTCTCTTCTCCTCTCTTTCTCTCTCTTTTTTTTTTTACCCTTTCCTGATTACCTCTCTTTAAGGCTTTGGACTTTAGAACAAGTCCTTTAACACCTGGTGATTAAACTGATGATCCCTCTATGCCCTTGCTTTGGCTTTAGTGAGGCTTTGTATGTCCTCTGGGACCTGCCTGCATTTAACAGACCAGAGTCTGAAGGAGGCTTTATCCCTGACTTTGTGCTCTCCGTTTCTAAAATGGAATAAATCAATGTGAGGGATTTTTCAGATGAAACTTTAGTATACTAACCGTTCAACTCTGGTTTTGGTTGGTTTTTTTTTGTTTGTTTGTTTGGTTGGTTGGTTGATTTTGTTTGGGGTTTTTTTGTTTGGTTTTTTTTGAGGGTCTTTTTGATTGATGTCAGCTTCACTCCATCTTTAATAGATGAAGGTTTTTCTTTTGTTGTTTTCTTTCTTGCTTTCTTCTTGGTCATTCTGTTTTTAATCTCTCTTGTTTGCATCTTTATGAGTTCTTGGGCTTTTTTTCCCTTTGACTTCTCTCCTGTTGAATAGAAGTATGTGCCTGTGAATCTGTCTATCAGTTAATGCAACCTAGGAGGTAGCATTTTATTTGAAGAGGTTTTTGCGCTGAGAATGGCTCCAGACAATTGATTTGTTCAAATAAATGACTGTGACTTATTCTGGACAGTTGTCAAGTTGCGCTTAGCCATTAACAATGTGTGTAAACAGTACTGTTCCACACACTTAATTAAAAAAGTTATGCCTATTGTGATTAAAGATGAGAAGTTTAACAGCATTTGAATTTAGTATTCCAGCTGTCCTTTTGTTTCATTTTAGGCTCTGTTTAGAGAATCGTTTTGCCTCTTAGGGTTCTTAAGTATATTGTGGGAGGGTTTTATTAGCAGTAATATCTACTGAAATAGAAGAAGGGGTTAATTAAGGATGACTGAAAATATGACCTCATTATGAACTCTGAAGTGTGACTGATTTCTAGATAATGTGTTTTTATCCATGTGAAATTTGCTAATCTCCATTTGTAGGTAGCTTTATCATTAACTGTGAATTTCATTTGCAGTATGGTTATGTCGTTAAGATTATTGCAAAATATTGGTGCATATGTAATTGATTCCTATTAAACTTAAGTCAAACGATGAATAATTTGCCAGTGCAGCCTTTTAGTCTCTAAATCAAATTATTTCATTCCTGCTGTTAACATGAGGCCTGTTTAAAATTTCAGTCAGAACTTTAGCCTGGTTTTCCCTTCAATATGCACAGACCTTGCATTTGGGAATTGGGTTGATGGCTGAGATTCGGCTTTAGGTTGATGGCTGAGATTCAGCTGGTGAGAATCAGTAAAATATAGTTACCAATCAACTGGGAATAGACCTTGTGGGTATACTGTATTTTCTTCATGTAATTTGGGAGTTTAACAGTCATCCCTATAGTATCTTCATTAGTTTTTTTTTTTTTTTTTTGTTAACCAAATAATTGATGGAAGACTAACAAAACTCATGCTTCTACTTTAAGGGGTTATTTTAAGGATGATTGCTCATTGGGAATGTGTTTTTTCTGAGTTTTTCTGTATTTCTCTTTTCCATATGCCTTCTTTTTTTACTTTCATATAAGCATAAGACAAGATTTTCTTCTAGCTAAATGTGGCGAGATGGTAGAATCTGAGAAATCAATTTATGATCACAGATCACTAGATGGCAGTACTGCTGTTATTTTCGGCTAATTGCACATGCTTCAATTTGCCCGTCTCAGAGTTTCTCCTTTGTCTCTTCAATTTAGTAATACAAAATGTTCTAGTTTGCAAGAAGGCACAAAAGTCACTTCCTTAAGAAGTGAGGCTGAATTTTCAGGTGCTACTTGCTGCAAATTATGTGTTTATGGCTTGCACTATGAAGACTTATTACTATTTTTTTTTTTTAAATCACTGAAAAGACAGTCCAGTTCCACACCCAGCAGTAATTAAGGATTTGTAGGCAGATTTTACTGGGGAACTTTCTCCCTGCAACTCCCCTAAAGGAAGTTGGAAACCCTCGTTGGAAACGTTGTTGAGGACAGAACACTGTTGAAGTCTGTGGATTGCTTGTTTTGGGTTTGTTTTTTTTTTTTTTACCTCCGTGTTTTTTCTTCCACCCCGGTGCTTCTCAGTTTCTCACATGTAACTGGTTTCAGGTAGGCCATTTAGATTCAAGTGTTAAAACATATATCCTGTAGAATCAATTTTAATTATATGTAGTGCTGGATTCTTTCAACATGATGAGCTATTAGCTTCTGGCGGCACCTATTGTATGTTTTGCTTTCCTTTCCTTTTGTGTATTCCATCCTCCCATGTCTTATCTTTCTCCTTAACCTGATTTTTTTAAATTATTTATGCTCTTTCATGCAGCACATGGAAACTACAAGTGGCTTATATTGAGAATTCAGTGTATAGAAAGCTGTTATTTCTGCAGGCTTCGTGTTAGTCCCTGCCAGGTCAGGACTTCACAACGAGATTGATGGTTGTATGAGGGGATGGGTAAGCTAAAGTGAAAAGAATACAGGAGCCTTTAGGCTTCAGGGTTCTCTAATTGGCATGGAAAGGGAAAAGAGTGAAGGAGAAAATTGAGAGTGGAAGGAAAATACTGTGGAAGGCTATTGTGGCCATGTGTTATGTGAGCAAATAAAGGAATTTGTCTACTCTTCCAGCAAAAGGTAGGGAGAGAGGTTGTCTTTTTCCCAGCTAGTGGCAAAACCCCAGTTGATTATAGTGGACAATATATGGAAGGTAAGGGATGTCTTAGGGTCGAAGGAAAAAATTGAAGCCAGAACAGAAGGGAGATAGCAGTATGCTTCTGACTGGGCATCAGTCTGAGGGTATCCAGTTTACTGGGATAGATTGCCTAGGGGTGTGTATCTGGACCTGCAAAGTCCAGGGGAATGGGAATAGGCCCTACAACTGGCAGGATTCCCCTCTCAAGCTTCCATCTCCTGGCCAGGCTGGATTTAAGGATGGTTGGCTTTCCCAGAGGGGCTTACAAGTGAAAGGAGAAAATGTGAAACTACTGATCTTTGCTTCTCTGCTTTTTTTAAATTTAAATTTTAAGTCAGTTCCATGGTTTTTTTCTATTTCAGCAACTGACTCCTAGTTTTTGAAAGTTTGGGATTGCTGTTTCTGTTTAATCTTGCTTCACTTTTTCTCATTGTAAAGTTAATAGAGAAAAGCAACTACAGAGTTATTTACATTTCTACTAATTCCTGACTTTCCAGATATCGGTTAGGTTAGTTTTTGGGGGCTTGTTCGTTCTCCCCCCAAATAGCTCTGTGAAGCTTTGAAAAAGCTTTGTATGAAGTTTTAGAAAGGACGCTCTGTGGAACTTTTTCAGTCATTCTACACGGCTGCAGTATTTATTTTAAGTAGTAAGCACCTCTCAGCAGTTTTTAATCATGGCACTAGGTGAAATCAAGCAGCAGATTAAAAGACTTGATAAAACGTTTTTAGGAAGTTTTGGTTGGTGATTACTTTAGTTGCACAATGGAAAATTCTTTCTTGCTTTGCAGTGTATAATTGGAAGAATGACTTTAGAAATACTTCTATGAGGGGGAATGTAAACTCTTGTAGTGTGATTAAAAGACAAAATCTTATTATTGCAAATTCTTCCGCTTAGTGAAGTTTAACGGAAGTCACTGCAGTTCCTTTGAATGAGGAATTCAAATTGATGATGAGAGGTACTCATTCTGCAAGGACAGTCTGTTCTCCACCAGACAATTACTGACCCTTTCATCCCATATGAAGAAAAGCTTTTGAATGAATTGAAGAGGTACTTGGAACCTAAAATCCCTCTGTCATAAGAGTTTTCATGAAGAGTGCTGCACATAAGCCACTTTACTTGCTTTCTGAGGCTGGGCTCAAACATTTAATCTTGAATCACTTTCGCAAAGCTTACTGGTTTGTCAGAGGGACCATAATTTCTCCTATGTAATTTTGATGCTTTCATTTGTTTTGGGGACTCTTTGTAAACCTGACAAGACTAACACTGACATCCTACTTTTTTGATTTTTCAATTTGGTAATAACAGTAATTTTTCCTCCATATGAAACTTGAGTTGTATACACATGTAAAACAACAATGAGGTGATGAGGGATATTTTTTGAAAGAGAGGAAACCCCTTGGTTTTTTTTAAGTGGAGTTCTTTTTATATACACATGGATATTTTTACTCAACACATTGTCTAAGCCTTTTCCTCTGTAAATTGTTAAAGTGAATAAGCTGGCAGTCCTCAGTAGCTGCTGATGTAGTAGATATGATGGAAAATGTTTGAATCTTTCTATTTTTCATACATATAATTACTTTATATAGGATTTTTATTTCATTAAAATTTCCTTAAGAATTGTTACGTCAGGGAGTGGTACAAATCATTGCGTACAAATCATTGCATACAAATCTAGTTTACCAGAGCTGGGAGGAAGCAGGGTTTTTTGTTAGCTGCCTCTGCACTGAGAAGGAAAATCTCCAGGTAGTCATGAAAGTCTTAACTTCTTCCCCTCTCCTTTTCTTCTCCTAAACCCTTTTACATTAAGATTTTAAAATAAGCATATAGCTTTACTTTTCCAGAAGTAGTATATTTTAAAGGTTTACTCAGAGATGTCAAAAGGTACTTCCAACATAATCTGGCCTTCAAAATAAAAGCCAAGGTTTTCAATTACTTTCACTTCTGATAGTGTCACCAGAGCAGTACAGTGTTTGGATTTTACAGAAATTGTCTGTACTGGAAAACTTGTTCAGTGTAAATTTATTTCAGTGTAATTTTATTCATGCTGGAAGTGATTTCTTCAGCTGGTTTCATTTGTTTTTTCTGGATGTTTATTTAGCTGACCCTGAAACGCTTCTGCTTTGAGGTAGATGAGGTCGTGGTTAGAGCTTAGGTCACAGAGTCAGGACTCCTGGGTCGTTGCCAGCTATGCCGCTGTTCATGGTGTTTAGCAAGGTGCTTGTGCTCAGGTGCGATGCTTGGGAGTACCTGCTGAAGTGCTTAAGCCTGAGAGGGCTACAAGTTCTTGGGTAGTTGTGGTTCTTGGCTGCTAGAAAGGGAGACTTTGGTCCTCTGCCTTGCCTCTTGCCACGTTTCGCATCCTGTCATGCATCAGCTCTGAAAATAACAGGTCCTTGTTTGAGTTACTACAGCTCAATAAGGAAGCAAAATACTACCCTGTATTTAAGTTTTTCTTGCAATGGGATACGGGTTTTGCGATATGTAATTACTTCTCTATTATTACTCATCTAAGTATCACCAGTATATATTGGAAGCAGTAACTGGCCATGCACAGTAAGGTTTTTAGAAAGAGGCTTGGAGTCTGAGGTATTATCACAGTGCTAAAAATAAAGGGAAGATACAGGAGAAATGGGACATACTGGATAACTGTACTTGAGATGAGTCAATTTTTTTCCTTTTTCTAGAGTTGGCATTTGAATTGTCTGCTCTCTTCAGGAATGTAAATCACTGTGTTGTGGCCTTTACATTCTAATTTTGAATCTTTTTCCCTTAATTCTCAAGATACGCAATTTTTTTTTCTCACAGCTTTTCGTAGGTGAAGAAAAATGATGGAAGAGAGTGGGATAGAGACAACTCCACCTGGCACGCCCCCACCAAGCACAGTAGGGGCGGCTGCTGCTGCTGCTACACCTGTCTCATTAGGTACAGAAACTTCCTCAGCAACTTGGTCATGTTTATTCATGTCTTTAGAAGCACAGCAATCCATCCAAAAACATTGTAATCAGCATAATTACAGTGCTCTTCTCCAGACTAATTGGAAGAATTTAAATTGTTTCTTAATCATGGAAGTGTGCTTCTTATCTGATATGCATCTGACACACTGAATATTTTAAGCATTTTTTAATTCTTGAAAGTTTTTTATGAAGTCACGTGGATGCACTTCTTTTTTTTAAGGATGTGGGGCCAGGGAAATAATGCCTTCCACTGCAGTGCACAGTTAGATGAGCAGCATAGAAGGGAGTTAAAAACAAAACAAATTTGCAGTCTTGTAGGGAATAGTGGTAAACCTGGATAATCACTTTGATTTCTACCCACAATATTAAAAACTAAGCGCTTTATCTGATTTTTCAAGAACCAGAAGACCATATTCTGAATACCAAATATTTAATTTTCTGATTATTATAGACATTATTAAGATTTTTAAGATATTATTAATACATCTGGTACTGTTATCTTGAATCACACTAGTGCAGTGGGCTTCAAAGTGGGGTGCCCTTACCCCAGGGGGTGTGCAAGGCAATCCATTGGAGTGCAGGAAGAAAATATTAGAAATTCCATTCGTATTTAATCTGAAAAATAAGAAAGAAATTAAGCTTTACTAATATTTAATATACTGCTTGACACTGGTGTCCTCGTTCAGTTGGTCCATATGTCAGACATTCACACATCCTCTGGGAAGAGTGGGTGTTCCATGATGCAAAGGGTTTGACAGTGGCACCCTCACTTGTTTGCACATATTTATCATATTGCGACACCTTGCAGTTTGTGTGCCTGCTTAAGTGGATTTATGGATTATGTTATCTAGTTTAACTATGCTAACCATCACAAAATAGACAAGTGACTTAAAAAAGATTCCTGCAAAGAAACCACAGATTGAAAATACTGCTAATAATGCGAGCACAAGCGAACAACAAGAAAATGGAAGAGCTGACACTTCTCTGACTCTTAGTATGAGCTTTTTGCCATTGTTTTTACCTCGTAATATGGCTAACAATCTAATCAGATCTGACAAAAAGATGGCCAAAAAAAATTCAGAATTTTCAAGAGGACTTTTTGAAATATAAATTTACATCCCCCATTGTTAACGATAAATCTCGTCCTAAGTGTATATTGTGCCTTGAGATATCAGCTAAGGATAGTATGAAGCCACTGTGATTAGCAAAACTAAACTGACTTCTAAAAACTAAGCAGAACATGGAAACAAACCTCCACTACTTTTTTTGGTAATATTTCATGTCACACAGCACTCAATCCAGTACTTAAAAAAAATTTTAGTAAACTTAATGATACACCTTTAGATGCCTCATTGGAGATTTCTGACCTAATAGTGAAGACAAAAAGTGATGTACGTGGGGGAAACACTTGTTCTTCCTGACATGATAAAAATGTCTGAAATAATACATGGAAAACAGTATGGTGACAAACTAAAATGCATTTGGCCGTGAATACTGTTGGAAGACACATAGAAAACATTGCTGGAGATTTGAAGAAACAAGTATTAGAACAAATTACGCAGCGTGGGAGGCTTGCTGTACAGTTGCCTGAAAGCAGAGATGTTCCTAACATATCTCAGCTTAAGGTTTTTGCTAAATTCTCTTTCAATAATAAAATACACAAAGAACTACTTTATTGTCAAATGCTAAAGGAGGGATGAGCTGGAGAAGATCTATCTTCAACAGCAAATGACTTATTTAATAAAAGCAATGTTTTTATTAAAACTGTGTAGCTGTAACCACTGGTGGAGCAGTTGCTTTGACCAGGATAAAACCAGATTCTGGAATAAGGTTACAGAGATACCAGCACATGTGAAATTTATTCACTGCGTCATCCATAGGCAAACTATTGCAGCAAAGAAACTTGAGCCCGAAGCGCACAAAGTGCTACAGGATGTCATCAATGTTATAAATTTTATAAAAACATCAATTTTATAAAAATGATCTTTAAATAACAGATTTTTTTTAACAATACTTTGTAATGAGATAGGGAGTAACAATGAAATTGTTTTGTATTGCACAGAGGTTTGCCAGTTGTCATGTGGCAGGGTGTTTAAAAGAGTTGTTGAGCTTAAAGATAACATGAACATTTTTCTTTTACAAAAAGGCAGGTCTCCCAGGTTTGCTGGTGTTCTGTGATGACAAGTGGCTGTCAGCAGTGTGCTACCTAGTAGATAATTTAAAAAAAAATATGCACTCATAATTTGTTCCTTAAAGGTGAAGGTGACATTTTTAGCAAGGAGTGATACAAAAACTACTTTTTGTAAGAAAGTCATGGTTTTGAGAGAGCATTTTGAAAATGGATATTTGGAAATGTTTCCATGGTTATGCAGTCATGTTGCCAAAAACAAAGCAAGTGTCACATACAAAAACTGTCAGATCTGTACACATAAACTTGCAAAGATAATTTCCTGACCTGTGCAGAAATTTTCCCAATGAAGAGTTTTAGTGGGTTTTGAACCCATTTGTTAAAAATACCAAAGTGCACGACCTTCTCATTAGGTTGCAAGAGCAATTGATCGACATCAGGGAAGACGGAAGTTTGGTAGCTGAATTTCAAGAAAAAGCTTTGCATAATTGGTAGTTGGGAGTGGCAAACAAATAGCATGATATAGTAAGCACAGCCAACAACGCACTGCTTCCATTTGGATCTATGTATGTTTGAGGTATCTTTTCCAGCTATGACCGCCATTAAAGTCAAATATTGAAATAATCTGAACATAGAACCAGACCTTCAGATTGCTGTATCATGAGGGGTTAAACCAAGATTTAAAAAATAATGAGGCTTCTTCAATCACATTGCTCATACTAAAAATTATTATTAAGAATTGTATGATGTAGGATGTTAATTATTATTAACTTTATTAATAAAACAATTTTCAGTGAGAGCAGAAAAAATTTTATATTGTTAATAAATAAAAATATTTTAAAATTTTTTCATTCACCTTTATCATCCTTTTAAAATTTCTATTGTGTATGTTTTTTAATATGCATAATATAGTAGTACAGTGGTACATGTAAACAATTTATAAATAAATAAATTTACATATGTTGGGGGGTGCATGTTCAAAAATTTTTTTGTGATAGGTGTGCGTGATAAAGTTTGGAGACCACTGCATTAGTCCAACTTGGCATATCATTTGACTGTCATTGATGTTTAGGCTGAGGCCAGTGAGATGCTTGAGCTGACCCAACAGCTTACTGTTATCAAAAATGGTTGTTTCTGGTTTTCTGACTTAATTTTCCAGCTAAACTTGGTTTAGAGAACAAAGATCCAAGGATCAGCTGAGGGCCAGACTGAAACAGAGAAAGCAAAGGGGTTAGGAGGCTTGGTGCTAGAGAAGAGAGGGCTGCTTGGTGCTCAGCCTGTCTCACAGAACCATACCTCTGAAATAACCCCCACCCTCCCAGATATTATGGGTGTGCATTTTATTCTTAAAGATGTGCACTTCCTGCATCATCATTATCAATGATGATTAATCAACAGGAGTTGATTAAGCAGTCACTCAGAAAGAATAGTACTAGCTAGAAATTTCTGAGGCAGACTTCAGCTGCTATAAATTCAGTAGTCAAATGTTGAATCATCTTTTTAAGCTTATAAGTAGGGTCATGCAAGAAAAAGAGATGTGCCTTACAAGATATTATCACCAAAAATTGAGCACAATTGGTGTTGTGTCCAAACTCAAGCAGAACTGAAATTCACTTTGAAGGGAAAAAAGCAGACCAGATCAAAACTTCTTTGTAAAATATCTGAACAATTATATAACTGAATCTCTGAGATTAAGGCACAGCATTTCTAAAATTCCTTTCTTCTCTTTTTTTCCTAGCTTTGTCCAGTCCCCTTGTGACACCAAGCATGTCGTCTTCTCCCGCATACTCGCCACCTTTGCCACCTGAAGTGACTCCACTTCCTCCTCCTATGATGACTTCAGCTTCTCTTCCACTTGTGCCTTCTGCAGCGGTTTCTACCATCGCACCACCTCTAACTCCTGCCCCACCTCCTGTTGCCCCTTCAGCTTTTACTACCTCAATGTCCCAGTTCTCTGCACCTCCTCCATTAAGCTCTACTGCTGGCCCTGGTCTTCCTGCACCTCCCACTGGTCCCCCCATTTCAGGATTTTCCATGTCTTCAACCTATGATATTACCAGAGGTCATGCTGGTCGGGCACCACAGAGCCCACTGATGCCATCATTTTCTGCACCTCCAGTCACAGGTAACTTTTTGCTTATATGCTTTTGTGTTTGTGAGACAGGATGAGGGATCTCCTGAGTGGCTTTTTCCACCACTCTGCTAGAGTCCTGCAAGTTCAGCTTTATTATTCCAGCTACACTTAATTAATGCAGCTGCACTCAGAAGAAGGGAGAGTAGCCTTTAAAATACAGTGATGGCCTAGGACAGAGCATCCTCTTTAGTAGAGTTCTGCTAGCATTCAGGCTCACAGAAAAATCTTTGTTTGAGAGCTTTATTTTTTGTTAACTTGCACAGGAAAGCCCAGCTAAACATATATACACGTCTTTTGTTTAGATCAGAGAGTTATCTTCAGCTTTTATATTTCCACAGATTCATATGATATCTTGGTTGTAATCACATAATTTTCATTTTTTTGTTCTGAAAAGCTGTCTATAATAAGCTGTCCATCACATGACACCAGCTTCTGTTTTCTTGTTTACAGCCACCAAATTACATTAGAACAGCTAAAAATACATACCTTCCATGCAAGCAATTGCTGTAGTTGCTGAACTGATGTCATTTTCTGCTAGTGGAATGGAAACTTGGCTCTTCAACTGCAATTGAGACAGGCTTTTACTATTATTGGTGTTATCTCTTTTAAGTAGTCTGTATTAGGAAAATGTCTGAAAAGACTTGACAGTTGTGGAGTGTAAAATAAAAATAACTCTTGATTAAGGCTAGTATTGGAAAATCTGTTAAAATAGGCTTGAATAATGGGGCAAAGGCTCGTGCTTGAATTTTCTACTGTTTGAGTTTCTTTTGTTTTGCTTTAAAATATGTAAAGCTATTCATTTGCTTGCTCCTTTTTTGCTGCTGCTTCTAATTTGCAGCACTCGGGGTTAGAAAATTTCCTACTTATCTCTCTTTTATTATGTACAAGAACGTTCCTATCTCTTTGTTCAGAGAGCAACACCCATTCCTCTTTTTCCTCTACTGAGGGTTTATTATGAAAATTTGAATACAGTAAAAAGCACCACTGTTAAACTAACCTGCTAAGAAAAAAATCATTTTTTATTTTTATACATAATGTACAGGCAGTCTTGTTTCTACAAGCAGATATTGTTGAACTTATTTACAGTAGTTATATCTGCTAATCTTTAACAAGCAGAATTGTTCTGGGGCCTTCAAGAAATGAAGGGAATCAGCCCAGTATTCTTCTCTTCTTCCTACTCATTTTCCTGTTAAACAATTGTGTGTTAGTACAGTATAACAAATTAAATGCAGTAAAATAAATGAACAGTTGTGTTTTATTTTTCCTTCTTACTAGGTGTTTTGGCAGATCCTATTACCCAACAAGCAACTTTCTCATCACCTTTGGCTCCTGGAACTGGTTCTGCAATCACTTTTCCTGAGGAGCATGAAGACCCCAGAGTATCTACTGGCCAAGGTGCAGCACCTGCTGGAGGACTGTGGGGGTTTATAAAGGTATGGGGTTTTGTCTGTTACCCTTCATAAGGAATTATCATTTTTTTACTGACTATAATAAAACAGATCTTATTTTTTAAATGCATGTTGCTATAAATCCTGTCTTTTATCTGGCTTCATGTGCAAGGTGCCTGTTTTTAATAGTGGTGTTTGCTGGAACTGTGCTTTTACTCTTCTTCTGCATAGAAGAGGGAGGACTACACAAATGCAGGTGTTCTAGGATAATTTGAGTGCTTGTGACAGGAAGATATGCATACCTAACAGGTTCTGTCACATGTTCATAAATCAGGTGAAGTTTTAGAACCTCCTTAAGACCTGAAAGCTAACTTTTGTTTCACAGCGAGAAGGCATGGAGTATATAGTACAGTACAGATACTCCTTGTGGTGCGATCTAATCATACAGAGGAGATAAGCAGCAACATCGACTAGTAGAATTTTGTTAGCCTGTAACCTTTTTGGAGCTGTGACAAATGCTACTTATAAGTAGCATCATAAAGATTGTGGCAAAAAGATCTAAGGACTCTGCATGAATGCTGAACTGTCTTCAAGAGCAACACCATTTTCTGTACTGTCTCATACTAAACATGTAGGAATAATGAAGAAGATTGATGTCCTAATGGGATTGCAGAGTTTTGGAGGGACTTTCAAGCCCTTTTTAGCATGAAAAACTGGGAGAAAAAGTTGTGTGTGATGTGGCAGACTAAGCCCTCTCTTTCTCCAGGAATAAATGTCTTGACAGTGATACAGTCTTAAAAAGCAAAATTAATCCTGAGATTAATTGAGAGCAGAGTTGTCATGCTGCTCTTTTCAAGGAGGGTTACCTTCTCATGATCATAAATACACATCTTTTTTCTTCCTTTAAATAATAATGTCCTTCTCTCAGTCATCATATTCCTCTTAATATTTGCAATAGATGGTAATGTTCCAGAAGAGAACATCTTTCTTATAACATGATTCTGTAGCCCTTTTGAAAGCAGCAGAGTTTGCAGTTGCATATTAGTTGAAAAGCCAATATCATCCACATTACTGTTGCCTTTAAATCAGTAGGATCCAAAAGGTGTCCTGTTTCTATTTATGGAAAAGATCTGTATCATTGACTTCAATAATAAAATGTAGATTTTGGTTGAAGTATTAAGAGTTCCCTGTGCTCTGTGTGTTCAGTGACCTCTTTTTGAGAATTTCCTAGGTGGAAGAATGACAAATCATTAATTATACTGAAGCCATCAAGACCCTGATGCCTGTAAGCACACATCAGACTCTGTGTTTTTTAAAGATCAGCCAGAATCTGGGAGACTAACTGGTAATTATTACAGAAATGCATCCTGGATTCCCTGTTGAAGAGTTTACACAATAGTTGCAGCAGTTATTTCAGTTCTTGAAGTAGTTTGAACTCCCTTTTTCCTCTAGTGTTCTTAAGAAATCTTACACCTTTCTTCCAGTTTCCTTCAAGCTAGATAATATCCAAGACTGTGGAAATCTAAAATTGTCAAATTAACAGTATAGAATCAAATGAGACTGTTTCAGTTCAGTTCCTTTGCTCTCTCAAAGATGGCTGAGCAGTCTCGCAGTTCCAGGATTGGTTGCGACATAATATATCAGCGGCAAAGTTGGATACTATTGCTGTCATTGCACCTGACAGCTTGCATATTTGACTGTTTGAGCAATGGAGACAGCTAGGACATGAATTTTCAAAAGATTTGTGTTTGCGCTCTGCTGACATGGAAAATTCTCCATTTGAACAATTTGGATTTCTGTTGACTTAAAATTGACTCGGTAGAAATTCCAGACTTATATCCATTATGGTTCACAGTGCTGTGATAACTTCATGTTTTGCATTGGTATAAAACCATGGATTGATTATTTCTCCCTGCTTATGCTAGGCTGATGAACATACAGGCATCTTCCACAGGTAGAAGCAGCAGCTTCTTGCTGCTCAGGAACCAGATTATCTGCAGGAGATGTATAATGGCTTCATGTTAGTTAGGCAGCTAGGCTGCTGATTGGAGAAGTACTGCTTGGCTTTGCATTACTGGAAAGATGCTAGAACTGGAAGTTCCTACTTAAAATGTTTCTGAGTATCTCATAGCTTTCGCTCAGTTTTGTTAAAAGAACAGACAAACTTCAAATTGTGAGAGCGCTGAAGGAGGAATATAAACTGCCCTGTTCTTGATGGCACCCTGTGGGTGCATGAGTAGTCACAAGAGTATATTTATTATCCAGTGAATGCTACCATTCAGAAAAATCTTGTGTTATAGTCATGAGAAACAAGTGGCTACAGTGGGCTCTGGCATGAAAAAGCTTAATTGTGCTAGAGTGAGTAATTGTTTTGTTTTCTTTACCAAGTTCTACAGTCAGGCTCAGTGTTCTGCACGGTGGTGAGAAGGGTACCTGAACCCAGTAGTGAACTATTTCAGCTTGAGGCATGGGATAAGACAATCATTAGTAGTAGCTATACAATTTCTCAGTAGTTGTAGGAATGTGGTGGGTTTTTTTTCTTTATTAAGCTTGCTACAAAGAAATAGAAAGCATTCAAAGGTTGGATGGGGATTTGAGCAACCTGATCTAGTGGAAGGTATCCCTGCGCATGGTAGGGGCATTGGAACTAGGTGATCTTTAAGGTCCCTTCCAACCCAAACCATTCCATGTTTTATGGAATGTTTTCCATAAACATTTTGTTCCATGTTTTGCTGAGCAAAAGTTGCTCTGAGATAATTAAAACTACTCAGATTCTGCAGTTCTCTGAAACACTGTGTAGGTGCATTGAACAAGCACTTTCTGGAAAAATGTATGTGCACAGTGCTGTCCTCTGTAATGCTTGTCATTTAGTGAAACAAATACAAGCATATGCAGTTTTAATATTAGACTGAAAGCAATCTGTTTACTAAAGAAATTTTATAAAAGGCTCCTGTAAAATAGTTTCCAGCACTTTATATCTCAATGATTCAGCATTGGTATCTTTCTTCTTTCACCCTGTGATGTTATGTGAATTTAAGTGAACTTTTGATGAGATACAGACATTCATTAAGACTATTTGCAAGTCACAGGGCAGTGTTTGTGTTATATTTAATGAACTTTTAGGTCTGTCAGCAGCTCCACCTATGGTTTAGTTGGAGAACGTAGAACATTTTTCCAGCAGTGTTTAGAATCTATTTATAAATTGAGGACTTTCAGCTCAGTTGCTCTAGAAATATTTGTTAGTAATGGGCCATTCAAAAATAGATCCTATTGTCTTTAACAAGGTTAGAAGAGAGAGACTCTTCAGTTTGAGTTATCACTGTCTAAATCTAGCTGCCTAGTCTGATGATACCTATAATTAGCATTGGGAATCTACAACTTCGCTAAACGCTCAAGGCTTCTGGTCCCAGAATAGGACAAGATCAAGTCTGTTGCCCACCATCGCTGATGGGGCTGTTTCTGCATTAATGCAGAAGAGGATGGTAAAGATGATATTTGACCTTTATGTTGTAACTGAAAAGTCATGCACTGATAGTCATACTCAGTAGCATTTGTGCTGGGGAGTGAGATACAATAGGTGTTACAAAGTGTAAATGTGGTAAGAAAAACACAAAGCAGCTTAATATTTGGGTTTTGTTTGGTTGGTTTTTAACTAACATTTTGAGTTTCTTGGGGAAAAAACAGATGATAATATGGAAATCTGTTTGCTTAAATTTAGGGTGTAGCTGAGAATCCCATGGTGAAGTCTGTTCTTGATAAAACCAAGCATTCGGTGGAGACCATGATCACAACGCTGGATCCTGGCATGGTTCCATATATCAGTAAGTATTTGTGGCAAACGATTAAGTAATACATGTAAATGTTAGAGAGGTTAATGTAATAGCACACGACTTTTACAGTTAGACGTTTGTATATGTAGTGTACTAATTCAAAGTCACAATACTGTACTGATTTCTCAAGTGTATTGTCAAGTGAAACTCTCACTCTGGAGGCTGACTTTTTATGTGTGTCTTGAGATTCATTTGAATTTTGTATTCTGCTGTAGTTCAGACAGTGGCACAGTAATACCCTTTAATTCAGATTGTGAAAGATGAGGAAGTTATAAAGAAAAAAAAAAGCCAATGAAGAGACCTTGTCTGTAATCCCCAAGTTGCATACTGTTTTCCCCCGCTGTGTCTCTTTTTAAGCCTTAGGGAGTTGAGTTTAAAAGACTCTGTATATGTTCTGGTGGATCACATGCAGCAGTTAAAACAAGCCAAAAGGTAAGCATACTCAGAGAGGCATAGGACAGAGGTATTTCCATAGGTTTTGAGGCTTTCTTCTGATTTTCATCTGTTCCACTTTTCTAGCCTAATGGTATTTATACTGTTTTAGGAAATTAGGCAAACCTGAAGCAGTGACCGAATCAGTTAGTAGGAATGTTAAAACTCTAAAGTGGTCTAATGAAGTCTGAAGTACTGCTGGGCATTGAGCCTGGAAGGGGGAGCGTACCATTTCAATTGCAGCTTGAAAATTAATAGGAAGGAGAAGCATTGTGGTGTTCACCATTTTTTGTTTTACTAGAGTACATTGCATGTCACATATAACTGATTTGAGGTTTCTACTTCATTAAAATGGGAAAGCAAAAGACCTGATTTGTCCAGGGTGGTGGTTTGGTTTTGGCTCTCTTTTTTTTTTTTTTTTTTCCTTCCAGCAGTCTGGTAAGCAGACCTCCTTCTTAGTTGTGCCAGTACTGCCCTTTGTCTGCATGTAGATGAAGATGGTCAGGAAACTGATAAGGCTGAGAAGAAACTTAAAACGTTTTTGAATTTTGTTTTTCTGAGCTGTTTTTTCAGCGGGACCTATTCTGTCATCCAGCTAATCACATTGCTGCTTTATTGTGCTAATTCAGTGGACAACATGTGGCATAAAAGGGGAAGATACCCTAATTATTGAGTAGTAGTTAATTGTCTTACATTTAAGGGAAAATATCACAGCTGTCTGTTGACTAGTGAGGAGATAGTGGGATATGAAATCAGTGAGAAGGTGTCATGGTTTAACCCCAGCCAGCAACTAAGCACCACATAGCCACTCACTCCTTCCCTGTGGGATGGGTGAGAAATGGGGGAGAGTAAAAGTGAGAAAACTTGTGGGTTGAGATAAAAACAGTTTAACAGGTAAAGCAAAAGCTGTGCATGCAAGCAAAGCAAAACAAGGAATTCATTCACTGCTTGCCATCGGCAGGTGGGTATTCAGCCATCTCCAGGAAAGCAGGGCTCCATCGCGCGTGATGGTTACTTGGGAAGACAAACGCCTTCACTCTGAACGTGCCCCCCTTCCTCCTTCTTCCCCCAGCTTTATATGCTGAGCATGACGTCATATGGTGTGGGATATCCCTTTGGTCAGTTGGGGTCAGCTGTCCTGGATGTGTCCCCTTCCAGCTTCGTGTGCACCTGGCAGAGCATGGGAAGCTGAAAAAGTCCTTCACTAGTGTAAGCACTACTTAGCAACAAGTAAAACGTCTCTGCATTATCAACACTGTTTTTAGAACAAATCCAAAACATAGCCTCATACTAGCTAATATGAAGAAAATTAACTCTATCCCAGCCAAAGCCAGCACAGAAGGCTAGGCAGCAACTGAGACAGTATTTGAGAGGAGTAGTGGAATGCAATGCAAAGCTACAGTAAGTGTTGATTATGCACAATTAGGTGAACTGTATTTAAAGTTTCTATTGGATTCATGACCGTCCCTTTTTAAAATAGGATCTGTCAGTATCCAATGACAGTTTGGATAGTTTGACACAATATTGAATGGACAGAACAACATTACCTAGAGGAGGCAATAATTATAATAAAATGCTTTGCTTGTAAGATTCACTTAGAGTAAGCAAATTCAGTGGTTATCCCCAAGTCCTCTAACATTGTGTTGGAAGGGAAAGCATCTGTATATATCTTGGCCATTAATATATTGTATTTTTTTTTTTTGTAGTTGCAGATTGTGGAAATAGGGCAGAGGTTTGTAAACTTAGTATTTACTTCCTTCTAGAAATGTTTTCTGGGACCTACAAAAGCTATGTCCTCAACAACAAGTGGCCCCACTTCTCTCTGTTCTCCACTGCTGCAATTCCAAATAAATTTCAGATTCCTCACACAAAAGCCTGAAATTACCAAAGCTGCTGGATGAGGTGGTTGAAAATTCTTTTTTATGTGAGCAAATAGTATTTCTGTAATCTCTTGAAAAGAGCTGAACTCTCTTCACTGGCACATTGTGAAGTTGTCATCTGAGGCAAGCACCTGAAATAGAAAATTTCTGTCTGCGCAGGAAATGGTCACCTTATAAGCATAAACATCAATGCTTTTATAACAGAACACAACAGCGTATCTTAAATTGTATGTCCTGAACTGCCATTTCAGTTTATAATACAGAAGGTACAGTGAAATTTCACATTCAAGTGTCAGAGCTTAACTTAATGTGACAGTTCTGTCTCTGAATTTACCAGGGTATATCTAATTCATATATTTTAGGTTTTAATATTTCCATATTACCATAGTGTGCGACAGATCTGGTCACAAATTGTTTCTTTTAATGCATGTAATATCTTTGTTTCCCTTCTGTAGTATCTGTGATGAACAAAGATATGCTTTTGATATATGATGATCCTTAATACAAAAGAACATGATCTGTATTCTGCTGTTGCAATACACAAGCATGGGCCACAGTTACCATTCTTAAGTTACTATGCATTAATTTACTAGGTACGTTATGGGTTAGTTTTTAGTTGTGTTAAAAACTCAAGAGTTTTTCTATCCCTGGGCACTCAAACAAGGCTAACTTCAGGAAAAGCCTACAGGCAATTTTAAGCACTTATTTACTTATGTTAGCTTGATTTCTATCAAGAAGGAGTCAATGAATAAAGATACTCTCAATGATTTTTTTAGTCCTGTTGTTAACCTAGTGTTTAAAACAATTGCCCAAAGTTCAGTGATGTGTACACCTAATTCCATTCAGTAAAGCAATTGATAAAGAAAAAGTTAAAAAATAGCCTAAAAACCAAATAGAATGTTTTAGTACTGTTCTGGCATATCTCTGGTGATTCTTCATAAAAAGATGCTGTTTCCTGTAACGGAGGTCTGCTAAGTAACACAAGCTAAAGAACAAATTGGTTTTTTTCTTTAAAATTTAAGCTTCAGGGTTATTACTATCAATGGCGGATTTTTTTCTTACATCAAGATAAATACTGCAGACTTTGTCAGCATGTGTAATTAGGTGGAGTGTTAGTGTTTAGAAGCAAAACCGCTGGTCTCTGCTCTTTTTTTCTTTTAGGAGGTAGCTTAGCATGTTTTTGTACAGTCAGTGGGCCTGGGAAATGACAGGTTAAAAGGCTGTTTCTTCACTCGTTTGCTTCTGTTGTCATAAGAAATGCCCTGCTGGATCACAGAATCACAAAGTGATGTAGGTTGGAAGGGACCTCTGGACGTCATCTTGTCCAACACCCCTCCTTCAGCAGGACCACCTGGAACCAGTGGCCCAGGACTGCGTCAAGGCAGCTTTTGAATATCTCCAGGGATGGAGACTCCACCACTGCTCTGGGCAACCTGTACCAGTGCTCAGTCACCCTCACAGTAAAGAAGTTTTTCCGAATGTTCATATGGAACCTCCTGTGTTTCAGTTTGTGCCCATTGCCTCTGGTGCTGTCACTGGGCACCACTGGAAAAAACCGGGCTCCATCCTCTTTGCAGCCTCCCTTCAGATATTTGTGTGCATCAGTAAGATCCCCCTGAGCCTCTTCTTCTCCAGGCTGAACATTCCCAGCTCTGTCAGTCTTTCCTCTTAGAAGAGATGCTCTAGTCCAATGGTTCATCTAGATCAATATTCTGTCTTCAGCAGAAGCAAGAGGAGATGCTGTATGGCAGTGACACTGGAAGGAACAGATGCACCCAGTCTATTAATGCATGGCTCTATGGTTGGTGTCATCACCACAATTCTGGGTTTTTTGATAATGGGATGGCCTACACAGCACCAGGCTTGCTGGCATCTGATGGGATTCACCTTTCTCAGAGGGGAAAGAGGGTCTTTGCTCATGAGCGTGCAGGGCTCATTGACAGAGCTTTAAACTAGACTTGAAGAGGGAGGGGGTTAATATCAGGCTTGCCGGAGACAATCTGAGGGATGACACACCAGGGTTAGAGGGGCGGGGTGCTAGTGAGGGCACTCAGCCTGTGTCTCTGACATTCACTGGGTTCACTGGAGCACAGTTGAAGTTGTATGGAGATGAGCTAGGGACTACTGAGGTAGTAGGAGCCAAGAGGGGAACACCAGTGAAACACCTCAAAGGAATCAAGGGGTGTTCCTCTAACAAGGTGGCACGGATGACAGCCCAGCTGCAGAGCTTATACACCAATGCACACAGCATGGGCAATAAATAGGAGGAGCTGGAAGCCACTGTACAGCAGGAAAACTATGATAGAGTTGCTATCACAGAAACATGGTGGGATGACTCACACAACTGGAGTGCTGCAATGGATGGCTCTAAACTCTTCAGAAGCAATAGGCAAGGCAGGAGAGGTGGTGGGGTAGCTCTGTATGTTAGGGAGTATTTGGATTGTCTAGAGCTTAATGATGGTGACAATAGGGTTGAGTGTTTATGGGTAAGAATCAGGGGAAAGGCCAACAAGACAGATACCATGGTGGGAGTCTGTTACAGACCACCCAACCAGGATGAAGAGGCAGATTAATTATTGTACAAGTGGCTGGGAGAAGCCTCATAATCGCTAGCCCTTGTCCTTGTGGGGGACTTCAACCTACTGGGTGTATGCTGGAAATACAATACAGCAGAGAGGAAACAGTCCAGGAGGTTTCTGGAACGTGTAGAAGGTAACTTCCTGACACAGCTGGTGAGTGAGCCAGCTAGGGAAGGCACCCTGCTGGATCTGTTGTTCATGAACAGAGAAGGACTTGTGGGTGATGTGATTGTTGGAGGCCATCTTGGGCACAGGGATCATGAAATGATAGAGTTTTCGATTCTTGGAGAAGTAAGGAGGGGGGTCAGCAGAACTGCCACCTTGGACTTCCAGAGGACAGCCTTTGGCCTGTTTAGGAGACTGATAAACAGAGACCCCTGGGAGGCAGCCCTGAAGGGCAGAGGAGTCCAGGAAGGCTGGACATTCGTCAAGGAGAACATCTTAAAGGCGCAGGAGCAGGCTCTCCCCACGTGCTGAAAGACAAGCCGGCAGGGAAGAAGACCAGCCTGGCTGAACAGAGCACTTTGGTTGGTACTCAGAAAAAATAGAAGTGTTTATGACCTTTGGAAGAAGGGGCAGGTAAGTCAGAAGGACTACAAAGGTGTAACAAGGATATGCAGGGATAAATTCAGAAGGGCCAAATCCCAGCTAGAGCTTAATCTGGCTACTGCTGTAAAAGACAATAAAAAATACTTCTATAAATACATTAGCAGCAAAAGGAGGGCTAAGGAGAATCTCCAGCCTTTATTAGATGTGGGAGGAAACATAGTGACAAAGGATGAGGAAAAGGCTGAGGTACTTAATGCCTTCTTTGCTTCAATCTTTAATAGTAAGACTAGTTGTTCTCTGGGTAGCCAGCCCCCTGAGCTGAAAGACAGGGACAGGGAGCAGAATGGAGACCCCATAATCCAAGGGAAAATGGTTAGCAACCTGCTACACAACCTAGATACACTTGAGTCTATGGGGCAGGATGAGATCAACCCAAAGGTACTGAGGGAGCTGGTGGAAGTGCTCACCAGGCCGCTTTCCATCATTTATCAGCAGTCCTGGCTAAGTGGGGAGGTCCCAGTTGACTGGAGGTTAGCAAATGTGATGCCCATCTACAAGAAGGGCTGTAAGGAGGATCCAGAGAGCTATAGGCCAGTCAGCCTGACCTCGGTGCCAGGGAAGGTTATGGAGTGGATCATCTTGAGTGCCATCATGCGCACGTACAGGATAACCGAGTGATCTGGCCCAGTCGGCATGGGTTTAGGAAAGGCAGCTCCTGCTTAACTAACCTGATCTTCTTCTGTGACAAGCTGACCTGCATAGGAGATGAGGGAAAGGCTGTGGATGTTGTCTACATGGACGTTAGTAAAGCCTTTGACACTGGCTCCCACAGCATCCTCCTAGAGAAGCTGGAGGCCCATGGCTTAGATGAGTGTACTCTTCGCTGGGTACAAAACTGGCTGGGTGGCCAAGTCCAGAGAGTTGTGGTGAATGGAGCTAAATCCAGTTGGTGGCCAGTCACGAGTGGTGTTCCCAGGGCTGTTTTGCAGCCAGTCTTGTTTAACATCTTTATCAGTGATTTGGAGCAGGGGATTGAGTCAGCCCTCAGTAAGTTTGCAGACACCAGGTTGGGCAGGAGTGTTGATCTGTTCGAGAGTAGGAAGGCTCTACAGAGGGATCTGGACAGGCTGGATCGACGCACCGAGGTCAATTGTATGAGGTTTAACAAGGCCAAGTGCTGAGTCCTGCACTTGTGTCACAACAACCCATGCAAGACTACAGGCTTGGGGAAGAGTGGATGGAAAGCTGCCTGGTGGAAAAGGCCCTGGGGGTGTTGGTCAACAGCTGGCTGAATATGAGCCAGCAGTGTGCCGAGGCAGCCAAGAAGGCCAGTAACATCCTGGGATGTATCAGGAATAGTGTGGCCAGCAGGAGTAGGGAAGTGATTGTGCCCCTGTACTCGATGCTGGTGAGGCTGCCTCTCGAATACTGTGTTCAGTTTTGGGCCCCTCACTACAAGAAGGATATTGAGGTGCTGGAGCATGTCCAGAGAAGAGCAACAAAGCTGGTGAAGGATCTGGAGAACGAGTCTTATGAGGAGCAGCTGAGGGAACTGGGGTTATTTAGCCTGGGGAAGAGGAGGCTGAGGGGAGACCTTATTGCTCTCTGCAACTACCTGAAAGGAGGTTGTAGCGAGGTGGGTGTTGGTGTCTTCTCCCAAGTAATGAGTGATAGGAAGAGAGGAAATGGCCTCAAGTTGCATCAGAGGAGGTTTAAATTGGATATTAGGAAATACTACTTCACTGAAAGGGTTGTCAGGCACTGGAACAGGCTGCCCAGGGAAGTGGTTGAGTCACCGTCCCTGGAGGTATTTAAAAGATGTTTGGATGTGGCGCTTAGGAACATGGTTTAGTGGTGAACTGGCAGTGTTAGGTTTACAGTAGGTCTCAATGATCTTAAAAGGTCTTTTCCAATGTATATGATTCTATGTGTATTTTGATTCTGTGTGTAAATGTCAATAGATCTGGTGACTTCTGTAGTCCTTTTTCCTTGTACTTCTCCATCATCCACAGCCATTGGACTAAGGATGACAAGAGGCATGTCCATACCTATTAATTTTAGTGCCTGCTTGTGGACATGTTGTCCATTAATTTGTCCTTTACACTTGCTGATTCAGTTTACTTATGCAGCTTTCTCTGTCCTGTGCCGTGTTTGAAAAAAGTTTAAGCTGTTCTTAAGAAAGCTTGTCACAGCAGGGACAAGTTTTATGAGAAGTTTTTGCATAAATTGTTTGACAATAAAAACGATCCAGCTGTCATAAAGACAGATGTGAGGTATAATCGAGCTCATCAATCTTTTTGGTAGTTTTAGATTTCTTTTAATTCGTGAACTGTTTTGCTTTATTCTAAAAAAAGCTTCGCGAAAACTCATCCTTCTTTATGGAGATACTGCCGTATGGAAATAATTCAGAAATACTTACGACTTTGTGGTTCCATAGATATTTATATCTAAAACCAGGATAAAGCTGCAGGGAGGCAGACAGGCAATAAAGTGACACTGAAATTCACAGTCCAAGGACAACTAGAAATTTGCTTTCTTTTAAAGCTTATTTAATTTGACAGATGTTCACTGGATTTTTATGAACTGCATTTGTGTTCCTGGTCCCTCTCATAAGGAAGAGTTTGTGTTTCACACTGACATTCCTTACCACTTCCCAGAACACCAAAGCATCCTTAGAAATGGATGTTGGAGTTACTCTCCTAAATCCATGAATTGTCATCTTAAATGAGTGGTATGCTATTTTTCAGGTGCTGAACAACCATCAGTTCCTGTGCTGCCTTTCATCCATGAATCACTTAGCTATTCATCTAACTTCTGCTTCCTAACTTAAGTTACTTCTGCTTCATGAAAGGACTTTTGTACAGTGCATGAGAAAGGGAAGACCAGCTGAAGCATGCTCTTAAGATGTAGAATGTATTTGAACTAGCTTATAATGGGAATGAAGAAAAATACATGCACATATATATATATATATATATATTTTACAGAAACTGGGGGAGAACTGGACATAGTGGTTACTTCTAATAAAGAGGTAAAAGTCGCAGCAATTCGAGATGCCTTTCAAGAAGTCTTTGGAATGGCAGTTGTTACTGGAGAGGCTGCACAGTCTAACATCGCACCCCAACCTGTGGGCTATGCTGCAGGTTTAAAAGTAAGTTGATATATAACAATACTGAAGTACCTCCAATGCAAAGAGAGAGTGTGGAAACATTCACCCAGAAGAATCTGATTTTCCATAAAGGGAAGTTCAATTTGTGGGATAGGTAAAAATGTCCTTTTTTTTTTCCTTCTTTTATTGCCATCTGGATCATTAGATCAGTTTAAAGCTGCTTGTTGAAATAGTTCTTGGGTTTTTTTTTTTGCAAACACATTCACAGGAAATGAATATTTATGTCAGTTTTCTTATACTGTCATTGATTACCATCACATCTAGCATATATTGTGAAATTACTGTAGTTTCGAAGTATATCAGGCATTTCTTCTTAGTCTATTACTAGCACACCATGTTGGGAATGTTAGAAAGTAAAACAGACTCTTTGAGACTGAGTTGTCTCCCCCCTAATTCTGTAGATCAAAGATAGTTTGATCAACACTTGTCAGGGGTCTTCCTGAACAAATCTATGTTATGTTTAGAAAGTAAGAATTCACTGTGCAGCCTCGCAAACAGCTGTGCTGGCCCAGAGGAAGGGATAGCAAAGGTTGTTTCACCAGATTTTAAAAATGCACGTTTGTCGGATGTGTCTAGGTGCAACCACCTCCTTGGACAGTAAGTAAAAACCCTGCAAACAACTATTTAGTATTCTGTTTCTTAAATGTAAGCAAATAATTTACTCATTAAAAAGGAATTGTTTTCTCCTAACTGCTGTGGCAGTGTTCACAGCTGAGTAAAGCCTATCCTCATAGCAATATATTAGCTGATACAATTTTATGCTGAGGTAAAGGAGGATAATGTATATGTTCCTTTACCTGTTCAGCTACTGCAGTGTAGTAGGAGTAGTATTACTATTACAACTTCAGAGTGATAACAGGTCTGGAACAAATGACTCCTACATCTTAATTGGATAGGTACCACAACAAAGAGATTCTCTCCCTTGGTCTTACAAAGTTGGTCCAAAGCTTTTAAAGGATCTAAACCTGACAAATCTTAAGCTGCAAAAATGTCAGTGTGAGTAACAGGAATATATACCGATACTTTAACTAATAGTGAAATTTGGCACAGTTACAGGGTAGGAATTCTTTGCATGCTAATCTAGGTCTTTATCATGGAAAAATAATAAACGAAAAATATTTAATTAGTTTTATCATAGTTTTTGTTACTGTTTGTGATTCCATTATGGCTTTTCATGAGTTCTGTTTTTTGTTTTTCTAATGTTGAAATAACAGTAATTTTTCAAAATCTCTCATGTTTTCTGTTTAACTTGAAAAGTATGTTTTAAGAGTTTTATTTGCATTCATCTGTAAGCATTGTATTATGTTGTGATTCAAAGAGAATGTTGTCTAACAGCTTATGTTACCATTTAGGGAGCCCAAGAAAGGATAGACAGCTTGCGTCGAACAGGAGTAATACATGAAAAACAGCCTGCTGTATCAGTAGAAAACTTCATTGAGGAATTGCTTCCTGACAAGTGAGAACTTTAAATATATTCCTGGGAGGGGTGGTGGGAGGTGGAAGGGAATATTCTTTGTTAACTCAAAAGGGCCTGTAAAGAGTTACTGATAGTATCACTCTGAGCAGAAGAAAGGAGAGAGTCTGTCTTCAGTATTGCTTTGGCAGACTTGATTTTGGTGATGATGTTCAGCCTTTTTTCCAGACATCTTGAGACTTTAATATACAAAATCCTTGTCAGGTTTTTCAAGATTCACAGTATAAAAACACAATGAATTTATACTGACCTGACAAAATTAAGGAGCTGTAAAAGTTGGAATTTGGCTAGTAGTTTGCTCACTTTGTGTGCACGCTCTCTCCTCTCTTTCTCTGCAATTGTATTTGGTTCAGGAGGTATACTGGGAGATGTTCTGGCATTTGTAGTAATAAAATTTTATCAGATAATGTATTATCCATTTTCCTTTCACTGAGAATGTGCTTACTATGTTTAATTTGCACTGCTCAGACATAGTAATGGTGTTTTCAGATATATTACTACTTGATTTCATAACATGCTTTTTGACAGTTCTTGAAGTAGCTTTATAATTAATTTCCAAAACATTAAGGACAATGTCATATTTTTCTTAATGTAAACTTAGATAGTTTTTTCCTAATGTTTGCATTTTTGTTCATGTCATGGGCTTTGATTTATTTTTTTGAGCATACTCTGCTCTCGCTCCATTTTTAAAGGTACATTTAGTATCCTTAGTGGAAGATGGATGGTGAATTTTCTAAAGCAAATAGAATTAGGAAGTGTTTTAATTTTTGTTTAGTATTTATTTCCATCTAGTCTGATTTAGATGTTTTATCATATTTCCACCAAAGAGTAACTATGACAGTGAGATCTCTGTTTCAGAATAATTGTTGTTCTTGTCCTTTGGATTTTCTCATTCCTAAATCTGAAAATGTTGCTTAAAGTACTCAACATGAAAGAGCTCACCCAAGACTGCACTGTTATTGGAAGGAATGCTAGCTCTTTGGTCCGCACGTTACACAGCCCAAGAATGTCTTGATCTTTGATATTAGTTACAGTAGAAACAAAGAATAACTTAGTGCATGCTTTAAATTTTATTCAGTAGGCAACATTGAAAGCTTCCTTGCATGGCCTTATAAAAAACATTTGAACTATTTTTGGCCCTTGTTTTTTTCTGCAATGAAAGACAGTTCTAATATGGGGGATGGAATTAGTGTTTTGCTGATATTGTTTACCATACTTACACATGTCCAAAGGAGAGGCGTTTCCAAGTAACCACCCACCAGTACTAAGAGCTGTGCACCTATCACTTTATAGATCAGTCACTGCTCACAGCTGAACTTCTCAGCTGTCCATCAGACAGCTGAAGGACGTTACTTCCCCTTCCAGTTGCATGTCCTGAATACTATTTGCAGAAAAGGTTGCAAACTCTTTTAAGTGTATGTTATGCTTTAGACTCTTAACTCTTTTACAAACTGGGAGCAAGTTATCTTTTAACCATGAAGCTTTCTCAACAGTCTTTCATAGTTGCAAGTGAAGTAGTCCTCTATCACAGAGCATTCCAGTGCTCTGTTCCCTGCTACGAAGATGATGCAAGTGAAGTACTTCTTCCTGTCTTGCTCCACTAAACTCTTAAGCTTATGTGGCCCAGCTAGTCGTTTCTTAAAATTGGAGTCTTGCATTTCTTTTTATAACAACTTCCTTGCTTCCCATGCTTTAAAGAATAAAATACAATTTATGTGTAGACACATATGAAACAACAACTACAATAATATTTTCCTTTTTAAATCTTTTGTGATTCTTGGCCTTGATTTTGTGTTTGTGCTTTCCTTGGAGTGTGTTTCACCTGTGGCAGCTCAACTGTAAAACTGTTGTAGGAATTGAATACAATGAGGTAGTGATGATGCATTGCCCTTGGTTTTATTTGGATCATGTCAGTGTTGTTAGTTTGTTGACAGGGAGAAACGATTTAACGTTTTTGCAAGCTAGATAGGGAACCATTTCATGTACTGCTTCAGTATCCTTTACTGTGTCTGCTATAGCAGGCACCATCTTTTCTGAAAGGTGCAGAAGTGTTTCTCTGAATAAATCATTTAAATGATTGTTATAGGATTAGACATACCAAAAAAATCTTCTGAATATAGAACATGAATGATAAATAGATTTTTTTTTTAGTCATTAGGGAAGGTTATCTTAATGAGAAACATTCTTTCAAAGATTGAATTAAAACAGTAGCATAATAATATGGCCAAAAGAACGTATTTGCACACATGCCCACCCCACCAGGTTTCTTTGTTTCTTCAATCTGTAAGATTCAGGTATTTTATGTATTTTTATGTATATTATGTATTTTACATGCATGCACATGCACTATATATATATAAAAACTGATATGTGCAAATTTTACTTGAAAAATACTAGAACACTGATGAAACTCATTATTACATTTTTACTATATTTGTAATTAATAATTCAATGTTGTTTTTCAATTGAGTGAAACTCAGTACTTAAAAGTAAAGTAACTTGCACATCCATTGCAGGTGGTTTGACATTGGATGTCTGATTATTGAGGATCCAATTCATGGAATTCATCTGGAAGCTTTTACCCAAGCAACACCAGTGCCTTTGCAATACGTTCAGCAGGTAAGTTTTCAGTTTTCTTACCAATGTTGGATTAACAGTTGAGACATAAGGCTGAAGTTTTAATTTCATTTATGATGTCAGTTCTTACTGACAGTTGCTCCACGTGAATGTTTTCATTTATGAAATGAGGAAAAAAACTATTTTTGAGTCACATTTGTGTGTTATGTAAAAATCTTTAGGCATTTGTGGCAAAGCAGTTCTTGATCAAGAGTCTCATTCTGCAATACATGGCACTTGGAAGCACTAGTTTTACTTCTCTATTAACGAAGAAAAAATATTGCAAGAAGATATTAACCAAGAGGAAATATTAACCAAGAAGAAATTAACCACAAAGTAGTACTCCCGCAAAAAGGAAAAACAACTTTAATAATTGAAATATTTTCATCATTCAGGTTCAGTGACTCAAAATTAACCCTCTTGAATCTTTACATAGATAAAATAAGAATACTCATTCTTAGGTGTGGAAGGAGGTCTTTGCAGCTTAAGTAATGCACTAAGCAACTGCGCCAAGGAGGTGCAGTAGGCACTCTTATCCATCTGAAGGCTTGGTTTCCTTTCCTTAAGGTACTTCACATATGTATTGGAGTTTCATCTAATGCCAACACAACTGTGTACAATAGTGAAGTGTCTGTGTGCACGCATGTAGATGTCAGCAATTCAGTGAAGTCGCTTGCACTTCATTTAGGCACAAGTTTATAAATGGAGATCTTACCACTCAGTTTTTAATATATGTCATAAAGCCTTAGTATTTATGTTGTTAATTACCAGCAAACAGACAACATACTGTACTGATCAGTATTCTGAAAACTCATTCTTAATAAATAGATAAAGGATACCCCTTCCTTAGATCTGTGCTTGGACTTAATTCCACCATGAACATACAGACTCTCACCTAAAAGGCTAGACTGATTTCCTCTTTTGACTCTGCTATTCTGACAAGGATGTAAAATTTCTGAAATGGAAAGATTTAAATCTTGGAAATATCATGGTTCATCCCATTGAAAATAATGCAGTACTGTGCAGTTTTTAAATACCACCAATGGAAGTTTTTCGTGAGATTGTTTACGTTTTTTGGGGCATGCACTGGGAAATACTCCAAACTCCAGTCACTGCATGTTGCCTGACAGCAGATATGAATCATATGTTAGTTAACTCTGATCTGAAAATTCTTTTTAAATAAATGTTTCCATGTAGAATTTCAAAACAAAACTTTTGGGATTTGATCCTCAGGGTTGTTTTGAAAACCAAATAGTAACTGTAACTTTTTTCTTTTTTTTTTTTTGCTAGTACTAATTCCAGTAGAGTGAACATTTGTGGGATTGGTTTTAGTTCTTATTTTTCAGAGTTCTTACAACTTTGAAAAGCTGATGAGTGGCAAAAGGATAACTATTGCTCTGTCTCTCTGTAGTTTTCCAGAATTCTTTTAAAAAAGAGTGAAGAAAGATGTGGAGCTACAGGAAAAAAATATATTAATTAAGCAGATACAACTTCATTGACTAGATGAGCTTTTAAAGGTCCCTTCCAACCCACAGCATTCTATGATGCTGTGAAAATACGCACAGCAATGTGAAGTTACTGCTTAAAAAATTGCCACATTCTCTATGGAGCGTTGATATGAACTAAACGATTTTTTTTAAACACAAAGCACAATAGGTATCTTTAATTTTTGTTTCACAGAATATTCTCTATTTTGTAATTTAAAAACTAGTTAATAGCTTAACTTTTTGAGTTTATTTTTCTCTTGGGTAAACATACTTTCTAACTTTGAAAAGTAGTGCTTACCTTGTAATAGCAGAAAATGTTCTTGTTTTAACTTTTATGCAACCCATTTAGTGTATAGCTTGGTGTATAAAACAGGTTCAGTGGAACTGTAAGCCTTTAAACTTGAATTAGGTTGAATTCTATTCTATTTAAAGAAAACTGATCTTGTATCTAGATCAACAGCACAACATAGCTTTGTTTCGTACCTTCAGAGTTAAATTTTTCCTAGACTTGCTATTATATATTTCAGTTAACTTATGCATTATCTGTGGTGGCGAATCATTGGGCTCTTGATTGTGTGGGTGCACCAGTTGTTACCTTTGTTCCCATGATGTCTCTGCTAGAATCAGAGTGAGTTTTTCTCAGGGGTGTGCAAGAAACATACATTTGTATAAATCCAGTCCAATATCTTTAAGCAAAATCTAGATTATGACAGGAAAAAGCCCAGCAAATATGTAGTTGTATTTCAGACTAAGAACAGAGAAGAAATATGTGTTGGAGAGGCAATGTTATTCACAGTACAAAAGATATAATTAAAAGCAATTATGTTCCTCAAAATTATTGCTAGCTATGTGTTTTATTGTTCTGTATAATAGAAATAGTAGTAAAACTGTTTGTATAGAATAGATACTCTTTTGTTAATGTCTTTACCATTGGCATAGAGTTTTCTGAGCACATAATATGAGATTCATGGCTATTCTTAACTCTAAATATTAAGGAGGTAAAAAGGTGGATTCAAGGGCTTTTTTTTAGAACCTTTTTATGTTAAGAGACCAGCTGTCATCTTGGTTTTTGCTGGGCCAGAAATTGTAACCATGATGGGAAACTACTGCAAGGCTGGTTTTTTTTTTATTTTATTTGAAGTTCACTGATTTTTAGCAGTAAATATCAAATAATTAATTTATGAAGTTATGTGCAACTGTGGATCATAGTGGAGATATCATAATCAGATATTCAGTCCCTACTTGCAGCTAGATGCTCTCTTATTTAATTCTTACTGCCAATATGTTCTGACTAATAAGGAAAATTTCCTGCTCCTTTGCTTAAGAAATCTGCCTTTTATTATGTACCTCTTGATAATAACAAATTAATTTGCTATTGGAGCAGACTGCGTACTCTAACAAACTTATATATGCTGTTATTGTTGCAAGACAGTAGTTTTTGGAAGGCTGGCACACACTAATGAACTTTGATCTGCTGTACATGCACTGGAAATAGACCAACTCGAATATTTGTCAAAATAAAATCTGTATGAAAAATTGGGCCCAATGTGCAATACTGTGAAGAACTGAGTAATACTAAGAACAGTCTTACTGAGGCTAAAAATCTTCTACCCTTCATTGCATGTGACAGTGGCTGGAGGTGGTTGCTTAGGATGAGTATCAGACCAGCTAAATGCAGTGGTACCTCCCCCACTGTTTCCATTCTGTTTCCAACTTCGGGGAATTATAGTATGTAATCCCTCTGATCTCTTGCAAATAGCTCAGTCCTCCATTTCTGCCAAGCTCAGCTCTCTTCTTGTATTTGGCTACCTGCCTACTTCAGAGGGACATTTTAACTGTTATTAAAACCTTTGGAGGGTAAGAGTCATCATATAAATATGTATCGTTATTGACTCCATCTGTGAACTACTTTAAAAGAAAGAACTACTTCCTGGTAATGGCAGAATGTCTTCACTCTCTTAAGCATTGTTATTTTAGTTTTATGCTGTTCAGATGTCATTTGGGTCATGATACATACAAATCCAAAAAGTATAATTGTCTAGGCAAATTATGGAGCAGTCTGAAATTTGAATTCTGATACCCTTTAATTTGCAATGTAATCCTGTTGATATAAGAATGATTACTTACGAAAGTTGGTAATGGCGAAGATAGAAACAAAACTACTCATTTCAAACTCTTTCAATAATCACTTCTCAAAATGTTACGCAGGCTAAGAGTCTCACTCCTCAGGACTACAATCTGAGATGGTCAGGCCTGTTGGTGACTGTGGGCGAAGTGCTTGAGAAGAGTATACTGAACGTCAACAGGACTGATTGGCACATGGTATTCACTGGCATGTCCCGTCGACAGATGATCTACAGTGCAGCTAAGGCTCTAGCAGGAATGTACAAACAACACTTACCACCCAGGACCATTTGAAAGAAGGCTGACCCATGACACTAAGGAATACTGGTTTTGATTCTAGAATTGAAGTGAAAGCTACATATTCTAATTCGCAGTGGATACAACACAGATTTGTAATCTAACTGTAAACTGTATTATACTTTTTAAGAAGTAAAGGTAATTTCCAATGGTGGAAATGAGCAATTGCAATTTTTAACTTTCCAATCTGATTCACAAAACAGGAAATCAGAACAAACATATTTATAACTGGGACAAATAGCATTACAGTCTGTAAAGTGGAATGTGCTATTATTTGACACCTTGCTAGGCATTTGCTGAGATATTTTAGTTAGTGTACTTTTTTAAAGACGGGGTTCATTGTTTAGCTATTTCTATTATATTAGTAATACAAACATGTTGACAGCATAATATGGATGTTATATATGCATTTTGATCCAGAGAGACTACCTTCTGTATTAGATGTTTTCCTGGAGCCTCTGCTTAGGTGATACTCAACACTTCATAGGTTTGCTGTCTGTACATAAGTTCTCAGGAGTGACGCTGAGCAGTTTTTAAAATGCATAACAGTGAGCTGCTGAAGAAGAGCACAAATCCATGCCCCATTAGTTGAATTCATTGCTAAATAATTTTGAAATCTCATTTTCCGTGCTGCATCTTTTTTTTCTTTTTGTGTAACAGTAATGAAATTCATGTCTAATTAAAACACTAGACAAATTTCAAGTTGCTTCAGTGAGTTTTAGATCAGGTACCACATACGCATGAAACTATCTCAGCAGTTTCAGCAACATAATTTACTCCAGTGCTTCCAAACTTCATGTTTATATGGAATTATGCAATTTCTTCTCTAAAGTTATGGTTGTCAGCAATTTGATGTGGGAAATGGTAAGATGTGTATCATTTGCTTTGCTGTCCTGGGTTTTCTAAACATGTTTAAGTCTTAAATGCCTTCATGATGTCATGAGCTCACTGTTTCTCATATAAGTCTTCAGTGGTGTCTGGGTTTTTTCATGGCTATAAATGCCCTCTATCCATGCTCACACAATCTTAAATCTTTATTTAGGAATACGGAATTAATGGTGAAGAAAAGATTTTGGTAATAATACTTTTTTTAAGAAACAAAGAATAAACAAACACTTTCTGTTTGCCTTAAAGAAGCGTTTTTTCAGCTTATATTGCTCTGCCTTTACCTTTCTTAGATGCTTTCAAAGGACATTTTTATATACAATGTACTGTTAAGCCAGCTCATATTTGTACCCAGTGAAAGCCTGTCTATTTCCAAGTAATATATTTTGCCTTAATTGGCTTACTCTGTAAATTAGTTGAATAAATGTTTTTCCTAGAGGATTGTATCTATTTTAAAGGTTTATTTTTTAATATAGCTGATGAACATCTGTTTATTGAAATTATATTTACATGGTCAAGTTACGAATTTGACACATACTTAAATGCCTGTCTTCTCCGAAAAAAAAAAAAAAAAAAAAAACCAAAACAAAGAGAACCTGAGATCTCTTCTTGGTAGCACTTCTTTGTATCGTAAACTAAAATGATGATACAGGGGCTTCTATTTGTCATTGTTCAGTAATGGTGTCTTTGCTTTTATTGTAATTTCAGTTTGCAGTGTATAATATGTTAAATGATGCCCTTTTATCCCCTGCTTACAGCATCTTCCATGATGCAAAGGAAGAAAACATGAAATCATCAGTAGGTTTATGTGCCCTGGCATGCGTTAAAATTAAAACTGAAGAGGAATTTCCATTTTCTTTCTCCCTTTCCTGGCCCTGGCCTTCACTCCTTTTCAGAGGTGATAAGAGTGGAGGCAGTAGGTGGCTTCTCATTTTGCAGCACATGGTTCGTTGTGGTGACATTGGCCCAGCATTCGAGGCTGCTAATGTGGCATACTCCAAGGCTGCCCTGGCCTGCCTTAGAGAATTTTTAGGTCTCTGTTCTCCTGTAGAAATTTGCTTTCTTTATGCCAAAATGAGAGCAACTGCCCACTCCTCTCTGTGTACTTTCTGCTTGTGGTTGGGTGCTGAAATATGACATGGTGAAGTGAAATGGTCTTTCTTCATTCAAAATCTCTGGCTTGATGAAGGTCTTTTGATGTAGTTTTGACTGCTCACTCAAGAATTAAAATGGCTTAACTTTATAACTTTCAATTAGTTCCCTCCCTTTACTGAGCTTTGCCTCTTTATATATAAAACAGTAACATCCTCACATGAAAGCCAGGAGCTCAGCTTCTTCCCTGAGAGGCCAAGGAAAGGAAAAATGTCTGCAGTATGCTCTGGAAAGCTAATAAAATTTGAAATTACTTCCTATCTTAGTGAAGACCCTTTTCAGGGTCTGAGTTGCAGCTGGCATGGATGAATTCTGAAGCAAATGAAGATAACATTCAGCTTTTACATTATCTGCTAGGTCATGTTGTGGGCAATAATAGGAGAGGAAGCTCAACGGATAGGACACTGACATCCTATGTTAAATTTATATTGAAATCAAGTTAGAAAAGCAGATATCAGAACACATTTGGAGATGTAAAGACAATTTTCAGCTGCTAGTCATCACTGTAGATGCAGCTGCAGTAGCCATTTCTGCTGCTTTGTGGATGGATAGGTTTGCTGAAATATGAGTTTCATAAAAAAAATCAGGAAAGCTCCTGCATTTGAAGATGGAGGACATCAAGGATTGCTGAAAATGGTCCTGGGGCTACATCCAGAAGGAAGGGAGACCAGCTATATTAATTGCTGTGTTTGATTTCCACATTTGGAATGGCTGTTCTAGTTGTTTTGTTTACTGTACCTTTTGTAGCAAGCAGTACTGAAAGCAATTTTTCCATGACCATGGGCTTGTTCAGTACTCTCATGACATTTTGGATGTATTCGCCTCAGCAGGAAATACACGCTGATAAGTAACATTGTAAAAAGAATATAATTTGGCCTGACCCGCTTCTACTGTAGCTCCTGCCTCACTGCAGTCAAATGTAAAAGCACCATAATCAGCAGGGAGCAGAAGGCCAGGCTGTGAGAGGTGGTCTGCATCTGTAGGTAAGCCAAAATGTAGTAATAACTGCATGCTCTGCTGTGGTGTTGGTGGCACTGATTATTTTTGCTGCACATCTTTATAACAGTACTGTAATTTCATTTACTGCCAGCACATGGTCAGTTCAGTTCCTTGGGGCTGGAATGTGACAGATGATGGCACCAGTGCTTCTCATCACTGCTTAATTGCTCTTTCATGACTCTGACAAACAAGTCCTGTTTAAAAACCTTTGCATGCCTGTGTGATTGACAAAATATATGTTTGTCCATTATACTACCACATTTAAAAGAGTGTTTCAGATAGATGCAGCCAAATTCTTCCAGTCTGCATTAAGATGAAGCAGATCTACATGATCTTTAAACTGAGGCAGTCTTTAAAATGTTGGAGGTGGCTCATTAGCTCTGCTATTGCCTGCTACCCTAAGCAGCAATGCTTGCTGCTTTTGTACACGTTAAGGTAGTGACTCTTTAAGTCACTTGTGCTTTGCACAGTGGCAGGATTTTAGTTGTTACAGAAAGCAATGTTTAGCAGAGCTGTGATAGATTTAGGCTGAACTTAAGAAGATCTGTATAAGCTATTAAGAGATGGATCAGTCTTCAGAAGAATAAGCTCAAGGATTTTATATATAGGAAGAATGTTGGATCTTTTTTCTGAGGCTGAAAAATAGTTTCAGGACTTAACGAAATTGTTTAAAGAAATGAGAGCTTGCAGCTGCTGGCAAGTGTAGAAGCCTCTGAAATTCCTTTATTATGTGTACGTGATGCCAGCTCTAGGAGTCCGTTAAAGAATTTTTGTTTGCTTCTGCAAGTGAGATTTCAGTAGATCAGAGAGAAGCTAAAGATATTTTTCCAGCTTTTTTATTCTATTTAGTTTTCTTGAAGGGGAAAAACTGCTATGTCAACAGCCATCCTGTTAAAAAGACATACTTTGTCACACATATTTTCTGTGTCAAGTTACTACTAGTGGCCGCTATCAAGCTTTCCCATTTGTCGTCCAAGTTTTGGGTAGTTTTTATTATCAGTGGGCTTAGGAAATTCTGATTGTTTTTTTTAATAAATTTACTCTGCCTGTTTGGTCCAACTTCACAAGTAAACCCCCACAAGAGGATAAAGTTTAAAGAAAGTGAGCATAAAATGTAAAAGGGTGGCTCAGCTAAGGAATAACTCCACAAATACTGCCATGCAGTGATGAGGCTAAAAACTTCAGTGGGCTGAGAGCCTCCCAGAAGCAGAATGAATGAGTTGCAAAAGTTGGACCCCACTGCATGACTGGAAAGCTGGGAGGCCAGAACTGAGAAAGGAAGTTTCTCAGAGGCTTGCTGCAAGCACTCAGTTTGCTTGCCCGTCTGACTCAAAAATGAGTGTTTAGGAGAGAGTGAAGTTTTTAGACTTAGTTTTGTATCTTTTTCTCAATATTCTGGTCCTATAGTTAGTATATCCATTGTGTACAAAAAAGGGTACTCCATATTTTTGGAAATACCTGTAGCCTGCTTAAAAGTTTTCCAACAGAGGTCCAAGCTGAAAGCTTTGCAAAAAGAAGCCAGATACATGTCTCAGTAGTAGTATCCTCAGAAAGAGGAACGAGTGGCTGCCAGTTACAGGGGGACCTGTGAAAAAAGTGTGCACGGGGTGGCAGCAGAGATGAGCTTACACGTGCTAATTTTATTCTAGTTAGTGCAGATGACAACAGAAGGAAAAACACAGGGATGTATTTGGGCTGTGGATACTTTTGGACTGGTTGATACTCTGGGACTTGAAACCCTTCACACTGCTTTTTCAAAACACTTGCTAATTGCGTCAAGGTACAGGTGGCAAAAGTGTAGCTATGGGTACTGCATTTCCACCTTTATCTTGTTATGGTGCCCAGCCCTAAGAATATACGATACAGAATAGCCAAGATTAAAATGGGATGTATACTGCAAATACATCCCGGGTCAAATTCAGTCCTGTTGCAAGCAATCTGATTTCACTGAAGATACAGCAGCCATGAATAAGAGCAAATAACAATTACGTTAAGGAGCTGAAAAAGGATAACTAAGTACTTTCTAGAACAAATACGCTGGCATGCCCTCTCTGTAAGAATAGATAGATGAATTTTAGGCATGATGTCACAGATGAGGATTTTGAAGGAGAGTGTGACTGGGTTATCAGTAGAGAAGGGCTGGAAATTTAAGTGTGCAAAAACTGCTTTGCTCTGATGAAACTTTTTCTGGACTTCATTTGCACAAAGTCTGTAGTCTGAACAGCTTTTTGCCTTAGAAAGTATATAGTTATCCCCGCTCTTACGCTGTGACCTTAGACAAACATAGACTTTACAAGCAGCTGTAGTGGTTTAAGGTGTTAGAGCCCTGTTGGTGGAGGTTTCTGCCCCTGCAGATTTGCTAGCAGAATAAGCTCTCCCTACTCACCATCAGCTGAACTTACCTGGGGCTGCTCTCACATTCTGTTTTGGCTGCAGCTAGGCTGAGTTGAAAAGTTACTGCTCTGGGCCTGGCCTCAGTTTTTTCATCACGGCACCATTTAGAACGGCACGGCTCTGTTACAAAAATCTTAGTTATAAAATTCCCCACGTGTTTGTTGAAACTAATCTGATCATTTTCACCCAGCTGCCCCTCCCAAGATTTGTCCATAACCATCTGTGAAGAAAGGATGGGGCATGTGGGGCCTACTGAAACAGCGAATATAGTTTGAAGGAACATCCTCATCCAAAATCAGAAACAAAGCAGCCTCGGTGACTGGTCATATACTTTCCAGAATGTTCTCCGTTAACAAAAGGTTTTCAGAAATGCCTTCCAATGCCAGTTGTCTTTTTAGACACCTGCTCAGTTCGGGTAAGATAGTGAGCAATGGCAGAAGAGGGCAAAGAAAAGAATGAGGTATGAAAGGATGTGAAAGCAGTCAGGAGAGTACCAAAAAAGTAGGACTGTCTAGTGAGGAATGGAGCTACAGCAGCTGAATTGTCTTTTATTCAATGCCCTGGATGCAGGAAATGGTAGAGGGTAGTTCAAAAATCAGATGGGAATACAGTGTAATTCCCAAATACTTTTAAATTATAACTTGGGTGTGTCTGCTACTGCTGATTTTGGCCGGCTTTAGAAGAACACCAACACATACATGGAAGTCTTGCAGTAAAGAGGTTTAGCATAATTGTGATTCAGTATCTGTGTCTTATGAGGTTTATAGGTTGACTTTGATGTTTACCCTTGCATGCAGCAAAGGATAGTTTTTCAGTGAGTGTTTTTCAAGTGGGAGGTTTTTGAAGAACTTCTGTAGGTATGAACCTGTGAAAATGAGAATTTTAGTAAAAATTCTTAAGGATATTTGTAAAATTAGCCTTTTTTTAAAACAGTATGATGTGATGTAAACTTTGCAGATGGAAAATAAGAGTTTATCAGAACAGTATTCACTCTGAAAGATAGAACTCTGTGGGTCTAGTTTACAATTACATTTAATAACTTTTGACAAAGCAAATTTTAAAAAAAAAAAGCCTTTCATCTTTTCCTACTGTTTACAGACACTGGAATGAGTAGCAAATGAGAACATTCTGTATCCCATCAAAAGTTGTTAACAGACTTGAAAACCAGAATAAAATAGCTTCAAACTTGGTTAATTTTCTGATGTGGATTTTAACTTCAACAATTAAGTCTGTCTGTAATCTATCAAGAACTCACATTTGGACATCCAGAATCTTGGAGCCATTTGGCTTTTACTTTATGGCTCTGTTCCATCCATAGTTATACAATTAAGGAAAAACTATTCACATAAAACTAATGGTGTATAGAGCTACAGTTCCTAAAAGGAAAAAATGCCAATCGGTTTGATTTATTGTCTCATTGTGCAGAATTCTGTCAAAGCTTTAGATTTTCCAGCCAGTTGACTTTGTAAAGCAGCCAGACTATGGCCTGGCAATTAAATTGTGAATACACAATGCTGCAGAGGAATAACGGATCCAAAAACATTCATCTGCTGCTTCTGAACTAATGCAGTGATTTTTCATATACTGGAATCAAAATAGATGTAGCTTTAAAAAGGTTACAGGCAAATTTAAAATATTTTGTGTTGTGAAAGTGATTTCCAATTATCTTTGTATTCTACAAGTGTGAGTGAATGTAGCCATGGACTTGTCTGTAAAATAGGGAAGTACCTCATATAGTAGAGGAGAGAGCAGATGCGTTGGTTTTCCAGTGTTATGTTGGCTTTCTTTAATGCAAAATTACATAGAATTCTGTGTTATGTCTGGGGTTTTTGGTTTAATCACAAAAACATGCTTCCTGTAAAAGTATACTCTGTGACAGGAGTGAAGGTGAATTTTTTTAAGATCTGGTGCTAGAAATTATGCATCAAGAATTTCAAAGTTCTTTTTATCTATTTTTGTCAGACCAATGCAAACAGCATGTATTTGATAAAAAGACCAAACTTAAAATTAACTACTGCGGTAGCTTTGTTGTGAACAATGCATTGAACTACTGAGTCAAATTCCTCCCTCAGTTTTCTCTTGTATTCCATCAGAAATTCTCTGAGTTTTAAGTTTTCCCTTGAAAAGACTTAGTTTCAGTATCTATATGTTCATGCCTTACATCTTGTGCAGTTGAGTCAATTCTGCTCTGAATTTTATAGGACTATTTCCTAATGGAAGAAAACACTTTTCTCATCTAACAGGATACTAGAAGGAACTTGTTTCTTTTCAGCTCGGTAACAAAAAAGAGTATAGCTGTTGCCCTGATTGTATGCTAAAAATGGATTAATTATGTCTTCTGGTGAGAAAATGAGTAGATAAGAAATATAGGCTTAATTAAACTCTCTTGACTGGCTATATTTACCAACTTGGGACAGACTGTGAAAAGAATGGCATTTAACTGGAGTGAGAAGCACCCTGATTTATTTTTTCCTTACTTATCAAACAGACAGCTGTTCTATCTGCTTTTACAATAGACCACAGATGAATGCATAGTACTTAGAGATCATTTTCATGATCTAATTCTTACAGTTGCAGGAACAACTGTTGCAAATAAGTGGTGATAGTTCCATGAGTTCTTGGAAAAGTGCAGGAAGTTGTATTTTGTGTAAGGAAGAGTATTTTGACCAGTAGTGGGATTGTGAAATAGCTGTGCGATCCAACAAGAGGTAAAAACCAGTATCTTGCAGAGCAACAGGTTTAGAAAGTCTTCCCAGACAGGCCAAATGGTTATCCTGCAATCAACAGTGTACTTGAGATGTTGCTATGGGATGAGTAAGTATAGTTATGCACATGCAAGGCAGATACTGCAATTTTTTAAATATTAAATATATTAAAACCAAAGCAAAATCAACAAACTTGTGTCTGAAGAGGAAACGACAGGAGAATATTTGTCTTTAATGTAATGGGAGCTACTGTAATCAATAATCACAATCTTACATGGTTCTTTTAATCTGTGGATCTCAGAGTATTTGTAAAAATACACATCCCAATACTTGGAAGGTTGTAAGCATTAAAATGTACGCATTGTAAGCTCTCTCTGTCCTATGTAGACGCAGTCCTTTGTATCTGCAGAGCTTATTTTCTTGGAGATTGCAACTTAGTAATACAGGACAAAAAATTAGGACTTATATTGATAAATCTAAAAAATTAAAATTATCACTAGGGTTAAGGTGTTTTGGTTTTGATTTTTGAAGTGCTACAAATCCCATGAAGCTATGAGGGCAGGTTCTCTTTCCACCAATGAGAGCCAAATTAGTAAGTGAGTGACTTTGAACCGCGTATCTCTCCAGTCAGTGTTGACACATGTTTTCAGGATGAAGTTGAGCAGAACATCCTGCCTCTGCCAATACAGCATCCTTCTAACTGTGGAGTTGCCTAATTACCTTTAAATTTAGTTTTTAAAAGAAAGGCATATTTCTGCTGAATTTTTTGAAGCCATTCGAAGGACCTGCTCAGAAAATTGCTACTTGTAGAGGAAATTCTAGCAAATTCCTAGTAGGCTGGTATGAATAAAACAGTTACAAGAATATAGTTTCAGTGCATATCTTTTTCATTTACTTACTTAGGTTTGTGTAGTGGCGGGGAAATGGTTCTTGGTAAATTGCATGTTCTACACATCTTCAGTGCAGTAGGCACTGTGGGAAAACAGCTCAGAGGCAGAAAACGTAACAGTTGTCTGTAAGCAATCATAAACACCGTATGGTTTTGCACAATCTACCTAGGTATGTGACTGTTGCTTGCAAATGTATCAGGCCAAAGAGAAGTTGTATCTGTCTATGTATTTATTTATAGTCATCCCCTTGTGTCTGAGTACCCCAATGCATTAAAGATTTTCTTTCTTTATCTCTTACTTTATTCAGTAAAGATGTAATATTCATGAGAGGTTACAATAGGAGGAATCACAATGCTTGACATTCCTCTAGCGGGATGTGGAGCTGTTTGCTGAGCAAGCTAGATCACTGTACATGCAACAGCAACCCCTTTCAGTTTGAGTATGCCCGTGTTTTGGTGGTGGCAAGTTCCCATGGAGCAAATGCTTATGTTCGCTTCCTTCCTTCTTTGTATGCATTTAGCACTATTCATATGACAGCCTTAGTGCTGTACTTCTATATGAATTTTTTGGGTTGCACATGCCATGTACTGGGATGAAAGCATTTGGCATTTTAAATTTTGGATGTGTAATCCCTCACTGTATATTTTCTTCTGTGTACTCCTCTAAAAGGGAGATGAGCTGCTTTGAAAGCAGTCCTGTAATTGTCCACTCCAGGGATACCAATGCCAAGAAAGCAAGAGAAACACAAGAGGTGCCAAACCACTGTGTCAGGGGTTGCAGCCAGTGCAGCTGCGTGTACCTGGTGTGTCTCTGCTGGACATGAATGCTTGCATAAATCTGCCGTGTTCCGCTCCAGCCAAAGCCAAGGGCAGAAGATTTTACAATGGCTTCTTTTGGGTGGATGTTGGTGTTATTTTGCAAGCACAGCTGATGAAAACTTCAGAATAAAGATAGCATAAAGCATGTGATATATATGAATATTATGTGAACATAGTCTTTGTGACTCCTAATGTTCTCACACTAGTTAGGCTGTCTCAAAATGAAGTACTCCTGGTTTTGTTGGGGTTTTGGGGTTGTTTTTGTTGGTTTTAACCTTTTAACCAGGATACTTCTGTGGTTCTCTGTTTTATTTACAGTTTCAAACTCTTGTTATCTGCAGACATCTTTGACAAGCAGCAGAGCACAAGAAAAAAAAAAATTACTCTGCTTCTGACAGATTTGTTCAGCTGTGTTTTTAACTCTCATTTCCTGAGTTGTATTGTTTCAGCCATCCTAGTCTGTCTTTCTGTTAATTTCTCCTCAACCTAGTCTGATTCACTGAAGCTCCCTTACCTCACCTCCATTTCTTCATTTAGTTCTCTTCACCTAGTTTTATTGGCTTTTAGCAAAGTCCTACTGCTGTCATTGTCTCCCTGGATGCTCTTAGGACCTCTTGAGTCCTCGAGCCTTTGACAATGTTTCAGTCTACCCTTACTCTTTGAAGAACAACTCAGTCAAACCTTCACGCTCTTTCAGCCCTCTACCTTTGCCTTCAGCATCTAACACCAGTGAGGAGAGCTGATCTGACAGTTACAGATAGATGCTTACAGCTTCAGGTTGTCCTGATGTTGGTTTTCTGTGTGTTGTTTTTTTGTCAGCTGCTTGAGGAGGTCTTCCTATAAAGCAAGGAACACTGTCGCTTGGTAAGAGCAGGACATGCAGCTAAGGAGTTGTGACTTCATGCAGAGGAGGGCAGTGTTGTTCATGCAGTAACCACCACACTGGGGCTCTAGTCTAAGACATGTCTTTGATTTCAAAACCTCATTTTTGGGAAGTTTTTACTATGTTCACCCATTTCCTGCTGGTGTTTGGCTCCCATGCTTCAACCCTGCCAAGTGAGCAAGAAGATAAAACCTGAGGATTTCCAGAGCAGATGCATGTAGATCTTTATCTAGATGTTTTTTGAACCATATTCTTTATTTCAGTTATCATAAACATAAGCAGAAAACCTGATTTTTGGTGTTTTCTGAATGACTGTTGTGTCATTCTTGAAAAAATAAGGGTGGAAGAAAGCATCAAATTGTGGTTTTGTTTTGTTGTTGACTTGAGTTATAGTTCAACTAAGCAGCCAGCAGAATTAACAACTATACATATTGCAGTACATATTAGCTGCAGAGCCAAAACAAATACTGTTTTGTGAACTAAATCCTGGTAAATCCAAAAGCATAAATGGGTTCAAAAAGGGAATGGATAAGTACAAAACGCCATTAATTACAAAGATGCAGAGACAACCGTATCTCTAAACTACATCTGCTAGAAAATTGAAGGCCTTTACATGAGGAGCACAATTGTGTGCTGTGTGGTTCATGTGTTATTTTGTTAAGAGTCTGCTGCTGACCAGTGTCAGAAATAGGATGCATAGTAGAGGGATCTTTGACCTGACCCAGCATGGCTGTTGTGATCTTATGTTGCAAGAGAACTGCTAACAAAATCCTCTAAGACTCTCTAAAGAGGTTGACTAAGAAAATGAGTTTCCAAGTATTTTTCCATAATTTTCTTAAAAACTAGAAAACAGATATTAATCCAGCATATATTCTAGTTCTTATTCATGAGTGACTAAGAAGCTATTAGGTATTTGGTTTTTTCAACTGTACCACATTCTGCAGAGCAATATCTGTATCTGCATGGCCACATACTCTGGTGTACTCTTACTTATTTCTCTCCTTTCATCTGAAAACAAATGCCTCCTGGCTTCCTCCTGTTCTTTTCTCATGTTCACCCTTTTGCCTGCTACTATCAAGTTCCCCACACCTGAAATATTTGGGGTTTACTGCTGTATACCAAATAGCATGATGCTTTCCATCCATTTCCTTTTCTTGCTTGTCTTACAATCTGCACCCCAAAACCTGTACCCTACATTGTGTCCGGTTCCAATTGGATCTCAAATTCCTGCAGGGTTGCACTATGGGTGGAGATTCAGTGTGGACTGGAAAGCAGCCTTGTTACCAGAGGATCAAGTAAGGAAATGGTTCATGTTTTCAGTGAGATTTTGGAGGATGAACTCCAGGAGGCAATCCTGCCCTACTTATTTTTATTGTGGAGGGGAATAGTTTGAGCCCATCTGCTGCACAGCAAATCCAGATCTCGGTTTTCAGTAATGCCAGTTCCCTAAGCTGGCCTAAATTGCAGTCATTACAGACTTGTCTTGTACTCAGCTTCAGTAAGCAGAAGAAAATACTAGCCAGGCCTAGTAAATTATCACTAAAATAAATGTTTATGGAAATACATCCATCAGACAGGACTGCTAAAAGAAAAGGTTTGGCAGGCATTCAGGAGATATCACAATAAGTAAAGCATGGTATAAAATAAAAATAGGATATATGCAGGGCTGATACTAAGCACAGGCAAGCAGTCTGAGTTTGGTGACTTGACGAGAGACTTTGCGGTAGAAGAAAGAAATGTGAAAGGGCTGAGGGAGGGCATGAAAAAGGGTCAAGTGACTTTAGATGGGGGAAACCAGCTCAGGGACAGAGTAGGAGAAACAGAGCAGAAGTATATATTGCCTAATCTTACTGCCACTGAAGTTTGGCAACACACCTCCCCTTTGCATGTGCAGACTCAAACCCACAGAACAGCTGTTGGAAAGGGAGAGGCAGGGGGAGAAGGATAGACAGCAGGAGAACTAGTGAGGGATCCCTGTCTGGGAAGCTGGTGTGCTGAGCATTGCCATCGTTTTATTGCAACATAGGACCGTATAGCCTGTGGGTGGCATTGCAGCTGTCATATCCCTTCCTCTGTGGTTGCACTGCACAAACCTGTTCATTTGTCTAGCTCAGCCCTAAAATAACATTTCAGTGCTTTTGTCAGCCACGGAGTGGTCACATCCAAAATACCTCCTTGTTCTGGCCCTTGTGCTATTCTTAAACTGTGCCAGGCATCATGAGGCAGAGCACACTATGGCATAAGCCAGTGATGCCTATGAGTGTGCTAGGGGTTAAACATGCTGCAGGGCTGTGCTTGAGCCTCTCCCTCGATTCTGCTTATTTACTATTATAAATGGTGCCTAAAGACCAGTTTACTGATGCTTCTTTAGCAAAGAATCCTCCTAATCTATTCACCACTGACACAACCCTGGGTACCTGGTAGTTACTGGCCTGGTTTAAACTGGCCCACCAAATGAAGAAGCTATAGTTGCCCAACCTATAGAAGCTTGGGCAAAACAGAGCAGAAATTATATTCTCATCAAGAAGTCTGGTTGTTTCTATTACTTTGCTCATATATATACATACACCTATATACATATATGACCATATATATGCATAATAATTACTAAATATTTCGTAGATTGCTTATAGTATATAAAAATAGGTATGTATAAAGAAGGCAAATCAACCTTCTCATTTGAATGCCTAGCTTTTTTTTCCTCCTAGACTATGAGAGCTGTGTAGAAGCTGTGTTGTATTGCAAGCACAGTTCTAAACTATAACACACAACCTTTAATGGTGCTTTGGGCTCCAAGAGAAGGAAAGTTTATGCAGATGGGAAGGAGAGCTGGCTTTAGTCTACTTTTCTTCTCTTAAGTCAGACTAGACAGACATACAAAGTGTTTTGGCACAGCAAGAAAGATGGTCCTTAAAGTGTCACACTGGTTTGATTAAGACTCTGCTAAATGGGATGGTAACCTCTTTACGTGATTACTTCTGACATGAGAGATACTGTTAATGCTTTCATATCTGAGGAGACACATAGTAAGACAAATGTAGCATTACTGCTTTTCTGCTTGTTTCTGTGCATGTTCTGTGTAGCAACCTTTTGGTGTTCCACAGTGTTTCGGTGGAGCAGAAAGCAATGCAGCAGGAATTTCAGATTTCATTTTTCCCAGCATACGGACTTGACCCTATTTCATTCTCTAGTTAATTAAAAGAACTCTTGCCAAAGTCACGTGGCAAATTGTGGTTACTTTCTGTGCATTTGACACTTGATGAAACATAACTACTCATTTTCTTTGGTTTATATCTTCAAATTGAATATTTGAGCCAAAGAAAAGAGTCAGACCACAGGCTATGAGCTTGAATAGAGTTAATGTGCTGTTGCTATTCTCAGTAATGCACTCTGACAAGAAAACCCATCATGGATCTACTTTAAAGAAATACTGGTTTCTTGCTTGTTTGAAGGTCATTTTGACCTCCTTGGAAGACTTGCTATGCAAAAGCCAAATGTGTGTTCTCTGCCAGGAAACACATGGGCCATAAAGAGTCAGTCCATAGCAGTGCCTGACATTTGCTAAGAGGACACTCAACGGACACTCAACTGTCACCTGTATTTTCTAGCCCTTCACCTGACCATTCAAAACTTATGACTTCTGACAATTTGGAAATCAGCACAAACTATTTTACTCTTTTATTTCTATTTCTTCACATGGATATGTCTTTAGGCCACCATTCACTATGGAACCAACACAGGCTGAAATCCTGGCTCAGGAAAGTTGAAATGGCTGGTGACTACAAGAAGACCAGCATCTCTCCCAAATTCTGTCTGAAGGTTAAACATTTTCTTTTGTGTGTGTGTGTTTATGTGTGCATAAACATACATGTGTGTGTATATGTATGAACGAAAGATAAACCTGACTTTTTTTTTCAGTTCTCGAGGAAGGACTCTGTAGCCTTGTCCTTGAGGAAGACCACTTGAAAGTGTAGTACCCAGTAAACTCGAGAGGATAATGCTTTCACACCATTTTAGACGATTAGAGCAAAAGAGGTTCTATCTTTGTTTAAGAAAGGATTGTTGCAGTTTAACCTAGGGGGAAGAAGTGGTAGCTAGCTGAACAGATACCTAGTGTTAAGGATGATCTTGTAACCAAGGAAGATCTTAACTGCCAAGTGTCTTACTAATGTGAGCTTTTTTTTTTTCCAAAGTTGGTTTCATTATTGCAAATACAAGTTTTAAAGTGAATGTACTACTTTGTCCTTAGGTCTTGGCTAGTGATAAAGATACATCTGGGAGATCTGTCATACACAAATAGAATTCCTAAGGATCTCTGTCTACAGAAAGAAAGCACCGAGCCTTTGGGCAAACGCTCCTCAATGCTCTCAGGCATCCAGACAGTAACAGTTCATGTCTCCACATGATGGCACTGGATGTCAGGGGACTGCAGGGTCTAGCCCTGTGAGGAATAAATTTCATTAACCAGCAGTAGGGAGATAAGCTGTCTGCCATGTGACAAATAAATGCTAACCATGCCTTAAAAATCTGAGATCTCCTGGTCAGTCATGAATCTGAGCACAGGAGCTCAGTAATGGTAATGACAAAGTACATTTAGCTTCTTTTAATGTTAGCAGTGCTGCAACTTCTGCCTAAGATTTTGATGTGTTTAGAAAATTGTTTCCGACTCGAAGTGTTACACCTGAAACAATAGCTTGAAGATCACTCGGGTATCTATGCCCTCTCCTGTAGCTTGGAAGCAAGGTCAGCTACTTACAAAAAGTACGGCTGCAGTTTGAGGGGAATGTAGTAAAATCCAATTGAATGTTTCTTTTAAATTGTTTGGAAATGCTCAGAGAGTAAGTTTTGGTCAAGGGAGACATGAAAATACTGAAAGTATTTGGGCAGATAATTTTAATCTGGCCTTGGAGGTCTTATAAGTAAAATTGGCTTTTTAGTCAGTTTTGCTTTATAGCTAAACAAACCAAAAAACTCTGACTAAAAAATCAAAAAGATCATTCCCCCATGATGATGTAACTTCCCATCTGCAGGAAATCTCCCAAGCTATCCTTCCATCCGTGAGGGAATCTTCTTCTGTAGATTTTTCTTTAATTGAAACATTCAGCTCTTTTCAAGGCCTCAGAAATGTCTTTGCTTCTTTTTTTTCTTCTTAGATTTTTTTTTCTATTTTGGGGGGATTTTTTAGCATGTAGTTCCAAAGAAATCAAAAAACACTGGATCAACAGTGGTAGCCAGGTATTTTTAAACTAAAGAAATGAATTAAAACCAGCTGTTTTTAATAGCTCTCTGTATTTCAAATTTAAGCCACAAGTACCACCTTGTGGATCCTTAGGTAGTTTAAATGCATATAAAATCAGGGAAGTGTAACTAATCTACAACAACTGAGTATTTAGCCCATTGTTTCAGGCTTCTGGAGAAAATACTGGAAATAATGCTTATTTACTGGAAGGTCTTAAATAGAGGCTGTAGCACATAAGATTCATGCCCATTATTTCCACCAGCCATATTTGTCAGTATTGCTTCTCTCTTTTCCAACTCTGACTCCAAATCCTATGACAATGTCAGCCTCACTACGTTGACAGTGCTTCTCCTGTAAGTCAAATAATATACAAAAATTTGCAAAACTCTTCTCTCTTATACAACAGAGACTTTCTTTTCTTAGATTTTTAACTAGACAGAAAAGAAAATATCATCAGCTTTCAGTATTTTTAAGAAATATGTATGGGAAAAGGCAAGTCTATTTAGGATCTCAGTGTTGCAGCTGTTTGCAAAGACATTTAGATAGACAGTGTGCATTTAGCTTACAGATAGCCCATTCATTTCACTTGACTAGATGTATCTGGTAATGTTATTCAGAGCTTAGTCATCAGCGTAGGCTAATTATTTCTTTGTTAATCAAAAAATAAATGTCAGGTTATTTTCTGTTCTTACTAACCCCATGCCTATTCCTGCTTAGGAACGTACACTTTGATACAAAACTTCCACTTCCTTCAGTATGGACTGGGACTCTTGGGAAACAACACAAAAATGAGTGTTTCAGACGCTATCTGTGGCATTTACTCCCATCCTGTCACTGCAGTGGAAATATAAGTTATGGTTAACAAACAGTCACAATACAGTCATTGAACAAGAGGAAACACCTGGATCCAAGCACAGCCGGCAAGGAAACACGCAGGTCTTGTCCATTCCAGACAAACACTGAGAGGCTGCCTGATCCCAGAGTGGTTGTGAGGAAACCATATTCCTAACACCATCCTTACGGGAAAATGCCAGTGAACATGCACTTGAGAATGGATCTCTCTAGAGGGAGCACCCATGCCCAACAAACACAATTTAAATATGTGCCAAATTGGGGCTTTTTTTTTTTTTAAAAAATCTCTTCATGTGTCCTTGGAGGCATGCAGAGGAGGGGAACTGCAGGGAGGATGGGAGTCATACCCTACCCTCGTGCGTTTTTTCAAGTGTCAGAATTTCATGCTGTCTTGAATAGGCATGAAAACCGACGAGTCTGAAATTCTCCACAGAGGGAAGTTCTGGGAGAAAGATACACTTCACAATACACTTCACAGCAATCTTCCAAAATAAAAGTAAGCAAAATACATAAAGACAGATTAATTGTGTTATAAATTTTCTATTCTGGCAGAATTTTTTGCCATGAATTAAATTATCCACTCTACCGCTGGTTATATATCTATACTAATAAACCTGTATATGCCCTTTCATGCACACTTTCTTTCAGCCCAGAAACAATTTTACAAAGAAGTCATCCTACACCCTTTTGGATATTTCTTCACAGTTTGTCATTAGAGATTGGGTGTCATGTCTTCATATAAGTACTGGAAACATGCTAACTAAGGGAGTAATAGTATTCCAATATTTTGAAATAGGGACATATGATGATGAAATAGTTTTAACAGAATTTTAAAACAAAAGGAACCAATATACAACCCCAAAATATCTGTATTTAGCATGTTCACATTGCAGAATTTTTGATCTCTCATTCATTGATTGCAATAATGAGTATAAAATTAGAATGCATTAATCTGCATATCATCTTAAATTTTATGTTAGCTTACTTTTAAAATATTAAAATTACAATCTGAATTTCAACCAATTTTGTAAGTAAAACTGGAAAAATCAGGCTAATTAGTTCATTAAGCAGAGACACCTAGGATAGACCATGGGAAATAAGAGGATGGCTTTCTCCTGATGCTAAAGTTCTGCTTACATTTCTATATTAAATTAGAACCATGTTTTGTTCCAGTCATCTTGTGTTTTTCCAGAGCTGAATGGACTTTCTGAGGAAGTAGCAAATGATGAAAAATCAGTGTAGCAACTGACAAGACTTATTGCACAGCTTTTTCTGATTGCTTGTTTAACATTTTTCCCCACAGATATCAGTAAGGATTTAATTGGTTAATTTTGTTATTCAAGTAAACATCTGAACCATCTTTTGATGCTGGATTCACCCATAACCAACAAGGGCTCATGGGACTCAGAGGCTTGTCTCTGCTCTCTAGAGATAGCTAGCCATATAAACAGACACCAAGAACTTAATTTGAGTGCTCTAAGTCATTATCTAGAGTACTTGTACTCATCTTGTGATCAGATACATACTTCCAGGTCTTTCCTTTCACTTGTTAGCCAATTGTCAACTTCAGACAGAAGTTTTTTATTTGTCCCTGAGTGCATAGCAGGGGTCTCTACTCTAAAACTGAATCCCATTTCAGTTACTTGTGTTCTCAAGTTTTCTCCCTTTTTATGTGGCATCCTGTTCTCTCTTCACAAATTTCTTTGTGCTCTGCCACTCCTGTTAGTTTTATTTTATAAACGTATTTCACGTTTTTGTGTTCTTACTGTCTCTTATATACGGACTGGAGAAGAAATGCTGCTAGAACTAGCAAGCTCACTTACTCCTAGGGCTAATATCCGCTTTTATTCCTCACCAAAAGTTATGCCAACAAAAGGCCATTGCACTTATACTTGTCTTCAGTGAGTATAAGCTGAGAACAGGAAATAAATTTAGATTGTTTCTTAGTTCTTCTTCCAGATCCATCAGCTTAGTTTAAGCAACTTAAGGACTCAGGTAGAGTCCATCTACTGAGAAGATAAAGCTTACCACCAACCATCTCTCAAGGATCCAAACACAGATCAACCTATTGACCTTTGTTCTGTTGTCCTACTTCTGTTGTTTTCCTCCAAGGAGAGAATGACTCCCCTTGGAGATAACCTGAATCTTCTCTTCTTTGTCCATCTTCCACAACACACTTATGCTTGACACATTCTTCCCTAGCACTGGGGCTTTAACAACATCATTTGTCAGAAGACCATTCTGTGTTGTGGTCTCTCTTGAGCCTTTGCCTGCCCAGTTCCTCTTCTCTTAAACACTAATCTCTTTTTTGTCAAGATTTGCTTCCTTTCTCTTCTCCCTTGATTCATAATTTTCTGTAAGTTGCTGCTCCTTTCTTAGGGCAGCAGGAAACCTGTTTCCCTGCTTTGCTTGTTCTTTTATTTTTCTTTGACTTTGTGATCAATTTTCTCTCAAAAGTTATCATCTCTGTTTATTGCTGTGTACTGAATCAGCAGTTGTCTTCACATGGGAGGATGCCTGTGTAGTTAAGTTTCATCATTTTCCCCATCACATCTTCAAGCCCATATCTAGTTTACTGTTGTCTCTAACTATATTGTGGTCACACTTGAGCCTATGAGTTTCAATATGCTTATGTGGAAAAACAGTTTTATGAGGTACCTGCTTAAGATTGACACATGTCCTGCAGGATCTGCATCCAATTAACCTCTTTGTCTTGTTCTGCCTTAGCATTCCTTACTGGGTTTTTTGTCCCTAACTCCCAAGAAACTATGACATTTTCTTTACAGATAGTACTCTTCTGGAAGCACATTTTCAAAAGCATATTGGATGAGTCCAAAAGTTATTTTCTTTTATAATGTTACTTTTGGTCATAAGAACACTGGGAAAACAGAGAACCTATCCACAGATGTCCAGTGGATATCTTAGCAGAAGAAACACAATAATTTTCATCAGAGCATTACAACTGCCCCTTAAAGTCAGTCAGTCACAGATTTGGTGATTCTTGGTAAGTCATGCACAGCTCTTGTTTAAACGTGTGTGAAGCTTGCTTGTGTACTATAAAGGACATCTGGTGTGGAGTTCAAAGCACTTCCAAAGAAACTTATATCTGAAGAAGTGGTGTAAGACAGTTTCATGATATGGTGTCTGTGTTTCTTGGTGGGTAACGACAACAATGATGGTGATTTGTGATACTGCTCTTCTGAAAACTAACTGAGCCCCAGGACTGCCAAATTAGATTCAGGTGAAAAGAGAAGATCTCAAAATAAGATCATGTGGTTTCCCTCTGTGTGAGTCAGAACTCCACTTGAGAGCCTCTAGCTACTCAAAAACTTGCCTGCTTTTCTTTCTCAGCAAGCTAAGACAATGCTGCCAACTCCTGCAATTTAATTATGGCCATTTGATGTTTTACTTAAAGCCCAGTTCCTACTGACATGTGACCATGTGAGAACTTCAGCTTCCACTTAGAGAAAAATGAAGAATCTAGCCATCAAAATGCAAAAATTAGCAGGCAAGTGGGATCCAAATGCACACAACTGGCTTACAAAATGAAGGAGGAGGAGAAAAAGAAGCATTCTTTGTTGAATCTTAGACAAATATCTGCCAGAATAATTTTGGTGTAATTGGTTTTGCCTTAGGAAAATCTCATGTTGGCTTCAAATAATGGGACTGAAAAGAGATCAGTTGCAAGTTTTGTTTGCAGTTACAGGAATAGGCTGTGAATGGGACAAAGAAATTTGCATCCCTATTTTTATGTTTTAAATAAGATGTCATTTTGGTATTTTTAGTGAAAAAATATGAAAGCTTTTTTGAGAATTTTCAGAAAAATGCATTTCACTAGAAAATGCGGTATCTGCAGGATCAAAATTCTCTGCAGGAAACGAAATTCTCCTGAAATAGAAGTAAATTCAGAGACATTTGATATATTTTTTACACAGTTTTAGAATTTCTCATTATACATATCTGTCAAAATAGAGTCTCCTTCCCTTCTTATTGAAGAGACCTTCTCTCTGTAACATTTTGCTAAGATCATGTGCAGAAAAATGAAGTAGTTCAAGTCTACCAAGAAATCTGCGTAGCAGGTTTTTCTGACCTGGAACTGAAAAACAATCAAAGAGGATGTAATAATATGCCCTCTCAATTGCGACAAATAGGGTGAAACTTAAAGATTTAAGGCAAAGAGAAAGTATTTATGTGAGCAGTTAGAATTCACTGAAATGAAAGGCACTTGGACAAGCAACATAGCAGGATAAACAGAAATAGGTGATTTTGCAGCTGTTTCTAATATCTAGAGTTGTTGCAGCCGTGGCAAAGCAAGGTTGTATTTTGTGGTGTAAGGGCATTGCCTTGCTAAAAAGCAGAGAGTCTTAGTTTAGGTGAAGTGTAACCAGTGCCGTAGCTGTACTAGCTCCCTCAGAGCTTTCCCTGAAAAAGCTCAAGTACCACTGCAAGGTGAATGGCAGTGTCGGTGCTGTGAAGGCACCCTCATTGCCTCACAAATGTGAATGCAGCACTGACAAGCAAATGCAGACTGACTGTTTTACAGGATGGCTGCTCTCTAACGAGCTAGGGCAACTTGAAGAAAATGCCTGAAGTGCAGCTATTTTGCACAGATTCTCTGCTATAGTTATAGATTAAGAGGATGCTAAGGTGTCTCTATTGACTAGAAGTAGATGCAATTGTGAGTGGTAAAACCCCGCAGAGGACAGCAACTTTGTTAATGCCTTCCAATGGGACCTGTGTCAGCCAACATTTCTGAGATGGCAGGGGAGGTGGGATAGCAGGCGAGACAGGGAGGTCTATGCATGCAGATTTTCAGAATGACTGGGCATAGGGACAAAATGGAAAGCAAGGTCAATAGGTTTGTTGTTCTGAATGAGTAGTTGCAAAACTCTTGGAGGGATGATTGCAGAGCATGTAGACTGCTCAGAGGAGGAGTAAAGCACTGCCTTTTAATGTGTTTTGAGTCTGGGAGAAGAGGCCATGATATGTGACCAAGCATAGCTAAGTTGTGAGTTGTTCTTGCTCGCTCCTTCAAAAGGAACTATTTCAAGTAATTTCTGTTAGAAAAAAGGATAAATTTTTTCAAATAAACTGGCTGAATAACATTAACAGCAATATTGGCTTCCGAGAGATTCATGCTATTAGCTACACAGTATGTAGCCCAATGAATATTTTATTTTAAATGAGAAAAGAGAGGTCTGTATTTGAAGTCACATGAGGATTTTGCAAAATTTCTCATTTGCCTTGCTGTTTTCTGGCAATAAAGGAGTGAATTAGAGTTAATGAATCAATATTAACTTTTTTCATCCCCATTGGATGTCCCACCAAACCAGAACAAAGTTACCTTGATAGGCAGCATGGGAGACATAATGTCGTACCACTGCAGAGCCTGAGAAACAAAAGCTTGCAGTCTCCAGTTCTGTTAAACCAGCTTCTTTCATAAGCTTCACAATTGTTTCAAAATTATTTTTTATCTTAGGTTTAAATGCAATTCATGTTTTATCATGGTTTTATCATCTGGAAAGCCTTAAGGACTACAAACATCTAATGTCATCAGAAGGCTTTGTTGATAAATGCTTGTGCTCATGAAGGCAATGAAACAGCATTGGTAGCATTTTCAGCATTCATGCTGCAAGCTGCACTTAGAAATTACCCCAGAACCTTTCCTGTGCCTGCCTTTAACAAGACTGCAGTCTGCCTTTTACAAGGCTGAAGGTCAAGATGGTGGAAGTTGACTTTCAAGATACTATGTCATGCAGTGGTTGAGATTAGTCAGAAAAATTTAAGAGTATTGAAAAGGTTTTTTAAAAATTGTGGACATTTTTGCAGCTTTATGGTGTGTAATGAGATCTCCCATAACAAGGCTTGTTGTCCTTCTCTTTCTTCTTTTTTTTTTAAATTTTTGACATATCAGATGTATCAAATGCATCATAGAATCACAGAATAGCCCAGTTTGGAAGGGAGCTTAAATCTCATCTGGCCCAACCTTTTGTGGGAAAGGGAGCAACAATGAGATTATCCAGCACCCTGTACAATTGCATCTTGAAAACCTCCAGTAATGGGGACTCCACCATGTCCTTGGAGGGGTTGTTCCAGTGATTGATTGTTCTCACTCTAAAAAAAAGTCTGTCTTCTTTCAAGATGAAATGGTTTCCATTTCTTGTTAAAGTAATTTAAGAAGGATAGAGAAAATGAGGAAGACCTTTGGATAGTCCTTTTATTTTTCTTTAAATGGATAAAGTAACCTTCTGGGGCTTTAGATTTAGCATATCATATTAAATTTAGAAACACCATAATCCCATTTTTCACTCTGCAGGTATGTGATAGAGAAGCAACCTCCCAAAACTGGGGCACTGGAGTTTTCCCCTTAGTTTTATACTTGTGACTTTACAGGGTGAATAAGAAAAATGGGGCCTCTAGGAAAAGGTGAGCCTCCATCTTCTTATTCTCCTCCATGACAGGAGACATACAGACAGCTCCACCAGGGTCAGGGCACTTCACAGTTGGCAATCTGACTGTTGGTGCTGATAGGGGGTATACAAATAGTATAGAGAAGTGTGGGTATGGATGGCTGGGAGTTTTGCAGTTTGCCATAATAATTCTGCTCCTTTAGCAGAAATGTCCTCAGTTTATGGCATGATTACAATCTGAATGCCTTAATGGATATTTATGTTTGCATCCTGTTAGCTGGTGTTTTCTTGTGGCTTCTTCCCCAGTATTTTGATACTCAGAAGACTCCTGTCCCTTCTTTTCAGTCATTAGACTCTTCCCTTGCTCTTACGTGTACTTAACTGAAACCATGGTTTTGCAATTAACTGTCTTTCAAATCTTCTCCCTCTTCAACCCCTTCTTCCCTATGGCTTCTCCCTATCTCCTCTTACAGCTTCTTTTCAACTCTCTTCATGCGTGCAGCCTACCTGCAAACTGCTGAAATCATCCTGGCCCATCTTTAACTAGCTCCCTTTCAACCTTGATCTATTACAGTCCTACTGCATATCTGCTCCTCAAGGTAACCACAGCTGTGGCACACCCATGGATCCTCCCATCTGTTTTAATCTTTTCCTTTGTCCGTCTCTAAGGAGAGGTGGTGACTGCATAGTCCTTTTCCTCCCCAGCTTTGCAGGAAGGCTTAGGATGCAGTTTCAAGCTCCATCTAAGCCAATCTAATAATAAGCTGCTGCTGAAAGAGGCAGTCCTGCTGCTCTGTCTTCAGGTCCGCCCCCCCCCCCCCCGCCCCCCGTGCCCATCTCTCTTGAGATGCTAACTGATCTGATGAGAACATTTTTTGTTTTGTTTCATTTTGTTATTCCCCAGATGGATTTTCCATACCTGATTTATGCTGTAGTTCCACAACAGCTGTGTCTGATGCAAAGGTAGTTGCGGCAACCTTTAGGGCTGGAAGGTGGGGTTGTGGCGAGTTTGCCCGTTTTTGGCAGTAGCTCACACACTGACTTTGCTGCAGTGCGAAAAGTCTCTGTTGAAGCAAGAAGTAGGGAAGTAAACAGCTGGCTACAGATTTTCCCAGGAGAAAAGGTCATCAGTTCCTCATGCCTGCTGGCTGCAGTGGAAGAAATTACCAAGTGATATGGGCAACCTGGATGAGATTATAGGAGGGAGTGGGAAGGAGGAGGATTAACTTCCTTTCACTCCTGCCTGTCCAAAAGCAGTCTATAATAACATAGATTCTGTTTGTGATTTTGGTAATTTTTCATTACGGCTCCAAAGACAAGGAAAAAGGCTGAAAAAATAGTGTCATATGAGTTCATTGCTGATTTTTGAAATATCAGCCTGAGCAAAGTGAAGGCTGTATAACCAATTGCTTTTCAAAATAGGAATGTAGATGGGTTTTATTGATGTATTAGCAGTTATAATATGATTGAAGTTAAAGGTTATAAATTTGTAGGTGTATTTCTGTTAGTTAATGACAAATTTATTGACATGAAAAAATGTAGTACTACATAGGGAAGCTTTTTTTTGAAGTATCTTTTTCAATGTACATTTGAGGATCTGGCTTACTTTTCCCTTGTTTGTCACAGTTCAAGAGCATGCTACCTTTTGTGCAGAATCCTTCAGATTAATTTTAATTAATGTGTTAAGGGCCTTTCAAAGGAAACCCATTACATTTGTTACCACCTTTTAAAATAGAATTAAATCAGTTGCCCCCATCATGAAAAATGTGAACATATCTTGAATGTAAATTAACTGCAGTGTTAAATAGTTCTGTTGTCTGTCTGTGTGTGTCTCTTTATGTGGTCTTACATGCTTTAATTAAGGAGACTAATTTTATTTTTGGAGGATTATAAATCCCATAAGACAGGACAGTAAGAGGTAGCATTACGATATACTAGTTATTTTGCTGTTTGGAAAAAAGAATCACATAACTAATCTTTTGTCACATGAAATCATTATGCTCACATTTGAAATGTATTCTTTGCAGCCTTTGTGCAAGTAGTATTCTCTTACATTAAATAACTGCTTTTATGAACATTTACTTAAATTGCCTGATATTATATTCTGTTGTTTTCTGATGCAAATACATAACATTTGTGTATTAGATCAATTACAGCATTTAGCTGTGGGGAAAAAAGTTCCATTTTGGTGTCAGTGTGACCTGTTGCACTGCTGGGTGTGTAAAACACTCATTATGGAACTTCTGTGGTTTTTACTGAAAAAGCACTGTCACCTTTGGCATTTCTGGGTTAGCCAGCAGGATGACTTTCATTCCTTTAAGGCCCTAATTTAACCAAAACCGTGGATAAGAATCACTTGGGCGTTACCAGCTTCCTCGGCTGGAATTCTGTAGCGCATTGTATAGAAATTTTAACTGTATGGGTTTATTTAAGAGATCTACCTCTTCCTTTCATGATGGACTCTCAAAGAGTGACATCATTGTGTAAAGGGGCAGCTTTTGTAACAGAAGCAGGATTCTTGAAATGGAAGAACATACTCATCATCCCAAATTGCTCTAAAGGTCAGCAGTTATATCACTGGTATACTCAACCTCTCTGCTGAAACAATCCTAGCTCACTTCTCAGCAGTAGCTCTCAGTTTTGCAAAGTTATTGAAAATCAAGACAAAATCAAACAGCAAGAAATCCAGCATCCTGCTTACTAAGTTCTCACATGTCTCTTCATACTCATTATTCCAAAGCTCTTTATGTTATTCTGAGATGACTTTTAAGGCAAGCTAGCTGATGTGGGAATAGGAATATTAGGTAGCATTTATAATTTCTTAAACAATAAAATCTGTTCAGTGATGTTACTCTTTTTTTAATGAGTTAGTCATAAAATGTGCCTTGGCTGACATTGACATTACTGAACTGCATTATACCAAATCACAATTCCTATATACTGCAGTGATGTCTTTTGGAAGGCTTCCTAATTCAATCTCAATCTTTGGCATTATACTAGTAAAATTGCACATTGCTTGTTTAATGACTAGTAAGCCTATGGATTAAAGATAGAACTATCTGTGCTCTTTTATTCTGCTGTGTCCATGCAAGGTATAAGTTTAAATCAGTGTTTTTCTGGAGCTGCCAATCACAAGTTATCTAGTACTCTGTTACGTGCAGACACCGTTTGAATTTTAGACAGCTGCTTGCATAAATCAACTATAGGCAGAGAAGTAGAAGTTTTTACAAACCTTTATGTTTTGACAGCAGAAGTGCTGTCATGTTATGGTAGGTGTCACATCTAGGCTCCATTAAGACAAAAGTGGAAAGTAGAGAAAAATGCCAAGAAATTAACATTGAAATCTTGGCTCTTACGATGAATTATGTAAGTGATATTAGGGATTTTGCTCTTTTTTGGTGTTGCTACCATGTACATTAAAGAATACAAATGAAGGGAAAATGAATCAATGTTAGAGTGATATAATTTGCAAACACAGCTTCTGAGGTTCTAGGGAACAATGAGTTAGTGCATTGAATGCCACCTCTCGTTTAAGACGACGGCATATGGCACTTCACAGGTATTGCACTGCACTCTGCAGTGGCTGATCCCCATTTCTGCCAGCCTTTGATGTCAGTCAGAGGTGAGTGACTCAATTTGAACTTCCAAGTAATTTGAAGGAGGACAGGGTTTGTCAGCTTTTGTGGCAAAACCATAATGGAGATACTTAGGAGGAGTCTGAAATGGGTGCCATGGGGCACAGTTGCATAAAAGTAAAACACACAAATAGGAATGTGAGAGCTTGATTTAAAGCTGTCTATATTATACTGATGCTTTAGATACCTCCAGAGAAGGTGCTGTTGCCCCACATCTTATCCTTGTTCCCTTTTCCCCTTCCTTCTCCAGATACAACAGCCCTCCCCGCCCTAATGTTTGCTATTTTCACCTTGCTCTCAGCCAGATTTTAGAAGTTTCTGTAGAGTAGGATCATATAAACATATGTCAGCATTGACCATCAGAATATGGATGATATTTACACTGAATGCAAAACAAAATCTCTCATAGCTTTCTCTGGCCAAGCTGGGATTCCAGGCTGACTGGTTTGTGCACCAGTTGGTGCTAAAGATTACAGCTGTAGATGCAAATGTGAAATAATGACTTTTGTTAGGACAGGAGAGCAGGGAAGCTACACAGTCTCCAAAGTAAATCTCAGTTATAATATGCCTCTTCCTTCAGACATCTGAATATTTTACCCTCCCTGACATTTTATCCTTCCTGCTTTGCCCTGGCAGTGGTAGATATTTGCTGTCCAGGCTGAGGGCACCCTTTAGAAATGCTCCAGGTATTTATTGTTTTCAGTTTTACTTGGTTCCACAAAAATAGTTTTAATTTGCCAAACCGAACATATATGGGAGAGCTCAAGCAATTGCCGTGGAAAATGCTGGCTAGTATTTGGATGACAGAAATGAAATTCCAGTGTAGAAGTGTGCTAAATAGACAAAGCAGGGAAACAGGTCGTGCTATATCAAGGTCTTCTTCTGAGGTTACCATAGGGGAGCTGTGTGTGCTCCAGATAGTTTTACTAATAAGAAGTTAGGAGTCGTATTGCTTGCCTACTACCCTCAGAAAATGCCTAAACTACATTGTTATTTTGAATGATCTATGTTAAGGAGGATATCCATGCACCTTCATATGCCTGCCAAAGAAAACTTCCCCATGCATGCACAAAACAAGAAAAGCAATGGAGTTACCCTGAAGAGACAGTGCAGTTGACTCAGAGGGGCCATGAATATAGCAAGCTGATTTATTTTGCAAAATGTCTTTTGCGGTGGAGGTGAGGGAGTGCCAGTGGTAGTGCTGCAGGGCCTGGGAGGAAGAGTGTGGATGGGTACCTCCATGTTCTCCGAGAGATGCCTCATCTGACCCTGTGCTTGTGGTCAGCATGTTCACAGCACCTGCCAGAATCAGCTCATACTTCAGCCAAACTCGTGTCACAGGGAAGGATGCGTCTGGATGTTAGTGGCAATTAAAACCATCTGCAGGAGAAAAAAAGATTCAGTGTGTTAAGCAACTTAACTGGTGACCCATGTGCCCAACACACCTGGCCTACCCTGCATTCCCAGGGGAGAAGAGGAAGGCTGTGCTGGGCTCCAAATGCTGCTGAATCAGCTGAAATCATTCTCCCTTGCTTTACCTCTACCAGCCTGATACAGAAAGTCAGATCTTGGAATTGGCTATGAGGGTTAGGGGAGCTCAGTTAAAAAAAACTGGGAGAGCAACCACTGCAGAAAAAAGCAAGTTTGCATGGTCCTTTCCCCTCTGTGTAAGTATGGTGGTGGAGGGCCTGCAAGTGGGATGCCTGCTACTGAGTATGTGGCACAACCCTCCTTGTACAGTGGGTGGGAAGCAGCACTTCAGGGTCCCCACCTCCACCTCCCAAAAGTAAGTAACAGATCTGTGAGTAGACAAAAATAGAAGCACGCTGAAAAGTTGGCAGGAGTGTCTCCTGAGTTGCAGTGAATATCTCAGGATTGCATTTATGGCTTTTCATCAAAATTTGGTTGTTCCCTGGAAGGCTGCCTTTGTTTACACTTTTTGAAATGGATATAGATTTTGGAACTGAAGCACATCTAAATATTAAATGCAATTATTGTCAAGTCTTCTTTTTCAAAAAGTTGTTAAGAGTGAAACACAACTTTACAGCAAAGCAAGTCAAGGCTGTGGAAAATATTTTAATGATATTGGCTGAGAAAAACTTTCTCTGAAGAGCATTAAAGGAACTTTCCTATTAAATAGCTGGAGATGCAGATTCATCCCATTACTAGTGCTGTAGGAAATTACCTGAAATACCAATGTATTTCTGATTTTTGTTTCAGAATTTTACATTATTTCCATTCAAAGGCATATGTGAAGGATGCTATTTTCAAATCAAGAAAGAATCCAGGATTTTCTCTGGGGTTGAAAGCCAGGATATTAAGAACTCATTGCAAGACCTACAAGAACCGACCCTGTTCTTGCTGTTACCGCATCTGTTAAGCCCAAAAGTCACATCCGAAAGCTTTAGCTGCCTGAAGCAGCATTAAGGGACTATAGGAACCTAACTCTGAAACTGAGATACAAAACACTCCCAGGCTAATAACTGCTTGAACTCACTAGGCTGTCCTCCTGTCTTCCCTCTCTGACCGACTTGATCAGAGACACCCCAGGACTTTTCCACTTAATTCCTGACCCCTGCTTTAACCTTATCGGGACCAGATCCTAGCAAAAGCACTGTGTACGCCTCCTGTGGGGTCCAATTCTCACAGTGTGGCAGCAGTGTCCAGCTTTTATATGTTAACCTGGTGGTCCCGAGGATTATTTCTGATTTTTTTTATTTTTATCCAATCGCTTCTTAATATAAAATGCGTATAGAGTGATAGGAGCAAATCTCCCCTTCTGTGGGAGTTCCCTCATTGCTGGATTATGGATTCATGCTCTTATGATATGTTTTCCTTTAAGAAATTAATCATTCCTTCTTTTCTTGCAGACTTGCTTAGTTTCTTGGAGCTGAGTGGATGACAACTTGTATCACGATGAGAATTATTTAAAGGGAAGTATGTGATGAAGAGTTTCTTCATGACAAAAAGGTACACCCCAGAAAGCATACCAGCTTGCCTGGATCACAGATGGATGGTGCTGCAGTAATGCGCTACTGAGTCTGTAAGACTTTGTGTGATTTGAGAGTACTTAAATGCAAAGTATAAAGCTTCTGTCTGATGTTATGGAATCCCTATATCAGAAATCTTCCGGGAATGTAATCCAGCCTCTTTTGTCAAGTCATGTCATGAATCTTCTAGACAAGGAAGGGTTACTAAACCTTTTCAATTATCCTTCCAGAAGTTGCTTGCTTTAGCAATGGGGTGGATCAAATCTAGCTGTGTGGAGTTCAGGTTCATAAAATGGAAAATCATAAAGAATTAAAAAGGGAAATTATGAGTTGAATCTTTAAAGTCATAGAACGAGAGAAGCTGATGGGACTAAGAGAAGCATAGGAAGGGGCCCTAGGACACCCTTTTTGAAGCTCATCTAGAAGAATAGATCCTGAGGGATTTGGAGGGTGCAGAACACAGTGTCAGACTGACCTATGCCCATGTGTGCAAAGGACAACAAGGATCTGAAAATCCCTTCCTGAAATGTTTTTCTGCAGAGACAGAGGTATACCCTGATGTGAGCATAACACATTCATATGGCAGGCCCCCTCGTGTTTTATACACCTCAGTGGTGTTACATTGGTGGTGGTATACGTGGTTTTACACCTTAGTAGGTGTATACCTGTGTAACTACTCTGCAAAGCAATGTGCTGGCAACTGAAATAGTCACGGTCACACAGAATATTTGTGTGCCAAGCCTAGGTCCCTGGATAGCCCTTGTTACCTGCTTATCCTGCAAAGGCCAAGGTCCTGAAGGAGCCCTGCATGGAGGTTTTCATGGGACAGCAAAACGAGGTTTGTTTATAGTTGTATAAAGCATGAAAAGCTAGTCTGTGAATGGGTTTAAGACAGACCACCCCAGGGTGCATGGATGTCTCTGGTTGTTTGCATGGGTGTCCACAAAACGACCATCTCTGCATTGTGGTAATCTGGATGGCAGCTTTGCATCATCTCCGCAAGCATATTTTGGCCTATTACATGCACAAAACCATGGTCCCACGCTCCACAACATTGACCCTGCCAACCATATTGTGGTTGGGAGGGTTAATGTTTTATAATAAAGGATGCTTCCACAGGAAAATCCTCAAGGGGCAGAGAAAGAAAGATAATTCTTGTGAGCTTCAAATCTATTGTCCTTACCAGAAGCCTGAAGGAAATATGAGAGGAGAATAATATCCTATATTCTTTTTTTGGTCTATGAAAATATGGGATATCCGAAAACTGAAGTTCCCTGTAAGAGATCAAAACAAATGACATTCTGTCACCCTAAAATGGTTTGGGGTCTGTGTGTGTGTATATGTGTATGGGTCTGCTTGGTTTTAAGTAGGAATTTTCAGAGAGAAAAAAAAAAACCAACCCAAAAAAAACAACAAAAAAACCCTTACATTTTTTAATTAGCCTATCTGACTGACATTCTAAAACTAACTTAATTTATCTCATGGGAAAGGAAAACAGGAGCCTTCTTGCTTTAGTTAGCTATTTTCCCTCAAAATAAAAAGCAACTATATCAAGGGCAGCTTTAGTACATGGAAACAAGTACAACTCCCAGTGCAAAAATCCCTAGATATAAGTTGAGAAGTTAAGCAGTAAATATTACTGACTATATCCTCTCCCATTGCAAGGTCAGTTTATTTTCTAAAGAAAGTATACCATTGGCCTTCATATAATCCACTATATTTTAAGAAGTGTAAGGGATTAAGTTATTTGGCTGAAGATCACAAATTGTAATCAATATTCAGATTGACTGATAAAAGGAGTGTTAATTGATGTTAAAAAGACAGATTACTGAAGAGGAGAAGAGAGAAACACTAGCAGAATCTAGGTCTGATTTTGGAAAGGTATGGGAATACCCTGTGGCTTTTTTTGGTTGGGTTTTTTTGGTACACCTTTTGAATGTTAATGTTCTGCTGAAGATGGTTTCAGACAGGCTGTGAGGTGACTATTGTACTCAGCCAAGAAGAATCCATTGAAGAGTTGCTGAGGCAGAACTGAAATTATAGCCTCACTTTAAAAAAACAATGGTATTGTCAGCTAATTACTTCTAAGACACAAATAGGATTCTCATTCGAGTTTGTGGGTTTTTGTGCAAAATTCTAAGCCTTCAAAAGGCAGCTTTTGAACTTGGGTATTCACCAGTTCCTTGGAAGTCCCTGATCCTTTATGCATAGAAATATAAGAAAGGTGCGGAAAAATGGAAACTAAAGATACTTGTAATTTCCTGTAAATGCTGCAGTGGGAAATGGGTCAAATTCCCTTTTGACTAGATAAAGGTATTTGTTTCACAGAAATTGATTGTCTAATTTTCTTCATTTATTTAATAAAGTTATAACATTTATGTTGCAAGTGCCTGGCTAATACTGTCTATTATGTCCTACATAGCAGGTCAGGAATACTGATATTAGACTTAAAAGTAACAATAATTAAATCAATGTGTACTGATTATATTGTTGTTTATTCTCTGTTTACTTTCTAGAAGGTATATTACAGTTCATCTTTTACTGATGCCAGAAAAGAGAGTATAAAATCCATTTCTTGTCATTTTGAGCTGCAAATATTTTTTTTTTGGTAAGGATTAATGACTCTTAACAAATTTTTAACTTGCTAATTCATGTAGGATCCAGCCTATAAGGATATTAGCCATGTTATTGGCTTTAAAAGCTTCAGCATTTTTGTCTATCTTATTACTACTATATATTTAAGATATTCACTGTGGAGAAGGGTTGCAGTACTGATGCCTGTGTATCTGTACACCCTCTTATTAAAAGAAGAGTGTATACAGAGGAAGGAAAACAGTCTGTTGGGTGCATATTTGAAACCATTGCACAGATTCCTGGATGGTGTAAGTATATTGATGTTTCACAGATTTGTGAAAATCTTCAGATCTTCACAAGTAGCATCTCAGAAAGCTAGCAACTTAGCAAATGCAGTGAGTAATTCAAGCTTTTAGAATAACTTTGACCATTTTTGTGTATAAATCATCCTGATACACCTTACGTAGAGGAATTCAAAATATTATGTGTGCACATTAACGCATTAAAGGTGAGCTTGCATTTTAAACATTCCATAGTGCATTAAGTACAAGTGAGGTGCATGGTATTGGAGAGGGTCTACAGACAAAAGAACAAACTTTCTAGCATTGTTTTATTGCTAAAATTAACCCCATCGACTTGCTTTAACAATGTCAACAGCAGAATGGCGCACCAAGAGGCTCTTTTTGCAGACAAAGATCTGTCCTTAAAAGCTATTGAGAGATGATGAGGATATGTGCCTTCAGGGAAAGGGTAATGTCAGCTTGATATCAAATCTGTAAGAAGAAAAGGATGAAGCATAGGTGAAAAGGGCATTGTTAATATATCCATTTAGACTGTGCAGCAAACAACAATACAGGATACAGTATGAAGGAACCTAAGACACATTTGGGTACAGGAGAAGGGCACGTGTAATTTAATTTGTTAGCCTGGTACTTTTTGTAATCAAGTTTTGTTTATTCAAGGTAGGTTTAAAATGTCAGTCACAGCAACTGTGCTGTAAGTGCATGGAAATTATCTTTGCTCAAATAGTTTGTGTACAGATGTTTGAGCCTGAAGAAACTTGCCATGTGTTTTTGTAGCTAAGGAAGTGAGTAATCAGTGAAACTAGTATGGGTGGTATAGGAAAATCATGCACATGGTCTTGGCACAGCTGTGTGCTTGCTACATTCCATGAGATATTTCATAATGGAAAACCAATTGCTCCACTAATATAGGATACCTGCATATCAGGCATATGTTGTGAAGCAGCCAGTGAAGGCACAGGACCTTACAGATTAGTCCAGTAAATCTCGAGCGAAAAAGAAGGGCAAAAGAAAATCCCTGGGTTTTGACTTAAAAGAGAGAGGAAAATATCCTGTTTAAATGTGTTTAAACATCTTGATGTTTAATGTCTTGATGTGTTTATTGCTTAATTAATTAAGAAATTAATTGTAATTCTTATCAATCAAATTTTACAGGGCGAAAAGTGAAAGTGGGCAAGATGGTAATTAAGTCAGCAGAACTGTATAGCTAGCTGCAGCAGCAGGAAATGTGGTCTTGTGTCTAGTTAGCAAGGCTGCAAGCCCCTGTGACTTAAATGGTTTTCTGCTGGTGAGATTCCTCCTTTGAACTTGCTTGTTTCAGAGGTTTTTCTATTTGTTTTACGTGATTTACACATAAAATTGTGCAGTGAATGATCTGTCAAGAAATAGCAATAAACAGACACTGCCACTATATGGTGTTTAATTTTTAATGTTTTTAAATAAAATATTTGCTTTAAATCCATGCACACATAGATTGTGTATTTCACAGTTCAGTGTGGATATCTTCAATAGTTTCTTGAGATACTATTTCCTCACTATTTTGAAAGACGAAGGGCCAACAATGCTAATCTGTGGGTACCTCTGACTATATTGGAATAATTTACGGCAACTGAAGGTCAGCTCCAGAGGTTCTCTGTGTCTCAGAGTATTTGTGCTGTATTGCAGCTACATGCATGGGATGATATGCAAGTTTATGAACAGGTAGGACACAGAAATCAGCAAAATGGGTAGAAGTAAGATTCTACTCAGCAAACTCTGATGTGATTTCCTACAGTCTCTTTGGCTGTGACTACTCACCAACATACAAGTCTTTCATGGTAAGAACATAAATATATGGGTGTTGATACAAAATGCAGTTTATATTGTACATGGTAATAAAGAGGCAGCAGTTTAAACAACAGAACAAAGACAAATTTAACTGTAAATATGTTGTTCCTAGAGGTGCAGATCTTAAAGCCATTCTTTCCTTTAGACCTGTTGTTCTCAAACTAAGAAGCTTTAAACTGTGAGCCCTAAGGAAATCCTTTTAACATACAGCAATTTTCAATTAAAGTCAACTTTGAAACAAATCAAATGTGGAAAGCACAGAAAGACTAATCAAAGGTGCTTTCAACAAGTTTAACTATTCAGAGACCTGAAAATTTGTAACTTTCATATGAATGTGTAGATAGCTCTATCAACTAATTAATCCAATGACATTTTAACTTAAAAATCTTACTGGCTTGACCAGAAAAGTTACATTTTGGTGACATTTGACCAGGACCTGTGCTCATAGTTCAGCTATTGGGCTGCAGGTGGGCACCTGAAACTATATGAAGGCTATTAAGGCTTAGGATGTGCCAAGCATTAACCTGTCAATTTAATGCCACTAATGATATGCAAGTTTTGCTCTGTTTCTTTATTTCTGTATAAATTTAGTATCTCAGACTGTAAGCACCACCTCAGAGAGAGTTATAATAGAACTACCTAATGGATGCATGCACACTGGCATGAGAAATAATAACAACCTGATATGGATAGAGTGATGTGCAACTGTGTACTCATTAAACAAAGGATTAGACACCTCTGCAAGGAACCCATTAAAGGAAGTAATTGAAGGGGGTATTTCTGCATTAAAAAAAAAAATCAGGGCTAGTCATTTAAGTGAAGGATAATCTGTTTGTTCTATCAGTTATGATTTTATCTGAGATGGGGGGGTGGAAAGCAGGTCTGTGCATAGAGGAATCTTGGTTACATCAACGAATTTTTAAACAACCTTGATGCTTTTCCACCCATGCTAAAACCTGGATCAGCTCATAGTGATTGGAACAAGCTGAAAAGAAATGCATTCGGGTTGTGTTATTATTACTATTATCTGGTTTCTACCACTTCCCATGTTACGATCTGTATTTTTCATTTATTTGTTTTGGCTGCATGGATACCTTTGTGCGGAAATGGGGATACCTATAGTGTGCATCACACTCATGCTTTCATCTCTTGCCTCTTGGGATCTGCATTAGAGGTGGATCCTTGAGCAGAAATCTCCTTCATGACATGGGGAAGGCCTTTTTGCCTCTCTTTTCGGCTCCTCAGCACCGTCTTCCAGGCTCCAGTCCTCCCTGTCAGCCTTTGATCAGTACCACTGAGGTGGATGGAGTTCAGGCAGGCTGGAGGAACTCTTGCAAGGAGTGCAGAGGTTCTCATGCAAGAAAATACTGCTTAAGGGTATGTTGCCAAGTACAGTCTGTAGTCTCCTAGATAGGGAATTCTTCCAGTTGGAAAAAGTCTCTGGTGCCTAGTGCCAGCAGAGCTCTGCTGACAAAACAGAATATGATGGACAGGGAGGAAGGTATGAGGCTCGGGACTGCCTTGCACCAGATACTTCAGGTGAGAGACCAGAGGCCAGGAGCGTGGAAGCCCACATTGCTGTGGCCAGGGTGCTTCCAAGCCTAATAACTTATCTCTAGAGATACACCCAATTAATGTCTTTAGCTAGCTACCTTCTGCTTTCAAGGACCCATGTGCTTGTATTAGTGGGGATAGTTAAACATCATTATGTCACAAAAGAGGTATTTAATGATCTCGTTTAAGTTTTAGCTTGCAAAAGAAGTGGTCCAAAGAGGGCAAAGGATGTGATTATGCCAGGCATTGTGCCCTTTTGTGCAAACAAGCTGCCTGCCCCAAAAAGCTTATAATCATTCAGTGTAATGAGCACACTTAGAAGGCTGTCTGGCAGCCCAAAGCCTTGGAAATACATTCCTTTCAGCATTTCAATATAGTCTTAGTATTTAACTGCATATAATCTACAACATAAAAATTAGGATTCTGAGTGTGAAAAGCTGCTAACTGTAAAATAATCAGACATCTCGCCTGTTCCTAAAATCAGAAAAAAGTGCTTACTGGTATGAAAATGAATATCTAACTCTTCTCTGTATTATCCCACTTAGGTGCCTCCTCTGATCCCAAAAGGAAAATAATGAACTGCATTTGCTTATCACTGAGTCACTAATTACACATATCTTTTAAAAATCAAGTTTCTTCAAAACTGGAAAGATACTGTGTACAGAACCCTTCGTCTATTCTAAGTCTGACATTTAAAACCAGCATATCAAAACTTGATCTTTTCTGACGGTCACAGATTTTCCATCTTCTGCATTTTCTCCCACGGTTGCTAACTGTATTCAGATAATGCCTAGAAAAATATCAGGAAAACCTTTCCTAAAACACTCTGATCTGTGACCACAAGCATAGTTACTGTATTGTGTGACTGCAGTTTTAGGAAAGATTGTTAAGTGTGTATAATATGTGTATAGCTGAGGGCATATTCTTAAATAACATTAGAAACCATGACATAATGTATGTGCTGAAGAGCTTTCTGAAGTCAGAATACCAGAGGTCTTCTAGAAGGGACCATCACTACCTTTGGCCTTCACTGAAGCATCACTATCACAGTGATACACTGTCTCAGTTTATATGTTTCTTTTTTATAACAGGATTATTTATAGACAGAATTAATTATTTCCTTCACCAGGTTTCACCCCCCCAATAGCTTTATTAATAGCTTTATTAAACTAGATGTTCCTAAAGTTTTAGCTCTCTCTATTAGACAGTCCTCTGCATTTTTTATCAGCTGGTAGCTGAGACACTCTTTCAAAAGGCTGGAAGTTAAAATTTTATCTTTCTATCCTTTCTATCATAAATTAAATCTGGCAATAATAGCCATGCAGTTCCTGCAGTTCCAATATTTCTTTTTGCTTTAATACTTTCTCTGTTTTGTTTAAGGTGCAGTTTTTAGAATAATCCTGGCACTATTGCAGTATGACTGTGCTTTCTTAATCTACTTATACCTATTAACTGTTGTTACTGAGGCATGCTTATAGATCATTACTGACCCCAGTCCAGCGATGGAGTGATTATAATCATGTGAAAGTTTCACCTGTGCATGCTATGTACTGCATTGTGTTCTTCTATTCCTTTTCCTTCCTCTTACCAAAACCACAACATGTTCAGCTGAGACAGTGCTGCTCTTCAACCATTTTTGAAGCTTTTTTTTTCTGAGGACATTTTACAGGTAATTTCAATGGTGCCAATGACCAGGCCTATGCCGTGTCATCCAGCAGTGCTGGATGGAAAATCCAGTATGCAAGGGAGGAAGAAGTAATGGTAGGCAGACACACAGACAGACAATCAAGGGAGCAGACATGCCAGGCAGGCAGTGGCACAGCATATGCTCTGCTGTCTAGAAATAGCCAAGTTCAGTCCCAAATCCTGGCGATTCTCTTGATGTGTCAGAACTAGTGACATAAAAAAAACTTTTTCTTGTTAACTGTGTTTGTAAGCCTGATTCTAAGTAAGAAGAGGAAACATTCGCCCTTGAGCTAAATTACTACTGGACTTAAGGCTGCCTTCCTAAATCTTCTCTCATTTCAAGCACAAATTATTTATGCCTTTCCTTCATAAATTCTGCAGTGTTACAGGCATTGAATGGTTGCTGCCTTCCATCATGGGGACACATGCATTTTATTGGCCTGCAGTGGATCTCGGTCCCTCCCACCTCAAAACATTTTTTGGTCATTGTGTATAAAACCATAATTGCATTTGTTTTTCAACCCCCTCTCCCCCGACTTAGGGTAGCATCAACTGCAGTTAGTCTGTTCTGCAGCAAGGCATGTAACTTGCCATTTCTGTGGGCTACCCACTGGAGCAGTGTGATTAAACACCTCATTTTCCCGCTTGCAGGAAAGAAATGTCCTTCCCCAGTCCCAGTAATATGGTATGTAGGGAGAGGTTACTGCCAGCTCAGGGTCTAGTGACATTTAATATTGGTGTCTGGATTCTGCACTGCCAGCAAAACAGTACTGGATTTCTAACAGGTCTCTTTTATATGACACAGAGGCAAGCAGACCTGCTGTCAAATTCTTTTCTATCTCATTTTTCTCCATTAGGAGAAAGTTGTATTGAAGTAAACAAGCAAAAGAGCTATTCACAGTTAACTTTGCTTCCCCCTTGTCCAACAGATAGCAAAGTGCATCTAAATGGCTTCTACTCTGACCTCAGCAAACTGATGATGAAAAGAAGGCGACTATGGGATTATTCGTTTCAGCTTCCCTGGATGATGGATGGAGAGATATTCACTGGCACTTTGGTGCCTTCTGGGAACATGACACCAAATTCTAGCATGACCCTGGAACAGAAAACAATGTTTGCCTTTGTGATTTTATTATTTATTTTCTTGGGAATCCTCATTGTTAGCTGCTTCTGAATTCTCCTCAACCCGTACTGGAGTACGCCAACCTCAACCTGGGCTGATGGACTTCATGGACTGGAGAAAGGCCAGTTTGACTATGCTCTTGCTTAGAGACTGAGAATTATGGAGTCTTATTTAGCACTCTGATAAAGAAAGAAAAATCCTGGGACGTCTCTTTATTTTGTTTCTGATTTACATTTTTGCAAATATTGTAGGAGTTGCAACATACAAATATGCACACAACGAATTTTATTTTAATTAAATACCAAAGCCTGTTGTATTTTTGAAAGTAGATTAGTGGACCTCCTCATCAGGAAAAAGATGAAGGCTGCTGAAGAACTTTTCTTCAGAATGCATTGAAACAATAAGTAATGTATGTGATCTCTTATAACCAGCTAAGAGACACTAGAGCATGTCTTCTCTTGCATAGCCTTTTTATCATTAACAAAAGTCTGTGGCAGAAGGTGTCTTACAAATGAGGTGAGGATGTGTTTTATGATCTGTATGTAGAAAATTAACTTTTCAAGCTCCATAAGCCTCTTCTTACTCTGTCTCCCATGCTCTGAAGACAAGTGAGGAAGTTTCCCATACTGTAAGATAAGATTGAAAGAGCTAGAAAACTTCAGGAAAAAAAAACTCCTCCATGTTTTCCCAGGTATTCAATAAGATGCTTTTTCTTAGCATTAAGCAGTGACTAAGCTATTTAATACTAACAAATCACTGACTGTAATCTTTTTTTGTGAATAAGATATAGAATGATTTTGGCCTATCTTTGTCTTTTTGTGCCAAAACTCATTTCTATTAAGAGAGGTTTTTGCATTGTTCTCACAACAGCTTACGCAAAAAAAATTTCAGTCTTGCATGTATTTCAAACTGTGCATTTCCAGTCTGTTTATTTGGTGTGCAGGACACACTGCATTGGTTTTGTTTCCCAATTGGATGACTGAGACATTGGTGCTAAGAATCAATAAATGACCACCACCCTCTTTACCTGTACATGTCTTTGAACGTATTTGTACAATGAAAACCCATTCCTAGAAGTCAGTGTATACAAAAACCTATCTGCATGATTGATCAGGGAAAGAAAGATTTAAAAGATTGCATAAAATTTAGTAGAACTACTTAGAGTCCAAGTGGATGTTTGCAGGCATTGTTTGGCAGCATTGAAATGCTATAGTGGTAACAACATTTGATGTACTGCCAGGAGGGAAAAGGCCATGCTCCTGAACACAAAAGAGTCTTAAAAAAGGTCCTAGTGCTGTCAGGCTTCTCAAACATTTCATGGAATGGGGAAGGGAAGGCGCATGCTGCCTGTTTTCTGACAAAGCTTTAGATTTAGCTATTTTACTTGTGCTATAATGACAAGCAGTTGGGAAGTTTTCCTCTGTGCTTTGGCTTGCAGCCTGTAACTGGAGAAACAAAGCCAACCCCGTAGCTGGTACAGCTGGGGCTGTGCTGACTCATCCAAGCTGAGGCTCTGACTCTAGCTGTGGCACTTAGAGCTATTTATTTCCCTTTACTGCTTGTCCTGTCCATCGGTTAAAGGTTGCAGCTATTTGTAGCAGAGGCAGTGGAAGGAGGGGTGGCTCTGCATGCTGGCTATCACAGTTCACAGGAGGGCAACCAGAGGCCCAAAGGCAGCTCCCTGACAAGTTCACAGAAAGAAGCCAGGCTGTGATGTGTCAGTGCCGAAATACGAGCACAGCTTGTTGCAGGGGTGGTAACCTTCGAGGTGGAGGGGACAGGAACAAAACTGTGCTCTCCAGAAGCCATGTCGTATTGGCTTTAGCTACATATCTATCAGTGCCAGGCCACCTAGACGAAAGCAAACTCAAACTTTTAGATCATTTCCCAAAGGTAACAACAGTGTCACATACAAGAAATGCTCCTGTTGTTGCAGCAGTGCTGCCTAAAGCAACATGTTATCAATATTTATGAAGCAGCAGTAACAGCATTTCTCCCTCTGGTCTGGGATTTCTTTCCTGTGTCAGAGCCTGTTTGTTTGAAGACTCTATATGTTTTATTTTCTCTTAAAAGAAAAAGACTTTTCCTCATAATCGCACCTAAAGAGGGAGGTGATGACTCTGGTCAAGGGAATGTGGCACAGTGTTCAAGTGAGGCCATTTGATTCTTGTGTGTAGTTAGGAAGTTGCTAACTGAGGACTATTTTGGAGACTTAGCCAGCCAGCATCTCTGGTATGTTTGGAAGCATTCCAAGGAGATATTTTTGTAAACCACTGGGATAAGTCAGTCTATTAAGGGGAATTTAATACTGCTGGGCAGTCACTTTAAGTCAGCCTATCTGTGGATATTGCTAAATTGACTATAGTAAAGATAGGAAATTCATACCAGTTCCCCCACTGTGGCAGAGAATTTTTCCTTCATACTCTCAAAGTCTAACAGAAGTTTTCTGAAGACATGCTGGTGATTCAGTTTCATGATAGCTCACTCTTCCTTTGCCTGGAGAAACCAGACCAGACTTTGAATGGAAAGAGTACTACTCCAGTCCACAAAGTAGCCTCTAGCACGTTGCTATGCCTCACAAGAGTATGTATTCACTGTGGAATGACCAGAAATATTAATGAGACTGGAAAAGGAGGATCTGTGCGCTAATGCAGCTGTGCTCAGGCAGCTCTACATCACTCTGGTATAGGCTTTTGTTTATTACATCAGTTTCTGTAGAAAATTCTGTGTAATCTTTAAAAACTCTTCAGAATGAATATTTCTTGATATAATTGAAGGAAATATGCTCTTACATACTGTGGAGAAAGAAGGAATACATGTAATTTTTTAATAAATACCACATTTATTTTAGTTTGTTCAATCTAACTACAAGGCATTTAAGTCAAAGGGCTACTGGGGAGACATAAAACCAAATAAGGACAAAGATAAAACTCTTTACTGGTAGGCACCAGGAAGTAAAGCTGTATTACTCCAATGAGGATTTCAAGACTTTTATATCTCAGTCATGACCCTTAAATGAAAGCACTGGCCTAACAGCATGGAGCTGAGATGGGATTCTGTTCTCAGCAACGTCTGGGGTGCAGGTCTGTGAGAACAGCCCCGATGTTGCTTCTCCACTGCAGTCAGAGGTTTGGGTGCAGCTTGTGCAGACATGAACTACCTTTAAAGTAGCTCAGGTGTCAGGAATGATACAGCCACAGAAATCCACAGCTCTCTGCACTCTGCAAGAGCTATGGAGTGGTTACTGCTGGATGTGTATATGTGTGTTGGACCTGCAGTGAAATGAGTCTGCCATTGCCATGCCACTAGCAGGATCTGACCTCTCTTTCAAAGGTAGGTGAAGTTGGGATCCAGCAGTACAGCTGTGCTCAGTGGGAGAGAAAAAGAACCCATCAACTGACTGATGCAGTTGGCAGCAGGGCAAATTTCTTCTCCCTCACCACAGATGGGGTTTATGGAATTGAATGGACTTTAAATTAAAGTTTCCAAGAAGATAATTTTGTGTAAATAGGAGGAAATATGAGTACAAACATCTTTTATTTTTACTTTTTGTTCTGCCTGCAATGTTCTCTGAACAAATGTGTAATGCTTTGACAAAGTGGTCTGTGAAGCATAGCTTAGTCAGCTTTTACCACACATGCCCCCAGAAGAAGGCCTGGAGGTACCTGATGTGTGGCTCTGTGGCCCTGTGAACTTAATGGGATTGGTATACAGGGATTTTGCAGGTCTGAAGCTCTACAGAGAGATACTAGAGCTACACATATAAGATGTGGTCTCATGGGACACTTTGAAGAAGTGTAGCTTTGGAGTTGCAACCTCTGTTCTGATCTGTAGACTATTTGATAGGAATATTTACTCAATTTGGTGCAAAGAGCAGCAAACTTGCCCGGGTCAATGACCATTGAGAAGCAGCCTGCAGACCCCCAGGAACTGCAGGAAAGAAGCCGAAAACCTTTGCTCTACAGCATGACTGGGTCTGTGGCCATGACCTAAATTTTCTCCAACACAAAATCTCATTTTTTTTTATTCTGGTTTATTGAAATATGCTTAGTCTGTAAAATGCGGCAAGTGTCTAATGATACTGATGTCATTTGCATGAAAATAAAGCTATTGGTTTCCCACATTTCACATCCTGTTTTAGTGGTTCTGGAGTTCTGCAGTAAAGTTTTGGACTTTTTTTTAATACATGGATTTGGTGCCATTTCTGCAGCATTGATGTGTGAGGCTGCCATGGCTCCTGTTCTTTAGTCAGCATCACCACAACAGCAGCTGACACTATTGCAATTTTTCTTTTTTCCCTCTTGGCACACTACCTAATCAATCCCCATCATGCCCTTAGACATCTGCATTGTTATCTTCATGGCCTAAAAGGAGCAGTGAGGAGTGAAAGGTCTTTTTCAAGGCAGAGACGAAGAAGACTTATTATCAGTGCTAAGGCAGGATCTGTGAAGCATAGGCTTCTGTCCCATGTTGAGGTCACCGTGTGCTCATCAGAAGGGTAGTAGAAAATGCATCCTTCACTGCTGATATAACTATAAAACATAGTAAGTCCTATTACACCTCCTTCTGCTTTGTATGACCTTTGTTTTTTACTGTGGGAGAATCAGTGGTGTGGCAGCTGCACACAACTTGCTACTTAGACCAGTGCAAGATCTCCAAGGGAACTGGGGGATCTGGTGCAGTGCTGCTGTCCCAGCAACTTAATAATCAGTGCCTAAATTAGATTGTACTTCTATCTTATGGATTTGATTTTCAGTGAGATTCTCTACTTTTATCTGCATTGGTTTAAAATCTTACCTTGCCTCTTAGCATTGGTGTTAGAAGTTTAAACACAGAAAAGCGGTACTGAGAATTACATCTAAGCAGAAAATTGCTTTATGCACAATGAAGCCATGGCAAAAAAATTCAGGTTTTTTGACTCTCTGTTCCATATGAGGAAAAAAAATTACAAAGGCGAGAGTCAGAACATCTAGGGATTACATCTTAGAGTGAAGTATGTTTAATAACCCCCCGTCGGAGACAGGAGAAAGACTCCCACATAATGCCAGCCCCTCATCTTTGTAATTCCATGGCTGATGCTGGTGATCACTTCAGACTCCAGTGTAAATCAAAGCAGACCTGAAGGGCTTTAATCTTGTGACATTAGTCACAGTATCCTTGCAACAGAAAAAGAAGTGCATTTATGAACTTTTTGTAGTTGGAGGGTCACATTCTTAACAGCTGATTCCCCATGGTTTTGGCTTGATGCAATTGACTTCCGCTGCATTACTTTAGACTTACATCAGTGTAACTATGAATGGGGCTCAAAGTTTCTAAACACATACAGCTGCATCAGAGAATTGGTAGTCCTGCACTGATGTTTAATACATGTGCAGACAATTTTTTTTAATCAACTAGTTTCTAGGAGCAACATCATTGGTTGTTAAGCTTTAACCAGTCCTATAAATGCCATGACATTACTATGGTGACAATGTGCTTTCACAGACTTTCTGGTGTGGCAGAGTATATCTTTATTTGTTGTGTTTAACTGCTAATTAAGGGGCCAGTCTCATAAAACAGGCATTGAATTTATCATTGATAGCACCATTTATATTCTATCACTCTATTTTTGGTTATGTTTTATAACTGGTTGAGATGTTTGTTTGTTTTGCTTTTTTAGTTGTTTACACTTTGGACAGTTTTTGGGAAAGACTTGAAAATTGTTCTGTTTCCTATAGAATTGTGATTTGAGGTTATTGGAACATATTTACTTGTGCCTTATAATTAATTTGGATAGATATGAAATATGTCACTTGTGTAAAGTTTAACCAGCTGTTAAAAAGCTGCTTGCTGATACTTTCTGTATTTTATCTTTTATGATGAACAGTAGAGTGCAAAAAGTTTGATAACCAGAAAGGAGTGGCCATAAAATATTCCTGTGTATATGGCAGTTTTGTAAAATAAGATGTCTCCTCTGTTTATCATCTGGATTTCTTGGTGCAAAGAGACTGCGTTACACGTTGCTGCTTCTCCTTCTTAAAAATGATTGTCATAAGATAATTTTTTCTCTTCCTACCTTGTCATGTCAGATTTTTCTCCCTAAATTTTTTTTTCCTGTAGTTCTTCCTTCTATTTGGGATTCCAAGCTTGGATGTCTCTGTCTGCTTGTTGCCAAAGCTTTATTTTTCCCAGAAATGGTCATTTCCAGGAATAATCAGGCAAGAAGACATGCTGCAGTGGCCAAGGTAACAAAATATACAATGAAAGAATTGCAACAATCGATCAGAGCTTTAAAGTGATTGAAGAATTGTGATTTTTTTATCTCTGTCTTCCATATCCCCATGATGTATGGGCTACCTCGTCAAAAGTATTATTTGTAATCATTGTAGCTCTTACTGTAAACATGGACCAATCACTTCCATTAATTATTGTTAAATTCAGACAATGTGACTGGGTTGTGTACAAAAATGCAGCTTCTTCCCCTGAAGTACTGTAATATGTTGGCCCTATACATCTTACCAGCAATTACAGTAACACAGTGTAAAGTTACCACATGATGCAATGTTTTCAACTTCTCTGGATCTTCTCTCTAGCCCATATAGAAAATGGGCGTTAATAAAGTAGGAAAATGCTTATGTACACAATAATTAAAACAAAAGTATTGAGGTAACTACAATGTATAGTTCTGTGGAATTTGATTGATAGTAAGTACTGATTGGTCCATGTGTGCTGGTTACATAGCAGCAGACAGAAATAATAAACAAAATCATAGCTTGCTAAATATAGACTGATGGAGAAAGTTCTTGCCTAAAACAAATGGATAATGTAGAAATACCATACAGAATGGTATATTAAGACCAGGAAGTCTCCAATATGTTTAGAAAACAATTATTCACAACTGCTAGTTAGTATATTTAAAACAATTGTTTATCATCTCAGGTATGTAAGTACTCCCTTGAGTCCAGCAGGCTGAAATTAGCGTACATGCTTTGAAATGTTTCTGGATCTGTTCAAACTCATATTTATAAAAAGACTCAAATTTTCTGATTGCATAAATGCAAAAAAGAGTCCAATGCATTTATGTAAGGAAAGACATTGTTAATCATGTATAACTAGACACGTGACAGTATTACCTGAAGCAGTCACTGCTATGACGTAATGTATAGAGCATGTTTTTCTCAGAAGATAGCAAAGAGCATAAAATCCTAATGTAAACAAGCACAATAGCTGCCATCTTAGTATGTCTACTTGAAATCACTCCTTCACCCTTCATTGTGGAGTTTGTATCTATATTTGCATTACATAGACATATACAGTATGTCTGCTGTGCTTGCAGTTCATGTAGGAAAACACAACTAAACTCTGGAGTAACAAGCTCAAAATTTACTAGTAGCCCAGCCACAGCACTAAAAAGCATGTTTTGGCTCAGTACTGAACTGATCCTGGATAGGTTTCAGCAGCCCTTGCTAAGCTCATTGTTGACACTTGGTACTGATAACCAAGATAAGAGAGTTTACAGTTAAATGGGATAAACCTCACAAGCATCCCCATGCCTCTGGACTGTAGCATTTGCCAGAGTAAAAAATCTTTACTGTCAGAGTAGAAAATCCCTGTGCCTCCTCTCCATGATAGTTGTATATTTGATGGCTGTCATGATGTAAAAACAAAAATGAAACCCTGGAAAAGACCCAGTTATTCTCTTGATAGAGCAAAACAGTGTCTGAGAGGTATGGAGTTATGCTAACATACAAAGGTTGGATCAACACCAGAGATAAAGAAAGGCTTTTTTTTTTTTTATATGCACATTAGTAGCAGCATTAGGAGGTTATTGATAAACACACAGAGTCACAGAATCACAAAGGTTAAAAAGGGCAAGGGAAGGTTGGTTTAGATCAGGTTGCTTAGGGCTGTGTCCAGCTGGGTTTTGGATGTCTCCAAAGATGGAGATCCCACAGCCTCTCTGAGCAACATGTTCAAATATTTGATCATCCTCAGCTTAAAAAAAATCCTGTTGGAATTTCCCATGGTGAAACTTTTGTGCATTGCCTCTTGTCTTTCCATTGTGCACCTCTGTGTTCTCTGCACCCTTCAGTGGGGTCAGCTGGCGGCAGCAGTAAAGTCACACATGGGCTTTCCCTCCTTCAGGCTGAACAAACTCTGATCCCTCAGCCTCTCCTCAGACATCAAGTGTTCCAGCCCCCTGATCAGCTTGGAGTCTGCTGGACTTGCTCCAGTATAGCCATGCCTGGGGAGCCCCAAACTGGACACAGTTCACTAGACATGGTGTCCCTAGTGCAGAATAGAGAAATATCAGTGTCCTGGACCTGCTGGCTGCACTCTGCCCAGGATGTGGTTGGCTGCCTTCACCACAAGGGCACACTGCTGGCTTACGTTGTTTTCTTCACAGCAACACTATTCAGTAATTCCAAGTGCATTTTCTTGCAGTGTAAGGACACACTGGAAATTCAACAGCCTGAAGTCTGCTGTCATGGAGGTTATTTTCTGGGGGTTTTGTTTCATGCAGGCAAAATTAAATAGTAGGTGGATTTTTTTCTTTGAAATTTTCATCTGTAAGTTTCTAAATTAAAAATCTGGAGAGACAATTGTAGGTAATCTAATTTTCCTCATTTTCTCTTTGTGGAGAAGTACAGCAGGACTTATTTGATGATTCTGTAATGGCAGTAGGAAAATAAATCTATTTCCTTTTTATTTATAGCCCCGTTCACATCCTCCTTGCAGTCCCTACCCATTCAGAAAAACCCAGAAAGAAATCAAAAAACAACAGAACACCCACCCCGCACCACCCCTTTTCTGCAATCAGTTTCAGTGGTCACTTGGGCATGCAAGGATAGTTCTTGTTTTAGCATTGGTAGTTGACAAAGGGAGGAGGACTGGTCTGCAGTTTACTTCCTCTTCAGAAAGCTATTTGGTAAATCCTTTCAAATAACTTGAGTACCTAACTATATTACTTACTCTAGTATAGCTCATTATCTCTTCCTATCGTCTTCCTAACATGCTTAGACCATTTGGTCGTAAACAACATTAAAGCTATCAAATGCTGAGGTATTATGTAGCAACTGATGTCAGAACTGATCTTTTCCACAGCAGAACAGGAGAGCCTCCCATGTAATGGTTTTATGAATGTTGCCTAGGTACCTTTTCATTTCAGGAGCTAGATTTTGAGAGCAAGGATTAATGACAAATCACTATTACTGCTGAAATGCAAATCCACATAGAAGTAATCATAAAGCTGTTTTCCCCACCCTGTGAAACACATATTTCAAATGCTGGATATACCAGAGATTGTTTGGACAGGTTTTCTGGGTTTTTTTTTCTACGTACAGGACTTGGGCTTTCAGCACTTCCACTCTGCTTATACTATTTAGATTATACACACCCAGGGAAAGTGCCTTTCTGTTGTACATGAAGAAGTACAGCTACCATCTACAGTTTGAATAGCAGATTTACTAGAAAGAAAGATCTGTGCTGAGTGAGGGTAGGTCCACATACCTCTGTTTTAAAAGAACTAATTTTTTTTACTCTACAGATCTCCAGTATTCATTTTTTTTTCAGAGAAAAGAAGAAGATATATAAATATTTTATTGAAAAGCTGTCATTTTCTACTTTTTTTTTTTTTTTTTTTTTTTTTCCAAAAATTTGGCATAGGAGGAAAAGAGCAAAATGTGTGTATTTCTCAAATCCTTCCTGAGTTCAAGAATAGGGTTGATGGGAGATGTCTCAGTTAGGACCCACCTTCTCCCTCATTAGTTATGAAAGTCTACTTTTTCTCTGGGAAAGGAATTTTGAAATCTGCAAGCCCTCCACTGTAAAGAAAATTTCATCTCTGTAGAATCATGACACAGGAAGATCAATAAGCTAAGCAAATACACTGTGAAGCAGAAGCTGCTAAGAGAGTGTGGCCTGCTCATGAAATGTGGACTGCTGATGTAATTTTATTGTTTATTTTGTTTATTGCTATTTTTGATCTAGACCACTGGATGACTTTCATTGATTTCAAGTTCCAAAATCAAGACAAGTGTGTAAGGTCTGTATTTTGACTTTGCTCATTCCAGGACTACATGTGATTTTCACTGATACTTATATTATATTACCTTATATGGGTAAAGAAAGGTCACATAAGGTCAGTTCTGTGGGGCTAAGGCTGAGTGTCCTCTTCAGCTGCATTCAGCTGAATGCAAATTATATTTTTAGAGGTTGAACTCCCATCCGGGAGAGCATGTGTGGAGGTGGGAGCACATAAGGGACTTACCAGAAGATAGTTAGCAAACAAAATGCACCTCTTGCCAGCTGCCCCCTGCTTGCTATAGATTCAAGAGCAGGGCTGGACATGCTGGGAATTACAGACCTGAAAGTCATACCACATACAAAGCCTAAGAGGGAGTCTAAGAGAGTACCATGCTTCTTTCAGATAGGATTACCTGTCTTCTAAAAAGTGGTCAAGGGTTGCTCTTTGTAGTGACAAAATGTTCATAATGCTGAAGGGCCTTTGTATAGTAGGGCTGTCAGTGTGTTTTCTGTTAGGATTATTGTAGAGGTGGGAGCACTGATACTCTGTTCTCTTTCTTTACACATCTGTTCCTTTGAATTGTGTACAGTAAAACAAAATTGGACTCCACAGATATCCTTCTGAGCCTGTTGATAGAATCTAAGGCAGTACAAACTGCTGCCCTACAACAAAAATTGGGAACTTGGTAATTGAAACTAAGGTTCTGTATAAATTGGACAGTTAAGCATTATTGTTAAGGCAAAAAATCCCTTCTTCAACTTTCAATACCAGATCAAGCAATCTCTTTTGCACCTTGATAACTATAAAGAATCAATTATTTGATTGCTTGTTTTTACCAGCACTATATAAATAAACTACAAACTTGTACATACATCTGCCGGAGTGTGATATCAATGTTGTACAAACTGCTAGCTTAAAGCAGAACATATCAGAAGCAGCATGAATCAGGAAGACAAATACTCTGTGAGACAAATGAAAACCTCTTCTGACATGAGCGTTGTACGAGTGAGAAAGCGAGACAAATACTGACTCTTGTGCCCTACACACAATGGACATTACAGAAGTGTGAAGGGGCTATACAATCTGGCAGATCACAGACAATTATAGATGTTGGGTGCAATACTCTAACTTGGAAAAAGTGAACCATTTTTCTCTTAGCTGACCTAAGACTGCAGGAACATGGAGTTGCCTTTGACACTTCATTGTAATGCTAAATTTGATAGAATCTGAAGATAAAGTATAATTTTAAAAAGCAGCTATTTCAATTTTATTTTAAATTAATGGAATTATTCCACATGCAGTGGAATCCATTTCAGGATATTAATTTGTATCTTTCAATTTGCCAGTAAAAATCATGCAGAAAAAAGCTCATCATTTGTGGAAATTGTTCCTGTTCTTGTCTAACATACCATGAGCAATTCAGTTCAGAGTACAGCTTGTTTTTCTTGCCACTATTCTGAATCATCACCCTTGTTTATCATATCTGGCTGGCTGTGCTGAAGTCCAGTATACAATTAATTTCAAGCTAAACAATTTCTACTCTAATAATTCTGTCTGGAAAGTGTATGGGGCAGATCAAAAATATTCTGTAGTATCACCCATAATAAACCACTTCAGGTGGCTCAGATGTGCTAGTCCTAGCTTGAATGTGGAGGATAGCATTCAGCTAGCTATGGGGTTTGTGCTGATGGACTTACCTGGCAGCAGGAGAATCTCTGCTCCTTTGCCATAAAGCAGGCACTGCATTAGATAAGTCTATTTGATGATACAGTTTGTAGAAGACTTTATAGAAGACTTGTCATAAAACTAAAGCTAAATTGGTCAAAGGCAATTTGGGAGAGAAGGCTGCCTAGATGGATGGTGGAAAAACTGGACCTTTTTCCACTTTATCAATAATCTTTAATAATATTCCAAAAGCAGGTACCTGCACACTATAAGCAAGGGAATATCCACCATATTTTGTGAGTACCTGTATAAACATTGATTTGATTTCTGTGTCTGAGGTCTTAAAAAGTAAAGTAAAATAGTGGTTACTGAAGTGCTTTTTTCCCCCACTAAAAATGTGATTAAATTTGAGTATTACAAGTACTCTGCAGACATACGTCCTTGCAGATTACCTGCAGACTGTGTCCTTGAAGTCCTTACTATAGTTTTCCTGTGAGTATTTAACTTTTGCTAACCCCATTATTAATAGTATTCAGGCAGCTACTTTGAGTTGTTTATACATATACCCAGTAATATGCTTTCTCTTAAAAAGTTACAAGTAATACAAATCTTTTAACATTGGTCATAACTTGGAAAACAAGATGTGAAAATAACAAACCTCCAGTGTATGTGATCCATTTAATTACTTCGCATGATGGTGTCAATTAGTTTATGCATTTTCCTTGCACATTCTAATGATAATATTTCACATCTGCAACATACCTACTTGGGTGTGCTAGATATACCCATAATACTTAGGTAATGTAAAATTGAAACCAAACTGGACAAAGATGTCCAATGTTTTTTATGTAATTAATGTCTGTCTTTAGAATATTGTGTAAGAATTGGAAAATATAAACACAAGCCTATAAATTTGGTAAGTTGCCCAATTTTCAATCCTCACAGTGCTGGATTTCAAAACTGGGTGATGTTTACAAATTATTCTGATTATGGGACTATATTTGGAATTGGGACAGACTTTGAAAAACTAAATACACACTCATAACAGATGTGAGGCTGCTGCAGCTATACTCTGAGATCTCCCAGTTGACTTCTGAGGAGCTGCTCACCTCACTTGTCAAGGCTGTTCTGTGACCCTGTTATTTCACGACTGACTCCCTTTCTTCTTTCCTTGAGAGTTTCTTCCCTGTTCTTGCTAAATACGTAATAAAGTCCCTGTGTATGGGATTTTTTATCAACTTTAGATTTGTCCTTCAGAACTAGAAATATTTTAAGACATATAATTGGATCTGTGCTAGCATCTCTTTGCTTTTCTATGATAGTATTTGGTTAGGCGGTGTCCCAGCCCCCTTTTTTGTGCTTACCACAGTTTGGGCTGGACCTGAGACAGAAAATACTAGTGATTTAAGACTTTACTTGCATCTTTCTAATAGTGAGACCAACTGGAGTCTCCTTTGGTGCACAGAAGTGCAGCTAGACTGCCTCAGTTTCTCTACAGCTCTCTATAGCCCCAAGGAACAATTTTGTCTGTCAGAAGTAGCTGGAACAGTGTATGCAATACTGTGTCAGCTGTGCCTCACTGCCAGACACACACCTTCCTCTTGAGGCTATGAGGAAAGTAGCTAGAGCCTGTGTGCCTGCTTAATCCTCCCATGCCACAGTGAAGTAGTGAATCAAACACGTCAAGCCTGGATCAGGCCCAGGAGGCTCACAATCGCTATTTGAGTAGTGGTCCTCAGCATGCCCACTGCTAGTGAAAGGACGAGCTTGAAAACATGGCCTGAAGAGTGGGTGGAAAGACCTGCAGGAACAAGTTAGCATTACTCAGATGACAGGAGAGCAGAGCAGCCGGGAGGGCAGAGCAGGCACGTTGCTCCTGCTGCTGACCTCTGGAGAAAGAAGTACAGCCATGGAAAATAGCTTCTGTGCATTTATTTCAGCAATTTCTCTGAACATCCATTTCCTGTAATCTGAGTTCATGCTGGGCTTTTATTGTCTTTCTGAGCTTAATTGAGGATAAGATAAAACAAAATCCTTGAAGGGGAACCTTGGCCTAAGGGACAAAGCAGCAGGCATCTGCTGCCACAGGTGGGTATGTTGTCTGGAGTGGATGAATTGTATATATGCTATTATTGGGAGATTTCTCCTTGTGTTCTCCTTGTTTTTCAGCCTCTCCTTGCAAAATGTAAAAGCGATGATGGTACATCCTGACTGTAAGTATGAGACATTTAATGCTCACATTTAGACAAAATTTCTTTGCCAGTCATTGACATTTATGAGACAAACTAAAGTTCAATCTTTCCGGAGCAGAAGATTCCATATTCAAGCCCAAATGGTTACATCAGCAGTACAGTGATTTCAATAAAACCACTACATTTGGCTCAATTTATTATTCAGTTAAAGGTTGCAATAATGAATTAGAAAAAAAAAATTAGACGTACCAGTGTAAACTGGTGCAATTACTTGCTAGTGTAACTATGACCTAAATTACTCTTGGCAGTCGGCTAGGTGTGGAAGGCATATCGGAAAAAGTCTTTGGCTCGTGCAGATTGGTTTGGCCACCCTTCCTGGCAGTACTACTCATGCACTGATGGTAAATGTGGCTGAACTTAATGAGTGAATTAAAGTATTCCCTCCTAAACAATGATGATAATCATGTTTGAAACACTTCAGAAACAAGCATTTCTATTAAACAATGAGATGCTGACCAGTTAGGCTCCAGTACAGATGCACGACAATGTGCGAAACAGATTTCTGTGTGTTGACAGCAGGCTGATCAATTTGAAACCATACATTTGCCGGGTGCAAAAGTTAACAAGCAGCACAATGTTACCACAGGCCACTCCCTGACTGGATGGAGTGCACTGGATCTCCCTGGAGCCCTTTGTTGAGAGCTGCTTTTAAGGAAAGGGTTAATTCTCTGGCATGGTCCCTTCTGAGGGCAAGTAAATCTGTCATGCAAGGTAAGCTGAACAGAGCAAAGGAAGGGTTTATTTTCCCAATCGTGATCCACAGAGCAGTGCTAGCAATTCCTGCACTTATACTAGGAACATGACCATGACCATGAACATGAACAGGATGACATACTGGGGTGAGTGGGCTGCCTCTAACAAGTAAAAACTACATCATCTTGGAAAGTAATAGACGGCATCCAAAAGGACCACATCATTATGGTCAGAAAAAATGCAACAGAAAGACAGGGAAACATAGCCAGATTGAAAGAAAAGGAAACAATCAATCTTACACATGCTTACAAAATGTGCAACAGCACCAAACCTGACATGTACACACACAAAAAAGAGAGAAAGTGGAGTAAAAGAAAGTATACCTCAACACAAAGAAACCACAGGAAGCCACGTGGTTACACTGAGAGATCACCTCCCACCATTGCAAACCATTTACCTTTCATTAACAGAGATCTATCAGTGTCTGACCATCCGCTCTTGTAAAATGGAAGCTCAGCATCTGGAGCAGTACTAGCTATTTATGATTTGTTTGCCAAAAACTGCATGGTGCTGAAGCAACAGGGTAAAACTGGCCATTTTAGAAAGAACAAAGATTGCTTCCTATTTCTTTGAATATCTCTTTCAGAAGAGGAGCCATTGTTTCCTGTTTTTTTTTTGTAACAGAGGAGTTTAAGCAAACCAAGCACTCTGTAGAGTATATACTGAATTTTTAAATGCAAATCAATGAAACTGCTAGATGTTTCTCAAACTATATAAAGTTATCTGAAATGGGTGTTGTGAGGGTTGCCTCTATGGTAACACCTTCTGGCACATCCCAGCTGTTTGTTTGTTTGATGGTTGAGAATGTGATGGGGGGAGATGCACAAGAGTGCCTGTGTTCTGATACCTGTTAAGCTCTTTAATAAAAAAGCTCTTTAAAAAAGAGGCTGTTCAGCCTCTTTTATCAAAGGCTTATCTTAAGGAAAAAGTCCAGCTTTGAGTTCTCCATAAGTGCCACCTAACAACTTTGCTATCGCATCAGTAAAGGGATTTTCATCCCTGCTTAACCTTTTATCTGAAATAGCACATCTTGGCAGCAGCTAGTCAGAAAAATGTTAAAAGACATGCCCAGTTGGCATGATGGGTTTCTAATCAGAAACACTGTTCAGTTTTGGGGTAAGATGCACTGTTATGTCAGCTGGAAGGATAGGGGAGAAGAAAGGAGATGTGTGGATGGGAGGGACCAGCTGACTGACTGGTTGACCTTGAGTGAGGTTCCCTAGAGCTCCAAGTGTTGCTATGCAATGGTGAGGCTTTGTAAGGAAACCTGAGAGAAGGAAGTAAGAAGGTATGTAAACTAGAGGGCATGAGATTAATGGGGTTCACCTCCACTGCAGCAAGAGGTCCTGCCTGACTAAAGTCTCTGACTCACAGCCTTGTTTTTCAGCTGGGGCCACTGCAGGTGTTTCTGATTCTTAGCAGAGCAGCTTTAGTCCTGGTAGGACAGAAGGAAGAACAGGTGGCATGGGCTGATATCTGAATGTAAACTGAAATCTCTGGTGTTCTGAGCTACTGTGGTGGGAAAAATGGCCCCTTCAACTACTTTTCTGTAAATCTGTTCAGGGTTGTGAGCTTTGCAACAAGGCTGATGGTGGACTGTAACTGCGGAGTGAGAGAGACTCCTGCTTGTGGTACAGGTCAGTTGCCAGGATCTGCAAGTCCTCCAGCAGACAGCCTGTGAGCTTGCTGGCCCCTGGGTTTGCACTGATAATGCAGGATGAATGTCTTACTCTGTCAGGTTGAGCGGCCCCCAGACAGGATGGATATGTCACCCCAGAGATGGCACTGACTGCTCTTCCTTTTTTTTCCCTCCTTCTCCCTGCCACATGGGGAGGCATAACAGGGGAAGGGAAAAGTGCTTATGGACATGGGATTGCCCCCTCAAAGTAGGCCGCTGATGAGAAAAAAAAACCTGTTGTTTTGGAATACTTGCTGCTTGTAAGGGGGTATCTTCCTGAGAAATGCAGAACCGGTCTAAACTTGTCTGAATTTTTTGGTTTTTTCATAGTATCAGCAAAAGAGGTATAGACTGCAGGAGAAATCACAGTCCAAAATTTGCTGCAGCTGAAGGGTGATGAAAGTCCCAGCAAATGGTGCCTTGTGTTAGAGAATGGTCAAAGTGCAGCTCTTGGAAGAAAAAGGCTGTGGGACCTTGAGGTATGGCAGAGTTTGCATGGAGTTAGGGAACTGTGAACACTGAATCTATGAAGGTATGGACCAAACTGAATGTATAGATGCTGTGGGGTATGTTTTCCTGTAGGTAGAACATTTTGGGGTTTGCCCAGCTGGAGACTACAAATAGTGTCCTACACACACAGACACAGGCACACACACACCCCCCGCCCCGTGCCCTCTCTCTCTGAGGTCCTCTGCTGTTACACACTCACAAAAAATGTCTGCTGTGCTTTACCTACAGCTAGGGCTAATATGCTGACTACCTAACTGGGACTAGTATTTGGCTGTTCCTTTGCCTAATCATTTCAGGTTTGTTTGCCTCCTACTTCTGTGTGCTTCACACTTAATTTACAAGTGGCTAAAAGCCAGTTTCTCTGAGAACTTAGTCCCCCAGCAGACGTTCTCAATTATTTATGCCTTTCTTCAACAGTGAGTCTATTGTTCTTCTGCCTTGTCTGCAATGAATCCTTGTTTCCTCTGTGTGAGGAGTGTTCTCTCTTATACAAGGATGCTCCGTTTTTCGCAATAGCTGGTCTCAAATTACCAAAAAGCTAGACAGTTCCTGTAGGTGATGATTTAAAGAGATCTTTGTTGAAGCACATAACTATGATGCAGTGGGCAAAGTAATAAACCTCACAGGAAAGAACTTCTGTGGGGGAAAAGAGTGACCGATTTCCCATTGAGCTGTGAACATTTGCTAACCAGATTATTCAGTGAAAATTATCCTTAAAGTAGAGAGCAGCGCAAACCTCAGTTGTTTTAGGGGTAGAAATGTGATGTGCATGGGTAGTGCCCCATGCTATTTTCTTCTTCTTTTACCTGTCTGCAGTCTCTGTTTTCGCTTATCCTCATAATTTTCTTCACAAGGGTCTAGGCCTGTAGCCTTTTAAATTGGTTTTAATTAATATTTTTCCTTTCTCTTGGCTTGCAACTTTCAAGCTTTGTTCAGCACAAGGCTATTTTCGCCATGCTTACTAGCAGGCAATCTTGTTATAGATTGTTTGGTGCTTCTGACTTTTTCTCAGAAGTGTCTGCTGAGGATTTTACTTGATCCTGTTCAACATTGATTTCTACACTCTGCTCCAGTTTAAATGTAGAATATTTCTCTTAGCCAGTGTATTACACCTTCTTTCATTTTATTCTTCTTTTTAAATAGTTCTTCTCTTCTGACTCCTCTCCTTCAACTATTGTGTTGTTTCTTGTCTTCAGACATCTTTCTTCAGCTGCTTTTTAGCTTCTACTATAATTGCTATAAAATTTCCTCTTTGTGTTTAAAACATTTGTGGAAATTTTCTAGTCTGTTAACACTGAATCCTTATCTACCTAAACAATCCTTCTATCTTCCTCCAATTGAAAACTGAGGGATAAAGAATCTAACAGGGCATCTTTTTTTCACAAGGATGTTAAAAAAAAATAGAGATATCACATGCATGTTCTACTGAACAACGTTGAAAGTCACCAAAGAGAGCTTTAAGCAAGGAATATTGATAAAGATGGCAGAAGATAAAACAGGATGACATAAATGAGCACAAACAGTATTTTAAAACGTTCCCTCCACATACTTAATTTTATTTAATGAACTATTAGTAGTAGTTGTCTAACCATTTTTAGCAGTGAAGTTTCTATTTGATGAATTCTGCAAATTGGTCAAAGGAATATGTTGCATATGGGCCTTTTGCTGGGTATAACTTCTATCATCAAATCTCTACATAAACCTTATGAATCCACCCTTTTCCTGCAGTTCTCAATAAGTTAAGTGAATCTTTAATAGGTAAAACTGAAGGGGAAAATGATCCTTCTGTCCACAGCCATCAAGAACAGGCAGAATTCTTGGCACATAGGTATACGCATATGCTTAATAATAGGGGGTTTTTTTCAGCTTGAAAGCAGTACAATTGTCTAAGAAACAAAATTTTTTCAGTCTTAGTGTGACTAACTCTCCATCTCAGAGTTCCTAGTTTACTTATTTTGCCATATAGATGGGCAAAACTTGTATATATGAGTGAGGGTAAATGTGTGCTAAGTAACAACTGACCCTCCTCTATTCCAAAGCATGAAACTAAAATGAAGAGCCAAAGCACCTTGCCAGTACGGAACTGATTGTAAATCACATTAGGATGCTTCTCTAGAGAGTTTGAATAATTATTTCCAAGGGTGGGGTATGAATGGACAAACACTTTTAAATCCCTGCTATGTTTCCAAACAATAAGTGCCTTTTTAAATTAAAGGGTTTCTATATGTAAGAGCTAGTTTACTTCCTAAAAGCAGCTATGCTTGACTTTAAAACTATTCCTCCTGGGATCTTTACCTATTGAAATTAGCAAAATTTTTAGGTCACCTTTTTATTAATCTTCATGGAGGGTGGTTCACTGACTGCCTGTCTGAAGGTCTATATTGTGTTGATGCTTTGCAAAGGTATGTTTCTAGTTTTCATAAGTACACTTGTTAGTGAAATGGAAGAGCAATGAATCACTAAAGCTGTATCTGAACAATTGTTATGCTAGTGTTATTCATCAATGAAGACTGTCGTACTAAATTTGTGTAGCTGCTATCAGTCATTTGGCGCTTTTAATATTTTTACTTAAACTCTGTTCATTTGTAAAACTTCATCCACTGGTAAAATTACCCTGCCAAAGTTGTTTTCTAAGGTTGAAAAGGCACTAATATTAATGCTGTGAAAGCATATGATAAATGCCTGCCCATTGCAAAGAAATTGTTAACTTGATATTGTAGGCTCAGTCTCAGTTTTGCTGCTGTAAGTGGTTGTGTTTTAGCTACTGAAAACCTGATGCTGAAAAGTTTGTAACACGATAACATAGTTAGAAAAAGAGGAAGGAGGTTAAGTGTTGCTTTTGTCCTTAGTAAGTGAAATAACAAATTTCTTCTTTTGTACCACTAGACTTCAGTAGTTTTATCGCTTTCTAGTTATTTAAGAAAATTGGCTATCAAAGCAGGAGGTTAAGTAGCTGTGCTTCTTTACATATTACCTGGATAAAAATGCTGATCCTTTTTAGCTAAGATTGTAGATTTGCTTCAACTGAAGTCTGCATGCTAGGAACCTTGGGTTCCCTGTGTTTTAGGCAGGTCAGGAAGTCAGTCTGACTGAAGGAATTGCTGATCCAGACACTAACTGTTCAGATAGATGATATAAATTGCCCAGATTTCATGCATCTTCTGTTATAAAAACCTCTGCTTTAAAAATTAACTTCAGTCTCGTTGCCTTGAAGCTAGAGGGAGAAACCATTAATTAGGGAGAACAATATAATAGAACTTAACAATGTATAAGTCAATGAAACATTAATTCCTTAAAATGCAAACAAACCCCCTGAAAAGTCAACCAAAAAGGGGTGGGAAAGGGTGGGAAACAAGACAATGTTGTATTCTTAGAATTTGCTATGAAGACATGGAAAAATACCATGCCCAGTACACATACTCGCCAGAAATCTCTCTTTAGGCAGAGACACAGAAAAAACATTGTCTGTTGAGCTAACACATTGCTTAATCAACATTTCACAACCAGAATTACTCCTTGCCATTTGGAGAATGATTAAGTTTTGGCTGAACACATCTGACTATTGTAGAAACCTAAGCTAAGAAACTAAGCTTCTGCAGTTATGTTATCTGTTTCCTTTGATTTTTAAAACCAGTTTTAAATTTTCAATGGAATTCAGAATGGGACCAACAATTTTGCAGATAAGTTTCCACAGAAGAAGAATGTAGAAGAGAGGGAAGGCGCTAATTAGGGTATTCCATTTTATGTCACATTAATTAAAGTTCTTTTCTATGTGGCCAAGCAGCAAGCCAAGAAGACTAATCACAGGTATGTAGATCAGACACAGACATAGATCATGTAGATCAACCCTCACTTATTGCCTTTTGCACCTGTGGAAGGGAACTGGGTAGAGAAAAAAGAAACAGAAAATGCTGATGAGCAACAGAAGAGCTATGAGTTGGACCACTTGCTGTGGTGCAAGTAAAAAGGAAAAGAAACCAAGGCCCGTTTAGTTCTGCTGTCTGTAAGACACATCTATTGAAGCCAGTCTTCTGTGTGTAACAACAAAGTTGCAGATGGCTTTGCAGGTTTCAGCTCAAACTTGGCTGTTGGCTGCTAAGAGAACTTTGCACCTGAGTTTGGAGTCACTTTTGGCCTATTCGATCTCACTAAATTATGAACTGCAGCCCACGCGTTCTCAGCTGGAGCCTCCAAACACCTCAGTGAGAATATAGGCCACAGTGCTGGGAAGGTATATCTTAGAAAATAGTAAGTTCTGCTCATGACAGAAATCCTAGCAATATGTAACTTAGGCATGAAAGCAGAATCTGAAAGTTTTCTCGCTCAGCTGTCTATGAAATATTCTGTGTTTAGTCAGAGCAAGCAAAATAATCCTGATCTTACAGTATTGCTGTAGCTTCGTAGCAGCATTTACTCTAACGACTCAAACACTGCAAATTTTGAAATAAATATGCTTATAAGCTGTGATATAATAGGGTTTATGGAGACTTCAGAAATGCTGAACAGGCTTGAAGGATGTTTCTATGCTCAAAATGCCATTTATAGTTACAATCTTGGGCATAGAGTTTACCTCCTTGTCTGTGTGACCCACAGATGGTGCCAGCATATAACAGATAACCATCTTGTGTCAGAGCTGGGATCATTATGGTTGTTGTCAGGTGGCTTTCATCCCATCTCCCTGATAAGTGAAAGGGCATATCAGCATGCTGTTCAGATAGCATTCTCTTAATGGAGATGATTGATAAAAGCATTGTGAATAGTAGATGTTGCTTTGGGCATATCGTACCTATTTTGGAGCACACATAGCCAGGATCATAATCAGCTGAATGGCAGACCACTAAAATGACATTCCTAAAGCAAAATTCCACTTCCCTCCCATATTGTGGAAGTAAAGTTATACTATATCTAAACACCATTTGGTATGAGAGTAAACATACACCATTGTGGTGGAAACCCACAGGGAAGCTTGGAACAACATTGTGCAGCATAAGAGGTGCCAAAGGAAAGCAGGCGTAATGAATATTGAAAGCTCTGACATCTGTAGCTGCTGGTGTGCTGTGAAAATAAGACTAATCACACCAAAGAAGCCACAAGAACTGGATTCTAGTATATTGAATTGATGGAAGATTTCATCACTACATTCAGTGGGAAGAAAGAATAATATTGCTGAGGGCTTAAGGTCTGTTTGAGTTTCTTCATTTCTTTCAAAAGGTGTTCAGTGTAGCTCAGGTGCTGTAAGCAGACATGAGAAACATTCTAAGGGGAATCTGACCTTGGAGTCTGAAGTAGAAAAATTATGACTTGATGGTCTCTAACATAGTTTTGATAAGTTACTGCCTTACTTCAGCAAAGCATGAGGACATACTGAAGTCCTCTGTTGCAAGCAGGACAACTAAGTTTATAGTTACATCTTGTTGAACATCAAAAAGATTAGACACTGATTTTGACTTATCTGTGGATTTTGAGTGGTGTTACTGAATTTGTGATGAATGAATGAACCCACATGAATTCTCTGTGGATTTTGAATCTGTGTTACTGGATTCATGACCCTCCCCTCCCTTTAGAAAACAGAGGCTGTATGCACTCTTACTGCTATACATTGTTTAACTTCAAAGCTATAAATTTGTCAGTCTGTTGGTTTATGAAATGTCAAAAAGTGCTTTGCCAAATAGTATTTTACACATGCTGTCACTCCAGATTCTTGACAGAAAATATGAAAGTGTGGGAAGGCAATTTATTATCTCACAATTCACCTTTGTTTGTTGGAAATGTCACTGTTGATCCACCACAGAAAATTTATTTTGAAACCTGAGGTTTTTGGAAAGTATAATCAATTTCAAACTGTTAGGTATTCAGCACTTCTCTAGGGTGTGAAATCTTACTTGATTTTTCAATAAACTGTACTTTTACCTATGACTTATGAAATATGGAAATCAGTTCAATTTTGTGAGAATTCAGAAGACTGTGATACCATATGTAGAATTTTAAACCAAAGAGATGCAGAATGATAGATATCAATACATCTTTGCAAATGCAAGATTTGAATTTACAGCTTGTGATCAAATCTAATTGTACAGAAAGACATTCCTTTCCAAATTTGGTTTCTATACAGTCATTGTTTTCTTGAAGTGGACTGTGAATCTCCAGTCACTTGCAGCAAACCATGGCACTGTGCCATAGTCCTCCATTGCAACACTAATGTTAACTTACTCCTTTTACCAGTTACTTGTGTCACATTTAACATAGGCATGGTAGCTAGCTCAGCAGAACTGCTTTGCCCTAGCAGTTTACCCCTTTCCTAAAGCTGCTGTGGTACCCAGTAGTATGTTTTTTCCTCAGAAGGAACTAAATTTTTTTCTTTTTTTAGAGTAGACTGCTTATAAATTATCCCAGAAATGGGGAAATAAGCAACCTAGAGGATAGGTAAGATTTTGGACTACAGTTTTCTTAGACTGTAACCACATGATTTTTAAAAATGTGTTCAAGAAACCCAGGTTAGAGATACTTACAAATGTTAAGAAAAGGTTTTTAAAAACACAAAATATACAAAAATACACCCCTATACTCGACAAAACTAACATTTATCTACATTATTGGTTTGAAGGGGTGATACATCAGGCTTGTGATAAAAAGTTTTCTGTCTTGGAAACAGATATATTACTTTCTCATTCTAAGATATTTTAAGAATTCACATACTGCAGACCAACCAGTGACTGAATCAAAAGGAAAGATACATGGCTCTCATCAGCCAAAATGAGGCTGTGCTCATTAAATATTCAATCCTAAGTGTGCTGTCCCTGAAAGCAAAATAATATAATACTGAAGCTAAATGTCTTCACCAGCTTTGCCATCTATGAGTGTGTGTGGGTTGAGTCATGACAGTTCTTCTCATTGTTATGAAAGCTCAAAACATTTCTAAAGAAGTATTTTCCTTCATGAAAATTGATGTTCCCTCACTACTTTCTGTGGGGAAACAATTACTTCTGGCATACTATTTCCATGGGTTAAATCGTAAATAAATCACATTTGAGAGTCAATTTGGCAACTGGCATCTGCCTGACTTTTGGGGTGCCTGTTTGAAGCTATATTTCTGGCTTATCATAGATTTTCTCCTAATCTTTTTCTGCAGGACTCACTCTACAGAGGTATTATGCCTCTTGTAACACATAGTAGTTTCTGCTCATCTTTCTGATTCAGTTCCACCACATAGAACACAAGTTGGTTTTTTATTACCCAGCTAGAATAAAAATACCTTTTTGGTTGGCCTAACTGTTGTTATCTTGTCCTTTGAAATGCATGAGAGGTGGAGAGGAGCTGAGACATCTGCTAGGTTGAAAGCCATAGCCTGAACTGATTTCTTCCTGCTTGTGAACAGATTGGACGTAGTTTCTGCCCAGACTCATGGGGCAAAGATTCATGCAAATTGCCTAGTATTAGTATGCTTCTTTTAAAACCACAATTGTATCACCCGTTGTGGACAATTAGCAATGAATGTAAAAATTACACTATCCTGAGAGAAATGAAACAGACTGTTCACCTCCAAGAACTGCTTTGATTAGGAGAATGAGCAGTAGCCATGGAAATAACATTTCTTTCTGCAGGAAATATTGAGGCTACCAGAACAGTGGAAGATGGTTTTCTTGCTAAATGTTTAATTAAGAGCCTGAGCCTGCTTTGGCTGTGTAACAGTTGCTGGGTCTCCTTAGGTGGCTGTTAGGAGATAAGAAACTATCATAAGACTCTAAAATAGCAATGACATTGACAGCGAAGGTGGCTTGCTAACCAGACATTTCTGGTTGTAGTTGCATGTGACAGCCTATGGGAGCTGCAGTTCCAGTGGGGACAGGCTGTAGCTGCAAGGTCACGGTGACACCAATGGCACAGACACCAAAAGCAAAGCATGGGCCAGAGAACAAGAGGAGGTGTTTATAAAATGATTAAAGAGTGAAGCGATGATGTATCGCCTCCTGGCATTTGGAGAATGTTTCTCTTAATGTGGCACTCTCATAAGGCATTGTGCACATAATATGCTGCTGTCCATAATGTCAGATAGGGACAATATGCTTATGATATAAAAAGGCATCCTTTTAGCTTCTTGTTACAGAAGACCCAAGAGAGAAAGGCTTATCTTAGACACCTGTAATGTGCACATAACACGTTGTGTATAAAATCAGTTTCTGTTAAACAGTTGGTGAGCATTAATTCCACTGGGAATAGATATTCTGTGAGGATGTGAGCACTAACAAAATAATTTTTCAAAGAACCCTGCTGTTTCACATATTCTAAAATATGATTCTAATAAAATGGATACTGTCAATGACTTTTTGGCTTGCAGTTGTGACAATGCAAAAGACCATTGATTTCATTCTATGAAATATCATGTTTTTCTAGAAACAGGCTATGAGGTTGTTCAGCTAACTGAGGGCTTTACCGAAAACCCATCAAACATGGTATAATATTTCTCATTTACTTCATTGCGGGAAGGCTTCTGTGGCTATAAGTGTGCTATGCTGGGACATAAAAGATTTATTATTAAAATGCATATGAAAAGAGTAAAATACTCTTTATAGTTATCCCTTCAAAACCTGAAATTACATCTGTCTCATATTTTACTCTTCCTTTACAGAAGACAGGAAAAAAGCTCAAAAGTTTGTGTGAGAAGATTCCAATTCACAGATTTGGTAAATGAATTTCAACTGGGAAAGGAAATTACTTTCATACTGATAGTAAAATATAGAAATAGAAGTAAAAATATCTATTGCAAATGATACAGAAAAGCATTTTAAGGTAACAAATGAAAAAACAAAATGCAGCTTTTCTGGATTAATCATTTCAACTTCTGTTTTATTTTGCTGTGAGTGCTACAGAGGACTGTTTTTAATGTTGTTATTTTATGGGTGTGCTAAGGTGCTACTTCTCAGTGTCAACAAGCCACCTACCAATCCCACCTGGATCATTGTGAATCATGCGTTCCTTACAACTACAGGTAGATGTTAATTTCAAGCAGAAAACGTAAGAAGATTTTTAGCTGTTCTAACTGTTTAGCCTACAGTTCTGTGCTCACCGGTATAATATCAGGCAATTGTGATTTCATTAAAGGCTTCTTCAGTTTCTTTCAGTCTTGCTCGCTAATTTTGGAGTGTGCAATCATCTTAGCCTTCTTTCAGTTCAGTTATAACACTCCAATTAGATCCATCTAACTGTTGAACTTGCAGCCTGCCTTGCCTTTCTTGTGCATGTGGAAGGCTCTGCCCTTGTAGATAAGAAATGATCCATTTTTCCGAGGATCATTTACCACTTAACAGGTGCTGCTTTCAGATTTATAGTTGTATAAATGGATTCCAACTCTAAGCCCCTGAAATTTGGGTCAGCAGAGGCAGAGTTATAACGCGATCCCAATCCTTCATTTAATAGAGGGAGGCATTTTATTTCTATAATTTTCTCAATCTGCTTGTACCAGGGTAAAATCAAGAAATGGTAACTCACTAGGAAAATAACTTTTGGGTCAAGAATCTTCATTTACATTACAGGTTTTGTGGAAAATGGGGATGTATCCATTTCATACTCAATTTTAATTCTATCACTTCTCCTTTTCCTTTTACTAATGGTCCCAGAATTAACATTCAGCAGAGGTTCCCTTTTTTTTTTCATTTTTGGAAGTAGTTATAAATTAATTACACGGTAATTACACAGCATATCTTGTTTAGAAGCATATTTGTACAGGTAAATTCTTAGCCTCTCTAAAATTTAATTACAGCTAGTATGAACTTGTTAATTCAGAGGAGAAAAAACATGGTGAGGAATTTTAGAATGTCTGTATGTATTTCAGTTTCTTCTGAGAAATGAAATATTTTCTCAGTCACCTCAGTGGAAAACCTCAGTCATGTTTAATCTGGGCACAACCAAATGCAATATATATCTGAGTTCCTGTAGTATTAGCTTAAGAGACAGTTTTTTAATGTATTTGGATTGGAAAAAAACCAATGGTATGTGGCTATGTGTTTGTGCATAAATATATATATCCACACATATAAATAACATTTTAAAAAACATAGCTCAGATTTAGGGGTGAATGCTGCCCTCACTGAATGCAATGGAAATTTTCATACTGATTTCGAATGAAGTAGAAACAAGTCCATCTCAATTAAGATGTCAGCTGTGTAATGAGCAGTTTTTACAATAAAATACGTGGGAGTCTGTAGGGGTAAGCAACAAAAAAAGGTTAACCAATTTGGAATGGTAAACAAGTAGGATTTTAATTATCAGTTTGTTGAGACTGTGGGTGGATTTTTTGGTCTTGCATTCCTCCTTTTCTCTTTAGGCATTAGCCAAATTTCAAAGAGGCTATTGTTTACATTAATTTGTGATTCAGCTGCTGACGAAAGGAACATTATATTTCTCTATTCCTGTGCTTATTTACACTCGTAAAAGCATATTTTTGTCTTAGCTGTGGCATGCCAGGTCAGTTAAATAGGAATTTCAGGGGCTGTCTGGAGGTTGAAAGAATAATGACCAATCATCATCCCATGTCCCTTCCACTTGCTCTGGCAGCTAAATAGCACACTTAGTACTGTGCTGTCATTGGCAGCTACAAAGACAAAACCTCTCCCTCTCCCAAGCAACACTCCCCCCAACATGGTTTAATTGTTTACTGCAGTTAAAATCTTTGCCTGGAACTTCCAGTGAGCTTCCTGAAGTCCAAGTCTTATCCAGTTTCCTTATATGACCTAACATAGGGACCAAATGAGAGATACCTCTCTCTCTTGAAAAATCTTGTCACCTATTCCAGAATGTAAACATAAGAGTAAATCTTGGGAAAATCCAGTTCCAGGTTTGGAGACTGGTTCTTTTAGAAGCTTTGAATGATGGGCTTTATAGATATCTAGATTTCAGAGAAAGTACTAGGTGGTCTTCTTTAAGTTTGGCCTAAGCTGTAGACCGTGATTCTCTAAGGTTTTGTAGTTCAGTCCCAAATTTATTTGAAGTACAATTCAGGTAAGTACATCTTCATCGATTCCTGCAACTTTTTAATACATTATATTTAGTATGACAGAACATTGTAAAATTTCACCTCTTAAAGAGGTGAAAAAAACCTAAGGGCTGTTTGAAGGAAAGAAAATTATTTTCACTGCATGGGCTACTACAGCATCTGCCAAATCTATTTGAGGAAAAGAAGAGAGATCTGTGTTATGGCTCTAAATAGACCTTGCTATTTACAAGCAAATAGAATCCTGATCTTGTCCATCCACCTCTCTGTGTGGAGTGATACCTAGCTAAAAGGAAGCCCTTCACATCCAACATACCTTCTGGTTTCATAGCAGTCTTCTGCAGTAGCTGAAGTAGTTTGCAAGTAATTTTCTTAGTATCTCTTCCTTTATAGAAGGTTTTCCGTAATATATGGTGTACGTTTCTGAGAGAGAAAAACATTTACACCCCCTGGATAAAGGAATTAAATGTCTGCAAGGTGTTGCCAAGACCTCACTGTTATCCTGTTTTTGAAAGAGAAAACTGTAGCTAAATCTGGTCTGCTGTCTTCTTGCAGACTGCAAGATATGGATAGATCCAATACTGAAAATTTACGTTTAGATGAGCGCTAAGGACATTTTGGTTACAGAAGAAGACAGTTTGAGGATTAAGGATGACTTAGGTTTTTACCTGGATGCATTTAACTTGTGCTTTGTTTTATATTGTCTTTCATTTTTCTGAAAATATTATTTCATTGGTACTGTTGTAGATACTCCATGAATAAAGCAAATGGGTTAATAACTTGAAAATTGTCCACACCAGGCAAGTGCATGTATACAATAGCATAAGGATGTAGGTTTTTTTTAAAAAACCCACACACATTTAGAAAAGAGGGAGGCATATTCTGCATTGATCCCATGCAAAAAGTAAAAATGTCACTTCAAATGACTTGGTAATAAACTAATGCTGAGTACCTGAGAGGAAACTGTGATTTAATATGGAAGTGGAATAGGAAGGGAAAATCAGTTGCTATTGTTTCTAGCGTAGAATCTTTGCAAATTACCTGCTCACCAATTAACTGCACCAAGTATTCCTGAGAAAATGCTTGTCTCCCTTTAGCATTACTTTGAATAGGCTACAAATTTAGGCAATGGCTTGCAAACAAGCAAATCCCTGCATCCTACCCAGTTCCCTTGACTCAGAGCAGCACGTCATGAAGTACTCTTAAACTGTTAAGGACTTAATTCAGAAAACTCAGAGAAGTGTGATAACTTGAAAAGTACTTTGTAAAAAGTATGCTTCCAGCAAAAATTTCCTACTAATTTCAATTTATATACAAGTTAAGAATAGTGTAGGTATAATCCTGCTTAGGGGCAGAGATAAAGTAAAAAGCATCTCAAGTCCCTATTTTTCCCTGTGAATCTATTATTCAAATTTTCAGTTTTACAGTTAAAATTCATTTGAATTCAATCTGCATATTAAGATGCAAACAACCCAAAACTTAAATCATCATTTTACAGCTGCTCAAACTTTGGGGTGTTATTCAGCCAGGTCTTAGAGGAAAATGACACAATGCACTAAAGCAGTTCAAGTATACATTGTGCAGATTCAGGGTTAATAGAGAAATATATTGGTTTATTTTAAGAAAATTTGAAAGAAAATATGTTTTGGCTTTCTTAGCAGAGCTTAAGAAAAATTCAACAAAGCTCTTTTTCCAGAGAAAGCACAATCCCTGCAGTAATTCTATTGGGGGAAATAAGTAGAAGAGGAAAAATTCTGAATAGTCTGAGGATCGAGAAACAAATTGACAAAACAAATTTGTCGATGTCTTGTTTAAATTAGCAACATTGTAGAGCCACTACTAAAATAACAAAAACAAAAACAAAAAGCTGCATCCTAGGACCCTGCTGACTTTCTGTGAGCAGTGTGGTGGTTTTGCTCCCATCTGAACTCATGCTGCATTTAATTTTCTGCCAGCAAACGATAAAAAAAAAACATCTTAAGTAAGCCACAGGCAATCTGCAGCAAAGCTTTTCTAAGATTATAGTCTTTAAAAATTCTCAGTCAGGGAGTGCTTCATAAGGACAGAATAAATTAACACAGCCAGTATTTATGTAATGATTAGATTATAGATTGATAAGATTTGTGCTTGAAAGAGGAAGCAAGTTAAAACATGCAAGTCGCTGCTGGAGCAGTAAACTGCTAAGAAACATCCATGTGATGCAGAAATGTGTATGCTTACAGGGTATGCTGCTAAAGCCGCATGGTCCTTGTACACCCAGAAGACCACGGGAAACAGTATTTCATGCACTCATGCCAGTGCCATTCTATTGTCTTCAGATCTTCCCACAGCCCATGAACAGAGGAAAAATCCTTAAAAGTTTCAGGATATTTTTACCCACTAGCCCACTAGAGCAGTAAAAAATATCGAAGACCTCTAAACCTAAGGACAGAAAAGTTATGGGAATAATTCTGAAATACCTCTTCAAATGCATGGCCTCTCTGGAAGTTTCTGCTTTTCTGATTCATTGGATGCTGAACAGCTGTACTCTGTGGGATAATTAGGCCATGAAGACAAACTGTAGAGGCCTCTATGCTCTTTGACCCTTTGATTCATTTGGGATATCTTACATCTTTATCTGAGCCTGAAATTTTAGATCTGAGTATTTAATTGACTGAGTCCTTTCACACTGGTTACTGTTTTATGCATAGGCAAGACAAGTTTAGTTCATGTATGTGAATATGAAATATCACCTCAGTGTGCTATCATTCACCACCTTTTAATTTGGCATATGACCTTTCTAATAATTTATAATTAGGAAATAGTATCCTAGATACCTGGAGTGATCAGGCTACTGAACAATGGAAAAAATTTTGCTTGAGACTCTTTCTTTGGATTGCAAATGCTGCTTATCACATAATGACAATAAGTGGCTATACCTCTCATTGGATCTAAATTGAGTCTGCTTGATATTATCTTGGACAACCAATTTGGAGAAGCAGTGGAGTTGTGCTGTGGAAAGATTCATCCTAATCTGCTGCTTTAACAATTGAATTTTTTCAGGGCTGAACAGAAACCAGTAGGATTGCTTCAGATTTTGAAAATGTATATTACATAAAGGTGAAATGTTTTCATAAATTTCGAAAGGGCCTAACCTGAATTTTCTTCTTGAATAGTCTATTGGTTATTGCAGGTAGGTATAAAGGGTGGTTTAAATTTTTAGGTTGGAAGGTCATATGCTAAACCAAAGTTTGTAATTGTTGGTACACTGGCACTGGTAATATTTGAAATTTTATAACATCATTGAAATTCCAGGAAACAGTATGAGTGAATTTTGATAGTCAGTACAAATCGTACGTATGTCAGCCAAAAATATGTTCAAATATATTTAATTTGCCTAGCATACTGAACTGACTTCTCTTTAAACAAAGGGAACTCATGGGATGGATAAACTGAGATTTGCTGCATTTTTGTGCCTCATGCTCTATTCACTAAGATAAGTAATGGAATTGGTATTCAGCTTCTAAAGGCAAGTCCCCTCACTTAAAACCGTGTAGTACTGGCATAATATCTTTGCCCTTAAGAGTCAGTCTGCCCTTCTCTGGCATGGATAATAAGTCAAGGCCAGTGATCATGCAACAGTAGTTAGTATGAAGGAGACAAAAATAACAGGACATATGTTCAGTATATGACATTTGAGACTTCTTAAAAGTCGCTTGTCTTACTTCACACTTCACAGCCTGTAACTTATTTAAGAACCGCCTTCTGGTATGTCTTCTCTGCTTTCACACAGTTTGAAAGTGAACACTGTCTTCTGAGGACAAGTGGTTGCTCACATCCTCCATGTTCCTGTCTGAAATAAAGTAATGTCCTGCCTTGTAAACAATCTGCACAAATGAATTGTTCTCATGGGAAAAAGTAAAACTGGACAGCTTTGTGACAACCAGACCGCTGAAGGTTATGGGAAATCTAGCTTTTAATATGTTACTAAAGTTTTAGAGCTAGCCCCCTTGCTGCTGCAGAGCTGACATAGCTCTATTGACTCCTGGAGAACAGAGCTGATTGACATAGCTAAAATTCTTACCTTTAATTTTCCTTAGAGTGTAATGCCCTGCTTCATTCAGGTTTTGGCCTATGGTGCATCTTTTAGACCAGTAGAAGAACTTCTATTTTGTTGTTTGCTATGTATAGAATCTGTATGTTCCGAAGACCAGCATTTTCCTATTCCTACTCATGATAACTCCTATATTCTCCTTTACATAGTGTCAAAACCAGCTGCTTGGTGGTTGGAGTTCCTTCTGTGAAATTTGCTCCTTTTGGAGAGAGGAAAGAAATGTAAGAGCATAAAATACTTTGGCTTTCATCAAGACTTCTCTTTGCCTTCTGCATTTAAACACCAAATACAGTCAAGTGTCAGGCCCAGCATGCCTGTTACAGGTGCCTTACATAACCCGGGACTGGGTTGGCCTAGAAATTTTGATTGTTTTTTGTTGTCTTGTGAAGTGGCTGGTTTTCAAGGGTTTTATTTGTTTTACTGGTAGAGATTCTAGTAATCAGTTGTGGCACAACATTTCAGAATGTCTTTCAGACTCTTTCCCCCATGCTTCCTGACTCCCAATTTTCTTGTGTGGTTCACTTGTGTGGTCTTCTAAAGGTGAAGTGATGACTGTGTTTAACAACAATCATCACTGCATTTTCCATAATTTTGCTCTATTCCGTATTGCTTGGCAGAGGAAATATCCACTCAGAGTACACTAATGATTTGACAGACTACAAAAGCAGTAAATGTCTTTAATAAAGGCAAACTATCTCTGATTCCCAATACCTTCTTCAAATTGAATGTAGCACACCAATAAAGTGTCATCTAGTCTTATCCAGATGTTAGAGAATATATGGCACATCTCACCCTTCACTCCATGGCATCAGAATTATATGTGGAACCCTGAACAGGAGAAGATTTCTTTTGACAAATATAATTGTATAGCTTTTCTGGGATTTATTCTATTTTCTGTTGAATTTTAAATTTCTCTACAAGTTCTTTTATTCCCTGTTTTCATTATAGCACTTGAGTTTGCAGTTTGGACAGTAAACTTTACTTTGAAGCCTGCAATTCAGGAAAATGAAGAAAATTCAACCCCTGGAGAAAACTAATCTTCAAAGAAATGCCCCAGAAAGTTCAGAGATTAGTGCATGTACAGTGAGTATTGTATTTATGTAGTTCAGGGTGGCTGTTTAAAGGTGAGTGAAAATGAACACACGTGAAAAAGAATGTAGAGAAATAGAAATACTTTTGGGGAGAGAGTTACTTGTTTAAAAGTGGCAACAGAAATACAACAGAGTGCTGGTTCATTGCCCCACTTTTCTGGACACCTGAAGATATAAGCCCCAATCACTTTCCAGGATTAAAGTAACCTGAGCGTTCTTTCAGGTCAACTGTCTCTCATCAGGAAAAGGGGGGAAAAAAGATTGAAGAAAAAAATAACAATATCTAATTGTAAGCTTAAATTTCTTTAATTTTTTTACCCATCTTTTCCTTCTATTATTCATCTTTCTCTTGTATATCATTCCATGAAAGCTACCTGCTTATTCATTGTTGCTCAGAAATTTTGAAGTTAAAAAAAAGGTTTATGTTGGATGTGTCTTATTTCATATTATTTAGTTACTTCAGGAACGTTTCTATAGCTATGAAGTTTAAAGGTAGCACAATCTACCTTACAAAAGAAAGAAGTCAACAAATGATTTAACAGTGCAAGTTAGGCTTTTATAGTGAAATTCTGGGTATGTCAATATAATATAAACACTGCTTCCATAAATGATACTAAAGTAACACAATAAATAAATGAAATACTCTGTTCCCCGTAAAAATAAGATGTTGGATCAGGTCTGATCTATAACTAATTATGAAACTTTGCTATAACTAATTATAAAAATGCCCTTAACTATATTATTTCAGGCAACAATGTTAAACTCGTGTGCTTTAGAAACTGAAGTCTAGAGTAATATAGTCATATGAATACAAAGGAAATCTAGCTAAATCTAGGAAATTGAAGTAAAATAATTTAGTTGCCATCTTAAAAAGGGATTATAAAACCAGTGGAAAAAACCCTCCTTAGATACAGATGCTAACTACAACAAGGCAACAGGGAAAAATAAACTTCATTTGTCTAGTGGACTAGCAGAATTCATTCAAAGCCTGTGGAAGGTAAAGAAAGCACTTCACTGAAATTCATTGGCTTTGGACCAGGCCTGTTATAAACTAATTCTCTTTGTCCTTCTGTCTGAATGCTGACTTTTTAATGTACTATTGGAGAATGCAAAATTTTTTGTGGTTGTTTTAATTCTCTGAGAAAAATACTCAGAAACTCATCATTGCAGGCACAGTGTGATGGATAGGGTAAACGACTAGTTTTGTGTTTGATGTTATGCAAGGTCATGTGTTAAATACATGCACACTCCTTAGAACATGTGGGTTTTCAGAACTGTATTACTGTTCTTTCATGCTCAAGTATATGACATGATGGCAGAACCTCGAGGCTACAGTCACCGCGGGTGCACCCTCCTTTTTGTACTAGGTGGTAATAAAGTAATGTTGTTTCTTGTGTAGACCTGCCGTACAGTGGCCTGTAAGTAGACACTTGCTCAGCTTAAATTTTAGTGAATTGAACTGTTGGGATTACACTATGAGAGTGCCAAACAAGGCAGATATAGGAAATGAGCCCATCCCTAAATCATTGACTTTCAGCTGCTATAGTATTTGTTCTGTATACAGGGGTGCGCAGACAGATTTTTGATGTTTAAAAGCTATTTATTTTGTTGTCCCTGTTGGCATATGCAGAAGGAATGGATGATTTCCATTTTAAAGGAATATCCATCAGCTGTGTGTCTTTGCAGTTGACACAGTTATGCACTACAGATGAAGACTGACATCTACTTAATGATATTCTTCCAGTACTCCCAGATCAGGTCAAAATTCCCCCTTCATACCTCATACTGCTTATCAGAAAATAATCCTGTCATATGATTTCTAAAGTTACAAACAGTCATTGGTTTTTATGAAGCAATTCTAACTCTCAACCCATCAGATTCTGTAAAGAATCGTGTATATAACTGACATGCAAATATGGAAAAATGTTTTAGTGGAATAATAAGTATAAACCTTCATTATCTCAAATTACATTAGCTGTTCATTTACAGTTTAGTTTGCCAAGAACATTTTCTCAGAAAGTAATGACTTTGTTTTTTAGTTCCAGCCAAACTCTTAATCATTTAAGAATAGTAGCAGAGGAAAAAGGGATTTAATGAAGAAAATATTTGTAATTCCATCAGCTGAACAAACATTAAAATTTTTGTTTTCCTCCTGCTTTGGATACTTTTCTATGAGATGCTTGAAAGAGGTGGTTTTCTGCTTCAAAAATGAGATCCTTGTGCCCATTGCTAGACCAAAATGCAAGCATTCACAAGCACATGACAAAATGTGTCCTTGTCATATGGTCCTCTGGAATAGGTTCCCAATGCACTTGTGTGTGCTGATTGTGTTACTAGCTGCCTGGATTTTGGTTATACGATGAGAGGGCTGGAAGAATGACAAGACTGGGAAAGACAGCAGCAGGGATTAGTATGTCAGAAATATTTCTGTGTCCTGATTCTGGCTGGCTGTGAGTATATGAGTGACCTTTAGAAAAGAAAAGGGCAAGTAAGGGGACAGGAAACAGGTTCTGCCAGTCTAGATGTGGAAGAGTAGTTGGCCACTGTCCATCTACAGCATTTTTTTTTTTTACATTTCTGCTTTCAAGTGTTTGTCAATACCATAGTATTTATGATAACGTATCTGATCTACTATTACATGTAGTCTAATATATCATTCATATTCGTCTCAATACAATTTATCTTATAAAAACATAACAATTTATGATGTGTCTTTAAAAAAGTAGATTAGAAAAAAGCTGGATGTTTGTATAGTTTTCAGTGGTGATATAGAAAAAGTGGGCAAGATAAGAAAAAAGCAAAAAGAAAAGATTACATAAAATACATGTCAGGAAATTTAAAGAACTACATGAAACATTCCAGACAACTCAGGAAAGTCAGAGAGAGATTCCAGTGACTGAAGAAGAACAAACAGTACATTTTGAGAAGAGAGGAATTATCTTGGGAATTACAAGCCAATCAGCTTAGTTATCCAGAAATATACCAGAAAGATATGAATCAGTTTTCAAGCATTTAGGCAGTAATAAAGGCATAAAAGATAGTCAACATACTTCGATCAAAGAAAAAAGTCATATCCAGTGCTTTTCTTAGGCATCCTATCTACCAAAGGTGATAGGAGAATGTCTGCTTTGATTTCAGTAAGGCTTTTAACAGTTCTATGTGACATTTTCCTGATAAACTAAGGAGATAAGGCTTCACGACATGCAATAAGACAGAACTATACCTGACTATAAAAGAGGACTTAAGCAAATTTTTAATAATTTTCTGTCAGACTGGGGGACATCTGAGGTTTATGGGGAAATATAGAAGATTTGGGGACAGTCTGGTCAATTGGAAGACAATCTAGTCCTTTCCAGGTCTTGCTCACATTGTTACTAACTGCTGTAATGACAGAGGGGTGCATTTATGATCTATGAGCAACAATGAGCTGTGTGGAGTCACAAGCACAGTGTCAGTAAGTCAGAGATTGATGACAAATTGCTCTAAAATCAGGTAGGTGAAATTCATAAAAGATAAGGTGCATATACATAACGTACAATAAAATTAGGAAGCACCCTTGCAGAATGAAAAATAACTGTCCAGGTACGAGCGCTGTGGGAAAGAATCTGTAGGCTGTAGTGGATTACAAAACAAATGTGAGTAAGGATGTAAAGTGTTAGTTAAAAAAAGAAGGGATTTTCTATGTATTAATGATATTGCTACATGGAAGACGTGAAAGGTTACAATGCTTTGTTCTGGCAATTCCTTGGGTAGGTAGAATGTTTAAGACATTTTATAAAGAGGTTGGCATTGAGGACATGTTAGAGTGGTTGTGTCAGAAGGATTTGGAATACGCATTTTTGAAGAAATTGAATTTTCCTAGCCCAGGCAAGAGAAAGCAGATAAAGGGCATAGGTTTTTCTGTGACCTTGATGACTGGGGAACTAGAGAAATGCAATGAAGAGATTCTAGTTAGCTCTCCATTATCCAGGATAGTTAGGGATTTAGATACCTTAAAGAACAGAAATATCTGGATAATATGAATACTGTGTGATACACACAGAGCATGCACACTCAGTTTTGCAAGCCCTTCTCAGTTGCTTGAATGCAGTTCCCACAACTCTAGCTCTGGTGAGACATATTGGCTCAAATGAAAGGCAATAAAATTGCAGAAACCATCCAAGCACCATTCACTATGTCATGCTTAATCAGACTTTTGTAAACTAGAGCAGTGGGGAGCACAGAAGAGAGATTCTCAAATCTTCCAGACTTCTTGCCTTGGGTGTTTCTTGAAAGTCATTAAAGTTCTGAGTTGATTCTGCAGGTAGTTTAGCTGTATTCACATGGCAGGGGTCACAAACTAGTAAACCCTACATATCCCAAACTGACATTTAATTAGACTGGCTTTGGTGTGATTGTCAGCTAAATACCCCAAAGTTGATCAAAAATGTCCATTATCTACACGCTTTTTGCCCATGTTGCCTATCCCAGGCTGCCAGGCCATTTGTCCCATGAATCTATACCATTACCACTAGAAATAAAATTATTAGTGTGAACATAATTAGTATGATAGGAAAAGATCTTTATCTGAATATCTTATTATCAGAGTACCTGCCTGAAAAATAATCACTACCAGTATAAGCATCTTTATACCACAATTCTCTCCTGCTCTTCTGCTGAGGGTATAATTCATCATGATATAAAAGCAGTTTACATCCCTTGTTTCCAAATATAGACATTTTCTATTTGGCTGTATGAAGAGAACTGTTGTTTGACAGACAGAGTTTATGAACAAAAAGCTACTTTATTATTTGTAAGAAATTTAGCAACAGTCCCAGGACAATATATGTCTAAACCCTAACAGAAACACTGTTGATAGTGAATTGTTCTTCATTAACAATGAAGCTACATTAATGCAGTATGTTCCATCTCTACGTTATACAGCACTTATTATTTTATTAGACTCCTTTCTAATATTAGGTTGAACAGCTTTAGTAATTTAAAGTATCAGCATCAACAGTTTTAAACATATTCTGTCAACATCTTCATCAGCCAAACTGTGGATTTGTCAACCGTAGTTGCTTTCTTTTGTTTAAGGACTTGTAGCAGGCAAAACAGCCTCTAACTGCACTGTTGATAATATTTGATATGGTAGACAAGATAGCAGTATGTGCAAGCTTTTTTTTTTGGAGGGGGGAGGGAGGGTGAGAGGGACAACAATGGAGAGCTCCAGAGAAGAATAATAATGAGGAATGATACAACAAACTTCTAGTTTATTTGCTGAGGGATTTATAGGGGTTAATGGAGGAGATTTGAGGATCCCTAACTTTTTGCTTGAAATGAGGGTTCTCACTCCCCCTGAAAGCTCTCTTTACCACAATACAGACAAGACAGTTCTGTTTCTTCATTTCTGGTTCATTTCTAGATCTTTCTTTTCTTCTGTTCCCTGATCATAATTTTTCCAAATATCTTATGCCTTACAAATGCATACTTTCTGTTCTTTCCTCTTTTTTTTTCTTCATTTGATCTAATCCAACCCTCCTTCACCATGTCCTACCAAGCATGAGGAATCTCAGTCTTTATAATTTTTTGCATATATAATGAATATTTGCCCTTTGATAACATTGAAGTATATTTCTCCACACAGAGTTAACTATCCCAGCTCTGTGTAAAATATAGGTAGGAGGACAATAGTGTTGGGACAATATTATATCCAAGAATTCAATTTGAATCTTGCGAATCCTTTGATGTTGTCCATAATCCTACAAAGAGGCTCAATTTATTCCATTTTGCACATGGTTTCTTCACTGGAACATGGAGTTTCTATGTGTGACCTTCAAATGCAGACAAATTCCTTCCACCTCAGCTGATTCTCAGATCAATAGAATTTCTTTGCTGTGAAAGTACATTTCATCTTTTTGCCTCCTTTGCCCAAATTACCAATGTCAGTAGCGTTTCTGTTTCTACTGGACATAGTAGCTTTGAAGAGCATGACTGAAAATCTGAAATTTTCCTTATAAAGAAACTACAGTACTCCACACAGAGATATGCAGAAAAGTACAGACTGAACTGATCTCATTTTTTGAACTTCAGTTTGATTGTGTGGTGGAGCTTTCCACTTAAAAGATCCTCTCCAGCTAAAAAAATTGGGAGATAGATGACAAGATCTTGACAGCATGGATACCTATGTGTGGGGTCAAAGGCACCATTTCTGTGTGGTCTTGACATAATGTAATGAAAACTTATTACTCACCAGATTCTTGTCACACCCAAACAGAAATGTTAGACTTCATACCGAGAAATACTTTTCACCAAATGATTCTACCTGAGGCCACTGAATGATCTGTAATTTTAGCACTCAGAATTTCTTCTCATTATTATTTCAAGGGTTTTTTTAATGCAGCTTTTCAAGGCAGAAATATAAAATAAAATTATGGTGCTTAAGAGTTATTTGGCAACTACCCAAAATAAGATTAAATGTTGTTCACAGGCTGCCTTTTCTTGTCTATATTTCAGACTCTGCTCCACTAACTGTATTATGAAACAGCATCAAGGAACAAAAACTGCATAAAGAAGAACTTGGAAAAACTTAAATAAGGACGGATTTAAAGATTAATCAAATTCTCTCAGTAATCACCCACTGCTGACAGATCTACAGTCAGTGAAAGATCTAATTTATCTTTCTGCTAATGCAGATTAGTCGTTCTAAGCTCTTTCAAGCATTTTGATCAGTACTGTGCTCTGGGGCTTTCAGCCTATGCCTGATTTTGCCACTACAGATTAAAACATTGCTGACTGTGAATTTGCTCCAGATTTGTATACCCAGGAGGCCTCCATATTTCATTTAATTCATTCTTTGTTCCAACGGTATGAACCATAGTCATTAAATTGTGAGTACTATACTACTGACCTAAGTCTAGCCTGATTGCCCTAGAGAGAATCAGAGACATTCTCTCTTTTTGGCCTAAGTGCTCTCTTAAAAGGGCTAAAAAGACTATTTCACTGTCAAGAACTTTCAGCTGGCCACTCTGCACAGCACTGACAGTCTTGAAATCCCTCAGTGATGTAAGGTCTATTAGGGAATATTTTAAATAGTCTTAAAGCTTTCTGTGATTTTGGTTTGGCTTATGTGCATCTTTTCAAATGCAGTTTTGTTGATTTGCCAACTCTGGAGTGTTACTTCTGTCCAGCACTGATAGAGCAGGATGTCCTATATTTGCTGAATCTACTTTATGAATGAGAGATCTGAATAATTCAGGTCCTGACCTGAACATCTCAAACTCTGGATGTTTCAAACTGAAAGTCAGTGTGGATATATTGCTAGCTAGGTGATGAATTTAAACTTTGAAAAGTTCATTCTCTGATTTTATCAATATATATGCTTCAAAAACAGAGGCAATTTATTCACATAAACTCAAAAATTTAGCTGTGAAAACATCAGTCTATCCATTTATCTTAATTTTAAAGAAAAACAAACTTAATGGATATCATGTATTCCTACTGAGGGCTGGAACACATCTCCTGTGAAGAAAGGCTGAGAGAATTGCAGTTGTTCAGCCTGGAGAAGAGAAGACTCTAGGGAGACCTTATTGTGGCCTTTTAATATATAAAGAGGGTTATGAGAAAGATGGAGAGGGAATTTTTACCAAAGTCTGTAGTGACAGGGCAAGGGGCAATGGTTTTAAATTGAAAGAGAGTAGATTTAGACTGGATGTAAGGAACAAATTTTTTATGATGAGATTGGTAAGACACTGGAACAGGTTGCCCAGAGAAGTTGTGGATGTCCCATCACTGGATGTGCTCAATGTTAGGTTGGAGGGGCCTTTGAGCACTTGATCTAGTGAAAGATGTCCCTGCCCATGGCAGCAGGTTTGGAACAGGTGATCTCTGAAGGTCCCTTCCAACCCAAACCATTCTATAATTTTATGATTCTATCCCCTAGCAAGCTATGAAATTCTCATTTCAAATGTCTACTGCATGTTATTATCTTTTATGTATAACAATTGCATTTATCTAGATTAAAGATAATTAACTTTTACACAATAAAGTTACTAATAAAACAGCAAATAATAGAAAATGATTGCATGTGTTCCCGGAAGATCATTCTGTAATATTTAATGCTGTAACTATTCAAAAAACTTCCATGTTGTTTATATTCCTTCAGAAATGCGCCCTATGAGTACTATATACTAATTATTTCAGGGAAAAAGCTGTGAGCTCATAGATAGTATTTATCTCTAGGAGGCATTTTTAAGGTTTAAAAAACCTAATATCTCAATATTTAGTCTCATTGAAGAAAGAAACTTCAGACACTGGCATTTGGCAAACTGGTAGGTAGGGTTCTTTAGATATGCTTTTGGCCAGGTGAGTTTCTCTGCCCATGGGTCTGACATTGGTCTTGACTTGGAAACTCATTCTCTCTAGGACTGATGCCCTTCACTGTGAGTCTTTGCTAGTCATGCTGATTTGTCTGTATTTACCAGATGGAGAGGAGTCAGCTAAAGCTACATGTGGCAGTCATCTCCAGTGGCAATAGAAGAAGAGCAGCTCCTGGCTTTCCTGGAAGCTGGAATTCTCTCTGGGCATAGTGAGACTCCCAAGTGCATAACTGGCTGTGAGTCTGCCCAAAAGAACTAGAGAAATATTCTAATTTTTCTATTAAGCTCTTTTAGGTTAGTGTAAGTTCTCAGGAACCTTACTTTCAAGGTTCTCTTTTCAACAATAGAGAATAGAAGTCTATCGTATATCCTTTGAGCTTGCCATTTTTAACTTTTTGTCATGTAGTGTTTGGTCATTCTCTTGCTTTTGAAAGCAGTATGTTATTAAGATATGAGAAATCCCAATCTACCAAACCAGTGTTAGGATGACAATTTTGATGTTAACTTCAGAGAAGGGATTTGCTGGGTTGGACATGAATGTTTTACAACAGCCTTTGCCAGAACTGCTGGCATCAGTTAATTTACACTGACAGGAGATTACGAATTTTAGGCTATGAGTGAATTTCATTTTGTTTGCTTCTTAATCAGATTGTAGTAATTGGGGTCAACAGCACTGCTTCTTACAAGCTGTCAGCAAAATTACCTAGCATTTGGTATTCTGAACAGTGGGTTAACAGACATTGTTGCATATTTGTAGTACTGTGTAAGTAAAAAGAAACAGGTCTTAGAAGACTGTGATTGCAAATACATATGTCACATAGCACGTCTTACTCAAATCTGATCTTTTCCTTATGTGCTACTGTTTAGAAAACAAGCCTAACATTTCAAATAAACAATGTCTTGCTGAACTAACATGCATGCTCTGTCTGTGCTGCAGAACGTAGCAGCATTTGGCATGTGAGACAGAAAATGTTACAACAGTTTAACAGTTTAGAAAGGTTTGCTTTGCTTACTAACATGTAATCAAAATAACAAAAGCCACATACGATGTCATGTTCATATGATTTTGCCAAAGAAATCAGGTAAAACTTAGATCTACTAATTTACTACTGGTCTACTCAGTCAATTCAATAGGGTCTGACAATTTTCAGTGAAGGGCCTCTAACAAATGGCAGCTTAACCTCTCCTTCTGAAAATGCTGGCAAATTGAAAGACTGTCTTAGCAGTCACTCACTCAAAATAATCAATGAAATCTTTCACAATATTAACTTTATAAAAAGAAAGAAAAATATGCAGTACTGCTCTATCCCTTTTCCTAAAGGATGTCCGCCCTCTGAATTCTTGATCATGCAGCTACTTGGACAGCTGTCTGCTCCCCTCCTCCTCTTCTAGTAATGCTCCAGTTACAAAGCATGGGTATCAAATCCCAGGGCTCCATTATCTATCTTGCTGCATGGCAAAGGATCAAACAAGCTGCACCTGACCTAGTGCTATAGACTGTCATGTGTCCAGCCCAGGCAGCTGCTTATTCTGTGATTTTGGACTTACAGAATGAATCCCAAGGCTGCAACGTACTGGTGAAGTTAAATACTATTCCTCTTGATAGAGCAGTTAGTTTGCCCAAACCTTTATGTACTGTTTCAACAATACAATCTTCTCCATGGTATTACCCCTGTTTTTTTTTTAATGAAGGGCTGCAGCTATGACAGGACATGAAATTAAATATAAACATTATCTATATTTGCTTCTTGATCCTTTCAGTTATAGCTCTCTCTCTCAGCCAAGGGCCAAACAATTTTTTCTTACTTTCCATCAGCCTAGAGATTCCTGCTCTAAGATTTCTCATTTCTTTCAGACCTCAGGCCTCGCTTTTATCCTGCAGCACTGAAAAACATGTTCAAACATGACAGGACTGCCTTATACTTCAGAAATCTCAAGGTCTTTATAGCAGTTTTATAGGGTAGCCACATGTTGAAAAATTAAGCAAAGTCTGAGAATGTTCTCAGGCATTAGCTCTGAACTGTCCATCCTGATATATTGCTGCAATGACCTCTGGTATAGTTTTGACTCAAACCACTTAACTCTTTTTAATAATTCCTGTTTGAGCTTCAGAAACTAGCAAGGGCTATGGATCATTCCAAATGAATGCTTTGCTTGCAGCCCCTGTGTTTTGAAGGTGGAAGAATTTAACAGTATATAGAAGCCTTCCCTTGTCAATTTGTTTTAGCATCAGATAACAACCCTGACTACATTTAAGCTAATCGTATAGATCAGCATTAATGTCATGACCACAGAGCCATAAATGTAGACAACCCAGTACCTCCTGCAGTACACCAGGTAAAAGCAGTAAGAAACTAGGTAATATTCAAGAGAAGTTTGGCTTGGATACAGTAGCTGAGACCAAAAAAACAATCTGCATAATTTTCTAAGTGACTAGCAAATAAATATACTATGGGTTGAATAATTAATAATCTGGAGCATGAATTGGTGCCAAAGAGGATTTTTATGAAACAAGAATTGCACTGTTACAAGAAGCTGCATGATTTTTTTAAACAACTATTTGCAAAATTGTGAAGTTTGGGGAAAAAGAGGTGGAAATGTAAGCTGACATTCTTTTGGAATCAGTGAGAGCATGTTCACCAATTATTTATTGTAATAAGGTAAAAGATAAAGGATAGCTACCTGCACTTAAATATTCAACTTGTATTAATTTTTAACATTTCATTAGGACAGAGTTTCTTTAACTGCTGCAGAAATGACATTGCCATTAATCAAGTAGAGTCACCCTAAGCACTTTACATGAAGTCATTTTTTTTAAATTGCAATTAATTTGGTTGTTTTCTTTTAAATCAACATTATAATTATAATTATAAAAGCCACCTTTTACTTTATGAATTACAGCTTGTGCATGTATGTATACTGTTGTATGGTAGATGCATAGATGTCTGTATATTCTTTGTGTAAACTAGGCTATATATCATATGGGGACATCTGCTCAAAAAGCTAAGGAAAAAGTCTTCAAGAGAATATATTTTGAAAAGAAAAAGCAAATCACCACTGGGTGCCACTGTTCTTCCTTGCCAGTTATCTTGTCTATCATTGCAGAATGATTTTAGCAGCAAGGACAGGATCCAGGGCCTATTCAGTAAGTGGCAAAGTTCACAAACACTTCAACAGCACGTGATGAGAATCTAGAAGAACATGGCCCTTCAAAAGAGATGTACCTGTTGCATAACTATTATAAAATGTGGTAGTTGCTTGTGCTACAAAAATCTCTGGAATTTTATTCCACTGGTTTTGAGAGTAGCAGCTTCTAAGAGATAAGTTGGCAGCCATTTGGTATATAAAAAAATTCATGCACTGGTCCTGAATTCCTGAGAAGGCAATGATAAATCTTTTGCTCACTTCAGCAGAATCATGGACAGACTCTTAGAAACCAGTTCTTCATATGTGTAGTGAAGATAGAGAGTCTTCTTTCATCCAGAGAGATGTACATTTCAGAGCATCCACAAGAAGCTGTAATTCTGTTTTCTATTCCTTCCAAGCTGCATTATTTGCCATGCAATAACACTACCCTCCCCTACAAGAAGGATGCACAGTGGCTGCAATTTAGTGATGCTGGCATTATTCTTCTCTTGGCTTCATTCTCCAATGGTAATACTGTTGATTTATGGAAGACTCAGCGTACTTAGATAAGCTATTTCCTGGCTCTGTGCCTTCCCTTTCTCTGTCTCTGTAGAGCCCCAGGTCATGAAAGGGAAAGGGAGAGCATTGTCCTAAGTTTTCAAAATCAGGTTAATGCTAAATGCCTTTGGCATTGAGAGATCTTTTCTGGATCCATATGTTATACAGTATTATCTCAGTGGTACAGCAAAGCTAGAAATACAATATTCAGGAGTACCTTAAATAACTAAGGAATGTAAGGCCAGACCTGTAAAGATTTTTAAATGTCTAAGAATCCAAACAGTAGGATTTTTAAATGTTTTAAGGTCAATGGGACATAGATGCTTCCAGAACTTCCTGGGCATTGGCATGTTCATCATTTGGGAATCCTGTGTCTAAAGGAATTATCTGTCTCAAGCTAGTTACATAAACATCTGCGACAGACACGGGAAGGAGTCTTCACCTTAGAATGGGGTTCACAGAAGTCAATAAACTGAGTGGAAGATTGCTTAAATTCCGCTTTAGGATAAAAGTTCTCAGTTCTCAAAAGCAAGTGGGTGCCTCAACCCACTCAAGAATATCCGTTTATATAAAGCAAGGTATTATTCTCATAGAACAAGTGTTCCTATTGCTGGGTTACATTTCAGCACCTCACTGAATTCGCTGTAATTCACATTAAAGGAATATTAATTGAAAAAGAGATCTTCCATATTCTCCTCTGTCCTGTCTCTCTTGCTTACTGAGGTTTAGAGCCAACAGTGTGGTGACATCGGATGCTTGGGAAGTTTTGCACATTCCTGCCAGAAACACAGGGACACTAGAGTTAAAAGGCAACTGTAAGGGATTTAAAAGGTCTCAGTGGCATCGTAATGTTGGACATAGCTATTCTATTCCATTCCATTTTTAAAATCTAAGATACTCTTTGAACCTAGCCCTTAGTCTACAAAATATGATTTGGGCTTTTCAAAGATTAGAGCCAAAAATATTCTGGTGTGTAACTCATATTGAAATCTGAATCCGGGGATTGTTTGGTGATTGGATTCTATGTGTTTAATAAATTTTTGCAAAAGGGAATGCACTTCGGCATTTCTGAAAATACCCTCTATGTACTTGCTGCTATCTTTCCCAGGACAGAATATGTCCTGAGTACTGTCTACATGCCAATGGTTTAGATAGTTTTGAATACAATTCAGACATTATTCCTCTGTATTTCATTGCCTCGTTTTTGTTATTCTTCATTTATTCCATCATGAAATGTATAGGAGCCAGGTTAGTCCTTGCACTATTACACTAGCTGAAGGCTTAGCTGTATTCATTTCAAGTTAGTCTGGTACCATTTATGAGAGTCTTCATTTCTTCTCTTGAACAGAATGATAGATGCAGTTATGTAAAACTGGTTCATTTAAAATATGGAGAGAAAGCAGCAATTGTAAGGCAAAAAAGAAAGGATTGTTCTAGGTTTACAGAGTGAAAAAACTCATAATAGGGCTCATGTAAATAAATTTTTTATAGGCTGTTTATTTTGTAAGACTAAACTATACTAGTGAGAAGGGGACAAAAAAGATGAGTCTTTCAAACAGCAGAACAAAACTCCATAAAAAAATTATACTTCACTTAAAATATCCAAGTGGCACAGGAACAAAGACGGTTTTTTTGTAATTTTATAATGATAAATAACCTGTAATCTAATCTCAGATACCAGGATCATTCAGTTAAGTTTTTTTTAAAAATATAGATATTGTGCCTGGATTTTCATAATAAAGCATTCCTTTGTTTAGGTGGGTAAATTTACTTTTAGTTAGGCATAGTTGTTTGGATGGTTTTTAACTAAAAAAAAAATCTGTGAATGATTTAATCTGAAGGGATATTTGTTGAGTATTAATGTATTCAAATATACAGCGTTTCCAGTTGGAGCCAGAGAGAACCACTTGTCTTCGCCTTGCAATCCTTGGTGTCACTTGAACTGCTCATGTGACAACATTCTAATATGAAAAGAGACAATAGGCATTGTTGGCCTCGCATATTAATAAATAAGAGCCACAGTGTGTGCAAACAAAGGCTGCTTCCTGGAACATTGTGTCACAAGATTCCCAGGGTCAATCCTGATGGCTTTATTCTGATGAGAAGCTCTGTTGAAATCAATGAGCTCAATTCTGGCCACATTAATTTTGCACCACTGTAGATATTACTATTACATATCCCAAATTCTGATCTCAGTTTTGTTAGTGTAATTCAGATCAGAAATGACCTACTGATCGGAAAGTTATATCCGGTGTTACCCTTAGGGTCTCTAAAAAGGCTCATGTGAGCAGGGAAAACGGGCCCAGCTGCCATTGGGTATCTTCACAGAGCTGTAATTAGATAGTAAAATCTGTGTGAGACACTGTAGAAGTGGTGAGAGAAGAGCTTTTGAGGATTTTAAGCAAGTGTCCCATTTTTCCACTGAGTAGGGAATGAACGGAAAGAATAAGTACTATGTGACTGTGTCTGTGAGGCTTATCACCCCGGTGCTTTTTCTCTAAACTCAGACTTAAGTTACACTGAAGAAGAGTATTTTGCTTTCTTGCTTGTGTGCTTTTGCACGCCCTTCTTGCCAGAAGGGATCACTTACTTTTTGGATTACTAAGTATAAAAGATAAAAGGCTATCGTATAAAAGACAGACAACTAGAAGTGGACATTTCTCTTAGAAACAACAGGCAATCTGAGGTTTGTATCCTTAACTGATACTTGTTACTTTCTAAACAGTTCTAATATTTATTTTCCAGACTGCTAATACACACACATAAATGTTGTTCCTCAAAAAAATTGTGAAAAGAAAGGTCTTTGGTAGCATGCCTATTACCTAGGAAAACTTACTATATTAACCAGTTTTTGTTTATGTTGGGAGGTTGGACTAGACAATCTTTGAAGGTCCCTCTTAACCCAAACCATTCTGAAATTGGTGTGTGTTTGCACGATACTATAACGAAAATAGCTTTCTTAACGCCTCTGTATTTTTCTCCTCTCCATTACTCATCCATACAGGTTGACTCCCCGTTGTAGGGATATATATACCTACTATATATATGTATCGGGGTACATACACCCCATACCTTCCTTACATTATTTGGGTATGAATCTAGTACAGAGTGCAGCATTGTCTCATGAGATATTTCCCACTTAAAGGCAATTTGGTGAGAAAACTAGTTGGAGGCCTATCTTGATGGACAACCTAAGGAGAAAAAAAAAAGGGAATATCTCCTTGGGAGTACAGTAAGAAGGAAGCCTGGAATAAACCAAGTCATAGCCCTGATATCCTTCTGGGGTTTTATACTTATAAAACTTTGCCAAATATATAGTAGAGGTTGTAACTAAAATACATCATGCTATTGTAGACAGCTGTTACTGACTGGCAGTACTTGTTGATTAATTGATCTGCAGTCTGTTCACTCTTAGTTAACATTAAAATTTGATAATGTCCAGACAATCAAATTGAAAGCTTTTTTAAAAATATGTCACTAATAATTCACCACTAGTTGGCGCAAGAGAATAAAAAGAATAAGAATGAGTTCTTACCAAGATTCTTGTCTTCCTTCAGAATGACTAAATACCATGCGTTTCTATCATCTACTTTGTCTCCAGCCTCTGTCTTTAATGGATCTGAGCAGACAGTTCAAGTTCCAAGAAATTCTGTTGCTCTTGAGAGCCTCAGAAAGTATATCCAAGAAGGTTTGTTTCCTTTTGGTCTTTGACCACTGTCAAACAGACAAGATTAACACTAAGAAAAGTAGCAATGGAATGATCCTTAACTCTTATTTTATCATGAATTCGGACCTGCCTGTGTATGCATCAGACTCCTGAAGACTTAACCAAGGCCCTGGTACAGGGTAACAGATACAATGCAGTAACACCTACATGTGCGAATAAATGCAATTCATTAAAGGTTATCAATATGCTCACATATACATATATTATCAGTACAATAACTGTAGCCCATGTTTGTCTAGTTCTGCTTGTCTACTGTGTCTTTTTCAACACAAGGCTATATCCTTGGAAAAGTTTTAGTTTATTGCTAATACAAATGAATACAAGCACAAAGAAAAGGAGAAAATTGCATATTCACTAGTAACTTGAGAAGTGCCCAATTTATGAGTTGTTCAATTGATTTTTCCTCTGAATTACATTGACTCCTCTCTTTGTGTCAGTACAAACAAGTTCAAGGTCAGGTCCACATTAAAGTTTGAATAGAATCACTCCTCTCTCCTCTTTTGCTGATCTGAATTCATGACATAATTTTAGTTTTTAAGAAAATGAAGATAAATATAACAATGACAAGTTTATCTCCACATTTCAACCAGACTATCTCTCCCAAACACCAGCAACCGTAGCCCTCTATTGCAGATCTCTCCAGATGATTATGGAATCTGTACAAATATAGACCAACTAGATTTTTAGTTAAATGCTGAAAGCCTAATACATTGTGCCATATTCCTATCCTGCTGAACCAGCCCTGACTAGAGAGATTACTGAGAATACCTTGGACACTTCATCAAATTGTGTAATGGCTCCAGAACACTTGATATAAACAAAGATTTATGCTTGGCTGTGGTGGTACCCTATTTAGGCCAGTGCCCATTTAGACTGTTTTTCCTCTATTTCTTTGTGAGTTCAGGCCTATAAAAGCAATACGGTATTTCAGCTGGTGCATTTCTAAGGGATTATTGTACTTGACGGGTGGTTAAACATCATTTGATGCATGCAATGATTGCCCAAATATGCACTGCCTATTGTGTTTTAGTGTTTAAATAGAACACTGGATCTAATGAGGATAAGTTTGTTTGAAGTAAGGTAGTCTTAGCAGCAGTGTTTATATGTGATAGTGCATAACCACTATTATTTCTGCAGAGCCAAAAGTGAAATTCCTTCTCTACAGCTAGCTCTGTCTGAACACGTGCTTAAGTTTTGTGTCATACCCAGCTGATCACAGGATCACAAAATCATAATTATTAGTGACAGAGAAACCTATTAGGTAAGTCCCGTGGGGACCAGCACAGCATCACTAACACAGTAATCTCTCATAATAAATATAGTCATAGAGCTAATGTAAGTAATTGGAACTTTCTCTCCCTCTATCCAGTTAATTCTGCCTGAACGCAGGCTTAAGTTTTGTGTTATACCCAGATGATCAGAGAATTCCAAAATCAGAATTATTAGTGATAGAAAAACCTATTATATAAGTCTCCCAGGGAGCAGCATGGCATCACTGACACAGTAATGTCTCATGATAAATGCAGTTATACAGCTAATTTTAGTAACTGGGACTTTCTTCAAACAAATATATTACTTCTGAGGCCATTTGTGTCTGATGTCACTAGAAGGGAATTGTTCTGCAGCACGACTTCAGCTTTGTTAGTGAGAAAGGAACATGAACACTGGTACAGCAGTGCTGTATTTGGAGCAGCATATTGGCTTAAAGAGAATGGCAAAGATATAACAAATCAGCTTTTGTTCTTGTTTTTCCAGGCAGGATGTTTGCCTCTGCTAACTAATTACATAACCGATGGCTTTGCTTAGTCTTAAATGTCATGCTCTCGGTGGTGTGAATGGTGCACACAGATACACTTGTGCCTTCAACACACAATATAGTTCGTGTTTCTTTCTCTTTTCCCGTGGATTTTTGGGGTTGGACAAATAATTTATGTTATCTTCCATCTGAAACTTTTCAAAGAGATGTGTAGGCTGTATCTTCATTGGAAACTAATCATAGATAAAATGACTGTCAGTCTGCCTGTAGCAATTCAACATACAGCAATAGAAACACACATTAATATAAGTGTGTTGGTGTCATGCCCCATGTACACATTGGTTTATCTTTGGCTGTGATCAGTAGAACAAGCAGCTTATCTCAGGATTTCTAAAACAGTAAGTCATTGTATTATTCCACACATTTCTGCAGAAGATGATGGACTAGCCTGCCTGCCAAATCAAGAGATTAAAGAAACAAATGCTCTAGAGTAGAATGGCTCTGGTCTCAACAGCCAAAGGTATCTGAACTCCCGCTGTGGAACACCAGTTCCCCATGGCCCAGGTCAGTGTAGCTGGGAATCACACAAGCAATGGGTTCTTGCTTCTCTCAGTACACGGGATGACAACAGGTAGATACAGGAAGGCATATTACCTGCCTAAACAGCTGTTTGCCTTCTCTTCATGCTGAAAGGCGCCTGGCTGGAGACAATCAAACAAAATGCTAAAGCTGACACTAAGGTTGTATTTTGACCGACTGAATCTAGACTCTGAAAATCCGGTGTGACTGTGTTGTGTTAAATGCTTACCATAGGGATCTGTTCTTCCCTAAACAACTGACAGCTGTTAAACTTTTAGGCAGCAATTATCTGATTGTGCCTCTGCCAAATGGCTGCTATTGACAGAGCTATATCTGTTTGGTCTTTCTGGTACCAAATATGGAAGAGAGCCTTGGATTACAAGGAGAGGCAAGGGAACTCCTTCTCTTGACTGGAGGTGTATGAAAAACCTTTGAAGGTGTCCACATTGACCAGACTGTCAGGAAAAGGCAGATCTGTATGGTGGCACCTGTTCTCTTACTGTTATCCTTGGCCTTTTCATCACCTCTGTGCATTGCCAGCTGGTTTGCTTGATCCTGTTACCAGTTCCTACCACTCTGCCACACCACTTTAGAGTTTCTCTGTGAGAGATTAAAGCCCTCATATTAGGCCAGTGCTGAACCTAGATTCTGATACAGTCCTCCTTTAGATGTGAAAAAACAGATTCATCACTTTTTTATTCAGGCTGAACTACGTATTCTGTTTTACTTAAAACCAGGCAGAAGAGTGCAAGCAGATAAACTTTTTATTTAATATAATGTAAATAACATATACAGTAATAAAAAAAGCCTTATATTTGAAAATAATCCTGGTGAAGAAAGATTTACAGAAGATCTTGTCTTGATTACACTGGTTTCTAGATCCTGATATTTGGGATTCCTGATGCGGACATCCACTTGAAGTGATTAAAAGCTTTATTATGCCTCTCAAAGGCATAACTCAAGGGCTAGAAGTTACTAGCATTATTTCCACAATGATTCTCTGGCTTGTTCAGGCCCTAGCCAAAACAGAGCCAATATTCAGCTATCAATGGAATTAATGGAAACTGTGCCTAGCATGACAGCGTTTCATTAGTTTGAAGCATTTTAATCTAAAACCTCTAGGAAATTAAAAGCAGCTTGCTGAGGAAAGAAAGTGGGGAGGAAGACGAGGGGGGGAAGGGAAATAAATTATTTATTGCTGTTTTCCTAAATTAGACATGACACCTAAACTACTTTGACCAGCTCCACGTTCTTCTGTGTCTGGAAATACCTGTTCTAAGCAAGGGTTCAGTCAGTGTTTTTCAAATTCTTTTATTAGTTACACTGCCAGCAGCATGGGTAGTTACTAGTGTAGCTCAACCCTGCATGAGATTTGTGAACTCTGTATGGTTTAGCTGAGACTTGTATTTGTCTCAGAAGTCATCCGCTCCTTCCCAGTGGTATAGCATCTCCCAGACTTGCCTGGAGCCTTCTCTTTATCTGATTTTGAAGACAGTACAGATCACATTTTTGTCTGCCAACAAGTGAAGAAAATTATCAAAATTGGTTTATGAAATAAAAGGGAACTTGATGCATAAATATTCTGCTTTGTTCTTTAATGATTTGGTCCTTCTTCAGTACCTGAGGACATCTACAGACTCATACCACTATGCAGATCACAGGGGCTATAAATATTAAACAGCTTATCACATTAAGCTATAGTAACATCTCCAAAATTAAAGGAAAAATGCAACTATGAGAAAGTATACTCTGTCTCTCATTTCTGAGCAACTTAATGTTTTATAGGCTAAGAAATGCAATCTTATTTATTTATTTTTCACTTTCCAGGGCAATTATTCCAATTATTCTCGGTTCAAAAAGTTTTTGAACAGAGATGACATTGATATGTTTGTCTTATTGTAGCACAAAGATTTATTTTAAGTTTAAGAAAACATGGTAATTGAATCCAAAATGGTGACTGAGCTTTTGTGAATTAAAACTCAATTCCAGGAGGCTAATACAGTCTTTAAGTAATACACTTTATTAAATGTTGCTAAAATCCTCTTACAGCAAGAGCAGCTTGATTGTCTTAGCTCTTCAATAATGCTAAAACAACTTCTACTTGGTTTGTTCCGCTAACAGAAAAGTCAAAATTCCTGTAGAAGTCCCCTCTGAAGGCTGTTTTGCCCAGGAATGTTTTGAAAAATAAAAGGGACAATTTAAAAAATAAATGGATTATTATAACATAATTAATGACAACAAATTGGAGTCACCAGTCAATAGGCTCCAGGGCAGGGCTGCCACCTAGAGAGACTTAAACAAGCTGGAGGAATGGGCTGACAGGAACCTCATGAAGTTAAACAAAAACAGATGCAGAGTCCTGACCTGGGGCTGAACAAGCCCTTGCAGTGATACAGGCTGGGGACTGCCAGGCTGGGGAGCAGCTCTGATTAAAAAGTCCTGGGGGTCTGGACAGACAGCAAGCTGAGCACGAGCCAGCAGCGTGCTCTGGCAGGTACAAAGGCCAACTGTGTCCTGGGCTGTATGAACAGGAACACAGCCAGTCAGTTAATGGAGGAGATTCCTTGTCTATCCAGCCCTCATCAGACCACACTGAGATAGTGTTCCATTTTGGGCCCCCAGTATGGGAAAGACATAAACAAACTGCAGCAAGTTTGGCAGAGGACCACTGAGATGGTTGAGGCTGGAGCACTTGTCCTGTGAATGGCGGCTGAGGGATCAGGGCTGATTCAGCCTGGAGAAGAGCTGGCTCAGGAGGCGTCTAACAGCAGCCTTTGGTGCCTGTGAGGGGCTATTGGGGAGATGGAGCTGGGCATTTCTTAGTGGGGTATCGGTGGGAGGGTGAGGGTCAAGAAAGGTGAAGACTGGCTGTAAGAATGCCCTTCCACTAGAAGGCCAGGCAAGCAGTGGCACAGGCTGCCCAGGTGGATTGTGCAAGCTCCTTCTCTCCTCAGAGGGTTTTGTACCCCAGCTGGATGAAGCCCTGAGCAATGTGGTCTGACCGTGGCTGTGAGCAGCATGTTGGACCAGAGACCTCTGAAGCTCCCTCCCAGCCTGAATTATCCCATGGCCCTATGTTTATTTCTTAAACACATAAATTTTCCTAAATAAACAAAATGTCTAAATATATTTTATCATTATATCTCTTCTTTTTAAATCTCTCATAAGCCTTGTAGTAGAATATCCTAATTGTAAGTCACATATGACCTAGTTTTCCTTGTTGATTATGCTTAATATCCCAGTTCACTTATCTTGAATGATATATGAAAGTAGCTGGGCACTGGCAGTGCAGGCTAAGTAACCCAAGGTTGTGTTCTTGTTTTCTCTTCTCATCTCTCCTCTGATGTGAAGGTTTTATTAACTGCCTGACCTGCTGTTAGTTAATATGCACCAAAACAGTTTTGATTGCAAGCCCTATGTAAAAGGAAAATTGGATTCACTGCAGCTCTTTCTGGTACATCAGTCAAATCTGAGCCAAAGGAGCATGTTGCCTTTTCTGGCCCTGCTGTGTTCAGTGACACTGGGCTGCCATCAGTCAAACTGGGCTGTCAGAACCAACTTGCAAACTTCAGAGAAAACCAGTCTTGCGGCTGACAACAGCCTGACCATGTGCCTTACTAGGAAGCTGTTAATGGACTACGGGAAACTGTTAATAAAAAGGTGAAGAATTTGAAGCAGGTACTGAGTGGTCATGCAGGCAGTCATGCCACCGGTGGTGAGCTAATCTGCCAAGTCTGAAACTCACTAGTACAAACCAGTTTTCATTTAATTTTCAGTTTTCATTAAAACATGATGTCTGACTTCTGCACACTGCTCAGGGGAGGAGGAAACTGTTGCAAGATCTATCTTAGAGCAAAAGCAGTGAGCAAAATCAGCTATGCAGTGTGCAAAATCAGCTATGCATCTCAGGACTAAAGCTGCAACCCAAGAAAGATCCCAAAGGAGCAAATAACTCTTTGCAAATAATGGAAATTTTTTAAAAAGCTGAATGAGCATGTGCAAGACCTCTTTCAAACCTCCCATCTCCACCAGATGGTGCGGAGGGCTCCTCCCACTATCTGAAGGCACAGACAGGGTGATAGGCCACATGTGGCTGTGCTGTGCAAAAGCTGCTGCTGGTGGCAACACGCTTGGTCCAGCTTGCCCGTGCCTGGGATACAGGATGAGGTCCTGCTCGGTGGGAGGCTGGCGAGCCAGGGAGGTCTTGCAAATCTCAGGAAGATGCTTGACAGATTTGCCAGGCAGCTGATGCCGGAGGTGGCTGAAGTCACTGTAGCACTAACAGAGACAGACATCTTAGAGCCCAGACATGCCTTCCTCCCCGCAGCTCTTTGTTAATCAGCACTGTGGAGCCATCACCGCCTGCCATAGCAGTGGGGACAGCAGGTGAGGTCTGGGGATATTTGCCCCTGCTTGGCACCTTCCTCACCTCAGTATTGCTACCGCTGCCTTGGTGCTGCAATTTCCATGAGAGTTACCAGCTATGAAACGACATATCTGTTTTGTTTTGTTTTGTTTGTTCGCCGTTTATTGTGTGCAGCCTGTTGTGTTTGTATCCAAGGGTGCAGCCTGGCAGCAGAGGAGGCCATGGGCTTGGCTTGTCCTTGCTGGGAAGGACAGGAGGCTCCGGAAGGAGTGGGAGGCTGAGCCCTGCCCGGGGAACCTTCTGGAATGCGGTGGTGGGGAGCGGTGTGAGGAAATGACCAAGTGAGGAGTGAGCCCTCGGGGACAGCAAAGCCTGACAACCCATGGGAAAGGGGAGGAAGCAAGTATGCAGCCAGGTCCCTCAGAAGGGAGAGGAGACAGCCATGGGCACCTGGCTGCGGTGGCACAGAATCTCCCACAACCCAGCCAGACCCTGAGCTGCTGGACTGGAGCCAGCCGGGAGGAAAAGACACGACCTGGAACCCACAGTGAGAAAATCTGTTTACAGTACTTTTACTTCTGTTTCCTCTCCATTTGACAGCCTTTGTGCAAGTGGGGTGCTCGGTCTGCAGGTGAGATGGGGCACTCCAGCGTGCGGACAGTCCCTGGTGCCCTCCTCCTCAGTTTGGCCTCGACTGCAAGCAAACTTCATCCCAAGTTAGGGAAGTCTACAGGAAAAGCCCATGTCCTCTAACCAACACTATATTCACCACCCATCAGACACAGAGCAGGAGGTTATCTCCAGCAGGTCACGTGTACAGCATGTTTTCATTTAAATAAAGAAGCCTGAATTTAGGAATTGTGTGGAGCTGCCATCCCACGACAAATGGTGAGAATTTAAATAAATACCCAAGATGAAATTTACAAAGTTTCACACCGTTGGGTGAGGAGTATGGCTGAAGAGAAGCAGCCTGCTGGTCTTCAACAACAACATCTCTAGGCCAAAATCTGTACAGGAATGATACGAATAAAAATTAAGAAACAAAGACAAGCCTAAGGTTAAACTTAAAAAGCAGCATATAGGAATCCTAAAAAGGGAGGCTTAACATGGGGAAAATTATAGTTGTTTACAGTTGTTTTGTTGAGGAGTGAATCCACAGACAGCAGAGTAGCAGAAACTGATCCTTCTGCAGATGCACAAACCCTCAACCCTGCAGATTAACAGAGGGATCTGTGCTTATACCTCAGCTGACAGCATGTTCTGTGAGATAATGGAGACCTGCTTTTACAACCCACTAGTTCTAGGCAAAAACAATTGCTGCCATATTTAACTTAAAATAGATGCCCAGTGACAGTCTGCGTAGGTGCAAGCAATTTACATATTCTCTGCATGGTGTGAATTGCTCCTGTCACCAATGGCTGTAAAACTGAGTGTGAAGGAGAGCTTACTGGAAAATCAGGTTTCTATGGGATGCACGGTAGAATTTGGGGGGGGGGGGGAGGGGGCAGCAGGAGTCAACTCAAATGTTTAGCAGTTCAAACGAACCTTAATTTTTAATGAAAGTGTATGTGGGGAAAGAGGGTGCCTATTATGTTTGTTCTTTGTGCAGAACAGCCTCATTTTCAGTTTGGATTAATGGGAAATTATTTCAACAGATTTCAAGAGAAAGTAAGTATCCTGATTGCAATTCTCCATTTTTTTCATTCTTTTTAAAAAATGCTTTGCAGAAAATTAAAATATCGATTATATTTTTAGCCTGCCAGCTCTAATAAGACAGAGCATAAGACCAAGTGTCTCAAAGAGTATTTGGAAATAGCTATCATTAAAGCAGAATCTTTGAAACAGTAATATATGCCAGAAACTAGGTATGTTCCAGGATAGATTAAAAGAACAAGATTCCAAGTTTTAAAAACCTCAAGAACTGTGAACAAACCTCATCTATGGTAGCTAAAGTAAAATAAAGAGATTTGTGCCAAATCCTTTTTGCCTAAGCTACGTGTAGTCATTTAAGGACAGTATTGCAAAAACTAAATATTTGTCTTCCTTGAGACTAGCTATGTGATATTTCCTGCAGAAGATTTGCACAAAGAATCTAAAGATGCAGTATTAACTGGAAAATGGTCTGACATTAATCCAACACATGCAGCTCTTTCACTCAGGAAAATTCTTTTAAAATGTTAAAGTAATATTTCATAGCTGCAGATGCAACTACTTACTCAAGTTCCAAGGAAGACTAAATTAAACACTAAAAAAACCAAGAAACCATGATTTTAAGCAGGGCTCACAACCTGGGAAAGATCAGCAGGCCACATTTGAGTACAGATTAATTTTTCCTTAGCTAATTACCCCATAAGGTTCAGCTGAGCTGCCAGCACCACTAACAGTCAAGACATATCACAATGGATTGTTCTGTCTGTTTGATAAACTCATTCACTGAACACATTAATTTCTGGCTGTGCATGTACAATAAAATCTAACCAGTCAATAGTGCTACTACTCATCTCATTCAGATAATTTTCTGCTTTTTTGTTATGGCTTATTATTTTCAACCTACTTTTTGCATCATTCTTTCTAGTTTGAGGAGAAGTCTGGCAGTCAAGACCAGTATGTTCTAGTTCTTGTTCTGCTGCTTATTATTCGTGTAGTTTTAGCAGCTCTGACTTCAGTTTGCCCATCTGTAAAACTGGAATAGTATTTAAAAGTCTCTGAGGATCTTCTCAAATATAAAGTAGTTCTCACAGTGAAACCTACACACAGTGAAAAGGGACATAAAACTATAACTATCAAGAAATATACTGTGTTCATCTAATTGTAATGTGCTGTGGCAAGCATACAGTTTAATTTTGATCTGAAATATGTACAGACATAAAAGTCATCATTCAGCAAGATGTCAGTACCTTTTTTTGTCTTTTCCATATATAAAGAGGTTAAAAGAACTGAGAATTTAATGGAAAGGGTTTGATGATCATTTAAGTTTCCCTTTTTTTAATGAAAAATATTGAAGTCATTAAAGTTACTATAACTAGAGTAGGGTTTTTTGACAGAACTATCAATAAATCACAGTCTTGCTAAAACTACTGCTTTCTCCCTGTTTTCACTGAAATCAACTAGTCATTACTGCTGACATTAACGAGAACCAAATCAGGCACTTTATACTGAAAATTTAACAGTATGCTCAATCTTACTTAAAATATGGAGACTGCTTGCTCTGACTTGAGGTACACAATTAAGTTTAACTGGGATATTATTTCCTAAAAAAACAGTCCTTAGATTCAGAGCAGCATAAAGCCTTCCAGCTTAATTTCTGTTTTTGTTAACCAATAAGGTAAAAATGAAAAACAATTTCTTTAAAGCCTGAGGTAAAACATATCTTGCCACCTGCAGAATAGGAATGGGCAGTATACCCTCTTCTTAAGAGTGTAATAAAACTAGAAAGTAAACATGCTTCTCAATGTGAGCGAACAAAGAAGTACTGTTGATCAGATTACAGCAAAAAGGAAACTTTGGAGAACTGGCTTGATCAAGGCAGTTGGAGAGTCTGAGAAGAGGCATAGGAACATGACTTCCATTAACTAATGTCATGACTAGGACTACACATAAAAAAACACATGCACATGAGAGAGAGTTTGAGAGAGACAGATGTTTGTTTACTACAGCAACCTTTGGCTGTAAAAGGGGAGACGCAAAAATTTTCCATATCATTAAAAGCGCTTAAGCAGTTACAAAAGAATTTCCTCCACCACTTCCTCCTTTCTTCATTTTCTTTTTTTTTAACAAAACTTTCTAATAGATAAGAATGTAGTATGACATGCGATTGGAAGACATCTCAAGAGATATTATGTTATTGTCATTAAGTTTCTGGCCTATTGTCACCCCTTGGTTTTCAACAAATGCAAGTTTAATATGTCATGAGGACATCTGATATTGAATCTGACAGTGCAAAGTCTTTCAGACATGACCTATTGGAAAACTGTAATACCATAGGTTTCATAGATTATACATTTCTCCAAAAGTGGCATTAAAAAGTTGGGAAAATAACTATCTATTCAATCGACTGCATTCCCTGGAATATGACATTTAAAGAAAACCAGCTAATTACTGTGAGGTGAAGTCTGCTTAGGCTACATCAGTTTAAGCTTGGAGGAATGCCACAGAAATCAGTCTAATAACTCAAGAGTCACATGGTGTAGAAAAGAGCAGAATTTGGTACATGAAGTCCTTTTTTTGCTTTTCTGCAGGGACACTTATTTATAGCCCCATTTTCTTCCAGCAGTCCTGTGTATCATTTTAGTCATCAATACCACTTAGTAAACATCTTTCCCCTCAGGAACCCAGCATTGTCTCCAAAGCTGAAAAGAAGAAGAGTACAGACAAAATAGCTAGGACTTTCTGTAGTCTTATTTTCAAATATTCTGAGTTTTATGCATGGGGAGTTGGCAGTTCAGGAAGAAGAAAACCCACAAAAACCCTGCAAAACCAAACCCTGTCTTCCTCTCCTGTAAGTACAGCAAAATCCTCAGGAAGTAAAGTGGCTTTTCATAACTATGTTGAGTTAAAAAAAAAAAAAAAGATCAAAGACCAAGAAGCAGATACATCATATAGGCTATAGAAGGAACCCGTTCCTCACCAGACAGATCACCTAGAAGTACTGGAGATTTCAGAACAAGGAGGATGATGTACAATAAAATGGTGACAAGAAACATACTATGTGCTGTTGCTCCCTTCTCAGCCTGAAAACAACCTTAACAGCTGCCATCAGAAAGTGCAAGCCCCTAAGCGTTGCAGATATTTCTGAAACTATAGGCTGAGACTATTGGACTTCATGACATCATAGCAATTTTACAATTATTTTCATTACTTCGTCTATGAGTGTTTTGCATATGTGTTATTATCTTTGTTTTGTACAGAGAAAATACTACACCCAAAAACTCAGTGACAGGAGGGTTTAGGTTGCCAAACTAGCAGGGCCAACACCACCTTTAGAGGATGATGTCCCTAGTTATGTCCAAGCATATTCTCCCAACAAGAAAAAAGTCAGACTTATGCACTTTCTCCTCCCTGCCAACATTTTTGTACTGTTGTGTCACTCTCTCCAAATACAGTTGTTCTATGGTTTACACAGCCACATGGCCTGTTTTTTCAGCTTCCTCACTGACAAAATATACACCAAAAAGAGGCTGGATTTTTAAAATAGTCTTCATATAAATTTACTTCCCATGAAAAATTGCTTATTCTCAAATTTTTAAATACTCTGTAGCTGTTCTAGTGATAAGGGCATATGTATACATCCTATTTTCCTGCTTTGACAGCATTTGGTACATAAGTGACTTAAAACTAGAGAACTGCCCAAATCTTAACAGGTGGATCTTCATTCAGGCTTTCTTTGTGCCGTTTTTGATTTACTACACTATCGTCAAACAATAATTAGGTAGTTTTATATGAAAGGTTCCAAAGTGCTAGCACTTTTTTCTTTTGTTCCTTATGTTGTTGTAGTTGTTCATATGGGAACTGAAGAAAAAAATCTTAACTGTCATTAATTCCTGTCTTATCCTTTTTTCCATTTCCTGCCACACTCTTGAATCAGTGATCAAACAGCTCCATTAGACAATGATCAATACTTGATATGCTCAAGTATTCCATCTCTAATACATAGTGGAATATCTGATTATAAATATATGGTTGTTAAGAATAATGTAGTTTTATGTTTTGACTTTTTAATCTATATAAATGTGAAGAAGTATTTTCTAAATTAAATTCCTTAATGTCAGAAAACTGAAACTGTAAAACAGTGCAATTCTTTAACTCTTTATCCCCATGCAGTATGGGGAATAAACATGATGAATTAGAGACCTGCATGCAGTTGCAGGGCTATGATCTTGTTGGGATCGTGGAGACATGGTGGGATGGCTTCCATGACTGGAGTATTGCAATGGAGAGATGCAGGCTCTTTAGGAAGGACAGGAAAGGAAGAGGAGGGAGATTTGCCCTTTATATGAACGTACACCTGGAGTGTATGGAGCGCTGCCTAGGGATGGAAAAGAAGCTGATGGAGAGTTTATGAGTTAGGATGAAAGAGAAGACAGGCAAAGGTGACAGTATAGTGGATGTCTGCTATAGGCCACCCAACCGGAGAGAATAAGTGGATGAGGCCCTCTACAGACAGGTAGTAATAGCCTCACATTCACAGGCCCTGGTCCCCATGGGGAGTTCAACCACCATGATATCTGCTGGAGGGACAATACAGCCAGACATAAGCAAACCTGGAGGTTTCTGTAGCACATTGATGATAATTTTCTCATCCAAGTGACTGAGGAACCAACAAGGAGAGGTGCTGTGCTGGACCTGATACCAACAAGGAGGGGCTTGTTGGGAAGGTGAAGATCAAAGGCAGCCTTGGCTACACTGACTGTGAGATGGTGGACTTCAGGATTCAGAGAGAGGGGAGTAAGCAGGGCAAAAAGCAAGATCACAGCCCTGGACTTCAGGAGAGCAGACTTTAGCCTCTTCAGAGATCTGCTTGGAAGAGTCCTGTGGGATAAGGCTATAGAGGGAAGAAAAGCCCAAGAAAGCTGATTAATATTTAAGGATCATCTCCTCCAAGCTCAAGAGAACTCCCCACATCCCAACAAATAAGAATTCAGGCAAAAGTGCCAGCAGTCCTCTGTGAATGAACAAGTAGCTCCTGGCCAAACTCAAACACAAAAAAGGGGAAGTCATGCTTGACCAATTTGATAAACTTATATGATGAAGTGACTGGCCTGGTAGATGAGGGGAGAGGACTTCATTAAAGCCTTTAACACTGTCCCCCATAAGATCCCCATAGACAAGCTTTTGATGTACAGGCTGGATGAGCAGATGGTAAGGTGGATGGAAAGGTGGCTGCATGGCTGGGCCTAGAGGGGTGTGATCAGCAGTGCAAAGTCTAGTTGGAGTCCAATGACTAGCACTATACCCCAGGGGTCAATACTGGTTACAGACCTGCATCTTCATTAATGTGCTCGATGTTGGGGCAGGCTGTACCCTCAGCAAGTTTGCAGATGACACCAAACTGGAAGGAGTGGCTGATATGCCAGAGGGTGATGCTGCCATCTAGGAGGACCTCGACAAGCTGGAGAAATGGGCTGACAGGAACCTCATGAATTTCAACATGGAGAAGTCTGAAGTCCTGCACCTGGGGAAAAACACCCCCATACACCAATATATGCTTGGGTCATCCAGCTAGAAAGCAGCTTGGCAGAAAAGGGCCTGGAGTTCTGGTGGACAGCAGGTTGAACATGAGCCAGCAATGTGCCCCTGCTGCAAAGAAGAATGGTATCCTTGGCTGCATTAGACAAAGTATTGCAGCAGGTCAGAGGTGACCCTTCCCCTTTATTCAGCTCTCATGAAGCCACACCTCGAGTGCTGTGTCCAGTTCTGGGCTCCCCAATACAAGACAGACGTGGACATATTGGAGAGAGTTCAACAAAGCATCACAAGGATAATTAAGGGACAGGAGCACCTCACACATGAGGAAAGGCTGAGTGAGCTGGGACTTTTCAGCCTGGAGAAAAGAAAGCTTGGGACATTCTTATTAATATATATAAATACCTGAAAGGAGGGTGCAAAGAAGACAGAGCCAGGTTCATTCTAGAGGTGCCCAGTGACAGCACCAGGGACAACGGGCACCAAATGAAACACAAAAAGTTCCATATGAACATTGGGAAACACTTTTTTTTTACTGTGAGGGTGACTGAGGACTGGCACATGTTGCCCAGGAAGGCTGTGGAGTCTCCATCAATAACCATCTAGACACAGTCCTGAGCAAGCGACTCTAGGTGGCCTTGCTGGAGCAGTGGGGCTGGAGAAGTAGACCTTCAGAGGTCCCTTCCAATGGGAAGCAATTCTGTGTTTCTGTGATACTTAACCAATACAATTCCTTAACTGGTTTTAACAAGCAGTTAAAAAATTCTCTGTATTACAGACTGTACCCTGGCTGCTGCTTGATAGCAAAATAATGACTATCAGAATTAGTATTTTGTTTTCGGGCTGTAGTGTAAAGAGTGGAGCAGGAATAAAGAGAATCCCCTAGCTATACCCACCTACACTACAAATGGGTTTGGTTCACAAGTGGCTCTGGTATGCACAAACCCTGGATTCTTTTCAGAGGGACCTAAACTACAAACTGTGCTCAAGATGTACCCCAGCCTCTAATTGGGCCGTACAGATTCAAAGCAACAACTGTAGAACTTCATGCAGCTTCGGGCTGTACATGCAATGTGAATGTTAAGTTCAGAGGGGCAGGGTAAATTTAGTCTAAAGCGAAACCCCCAAACTCCATCACGTGTTGATGTTGGGGGTCTCAGCAACAACACCTTTGAGTTACTGCTTGACTCCCTCTGTACCAAATTTCTTGCCAACTTAGGCATAGCAGAAATATCAATGATTATGGCTAGTGTCCCTAGTGTTATGGTAATATCAGTCTTAAAAAATACATCAGAGTTGTAACTGGGATTAAAAGTTACTGGTTTTGCTCAAATTATGGTAAGAGTCTTTTGTGACTTTTCAGAACACACTGTGCAAAGTTCTTGCCTTTATTTTGCCAGAGGCTAGCGTTGGCTGTTTTGATATTTTCCTAAGAGCAGAATAGCATTGTTTCATAGAATTATGGGACAATAATAGCATTTAGTTAGCCTCTGGAACCATCATGCATTCTGTTGACATTATCTTTTGGCTATCTATAATTGATTTAAAATCAAACAACAGGGTTATATAATGTGCACTTCATAACATTACTGTCTTAGCATTGAAGTTCTCGGCTGACCTTGTGTATGTAAGCAGTTACTTTGTAGCTGGTCTAGAGAGAGCTCTCAGATGAAGCTTTCATCAAATTCTCAGGGGCTATGTCTTCATTTCTGCATTAATTCAGCTGATCTGCCACTGAGCTTGAACATTTGTGGCCTGCCACATTGCAAAGCTGTATGGAAGTCACTGTATCCTCAGTGGTATTGTCATCACTCTGGTAGGACCAAAAATGGCTGCACCCTAACATATCACAGGTTCATCTAGCCCAGTGCCCTATGTTCAGTAGTCACAAGCAGAGATATTTGGGAAAAGCATAACAGCATATTGTAGTCATAATTTTCCAATATTTCCCAGCTACCAGTAATAGCCAGTTCATTTGTCATTTGTTCAGATGCACTATAAAAGGTGGTATCTTTTCATTTAAAAGTCCTTGAGAGATATTTCCTATCAATTTGTCTAATCTCTTTTAGACTAATATTTTTAGGGGGATGCACAACATCCTGTGGCAATAAGTTCCAGAACTTAACTGCATGCTGTGTAAAAAAAAACCCACCTACTTCTTTTTGACTAAGTACTTCATAATTGCATTTAATGCAGATTCACTCTTTAGGAAAGACAGTAAATAATCATCCTCTGTTTGCTTTTTCTGTTTAATGCATGACTTTATAGTCCTTAATTATATCCCTCCTCAGTGATTTGTTTTCCAAGCTGAGATATCTACATAGGAATACTATTCCATATCTTTGGTCATTCTTTTGCCCATTTCTCCATAATCTTTGGTTCTACTATATCTTCATAACATCTTTAAATCATAAGAAATGCACACAATATTCAATCTGTGGGTGTTGTAATACTGCATTATATATGGCAAAACAGTGAGATTTTCTGTTCTGTTACCTGCTTTGTTTTTCTATTATATCAAGAGCTGATATAATGTTTTCACAGAACTAGATGAACTATCATAAACTTAAAATCCCAGTCCTGATTGTTATTACTCAACTTGCAGTCACTCTTTGTGCATACACATTTCGGGTTACTTTTTTCCTGTGCCTCACTTTGCTTTTATCTACACTGCATTTCCTCTGGTATTTTATTGCCCAGTCACCCTTTTCCTTCTCTACTTCCTTATGGCTTATTTTTACTGTCCTGAATAACCGTAGTTTAAAGAGAAAGATTTGTCACTTCAGTACTACTGTTTTTCTCAGATAATTTATTAACAGTTTGCCCCATGTCATTAGGACATATTCCTTTTCCTCATAGGAGTATGAACTACCTGTAACTCTTTACCACTTTATTGTGGGATGTTTCTCTGTTGTCCTGAGTTCTCAGCAGGGGAGGTTACTGGAAGTCTCTCAGCACTGTGCAATTTACATGGCAACATCATTGCAAATTGAGTGCTACCAAATGTAGTGAAAGTTGCATCTGGTCCCAAACTGACATTTCTTCTTGGTTTATATATCTCCTTGTAATGCCCCTGAATTGTAAAGTAAGATTTACAAGAGCTGAGGCCTTATCTAGCCTCCATAACCTGTCATACTATCAGTATGATGACTCTGGGAATCAGCTCTGCCTATCAAAGACTGGCATACTTCAAACAGTCTCAAGCGTTAAAGTGTTTGGTACAAAACACACTTTGAAGTTTAATCATGACCATAAACACTTATTGCTTTCCTTATGTTATGGTTTAACCCCAGCCAGCAACTCAGCATCACACAGTCGCTTGCTCACTCCCTCCCAGTGGGATGGGGGAGAGAATCAGAAGGGTAAAAGTGAGAAAAATCATGGGTTGAGATAAAGAGAGTTTCATAGGGAAAGCAACAGCCGCACACAAAAGCAAAGCAAAACAAGTAATTCATTCACTAATTCCCTTCAGCAGGCAGGTGTTCAGCCATCTCCAGGAACACAGGGCTCCATCACGTATAACTGTTACTTGGGAAGATAAACGCCATAACTCTGAATGTCCCTCCTTTCCTTCTTCTTTCCCCCAGCTTTATATGCTAAGCATATAAATATGCTCTGCATATTTCTGGAATATCCCTTGGGTCAGCTGGGGTCAGCTGTCCCAGCTGTGTCCCATCCCAACTTCTTGTGCACCCCAGCCTACTCGCTGGTGGGGTGGTGTAAGAAGCAGAAAAGGCCTTCACTCTGTGTACCCACTGCTCAGCAATAACTAAAACATCAAGACTGTTTTCAGCACAAATCAAAAACATAGCCCCATACTACCTACTATGAAGAAATTAGCTCTATTCTAGCCAAAACCAGCACACCTTACTGTATGTGTGTTCAAAAATCATGTATTGTGTCTACAGTGCAATGGACCAGGGTGTTTTTTTCTTCACATTTTTCTTTCATCTATATCCTGAAAAGATTTCCTGCCTTAATAGGGTATACTGATTTATTTTTGACTGCCATAACCTTTAAAAGTAGAAACCTACTTTATCGTCTAGAAACCTTATGATTCTCAAAATGAAAAGCATAACAGGAGACTACAGTAGATGAGGAAGACAGGAAAATCAGGGAAGAATTGATCATTTTACAATAATTAGTTAAATACTTTAAAAAATTTTATAACTTTTAAGCACTCCAAATAAATTGTAATCACATAATTAATAAATGTTTAGACCATTGAATAATTAAAGTTTTCTTTCAAATTTGCATTGGACTAACACTGAAAATAACTATTTAAACTCACCACAAAAACTGCAAAAATCTGTTTTCTCTCATACACCCTGATGTAACCTCTTACAAATTAAAGGTCATTTATGCCATAGAATTATATTTTCAACTGGAACTAAGTATTCAAATACTTTTTACAATTTATTCAGCTCTGGTGTGGTAAATAACTGGATGACTTTTCTAAAACATACAAGCAGAAGAAAAATCCAAACTTTGTCAGCTTTTAATAAGCCTAAAGAGCAGAAAATGAATGACCTAGTCACAGCACTATATACTTGCTTATCTTCACAGGGAGACCTAGTTCGGGGCTCAGATTTGCAAGGTGGGAAGACAGGATGCTTACAGACTGCTAAGGAGTGTATATAAACTAGCACATGAGGCTAGAGAGGGGCTGAAGTTGCTTTGGTTTCAGCAACATACTGTTTTGCCCAGTCATGTTATAACCTTTACAAGGTAGGCCTTTACTTCTCTCACTTATATTTGGCAATCCCTAGGTAGAAAAGTAGAAATACTTCAAATTTAGTCTTCCCTTCTTCAAAAAGATGGAAGAATTTTCACACTGAATTTCACAGAATCAAAGTTGACTGAATCCTGAAATGTTTTTAAGAGCATACCTTTGGAGCTGTTTCTGTTCTTGCTAGTAAAAGATAGAAGCAAACTCATTAAAATCAAATGGCAGCTTCAAATATATGACACTTAAAATTACAGCATATATTTTGATGCCAAACAGTAGAGCTTAGTTTCTCCATTCAAGGTGCCCAAATATGAAAAACTAGTTCTTATTCTCCCCTGTGAATGCGTTATATCTTAGACCCTTAATTTTTATGATAATTTTGGTTTTAGAGTGTAGAATTATACATATCTGTAGTTATATTATCATAATTGCAATAAAAGTCTAGCTATTAATTTTATTTGTTAATATACAAGAAGTTAGAATTGGAAAACTGAATTCTTTTGTGAGTTTGTAATCGACAGTTACAATGGTTTTTGTTAGCTAAAATTCAATATAAAGACTGAGGGCAAACTGACTATATAACTGCACACCAGCTCAAAGTAATGAATTTTTGTTTCCCTTATATTCCATATCCTGAAGTTTCTCTTTCTGTACAGTTGTACACACACTGAACTGTTAGGTAATGTGCATCACTACTTTAATGAAATCATCAAATACTATAGAAATTTTAAACTAAACTTATTGGATGATAAGCCCAAGCTGTCAAATACACTGGTATAATATGATGGTAGCACACATTTTTAAAATTCAATCATACAGAAACTCCTAAATGAAAAGCATCAAAGTCTGGATGGCAGGGCTTTTTAAAACAAACTATAAAGGTCGTCTCTGTTTTCCTTCTGAAAGGCAGGTAGCTACCTCCTTTAATTTCCATGGGGTGTTCATCCAGAAGATAAATGAAAGTATGCCATTCTGAGATATAAAGGCAAGACATTTTTCACAGAATTTCTCACTTCAGACAGAGAGGTGTTCTGACTGAGAAGAATGACATTTTGATATGCTTGTAGATTGTACCTGCATGGTCTTTTGTCACATCTAAAATTCTTTTGAGGTCCTGAGGGCAAATTCCTTTTCTGTCTTACAAGGAAATGAACTGCACATTTTTCACTGAATGTTCAATAAGGAGAACTGTAATAGGATTCCCAGACTTGTGCAGGTCTGGAGCACAAATGACTGGGTTTACATCAGAATGGTATCAAAAGCGTCTTCTGAAAAATCCCCCAAATGGGTTCTCTGTGTCGCTATTGCTCTCATGCTACACTGCAATGCCTTTTTGTCATAGTGTGCCACAGTACATTATAGAAGAGACAGGTCAGGAATATTACCCATAAAAGAGAAGAATAGGAAAATACAGAATTTGAACTACGTTTTGCCAGAAGCACTCTAGAAGCTCATGCAAAGACAAAATAATATCAAACTGAAACAAAGCATCTTTGTTTCAGCAAACTTCCAGATTAGCAAGTATGACTTTTATGAGTGTCAAAAAGCCCCAAAGTCCAATACTGCTGCTGCTCCATCTTTTCTACCCTGTCAAGTGTAATGCTTAGACTTCCAGAACTGACTTTCAGAGAAACAAGTTTTCTTTGCATCCAGAAGTCTTTATCACTTTTCTATATGATCTCTAGAGACCTGGATACTGTTTCAATACTTTATAAATAACAATCTGCTTTGCTTGCATTAAATTTATTAGCAATGCATGTGAAAATTTATATGTTAGTAAGATACAGATCTCAGGTTCTTAGCAACCTGCTTTTCTCCACCCCTCCTCTATAAAGGTTAAGTTTCTCTGTTGTGCTTCTTTATATTTCTTGTGGATTGGTGGGAAGGAAGGGGACTTTTAGCCACTAATTCTTGTAGCAGTATGTGAAGTCATTGCCATTGGTTTTAGTTCAAAAATGAAAAAGTGCTTACAAATACATCCTTTTGTTTCCTTTAGCACATTTATGTACAATAGATTTTAGATTTGTTTTCATGTTGTAATGCTTTGCATAAACAGTATTTATGCCATGCCTTTGCTCTTTTTTAAAGGGTGTGGCTGGTGCAAGTAACCCACTGCTGATCTTGTAACTGTACAGAGTGGACAAGGTTTTTAACACCAAATGCTGGAAGCCGTGATGGACACAATTGCCCATCTCATTGATATCCAAAATGGAAGACCCCAGAACATCAGGAAATGGCCTGAAATTTTGTACATTAATTTTTAAATAGGATTCGGTGGCAGTCAAAGAAAACCTGCCCAGCAGGAAGTAAAAATTGTGCAGTTGACTACTTGGGAAAAAGGGGAATGTTTAGAACAGAGGGCCGTTGGAACTGTGCCAATTAGAAGGCTGCGTTTTGCATTATTTTGTGTGCCTTAGTATGAGTATGGAGGGTGCTGAATACAGGCTTGTATATAAAGAATGCAAATACAGGCTTTTGCTAGATAAAAACTGATTTAGGTTGGACCAGCACCCTGAAAAAAACTTGTCCATGGATGAAGACTGTAAATTTTGCTTCTCTAATTTAAGTAGGCAGTAGTAAGTGATCTTGGTTCTGCATTTGTGTAGTATTATAGCCATAGTAAAGATTAAAGACTATTACTTCAATGTGCTATGATGTTAATGAGAATAAAGACCAGTGTGGTTTTACAAACTGGGTTTTCAAACTGCTTTAGTTAGCAGCCTGCTCTGATCAGGCGCACATAGAAGGTGACAGTCAGAGCTGTTGCTTGTCTCTCAAAAGCCATGCTTGATGAAGACAAAACTCGATACCCACTTTATGCTTTTGTTGCTTCACTTTAAGCACATTCAGAACAAAATGAAAGCAAACAAACTACTTCCAAAACACAAATCAGATAAGGCTGGGATTGAATGCACCCTGCAATTGAGTTTATATGTGTGGGATTATCCTTCTATCCCACCATTTTCTGTCATGTATTAAGCATCTATATTGTTAAGACAACCAAGACAAATACAAAGAAATATACTGGTATATTCCTTCACAGAAGATCCAGACAATTATCTTCCTTACTGAAAAGCTCTTAAATCTTTTTTTGTTCAAATTGTTTTGGCCTACAGTGCAGTTCTGTAGTTTTTTTACCATCTATTTGTTTTTATTATTAGGCCATGCTGGGAGAGACCTAGGAATCCATTTTTTCTTAAATGATCTCTGCAAAGGGCTCTCATGCAGAACTAAAGTGAACCTTATACTTACTATTGCTTGATGAGGTTCGTAGGGTGGTCTATTATGCAATTAGTAAATCACTGTTTATTTCTGGTTCTTTGTTATTTCTTCAGGCAAATTATTCTTTTTTTTTTTTTTTTTTTTAAACTAATGGAGTCTTCTGATTTAATTAGTAGAGTGCTAATACCACTGTCTTGCCAGAACAGTCATGCAGAAGTGTTCAGGAGATGATTTAATTAAATGTAGAGTGCTATATATAAAGAATACTTTTCTATTGCCACTGGTTGTTAAGCAAGTATATGAGACAAAGAGACAAATACAGTGCACTAGGCCACTTTCTGTCTGGACTGACACTGTATGCAAATACTTTCAAAATATATGACTACTCTCTTGACTCCAAAATATACATGCTTCTAGTGGAAGGGAAGCCTATGTAACTGATCAACATGTTTTTAAAGAATTTACATGAATTACTAAAATCCACTAGGATTTTTCTGGAGGTAAAGCATTGTTACTTTTACCTTGATGTAACTAGGCAATTTCAACATTATATCCAACACAATTTCTGCATCAAATGTTGAACTGGCCTACCTATATTGTGCCAAAAGCTACAGCCTTATCTCCACAAGCTTTTTACAGAAGGTAGCTCATGTAGCAGCCTTGTTGGCATAAGAAGTGCCTCTTTGGGAGGAAAAGCAAAGTTTCAGACTGTGGTAAGTTTATTGGAGAAAAAAGTATATAATGTAAATTAGTGTCAGGATTTCTGATTTCAAGTTTTGGATGTGTACTTGTGTCTCACACACCCTCTTTTATGCTAGAGTTTGCTTAAGAAATTCTATTTGTTTTCAGATGTGGAATTGTATCCCATGACTTGTTAAATATAAAGAGCTATGATGCTGTAACGAGGAAATTCTGAAGAGTCTGGTTTGGCTGTAAGGGTGTTGCCAAGCCATTTCTGGGTTCCTTGAAGATAGAGGCATGCCGTTGTAAAACACTCATATTACACATACTTGTAGCACTGTTGACATCTGATTTAAAGCAACACTTCTGTTCAAGTTTGGAGGGGCTGTGTAGCACACAGCTTTCCGCAGCCGTCAGCCCTTCATCATTTGACACAGAGGGTATTGCAAATGCAACTTAATCGCTGCAATAAATATGCACCTGTCTACTAGTGGGTACTTGAAGCACTGGACTATGAATATTTTAATGCTTCAGAGTTACTCCAGGGAGCTACTACTTAGAAAATTTTGCATAGCTGTAAATTACACAAAAGCCAAGCCTGAGTTATCAGATTATATAGTTTCCTCTAATGCATGTGTGTCACTATGATGTCTGTGGCATACGATATAGATATCCATGCCTTAGTAAGATGATTCTTTTATGATTCTTTTGAAAATACTGGTCAGAGAAATTTTTTGCTTTGTTGAAGAGAGGGAAACTGTGGGAAGGCACTGACAATCTGTTGATCTGAATGATATATCCTGCATCTTTACTGCACCTTTGGCTGAGTTAAAACAGAGTCTTACAACTGTATTCTATAGCCAGTGAGACAAGTTAGCCCAGTTTGCAGTGCCACTTCACCTGTGTATGAGATTTTTATTTGACAGTGAAAAGACAAAAAGGCAGGATCTCTAACAGTATCAACTGAATGAAAAAATTATTCCCATAACCTCTTATTGGACAACAGATTAGAATTACTATCTTTTGCTAACCAGCACCACAGCTGAGCAAACAGTGAACCAAATGAATGGTAGGAAATCCTTATCAAGCAACAGCTTTAATCACTGTTTGGTTCTGCCAGTGCAAGGAAGGAAGGTGGTGGAAAAGAACAGTTGGCCACCTATAGCTGCCACAAATTTTGAAATAAATTTAATCTCTGTGCAGATGTAATGATGCCTGCACTATTAAACCCACTTCTCTGGGACTGCACATAGGATATATGTTGATTTATGTAAATGTGAGAACTTACCTATGGCAGGGGAAAGCACCACTTTGCAATCAAAAGCCAGAAGGGAACAAGTCTGCAGAACAGGATTGTGAAGCACTTGTGACCTTTACAGGTTCTTACTTTTGAACAGCCCACTTGATCTTTTTTTATAACCAAAACCAAAAAAATCAAGCAATTGAGTTAACCACAGTTAATTAGTAACTGGAAGTATAGCTAAAAATATTTTTATATGTATCACTAATCATAAGGGTATTCTGAGTTTTCAAAGTTAACTTTGTGGGTGCAGGTGATTATTCCAAATTGTAGCAAGTCAGAGTTAAATCTCATTTAAGTGAGTTAATATACATAGTACGTGTGTGTGGGGAACTGCTTCCTGGAGGTAGCAAGGTTGCTTTGCTGGATGATCCTACATCCCAGTCAGGTTCTTACAGTGTTGCTAGAATATCTGACCTTCACTCTTTCTCTCTAAGTCTGGCTCCAGAATTGCTTTTTCTGTGAAACTTCTCCTTGGCAGATACTCAGGAGCATTAACAGAATCTCTGGAACAAATTAACAGCAACAAAATCACAGAAGCCAGCCTGAACCGATCAAGTGGTATAACAGCACATGTAAAAAACCTGTGAGATTTTAGGAAAGAGCTTGGTCCAGTTGCCTTTGAAATCATGAAGGCTCTTCTGTTGATTCACTGGGAGGTGGTTTGCCACCAGGAAGAGATCATTAGCAATTATTTTTTTTAAAAGTTGCCCAATCATTGAATCATGGACACTAGGACTCTTCTCCCCTTTTATCTCCCCGTTTTTTCCTGATGGCCTAACCTGTAGGCCAGGTTAGGCCAAATTAGTTCTCTAAGTCCTATTGTATAATTATTATATACTGGATTTTTTCTGTTGTTCTTTTTTAGCTTAGAGGATCATAACTTTGAGGATTATTTACTTAAAAGTTCTTGATTTCTATTCCCATCAAACAAGGATTCAACAGATTTTGACCATGATTTTGTATCACAGTTAAAAGGTATGGGAGCTTGCATAGGGATTTTTAATAGTGTTATACTAAATACTACTTGGATTGAAACCTTCTATTGCAAGCAAAAATATGTCTATTCAACTTATAAATATCTTTTGGTGTGTAGTTTAAGTACAACACTGCCACAACTTTTCCATTGTTGACTAAAGTGCGAGGTTAGCATTTTTGCTGTTTGAGACAATCATAACTTTTCCCTTTTTGTCAACATGACAAATAACCAACATCTTCTTTACTCCAGCGAAGTGCTTATGCATTTACGTCATCAAGAATGCAAGTTCCATCAAATTAAACTATTTACATTCTTAAAGTGCTACACATGCTGAAGTGCTTTAGCTGATTGTGCAGTGGTAATTACTTTTGACCTCCACTAACTTCAAGGAAGAAGGAAAATCTCTATCCCCCATCCATTCCAGAAAATATCCAATAAACTACCAGCACTCTTCCTTTTGAACCTCTTTCTGTTTGCTGCTATTCCTCTGTTAAAACAAGTTCTTCAGTCTCAAAGAAAGCAGGAATAAATCAGATCAAAGCCCTCCTTGTCTTGTGACATTAGACTTAAACTCTGCCACTGTCACAAATTATTACATGTCCTCATCTGCAGCAGTGCTTATTATATGCAAAAGATTGCATTCAAACTTTCAGGAATAGTCACTATTACAGCAATCTGCAATAAAATTGTGAAGGAAATGGGTACAATGGTAGTTTCTGTACCCTTCTGCTCAATTCACTGTAACACACCCTGAAAAAGACAGTCTTAAATTCAGAGACAGTAGTGCCTTTATGGAAAGTTTGGGGAAATTGTTCTATACTTACATGCTTAAGGGGTTTGTTAAATAAGTTTAATAATGCTTTGTTTTCCTACTAATCCAAGACCATTATAAGATGGTTCTTTGCCACAGTAGAACATTGCAATCCTCCCACTACTCTATATCATACTGTATAATAAGACCTGTCACATCAAAACAAAGCCAAATGACATGACAGTTTTTAATTAGCCGTATTCATGGTAAAGTCTGGGTGTCACAGACAGGCTACCTCAGACGTGACTTCAGCACAGTAGTTTAGTTTGCATTTATCATTCTGAGGAGGGACTAGACTTAAATTCTTTGAGCCTTAATAAATTTTAAAATGTCATGTAGATGGGAAAGGGTTACAAAGACAGTTGATATATAAACCTTCTGCTCCTAAAAATTTAATTGCTGTAAAAGAATTAGGTGAGGCTAGAAGAACTTGTTTGGCTGCAAACTATCATCAACACTGCCTGACTTGTTACTTTCCATGCTGGACCCAGACAAGCAGAGGTAGATCAAATCTTTCATTAGAACAGGAATGTACACAATTATGCAACAACCTTTGTCAATGACCTGACCTTTTCAGGTTATTTTCTCTCTTCAGCTGAAAAGGCACTAGATATTTTCAACCTATACATTAATTTAGTTCTGCCATTCTATACTCAAAGAGGGTCTTCATGTCCTTTACCCTTTGGCTAATTAATGTGGTGTCCTAGCAACAGCCCGGGAGTATGAGGCAGTTTGAAAAAGGGAAACAAAAAAACCCCAACTCTGAGGCTGGTCACAGTTTATCATGAACAGAAGAGATGAATTTATAGTCATTTCCTTTCCTTCTTACTGCTACAAAAATATATATAAACAAAGCGTGAACTGTAGCAATAATTATAGATTAAATGATATGTAAATTGCTTCTGTTCCCCCACCCCCGACTCTTATCATTCACTGAATTATTCGTTAACACTTTGTTCAGCAAAGCAGTTCAATGGTTCTTTGTTGTCTAAGCAAAACAGATTCAGCCCCAGTGCCAAACAAGTTGTAGGTACCTCATGCAGACTTGTCTTTCTATCTTAAAAAATGGAGTTTTTGATGTGACAGCCCCTCTAACAGGGTTTCAGTTAACTTGTGCTAGATTCATATCCCTCAAGTAGTACAACGAATGCTACTCAAACAATTACGAGGCTACTGATGAAGGGCTATGTGTTTCTCAGGAAGAAACACTAACCCCCTTACCAGCATAAGAGGATTTAAAAGTAAAACTTGCTCATGGTGCCACAGTCATGACCTGGGACAACTGACTTACATGTTAGATGCTTTAAAATAACATCCAAAAGATTTTGCTAAGGTGGGAAAAGAGTATTCTTTGCTCTCTGTAGGCTCTAACTCTGTTTAAATTATAGAAGGAAAGAAGAGCTAAGTTGAGTGTTAACACTATGGAGGCCTTGATTCTCATTCACTACCTTTTGGTGCATATATAATTCCATAAAAAATTCAGTAGGAATTTTCCTATTTGTAAAGAGTTGTAGAAGTGGCCCAAATGTGTTATCATTGCAGCAGAGTAGACAAATTGTCAGAAACGGAAGAAAAATTAACTGTTCTAGTATTTGCAAAGGTGCATTGGGTATTACCATATTAGATATTATCTGATTTTGTACAAATCCTGCTATGAGTTACATTTCCACCCACTATTAGTCTTTATTCCTACAACTTCTGTTTACATTGTCATTTAATCAACTATTAGCTTTATTGCTGCTTAATGACTATTTTGCTAGTGCTTAATGGTTGCCCAAACAAATTGTGGTTTCTCCAAAAGTGTGTAGTTTCTCCACTGTGAAACCTCTAAATCTGATGCCAAGTTCAGTATGCTGCATGGTTCAGCCTTTGGTTTGCCTCCTTATTCTCTCTCCCTCCTTACTCCTGTGAACAAGACAACTGTCCTAAGATTGCATTAAATTAAACTGATATCTTTCTGCAAGGACTTCCTGTGGAAACAGCTTTTTGTATTATATCAGTAAAGTGGGAAAATGAGATAAATTTCTTGAGAAAACACATACTTGTAAGTGCCACTGGCCAAAGAGGCCTCTAACCCTAGCAACACAATTATCTTGGTCCATATTTTATTCCAGCCTTAAGCAAGATGCCTGCTGAAGGGCCTTCCAGCATTGTTTAGGGAAGACTCTCAGTCTGAGTAGGTGATCTGGCAAAGTACTCAAAGGATCATCTAACCTAGGCTCTGCTGAACTGGCAATATGTTCCTGGGAAGGACACTTTGCAGACCAATCCTTTCCAATTCAAGGTAAAGAAGCAATTAGTTCAAGCTGAAGTAGCTCATTTTGCATAATGAGAGAAAGTCAAGCGGATGTCTTTCAGGTGATCAGAACTAAACCAATTGTGTTTCGTACACCTTGCTTCAACCATGTATGCGTGTTGTGCTGGTTTTGGCTGGCATAGAGTTAATTTTCTTCATAGTAGCAGTATGGGGCTATGTTTTAGATTTGTGCTAAAACCAGTGCTTAGTTGGCGGCTGGGGTTAAAACATGATGCATGCTTAAGCATGCTCTCATTCATTTCAGGAGGTTACAAATCTGTCTAAAATCATACATGCACTAATCAAGCAAGCAATTCAGATTAATAAACTGCCAATTTCAAGACTTAGCCATATGTAAGAAGTTAAAGGAACACACATATTTCTATAACTAGTCCTCTTTTGACAGGCTTATGCAGAGCTGAACACATTGACAGATTTCTGGATTATTTGTCTTCCACGCAAAAGTGAAGACGGCTGTCATAGTGCCCCCAAAGCATGTATCATAGCTGCTGTGTTTTTACCTCATGGAATATCACGTGCTGTTTGGTTCTCATGCCGTAGGGGTGTTTTTGCTTTAGAAATACCATACTTTCCTTGTTTTTACTGAAGAGCTGGAAAAGTAGTAATATTATAATGGGCTGAAACTGGAGCTGCATATTTGCTGAGGATTCTCTCACAGAGTTTTCCCCAGTACAGAGGGTCTGTCCCAAGGCTAAGTATTGAGTTTCCCATGTGGGTGTGATGACTGAAAGAGGTCTCAAAGCACTGAACATGACTTGTCTAAACTAGATCTTTCCAGCTAACTGTGCATTCAGCTAGTTCCTACTCCACTTAATAGCTGCTTGTCCTTGTGATGCTGCTATTCTGTTTCTTATCCTAAGGTAATAGCCTACTTTTTAGGTAGCTCTGAAGGGTCCAAACTGAGTCTTCAATTCCATTTACTATTTCTACTGAAGTGAGGCCTGGCAGCTCCTGTCATGCTTCAAATCTCAATAGTGCTGTACAGAAAGAGATTTCTAAACAGATAGCTCTCTTGCTGTAATTACTGTAGTGAATTGCAGTACCTCCAACAAGTTTCTGATTTCACATACAAGAAATTGAAGTCATGACATCATACCACTGTTGCGGAAGAGAAAATGAACAGATACTCACTCTCAGAAAGGGGGGATGGGAAGAATCTTTCAGAGTCTTTGTGTATCATAAAAACTTCAACTGTGTCATATGTATACCATTTTGTTTTGCATGGCTGATGTTTAAGCTAAAGTGTGTGTGCCTGTGAGAGAGAAAAAATTGTCTTGTTTTAGTGAGATGAGCTTTTGCAGGGTGCACATAAAATTGTTGCTATTTGCATATTTAATGTGTTGGGCAGTCAGTGGCCAAGCCAGTGTTCCCATATATTTGTTTTCTTTATTGTTTTGTACAGTGTTGTGCCAACAGTGATTTTGGAGGCTGACTGAGTCAGCAGGTGCCACAAATACAAAATAATGGTGGAGAAGAGAAGAAAGGGCTCAAGAGTTGCCAGGCATGATGCTATCTTTTTACACTCCTTGGGACAGATTAAAAAGACATGATACCTTTCTTTCCCCTGCTTATCAGAAGGCCTTTGCTTTTGCTAGATATACCTTCAGAAAAGACTTTTTTCTTAAGTAGAACATTGACTTTGGAAAGAAGGAAATGGGAGTATCTGTAAAAAATGTTTGCAATTTGGAGATATATTTGTTTTCTATTGTGCTGAATTCTTAGCTAATAAATAATTATGAACATACAGCATACTCAAACATACTCTTGAATCAAATTATGTAAATAAATATACAGCACTGCTCTTTGTTATTACTTACTTTTTCTTACCATACTTAGATTAGAATCTAAGCAAACTTATCAGATAACTTATGAGAACAAGACAAATAGAAAGCAGAATACATGGTTTAGGTTTTATGTTTTGTTTTTACCTGAAAACTCTAATAGCATTACTGTTGATCTAAAATGATACTAAAATGTTTTTACCTTTGTCATTTTAGATTAACAGCAGGCATTTTGAATTCAAGTTTATTTGAATCATTTCTTAATTACTCTAAAGCACTTAAAAATTAACAATGAAAAATGGAATTTGAATGGACTAAAAAATTCCCATATATTTCCCATATGTTCTCCTTAAGATGTTTAGTTACAATGTAAAACTCTGCTGACATTTCTAGCATGTACTGCAATTCTCAGTGAAGAGGAAAACATTTAATGAAGACATTTAATTGTTTTTAATGTGACAATTTTAACACACATGACTTTTCTGTTTATGTTATACCTGACACATTTATGTACAGCTGTTATATACAGCTAACTCACCTAAACAATCCACTAGTTAATGCCCTATGTTAGTTAGATATTAATTGAAATAGTCATTCACAGTCATCTTTAGAATGTTAATAGCAACAGCTGTTCTTTTTTCACCTTTTTTCACAAAAATTCTGTAAGGTCAATATACAAATCTGGGGCTCTGGAATTCTTCATATTCTACCATCATTTTTCTAGTGCATCAGTAAACAATCTTGCTGTCACAGAAGTTACATTGAGTGAGGTAAAAGAGTAAACAAGACATAGCTGGGAAATCTCTTGAATATGACAGGGACAAGTCCTACTAAAATAATTGTGAACCATTCTATAGGATTTGCTTATCATAGCAAACTTCTTTGAGTGTAAAAAATACAAAAGAAGCCCAGAAAATATCTTCCCAGGTAGAAAGACAAAAATGACCTCACAGTAATTTTGTAGTTTGGAGAAAGAAGGAGCTCTCAGGTCTCTTGTATGCACACCCTCTACAAGTAGGTTCTTACTAACTCTGATCTAATTTGATTTTGATTTACTGCAGAACCTTCAATAAGGATGTGATACACCCAGTTTCCAGTAAATTGCTTCTTTATTTGGGTGACAGCTTATATTTGGGTGAAACCTTATACAGCTGAAGAGCATCAACATTTTAAGTTAGACTTTAAGACATTTATTCCCATCATTTTTAACCAATCTAACTTTAAAGTTTGTAGTACTCTAGACTCACTTTTAACAAATGAGGTGAAGCTTCCTTATTAGTTGTTGGTCATCAGGCTAAGAATCTAGGGATTGGGTTTTGGCCTCATTTTCTTGATTTCCATTCTTAAAAGGTCCTGGCCCATTGAGAATACTCCATAAAAACACTTAATTTGACAGAATCTGGCTTTGAATATTTAAGTATGTGGTAGTTAGCTTTGAGGGTTTGGTCCACAAAGCAGGTAAGAGAAGTAATACTGTTCTTAGGTGAGGCCTAATTTTTTCATCATGGTCCATACGATATGACAGGTCTTGATAGCCAAGTGGAAAAAAACTTTATTTAAAAAAAAGAAGAAAATATAAAAAAAACCCCTGTGTGTTTCTGTGAATGAAATTTAAGCTCATATGGGAAAGGATTCTACTGTACTTGTGCTGTTTTCTTTGGCTACTATTGCAGAAAATATTCCAGTGGTAAAATCAAAGGTTAAATCCAACTGGCAGGAAGTTATAAAGGTGAATTGCGTAAGATGTTGCTGAATAACAGGAGTTTACAACTCCAGCTATTGCTTCTGTTCAGAATGCTTTGATGTGTTGTACAATAGTATTATGTAAAAGATGAATTTTAGAGTTTTTCAGATTGAGATGGTACACTTTTGCAGGAGTAAGTTTCATTTAAAAGTATAAATGAAGGCATTTAATCAGTCTGAACAATAGGGTATTGTATGTTGCTTTCTCTGGACTAGCATTTCTTTTGAGTTCCTCATGTTAAAGCAGTTTGGGAAACAACTGAAGAAACTTGTATATGGCTAGTACACATTGTTGCAACGGTAGAATAAAATAGCTAAGCAAGTTTATTGATGCTACTACATCTCTGTAATGTCCATAGTGAATACGTAGCAGTGCTGCTACTTTGTAGTCTTCTGTCCAAGTCAGTCCAGAGTTTAGTGAACATTAATTTAACCACTGAATTGTTGAAATACAAAAAAATGCTATGAATATATTCTGAATCTCTGCTTCTGTTGTACCATGTGAGTACAAATAGGAGGTTTTTCTTCCAACATGGGCAACCCGTATGCAGAGTACCTACTGAGCTAAGACACTTGATATCTTAATAAGGATACATGATAAATATTTCAAACTAACTGCACTCAGTTAAATCTCTTTTTTTCTGACGAGACATGTCACATTCAGAATTGTGACCCAATATATAGGAAGGGGAAAGGAAGAGGGACAATCAGATCACATGACTCTGGAAAGGGCTCAGGTGCCAAACTGTAGCATAGCACTGCCATTTCAGGAATGGACCCTCACTGTATAGCTCACCTTTAACTACAATATAGTTTAGCGTTGTTTTGTGACCTGGCTGCTCCATATAACTCCACCCAGCACTGGTTAGTGGATCACTGATCAGGCCACACTGCATGTAGCTCTGTTGAAAGGAGACCATCACTTATTTCTGGAGATGACTGAGCTAGCTGATGAGCTGTGTTAAGCTGAAAAGCCATCTCTGTGAGTCTCACTATCAGTGTGTGAGATATATTAAGCTTGCATGACAAAGTAATTCTGAAAATAAATTACATCCAGAAGTCACACTGTTAAGAGGAATACCCTTCTATGCTATTAAATGCAAAATAATTTGTATTTCCTAATAAACCTTATGAGATGTATGACAGTTATTTAACAGCTGAGAGGAGTAAGGGAAGGTTTTCCACTGAAACTGGTAGAAGGAATTCTAATAAGCAAATTCAGCTAATTTACTAGTCATCTGTAAAAATAAATACATAAACAAACAATCATTTTGTACCAGTCATTATGAATAGCAAGGATGTAATTTTAACTCTCTAATAGTTTTTAGCATTTGGTTTAATTCTGACTATCATAGGCAACTTGTATTGTTGTTTACAAGTTGCCTGTGTATTGTATTTACCTTGTTTAGAAGTTCCTCTGTTGTATTTAACATCTTTTTAACACTAAGATTTTGCAGATCTTCCAGCAAAAGAGTGAGAGAAACTTCTTAGCATGAGAGATCACACTGAGGTAGTATTGAGATAATTAGATGTTACCATGCAGATATTACATTTTCTCTGATATTTTTCTTAAAAATTCTAGGCCCATTGGGTTTTCTACTTTGTCCAGAGACTAATATGGAAAATTAAAAAAAGAATTAAAAAAATTACAGAAGTAATTGTAAATAAAAGCTGTGAAGACATGGTTGTCTCACAAATGTTAGTTCAAGTACATCATAACTTTAAATATCTTTGATGCATTCCTTTATATAAATTTCACATGGGCTGAATGAAACTGAGATTCTTGTCAGTTCCAGTGATGATATTAGCATAGCTACATTGACAGGAATTTCAATTTAATTCAGCAAGCTCATATTCCAGAGAGGACCTTCCATTTAGAAATTATATACTGGACACAATTTCATTTAGAATACCATATTTGTCTCCTGATAGGATTATTTCCTATTCATTTCTTTTAAAAAAAATAAAAAACAACAGTTGTGAATTGTTGTACACAATTTAAACACATATATTACTGTATCAAATCATGACTGACTGGAGACTGAGTACTGGAAGAAGGCCCATAACACCGGGCATTTTGTAATTAAAGAAACATACAATGAAATAATTCTCAAGACTCAGTCATTGTCCATTTTTTTTCCAGCTTACATGTTCTATATGTGCAATTCATTAAGCTAAATATGGTCAGCTTTGTTCAGAACTGGCTTTGTCAACAATCACTAACTGGAAGAGTTGGTTAATAACTATTTACCATAAATAACTTGGCTTATGTAGCAAAGTGTGGCATATGAAAATATAATTTAGCTAGTCAAAGAAAATTGATATTTATCATACTATGTTTGGTATACAAATCATATCTAAAACATTTGATTGTGTATTATAATTATAAGGTTTTGTTCTTTATTGTGTTTTATTCCATTATTCACCAACAACTGCCTTTTAGTTTTATGTAAAATAATAGACCACTTTTTAAAGGTGAAGCTGTGAAACTACACATTTTTTCAATTCAGCTCTCCAGGCAGTGTCAGGAAGAATAGCTTTCAAGCTGTTCATTAAATATTGTCAGCTTATTGCTAAATATAATTTGGACCACAGAAACACAGATAATTAGTTTTAGGCAGCACCTAGCAACATAATATTTAGAACTACTGACTAAATTCATCCTATGTTTAGAGGAAGAGTAACAAAAAAAATAAACTATAAATGAATTTTAACTGTGCAGTATTTGTGCTACTTTCTACTTCATCCTTTTGATGAGCACAAGAGTTTATTTTACTTACTATAAAAGCAGGTCTGATAGCAATCATCAAATTATTTCATCAAATAGCGATTCTGCATAGCTGTGTCCCTGTTTTTTACTACTTTATGTACCGTTAACCACAAAGAAGTTTTAATCATGTTTTTGCATTTCAGAACATCCATCAGCTGGACATTCTGCAATTGAATCTCCTTGAACCTGTAGAATACCACCAACTTTGGGGTGGGGGGCTATTTTCTAGGTTGCTCCAATGCATTACAAGATCTAAACAGAATTACTTTTTCTGCAATCCTTTTCAGATCAGGAAATCTCATTCGTACTTATGTACTAACCCTACTTCTTTGCAGCTAGGCTGTTACAGAGCAGCTTTCTAACAAAGGCTTCCAAACTTGACAGCATCAAGAGCATTCTTGTAGGCGCCCCACTGTTTTGGGGAATGAAATAGCAACTCTTTTCCCTAAAAAATAACATCCACCCCATTCATAGGATGATTTGGGGAAAATGTGACAGAATTTGCTTCTTCAGGCACCTATTTCTGTAAGATATTCTACCAAAAAAGTGCACAGGATTTGAGCTTGTTTTGATGACTGGTATTAGAAAAAGATTATTCCAAATGATTCTGAATTTCAAAGGCTATAATTTAAACTGGATGATGGTAGCTGCACAGAGACCTGAAAGAAAGCAGAAAAACATAATTCACATAGAGGTATTGGCTTGTATTGAATTATTGCTTGTGTCTTGCTTGCCTGCTATCAGTGAGTCTGTTTGCAGTGAAGAAAGATAAGGAACAGCCAACCATCCAGGTCTGGGGCCTGAATCATCCCAAGTATAATACAAAACAATTCAAGACAGAGGACCAGCCAGAGGACTCAGGAGCAGGGGAGGAAAAGGCTGTGTAAATACAGGCCTGGGATAAAAGCCCCCACATAAAATTTTAGAGGAAAATTAATCATTATACAAAGTCTACACAGGACTGAAGGAAATAGAAACAAAATTAAAAACAGCATTGAAGGAATCTGAAGAAGGGGGACCAGGAATTTGAATTTAATGAGCAAAATGAGATATGCCCAGTCCTTGACTGGAATCCAGCATTCCTCTCCAGGTGTAATATTTTCTGACACTATTGCCTGAGGCTGTCTTACGTGTGATTTATAAAACAGCTAAGAATTCTATCATACCACCATAGTAAATTCAAATTTAACTGACAGCTAAGAATCACCTGCTTGTTGTGTTTCTGCCCTTTATTTAAACTTTCCCAGTTTAAATATTTTTTTTTACATATTATTTTTATATACTGTATCTAGTCCTGTTGATTGCTGATACAGTTTTCCACAGTGGAATTCCCCTTTAATTCAAACGAAGAATATAGGATTTCCCATTTTCCACCTACGGATTTCCTGATTATCTGGTGATTCCAGATGTACAAGTAAAAGCAGAAATTGGGAGTGTTTTATTTTGGGCACAAAGCCAGCATGCTTTTCCAAATTTAGACTGTAACTTTTTGGCCTCTGTTCTGTTACGATTATAGCTGGGGCACTAGTGGTAAGAGTCATCTGTGTTGCCTATGTGCATCATAACAGTGAGACTTAGATTCAGTGAGAGAATTCATGATGGTTTTGCAGAACTTGCTTCTGATTTGTCATAACTGATGATGCCTTGAAAATTGTTCTTCACTCGTGAATAATAGTTTGGGTGAGTTGTTGTGAATTGACGGTTCATTTGGGCAAATATGAAGAAGAGCACACTAGTGAAGAGATTATATACATGTCCCTGTAAAAAACATAGAGCTGTATGCATCTGTATGAAATCTTGTAATTAAAGACTATCTCAGTACATTTCCAAGCAATAGGAAACATAACTTCTACATTTGCTGACCTATAGTGTTGAAATGGAATCTTTCTGCTGTAGTGTTAATGTTATAGACTTTTTCCTAGGAAAACTTGTGCTGCTGAGAGCATTAAGGCCACCAAGTTTTTGTTGAATACATTTGTTGTTGATGCTCACTACTAGACAATGTTATATATATGCCAAAAGTAATTTTAGAAAGATTTGTATTGTTAGAATGCAGCATTTTGATATAAAAAATAAATTTTACATCTCAGAAGCCTGTTTTGCATCATTCAGAGCAACCAGTTTGTCTTCATATGTAACAAATGTACATCTTTGACAAAAGGTGACATGTCACTGAAAATTGCCCGAGTCGTTCTTCCTAAAAATTTTGTTAATGATTCTCAGAAGGAACAAAGGTCTATGGAATAAAAATTAATAGTGTTACTCTCATGAATATAGAAGGATGAATGTGAGTTACAATGAAAAGATTTAAGAATACCATTGCTCTTATTATAAGACATTGCATCTGGCAGGCCTTGAAAGCATACGGATTTTGTCCAAGGCTTTCTTCATCTCTGAAGATAAGTGTTGTATCTCACCTGATGCCCTACAAACACGGATGTGTGTGCTTTTCTGTCTTGTCACTTTAGTATTCATTTCATGTCTTTCTTACTTTTTAAAGAAACTGCAATGTGCAAGAAAAGTGAGAATATAGTTCCACTGGCACAACTCAAGCAGGAAACTGACCTCACTATTCTGTAGCTAAAGCTAAAGACTCTATGATGGAAAGCAAACCCCTAGAGGTCAGTATAACCATAGTAACGTTAGCACAAAGAAATCTAAGTGAAGTTAAGAATAAAATTATCCAAGTATAGAAAGGAGCTTACACTTAGATTATGATCGATCCTTAGGTGACCCCTCTAAAGCCATGTTAATGTCACTAATAATTCTTGGTAGTACAAGCCATCATTGTACATCAGCACACAATGTTAAAACGTTACCAAAGTAGAACTGGAGCTCTGAGAGTTGGTCATCTTTGTAGCCGAGAGACAGGAATGGGATGAATTGATCAACTTGGAGGTGGAGTGCCCCCAAGGATAGGTTAGCTGGTGCAGTGAGCGATGAGGAGCATGCCAGCCCTTGTAAGGTAAGAAGGATAGTATGGAGGGAGTCAGCAGTTGAGGTGAAAGCAAGCTGGCTGTGGACAAGGAAACTAACCATAAAATAAGCTAAAAAGAAACTGTTCTTGTCACAGTGACTTGGACAAGATGACAAAGTTTGCTAAACATAATGTACCTGCTATCCGTATTAAATGGTTGAAGCCTTCATATTAGTGACAGCTACAGAACAGACACTGTGTGTCTGCGTGTCTATGTATTGCAAACACTTTCTCAAGAGAAGCTTTCTCATACACTAAATGGAAAGAGATCACTTGGAAACTCTTTTATTCTGAAAGAGTAGGGCAGAATGCACTCCTAATATTCATAACAAATGCTATAGCAAGGGTAAAGTAAGCATTAGAAGATCCATCCAGAACAAAAAATATATTTCATAGTATAAACTGAATTGTTCAGAAAATTTCACTTTAATTTATAAACATTCTACACTACATATGGTTGGGAAACAGTTTATGATATGGCTGTGCTCTAATCTTGCACATGTTGATGGAGCCAAAGCCTGCAATACCTACATTCAGTAATTATATTAAAACCCAGATAAATTCACTACCAAACAATTCACCATGACATGAAACAGGAGCAACTTGGCAAATGTCACAGGGGCTGTATCTAATTATGCATCAGATGATTTGGACTTCTGGCTTTTACATGGACCTTTACAAGGTTCCACAACATGGTTGTATTTGTCCCCAAGGGAATGTGCTATAATTTGCCAGTGAAGAGAACAAAACATGTGGCATAAAGGTGCTGGATCTTTTGTTCATGCTTTGCAGACTATGTAAAATTCATGTTGAGCAGATTTTCCAAAATATGTTTAAAACATTTGGTAGGTGTGTCCTTTATCAACAAAGTGTAAAGCTAATCTTTTGTGGTGATGACTAAGTGACAGAATACACAGACGCTTAGGGCTTGATTCAATTGCCTCAGCAAAACTCTCTCATGTCATTTCAGACACTGGAGAGTTTGCATAGGCCTGTCAGATATGATACCCCAAGAAAATAAGGAAAACTTATGCCTTTTTGGATTTGCATATGAATGCCATGTGGGAAATCCTAGGGCATCTCAAATGTCACTAGATGCTTGTGTTTAGGCAACTGAATCAAACTTTCACTGTTCATATATTCCCTTAACACTGATGCTCACTGCAGCATACAAAATAATTCATTTTTATCCCTTTTGTTGGTATGGACACAGTCTTACCTTGTTACAGTAGTTCTTTGTGTTAACTTCATTGAGTTTTCAACACTACTTTTGAAAACAAGGAAAATTCCAAAACATTGTATAAGAGCTTAGATAACAATGGCTTCAAAAGAGAGCATTAATCAAGACCTAGCCACTGGTGCCTGAATAACTTTCAAAAGGAGTCAAACAGTGTTTGTTTTGTTTTTTTTTCTCAGCTCAGACTGTCCAAACTAAACTTAAGCCTGGGGCAAAATAAGCTTAAAAAAAAAAAGTTGACACTGAGTTTAAAAAAAAAAAAAAAAAGAAAGTAAGAAAGAAAAAGAAAGTCTGTAATACAGTCAAAAAGAGTAAGAAGACCCACACCAGATCTCATCCTAGCTTTACAATGGTGTAATGACATTGACTTCTAGAGGATTGTGTTGATGCAATTGAGAGCAGAACTGGTCCAGTGCATGGTACTGGAAAAGCCACTGAATTTACTTCAGAGAGATTTTTAAAATACAGAATTTTAAAATAACCTAATGTCCATTGTTGGAAATACATTCTTCAAAATATATTTGAAAGGAAATTTTGGTATTTAGAAACTTATTGTCCTCTTTCCTATTTTTGTGACTGAAGCAAGTAATCTTCTGTTTATGGCATGATAGTTGTTTCAACAGCAGTTCAACATGATATCACTAAGAGATGATCAACATCTGAACTAGGGAATAAACAGCTAGAAAGGAGGGAATAAAAATTTATTAGACTGAAATATTATTTAGTATGTGTAGAGTTATATTTTTGTAGAACAGATGTTATCAGTGAGACTATAAAAAGGCATGAATGCTTCAATTAATTTCTGATTATCTTTACTTTTTACTATACAAACAGATGTTTGTTCTGAGTACTATATAAACCATTTGATGGAAAATGTTATATATTGTTCTTTCTCACAAAAGAGATATAGGTGCCAGCAGGATTTCTGTATATTTATGTGGCAAAAAATAATGTGCTGTAACAGCACACTGTACGGAATAATTCAACAACAGAATAATTCACCTTTTTTTGCCAACAGAGGCCACTTTCTATATACAGACATTCATGCAAGGAATCAGTGATTATTATTTTAGATCCTCTAGCTCGGTTGCCTGGTAAAATGGAACGAAAGAAAGACATCTATTAAAATTTTAAATTCTTCATTCAGTATTTGAGTTATCAAAGAGTCCAGAAAATCTTTGTAAATGTCTGCCATTAAATTGGTGCTATACATTATTAGGTAATATACTATACAATGCACTCTAAGAATTTATATATAAGAAATAAAAATACATATAGTAGTTTGATAATGTAACACACATATTTAAAAAGAATCTCAAATTTTCCACTGATACTTATAAATCACAGAAAGAGCACTCTCTCTACCAGAAACACAATCCCATTTTTTCTGAGAGCTAGCATTATATTGGTTCTGCGCTCTTTATTTTTCCTGATAACTATTATTGTACATAATAATTGTTATATATATTTAATTATTATTGTCCCATTCTATTAGGAGAGGATTTAGAGTAAAGTATTCTACTACAGTGGCAACAGAACGTGATTCCAATGAACTACAAACTTCAATTTGTGCATAGATCTACCTGGCAAAAGCAGAAGCCAACTCTTGAGATAGCAATGCAAGAAACTGTGCCCCAAGCAGCAGAGTCTGTGTCTCCATTTATTTGGGTCCTGGCTTTTCCCAGGTGATTTGCTTTTTACGTGAAGCCCATCTTCTTAGCAGGTCTCTGCTTATAGCAATTTAGGTATGATCTGATTGCACAGATAGGGAGAAAAAGCAGGCAGACAACTTCTCTGTCACATTTGTTCATGGGTAGCCTACAACCTTACAGCTGAACCCATTTGAATTATCTGCTTTCACAACTAGCTTCAGAATGCACACTTTTTTTTTACACAGTTATGTGAATAGTTTTTTCATATACGTGATCCTTGTAGAAATCCCTTTCTCCTGTGTGCATCTCTCACATGATTTTTTTTATTATTTCACAAGAGGTTTGCCCTCAAGAGAAGTAAATTGACTGAAAACAGATCAACTGAAAACAGATGTATGAAAACTTGGTTTGTTGCTTGCCCCCGTGAAGGTCAGTGACAATCATAGTCCCTGGAAGAGTAGATTCCCAGGCAAGCCATTGGGTGATATTTTTTCTGTGCGCTTCTTTCCCACAGTTTATGGAGCTGATTGAAAGCTCATGGAATCACTGAGAATATTGCAGTTATCTCCTCTGTGTCTTAGGTCAAGTCCTCCAAGTCTCAAAAGAAAACCATTTCTGGCTGGTACAGGTTATTTCATTAGAACTGTTGTGTCTCTTACGAACCGGGAGACTGGTTTTATTGATTCATACAGTATGATCTGGCAAACATGTGACAGTAGCAATGTGCCAGGAGGATTTTCAGAAGCACCTGCTGCTCCTGCCACTTTTCATGAGCTTGTGACCTCAGCTGTGACAAGGATACAGCTGAGTGCCTCCTGCTCTGTTTATCCCTACCATTTCTTCTGCCTTCATCCCAGCTTGTTCTTAATTAGATAATGTAAAAACTATGAAGTCTTCATCATTTAGAATCTGCGTTCATTGTGGTTTTCCTGTAATTTTTGCAGTACTGCTCTAGCATCAGTAGACCATTAGCCATAATGGGCAGGCTGTCATTTTTTTACTATTTGTCTGGTTCTACACTGTGGCAAATCTCACAGGAACAGTGTCAGAGATCCACAGACACTTTTCTCTCCTTCTTCTCAGCACTGATGGTGCTCCTTAGACAGAAACAGGAGAATTTCAGACAATGCTTACTGGGGATTTTTCATGTCACTTTACTGTAGCCACAGATACTGGAGGGAGAAAAAGGGAGAATTTTCTGTTTATCCTCAAATACAGATGTATTTAATGCAAGTGCACGTTCATGTTCTTAGTTTGCACTAACCGCTTTTTCTTCTTTAGAGAGGAAAGACAGAACTCTCCCTTGAGCACAAATGAAGTGATTGGTTTGAATAACATCTATTTAGTAATACAGCTATTGTAGCCAAGATGCTGTAAAAATATGAGGCAGGGCAAAATTTCTAGCTAAGGTAGTAGCTTTTCTTAGACCAGCTAGTTAGTACAGTTAGAAAAAGTAGTCAAACATATAGGCACACAAGCCTTTCTCCAGATTTGAAACTACAGTCTTACTTGAGTTCTTTCCTGTATGCAGTATCCAAAAACTGCCTTTTGGTCACACTGATATAGTCCCTGAATTTTAGAATATTTATATTTCCCCTACCTCTGCTGTTTAATTTCCATTTGATGCCTGGTTCTGAGGGGCTATATAGGCTTCCTCTCTGAAAGACAGACTTTATTATGTTATATAGTCAAAATAACACCCAGAATTGGCATTATATGCACTTGAAGATGCTCAGTCCCATTTTTGTTTGCTGAATTTCTTCTTGGGACTTCTACAGAGTTGAATGGTGCTAGAAATGGCTTCCTCTTGGGTGCAGGGTGCTCTTTTAATAGGCTCAGGGAGAAAATTCTCAGTTCTTCATTTTTTAATATATTATGTAGATATTTATCTGGACAGAAAATTCAGTGTTTTGGAGAAGACAGACTGTTCAGCTCAGAATGGTGGGGTGTTTAGACAGACTAATAATATAGGCGAGCAGAATGGTTCCCTCAGTCCCTGAACTAGACTGCTGGATGGTGCTGTGATTATGCTTTGTCTTATACCTTTTTGAGGCAGAAGTTCTCTGCACTGGCTCAAAATCTCAAAAGTAGTAGTTATGTTGTTACAATGACTGCTATCCACTCAGCTGCAGTTGCACTAGGAGAAAGAATAGGTGAGGGTGCATAACATACAAGATTCTTGAGCTTGCTGTTCCTTACATTCTCTTAGAGTGGAAGAAATGTTATAGCTCTGCTGCTTTTTTTTTTTTTTTTTTTTTTTAAAGGCAACTTAATTGCTTATTCTTGTTTTTCCAATTTTTGTAGAAACTCTCCCAGAGGAAAAGCGTGGGTTGTATCAAACTCCATGTGCCCCAGCTGTGATAAGTGTCTTGCAGACACTTATGGCACAGAACAAGAGTTAGGGACTAAGACCTTAGGGAATATATTTGAAATGCTGCCAATTTAGCCAGTTGCCTCATACTCTTGAATTAAGCTGCAGTCTTGTCAATCAAGGAGTGGGATAGTATGGCAGCGCAGTAAAATGTGATCCAGAAAAGAAGTGTTAGCATGGTAAGAAACTGATGAATCTACATTAGGGTATTTGTTTGCACAGGGCAGCAACTTTTTTTGCTTACTTTATAGTGATGCTTTTACATAGGAACAGAGGGACAAATGTCAGCTTTTGAGTCATCTGATCTAGTCCTCTGAAACAGTAATTCTCAAGCCCTGAAGAAATGTAAAAGCACTGAACTCCAAGGTTTGGATATTGGTTCCCACCAGAGGGTGAGATGAACAGTAGGGAAGAGAGCTGTTATCTTGAGCTGGAAAGACAGTTCTGAATGTTGAAGACAGAAAACACAAGATTCCTCCTTTCAAAAATTTGTTTTCTTTGAAAAAAAACCCCAACAACCCCTCTTCATATTTACAGATGAAGTAATGTTTCAAAAATCCAGGAAGTGTCCAATTGCCTATTACTCGAGGTTCTGTGGAAGTAAAGACAGACTTTAAAATACTCCTTTTCAAGAACTCCAAAATTATTGTGAAAGTCTTTTCTGTCTCTATTTTCTGATGCTGAAAATGAACTAGAATGTAGCTGCTTCACAGAAGTCTGAAGTTGATAATTTGGGTAGGCATTGCAGGAATTTGGAGTCTTAGTTGACACATATTCAAAAATTTGAGAGCTAAGTTAGAAACTTGACAACGATAGAAGCTTGTAAGATTTTCAGGATTTCCTATGTTTAGCTGTAGCAGGAAAGAAATTTTTCCTTGTCTGTTCCCATTTTTTCAAAGAGAATGGGAAACAATGTTACCTTTCTCTTCTTTGAGTTTTAAATTAGCTGTATCCTTTGAACTAGTTCTTGTTCAGGCTGGCTTTGATTTCAAAAGATCTGCTATTCCTTTGCAAATTCAATTCAAATCTAGAAAATATTCTGATCAATGTAGATATATAATCAGAAAAATGTTCATCCTCACTAGGTAGATTATACCAGCACCTGAAGTGAGTTCTCTTTTATCGGAGAAAAAGAAAGGAAAATAATAAATAAATAATAATAATACTAATGCTTGTTTTTATTTGGTCTGTAATAAATCGTAATAAAATAAATTATTGCAAGGTAATGAAGCATTCCATTGGAAAGAAAGAGGAAAGGGAGGAAAAGAGGTAATGTGAGTATAAATTTGGCACAAGAGGAAATTGACAGAAATCCTTAGTTCTGTTTATCATCTAAGCAGGAAATAATGAGTTTTTCTGCTAGGACATTCTAGATCTAGAATTGCCATGTGAAAATCTGAACATTTTCACTGATTTTCATGGAAGAACTGTAGGACTTTGGATGCAACTTAAGTGTCTGGGTATCTTCCCACTCACTTTGGTGAAGAAAGAATAGACAGATGAATGTAGGTCCTTTAAGATAAACTAGGTTGTAACTGAGGTAAGTGAATTGTACCTGTTTACAACAATGTGGTTCTTGGCCTGTGATAACCATACCAGATAATAAGGGGAAAGCTGATAGAATCATGCATATTTACCTTTGGTGTCTGGTAAATACCAAGAACAATTCACAAAGAAGCCCCTATAAGATTGCTAGAGGTAGTCAAGCCAAACAATTTTCTTTATTCCATGAAAAAAATCAAATTTCTTTTATAAAAGAAATAAGGTGATTATGAGAAAAATTATGACCTAAATAGGCTGAAGGAATTGTATATCCAAGTTACAATATCTCAGCACTAAAACAGACAATGAAATAAACATGTGAATTGCATTGGGTTTTTTTTCAGTAAAACAGGCATCTAACTAAAGAAGCCTCAATATAGGCTTCTATTTTCTTAGGGCAATGGCCTAGAAAGAATTACAGCGTGACGGCATAAGCAGTGTGAGTTTTAAACTTTTGTGGATGGTAATTAAACAATATGAACTCAGAAATCTCATATCCCAAGTCCTGGGCTCACTATAGGCTATAGGACCAACTTAAAGGAAGCTGTGAAGTGCAAACACTAAAGGAGAGGTGGTCATATTACCCATATTATAAGTTTTCAATTTATATCTGAAATTCAGTACTTATTTTGAGTTGGCAAAACTATCAGTGATTAGCTGAACTAGTCACCAATTTCTCACCATGGTGAGAAAGAGTTAAATGTGTTCTCCTGTCTGACAAAGACTGATGATGACTCACCCAGTCCAAATATAAGGGGGATATGAGTAAAGAGGTGAGAAGAAGAAACTTGGTATGGTTTAAGCAGGCCTGAGACAAGAGCCCTAGGGGCATTTAGGTCTGGCAAATGTTAATTGGTTTTTGAACAAAGGCAAGCCCCAGGAAAGGACATAGTGTTGACTGTAAGACAGTCACTATGGATGTGACTTATGAAGACATGTACCTATTTCACATTAATTTTAGTTGCATTTAAACAGGTGCTTAAATATTTTCTTTAATAGTGGTAATTTTCTGAAGCAGGGACTTTGGTTCCTACACTTTAGGAACAGATGGGGAAGAAGGTAACAAGTACATTTTTGATGGATAACGTTAGCAGACTTAACATAAAGCAGACTTCCTCCTGACATTGAGTGAAGGGCTTAAATAGCTATTTTATTAATATTTGCTCCAGGAGTCCTGGTTTGCATATTTTTTAAGGTTACCTTGGCCTTGAGAAGCAGTAACATTTGCTGGAGTTATGACCGGGTTGTTGACTGAGCTCAGAAGCCCTGAGGAAACCTGACTTCTGACCAACTTGTCTCTACCCAACAGGCACAATGGCAGTCAATGGAAAAGTTTCTAGAGTAAGAGGGAGTCTGGGTGAGTAGATAGCATGGGGACAGTCTGCTCATATCAAAGAACATAACCAAATCATGGAAACGTATCTTCAATCAAGCTTTTGCATTAACATGAGAAAAGACTTGTGTCAAGAAAAATATCTTTCTGTTGAATACTTTTAGTTAGTTGGTCAAGAATAGTAGGGCAAGCCTGATTACTGCTGAATGTGGTAAAGAAATACTGCTTGCTGCTGTGAAACTAAAGAGTTAATAAGCTCTTAGAAAATTTCTGTCTCCTGGACCTGCTGAGTGAACTTGAAGGTACTGCAGATATATTGTACCTGAGGTGTGTAGCTCAAGACTGGACACAGGAAAAATAGTCTTACCAGCAAAAATACTTACTCTTAGAGTAAATGTTCTCAAAACAGCAGAGATTTTTGTTTGTCCAAACACTCCTGGGAACTGCTTTTTATATGTGAATGAAAAAATCAGATGGCAGCAGATGACAGTAAACAAACACAAATGCTCTCAAAACATAGCTGGAAATTATATTTTTCCATATTACGATTGAAAGTGTCCAAACAGCATTACTGCTGATGCTAAAATGATGCCCTTGATAAAGGTGATAAATTATTATTCTTTTTCTACCAAGCTTCATATTACCAAATTACATTTTAAAACTAGTATGTTTATACAAAATTATTCAGGAAAACAACATAAAAGAAATATCTACACGGGTCAAAACAACTAGGCTAAAAGTGGATATCACAGGCAAACTCTCATGCTGGTTACAGACAAGAGTTCAGGAAGAGCTCAATTACAAAAGAAGATGGTGATTGTAGACTTTTTGTCTCCTTCTGAATTGTTGGAGATGGAGGAGTAGGGACTACTGACCTATCATTAGGGTCATTAAATTGCACTTGCTTTCTTTCAGAAAGGAAGAGGAGGCTGCAAAAAAGCCAAACAGAAGTAATTAAAATTAAATTTAAAAAATGTAAGGGAAAACTGTTTCTTTATATACATGAAAAAACCACTCTATATTGTGGTAGCTAATAACACATGAATCACTGATTTCTAAAGCTTTGACATTTGAAAAAAAAAAAAAAAAGAAGATCCTATTTTGAAAAGTCAGATCCTGAAGTCTTTACTCAGTTTTCCCTAGAAATAAATATGCATTGATGCCTTGGCATGCCAAAGAGGTAAAAAGGGGTGGTAGGAAGGGGGAACAGGGAGGAGAGGAGAGGAGAGGAGAGGAGAGGAGAGGAGAGGAGAGGAGAGGAGAGGAGAGGAGAGGAGAGGAGAGGAGAGGAGAGGAGAGGAGAGGAGAGAAATTTGGGGTGAAATTGCATAGGTCTGTAGCTGACCTGTTACAGAACAGCAAACCCCATTCACTTTGGGTGGCCCATAAAATTATCAAGTATAATGAAGAACAATTAAATGAAACTACTTGTTAAGTGCTTTAAAAGAACAGACAGAAGTTATTAGTCTTCGCTTTATTTTGGTGTGATTTCCCAAATTGGCACAAGACCCTGAGTGGAAGAACAACTGGTAATTTCTAAAGAATACTAACTTTCCCTAAAAGAAGAAAAGAAGAGAGCAAGATAGGGAGGAAGTTTTAATGTCCAGTGATTTACAGAAAACATAATAGAGGGAAATGCAAAACCCCATGTCCTTGGATATGGATCTTCGTAAGTATGATATGAAGATCTAAAAAAAAAAAAAAAAAGCCACAACAATTTTTTCTTCCATTTCCTTAAACAGTGTTTACGAAGTCCTTTCATCTGTTTACATGGACACACCCTGTTAGACTCCAACCTCCAACAACTCACCCCCTGAATTTATGAGATTTTATACTCTCAAAACACTTATCATATTTGGCCATGAGAGCTGCAAATGTTGTACCAGCTGCATGACACATGGTTAAGATATCACACTTTATAGCATAACTTTTGTATATATGAAAACCCTTTATCTCAGAAAGGAGAAGGTGATAAGATTAAATGTCCTTTGCAGAGATCTAGGAAAGGAGTTTTTTCTAAGCTTATGCAGTATTCCAGGACTTGGTCCTTATGGCCTCAGGTATTCAGAGAGTAATCCTTTCTCTTTGGTTTAACTATTTAACATAAAAGGTCTAGACAATAATTGAACAAAAATATTTAGTTCTTGTATTCTCTAGCAGTTATGCAATGAACCAACAATTTCAGCATTCACAGAAAAGGTCTAAGGACATTATCACTAACACAGATTGTTGACTGATCAATGACGATTGTAGATACTGATGTAATTCATAGCACACAATGCTTGTTCACTAAATTACAGCAGTGCATGGGGTATGTTGATACAGATTTTTAGTGAAGTTACCTCAAGACGTATTGTTTCAAAAAGTATTGACTTTAAAAGGAAAAGAGTATCTTGTTTCAAAGTAAAACAGTGTTATTGTTCTGGTTGTTTTTCCAGATGCCTGAAGCATATTGTGGCATAGTTACTCTTGCCACAGGGATGGGCTGTCTATTCTGTGGACTACAGGCCTCTAGATTTTCATCTTTAAAGCAATGGGAACTATGCCTAGTATTTTACATTAGGAATTATTGTTCACATCAGTCGAACTCTTTCATTACAATGTACACCGTGTGTCTGTGATTGCAAAAGATACTTTTAAGGGCTTATTTCTAATTTGCTAACCACTATGCCATCAAATATATGGATTATACAAATGTTTTATATAAACATACAGGTATATATACCTAAGCATACATACACATGTAAAGAATGCACTCACACAAGTATATAATTAATGTATTGTATGTTGTATTTATATTATATATAATATATATATTTTAAAATTATACACACACATATATATATGTAATATTTTCAAATGAAAGGACCTGATCCAGTTGTCTTTATTTAAATAAAACTTGTTTTTTTCTAAGTGCAAAAGGATCTTTTCCCTGAGTGAAGACTGAAGAATTTGTGAGTTGCACGGATAATAAGTATTTGTTAAATGTGAATTGTTAAGAGCAAGATACAATGTTTACAGCATCCATAGTTCTAATATTCAATGGGTTATTGAACCACTAAATGCAGTAAATACAGGACCACCAATACAAACTGGCAGACTGGATTTTTGGAGGGTGTTTATTTCAGAAATTCTTATATAGTAAGAAGGTTTATAAATGGAATGGAAAGACTTTATGGAATAGATGGTGCAAAGTTGTGAAAATTAATCTTTCTTTGTCATTACTTCAACTTTACACCTAGTTATACCTCCATTTCCCCTTTTTGCAGATCCTTGAGTAAGACTGACAAGGATGAAGATGCAGTCTGTATGAAAATGCAGTCACTGTGCCACCTGAGAAACTTCCACAAAAATTTTAAGTGCTGTCCCCTCCTTGTACCTTGCTGGCAGCCTTTTAGGAATTGAACCCATTCGTGACCACAACCTCTCTCAACCCCAGGAACCTGCTGTCCTTTGTTTATTGTGGAGAATGATGCAACTGATTGAAAATTTTCCTATTCCAGGTTTATACAGGCTGACTACCTTATTCACTTTGTTCTTTAAAAATAATACCTTATTCATAATGATGCTTTCAAATCTGCTTTAATCTGCATTTCTGTTATGAATTATATGCAGCTGTGAACAATCTTTCATTTAGCTTCAAAATAATCCAGCATTAGGCAACAGTTTACAGGGGTTTATTAACACAAGTTACAGATGATTTTGATCAAGATAATCTCTGTTAAGAGCTAGTCTGTTTATTACACAGTATTTTTTCCTCCTGTAGTATGTTGTTTTCTTCTTTCTTTGCACCAGGTACAGTAAATTGAATAGAGAGTACTTGCATGTGCTATAAATACAAAAAAAAAACAAACCCTGCTTGTTTTTCTCTTTTATTGTCTTCTTCCCTAGCCAGTATATCCATATTTAAACACATGTATGATCTAGTTACAATCTTCCACTGTGAGCTTTGCAGCACGGACTGTCTATATTGCTTCTTCATGTCATGTTAGTGCAATGTGAGTAATCCATGACTGAACACTCTTGGTGTAACTATATGCTAGAATTCCAGGAGGGTTCATTTGTTCTGTTTTTAAACAATAGTGGGAAGACTAAGCCAACATCCCATTAATTTAAAATATTCCTTGGTTCTGAAGAAAGGAAAAATCATCTGAGCTCCAGGGAGAATGCTATTAGATTTTTATTTCAAAAAATACATGAATATATGCAGAAGACTATTAGTGATGAGTATATGATGGTATAATTAAAGGTTTTCATCTGAAAGAGGGGAAATCCTTTAAAAGCTAAAATCACCTAATAAGATGATGCTCCACCCTATTGAACATTATATTATTTGATAACTGTCTAATTATACTATTCTTTCCCCAAATCTGAGTGCATATCAGAAATGATGAATTTTATGGCTTTATCCATGCATGAATGCATGGACATGCATGAAACACCTTTTAATCATTCATGATGTTCAGAAGACAGAGCATACATTTTGAGGAAATATCTTAACTTCCCTTCTCTCTTCCTAATCCCTTGCTGAGACTGAACTTTTTGTGCTATGCTTCCAGTAAAAATAATGCTGTAAGATTTTCCTTGCCAAAAACGTAGAATAACACCCTTGTCTTCAGCATTTTAACTTCATCTGTATTGTTACTTTGAAAAGTGAACATTCTAATTTATTTGGACTGATACTTGCATGTATTGTATGCTTATTTTTTACCAGTAATGTTTTTTTTTTATTATGACTGGATGAAAATCTATGAATTTTCCATGGTTTCTCAGTGGAAAATAATTTGGGATTTGTTTTTGAAAGTTTCTGCTGCCTATGAAAACAGCCCAGTGTCAAACTGGTAAAGTTCATGTAGGGAAATGCTTGGCTAATGCCTGAGTTGTAGCTTAGGAGACCACACTGACTTTTCTATGAGTCAGGCTTTCCACCCTGACTTCACTGTTCATGATACCTGGTGGCCTTGAGACAGTCAGAATCTTTTCCCGAAGAAGGAAGACTGCTGTGAAGAGTTGTAGATGAAAGTCAAGTTGTCTTTAGGAAAAAAGTGGGAATGTTCAACCTCTGAACTAAAAATGCTATGTAGAACACCGTAGGGCTTGAGAATTGAAAAATATTGCTTTGGATTTTTCCACCCCAGACTGGAGATTTTCACTGAGGAGAAACAGGGAAGGAGAGAGGCACACCCTGCCCCACTGCTGCCAAATCAGCTCAGAGATAATATTATCACATTTTATTTCCAGCAGCACTGTTAAACCAGGGCAGTTTGGGAGAATGAGTGTCTCTTAGTTTTGGTCCATCACCTCCAGAACAGTCTGATCATTCCTATCAGCTGCACTCTGCAAGCATCACTGTAAATGTTAGTCCCACGTCTTTAAGAGAACATGCCAATCCCTGTTCCACTGCTTACCCTATTTGAGAAGAGAGACATTTACCTGTGCTCTCAAAGGTCAAACACAGTAAAGCATGAGCAGATGAAGGGTACTGGAGAGACAACTACCAAACTTTTGATTCATAAACCAAGCCTATGTGGGATAGGTTAAAGAGAAATAATACAGACAGAAATTCCAAGCCTATTTTTTCAAAGACTTTTTGAAGCAGAACTCAGTAGTGAATACTATCAAGTCATATCCTCTGTTTCTGTGACTAAGACTTAAACATGACATCAGAGTTATATTAGATCTCTAATCTGTGTACACAGATGTGCCTGGTTTGAACACTCGTGTGTGGTTTCTGCCCTTCTCATCTCATAAATGCATTATCCGGAAGAGCCAGGGACTCTGCCTTATGTTCCTTGAATTTTTTGCGTTGGGGATCTTCACAAGGGCTAGAGCTCATTTCAGTTCTGGTCTGGAGACAAACTGTTGTTTTGCTATTCTATGGCTGAGTAAAGGAAACTATGGTACCATGTTTCCTTTCCTCCAATGTATGTTAGTAGAGCCATTCAGTTAGCTATAGAGGGACTGGCCACATGGCACTCAGGCATGATGCAGCCTGCATTATGCTGTAAGCATGCAAATGAAAGATCAGTTCTTGCCTGTGAGATCTAGTTGCTCCAGATTGCTCATTCTTGATTAGTTTTGCTCTGCTCTGCTCTGCTTTCACCATCAGCTGGATTTGTAATTCACATCAGCCGACTCAAACAAACATTACAGTTGTATTCCCCCACACACACACCTGAGAAGTTGGAGTGAAAAAAATCTGTTACTAGCACAGATCCAGATTACATCTAGGCATTCATTAGAACGTTATTGCCTTCTTCAGCATTTTAGAGAGATTCATCACTATTGCTTTCTGATGGACCAGATACAGTCAATTTCCAGCATAGAGAGTAGTGATTCCATTTGGAAATACTACTGCATGACAAATAATTAGAGTAAGGCTTATATTTTTCAAGTGTGTGGTTTTGTCCAACTGACTGCATTTGTCATTCTTTTTCTTTTTTTTGTATTTTCAACTGGAAAGTTTTCTCCCATGAAATGACAGATAAAAGTTCCTGGTGAAGTACTACTTCCTGTTCTGTATGCAACAATTTTATCTGATTTTCTAACCTATGCTTCATGAGCAATAGTGAGTAAAGTATCACATTTCTTTACAGCTCTGTCTGGACCACAGTGATAATGATCTCTTCTTGTGAAGACATCTCTTGCAAGGCAGCTGCTCTCCTTCAATGTGAAATCTGCCATATGCTCCTCTCCAACTACATCCACTGTATGATTAATAATATTTCATGCCTGGCCATAGATCCTACATTTTGAACATATACCTCTCTTACCATCTTTCTTTGTTCTAACATACCTTGGATAGTACTAGCTAAAATCTTAGTTTCTCTTTTTACAATCTCTTGTGCTATTTACCTTAGAATCTGCTTATAATATCCCACTCCCTTTTCCTTACTTTTTTAGAAAAAATTGTCCATGTGTTTCTTTTCTCTGTTTCATTCTTTATACCAACTGTCTGCTGGAGTTGGGGTCAGGAAGAGAACTTGCTTCAATTTCCAGTCAGTCCTTTATGTACCTTAAATAATATTTTTACTTTTTTACCATTATATATTTATGTTTCATACCACTCTTTATGGCCAAGCCAGTTTTCCTTTTCAGTGACTTTTCTATCAACAAAATGAATATACAGTGGAAGTCCAATACAGCCTTTACCATACAGCAGCAGATAGTTGCTACAGAGGGGTTAAAATCTGCCCATTATCATTTTACATTCAGTATTTTCACTAAAGTTCCCATTCTCTGGGGTTAAATGCCCAATGAAAATGTAAAATTTCATCGGATATATGTTCACAGTTACAAAAGAGAAGTTTGAAATATGACATGTTATTGTAGAAGCAGAGAAACCAGAAAAGAAGTATAAAGATTTCATTTTTTTTGTAATATCTTTATTTTTGGAGAGCTCAGGATTTCTGAAGGTAACTGACAATACTGTGTCCTTGACAGAAGTTTCTGGAGGTCAGTTAGCAACCCAGCACAGCAAATGACTGCCTGTGACTGTTCCTGACACCATGGACTTCAAAGAATAAAATATCAAGGTATGTAAATAAATCACAGGAGCCAAAGGTCTAGATTAAAAAAAAAAAAACAAAACCCAAAACAAACCATAAAACTAAAGTCTTTTGCTTATGAGTGACAGGACCCTTTCACACTTCATCCTCCTGAATGGTTGGTTAAAAGAGCAGCTGGGCCTAAGAAACATATCATGTACTTTCCTTCCCTTCCCTTGTTCTTTACTAATGAAAATATTTGGATAAAAAAGGATCCTTGTTTCCCAACAGTTCATCCGCCTCTCCTGTTTATTCTCTACCTGGTGTCATAGTCCTCTGAGTTTTGGCAGTGTAATAATTTCCATAGCAGTCCTGCTGTGATGTCACTAACAGAGGATTAGGATTTCAGATTTTTAATAAGTAGAAAAAGAAAGATGAATACTTAAACAAAGACACTCAATTCAAGTAAATATCCTTAGTAATGTACAATAAGGAAAGAAAAATAGGGAAAATCTCTAATACCTAGGCAGAACTGTATAAGAACAGTATAGCTTTTTCAAACTTTTCCACACACTCCCAGATGGACTTCAGGAATGCCATTGCCTTTTGTCTTTATCCTCTGTCAGGAAGCTGGTTCTGTATTTTTTGTGCAGAAGAAAGCCCTTGGCAAAGTTTCAGACTTGAATGAATTAGATTTTAATGACCTTTTTGTAATCTAAATGGCAGGATCCCACCTCAAATATAGTCCTGGATTCCCAAAATAGCGCAGAAAGAATTCCTCTCAGATGGAGGCAGAGCAAGGTGGGTGTGAGGTGGACTGGGAGAGCCAGGCAGTGCTGCTGCTCAGCATGTTTAGGGCTTGAGGCTGTGAAAAAACATCAGATGTGGTTCTAAGGAGGCCATCATTTACAGTAGTCTTTAAGGTTATTCTAACTTGCATTGTGGATCACACATCTCTCTAAAACAGATAGGTGGGTTAGACAAATTGGGTGGGTTAGTCAAGCGCATAAATAATTGAGCTTGTAAGATTTTAATTAAAAGCACTATGAAGCCTATGAAACAATTGGAGTTTGAAATCACGAATACAAACCTCCAGGTGTAGCTTACATATCTCCGACGCAAGTTAAAAAAAATCACTAGGGGACAGATTGTGCCATCAGTATTCCCACAGGGTAGTTGTTTAGTCTCCAAGCAATCTCTTTGAAACTGAGCGTGTTTAGAACAGCAAAATCTATTCTAAATAGCTACCGGCAACTGACCAGATGGCAAATAAGGACCCTCTGCAAAATTATGTTTCCGTATTTTTCTCATAACTGTGTTACAACTATAATAAGGCTTTCAGTGAGGTGTATTTTTATTATTGCCAGAATAATATTTCAGTGTTAGCTATCCAAGTCATAGCATTTCACACAACTCCATAGCTAGGATGGTACAACTATAGCCCTTGGGATATCTGCATTTGTTCCAACTGAAGTTGTAACTTGCCTGAGACAAAAACATACTGAAATAAGAAGCTAAACATGGGCCAGTTTTAAGAACTGCAAAAGTAATGTGCTGTTTTCCATGGAATATGAACAATAACATGTTACACTGCACTTCTACAGATACAGTAGGAACAGAATTTTTAAGCTTTGGTTAAAAGAAGCAGTACACAGTTTAAAAAGACTGGTATTTTACATAGTGTATTTGATTTTGCAACAGTGATAATGTCTTATGTGAAATGTTTCTCACCAAAGCACTGAATGGCTCACTCCAGATGTACACCTGAAGTGTTCTAAGACTGATTATTTTCTTACTTACATTGGAGTAAAAGAAATCTACCAAGTGTCTGCTCTAAGGGAAAACCAGGTCCTTGGTATTTAGTACTTGCTGTGTGTATGCAGTCTTTTATAAACATTCAGTAGTCAGAGCGAGGTATGAGGTCAATATACTTCTGCTACTATGACTACCCTCCATAGTTCTAGTCAGTCTTGTATCAGAAACAAACTAGAAGCATGCTGTGTTGCAGTATGTTGCTGGATGCAAGCGATTCCAGGAACTCCTTGTATTCTTCTGCATCACTGGGCCAAAGTTGTCTGCCTACCTGTATGGCTTCTTTCTTATTTCCATTTTAGAATACAAAATGTACATACTGGATAACCTATCTACTGTTAAGGAAATGAGTCCTAATTTTCTGAAATAAAGCACAAAAATAAAAGGTAGCCCTTGAGTGGACTGGATAAACAGTCTGCTACCATCTAGTTCAAGCAGGTTTTCAGGACTGCATTTGCATTTCATGTATATATTACATGGACAAATTAGTAATACTGTGATGTGTTAACTTATGCATGCCTGTAGCAAGTTATTTGGTAATTTGCCCATAATTTGCAGTGGTTTTGTCTGCATACACAATCATTACAATTACATTTGCAAATTAAGGATGTACTCATGGACACATATGGGATAATATACAATTTTTTTACTATTTGGACTATACAGTTTTCTCAAGTGAACATCTATCTTATTCATTTATCCACCCAATTTGCATAAGTGTTCCTTCCGGATGAGAGCTATTGTAGCCTGCAAATTACTTTGTTCTTATCTACACTAGAAAATATGTTTGCTGGCATTTGTACAGCTCTATCTATATACCAAGTTGTATAATCTGGTAATGTCAAAACACTCACACCTTCTCTTCATTACACTTTCTATTCCTGATGGCCAGAGTGCAAAGCCCTCCACAGCTGACATATTCCCTCTAGCAGTTTAGCTATGGCAGCATAGACTAATCAACCACACATTTCCACAGCTTTTGGAGTAGTTTTCTGGTTGACATTGAATTCCATGTTACTGTAGGTGAATTTACAATGGTTAATATTACTAGTTCAAAGCTAGCCTGTTTTTCCCTACTCTATGCTACATATGATCCTGTAGACATACGTAAAGACAGACAGGGAAGGAAAAAAAGGGACAATTTAATGCCACTGAGGGCATTTGGGGACTTGGGGTTTTTTTGGGTGGGGTGTCATTTGGGTTTTTTCTTTTCTTCTTTCTTGAAAATTTCCTTTCCTGGTATAAGATGCTGTGTCATAGGCAACGAGAGAAGGGTAAAAATGATAGCTGAGGTGAATGCTGAAGTCACATTATTTTCTCTGCTATGTCAGAGTGGAAGAATCTGTTACCTGTAGACCCATTACATAGTGGTAAGCAGTGGCAGGTTGCAACTGCAGGTATGTGGCCTTAAGCCATGTGTAACATACTGCTATGGTTTACTGTTGTGGTTTAGCCCCGGTCAGCAACTAAGCACCACACAGCCGCTCGCTCACTGCCCCACCCTTGTGGGATGGGGGAGAGAATCGGAAGGGCCAAAGTAAGAAAACTCGTGGGTTGAGATAAGAACAGTTTAATAATTAGAATAAAACAGCAATAATACTAATATAATGAAAAGGAAAATAATGAGCGAGAGAGAGATGAAACACTGGAAGAAGGGGAAAAAAAAAAGGAAAAAACCAAAACTAAACAAGTGCTGCAACCGCTCACCACCTGCCAACCGACACTGCTGGTCCCCGAGCTGCGATCGCTGCCTCCCCCAGCCAACTCCCCCCAGTTAATATACTGGGCATGGTGTCACATGATATGGAATACCCTTTGGTCAATTCGAATCAGCTCTCCTGGTTGTATCCCCTTCCCTCTCGGCTTCTTGTGCACCTGGCAGAGCATGGGAAGCTGGAAAAGTCCTTGACTAGTGTAAGCACTACCCAGCAACAACTAAAACACCAGTGTGTTATCAACATTATTTGCATACCAAGTCTAAAACACAGCACTATACTAGCTACAGTGAAGAAAATCAACTATCCCAGCTAAAACCATGACAGTATCCACCCCTTATTCCATACCATTTACGTCATGCTCAGGTCTCATACTATCCAATATGACCTCAATAACCACCACCCGCCTCCCCATCCTTTGATGACATATGCAGATATCATTTATCATTCCCGTAGTCTATGGACCACCCCTGTAGAATGTCTGTAGAGGGTCCACACATGTCCATTGAGTTCATTTAGTCCATAACTTTGGGCTCCATCTATTGTAACAGTCTTTCAAGGCCGGAGAGATGGTCTGCGTGGTGTTGGATTGTTGCAGGCTGAAGCCAGTCTTTGTTCCACCACCGCTACACGTTGCTTGGTTCAATCAAAGTTCATTCTTCATTAATTTTGGAAATTCTTACTATGATACCATTGATACGGCATATAACAACCATAGGAGTGATGACATACAATATCATATAGCAATTAACAGCATACCATTCAGTTCATTGGCTTTTTTCACCCAAAATCAAATCCCCTTGAGGCACATATCGAACTCCTCCATCCTCCCGCATCACCCACCAAATGCACCGAGGTCCTCGAGCAAAAGCAATCCCACGAATGGGTTTGCCTTTGCCTGAGACAGGAATAACCCAGACGGTTTTCCCCAGCATATTTTTTACATGCACTACAGGGACTTTATCCCCTTCCACAGTACGTAAGAGTTCTGACTGGGCAGGCCCAGCTCGATTGGCAGATCCCCTAGTGTTGACTAACCAGGTGGCTTTTGCTAAATGTGTATCCCAGTGTTTGAATGTCCCACCCCCCATTGCTCTCAGTGTAGTCTTTAACAGTCCATTGTATCGTTCAATTTTCCCAGAGGCTGGTGCATGATAGGGGACGTGATACACCCACTCAATGCCATGCTCTTTGGCCCAAGTGTCTATGAGGTTATTTCAGAAATGAGTCCCGTTGTCTGACTCAATTCTTTCTGGGGTGCCATGTCGCCATAAAACTTGTTTTTCAAGGCCCAGGATAGTGTTCTGGGTGGTTGCATGGGGCATGGGATATGTTTCCAGCCATCCGGTGGTTGCTTCCACCATTGTAAGCACATGGCGTTTGCCTTGGCGGGTTTGTGGCAGTGTGATATAACCAATCTGCCAGGCCTCCCCATATTTATACTTCAGCCATCGTCCTCCACACCACAAAGGTTTTATCCGCTTGGCTTGCTTGATTGCAGTGCATGTTTCACATTCATGGATGACCTGTGCAATAGTGTCCATGGTCAGTCAAGTCCACCCCTCGGTCGCGAGCCCATCTGTATGTTGCATCTCTTCCTTGATGGCCTGAGGTGTCATGGGCCCACTGAGCTATAAATAGTTCACCTTTATGTTGCCAGTCTAGATCTACTTGAGCCACTTCAATCTTAGAAGCCTGACCCACCTGTTGGTTGTTCTGATGTTCTTCAGTGGCCCGACTCTTGGGAACATGAGCATCCACATGACGTACCTTCACAACTAGGTTCTCCACCCGGGCAGCAATATCTTGCCACAATGCAGCAGTCCAGATGGGTTTGCCTCTGCGCTGCCAGTTGTTCTGCTTCCACTGCTGTAACCACCCCCACAGGGCATTTGCCACCATCCATGAGTCAGTATAAAGATAGAGCACTGGCCATTTTTCTCGTTCAGCAATGTCTAAAGCCAGCTGGATGGCCTTTACTTCTGCAAACTGACTTGATTCACCTTCTCCTTCAGCAGTTTCTGCGACTTGCCGTATAGGACTCCATACAGCAGCCTTCCATCTCCGATGCTTTCCCACCAGACGACAAGACCCATCAGTGAACAGGGCATATTGCTTCTCATTTTCTGGTAGTTTATTATACAGTGGGGCCTCTTCAGCACATGTCACCTCCTCCTCTGGTGATATTCCAAAATCTTTGCCTTCTGGCCAGTCCATGATCACTTCCAAGATTCCTGGGCGACTGGGGTTTCCTATTTGAGCCCGTTGGGTGATCAGTGCGACCCACTTACTCCATGTAGCATCAGTTGCGTGATGTGTAGAGGGGACCCTCCCTTTGAACATCCAGCCCAGCACCGGCAGTCGAGGTGCCAGGAGGAGCTGTGCTTCAGTACCGATCACTTCTGAAGCAGCCCGAACCCCTTCATATGCTGCCAATATCTCTTTTTCAGTTGGAGTGTAGCGTGCTTCTGACCCTCTGTATCCCTGACTCCAAAACCCTAGGGGCCGACCTTAGGTCTCCCCTGGTACTTTCTGCCAGAGGCTCCAGGTAGGGCCATTCTCCCCGGCTGCAGAGTAGAGCATGTTTTTTACGTCTTGTCCTGCTCGGACTGGCCCAAGGGCTACTGCATGAACTACTGCCTGTTTAATTTGTTCAAAGGCCTGTCATTGCTCAGGGCCCCATTTGAAATCATTCTTCTTCCGGGTCACTTGATAGAGAGGGCTTACAATCAGACTGTAATTTGGAATATGCATTCTCCAAAAACCCACAACGCCTAAAAAAGCTTGTGTTTCCTTTTTGCTAGTTGGTGGAGACATGGCTGTTATTTTGTTGATCACATCCATTGGGATCTGCCGACGTCCATCTTGCCATTTTATTCCCAAAAACTGAATCTCCTGTGCAGGTCCCTTCACTTTACTTTGTTTCATGGCAAAACCGGCCTTCAGAAGGATTTGGACTATTTTTTTCCCTTTCTCAAAAATGTCTTCTGCTGTGTTGCCCCACACGATGATGTCATCAATGTACTGAAGGTGTTCCGGAGCTCCACCCTGTTCCAGTGCAGTATGGATCAGTCCATGGCAAATGGTAGGGCTGTGTTTCCACCCCTGGGGCAGTCGATTCCAGGTGTACTGGACACTCCTCCAAGTGAAAGCAAACTGTGGTCTGCACTCTGCTGCCAAAGGGATTGAGAAGAATGCATTAGCGATATCAGTTGTGGCATACCACTTGGCTGCCTTTGACTCCAGTTCGTATTGAAGTTCTAGCATGTCCGGCACAGCAGCACTCAGTGGCGGAGTGACTTCGTTCAGGCCACGATAGTCTACTGTTATTCTCCGCTCTCCATTAGACTTCCGCACTGGCAATATGGGACTGTTAAAGGGTGAACGGGTCTTACTGATCACTCCTTGGCTCTCCAGTCGACGAATGAGCTCATTGATGGGAATCAGGGAGTCTCAGTTGGTGCGGTATTGCTGCCGGTACACTGTTGGGGTGGCAATTGGCACCTGTTGTTCTTTGACCTTCAGCAACCCCACAACAGAAGGGTCCTTCGAAAGACTGGGCAAAGTAGACAGCTGTTTAATTTCCTCCGTCTCCAAGGCAGCTATACCAAAAGCCCACCTGTACCCTTTTGGGTCCTTGAAATACCCTCTCCTGAGGTAGTCTATGCCAAGGATGCACGGAGCCTCTGGGCCAGTCACAATGGGGTGCTTTTCCAGTCATTCCCAGTTAGGCTCACTTCAGCCTCCAATACAGTTAGCTCTTGGGATCCCCCTGTCACTCCAGCAATACAGATGGGTTCTGCCCCTACTTAGTTTGATGGCATTAGGGTGCACTGTGCACCGGTGTCCACTAGAGCCTTATACTCCTGTGGGTCTGATGTGCCAGGCCATCGGATCCACACAGTCCAGTAAATCCGGTTGTCCCTTTCCTCCACCTGGCTGGAGGCAGGGCCCCTCTAATTCCAATTGCAGATTTCCCACTCCAGATCTTGTGAATGGGAATCAGAAGTCTCTCTATTAAGATCACAGATAGAATCAGCGCTTCTACTCCTCTGTCTGGGGAACTGCTTACTGGAAACTGGAGCAGCAATTTTCCTGGAGGTCCCCCCTTGAGTGATTGTTTTTCCTTGCAACTCACGTACCCGTGCCTCTAGGGTCGAGGTAGGTTTTCCATCCCACTTCCTCATGTCCTCTCCATGGTCACGCAGGTAAAACCATAGGGTGCCCCGTGGTGTGTATCCTCTCTCTTGAGCAGAAGGACGCTTACTCCTAATGGACGAGATACTGGTCCGTACAGGTAGGGAGTAGGACATATCCTCTTGAAGTTGCTGAACCTTCCGGGACAGTTTCTCCACAGATGAGACAAGGGAGGAAGAGACATGTGTTTCATAATCCTGGACTTTATCAATCACATCCTCTACCATTGGTGCCTCTTCATCTTTCCAGGACATTACTGCCAGGGAGTTTACATGGGACGATGGTGCGCTCCGTACAAACTTCCGCCACATGGGTCGTGTGCACTGGGCTTCATCTGGATCTTTGGATGACTGTTCACTACCCAGGTCACCATAAATCACCTCAAGCACAGCTAATTCTCTCAGGTACTGGATACCTTTCTCCATGGTGGTCCATTTTCCAGGGTGATATATAACATCTTCCTTGAAGGGATACCTTTCTTTCACAGCAGACAGGAGTTACCTCCAGAGGCTGAGGCCTTGTGTCCCTTTTCCAATTGCTTTTTCAATGACCCCTTCCCTAGAAAGGGATCCCAGTTGTTTGGCTTCCTTACCCTCTAATTCCAGGCTACTGGCCCCGTTATCCCAGCATCGGAGCAGCCAGGTGACAACATGCTCACCTACATGACGGCCAAAATCTTTTCGTATATCTTGCAGCTCACTTAAGGATAGGGATCGGGTAGTTTCCGTCTCTTGTACAAGTTCTTCCTCTTCCTTCTCCTCTCCCCGTGATAGTCCTACTTCTCCATCATCCTTTTCTAAACGAGTTGACTTTCTCTTCAAAGATTTCTTCTTTTGTATAGGGGCAACTGATACTGGCACAGGTTGATTCTCTGATTCAGCTTCAGTGTCCGTCATGGGTGTTTGAGCGGTCACAGTGCCTGTCGTCGGGCTTGGAGCCGCTGCAGGGCCTGTTGTGGGAGTTTGAGTGGTCACAGTGCTTGTCGCTGGGCTTGGAGTAGCCGCAGGTCCTGTTGTGGGGGTTTGAGTGATCACAGTGTTTGTCGTTGGGCTTGGAGCTGCTGCAGCGCCTGTTGTGGGGGTTTGAGGGGCCACAGTGCTTGTCACCGGGCTTGGAGTAGCCACAGGGCCTGTCGTTTTCCCTTGGGGGTACTGAATACTGTTGAATAAGGCTTGGTAGGCATGGGCCAGGCCCCAACACATTGCAGTGATTTGTATCTCTCTGGAATTGCTAGGGTGACAACATACTTCCTCCAAATAGTCTACTAATTTTTCAGGATTCTGCACTTGTTCAGGGGTGAAGTCCCAAAACACTGGAGGTGCCCACCGTCTCAGACGTTTGTCCATACTATCCCACATACCCTGCCACCCATAATTATCGAGCCTTGGGGCAGATCTCTGGATGATATTCTTGAATTGCTTATTAACCTTAGACAAAACCGAAACAATCTGCCATAGGAATATCAACAGATGTACCTTAACTACCCAAGGATGTTCAAGATACTGAAAAGTTGTTGTAATGAAGGAGGAGACATTACAGAAGATGGTAGCTAAGGTGCCATTCTGTATTTCCTCCATAAAGAACCTCTCAGAAGAGGAGGTATAATTGCTAATTGTCTCCATGAGGTGGTAGCCGAAGTACAGTAACGGCTTCCATGCAAGACCCAAATAACCAATAAAACTCAAGGTCAGTGTTTTAATAACAAATCTCCTAGGCAAAACATCTCTAACAACTGCAGAGCACAGCAAACTACAAAACCCAATGCCAATCTTTAACATGTACTTCAAAATCAGCAAGGTGTAGGTCTGACTAACTAATATCGAGAACAGATGAATCAATGCTGTGACCAGCAACAGTTATTATCTCAAACCCTTCTTGCCCCACGTTGGGCGCCAAAAAGGACTGTTGTGGTTTAGCCCCAGTCAGCAACTAAGCACCACACAGCCGCTCGCTCGCTGCCCCACCCTTGTGGGATGGGGGAGAGAATTGGAAGGGCCAAAGTAAGAAAACTCGTGGGTTGAGATAAGAACAGTTTAATAATTAGAATAAAACAGCAATAATACTAATATAATGAAAAGGAAAATAATGAGCGAGAGAGAGATGAAACCCTGGAAGAAGGGGGGAAAAAAAAAAAACCAACCCTAAACAACAAGTGCTGCAACTGCTCGCCACCCGCCAACTGACACTGCTGGTCCCCGAGCCACGATCGCTGCCTCCCCCAGCTAACTCCCCCCAGTTAATATACTGGGCATGACGTCCCATGATATGGAATACCCTTTGGTCAATTCGAATCAGCTCTCCTGGTTGTATCCCCTCCCCTCTCGGCTTCTTGTGCACCTGGCAGAGCATGGGAAGCTAGAAAGTCCTTGACTAGTGTAAACACTACCCAGCAACAACTAAAACATCAGTGTGTTATCAACATTATTTACATACCAAGTCTAAAACACAGCACCATACTAGCTACAGTGAAGAAAATCAACTATCCCAGCTAAAACCGTGACAATGTTCCATATACATAAACAGTCTCACTACTTAACATTTTCTGCTCAGGGAGCAGGAGCAGACCAAGACAGGATGAAGTAGGAAGGGAGCACAAGCTCAGCAGAAAGGGAAAAGTTACTGAGGTATTTGTGTAGCAAGTAGATGACTGATGACACATCCCAGATTAGGTGAAGCTAGAAAGGGACAAAAGGTTGGGAGTGTAAGAGGAGAATAATGACAAGTGGGCATGGTATTGAAGTGGGGAGACTGAGGTTGCGTGAAAAACGGATATGAGAAAAGAAAATTATCATATATGCCTTTCTGTGCACTTGTGTTAACTAGGGTACTTTCGGGGATTGCAGGGACTGAGCACCACTCATAGGATATAATTAAAGTATCCTGTGGAAGCCCTGGTATAATACTCCTTGAGGTTCTTTAATTGAAGAAAATTTGTTAAAGAACTTGGGAATTATTTTTTCACAGTAACCAAATTATCAGACAGCAGTAAATGCTTCAAAGTCCCCAGCCTTTAAGAATCAGACTTAGGAAACAGGATATGGGATTTAGCATGCTGAGCAGGGAAAAACACTACATTTATTTAGACAACATGAAAAATAACAGGAAAGTAAATTTCTCATAGTGCCTAGAATCCCTAACAATTTAAAACGGGGATCATCTTTCCACAATAACATGTCTGCAGGTGCAGGTGGAAATGTCTTTGAGTATGAGTCACAGAGTAGATTTTTCTTAACTACGGACAATGCAAGAATATATCTTGTAAAAGTCAGAGGGGCTCCCATATGATTTTAGGGTAGTCCTAGTTTGGATTAGATTGGATAGCCTGCTACCATCAGTTCCTATTTTAGCAGGATTCATTTAACTGTTTATTCCTGAAAGGTTAGACTTCAAAACTATTGTTTATGTCTCACATGGGGCTGAAGGGCTACATGGAACACAAAATCAGCTTAATTTACCTTTGTAGATGTGTATTGATATGTTGCAGGATGGTGTGCTATTGATGTTTGAGCAGGGAAAGCAGCTGCTGCAAGCTGCACTTCAAGCCTGAAGCTGCACAGGGCCATTATGGGAATCAGTGCTCCCCAGAGAGGAGATGCATACAGTTTTACCATCTTCCCTTTTGCTGTGAAAAGAAGGAGTGCCATAGAAACTACTCTGGCATTTCTGCTACTTTCTGTTGGTCCTTTATCTGAGCTTCAGAACAATATTGTTCAAAGAAAAAGGTAGGGTTTAGCCCAATGTAATTCTGAAAATTTGCTATGTATAGTGTCTCCCAAAAATCTTGAATACTGAGGATCTCCCTGCTCAGACTGGACTTCACAGATTTCAGAGGATTTTTCTGAAGAGGAAGATTTCCTTTTGAACCCTTGACATAATATTGTCTCCTATGTGTTCCTGCTGCTGATTCCCAAAGTAGCTTCATTACAGTGGTCCTGTTTGCAAAATTTTAAGTGTCTTTGGGATAAAATAGCTACAACACAATTAAAATACATCTATTAAAAAAATCTGGAAATCCTACAGCTTTGTAATGGTAATAGGCCCATTAAACCAGACTTTGCTTGCAACCTCCACTGAGAAAGCAAACTGAGAAGTGTGCAGGCAGGGCGATGCAGAGAGCAGGATTCTTTTCTGGAAGGCAGAATGGAGTTATTACATTTGGCAAGGCTGGAGGTTCTTTATTTTCTGACTGAAAAGTTAATCCTTGGACTACCAGAGGAGCTGGATTTAGGCTATGCATTCCTATAGCAGGCTGTCAGCTCATTTTGATACATAGTCTTATCTTTTTTTAATTAACAAGGATTAATGAGAAAAAACAAAACCAGGATAGCGGTTATCTGAGAACAGAGACATTAAAGGATCTGAAAGAAGAGAATTTATCTGGCAAGCAGACAGTGATGCTGTGGGTCTCTGACACTGTTGTATTTTTTCATCAGGCAGTTCCTCCTTCTCTCTGACCTTCATGAAGTCACATATTGTGACTTTCTTGGAAATACAGTTCCCGTTCTGTAATGGCTGGGTTGCTTTCATGTCTAGCTTCTCTTTCATTACTCTTCTCTTTCGCGAATCACTGTACTGGAACTTTGTTCTGAGCATTGTTGTGTGGGGAAAAAAAGTATTTGGGTCTAAAAATCAGAAGAATGTGGAGCTTTATAGTGCCAGGTTTACTCTCTTTTCTTTTAAGAGGAGACACTTTATTTGCAATTAGATGACTGAGAGAAAATCAGAGATCTTACATTTTTAGAACTTGCTGAGGTCCTTTCACGGACAGCAAGTTAGTTTCTCGGAGACACAACTATTACTTTCAAGTTTTTATCAAATGTATTGCAACTAATCATCCAATTTATTGTGTCTACCATAGGAAATAAATAGCCCTTCATTTGCAGCTTCAAGCTTTCCTGATAAACTATTGTTTGGATGAACTATAGAACAATACAGAACTACTGTGAGCTGTTTGATGAAATATTTTCATTGGTTTCAGTGGAAGTTTAAGTGAGGCACTAAGGACAATTCCTGAGAGGTTCTTAGCATGAGTTCTGTCTGATTTTCTTTCAGTTTCAGAGTGTTTGCTGAATGTTCAGAATCTAAACCGATTTGGACTGTAACTCGTGGTCCTGGTCATAAGAAAAGTAAAATATATTATTGCCTCTGAGTTTGCAACATTATGTTTTGAGGCATTTTTATAAAAGTGATGTCTCTGTATTTATAGTCTGATCTGGCAGAGGAGAGTTTTCAAGCCAGTGTGCAGCCTTTTTAAGCCTCTTGTACCATCAGATTTTGAGAGAGCAAGAGCTAGCAAAGAAATATGACATTCTAAACTTACATTAACTTCAACAAGGCCAAGACAGTTGATGTATCTTAACATATCTAATATATCCAGTATGGCAATATTATAAAACCATTAAATGCTGTCCTAACTGTGGAAATAGTAGTGATTATACATGTTTTTCTTTAGTTTTTAATTTTAAAAGTTTGCTTTCACAAATTAGCACTCTGCATCTTTTTTTTCTCTTTGAGAGAGAACTGCATGAATCAGAACATTGTATTTTAGTTTTCTGAGTTTTATGCTATAGGAAGAAGTACTGCTATCAGAGCTTTGTCTGTGAAACTTCAGTTTCATATTTTAATTCTCCTGTAAGCCGTATCTGATTTTTTTTTAATAACATCAGGCAACATTTTAGTCACCTTAGTGTATTTTCTATTAAAATCAAATATAAATAGAAACCTGTGAGCTAAATATTTTTATGAAAATATTTTCTGGTATTTGCTTGAGTGCAGACAACAAAATTTTTCAGTATTATGCTGAAGAATAAGGGAAAACAAATTGAAATTGTCTCTTTTCATTGGTCAAGATGAAAGGAAAATCAAATCACATAAATATGAAGAGTAGTTTTGTCTAAAAAAATATCAAACTATAGAAATAACTGTTCAATTTGTCATATACGTTTTCTTTTGAATTATTAATTGTGGAAGACATTATATCTTTTTTTAGGGCTTATGAAAAAGGTATTCTTCTGCAGACAGTCTTCTGAGCATACTTGATAAAATTAAGGGATTAAGACATTGCTAAGATTGGTAAATCTTTTACTGCGTAACTTTAGGAGCTTCACTTGCACTTTCAATTAGTTTTATTATTTTGACTATTTTTTAATTAACTAACCAATCCAAACAATGTGAAGTGCTGTGCAGTCACAGAGCTAAACGTGGTTCCGGTCCTTCAGAACTTGCAGTTTTACAAACATACCAATTCAACAGTCAGGCCAAAATACGATGCATCCAGATCCAAATCTCACCCAGTGAGCTCAGCGGCAGTATTTAATTTAGCAGGAATAAAGTCTGTTAGTACTGAGAAGAGAGACATTGTATTGTTCGCAGAGAGCACAAGGCAGTTTAGAGCCTCACAGAGGTTGTTGAAAGTCATTCTGTTATGCTCAGGCGTTGCAGCTGATCTGAAATTTCTATCATTGGAACTCTGGCTATTGGAGTAACGCACATAAGATATAGTGCTACTGTGTCAGATGCTGTGAGGGGAATATTAAAGATACTAGAAAACTTGGAGCTCAGAACTTTCTTGGTGTTTTTTTTTTTAATTTGTGTGGTTGATAAGGCTGTTATTTTAATATACTGTAATTCTTGAATTATTCCTTTGCATTACTATGCATTTGTGGAACTACAATAAAATGCATTTCATAAAATTATGAAATGTGTAACATATAAAAAATTATTCAAATATGTGCACTGATTTATAACACACAACTGTCTCTTACAAACAGAAGATAAAAAAAATATTAAAAAAGCCAAAAATCCTCATCCATGTTCCATTATTTCTCTTTCCTGTAGAAAGTTTTATATGGATCTATTCAGACTGAGGTATTCTAAGGAATCGGATTGCTTTATAAGTAAGCAAAACAAAATGTATTAAAAATTACATTTATGATTAGAATTTTAGTGCACTTTCGTGAGTTACCCATATATCCAAATAGCATACAGTTAAGGGGTTCACAACGTGATCAGCAGAAAAAATTTAATGCCTTCAGTAGCAAGAAATTTTGCACTATGGAAATGAGTCATTTTATCTAAAGGAACCAGCAGGAATACTAGACCTCTAAGGCTAGTCTTATTTTTAAGAAGTGAAGTGTGTATATCAGTAATTTACCTCAGAATTGCCTACATTAATGAAACTTCAAAAGAGTTTATTATAAATTTGATGTGGAGAGACTGCAGAGGTTAGGCATGAATTAATCTAGAAGAAATGCAAATGACCCTAAGTTGCCTTCCTGAGCAAGCTGTGATGGGGGACTGAACACTTGCTTAACACTGTCAGTGATCTAAATGAAACATCGCATATTGCTTTATCATCAACAGCAGACATGTAAGAGTTTTTCACATACAGCTACATTGCTCTAGTATAATACGCTGTAGGAAGTTGCCTCCTTTTGAATCCAGTACATGCAGTAACAGCTGCAGAAAAACACTGATGTGTTTCCACTGCAAAAGCAAAAAAGTGTAAAGCAGCGGAAGCAAGACTGCTTAAGTGTTTGAGTAGTGTGGATGCTAGTTTTTTCAGTTTCTTGGCCGTGTGCAAGGCAAGCTACTGAAGAAATATAGAGCCCAGCAGTAGTGACTACATAGTCTCATGAATGAGGGCTTGTTTTAAACATTGGGCAGAAATATTTTTCACAGTGCTCAATTTGCAGCTTTCACTGCAGATGTGTTACAAGGAAGCATTCCTCCCTTATATTATTGCCGTCTTCCTCTGAAGAATATCCAGACTGATAGTATTAGAGGGCAAAGAACATTTCTACAATATCCATGAAGAACAACATACCAATGCACCACTGAATCAGGAAGAGAATTCCTTATATTGCCCTTCAATTTGCACTCAAATCTTTTTGCTCATGTTTGCACAGTAATATCCTCATTGAAAATTTATTTCATCTCTTGGAACTCCCAGATGCTTTAATAATGCAAGTAACAATATTATGAAGGAATTTCCACAGCAATAATCCTCTAATTTGCCTTAACAAAGGGGGAAAAGGCTCAGAGGTTATTAAACACCTTTAGCAGATAAAATCACTTTTCTGTATGTGACTGAAATATTTTCTCTCTTTTTCATGGTAAATAGTACTTCTTTGTTAGTGATCATATTCAGATTTCTCTTAATAGGGAGCATTATCCATATTAAAGAAAAATATGGGATGTCAAAGACACTCAAGATGCAGGAAAACTTGAGGATACTGATAGATGAAAAATTGGACATGCACCAGCAATGCACACTCACAGCCCAGAAAGCCAACCATATCCTGGGCTGCATCAAAAGCAGCGTGGCCAGCAGGTTGAGGGAGGTGATTCTGCCCCTCTGCTCCACTCTGGTGAGACCCCACCTGGAGCACTGCATCCAGCTCTGGAGTCCCCAGGGTAAAAAAGACATGGACCTGTTGGAGCAGGTCCAGAGGAGGGCCACAAAAATGATCCGAGGGCTGGAGTACCTGTCCTATGAAGAAAGGCTGATAGAGCTGGGGTTGTTCAGCCTGGAGAAAAGAAGGCTCTGGGGAGACCTTTTGCAGCCTCTCTCTACATAAAGGAGGCCTATAAAAAATATGGAGAAAGACTTTTGACCAAGGCCTGTAGTGACAGGACAAGGGGTAGTGGTTTTAAACTGAAAGAGGGTAGATTGAGACTGGATGTAAGGAAGAAATTTTTTACGATGGAAGTGGTAAGACAGTGAAACAAGTTGCCCAGAGAAGGTGTGGATGCCCCATCACTGGATGTGTTCAATGTTAGGTTGGAGGGGCCTTTGAGCAACCTGATCTAGTGAAAGATATCTCTGCCCATGGGGTAGGTGGGGGCGGTTGGACTAGATGACCTCTAAAGGTCCCTTCTAACTCAAGCCATTCAATAGTTCTATTCTGTGGCAGTTGTCTGCTTCTCCATTCACAATATTACAACCTGCTTCAGTTGTGATTTTCTGTTTGTTCCCCCATAACTTTGACCTGAAAAGTGTCAGATGAGTTACTGCTGCAGAGCAACAAGCTGATTGCCAGACAATGCTGCATATAGGTGCTTTCTCTATTTAATTCATTGATTGTCTGAATAATGAGAAGGCTGAAACAATCAAGTCTTTACCAAGCAGCATTGAACAATATGACCATTGAGTACGTTTTCAATGTAAAATATCGCCTGAAGATTGCTTGACTTTTATAACGAAACTGATGACAAATCTCAAAACAGAAGAAAATGCTTATTGACCTTTTTTCTTGACCTCAGAGAATGCTGAATTGCACGGTTGAAATAAAACATAGATTTGGCTTTGTGTTTGAGATTGTACTGAAACATGGTATTACTCCAAACTTCTGCTTTTGCACTTGATGCTTAGATGAGAAATGGCAGGCAAAGAAGAAAATTTCTAGAAGAGTTTATTACTACATATGTAAACAGGAAATTTTTGCCACATAGGGGCACTGGGATGTTTACCATAGAAGTTGAGTGCATATGGTGGGAAAGACATAGACTTGCAACATGGAGAAAGCTAGCTCCTTCTGGCAGGGCCTGGAGCTTTCTAGGTGGAGAGTTTATATCATTGACCTTTACTAATGGAAAGTTTGTTGTCTCGTATACCGTGTGGTGAAATGTTCAGCATTTCCTATATAGTGCCCTGCTTCAAATACTGTTAGAAAGAATATGTAAACAGATAAATTGCACAAGCAATGTGGATTTTATTAAGCTTGAGTTTCCCACTGAAGTTGATTTCAAGTGTAACTGTAGAGTTTTTTTCAGTTGGTATTAACAAAAACAAAGCATTTGTGAATGACCTTGTTAAATGATAAACCAAATCTTACCATAACTGAATTGTAGAGATATAGAAAATGTAGAAATATAAGAGGAAAATATCTGGTACACTGAGGAAAACCATATTTCTGTAGCATACCCTTGAATGACAGATCCATGTCCCTTATTTCCAGATGACTATCCGAGTAGCCTGTGAATTCAAAAAGGAGTAGTAATCTGGATTATGTTTTCTTGTTGTTGTTGGGATTTCCTGGTTTTAGCCTCCCCAAGCATTTGCACTTCTGCTATAGCTGAGTGAAAGCTGTGACTAGACAAAATGTATTAACAGTCTTGTGGATTGTCCAGTCCTGTTCTGGCTAACATAAGCTGCAATTCTGCATTTATTTGGGGGTGTTCATAGGACACGTAAATGTAGCACCAACTAGTTCCACCAGCTTCACAGCATTCTTGTACCCAGATACCAGCACGAGGCTGCTCTAAAATGCCACAGAATCAGAACTGGTTCCTTCACTTTTCTTCAGGTAAGGAATAAAATAAAATTGTTTTAAAATAAACAGGGAAGTACAAACTTCAGAAATCCCAAGTCCCAACCAATAAAACTCACAAAATTTGCTATGATAACCTAAGGAGCCATTTTTCAAGGTGATTCAGATGTTTCAGGGCGGGGGGGGCAGACAACAAATTGTGTTACTCCCACTGGTTTAAGTGTTTAATAACCTTTAAAAATATGGCCTTCAGTCATGTGTACTGTACTTAGCTATCAGAACACTTGCAGCCATTATTTTTGTATCTACATTTTTTTCTGAAGTTCTTTAGGATATATAATTGCTGTGGATCCTGTACTTACCACATTTCATATGTTTTCCTTCCCGCTGTCTTCCCCATTTTGTTCTACATCATTTTCAGAAACTGGGGAAAGGGGTCATTTTCAACCGTATGGAAAAAAGTTGGATGCTAGATTTGCAGATCTTAGCATTTGTCATTATTTAAGAAGTTAATAAATCATCATATATCCAAACTCATTCTATGGTAAGCCCCAGAGATTCTTCAAGCTCTATTCCAAATTCCTCTCTGTCAGTGTCATCATAGTTGTTAGCTGTTTGCAGTAGTGATACCAATCTGTCTTCACATACTTGGCATCAAAATATTCAGTGGTTAAAAATTCAGATAAAAGGGAATTAGAACTCTTCAGACACAGCTGGTGTAAGTTTAACTTCAGAAGTTTTCCAGCAGGAACCTACACTTGTCAGCAGTGGTCACAACTCTTTAATCTGTTTTTTTACTTTTCTAAGAATATAAGTGAATAGAGGAAAAGGAAATTTCTCACTTATGCCAAGTGAAATTAAAATTGAACAGACCTTTTTTTAAAGTTTTTTTAAAGGAAAGCATGACAGAAGATCTCGGCAGAAATCTCAGGCCAGTCAGGGAGAGAGACACTAGGCTTTGTTTGATTCTGGTGTCATCTACTCAAGTTTCACTGCAGCATGAGAAGATAAAGCAACTGGAACAAACTTCAGAGTAAAGTGAAAAGATGCAGCAGCTGGTAGTAGATTTTAAGTCCAAGGCTATTCTGGTTGCTAAAATATCTTAAAAGTAGTTATCAAAAGTACCAAATGACAATAACGGCAGGATAAATCTCATGGAAACTTCTGACAACTGGAATCTTCTTAACTGAAATTACTGAGTTTACAATGTGATGTCAAATCAGCTAATGTCCACACAGTTCCCAAAAGTAAAAGGTACAATAGTCTGTTTCCCAGCAATAAATAGAACTTCTTCCTGCTTGGTTGTATCATTTAGAAATAGAAAACCAAAAATTTCAAAGCCAAATCAGAAAATGGAGCCTTAGTGATAAGTTTAATCATATAATTAGCAAGGCATGAATAACCTTGGATGAGGGAGACACACTATCAGTTAAACTGGAAAGAATGCGGCAGTCACACTCATTAGAGAAAGCGCTGAAATATAAACAGAAATACTAGAGTTCAAAGTTACTAAGCAACTACATTTAAAGGCAGAAATGGCAAACTATGCGTTTCTTTTCGGGAGTCCTAGTTATTGAACTGACTGCAAAATTACTGCTAAGCAATAAATTAGCCTGAGAAGTTTCTTAGGATATTGTCTCAATTTTGTTGCTATTGCTTTTTATTTTTGTCCGGAACACATTTCATTAACACTTAGTAAATGTTTATAACACTAAAAAAGACAATCTAGGCAAACTGTGGTGGGTTAATTCCTGTCAAATAGGCAAATTCCCTAAGGATGTTAAGATTACAAAACCACATGAGAAAGCACAAGACCCACACTCTCTCTCATGTCTGTAGTTGACAAAAAAGGAAATGGAAATACCAATTAATGTTCCACCTTGCTCAGACAGCATGGTGGGAGTAATCCTTGGGGAGAGAAGATTTTTTAAAAGGGAAAGGGAAAATTCAATAAATCTAGAACCACACTGTGTCTGACCCCTGTACAGAATGCCGATGAATTGACCAACAGCCTTACGAATGTTATGGGTCTGTCAGAGTTGCAGTCTAAGCACTTTCCTTCTTCTTCCTCAGATGATTAAATCCCACAGGCTGGGCAGAGGTATGGTCCTGACCACAGTTCATCAGCAGCTCAAGGCAGAAGAAAGGGGAAGCATGTTACTCCTTGCAAAGCAAGGTCTTTTTTTACATGCCAGTGGGCTCAGGGAAGACCTTTGATTCTTACACGATATATTGTTTAGTGGCACAGTATAAAACACACTAAAATATGAAATCATATTCATACTCTGCAATCTGTAAGGATAGCTTGTATCTTCACAGATAGCAATCCTGTTTCACAACAGTTTAAATGTAGTCTTTCTGCTCCAAAGATTCTGGATGATGCAGAGTCTCTTCTACAGGCTCTACAGTCTCTCCTACAGCCTCTCCTAACTGCCACTCATGATTATATTTAAATCTTTTTTCCAGGTCTATGGCTTCTTTAAGAACTGTAACTTATTTCATTCAATGAACTATTTAATCACAGTATGATAAAAAATGTTTAGGTAGACTCTGTATCATTTTAGGGCATAGAAAGTGAGCTGTATGGAGGACATTAAGAGATATCAAATTGCTGAATGGATCCCATTCATGTGACAGTTTAATTTTGTCACATGCCATGAGATGGTATATCTGTAATGCCCATTGGCCCCTCTGGACTCTGTGGCTGCTGTATAAAATTAAACTCAGGGTTGGTAGAAAAAATATGTAATCTATTTTCCACTAGTTTCTGCTGTGACAGGAACTTCTTTGTTAAACAAATCATAGCAGTTTTGGTCTAATATTTTCTGTAAAAATAAAAATTGGAAAATGTTTAAAAACTGTCCAAAAGCCCATTTTCATATTTTAAATGTAAGTTTTATTGATAATTTCAAAATACTTATTTCCTTTTGAAATTTCTTACAGTGTTTCAAAGGGATTTGAAGTCCAAATGAAATATTTCACATTTAAAAAAGTAAAATACTTGTGTTGATCCAGTTTGGTCTTTCTAGACACATGATTTAATGATAATAACAATTATTCATGAGCTTTCTGAGAAGCCATAACTAAGCTTGGGATAGAAAATATGAATTCATAAACCATAATAAATAGCAAGATTTATAATCCTGCATAAGACAGTGAGTAACTTGAGTTAGTCACAGAACAAACACCCTGTAGTTGTGTAAGAATTTAGTAAATTCACAGGAAAGTAAGAGCTATTACAGAGTCAGCAAGTCTCCTGGAGTGATAAAGCATTACTTTCAAAGCCGCTGTCATCAAGTTATATGCACATGCTCATACTAATGAAAGGTTATAGCCTGTAACTTCATTTGATGGATCTTGTGTTGATTTCACTGGAAGTCTTGAATAACTATGACCCAAAGTAAGTGAAATGTACAGAGCAAACAGATCTTTACATTTCTACATACTTTACAAAGACAAGCAAGCATTAAGATTCTTATTTGGCAGATACAAAAGATTATGACTTGAGTAAGGTTACACAGGCAGACAGGCAGTTATGAAGCTGGGGAAGGAGCCCGTTCTGACATGCTCTGAAAGTCCTGTCTTCCATGTTTTCCATCAGAAATTATCCAACTGTAGGAGAGTTGAGGAACTGTTCAGACCAGCCCCTGTCTGCTTTTTGTACAGCATACCTATAAAAATCCCAAAGTGCAATATTTTAAATTTTCTGAACATCTGGATTATTGCTAGTTATCACCTAGAGCCTGATGAAGCAGAGCTTAAGCTCCGTTGTTAAACCCTTTGACTTCAATGAGCTTTGAGTCAGTTGCTTTTTTGTATGCATACCCTTTATTTTAAGTGTTTTCTGATGCAAAACAGAGTCTAAGCTAGTTGAATTGCTTACTTGCATACAAATTTTGTAGTTTTTTTTTTCTTTATGGTAAGTTACCAAATCCAGAAGCTTGGGACTCGCTTAATGTAACCAAAGCAGTATCATATCACACTGCTTATTAGCTAGTATCCCATGTACACAATATAATATATCTGACAATGTGATTGATCCTGCAAGGAATTTGGTACCCTTAAACATCACTCCTTCTTTGGAGCTAAAGACATTGAAATCTCTTTGGAGCAGTTATAGGAAAGAAACATCCTACTTAAAGAAATTAAAAAATGTTTGTTCTGTTAAAGTTCTTCCTGTGATTTAGAAACAAAATGTATGAGTCTGTGACTGTAATTGCTTCTGCAATAGAGTCTAGTGTAATATTTGCTTTATTTAAGAAAGCTTCAGCAGGGTAAGCTAAATGTTTAGTTAACATATACAGGTAAAAAATCCCACAAAATAAATCCTCCATTTGTACAGTTCCTACAGAAGACACAAACTTCAGACAAAAAGGACATTTAGAAAATATCTTTTAAAAGTATTCACAAGCAACTCAGCTTAAAAGTTAAGCTGATCACTTCTGCAGGTCTACCACTGTTTTATTTCACAGGCATAAATAGCTGAACACATGATATGAGGTTTTCTCTGTTTAGAATAAACAATCATTCTGATTGCACTCTACTTTTCATCATTTAGTTCTTTTTTTATAACTCTTTGCCTCAGAAATATTTAGTGTGATACAAGATTATCCCATACATACAGACATGCTAATGACTAGTTTCAACACTTGAAGAAAGAAAATCTCAAATGAAAACATTGCACAAAGGCAAGAAAAGGCTTTGGCAGTAGGTCTTAACTACAGCAATGTAGCTATTAATACATTTTTGGGGAAAAAAACACTTTTCATCAATACCTGCCTTATGATTGGAATGTTTTTCACATTAATTTCATTCCAAGTTTTTCACAAGACAGTGAGAGTGAGAGTGAAAGTGTTTTATCAGTGACCTGGGAAACAAAGATCTCATGACAACTATTTTTTTTCATTAAATATAATAAAAAAACCACTATTTCCTAAAGATTTAACCAAATTAATAGTATGTGGAGGAGATATATGGGAGAGGCAGCTGAGACAAACAAGTAAGTAAAAGAAATAAGGATGGTCTATGATTCCCTGAAACTTAGAAGCTGTTGTCTGAGTTGAAAAATGAGCATTATCATTAATACTAAAGTTGTAAAACAGGTTGTCAAATATGTAAGGACTATGGAGATAGTAAATGGTTAAACTTTTCCTAAGCCTAGAATAAAAATATTGTTCATTTTTAAAGAATATATCACTGAAAGGATATGTTTGTACAAGGATTCAAATAACTTGGCTCTTTACTATGTTTTGGTTCCTTCTAAAGAATGAGTATATAATGAGTATATAATGAGTATAATCAGTTGTGAGAAGACAGAACAAAAGCAACACAGGAAGGAAGAAGAGACCTAATAATTGCTTCGATGTGTGTAAATGAACTGTTTGTATGCAAAATACCAGATTCATATTGGTGGATTTCTGCTCACCACTGATGGTATGGATTATTTTAGTACATTATTTATTCATATTTATGTATTTATATTAAAGGAAATGGGGCCTGATCCTAGGACTTTTGAAACTGATGCAAAGTTTTCCTTTTTTATTTTGTATTCACTGGATCCATCTCATGGAGAATAGAAGAGCAAATACTTGTATACATGGGTTATGGTAACAGTTATTGGGAGGGAGGTTTATGTGCCTTTTTGTGGTTGTGGTGGGTGTAGGTTGTTCAGTTTGCTGTACAGAGGACAGGGGACTTCAGAAGGGGTTCTCATAAACCTGTCTAGAACAGGGAAGGGCCTTGAAGCCTTAATGGCCCTGACCAGCCTCACCAGGTATCCAGCCTCCATCCATTGGCCCAGGACCTCCATTTAATCTCACGCCCAGGTGCCCAGCTCCTTACCTGACCTGTGCTCAGGTCTTTCCTGGACTTGCAGACTGGACTTGCCAGGTTGATGTTGCTTGCAGTTGTTTGATGATTGCTAGATTCTTGGTGGTCCCTGTTGTTGTCACTAGCTTGCCCTGCTCACCTGGCCCAGGTATAGTGAGCCTGCAGCTTTTTTGGGTGGGCACCTGTGGCTCCCATCTCACTGTCTGTTGTGAAGTGGCCCCACTCTTGCTATTCCCTGACAGAAAAGTCAGTCTGTAAATCTAGAGTGCAGAATAGTTGACAAAAAACCTTTACAGCATACCTCACAGAGAAAAAGTAGTTATGAACATAGTAATGGTATCATCTATTTGGCAGTTGTTGTTATATAACTTATAATGCTTTATCCATATGCCTTTAGAAGGCTATGGCAGCGAAAGGGAGACTGCAATCAGAAGTCTTCTTCACCAGAAGAAGTGGGATGAAAGGTCAGGAGTCAGTCTTTGTGTCCATGCATGCCCGTTACACTATGTGGCATACTGGTGCTCACTCAGAAGAAACAAGGCAGCAAAATCTCAAGGGACATGATGATCTAGCTTGGAAATGGCATGGAAAAAGGGACACATTTTTAAGGTGCCTTAATCTTCTTTGGTTAAGGGGGGTGGATCTTAAATCTTTAGCCTTCATTTGGACTTATGGGTCATGAGAGGACTACAGGAGGAGGTAGTAGCCATCTTAGATAACAGAAACAAGATAGACTTGATCTCAAAGGAGGGAAATTTCAGCTTAGTCTAAGAAAAAGATACAGAAACTGAGGTGCTAAACAGAGAAGAAACTGCAAAACAGCATTTTTAAAGAAGTGTATTTTTTTCTTCAAATCTTGCCTATCATTAAGGCTTACTGAAAGTCTGACACAAGAGCTAGCATCTTATTTCCACAGGCATGCTGGAAATGATAAACAGCAATACTGGGACCCCTAATACACAGACCTCAGTGTGTCTGAAATATAGAAAAGCAGACCTTCATATGAATTGCAGGGACTTGTTTGACAGCTGGAGAGAAAAAAGGTCTTGAATATAGTCTTTCTCCCAGACCATTTCCAACTTGTTTCAGGGGCTTGCAAGCTCTTCTGGATGCAAGTGTTGCAATAATTTTCTGTAAGTGCAGTCTCCTCACCACTGTATGTACAAAAGTAGGCATCTCTTGTGGAACTGCCAATGGAATAGCCAATGCAGTAGCTTAAACTGCCCATACTTTAGCCAGCTATATTGCTGATTTTTCTTCAAGGCAATTATCACCTAAGGTTGTTACAGTTTTAAATCACTGAAATAACTCAAGATGTGGATAGAAGCCTCAGGGGGACTTTCAAAAGCTGACATTTATCTTTAAAGGAATTAGATGTGCAGAGTTTTTAGCAAGTTCTGCATAGGCATGCAATCTTTAGATACACTAATACATTTAAATACCAGCACCTTGATAAATATCAATATAGCCTTTCAGGGACATCCTTCCAGTAAGTAATAAGCCCTCCTTGTAGAGCAAAACTAATTTCTTTCTGCTGTTTCTTTTATTGCACATGTTTACTAATTTAAACAACAAATGGGTCATTTCAAGCTATAGAGCAGGGAAAAGAAAGAAGTTGGTATGAGTGCTACAACCTCTGGCAGATTACGTAGGAAAGAAAAAGTGTATGTTTCAGAGGTGATTTAACACATAAGTATTTAAGCATTGCTATCAAATACAAATGACTGAAATGTGTACACTATCATTTCTTCAAATTAAAACAATATGCCAATATATGGAGAATATATAGAATTATATTTAAGTTTTATTTTTTAATTCTTGCAAGAAGAAAAGCTCAGACTGATATTTTTGCGCAATATATTTTATAACTGTAGGATGGAATCCTAACTAAATGAACAGTTCCCATCAGGTGAGAACTTTATTCCCGCTTGTTGTCTTTGTGGGTCTGCAATAATCTCGCAGTTCGCAGGACATCTTGTCTCTCTGTAAACTTCTCCCCACATGAAGTTCAAAAAGTTATGGTTTTGCTAGATTTTGTGTTTTAAACCTGCAAGTACTAATGGAATATTAACAGCATTTGGAATGAATGCTATTTCCCAGTTTGCCCCTAATACACTTGAAATTATTTTCACTCCAGACACCAGTGTCATGCAGTTCAATCACACACAGCAGTCAGTAAAGACACCCCCCTCTTGGCTACATGTCTTACAAGGCAATAGGTCCCTCTTCCATCTTTTCCTTCTTTGCCTAAAACATGTGAATTTCCATGCAGCTTCCATTCTCAAGAGACCACCCACCCCCAAGTGCTGACAACAGTTACTACATACTCACTGTGCATTTCCCAATAAGGAATGAAGCCAAATTCTTTGACCTTTCATTTAGCTTTCACAGTAGTTTTGTTCCACTGACAATTCATAGTCCTGCCGACCTAGGTCCTGCAAGACTGGCTGTAAAACCAGTTTTAAGGGCGAACATTTACAACTGGAATTGCTTACTCACTCATTAACCTTTCAAACAGTCAGAATCCAGGAATCAAGTATTGTAGCTATGAGTTTAAAAATAAACAATTGGGATTCTTAGCCTGCTCCCCCCACCCCCTCCCCTCTGCCCCCTGCTTTCACAGAAATCATCGTGGTGGCATGGCGTGAAGCCAGCAGCTGCCACGCTGAATTCTGTAGGTAACTCTGGAGTGCTCTGTATTGAAAAGCAATAGGACAAGAAAAGGTTCACATAATCCAAGCAAAGCAGATGATCCATGAGAGGAGTGGCATGGAGGTGGGAACACATACACTGGAGATCCTCACTTTGGAAAAGGCTGAAAGGAACCCAGACATCAGTCCATAAAAATCACCAGGGACAGTGAAAAGGCAAGTAGGCAATGACTGTTGATTACCTCTTCAAATACAAGAATTAGGAAACGTGTAACAAAACTACAGCCTGGCAGGTTCAGCTAAAACAAAAGGGAGGGAGGGAGGGAGGTAACTTCTTGCCACAAGCAGGATGACAAATTTCATGTATTCAACAAGTGACCATAAAAACTTAATGGAAGAAAAATCCGGCAAGGTCTATTAAATACAGTGGAGGCATCCTTGGAGTGGCAGTTACTGGAGGTTGTGACTTTTCTGGGAAAGTATTATTACTAAGTGATGTTAGCGTCCTTTGTTCTTATTTTAGGCATCCGATGTTGGCGGCCATTTCCTGCACACTCTTCACTACTCCAGTTGGTTTTGTGCTTCTCTGCAGATCTTAAAAAGACAACACTGACACTGCTTGTCACTGTCATTTTTTTCAATTTCTGCAAATATCACTGCATCTGTCATGGTGATTCCAGCACTCTGTCACTGAAGGTATACTAAATATCGAACTCTTTTCCAAACAGGAGGGATTCCCAACAGTGCAGGTTTGATTTACTCTAGCCTTTTGACAATAGTCGTCCTTATCCCTCAGGATAATTGGGAGGTCCCCATTTCTCTCCTCTGTTTTGCTACACTGCAGTGATACTCTAAACTTGACTGCCTTATGCTTGCCTAGCAAAATCAGTGAGGCAAGCCTTGCAGACAAGAACTATCAGTTACATAATAGCTTCTCTCCATGATAAATCAAGCTGAATTTCTTTAGCATATTTATTCCTACACATTTTAGGGATTATTGAAAAGATTCCATGCAAGTAGCCATTTCTTTGTACATATTACATAGTGGGTTTTCTCCCATTTGCAGGTAGGGTGCAGCCAGAATTTGGCTGCTTGCTTCTTGATGGCAGCTTCCCCTCCTCACGGGCTGGAGGACCACAGCTTGAGAGGCCTCTGTGGAATTCGGTCCAATTACACTTGGTATTTATTGTGACCCTACTAATTTATTCTGCCAAGAAGGTTAAGTGAGCACCTTTACAATGAGCTAGGAGGAGGGCTGTGTGAGAGAGCAACTGTAAGTAGAAAATTCTGCCTATTGCTGGTACTGACTTCAGCTGAGTGCTTACATGGAGCCCTGGATCCAACAGACAGAGGAAGGCACCAAGAGTTGGATTAAATAGGGTGGCAGCTCCCAAAATAAGCAAGTCAGGTAGCTTACACAGTGAAGCCTTGAGCACTTCCCATACACACACATCAAAAACTAGTGAGTGTAAACCCACAGAGGAGACACACATATTCCTTCTGAGCTTCCTGCAGAAGGCTAAGGGGAGGTTTCTGAAACTATGGCCAAGGTGACTGGAGGTGGCCTAGGTATTTCAAGCACAAGCTGCGCATGCCAGCATCTGTGCTAGCCTGTGGTATATGCAGTACTGTTGGCTAACTATATATTGACCTGAAAATGTTCTTGCCTGCAGATCAGTGCTTTGATCTTTTGGACAGAAGTGAATCATATATTTAACATTATGTAACTTTTGTGCAACTCCCCAGTTGCTATTTTCCCATTTTTCAAATTTTCTTTGCCATCACTAAACATGGTGATCAAGCTGATCACCTCTTATTTGTGCTTTTGCCCTCTCCTGAGGATATGAGGAAAAAAAGCACCAGCTAACTGACTTAAAAGAGTGAGCCATTCACTTTACCTGCCAGGCAGAATGTCAGAAAAGCCTCCTCTAACTTTTTTGGCTTTGAAAGGGATGAATTATTTTTTCCATATTCCTCTAAGTAGAGAGTAATCACACTCCTCTTATACATTTAATGAAAGGGGCAAAGAAATTTCCAAAAGTCAGAATAAGAACAAGCTCCAGAGTTTTGACTTTGACTTGACAACCTTGCTCAAACAGGAAACACTGAAAAACCTTCTCACATACAGATTATTCAGTTCCTTTGATAAATAAATATAAATATAAATATAAATAAATATAGTAAAACTTCACCACCATTTATAGGTGCAGCTTTGTGATTCCAAAACTAGCTGCAAGCAGAGACTCTAGAGCAGGCATATTCCCCACAGAGCTGAAGCAAAATTCCTATGGTGTGATCACAAATTATCTTGTACCTCAGAGTAACCTCCTTTACTGTGGAACTCTTTTTTTCAGCCTTGCTCTGTTGTTGAGACACGCAGTCATGGGAAACGGCAATTAAAACCCTCCTCCTAACACACTGTGGGAAGAGTCCTTTCAGTTGCTACCATGGCTACGAGATATAAGCCAAGGTCATTGTTTGTTATGATTGTAGCTGTGCTGAGCCTGTTTTTTTTTAAATTGACAGCTGTTGCATATCAGTGAAATTAAATCATGTTTCAGACAGATATAAATTGTAGGATTTTTCTAGTTCAGGTAAGTCATGCTGATATTTCTATCTTCTCCATTGTCCAATCTCTGGTCTTCATTATCACCATACTTTAAACACAGAGTAACACCTCTAATTGTCCTGTACCGTTAAAAAGGATATCAGAATGTGTAACTTCATATAGATAATTTGAAATAAACTGGTAGTTACAGAAGTGAGTGAAGTCTGCATGCCTGTAAACTTTGCCATGTTTTAGAGATGCAATGACATTGCTGGCAATCTGTATTTGTGCTTTATTTAAGTCGTATTATCCTCTGAATTAATCAGGTTTATCAGATTTATTTTGGGTGGATTTGGTATCAGTCACTCACAAGCAATTTCCAAATAAGATCAACAATGAGATGTGGTGTAGAAAATAAGAACCCTTCTCTTTTTAACTGTAAGGTTGATTTGGCTATTTTTGTTGATATTTCTAATTTAAAGTTACTATTAAGCACCTGGACTGTAAGAAAATCTGTCATGTATTTTAAATGAGGCCTTTATACTAAGGACCACTACCATATATCTGGTTAAACCATAGTTTAGGATGCAAAGAGCTGGTCCAATGCTACCTTCTTGTTTTTCAGCCCCATTCAGGTAACAACAGACGTAAACCCAATTCCTAGGGTAAATTAAAGCAGATCCAGCATTCCTTCATTGTATATGAACTGGGATTATTTCCTCAAGTAACTCTGAAATCTCTTAATGCTTATATTGGTTAATATTGCTGCAGCAGTCTAGCAAGGGTTTTGATACAGAGCAGAAGCCAAGGCAGTAAATGTGATATGGTGTGATATTGGATAAGACACTGAGGGTAGTTCTTCCTAAACATAACACAGAGAACTAAAATATAAAAAGCACAATCAGGTAATATTTTGCATTTTATTTACTTTCTATTTCTAGAAGCTGCTTTTCATGTGTAACTTTCCAAAATACATAATGATAGTTCTGACAGGTATTTATGACAAAAGAGAAATATTGCCAACTTGTGTATTCCTCTGCAGAGGATTTTCCATACTTCTGCATTCTCCTTCAAAAATATTTGGCATCTCTTGACCAAATATGAGTAGTCTCTAAACATCAATTTCCTTAACAAAAAAGTTATATATATACACAAATAATTAAACCTGTGCTTATCTTCCATTTCATGCAGACAGTCATGTAACACATGTTCTTAAATGCATCCATGACCTTAGTTGAACCTTACAGTGCAGGCTCTTATTTTCCATCATTTCCTTTCTGACAGTGTTGACAGCAAGCCAAGTGAGCAGAGAGAATCCCTATCTTGGTATATACTGAAAGGTTAATTAAGCACATCACTTTTCCAGGACTGAATTATTCAGCTTCAGAAAAGCATACGCAATAGAATACTTCAGAAAGAATCTCCAAATATTAATTATTTCTTTACTCTCAAGCCTTAGCATATTGCATTATTTCTGAATGTAAACAGACTGAAGATTTCTTAGTAGGGAGCATACTGGATGACAAGTTCTTGGGTAAAATTATTTACAGGAAGATAGGAAATGAGTCAGGAATCTCAGGAAAAAATAGCTATCTTACAGGCATCTGAAAAAATGTCCAAAACTTTTTTTTTCTTTTTTTTTTTTCCAGACAGAGAAAGGAAGGGGAAATGTATCAATGAGAGTTACAAATCACAAATTCCTAACTTCCTTCTTAGCTGCATACCAGCTTTGTCTTAAACTTTTAGTGCTAGGCACCAATGGGTAAAACAGGCAAAGGAGAGAAATTGTTTGGCTTTATTCTGTATATTAAAGACTCCTTGATGCAGAGACTGAATAGAACTTGAATAAGTAATTTGCTCTGCTTCTGAAATTCTTTGGAAATATCCATAGCACCGCACAGAAAAGGTTTCTGAAAGCTGTTTTAGGAGCTTTTCATATGCTATGCAGAATGCATTTTCATATGCTAAGCAGAATAACAGAATAGTTGGTATGTAGTGACTACAGTTTTACATGCTAGGAGGAATCCAAAAGTTTGTGAAAAGAATATTTACTTATTTCTAGGTTTTATCTTGGTAAATAAAATGCAGAAAATAAGAGCTAAAAATGTAGGAGGAAGTTTGAAGACTAGAAAAAAGACAACTTTATACTTTTCCATTTGCTCTAAGGAAGGTGTCAGGACACACAATCACTAAGCAATGTTGTTTAAACTTAGATATTTCTAAGAAATGGCTTTCTTGTTGCGGGAAAGAAGATTTCAATAGCATCATCCAGTACATTCTTTTGGGATGACTTGCCATTCACATGGAGCAGTACCTGAGATTAACGTCTTCCTGCGTTCTCAACTCTCTCCCTCTCCTTGGTATCCAAGAGATACTAAAGAGTCTGTGAGACTCTTGCTAAAATCAAGTGTGAAAAGTTGCTTTCTAGTCAGAAATTTCAGGAGGATGAAGGACAGGGGAATACTAAGGATACCTCTAATGATGCATTTTTGTTTTCCTAAACAAATGAGAAGAACTCTCACTTGTAAGTTTGCAGATGACACCAAGTTGGGCAGGAGTGTTGATCTGCTTGAGGATAGGAAAGCTCTACAGAGGGATCTGGACAGGCTGGATTGGTGGGCTGAGGCCAATTGTATGAAGTTCAAAAAGGCCAAGTGCTGCATCCTGAACTCGCGTCACAACAACCCCACGCAATGCTACAGGCTTGGGGAAGAGTGGCTGGAAAGCTGCCCGGCAGAAAAGGACCTGAGGATGTTGGTCAACAGCTGCCTGAACATGAGCCAGCAGTGTGCCGAGGTGGTCAAGAAGGTCAACAGCATCCTGGCTTGTATCAGAAATGGTGTGGCCAGCAGGAGTAGGCAAGTGATTGTACCCCTGTATTTGGAACTGGTGAGGCCACACCTCAAATACTGTGTTCAGTTTTGGGCCCCTCACTACAAGAAACATATTGAGGTGCTGCAGCATGTCCAAAGAAGGGCAACAAAGCTGGTGAAGGGTCTTAGAGCACAAGACTTAAGAGGAGCTGCCGAGGGAACTGGGATTGTTTAGTCTGGAGAAAAGGAGGCTGAAGGGTGACCTTATTGCTCTCTACAACTACCTGAAAGGAGGTTGTAGCGAGGTGGGTGTTGGTCTCTTTTCCTAGGTAACAAGTGATAGGATGAGAGGAAAGGGTCTCAAGCTGTGCCAGGGGAGGTTTCAACTGGATCTTAGGAAAAATTTCTTCACTGAAAGGGTTGTCAAGCACTGGAACTGGCTGCCAAGGGAAGTGGTTGAGTCACCATTCCTGGAGGTATTTAAAAGACATGTAGATGTGGTGCTTAGGGACATAGCGTAGTGGTGGACTTGGCAGTGAAGTTTACAGTTGGACTTGATAATCTTAAGGGTCTTTTCCAACCTAAATGATTCTATGATTCTATGAACATGAACACAGAGAGAAAGGGTTTGTTTTTATGGATCATATAATTAAGTGAAAAAAAACCCCACATTTGTTCTTACGGGCAAGTTTTACTAGCATGGTGGCAGTAGAGTGGTTACTGACCTACAGAAAAGTTGGTCAGTTCCTCTGTGTAGAGGAGCTTCCATGCTGCAGAGAGCAGCTGCTTTTAAGGCCTTTTCCCAGACTTGAAAGATAGAAGGGGTGTGGATCTTTTTCAATTAAACTACTGTAATTCACTTTAAAAATCAGCCCTGTTACAGTAATTAGATCCAGTCTGACATCTTTATTTCCATTTTAGCAGGTCAGCTTATAGCTCTACAGTCCACAAATGCATTCCATTAAATCAATTGGGGAACGTGTCTTTCTCTTCACCCCAAGAGAGCACCTACATCCACAGCTCTAAATGATTATTCTCAACAAAGCAAGCTCTTTGAAATGGTGATGATTCCTTGACCACTCTGTTATCAGGAGAAATGGAGGAAGACAGCCTGACTGTAAGTTAATTCACACAGACTGAGAATTGAGATATATTTGGAAGAAGAAATACAGGTCAATCGAATCTCACTTATAGAGGCCTTTTTCACCAGAGTACCTATAACTTTATTTTATTGTAAATCTCAGGTACACTTGTTAGCAGTAGAAAAGCCAGCCCAAATGGCAGTCCAGGCTTTGAAGAACAATACATGCCTACATACCAAGAAAAAGCATACACATATGAGTAACGAAGTTTGGGGTTATTTTTTAACACAGGCCTGCTTAGGTTAAATTACTAAGATTATATTTGCTGCTGCTCCCCAAAAGCAGAATCAATAATTGAGTTACATGCATATTTAAATTCAGAGCTGCTCTTGCCTAACAATATGGATGAGCAAAGAGCTTCTAGAAAAACTCAAATAGAAGAAGGAGTTTTACAGCATGTGGAAAAAGGGACTGGTCACTTGGGAGGAATATAGGAACGTTGTCAGGGTATGCAGAGATGCAATGAGGAAGGCCAAGGCCCACTTGGAACTTATGTGGCAAGGGATGAAAAGGATAACAAGAAGGGCTTCTTCAAATACATCAGTAGTAAAAGAAAGACTGGGGAAACTGTGGGTATGCTGCTGAATGAGGTGGGTACCCTGGTGACACATGATGCAGAGAAGGCAGAGTTACTGAATGCCTTCTTTGCTTCAGTCTTTATTGCTAAGGCTGGTCCTCATGCATCTCAGCCCCCAGAGGAGAGAGAAATTCTGGAGAAAGGAAGGTTTCCCCTTGGTTGAGGAGGATTGGGTTAGAGATCATTTAGGCAAATTGGATCCTCACAAATCCATGGCCCCAATGGGATGCACCCACAAGTGCTGAGGGAGTTGGTGGATGTTCTTGCCAAGCCACTCTCCATTATCATTGAAAGGTCATGCCTCCATGAGGGTGCCTGAGGACTGAAGGGTAGCCAATGTCACTCCAGTCTTCAAAAAGGGCAAGAAGGAGGACCCAGGAAAGTATAGGCCAGTCAGCCTCATCTCCATCCCTGGAAAGGTGATGGAACAGTTCATTCTGGAGGTCATCTCCAGGCATACAGAGGAAAAGAACGTTATCAGAAGTACTCAACATGGATTCACCAAGGGGTGATTATGTTTGACCAACCTGATAGCCTTCTACGATGGCATGCCTGGCTGGGTTGATGAAGGGAGAGTAGTGGATGCTGCTTACCTCAACTTCAGCAAGGTTTTTGACACTGTCTCCCATAACATCCTCATAGGTAAGCTTAGGAAGTATGGGTTAGATGAATGGACAGTGAGGTGGATAGAGAACTGGCTGAATGGCAGAGCTCAGAGGGTCATGATTAACAGCGCAGAGTCTGGTTGGAGGCCTGTAAATAGCGGTGTTCCCCAGGGGTCTGTGCTGGTCCAGTCCTGTTCAACATATTTATCAATAACCTGGATGAAGGGACAAGAGTTTCCCCTGAGTTTACCCTCAGCAGGTTTGCTGATGATACAAAACTGGGAGGAGTGGCTGATATGCCAGGAGGCTGTGCTGCCATTCAGCAAGACCTGGACAGGCTGGAGAGCTGGGCCAAGGGGAACCTAATGAAATTCAACAAAAGCAAGTGTAAGGTCCTGCACCTGGGGAGGAACAACCCCATACACCAGTACAGGTTGGGGCTGACCTGCTGGAAAGTGGCTCTGCTGAGAAGGATCTGGGAGTGCTGGTGGACAGCAAGTTGACCATGAGCCAGCACTGTGCCCTTGTGGGCAAGAAGGCCAACAGTATTGTGGGGTGCATTAAAAGGAGTGTGGCCAGCAGGTCGAGGCAGGTTACCCTCCCCCTCTACTCTGCCTTAGTGAGGCCACATCTGGAGTTCTGCATCCAGTTCTGGGCTCCCCAGCTCAAGAAAGACAGGGGACTACTGGAGAGAGTCCAGCAGAGAGCTATGAAGAAGGTCAGGGGACTGGAGCATCTCTCTTATGAGGGAAGGCTGAAAGACCTGGGTTTGTTCAGCCTGGAGAAGAGAAGACTGAAGTGGGATCTTATCAATGCTTATAAATATCTAAAGGATGGGTGTCAGGAGGATGGGGCCAGGCTTTCTTCAGTGGTGCCCAACAGGACTAGGGGCAGCGGGCACAAATGGGAACAGAGGAAGTTCCACCTGAATATGAGGAGAAACTTCTTTACTTTGAGGGTGACAGAGCACTGGAACAGGCTGCCCAGAGAGGTTGTGGAGTCTCCTGCTCTGGCAACATTCAAAACCCACCTCATGTGGTCCTGTGCACCCTGCTTTAGGAGTACGTACTCAAGCAGGGGGGTTGGACGAGATGATCTCCAGAGTTCCCTTCCAACCCTTACCATTCTGTGATTCTGTCTGTGTAAATATGCCAACTTTGACTGTGACAGAATAATTACCTTCCATTGTGTGATGGTCCCAGATTGTCATTTGGCAAAACAAGCAGGAATTACCTAAGTGATTCTCTGTACTCTTCTTAGTTTATTTCAGTCTTTCCAAAACTGCAGAAAAGTATTTTAGGTATGTAACCTACACTTTAGATAGTTTGTGCTTCCTTAGAAATACTATTCCTTGAAAATAAGTACTTAGAGTATTTTCATATCAGAAGAGCTCAATCCCTTCCTTTATAGTTCCCAGAATGGGTGATGATCACAAAATTGATAGCCAGCCAGTATTGTTATGCTATCACTTGGTGTGCATTATTTACTGCCCATCATTGAAATTATATTGTGCATACAGAAAGTTTAATTTCCTCGTAGATTTTCCTCTAGTAGTCTCATGATTTTAGGACTTCTTTTAACATAATTCAATCACCTTCGAAGTTCCTGTGTCTATTTGCTCTTGCAAGTTTTTAATATGACTATTTCATCTTTGGGTACTGATCACCATTAATGACTTGTGTCTTGGTTGTTTATAAATGTTGCTTAAAAACATCCTGTGAAGTTAGCTGGTAGTTTTCCTAATTAAACTTAAACTTAAAATCACTTCAGAACTGACACTTTTACTACACTTAACAGGGAATATTTTTTTGAATGTTTAGCATGTAATAGATCATTGAAAAGTCAAACTCTTGACTTCAACTGCAACAATCCCTGCTCAAGTCTACTGCAGATCAGACCCTATGTGTTTTAAGTTTAGCTCCCAGAATGCAAGAAATGCATAGCATCTGGGAAAATGTGACTTGGCCACCATTGCATACCATCTTATTATTCAAGGTGACATTCAAGTACCATGAATATGAAGCTGGGGCTTTTTTCCATGGATTTTTTTTGCTTGTTTTGTTACCCACCTTCGGTTACATGCAGTAAGTTATACAGCAAGACTTTAGACTTCTTTTAGCTTGAAAGACTAACACAAGGATATGATTGTGCTGGTTTTGGCTGGGAGAGAGTTAATCTTCTTTACAGTAGCTAGTATGGGGCTATGTTTTGGATTCATGCTGAAAACAATGTTGGTATCACAGGGATGTTTTAGTTATTGCTGAGCAGTGCTTACACAGAGTCAAGGCCTTTTCTGCTTCTCACACAACACCTACTCACACCAGCGAGTAGGCTGTGGGTGCACAAGAAGCTGGGAGAGGACACAGCTGGGACAGATGACCCCAGCTGACCAAAGGGATATTCCATACCATATGACGTCATGCTCAGCATATAAAGCTGGGGGAAGAAGAAGGAAGGAGAGAACATTTGGAGTGATGGTATTTGTCTTCCCAAGTAACCATTACACATGATGGAGCCCTGCTTCCCTGGAGATGGCTGAAGTCCTGCTTGCTGATGGGAAGTAGTGAATGAATTCCTTGTTCTGCTTTGCTTCGCGCACAGCTTTTGCTTTACTTATTAAACTGTCTTTATCTCAACACAGACATTTTCTAACTTTTACTCTTCTGATTCTCTCTCCCATCCCTCTGGGAGGGAGTGAGCGAGTGGCTGTGTGGTGCTGAGTTGCCAGATGAGGTTAAACCACGACAATGATGCTAGCAATATAATGTATGCACTATGTATTCTGGTACAGATTTACTATTTGTTGAATAAAGATTTCAGATGTTGGATTTTTTATCTTTGAATAAAATTTATAAATTAGTTCTGCTATTAAGCTAGTTATTCATTATTGGAATTCATTTGAAAACTTTGACCATGCAATGACTGCCTATGGATTAGTAGATATGCATATTATTTTGATAACTGAGTTTGAATACACTTACTTAAGCTTGCACCTCTAATTCTGTGACATATGATTCCTAAATACTGAAAATTATTTAATGTATATTTGTATGTACACTTAATGTATATTTGTGTGTACATCTGGATGGAAATGCAATTGTATGGAGCCAAAGTCCTGGTCTCTGAAATACCTGTTTAAGCCAAGTATTTCACAAATTCTCCTCCTAAAACTAATGTCATGGATTATGCTGTTCTTTCAGCCATGTAGCTGAAACAACAGTAGGTCTCATTAATTACTTAATAAGAAGGAAAAGAAAGAAAAGAATCAGCTTATCAACAAATACATTCAAGAGTTTAGTCATAATAAGGTGTTCTTACCACCATGTGAACTTTCAGGATACAGGAAAGGCTGAGAGATCTGGGTTTGTTCAGCCTGGAGAAGAGCTTTCATTTTAAAGGTCAGGTAGTGTTGAAATTTCTCTTCCACAGAGAAGACTATTTTACCCTCTGAATTCTCACCAGGCTGAAACTTGTCAGCCAAATCCAGTTCAAATCTCTGATTATCAGGTCCCGTTGGTCCAATACATATGCCTTTTTAGCTGTTGATTGGTTAAAACCTACAGAGTTTTAGAATCATTTCTCTAAAGCTCTTTTGAAATTGGATAATTTCCATGTATAAACATATTTCAGACTTAATTGCTACAGGCACCAGGCTTCTTTTTCCACCTTTGAATTGAGAGCATGTTCTGTTTTACCAGTTTAACTTAAAAGCCAGAAAGCCATTTAAAACAGCTGAGCATCCCAAAAACTGTATACAGCTTAAAGTTGGTGGTGAGGAGGGAGGGGGGAAGAGAGCTGTACTATAGTTTTAATGATATAAATAAGCGCTAGTACAGTTTCCTGATTCATCTTTGCTTATATTAGGGTTTTTTTAACATTACAGCAGTATCTGAGGACTTCAAGAAGGACTGAGTTCTTATTCTGTTACACATTGTGCAAACATAGTAAGAAACAGTCTGCCTACTGAAAAACCTCTGGTCTAACCTGAGACAATAGTAGAATCATAAAGAGAAGATAAAAAGTCATAGCAAAAATGCGATATCTAATTGTTAGGTAGCCAGCTGTTGATTATCTTAACATGTTTATATACTTCTGATTAGCTTAATTTTTATTTATTGTACCTTTCTGTCGATATATAATAACCATGTCTCTGCAGACTTTGTCAATATGATAAAACACACATAAGCCCAGACTGTATCATCTATTTTACAGAGCTGTTACCGACCTTCTCTTGTGAGCAATGACTGTCGAAGAAACTAAGCTGTTTGACAGATAACAGATTAAAAGATTCTTATCCATGCTTGTTACAAAAAAGTCTGAAAACATTGAGGGCATGTTTAAAAGCTTATCGTAATAAGAGTAGTACTGTATGAGTTCCGTACATGTGTTAGCAGTTAACTCTCACATTACTGCAGGAGGTTGACTGGAGCATGACAGTTTCATTTCTCATACAAGGCAAACCAAGCAAATCTCTGCAGCTGGTAAAAATTATTAAAAATAGAAAAAGTGAAAATCCCTTAGGTTCCCTTTGGCCTTCTGTCCATTTAAGGAGAAAGTAAGTTTGGCAACGTGAATTTTCCACAAAATTAAGACAACAAAATAAAGACAATCTTACAAAAGAAAAGCTTCATGTTTTATTATGCTTTCATTTTCTCTCAGGACTACAAGGCATTGTGCTTCTGGAATTAAGATACTCTTGACTCAAAAAAGAAAATGTGATATTCTTCTTGACCCCCGGCACAGGAAGTTATTAAAACGGTATTTGTTTTCAGCGACTAAGCACTGGGTTAACCATGTCCCAGACTAGCAGAAGAAATCATCTGTTCTGGCTGAAAGTGTTTGGCTTTAGCCTGTAAATAACCAAGCACATTTTCAATACACAAGAATCTTGAATTGCATTAATTAATTCATGAGACATCACAGTTGAAGAAAATGTGTGCTGTTGATTAAGTTTGTGGATGGGAATCAATGGCTTCATTGCTTGGATGTATTAACTTTCTAAATATCATCACTGTGGGTTTCATCACAGAGTACACAATAGATTGCACATGGCTGAGTGAGATATACCCAGGAAGCCAGTCACTTAGAATTAATACACAGTCCATGAACCAAGCTGTCCTGCTGGTATTCTGCAGAAAGGGAAAGAAGGACATACTTGAAGGCCCTGATTCATAGCTGACATTCAATCTGACCTCTCTTTCACATACCATGAAATGAATATGACAGGCTGCGTGCTTTTTTGGTTTTAGAGTATGTGCTACTGTGATAAATTGACAGGCAAGATGATCAAACCCAGGGGAGGAAACAAGGAGGAGTGATTTTGGTAGTTTTAGGGAAATCAGATGGTTTGACAAAAACTTTTTTCACTGACAAACAGGAGATTTTTGAAACTTAACTAGAAATGAGCTGTCAGATATATTTTCCTTCTCTTTTCATCTTTCTGTCTAATCCCATTATTCTTTGTCCCCCACTGAAGACAACGTAACGTAGTATTTAGGGTTTTTTTTTCCTGTTTCCAGCTGAATCCTTTTCAAAGTGAGGAAAGCTTGGTGAAAGGAAAACAGATAACTTGTATTTTTTCATCCAATTTTCATCTTTTTATAGCTTGGGAGTTACCTGTTCTGCCACACTCAGTTGCAAAAGAGAAAGTAAAAGGGAGAAAACTTAATTTGCATTAAAATAAACAACATTCTGGAATGAAAATCAGAAAATGTTTTTACAAAAAAACCTCTTTTTGTTTTTTTTTAACCACTCCAGTTACAGGAGGTGTGGAGTTTCTAGAACATAACGTAAGTACAAACTGTGCAAAATCTTGAGACACTCAACTTGAACTAAAAGTTGTCCTCATTTACAAAGAGGAGGGCTCTTTGGTAATGTCCCTAAACATGGTGATAACACTGATAGGGGCGCCTATCAAGTGGGCTGTCATTGTGGAGTTGCAGAGTGCCTGGGATTCTCCAAAGCTAGAGTGTGTCAGCATACCACACTATACTGTTTTGTTTTAATGATGACCCTGGTTTTGCTTCCCTTTCTTACTTCTTCTCTATCAAAAACTTAATTGCCTCATGTTTTTGTTCCTGTTTTTCTTCTAAAGTGCTTTTCTTCTAAATTTTTGTTCTATAAGGAGAAAAAAAAAAAAATCTTCCTGAAATAAAGATGAAATTGGTCAATAGTTACCATTCAGGAAATACGCCTGACTCATTACACAAATCACCTATGTAATGGCTACTACCGTCCTACCTGATATAAACTCCTCAACAGGAATGCCATGTACTTTATTCTGGCAATGGCTTCAAATGACCATGTAGCGGCCTGCAGGCTCCTGAACTATTCTCCAGAATATCCTTTCTTGCTGCATCAGTGGGTTAAAGTACAGGCTGCCTTGGAGCTGAGTGACAGCCTACCTCTGTCAGGTCTTCCTTCATCCTGTGGTGGGTACAGTACACAGTGGACCCCAAGCACTAGCACTACCTTAAAAATGTAAACATTGCAGGCAGATTCTTTCCTCAGACACTCTGCAAGCCTAGTGTACATTTTTATACTGTTTTTTGTATCAAGAGTAAAAATTAGAATAGCAAAGATAAAATTATATGTTTTCTAAAGTATTTAAAATTCCTCTCCAAAGGCTGCCATTTCTATATCACCCTACACAGCTTTCCATTTCCAGAGTTAGAAATAGTTCTTTTATTTGACATTATTGGTAGCTTGAATGTACACATGGTTAAAAACATTTTTTCTCTAACTAATGGGGAGCTGGATTCCTGATGTTCAGAATATGCAGAGTACTGAAAAGATAAATAGCACTGCTCTATTAACATCTTAATGAACTTACTGAAAAGCCCATCTGATGTCTTAAATTCACATTGCACATGTGCTGAACAGTTTTATGTTTCTTTTACATTCCTTTGAAGTCCTTACATGCAAAAGACCACCACAGAAATTGTTTTATATTAAGAGCAGTTGCATGTCTGGCTCAAGGCATGTTACTGACTGCTGATATATGGCATACCAGCGAGAAAACAAAGTACCAGGCCTTTATCATAAATGCCACCTGTTTCAGAAACTATCAGTCACCAGCCTTTTGAACTTCCCATTTTGTTACAGACATAACATTGAGAAGGAGGAAAGGGAGCTGGCGAAGGACAGGAAGATTTCAAGGCAAAAGCTCCAAAAACAAACTGCAGTTTTCTTCCAGCCCAGGGAGTACACCAGAAAAGTCCCTGCCTGAAACAAAGCAGAGGGAGGAAGGGCGAGGTTGAATTCAGTGTTTTAAAGTCTATCTCAATTCCAAATGAGTGTTTATTACAGATCAGGCCTGAAACATAGTTATTTCTGCACCAGCACAGATGAGACTAATTTGTTTCAACATTTGCTTCGTAAAAGAGTTTTGCAGTTTCATAGGTATGTCCTTAGATGGACCATTTCCACAGTCCGTTTAATCTGTGAGACTTATAGCAATTATGAAGGAACCCAATTTTCAGTCTAAGCCCCTTTGACAAGGATTTTGGTAACACCTTAAAAGACTGAGTGGGAAATGAATATTTAACACAAGTTTTCAAAAATTCTGTCCTTCCATTGTAGTTTCAGGAACTGAATTCTAAACTCCACAACTCCATCAGATTCACTGTTTAATAAAGTGATAGGAAGACATTTAATTTTCATGGCCATTGTTCAGATGGGGTAATTATCTGCAACATGATGTTAAACAAATAGCTCCTCCATGATGTCAGTGTTTGTATCACAGTGTAGAAGGCTAAGAACATTTTATGGAAATCTTATCTCAAAACATCAGGTTATGGATCCTGGAAATATTAATACTCTGGATTGACATTTTTGTTCACAGACCTTCCCATGGGTCAAGCTTGAGAGCCATAAGCAATGTTATTACTTTCTCTTGATTTTTTCTGGAGCAACTTAAGTGGTGTACATGGGTTGGAATACTTCTCAGATGTTTTTTTGCCCTCTCATTCTGGTTATAATCATGGAGAGGCATTTAATGAAGAGGTTTCTTACAAAAGGTCCTTATGAGCTGAGAGCAGACTATGCCTTCAGAAAGCTCAGTGAACTGGGGTACTAGGATTCTGGGACAAGAAAGAGCATAGATTTAATTGCTTGCATTGTTGTTGTCAATGTGCGAAGAAGCTTTCTGACTGAAGATTGTCATATCAGTAAGCTGTTTAATAAAATAAGAAATAGTGTCTTAAGGACACTTGTGCTGCTTAAAGGAAAGTAAGTGTTGTAAGGCACACTGGAGACCTTAAAAAGCAGCATTGGCTTGTTATGATTGTAATTCATATTTACGTCACTTCGGTTGTCACAGACTCCGAAAAGCCAGACAAACTGAGTCATCCTGGATAATATCCAAAACCTCCCACATACAACCTGGAAAAAACTGTCCTTTATAAATATATATCTATATATATATTTTAAATATCCTACCCATTTTCTGGAGCTACTGTTTGATGTCCTGTTGTCTTCATGTTGCAAGAGCCTAACTATGCATGGCAAACAATTTACCATTTTCTACTGTTTTTCTACTAAGAGCTTAAAATTCTTAAAACAGGTAGGAGGTGCCTTCCTAATAACGTATACAGTACTGAGAAAACTAATACATTCATAGGAAATCACTACTATTCTGGTACATGGTGGATTACTCACGTTTCTGTAGACTGGAATTCAGCTTCTGATATAAGCCCTAAGTGAACAGGAAGGAAATATTCTCAAAGTACTTAATACACCCCAGAACTGCCACTGAGCTATAACTGGACCTGCTTTGCAATCTCCCATCAGTAACTCCCCGTGAAAAGTGGGGACAGTTACACAGAATCAGGCTGACCTCTGAGAACCCTACAGATATTCAGCATAAACAACTTACAGTTGTAGCAGGCGTTGAATCATACTAAAAAAAAGTATCAGTTAGTGTTTTGGATCAAAGCTGGAAAACCCTATGCTCTGCTACATCTTTACTGTTTTTGGGAAAGTTCCTTTAGTCAATTTTTGTAGAATCAGGAACAGACGCCTTATTTGTATGTTTCCCCTGTGCATACCATGGATGATAAACCCTTCACTTGAAATCATTTGGTAGTTAGTTGATCTGTATAGTACCTAGGGTGAGCTTTATAACTATACCACTTATTGCTCCCTCATTGGTTACTACTGACTGCCAGACTAGCTCATCATCAAAGGAATTCGAGTTGTTTAAATGTCATGATGTTTGGGTTTGTTTTGTTGATAATCAGAGGGTATCGTTGTGTTCAAATTAAATATCGGGACCTTGGTAGAATTGTCACATCTAACCTTATCACCACTGTACCAATTTTCACATGTTGTTTCTGGTTCTGAACTCTAAATAAAATGTGCTTTTATGGTATCTAACAGACAATAGAGCCTCACAGCAGCTTATGAACTGCTAGATTCTTTTAAAAATTATGCTGGCAAATATTTAAGTGTGAAAGGTGCCCTTTTTAGAAACTTGTTTGCCCGCCTACTAGATTCTCATAATCTCTCTTTTACTTGCTGTATATTTATTGGATTCTGACAGAAAGTTGCAAAACATGCCTCTGCTGATTGCATACATTCAAACACATTTAGATAGCACTTGCCTTAAGCAATCAGTGCTGTGAAAGCAATCCTTATGTAAAAGAGGTGAAAAAAACCTGTAAACTAAAAAAGAGACAAGGTTCTGACATCTTCAGAAACACACAGTCAGTCAAAGACTAATGCCAAGCATGCTAAAACAGTGGAAAAACCCCAAGCATTGTACGTCAGCATTCCAGTACCTTTCACAAATGGTTCTTGCAGCTTTGGACTCGTGCAACAAGAAGACACAAGACATCAATCTTCTCTCTAACTGTACAATAAAATCATATGCCACTTGGAACACGTAATTTATTTTCTCTGTTTTATATGCAGGATAAATGTTTCCTCATGCATAAAAATGCTCTTAAATATATGTGGAGCAGTGGTGTGTCAGTGAAAAATATTATTGGAATAATATCAAAATCATACTGATCTAAAGTGAGAAGTAAGGTATGTACGGGTAGGTTTCTCATATTTTATTTAGCCAGCTGGAAAAAGATTTGCACAGACTGTTCTATCATCTAAACAGTTGACTTTATTGGCTTAACAGGTCATTTCCTTTTTTTCTACAAGATCATCAGCATTCACATATCACCTTGCTGTGATAATTAGTATTGGCACCTGGTTTCCTCTTAGTCTAACAGTAGAAGGCATGAAAGAGGTGCCAGTTATGCCAAGAGGAAAAGATAGAGGGGAAGGAGTGTAACACAAATTGTAATTTTAGGGAAAAGTGGGTGGAAGTCACTAATATGATTAAAACAAGGAATTCCTTAACAAAAGAAAGTTCAGTGACCTATTTTTATTGTAAGTATTAATTTCCATACTGGTGTGTCTCAAACTGAGCACTTCCAGTGCACAGCAGATTCTGCTTGCAAAATCCATTAAATAACAATATCAGCAAGTGTGTGACTGGCTACTCAGTAATTTGAACATGTGTGCTTTCTCTCCGCATGCTGGTACTGCCTCTTGCTCGAATTTAGTAATGCAGAAGATTAAAGCTGTCAGTTACATATAAGGGTTAAGAACTCCAAAAGGATTTATGATCTCTGTGCAGTCTCCAGGGAGAATAAGTAGACTTTTCCCTGCCAAAACACTCATAAGCTGCCCTGCAGTGAGGAGCGTTACAGGAAAAGTACCAGTTAGACAGGGGGAGGGAATAGCAAAGGAATAGCAATGGAATAGGGAAATGCAGCTGTCAGCATCTTACCTGCCATGACTATCCTCCATTCTTACTTCAGTGTACTTCCTCTTTCAAGAAATGTATTGTAAAATTGACTTAAATTTAATGTTGGGTTGACTTAATTCAAGTTAGAGAGTATCAGCATTTCTTCAGCTGCATATGGAAACTTCCTTAGAATTATGAACTTAAAGAACTTAGAAACAATGAACTACTAAGAATAGTGACCTACTAATGAAGATTGCTCTTCCCTCAATTTCTGTCATTCATTGCCAGGAATCTAGCCTCAGCTAATAATCATAGTTTACAAGTTCACTGATGGCCGAGACAATTTTTTGTCACTCTAGTCGTTTCCTGAAAAATAGTGCTTACCAGGCTGTAATTAAAGATTACAGTCTTTCAGTGTCTGAAAATCTGGGAATACAATTTAGTTTCAGCTCCTATCCTTTAGGTATTAGGTAAAGGAAAAGATTCTGGAATTAGCACTGTCCAGTCTCTTGTCAAAACATAATTGTATCATCTGCCTCCCCCTCCGCCCCAGTAGCTTTTGCACAAATTTACCAGTCAGCAGAGGTTTTCCAATCACTAATTTCTCAAAGGCTTTGCAAATGGGTTGTTGAGAGGACGGAAACCCCAACTGAGGAAAAAACCCTGTGATTTGACTACAGGTCTGCAGTTGAGACAAACAGCTCATGTGCCCCAGTTGTCTGAAGCCTCCAGCTGAAAGGATATGCATCTTTTTAAACATCAAAATCAACCATCAACCATAGTTCATTCATCCTATTGGCTGCTGAGCAGTTTGCTTTTCTACAGCTCCGTTCAGAATGTGGCAAAGGTGAGGGTGATGATAAAGGTTTACAGGAGCTTAAGCTAACCCACATGCTTATTCGTGTGATTCACGTCATTTGGGTTAGCTCTTTAAAAACTGTCCAGTCGGCATTGAATCTGCTGCATAAGAGTTCGTTCAGTAGGGGTGAACACAACCTTGAATGTGAAGAGGGTGTTGTTTTTCATTGCACAGCTCTTCCCCATTCGTGATGAAGAAGCAGTGTTTTGTTAGTCCCAGAGAGGAAAACAAGCCAAAGGGAGGGTTTCACTATCTGGCGCAGAGAAGGGCCATGACGACTTCACCTGAATAGCCTTTTCAGGCATAACATTGCATGTCCTCACTTGTGCAGCAATTTATATCTTGTTTGCATAAGGTGTGTGAAGGAGATGCATCTTTCCTGTGAAATGGGAGAATTTCTGAACAGTTATGTAATAAAAGTATTAGTGTATCTGTCTGCATGCATAATGCTGAGGGAAAAGGAGAATAGTGTCTGAAACTGAAGGAAACATGAAAGAGCTTAAAATTCCTCTGCAACTCCAAATTAAATTTTTGTGCATCTTTGGTCAATACAATTACATATTATAAAACAATGGCAATAGAAAATGCAGTCTGGTGCAAGTTACGCACAAACAACCTGACTGTGACTTTGAATATGCTATGCAGTCCTGAGTACTGCTAAAACTGGGTAAACAGGGAAAGAATTCGATACCTCTGTATATTAGATTGGCTCCAAGACACACCTTAGTATATCTGTGAAGTAATTTTCTTATAATTTCATTGGGTGTTTTAAGCAAGTGAGCATCCATATGTAAAAATTCACAACAGGGGAAAAAAAACCAACCACAGATTACCTAGAGATTCAAGTTCTGCCTGAACTCTGTAATTTGGCACAGTGTGGGTTAAAGTGACTGTCCAAATGACTCATTGAACCTGGATCATTATGTTGGAAAAGAACTGTTCTGGAAGGAAATTAATGAGTTGAAGGTACAACCTAGCAAGACCCAGGATGCCAATAGCAGTTCCAAGCAAATAGGCGGTTTCTTTATGGAACACATGTATTTTTGGATAGCACTAAGACAGTGCCATAAGGAACTGTAGGAGGATAGCAGATTACAAGCCAGGATCTCAGAGAAAGCCAGAGGCAGGAAACAAGCAGAAGAAGTCATGGGGAGTCTGTCTAGATCCAAAAGCCTCTTTGGAATGCCTCTGAAGTTAGGAACCTAGAAGATACAGAAGAAGAGAGACAAGCTAATATATTTTCAAATGATAAGATGCTTTTATTGTTATCCTCATTCCTTCCGTGCCAGATGTAACAACCTCATAAATTTTTATGACTGTTTTTGTCAGGAAATGAATTGAAGCAGTACTGCAGCATCCCCTGTTTCTTTTAGTTCCAGTGCTGAGCCCCAGTGTCAGTCCCGTCGCCCTTCAACACCTGACTTGGCTCCTCTTCCAGGCAATGCAGGATTTTTTAGGCTTGTCTGAATCCCTTTCCAGCATGGTTCCTCCTCCATGTGGGCCAGAAGTCCAAGGCAGATGGCTGATAGCAGTTGACTGCATTGTGTCTCTAGCCACTGACTGAATATGCATAAAATTCAAACTAAGAATAAATACATGAAATACAGGAAAGCAATCACAAAATTATGATGAATACAGTTCCTTCCAGCACTTCACTGTTACACACTGAAATCGGGGTATTTATTAAAGAAAGTTGGAAAAGAATAATTCTTCTTTTTTCAAGGGTAGTCTCAGGATTTGTTTTTTAATTTATTGCTTTAGTTTTGTAGTCTCAAAATCGGGTGACAGTAATTTCCTTGTATTCCCTGCCAAATTCTTCTATGGTTTTCCTGTTCTGGAGTATGTTGTTTCTTGGGATTTCTTTCAACAGATTTTACCTGTTTGAAAGTTAGATGTCTTGTATAAATTCATCATCTAGGTGACTTCTCTAATGGAAAGACAGGCACTTCCCATCTATCTCAGATTTCTATCTTCAAGTGGCACAAATCATCCATGGGAGGTGCTTATCTCTCCCCATTAGCGTAGTGTGAAAATAGACAACTAATTTAAACTTGATGTTTAAATTTAGATGGCTAAAGTTAGGGGTGATAAATCCCACCCCTAGAGGCTTTAACAGCAGCTTAAGTTACACTTTTCTCTCTCTTATTTCCAAATGACAACAGTTAAGGAGAATTTCTAAATGCTGCCATTCAATTCTTGAAGATGATCCCAAAGCAATCAGATGTGAAACTAGTTACAAATATTTGTTGCGAATAGAAAAAGCAAGCCAATTTTTTTTTTCCCTGGAAGATTTTAATGGCATTCATGGACAAAAGGGAAATTTGTTACTGATTTGGGGCAATTTCTTGTAACAGAGGAAGATACTTTCATCTTCATTGGCATTGTTTTGTAGATTGAATCTCTTAACAAAATGTAGCACGCCTGATTGCTGTGTTACAGAAGAAGCTGTTTTCAAGCTGCAGATACGAAATCTATAGTACCTTAGTGTTTAAGAAGTCTGTGGTTAGAACTTGGGCTAGAACTCAGTTTTGCTGAAGTTAATTATGGGAGGGCGAACCTAATTTATAAACATATTATAATATTGTATTATCAGCAATTCAGATAAAACAGTCTGTAAGTGAACAGCTTTTGTGGCCTCTCAAAAAAACCATTGTGGCCAAACACTTAAAAGTATTTATCATTAATTACATTGATGTTCTGAAGATGTTCAGAACACACTGACTCAACAATTTTTTTTTCTGGTCAATATTAGGACCACTGTGCCTATATTGGCAAGATTTAGAAAGGGGAATATCATGATTTTTTAATCAAAGATCTGTTTAATGGAGGTGCTCAGTTCGAGATGCATGCCATTTGATTTTTCTGTGTCGAGTTCTGATATTCCTACTGAAGTGCACAGGAACCTCAATTATCACAGGAAAATCAGTTCCTAGATATCTTTAATTGACTTTGCAGAATCAGGGCATGCTTTTGAAATCTCTGATATGAATGATTATTCGAGGTTACCCCCAAAGACAGCAGCAAATATAGGAACAAAGCCTACTTATTCTCAATCTGCTGTTTCAAATATTTTTTTCTGGTTTCTAGGATTAGCTTTCTACCACAAAATTGGAGCAATTATAATTACAAAATACCAACATCTTGTGCCTTAAATGCAGTGTGTATTCAAGGGAGTCCTGGATGCATAGATGAAATTCCCAGAGACATTCACCAATCAGTGTAATACTTGGTTTTGTTTACCTCCATAGCTCACACATTTTCTCTTTTTGTAAATCATTAACTGAAATAATTAATTTCTTACCAATAATGAAAAAAGCAAACATTATTTGATCATGACTTTGACTCATGACCTTGCTCAGGCAACAAAGCAAAAGCTGAGGGCTACGTAACTAAAACATGTACATAGACTCAAAGAAAAGAAAGCTTCTCAGAGCTATCATGTCTCTTTAGAAAGTGGCTGGCAGATAAAATGAATAAGAGCCTCAGCAGTGAGTTCTGCAGTATGGCCTTTCAGTCCATCAAAAAGCATGTGCTTGACACAGGTTTCCCCACTTCTTATAAAGCAGGAGCAAGAGAAAGGCTGATTCCTTGAGCTTAGCTGATCCAGACAGTGCAGCAATGTTTTTCTTCTTGCAGTTGGGAGAATGCTACCATCACTTGATCCCTAAAAGTACACTTAATGAGAAGCACTATAACATTTAGGAAATGTCTTTCTTTATGAGTTTTGATTGTTTGTATTACTTTGAAGCTATCTGCCATCTGGCTAAAAAGTGACTTCATCTGAGAAACTTGCAACAAGTTACAGTCAAGTGTCAAAGAATGCAAACAATAAGACAGAGAGTGTAGAAGTTTAATATTTACTTAGTGTTTTAAAATAGAACATCTATTCCAACATATGTAGGGTTTAGATGCCACAGAAAAGGCAGAGCACTTGTCTGAGAATCAGTGCACTATGCAGCTATTCTTACCGCGTAGCTTTCCCCTTTCTGCTTTTAAGCTTTAATGAGATTTCACAAGCAATTGTGTTTGCAGGTTAATTTACACATTGCCTTATATTTGTCAGAATCTTTTTTTTGTCTGGAATGTTATTGAGAGGACAGATAACTGGAGGATGTGTGTAACATCAAACACTTGCAGATTTGTACAAAGTTAAATAGTTTCTTGTTTATGTTTCCCATGTCTTACCCAGAGTATTTGGAAATGGGCCCAAATCAATACAGTTAAAATATGCACTGTGTAAATATGGCGACATCCCAAAGAGAAGCATTAAGTGAGAGCATTGGACACTAGATGGGTTTTTGCTGATGTTTTGTACATCAGTGCATCCAGTAAAAAGGAAAGATAATTATATATGTGTGCACTTTTATGGCCTGTTTTTCAGAAATTAGAATACTAACAGCTAGTAGGTTTCTAGTTAATCTACTTGGGTGCAGGTTTAGACCTTTGCTTTAGTCTTTTATTATGCAAAATCTTGGCCATAGATATTCAGACGCTGTTTTCTAAATCCATGCCTTTATGTTCCAGGCTGCAGTTCAGAATAAAGATAGCCCAAACCTGAACAACAAACTCCAGGCAGTCCCACAGGCACTGGCATTTTGCTAGGAGCTGAGGTCCCTACACACTACTTGGGAGAGCTGGTTCTCAAAGGAATGGCCGTTCAGAAGATAAAGTGAGCACAAGCTTGAAAGAAAAGCTTGGGAGGGGAGCTTATGACTAATCTGATTCAGCCGGCTGATAGGCATGTCTCTTTCCCAAGATAATCAGCCTTCGATCCTTTCCTGGTAGTAGTAATCATTCAAGAAGCTTAGTTTTGACCTGCTAAACCCCCACACCTATCATTTGCTCATGCTGGCTTCCTCCCATGTGTTCCTTAAGTTCCAAGTGTTTTCTGCAAGAGTCCTCTGCTGTCTCTCACCTATTAGGGACCTGTCTTCTCTCATAATACTGTTAAGTAATAGTTATCAGGCATGTTGTAAAAGTGCCAATGACAAGGAAAGGCTGCCTAGGTCTCATGTTGTTAATAGTTCAGCTGTGGCATCCATAACAGTCTATCTTACATGGCCATATGTGCTAGACTGAAAGCTCCTGGGTAGACCTAATCCTCAGCTGTTCGGGGAACTAGGTTATCATGATACCCAGCTGCACAGTCAGCCACACTCAGTCCAGCCAACATCCAAACTAAATCCATTGGAAGCTCCTGTCATCTGCCCTTAAACTCCCAGAGCTCTTTCCTTTTGGCCCCTCCATGTGTTTTCTGGGGTCCAACCTTTGTGAACGTTTCGACAGATGGTTCATAACATCAGGAAGATTGGCTTAAGGAATTGTACATTTTCATCCTAACTAAATAATGCACTTCAGGGGCCTTGGGACTTTCTGAAGTTGGGTTCTGCATAGCGTTTTAGCCCTGAAGAGGCACACAGTGGATTCTAAATATGAAAAGATGGAAAAACAAATGGTAGTGAACAGTCATCTGAGTAATTCTGAGGTTTTGTGCTGGATCAAGATGGGAATGAAACCTGAAATTGCTATCGAAACTTGCATGTCAGCCTCTCTTCACCTTTTTATTAATTGTGTTTGTTCCAGTAATGACTAAAGAGTAAACATGAACAGGGCTTCACTTATTATTGTACAAAGTTAAATATGTAGAAATGAATATTGTTGCTTTTTTAGTACTTTATATCTGAGGTGCATTTGGAGGTTCTCTGAGGTACATGTCCTGCTTGCAGCCAGCCAGTCAGTAAGGTGAACAAACATTCTGTGCTATGCAAAACTGCTATTCTGGTAACACTGCACCTCCAAAACATTAGCCTGAAAGCAATTTACCAATGTACAAACCTGCATATCCTCACATAAGAAAGATCTTGTTAATGTGGAAGTAAAATGATATGAAGATTGGGACAAACTCTAAATGACTAGAATCATTCTATTCAACACAGGTCAGGATAATCCAAATAAACTTTAATAAATAAAGTTTAAAAAGCCTCAGCCACGCCTACTGTGATTTGATTTTCCAGATTCACCTTGTTCATATTAACACTTGTTCGATCCTTCCGGGAAGGGTCCCTGCAACAGGAATAAAAAACCCACTTACTTCTGCTCAGGCAAATTTTCAGAATACTTGCTTCTACTTCTGCTTCATCCATTTGTAGGGCTGTCACAAGCATTTGGGTGGCCCTGTACATGTGCACATAGTGAGAATGGACTCACAGTGCTTGAAAAGCAAAGAGAGTTGCACAGGTATAGAAATGTTGATCCTGGCAACTGGCTGGAGGGACACCATCTGTCCAAGGGCGCAAGGCTCTAAGACCATTTTATTGACAGTATCACTATCAAAATATGAGTGCGGTTTCCAACTCCCCCACTGTTGGACATCTTCTGAATAGTTTAGTACCCTCAATATTACTACACATACAACTTCAAAAGATCTCAACCTAAGGTACATTCTTTTGTCTCCCTCTGTAAATGTTTAATTACTGGCTCACAGCATAACGTCCAGTTGACACAAGCGTGCACACATCCTGGTGTCTACATTTCCATTACCTTATAGTCACACAATATTTTATTTATGCTGTGTTAAAGACATTTAAACATTTTGTATCACAGGGAAATCACTGTGCAGCATATTGGGTATTTTCGCAAAGATATGCAAAAATCCACAAAATTATCACAATCTCTTAGTGTCTGATAATTAAAATGCAATTTAATAATACTATAAATACATTGATATGCATAATATAAAAAATTAAACTCTTCAAATTCAGTGATCCACTTTATAGAAATTGGACATACAGAAAAGATATTCCTGCATTATAAAATATAACAATGCATGGAAATATTTATACTGCAATTACCTTAGACAATGTAACTCTAAACTCTGCTGAAGTATATAAGACCTAATCAAGATATCTCAAGTAAATTGTTCATATTTGGATCATAGCAATACAGCAAATCTAACCCAATATTCAAAACACAGCAGAATGCGTATAAAATCTTAACAATTCTGCCTGACAGATATTTCTAAGTGGTTTGTTTGGATGTGTAATAGCTTGCTCCCTTTTTAATCTTTTTAGCAGAAAACAAGTAAATGTAGCATTCCAGAGGTGAAAAGAAATGTGAAACTGATTATCAGTTCATGAATGTGTGGAAAAGATGGCACTGTCTCTGGCTTTGTTATTATTAAAATCAGTGTTTCTGTAGAGAGCCACTTAGTCTCCTGTGCAACAGAGTGATTTAGCATAGGCCAACATTTTAGCACCAACTAATTCTACTCCCGCTCATCAGAACAAGTAGTCACTTTTAACAGAATTTAAATATGTATAAAAACTAAAATTTTAAGTGTTTTGCTCAAAGCAACTCTTCTTCTGACACAGAATTTTATGTCACCTGAATGGAAATGCCATAAATTAAACAGAAACAGACTTCTTTCACTCTGGGGATTTTTCTGATAGATCACTTTTAAATTAACTTAACTTTACTCGTACAGCATTTAGTTTGATGTTGCTCTACTGAAGTTAATCAGTTTTGCTATCAATTACTCATGAGACTTAGATTTATATTTTAAACTAAAAAAAGAATAAAAATCATATTTCAGTCCACTTCACAGTGAGTGCTACACTAAAAAAACAGGTTTTGTCTGATGCAGATTTCTAACTTTCAAGGATGTAGATGATAATGTTTTAATCTAATTTCCACCAAAACTTAATAAGCAGCACATTTCAAGCTCCAAGGAAAATCCTGTATTCCCCAAAGTGCAAGTTATCGAAGTACTTCATAGCCCTAACAATAGCTTTCTGGCATTAACAACCTAAAACGCAAATGACATCCGCTGGCTATTTGTTAATTATGTTTTTTAATTGTTTATGGCTACACTAAAGGATATATTCCAGGCTCTGATTTCTATTAATAGATGCCTGCTTTGGAAAGCATAAAAACCTCTCTGTCCTATCCAGCCTTGTTATATCTAAGAGAGCAAGTCCCCTTCTTTTAGATCATCTACTCTCAATTAAATACAACAAACTGCTGCTCTCCCATAATATATGTGGAATATCCCTGTAAATGCACAATGCGTAGTCCTCTAAGTTTTGTGAAACCATTCATGAGCACTCAAGAAATGTGGAAGACTAATTAATTTGAGACAGCAGTTGTATTTAATGCTTTAATAGACTTCAGTGTTCTGTAATCCTTCAGGAATAGATTAGGTTCAGTTCAAAGGGATGTTTATCGTAGCTATCTAAATGTCTTGAGATTAGACTAGACTGTAAATAACATAAAGTGAGATTTCTTACTAGGCATCTATTAATTTCTCTTTTGATCACTCAGAAACAGTTCAAGTGCAATCAGAGTCCAAGCCAAAACCTGGAACTGTGGAGCTATAACGTTTACACAATGTTTTGATAACGACTATTGAATTTCAGAAAGTTCTGACAAAAGCTCAGGTCTGCTTTTCTTTTACCTCTTCAGCTTTACTGAACTGACTGAATCAAAAGAAGGGCCATAGGTATGTAAGTTTTCTCCCCAGTTTTATGACCACTAAGAATGTAACATTACAGGAGCTCAAATATTCTGTCCCACCATCACTGTTAAGTCCCTATCTCTTCCTACACCCAGGCAGAGGAAGAGAGACAATGAAGTACCTACTTCCCCATGAGTGTTTCCAGTAGAAAATACAAGATATGTTTTGAAAAGTTAGAAGATGTAAATGAGAGCAACAATGATTTAATCCTGAAAATGCTGTAGAACGATCTCTTCAGGAGATGGAATATTGCTATGATAAAAACAGATATTTTAAAAATTACAGTACTTATTCATAAACTATTATAATTGTGGTGCAAGTAATACTATTAAATTAATTGCTCTTTTTGCGTAACCAGGAGATAGCCTCCTAAGAAGTCTTATCCTGTTTTTCCAAAAATGTCCTTGAAAAGTATATACTCACTGCAGACACAAACATTTACATGTTGCAACTCGTGGTACAGATAAAAAAAAATTCCGTAAAAACATATTACGTTGGTATTGACAAGTTGGATAAGAATGTAAAGACCGATCCAGGAACATGTATCTGCTACTTTTGGCATGGAATAAGCCTGACATTACACCTGCCCTGGCTAGGTGAAAGATTATCTAGATATGAAAAGGCGGAACAAACACTAACAATGAAGCTTTCATGTGAGGAGCTGGAGAACTATGTGGTGTAAGGGTAGGGCAGATAGAAATGTCTGCTCAAATGAGCTCTCCAAGGGCAGAGCATCAAAGCTAGTTAAACACCAGAAGAGAGAGAGAGAGCCAGTAGGAAGTCTACCATTACAGGTTTTATTAGCAGGTAGACAAAAATATATCATGAAGTAGTGCAGTTGATTTGTCTTACTCCAAAGCAACAATTACACACCTTCCCAAAATCTTTTTTCCTTCCTCCCCACCCTGCCCATTATTGTTGACATGATTTTAGTCCACTGCATTTTTTTCTTGGTCAAATTTACCTCTCTAGGTCATCTTCAGCCATTGGAACTCAGGGCTGTAATAACTCTACTGCTTCCTTTCAAGAGAGAAAAAGAATCAAGAAGAAAACTGGACACACTGAATCCAGAGGCAAGGTTTTATTCAGCAGGATCTGCAGATATTCAGGATATTCTGTAGAATCCTGTGTAAAACAGCTCTCTTCTCACAAACCAGGCCATAAAAACCTGCCCGCTCCTAACCTTGCCTGACAGTCTCTGCAATCCTGAGTCTTGATGCGAGCACCAACATACCTCTTGGGTTTGTGTGCCAGCTACCTAATTTTACAAACTTTAAGAACGTAGCTGGCCTATATCCTCTCCATAGCTAGCAGAAGGAGTTAGGACCCTCTGCGGGGGTGATCAGACCTTGGCTAGGCCAATTGCCTTCTAGAAGTGCCCTCCCCCCCAATTTCAGGCTGACTCAGGGAAGACAAGGCACCTGAGCTGAATGGACTCATTCACTTCATGTGAATTGAGGCTTCTGTGCAGTAAAATAAACGAATTTCCTCAGAGAACGGGATTGCAAAACTAAAGGGCTCTTGGAGTTAACCTTTAACTTGAATGGCTAATCCAGTGTTTTGTATACTAAGGATAGGCAAGTCCCTAGTGTTCCCATAAGAAGAGGAGGAGAAGGTGCTTTGGCACAGTCAGGATGTAGGATGTTGGCACTGGGAGGTAGTTCAGATGGGAGCTCTGGAAGAGGCTGTTCTGTTGCTGTCTTCGGGCAAATCTCTCTCGGACTAGTCCTGCAATGCAGAGTACCCACAAGGAGAAATGAGGAATAAAAGCAGGAAATGTATACACAGAGAATGGCTCTTTGCCTGCTAAAAGTTATGTTTATGCTGGTGGTTTTGTATGCCTGGTGGTTGGGAGAAAAAGAAAGACCTGGCTCTTACTGACTGTGGGGAGGGAGAGAGAGGAAGCAAAGGAAGAAAAGGAACAGCCTTATCCCGGCAGGAAAAGAAAGGGGAGAGGGACAGGAAAGAATTTTCCCTGCATCTTTTCCCAAGTCAGAACACCACTGAGGAAGTGTCTGTTTGATTTAGTTCTCTGAAGGTCGTTTGCACCCTGGAATCTTTGGCAATAATTTGACGTACAAGGGAGTTACAGCTCTATTCACCAGGCATGAAAAACCACAGTACAGCATTTCTTTTGTGAAATTAAGAAGACAACAAAAGACTGAGACCCAAACAGCCACACAGCTTACAACATTTTGGGCAACTATATATGTGTACATATGTAATTTTCTAATACTGTACTGCCAAAATCAGAGTAACTGTCAAAGTAATTCATGTTTAACTAAAGAATCCCTACTTTCCTGTGTAATAAATAAATAAATATTTTTTTTCCAATTTGCATTTCTGGCAAAGTTTTGATGCAAAAGTGCTGAAGTTTTATCTTCCTTATTTATCCATAATGCCTATGAAATGCTGGGATACATTTTGGTTAGCGTATTGTTATGATGAACCTCTACAGCTATTTCTGAAAAATCACTATTTTGAAGAAATGCTAGTTCATATTTAAAAAACAAATCTTAGGAAAATAAAGCTGGCATGAAGATATCAATTTACAGACCCACTAACCAGATTCAGAACAAGGCAAAAGTCTCCAAACCTGACAAGAATTTGATAGAGGTTATAATATTTGACAGAGAGGGCAGGATTAAAATACTCAGATTAATAACAAATTTTGACATTGGGTTTTGGGTTTTTTTTAAATAATAAACTAGCCGAGGATTTAAGCGTTATTCAATTTGTATCAACTAGATTAAAAAAAAAAAAAAGCAGCACAACATAAATGTAAGTTAGAACTGAAACAATTTCACTACAAAATAACTGAAAAATAAGCCAGAAGAATCTATGTTTTATCTCAGTACTGTGTTTTTCGCAACATTTTGCAGAATGACTCCACTGGTAAAAAATAGTTCTGAAATTTGACCCACGTCCAAGTCAGAATGCAGGTGAAGACAACAAGAGTGCTTTCAGTTGTGTGTCTGAAATGTTTAATGTTCAATATGACATTAGCCAGATTAAAAATATGAATTTTGATATATCTGGATAGTACAGAAAGAGGGACAGCAACAGCTGCAAAAATTTAAAAAGTATTATGTACTGTAGCTTTTTGTCCTGGATTTCTAAACTTTCTGCCTTTGGTCTTGACCTTTCCTTCCTGTGCAAATTGGATAAACACAGAACAAAATTTTACTGCAGAATCCTCAGTGAATCACGTTTGTATTTATAAGTCAGTTATCTTAAAGGAATCTTCGTTTATGCACCAAAAGAATATTATTTATCAAAAGTGTAATTTTTTCTAGAAACATTAGTACTACATTATCCAAAGCATTCATAGCTAAGACAACAGTTTTAGTGTAAAGTTGTTTTCTAATTTCATTGTCCTCAGTGGCAAAATCATCACCTTATATAATGTTTTAAAGTCACCCTGGTTTCTTTGAGAAAACTCATCCCCTTTCTTTGGGAACAAATTGATATTTTGGGTTTTTTTAATTAAAAAAAATTAATGAAATATCATCAAAAATCTGGTTGAAGAGAAGATGTGAATGCATGCCAAATGATTAGATTATGAAATAAAAGTCACAGTTTTTACAGAGCACTGCTAAGTATAAGTTTTCAGATAATCTTATTAGGGAAGGCCTTTCTAGTATCTTCTATGTATTTAATAATGCCTACAATTTAGTACCAAGATACACGGTAATCTTTCATAAATTGACAAGACCATTTATTTGTATATGGTTGCCAAATGCCTGAGATGTCTACATTTATATGTTTAGTCTGGAGAAGAGGAGGCTGAGGGGAGACCTTATTGCTCTCTACAGCTACCTGAAAGGAGGTTGTAGCGAGGTGGGTGTTTGTCTTTTCTCCCAAGTTACTAGTGATAGGATGAGAAGAAATGGCCTTAAGCTGCGCCAGGGGAGGTTTAGATTGGATATTAGGAAAAATTTCTTCACTGAAAAAGTGGTCAGGCGTTGGAACAGGCTGCCCAGAGAGGTGGTGGAGTCACCATCCCTGGAGGAGTTCAAAAAACACGTAGATGTGGCACTTCAGGACATGGTTTAGGGGACATGGTAGTGTTGGGTTGATGGTTGGACTTGATGATCCTAGAGGTCTTTTCCAACCTTCATGATTCTATGATTCTATGATTTTATCAACCTATTGACAGGGAATCAAGGAATGAGTGGAGTGACAAGCACTGCTTTCCAAATGCCTTATTGAGCATTTGCCTATTTGATTTGGTAAAACAAGAAAACTCTCCTGTTGGAACATGAAAATTGGTACATTAATATTCTACCTAAATAGAAATAATTGTCAAATTGGCAAAGTAATGGTGGCATCCATGTCCTAACAGAAGTAGGATTCTTTTTTTTAAATTTGTCTAATATTTCTGAAGTGTATATCCCCCTTCACACAATATATGCTGTGTGTTTTTACCTGGCTATAATTAGAATTCAACATTTACCAAGAGTTTCCCCCAAATAATATGCAGAATATTTCCTTATATTTAATACAGGAACAAGCTACAATGCCTATGGATGGACAGTTCTGTTGCACATCACAGTACATGTTCATCTGAGGAGCAGGAGTTGTAGGGTCAAACAGAAAAACCCTGTATGAATCTTAAAAGAATCTTTTATAGAGTTCACTGTCTGTGGCTCACAACTCATCTCAGTTGCTAGAAAAATAAATGCAGGGATATTCCATGTAAGTGTCATTACTCAATTTTATTTCCAGTTTCTATTAAACACATTTCCATACAAAAAAGGGCAACTAAATAAATAACCTCAGTGAAAACATTTAAGCATGTCCAGTGACAGGTGAAATATTTCAATCCAGAACTCTAAACCTCCTCATCAGCTTCCATATTTTTTGCCTTTTTTTCTGTGTACCAAACTGCAAAATAATGTTTAATGAGGGATTTCTTTCAGCAATCTACCTCTGTTTGGCATGGATCTTGAACAAACTGCTTGCCCTTAGTGGACTTGGACAAGTTTAATGCTAAATACATTCTTCCGTGCCTTGCTGAATAGTAAAGGAGATAAACACATGCTTACATAATTTGCTAGGCTAGGTGTCCAGCTAGGAATATAATATATTTCAATTTATTTCAATACAGTACAGGTCATTAAACAGTTTTTAAAATTCAGTGGCCTCAAGGAGTACTGAAAACTATAATCTGGGATCCGATACCTTTCAGCCTGCTAAGACCCAAGCTGTATTACTGAACAAAGGCCAAGAGGAAAGGCAGAAGCAAAACAAGGTAAGAAATACAAAACAGAATACTAGCAATAGTTTTAGGAGAAACAATCAGATAGGGATTCAAAATTTCGCTTGTAAATGAGACAAGACAGTGACAGAATGGAGGCAATTCTCTTCCAAGGTGTGTCTTTGCTTTTGGAGGCAGCTGGTCACACAAAGAAAAACCCTGTGAGGTTTGTCATTACAGGGCCAACCAGGAGGACAAAAGTAATGAAGAATCAGTTATCACTTCCATTACAAAACAAAACAAAAATATTCCTTTAAGAGATCATACCATACAGGGATAGGAGGAAAAACTCCTGCCTACTGACTGAGTATAGAGAGAAAAAGAAATACTGAGCAATGCAAAAAGACAAACTTAGACATTTTTGCATTTTGACATTCTAGTTGAGAAGGATAACCAGATCTCACAATTAGAGGATGTGCAGAGACAGCTGCAGGAAAGTATTTCTACTGCATTTCCTTCCAGCCCATTCTGAAAGATTAAGGAGTGCCTATGATATTAATTCCCTTTGACATAAATGGGTGATGACAATAGACTGCAATGTGTGGGGGTGATGCTTGCCACATGTTTTTTGACACAGTTGAAGTAGCTATTTTTGAAACTGGATAAAACAAATTTTACAACATGACATGTGGGATAGAAATGAGCTATAGTTACAGCAGAAGTTCTCCCTCTTGGTCTAAATGAATGGTTTACAGGATGTTTTGAAAATATGAACCGGGTAACCGATCAAAGCAGGAGCAAGTTGGTATCTGTTTTGCTGGAGTTTTATGTACCTTTCATGAAGGGGGAAGAAAATCAAAAGAGTAGATTGTCTTTTGAACATTCCTACCAGAATTTGCACCAGATTTTGCACCCCCAGTTTCATTTTCCAGAATGTATAAAGGTACCTGATGACCACTTTTGCCACCAGCTGCCTCTGAATAGGGTTGTTTTCCTAGGAGCAAAAGCACTATATAAAGAAAGAGAATGCAAACATCATGTGGAAACCTAGTCTCTAACAGTGACTAGTGCCAGGAGTGAGCATGAGGAAATTCAGAGTAGCAATTAATACACTGATTTGGGGAGAAATTCTTTCTAATCCTTGTTAGAGTTCAATTATACTTTGACAGAAACAGATTAAGATCTTTAAAATTTTCTTCTCCCTAAAAACTGCTGATGCTTTTACTGGTCATTTGAACAGCTAGTCCTTTCTTCCCACTTGCCTGAGTCTATGGCATCTGCATCAACAAGTTAATTATGCTGTGTGTCATTACTTTTTAACTTAATTGATTGTCCCATTCTAGCAGAAAGGTAGACTGTAGCTCCCTGTGTTCTGTCTTCCATTGCCTTCCAGCATTTTGCACACATCTACTAAGCCCCTTTCTATTTGACCCCTCCAAAGAATCACAGCCTTTTCAGTCTCTCAATTCCCCATTTCTAAGTACTTTTATTCCTCTAAAACTGGAAACCTTTGTCTATTGCTGGTTTTTTTTATGCAGACTAATCAATCAGAACTGTCTGTATAATTTCAAATGGAGATGAGTGAGTGATTAAATATTTCTATCCCTTTTTAAACTGCTGCTGCACCATGACAGGGGTTTTCATTAAGCTATGTTAACTTAATTTAAATTCTTTTTTTTCTTTGAATCATTCATGTTTACTTAGAAGTACCATGTACATGTTATCTTTTCCAGTGAATTTTCATTAACATTAAATTTCCCCAGCTCTCCTGGGGACCATTCATTCAGGTCACCCTGAACTTATCCTAGGAAAAAAGTTCAAAAATATTTTTAAGGATAAGAAGAAAAATGTTTGGATTCTATCCTATATAAAGACATAGGGCTACATTTTTTTATAAAACTTTGGTGTAATGATTTTCAGAGGTTAGTGATGAACTCTTTGAAAGGATGCAGGTGAGTCACTATCTAAGCATTTAAATACTTCAATAGCACATACAAAAATACCTCAAGAAAAAGAACACTTAATGACAATATCTAGCATTGTTCAGGAATACAATAAATTACACAGCAACTTATCCTGCCAACATATCTTAAAAAGCTACACAAAGGACCTACAACTAATATCTGTAATGCAATCTGTAGTTCTAAGATAAGTTCTAAAACTGAAAGCAAGGGAAAAACAAGTGCATTACTACAAACCTGTATTTTCAGCTCCCACTACTTATAAGATTATAATGGATTTGACTGCCTTTGGTATTAGTAATTTCCCCAATGAATCTGTGGGTGGAACAAAAATGTGGAAATGAAAACTGAGAGGGTATTGTATGTTCAAAATATCCACCTCCACTCATACAGTAGATTTGATTCAAGCTATCATCTTTCAATGCCTCAGTTTTCCCATCTGTAAAATGGTTCAAGTCAGAATATGCTTTTTTACCACTATTAAACTTCTTCTCCCACCTTAGTTCCCTTGTGTTCCCACATTCATTTCATCTTCTGAAGATGAAAGGAGAGAAATCATTATTAAAACTGCTTATGAGCAAGCTTACTTGATTCCCCCTCAATGGCTGTGCCCCTAGGTGCTATCACTCCGAAGGCTGTACACATGCTGGGACACAAGTCCCCTGTGCAGCCATGCTCATCAATGCGGTAAAGGTCTATCTTCCTTGACTGGTCACCCAGGATCTTACCCTCTGATGCCTACCAAACATCATAAGCATCACAACTACACACCATACCTCCCCAAGTATTTGCATAGGAATTAATGTTAAATGAGTAAGGGAGGATATTGGTGACATGCAATAGAAGTAGTGTAATCTTCCTTTCCCATAACCTTGGCTTCCTGGACATGTAAACTCTTTAAACTCATAAAACAACATGAAAAAATGTAAAATGAGTGGATAAATAATATTTTATGCTGCTGGCGTATGGGAGACGTTTAGTTTGTCATATCGGAGGAGGGTATAAAGATTTCCATTCAATTAGACTTTTCCCCCCAGTCTGAACTACCCAGTGTTAAGCAGTTATTTTACTCTACTTTGTCAAATGCCCTTATGGCACCTACCAGCAACAGCCTGGAGCTAAATTCTGCTTAGATTTCTAACCATCTTAAATAGCATCCTAGAATTAATTAGTATCCATCTTCCTGGCATAAATTCGGTAGTAGAAAGGAATGAAAAATTCTTACATTGCAGGAACACGCAGCTCACATGAATCTCTTTGGCAGTGCCTACTCAGGTTCCCACTCTTGTTAAAATGCATGTTAGAACTTCTGTTGATGAGTGGTAGATCTCAACTCTAACTCAATTTGACTTAACCGTCTATAAGGTTGGCATACAAGACTTGGCAAGTTTAAGCTGCCGGCGTGTTACACATAAGAAGTCCACTGATTCCACATGAATATAATCCAAAGAAAGTATCATCGAGATATGACTGAGATCAAGTAACATCAGGCAGTAACCATGAAAAACTCCTTAAGAAACACTCAAGCTAGTAGTCACGCTTTACAGGCAAATCACGACAGTTTGGAACATGAGAAGTAGTAAAATCATTTGAACAGCCATCATCAGAAAAAAGTAAAATAAGTCTACACAAACCTGTCAGCATCAGTTGGACTACAGAGGCTGTGAATGCAAAATGTCATCCTGTTAATTTCTGTACTTTCCATTAGTTCTGGATTATTTTCCAGATACATCCAACAAACAATTGGATATTGTTTACAATTATAACCTTACTTTGGAACACTAGGATTTTCTTGTTTTCCTTTTTTTGAGAAAACTGTGTTATAAACAATCATCCAGCTGTACAACAGTTGATCAATATTTAAATCACGTATTTGACTAATTTTTGATCTGACAAAATAAAAATCAAATAATTTTGGACTGAGGGGGCTTGCTGCCAAGGGCTGGGGGCTATGTTGTGGGTGGAGGGGAAGAGCATCTTAGGATCCCCTAGGATTTATTATGGGATGTTTTAGGAGGAACCAAAGGTGAGAAAAGGGTGTTTAGGTGATCCAGGGAGGACCAGGAGTGGGAAATGAGGGACAAGGGGGCAAAAAGTGCCAGTGGCAGGTAAGTAGTTGGCTGGTGGGTACACTTGTCAGCCATGCCCTGCATCCAGCCAGCGCAGCCTGTCACGGCTGCTCATCACAGCCCTCCCTCACTCTGTCACTGACAGCTCTGTGTGCATGCGTGTGTGTGAGTATGCACGTGTGCGCACGCACGTGTAGTGGTCTGTTGCAGCAGCCGGTGTGGGGCTGCAGCCTCAGGGGCTGTATGTCCCGATGCCAGCAACTGGCGAGGCTGGCATCCAGGGGCAGCTGCTGGGCAGGCTGAGGGTATGAGCCAGCTGCCAGAGGGACCCACCTCGGTCACTCGTGTGTGCATGTTGTCACTTGTGGACCTCCATCCTGCTCTTCTGGAGAGGAGCACGATGAGGCCCTTGGTGCTGCCTGTGTTTGTGTGAGTGCTCCGGGTGTCTGTCTGTTCCATGTGTCCGGACACATATATAGGTACATACGTGGTGTGTACGTGTGCTCTGTGTGCATCTGCCTGCTGGGAACGCGTCTCCAGCCTCGCTGATAGCTGGACCTGGGGATGTGGAGCTGAGCAGCCTCGCCTCTCCCAGGCTCTTGGATCTGGCAGGATATATTTGGTCACATACTTTGTTTCCTACACTTTTTTTAAACTTCTGTCACTTCACCAACCAGTTGCTAAACAGTAAGTACAATCAGTGCCAGAATATTTCTTGGAAATGTTAGACGGTTTCCCATAAGAAAAACTCAGAAAAAAACCCCAACCTAAAATAATGTATTGTAATTAGGCAGAACAAAACCTAAGAGTTTTCCAAACACTGAATGAAGTAGGCAAGGTGAAAAACCACAAAAGGATGACTGCAGTATAAACGATTGGTAACTTCCACCCAATTTTGACAATGAGAGTTTATAGAACATGAAAGAAAAAAAAAAAAGAAAATAACTTAATGGACTGACTGTCATAATACAAAGAGAAGTAAAAGAAAAGGACTACAAAATAATTGTATGAGTAGAATCTGGTTAACTGGATTGAGGTTCTGGAAATATAGACATATTGTCTGTGGGCACTGGTGGGCTGCTGGCCAACCCAATTCCTTAGGCTTCTATATATACTGGATGTCTACTCCAAAGGACATCCATTTCAGAAGCTAATGAATGGGATACAAAGATGTGGAAGTCATTTTAACTTCAAAAAACATGAGTAAGTAACCAATCAAAATAGTATCACTTTGAAAAGGATTAATGAGAAACACAAATCGCTTAGATACACCCCTGAAGGGTAAAGCAGTTCCTCATCCCTGTATTCTGGCTATCTCATGTTTATATATGGAGAACAATCTCCAGAAGTTTAATGTTTGAGATGGCTTCTTGCACATAGTTCTAGAGAGCAAAGAGACGAACTGAAGAAGGAACTGAATCATGCAAAATGGACTTGATTCAAGCTGAGGAGTCAGAAAGGAAGTATCAGAACAGGTACCTAGCTCACAGAGAAATGAAATAGAAGGATCTCCGGTGACAGAGACTGTGCAAGCTCTGTCCTGAGCTACTTGGCTGCAATCTGCATGCAAGGTTTGGAATCAAAATTTGTGCTCTGTGGTCTGGACTGAACAGTTACTGAGCATTCAGGCTATCCGCTTTACATTTCAGCAGTGCCTCAGTGCTACCTCACAGCTTCGTCTACTATAAAATTCCATAGAGACTGAGACATGTCAAAATGACTAAGACTAGAAACGTAACAAAAAAAATTCATGAAGATTATAATTTTCCTTTGAAGATACATTGGACTACACAAAAAGCCTTTTTGTTTGTTTGTTTGTTTACCTTTCCAGAATTGTTGCAATATGTTCATCTATAATCTCAAGTTATTCTTGATGTAACTGCCTATAACCACAGCAGTTTAGGACAATAAACTCCATCTCCCGGTTGAACAATTTCTCCTTCCTAACACATGTACATGAGCACTGCTCATTCTCAAATGCTGGGCAAAAAAAGGAATGAATCAGACTTTAAGTGCTCTGGATGATATGTGATAATTGAAGTCCAAAATTATAAGGTCTTCACATTCAATCTCACTTTGCCACATGTAGACATGGTTTGGCAATGGTTTCTAGAGCCTGTGGGGCTTTGCTGGTCTCGACTGGACTGATAACAGGCACAGGATGATAGTCAGTCTCTTGGACAGTAAGACAACCAGAACTTTAAAGATAAACCAGCACCCTAAAACTAGACATGGAAACTCACAAACTCCGGGCAGGGAGCAGGTGCTGAATGTCCTTCCTCCAGCTACCAAAAGAGCACAGTATCTTGCAGAAATTCCCATTTCTGGATGGACCTGAGATATACCCTCCACCTCACTCCTAAGTAAATACATTGCTAACAGAGTATTAAAAACTGAAGTCATTTGAAGAAGCTATCCAAAACCTATCTTGCACGGCAGTCTTCAAATTGAGAATGTTAGAAATACTCAAATTTTAGAAAAAAATAGAGTCATTACGGAGATACTCTTGTCACCACTGGGCCAATAAAAGCAAGGCAGTGTTGTGTTAGGACAATAGAATATTGAATACACATGGACACACCAAAAGCATGGTCGGAAGAAGAAAGGCCCCTGAAACAGACTGTTCCACCACCACATCCGGCTGCCAGCAAACGGGTTTCATTTCTGAGTGTCTTAATCACAGGATTTATCTGGCAGACTTTCAGAAGTGTTGCAGCAATTACCTTTTTTTTCTTGTAAGCTAGGATTAGTGTAATACAAATACAGGTAAGTTGCCACATGACAATACAGTATTTGTTAGGGCTTCATCCAGATTTCTGGGAAAAGAAAGACACTATTACTTAAACACTAATATGGATGGGCACCTGTAATAATTATAAAGGACACAATAAACAGCACAGTAATAGAATAGAAATATTAACTGTGCCTCTATTTGTTACAGGACAGAAAGGAAAAAAGAAGGAAGGAAAAAAATATAAAAGAAGAAACAAAGGAAGGAAAAGAAGGGAAGAAGAATCAGGCCGCATGCTGACTGGGAAAATGTGACATGGGATCATGATGCAGAAACAATATTTTTAGATGCTAACAATGACTGTATCAAAGAACAGCTAGGTAGGTGGTATACAAGAGGGGAAATAACCCTCATTATGGTTGAAGCAGTGCACACACAGGATGTGTTCCAAAATTTTAGCACTGAAGAACTGCATTGCAACAGTGACTACAGCTTGCCCTGCAGAAACAAAAAGTATGCAAAACCCCCAAATCCACCAGATCTATGCTCAACAGAAAAAAAAGAAATACAAAATAAGGAAGCTGGTCAAAGACAAAGCTGGAGTGGAGACCAAAAAGAGTTAGGTTCTTACAGGTGTGATTGCTGAAAAATATCATTTTGGAGAGACAGAGCAAATTTATACCACCAATCAAGAATGACTTGAGAAAGGTTGAGAGGAAGCTGGCACAGCTAAACAGCAGGAACAAGGTGAGTTACTAGAAGAAAGAAGTAATCCTCTGAAAAGCTGAAGTTGTGTCCAAATATATTAAACCCAAGCCAAAACAGATCATAAGCGTGAGATGACTGCCTGAATACAATATGCAGAAAAAAATTTAAAAAATTAGTAACAAATCATTCCTTACATATGTCTGGAACAGGAAGCCTGCCAAGCGTTGAAGGCCAACGGATGACGAAGATATAAAAAGAGCACTCAGAGAAGATAAGGCCCTATCCGGCAGGCAAAATGAGTTCTTGTCATCTGCCTGCACTGTGGAAGAGGCAGCAGATGTTCCTCCACTGTAGCCCTTCTTTGCAAGGCATGAATAGGAGGGATCTGCCTGACCAGTAACAAGGCAACAGGTCCAAATAGCACTCAGCCCTAAGCTCTAGAGGAACTCAAGGACAAAACTGCTGAATTATTAACTCTGATGCACAGCTTCTTAAAACCGGCTTTGTGCCTGAGGACATGAACTTTGGAAATAAGGTGCCTATTTTTAATGATTTGAGGCAACATTTGTGGATCTACAGGCTTGTAAGTTTGGTGCCTGTCATCAGATAAAACATGAGAAACTATAACAAAGCATAGAATCAGTGGACACATGGGCAAATATGACTTTTGGAGTGTCAGCACAGCTCTTGTACATTGGGAGTACACCAGAGTTTTCTGAAGGCATTCACAAGCAAGTAGATGAGATATAGTTGAAACTATTTACATGGTTTTCTGAAACTCTTTTGACAAGATCTCTTGCCAAAGGTTTTTAAGGAAACTAAGGATCAATGAAATAAGAGGGAAGGTCTGTGTTTTGATAAATAGCTCATTTAAACACAGGAAAGAGAATAAGACTAAGCGGTCTGTTCACACACCAAAAGGAGATCCACAGTGCGCTCACAAGCTGAACACTGTGTGTGCATCTCAAAAAGGATCTGGTAGAACCAGAGAGGAGCAAGGATGTGTGGAACAGTGTCCACAGGAGCAAGGACTTAACTGAGTTCTTCGAGGCAAATGAGAGAGAGAGATCTAGTCAAGGTCTAAATTGCCACAATAGTCATAATGTTATAAAGTGGCTGCATTTTCCAGTGTTTCATATTGGGTATCAAAATGAGCACTAGGGAGTATCTGATGAAGCCGGCAAATGGCAAGTGCAAAGCAGAAAAAGGAGGCACGTCCTCATACGACGCTTACATGTGGAAGTCCCTGCCACAGGACATTGGGGAAGCTGCACAACATCAGGGGGAAAACAGACAAGTTCATGGAAGAGAAAGCCCCTCTGGCTTGCTTAGCCATGCCCTAGCTGTAAAGTGTTGGAGGCTGGGAAAGCACCTGTAAGACCTGTGCTTGCCCTGTTCTTAGGCAGTCTTTCTGTGGTGGCCACTGCTGCAGACTGGTTACTGGACTAAACAAACTCTTTGTCTGACCCAGAACAGCTGTTCTGTTCTGATCTTCCTATGTGGAGGTTCAAACAGATGTTAAACCCCTTGTACCAATGCTGACAGCCATTTTTACAGGCCCTTCTGATGCCCTCCAGTGCCAAAAGGATATGTCTGGTGACGAAAGGTACCTCTGATATTGGTAAGCCATTGAGCCAACTGCATCTGATATTTTCTCCAGTAAGTGTATGTATTATACATGTATAAATAAATATTAAACCAATGTTCCCAAGTTTTTAAAACTACCAAAACCAAAAGTGGAATTTTCAGTAGCACGTTTGTGTCTTTGACAGGACACTGAAACCCTCCATAGCTCCTCCCTCCATACTTTGTAACGAAAAAAAATTTGTTAACGTTCTGCAGTTAAGAATCTTAGCCAGAATGTATTGCTTACTTTTATTTAATGTGTTATGCTTTTGTTTTGTTCTCCGAAGACACCCAAGCTCTACACTGTTAATGTTTTAAGTAGTGGTATGTCAGAAACCATTAAATTAAGAGCTTAAAGGAATATTCTTTTTTTTTTTTTTTTTTTTTTTTTTGTCCTCAAAGTGTATATTTAGTATCAGTGGCATTTTACTTGGCAGTTAACGGCAGTTTGTGTGCCTTTTATTTGCCTCTACTGTTACAGATTCTCTCACCCTTTTTGCAGGCCATGTGAAGTCCCAAGACTTTTATGAAGACTTGGTCCGTTTTCTCTTACTCTTGTCCATTTCCCATACAGTGGTATTTCTTCATCTCCTCAATGCTTTTGGTTCTTAGAGGACTGCATTTTCCTCATCCATCTTCTTATTCTTGGGTCCTCTTATTTCCTTGTCTGTCATGGGGAGTGTGGTAGCATCCTCAATTCCTTGCACTCTTCAAAGCCAGTATTTAGCATTATCTCACATTACATTAGATGGATGCACGTCACAATATTTATTTGATATAATCACTACACCTTGTCTTTTTCTTTCATTTCCATAAGGTTCTCCTTACCTCCATAAGGTGTGGAATCATGTGTCCCTAGTTTTTCTGCTAGGATGATGTACTCTTTTCTCTTAGGGCTTTGCTGTGCCCCGTTTTCTTTCCATTAGCATAATCTTCCCACCCAGTTCCCTCTTCCTTCTTCTAAGAAGGAACCTACTTGTGAAGCCTGAAGTGCTCCATCTCCCACCTGTTTCGCTCAGACGGGCGCTATGACCTCCCTCAGTATAAGCCAGGCCAACCTGATCATTGATTCCGGGGAGGTAGAATTGTGGGACAGGTTCAATGTTTGAGCGCTGGATTGCAAGAATATAAACAGAGAAAAAAGAGAAACCGACATCAGGCAGGCTGTGGGCCTTGCAGATGTAGCCAATACACATTGAGCCGTACATAGAGAATGCTGTTTGATTTAAAATAGCTCATCATAACACAATCTCATCATCACCAACTGTACCATGAGATCTCACAAGCTGCCTCCCTTCTCCTTCCTGTTATTACTTATTTATACAGGAAACTGACAGAAATAACCATTTCCAAATCTAAATTACTTCCAAACTCCTTACCATATGACATTCTATGCAGGTGTTGATCGTGCACTGTTTATGTCTGCTTATGCAAAATGTACACTGTTGGATTTTCTTTGCACATCATCTGCTGTTCTAGTGCTGTTTGCTTTCAATTCTGAACCAAAATCCTTTATGCTGACTTCTTCATCACCCACTGTTTTTCAAGTCCTTGCTCCCTGACAAAAGTAAAAATTTCACCAAGGTTTAATCTTTTATTTTCCAGTTCACCCCCAGATTTCTGTGTATTCTTTACACTCTGAAAATTTGCTGAATCCTGCCTCTTTTAGTCTGCTACTAAAGTTCTGGGAGTTTTTGAGTCCATCAAGAAATTTCTCAATTTTGAAGTGTATGATTTTCTTCTTGTTCTACAACAGCGTTTGAACAGGAAGGGATCAGTGTACCCATCTTTTCAACCTACTGAAGTACCTTCAGCTATTTGAAGTGTGTAGACATCCCTGACATACTTCTTCCTCTAAGTAACTGTTAAGAAAAAGCAAGCATTGTTTTATAACTCCAGTCCTCTTGTGTTGGGTTATGCCACCAAGCTTGTTGTTCATTTAAATAAGTAGAGATGTGGCAACCTAGAAAACAGATGTTGGCACTCTGAGTTTGCTAGACAGCAGGGAAAAATACACAAAAGTGCAAATCATTAGGAAAAAAGATTTGGAACCAAGAAGTACCAAAATATTTTTGAAATAAAGGGGTGCCATCGCTTGAGAGGACTAACTTAAGTGAATGTTTGTTTGATGATTTTTAGCAACTGAATAAGGTAAAATTGTTTTGGCAACTCTTACCCAACTCTCCTGCCGCTCTCTGAGCTACCACCTTTCAGTATAAAGACAATAAAAATACGTGATGAAAAACTGTTGGTGGATCCCTTTCCAATTTCTTACTATAGAGGCAGAGGGATTTTACTTAGGTCTGAGGTTTCTTTGTCACAGCCTCAGAGCTAACCTCCCATCCTTTAATGGATTATCCAGACACGCTCCACTAACAGAAGGGGAGGCAAAACGATGGTTTAAGAACTAACCATGTATACCTTTGGAGAAAGAATACAATTTAAGAGGAAGAGGGCAAAGAGGAGCAACACAGGACACAGAGAAAAAGGCATGAGGTCTATTATGTGAGGAGAAAATGACCTCTATGGCACACTCAGAAGAGACCTGGAGGCTGGAAAGTGAAAACAGCGCTCCAACGACCTCCAGCTTTCCCTCTCCTCGCCTATTCCTCCTCTGAGGCACCCGCGGGCAGCCATTCCCGTGCATCCCCGGCATTTACCGGTCCAGGCGTACCGGCAGGCACACACCGCATCTCTGCAGTCACCCGGGCCGCACGCCCGGACCCCGCACAGCCGGACCCAGCCCGGGATCAGCTAGGCGGCGTGCGGCAGAGACCAAGCCGAGGCGGCTCAAAGCGGGGCTGGGGGCTTTGCACGGCTGCGAGCAGGAGAGGGGCCGGCGGGCAGCGCAGAGCCGGCACCGGGGTCAGCCGGCCCCCGGGCCTGCCCGGGCCTCGGAGCCCCGAGGCCGCCCGGCCGCCATCCCGCGGAGCGCCCCCCGCCCGCGGAGCGCTCCGGGCAGCGGCGGGAGCCGCCTCGCCCGCCATGTGGGGCGGGCGGCGGCGCCGGCGAGCGGCCGGGGGCGGGGGCGGGGGTGGCGGTGCAGCTCCCGCCGCGCGTGGCGGGGCCGCGTGAAGCGCGAACGTCCCCGCAGCCCGCGGAGCCGCCGCGGCCCGCGCATCCCCCGCCGCCGGCCGTCCTCTCGCGAGACGTGGCGGCGGCCGGCGGGCACGGAGGCTCCGACGGACGGGGGAGCGGCGGGGCGCCGCGGCCCCCCTGCCCCTCCCCGGGGCGGGTGCGGCCGCCATAGCTCGGGCCGGGAGGAGCCGCCGCCGCCGCCGTCCCCGCGAGCGCCGCCGGCGGGCCGCGGAGCCGCTCCCGCCGGCGGCCGGGAGGGGGCGGAGCCTGGGGAGCGGGCGGCGCCGGCGGCCCCCCGCATCTCGCCTCCGCCCGAGCGGGGAAGCGAGCGAGCGGGCGCGGCCGGGCGAGGCGGCGCCAGCCGGTTCGCGCTCGAGTCGCTGCCTCCGCCGAGCGGGGATCAGGTGGAGCGGGGGCGGGGAGGCGGAGGGCGCCGGGGTCCGTGTCCTTCCCGGCTCCGCCGCCCCCGCGCGCCGGCCGCGGGCCCCGCGCCGCTCCCTCCCGCCGCAGCCCCGGTGGGCTCGTCCGGCGCGGCCGCTCCGCCCCGCGCGGCGCTGTCAGAGCGGCGGGCGGCGCTTTCGCCTAGCGGGCGCGCTGCGGGGGGAGGCGAGCGGGGGCAGGAAGGCGGCGGGGGAGAGCGGCCGGTGCGGGGCGAGGCGGCGGCGGCGGCGGCGGGGGGCGGCGCGGGGCGCCGCTGAGGGGGCGCGCGGCGCGGCGCGGCGCGGCGCGGCGCGGGGGGGGGGCGGCCGCACCGGCGGCATCATCACCTGGCGCTGCGGCGAGGCGGGGGGGGGTGTGGGCGGGGCGGCGCCTGGCGGCGTCTGCGGCGCGCGGCAGCCGCGGGCGCTGGTTGGCGGTTTAAAGCAGGGGAGCCGCCGCCGCGAGGGGCGTTCAGAGCCGGCGGGGCTGCCGAGGCGCGCGGTGCTCGGCCGGCGAGCGGCAGGCATGGAGGGCCCGCAGCAGCAGCAGCAGCAGCAGCAGCAGCAGGCGGCGGCGCCGCCGCCCGGCCCCGCGGCCGCCGGCGAGGAGCGGCGCTCGGAGGAGGGCAGGGATGCGGCGGGCGGCGCCGCCGCGCTGGGCAGACCGCTGGGTCCCACGCCGAGCCAGAGCCGCTTCCAGGTGGACCTGGTGGCGGAGGGCGCCGGGCGCCCGGAGGGGGAGCCCCGTAAGGCCGGCGGGGAGGGCGGCGCGGCGGGGAAGGGCAGCGAGGAAGCCAAGGGTAGGTTTCGAGTGAACTTCGTGGACCCGTCGGCCGGCGACGAGAGCCCCGGCGAGCCGGGGGGCGGCAGCTCGGAGGGCGGCAATGTCAGCTTCCAGAACGGCGGCGACACGGTGCTGAGCGAGGGCAGCCTCCACTCGGGCGGGCACCACCACTACTACTACGACACCCACACCAACACCTACTACTTGCGCACCTTCGGCCACAACACCATGGACGCCGTGCCCCGCATCGACCACTACCGCCACACGGCCGCCGACCTGGGCGAGAAGCTCATCCGGCCCAGCCTGGCCGAGCTGCACGATGAGCTGGACAAGGTAAGCGGCCGCCCCGGAGCCCCGGGGCCGCCCCCGCGCCGCCCCGGCGCCGGGCGGGCCCCCGCGATCGTCGCCGTGCCCGCGCCCCCCGCCCGGCGCTCTGCGGGAGCCGGGTGCCTCCTGCTGCTGGTGCTGCTGCTGCTGGCGGCGGCGGCGGGAGGAAGGAGCTCAGCGCTGGCTGTGCCTCGGGGAGGCGCAAACAGCGCGAAAGCATCGGGTCGCTTGCGTCTGTCCTGTTCTTTTTTTTTTTTTTTTTTTCCCCTTTCATGACGCAGTGGGGTCCGTCCCCCCCTTCCCCCCCATATTTCTGGGAGGTGGCCCCTGTGGTGAGAGGTAGCCGCAGCTGTAGGTCTGCGGGGCGAATGTTTTCTCCATAACCGAGAGAAGAATTTGTTACAGGCGCAGCGGTTTTCCCCTTCTGGTCCATATCGCCTTTAACAGACAGGGAATTCGGGGTCTGCGAGAGGTATTAGTCAGGGAATAGGAATGCAAATGTTTGGAAGAGATGCTTAAAAGGAGAAAAAAAAAAAAAGATGCTCTCGCTTTTCGTAGTGACAAGAGGTTTGTCCTCTACCCAGCTGAAAACACATGCTTCCTCCTGTGCCCGCAGTGCCGAAACGAACGGCCTTCTGGCGTGATGCTGAAGGGCTGCACAGATGCAGCCGAGGCTCCTTCTCCTTGAGAGGCCTTTTCAGCCGTGCTCAGTAGCCCTGCGTGTCAGGGCTGATCAAGGCTTCCAAAATTTTGAACCTTTGCATGCCAAGGTTTTTCAATCTTGCACTAGCCGGTATGTTATTGGAGATGGCTGACAGTGAAAGCCTATTTGCGTTGTAGGCTGTATTTCTTAGAAGGCAAGCTTAAGCTGGACCTGGAATTAATTTGATGTGTTTTTTAGATCACGATAAAACTGTTAAACTAGTCGTGACTGAACTAAAGCCAGATGAAACTATTGCAATGCCGTTCGCTTGCAGTCTGAAAATTGCCTCTTAGTATTTGGCTATGCTCTAAGCAGGCCATGTTCTAGTGGGTTTTTCTGCTGGGTTTAGAGAAATAAAGGAACATGTGGGCCAGGTACTAATGAAGTGAAGAACATTCTGTTTCCAGAACTCTTTTCATCCCACTTTTCACTCCTTATAGGTGGAGTTCCATGAGAAAATGTATGTTCCTTTGAGGCTGTCCTGTTTCACACCGTTATTAGGCAGCTCAGTGCATCTGCACTGGTCTGTGGGTTTTTTTTGGGGCTGTGGTGATTTTTTAAGTGCGTTTTTTGACCCTTCATCTGTTCTGATCGAAATGAGTGTTTGGGGTGCTGTAGAGATACTTCCTTGGAACATCTAAGACTAGATATCAAAATAATTACTAACTGTAACAGCAAATTACTCTTGCCTTTCAGGTGCCCTCCTGATGGAGTTAAATGATGTTCTGTAGTCTAAGTTAATATGGAATGGAAGTTGGCAATCTCGTGTATGTCTTGTGCATGGAGTTAGATACACTATAAATAAACCATGTAATATATGTGAAAACACCCTGATTTCCTTCCCTTCTCCCCCCCCCCCCCAAAGTTTCTGACTCCTGGCCCATGATGGGATGACCAGGTTGTTAGATACTGTAAGCAGAACATTACTTGAATTTCTAAGCTTGGCAGATAGTTTTTTGGTGTGTTTATATTGCAGCAGCAGTCAAAAAAGCTCTTTATGACACCATTAAGAAATTTTAATGTGGAATCTAACTTACCCTGGAACTATAGTTTCTAAAGGGGTAATTTAATCATATTCATTACAAAGCATGGCAAGAAATTTTCTTGGTCGGTTGTGGCATAGAGGACCTGTAGATGACCTAATTACAGGGTTATTATCAGAACCATTTCACTGCGAGCATTAATTAACTCAAATTATTAATTTCTCAAATGTAATGAATTTGTTCTGCAGTGTGGATAGGTGTCTACATGAAGATTTTTTTTAAAGCTATGTCCTGCTGTCCTGTTCCCCCTCCTCCCCCCCCAAAAAAAAAAAAAAAAAAAAAGAAAAAGATGGGGGATGGATTATTCAATTTCAGTTACATTTGATATTAAGTATTAATTTTAAAAACTCTCATGGTATAAACTTCAGAAGTTAAGTTGGAGTTCTACATAGTAATTTGGGTGTTCTGTAACAGGATGTTTGATTTCCAGTGCAGTTAACGTGTTAACACATATTTAGGCTTATGTGAAGAAGGGAAACAATTATTTTTTCGCTTCAGAAATAGCAAAATAGTTTACAAGGTAAAGATGAGAACACAAAAGCTTTTAATAAGGGTGTGCCACGCATACGAATAGCATTGGATACCTACGTTTTCCCCAATCTCTGGAGTATGAAATATACTACATCTGTAGTTACATACTTGATTTCTGGCCACAGAGTGCTGATAACTTTTAAATCATGATGGTGCTGTACTTTTATATGACAGATGTTCACAAAGCTATTGTGCTTTTTTCACTGTGTTTCAGGGGGTTTATTGTCTCCATTCCCAAAGTGACTTTAGTTCCTGCTGACTAATAGTAATGGTCTCTGGTGTTGAATAATACTATGCATTAAAGAAGATATTTCTTCACTGACTTTTAAGTACTTGAAGAATTAAGCTTGGTCTTCAGCCGTGTTTTTTGTACTAACTTAACTTGTATGGTATATATGTCAAAGACTTAGTAGTGCAGCTGGTATAAACATCATAGTACCATTACATAAAATTTGCACTGTTTCTTGACCTACTGCATCAAGATTGGCAGTTATTTTCTGTTAAGACTGATCCAAAAATGCATTCACCAGCAGTGTGGTTCACTGCTTTGAACGTCGCAATTTCATCTTGCAGTTAAAGTTTGTGCTATTCTTTTTTCCTTTCAAAAGGTAAATAAATGCGAGGCAGCGTTACAGTAATGTTGATGCTAGTGCCAACTATAGAACAGATCCTTTTTTTCCTTAGTTTTGTTTACAATCTTCATATGTCTAACTCTTCTACTGATTCTGTTCTCACAGAAAAGCACTGTTTGAGGAAGATGCACATGCACATACAGAAGGGGTACTTCCTGACAAGGGTTTGTCTTGCTGTCCTGGTAGGACAGGTGTCTAACCACCTCAGGTTTCATGCGGTCATTCCAGCAGTGGCTTTCCTAGTAGAAAAGAAAGGGATTCTTCTTGAAACTGGTTGTGGAAGCACAGCTGGGTGATGCTGCAGTACTCTGAAGTACTTGTGTACTACTGATATTGCTCTATCACGTTAAGTTTCAAGTGAGGGGTCTTGTCATCATGTATGATTGGCTGCAGATACCAAGGTGATCAATCTGTGGGTTACCCAATTGGTGTCATTAATCTTATTCTGCTTTAGAGAGATGATACAGGGAATTTGGTGATGCTGTTACAGTTGCTGATCTCACAGATAAGGTGATGCCTTGCAGGAGCATTAGTCTCAGGAGATGAAAAGGTGAGAGGATGGTTTTTAACGATGAAGTGGGAGGGAAATAGCATACCACGATGCGTAGGTGTTTGTTGCAGTGGTGATCTGCAACTGCAGAAGATCCCCCTCTTGAGGGGATCTGCCTTCAGACAGCAGGAAGATTAAAAGTGTCCTGGCTTCTCTTAATTTTTTTTTTTCCTGTCTTACACTTTAGGAATATCCGTTTTGCCTAGGTCAGCTACATCTGTAAGTAAAGCTATAGCCTGTAGAAGACATTCCATCTGCCTTTATCTCTTACTCAGTGTAAAAATTACCATGCCATAATGTCATAGACCTTATGGTTCTGGAAGGCAAATACTTTAAAAGTATTCAGAATTGGACTGTGTTTTAGTAATCCACTACTATGCATTAATTTATAATTTTTCTGTATATCATTGCCTTAATTGAGGACCTTTTTTTTTTTTGGAAGAATAAACTTTACAGTATGTGAGTGATTCTGATTTGATCTGTCTTTTGTGCAGTCATTTACAGCTGTGGTAAGTAGATGGTATGAGACCCAAGCCCTCTACTGGTAGCTTTGTTCTGTTGTTTGTTAAATACTCACTGAGAATACCAGTTGGTTTCTCTGACAGGATAGAAGGTAGTGATCTCAGCGGAAGATCTTTATACCACCCCCACCACCCCTAGCCCAAATTAAAAAAAAAAAAACAAAAACAAAAACAAAAAAAAAAAAACAAAAACAAAAAAACCAAAGATGTTTAAAAATGCAAGCATGCTTTGCTTTGTCCCACACAGAAATCCATGCACCTGTCTTCTGAATTTGGAGACAGAAGTAGGAAAGAAGACATCACTGATAGTCTTGATGCAGAATTGAGGTTTTCTGTTTGTTTTTACTCAAGTTGGATGACTGATTTTTCTTTTTTTTTTTGAACTATCTTTCTGGCTTTCATTTGTATTTTCTTCAACATTGCAGTTTTTTCTTTTATGTGATAACTTAAAATGTTTAACTTAAGCACAGTAAAAAGGCTGTGTATGGCACTGTTTTTTAACAAAGAATGTATTCTCTCTTGAAAACATTAAACGACTGCGGCACCTCCAACACTTGTTTATATTTTTTTTTTCCAGTTCTTGGTTTGTGTCTGCTTAGCCTCTAAAAACAGAGCTCAGTTAAAGATGCATATATGGCTAAAAGATGATTCTAGGCTATCAAGTTAGCTGACCATGTTATGTAAGGTCTATCTTTAAAAACTGCTTCTTCCCCTTTCCCTCTGCCGGAAGGCTGAGACCCTCTTGCAGATAGTTTTTATTGTACTACCTTGCTGAATCTTGCTTACAATCAGTAGGTGTCTTACTTCTTCAGTCAGTGTGATTTAATTCAGATCACTTCTTTTCCTTCTTGCTCTCCTTTATATTTATAAGCGGAACTTGAATTTTCTTTCTGAACTTCATTGTACTAAAATAAAACGAGAAGTGCTTTTAATCTTCGTCTCTGTGCTCTTGGACATCCCAGAAGTCTTTAATCTGTAAATGTTCATGTTCATTGCTTTTGAAAAACAGTGAGCTCAATGCACCTGTCCTCAGATGACGCTTCACTAGTGTCATACAGTGTGGTGGTTTTATGCTTTTTCAGTCTGTGTGGAGAATCATCACTTTGCTTATCCTGATACCCCACTTAATTACCACTGTCTTCATCAAGGGGAAAAAAAAATAATGTACTGCTCTGTTTGCAGCGGTAAATCATACTAGTCCTCCAGGGTTTGTATTTCATCAGGACCATGTGTGTTTTGTAATTTTACATTGCTTGATGCTTGAATCTCTTTTATCTGATCTTTGTGATAAGTCTTTAGTCCAAAACACCTGTAGAATACTGAAACCCTTGAAATCTCTTCAGCAACTGCTAATAATGTTCTTACTACTCTGTTTTTGTTTTGTTCCAGAGAAGCTGGAAATAACTGAGTGCTGTTAACAGGTTATAGTTTGACAGCACAAATGTGGGCTGCTGCTGAACGGGGTAAACTTTTGTTCTCTCTTTTGTGATGATGTTTTTTACTTTTGAGCTGGATCCGAGAACTGATCCGGCTTCAACCACTTTCAGAAATCTTTTTTTACTTTATTAACATTACAAAAAAATACTTTCTCCCCATGTTCCCAATGGACTGTCTTGTGTACCCTTGGAGACTGCTGCAATGCACTATGAACTGCTTGAGTGCTCATGTCAGAAGGCATTGTAATTTGCCAGAAGAGTACAACTAGGGAAGGAAGGAGTGCCTGTTTGGAGGAGCTTGTTTTTTTTTAATAAGCCAATCTTAGCTGACATATTGTTGGTATCAATGACTAGTTCAAGACCAGAACCTGAAAGAATAGCAGTAACTTCTCTCTAGCTGGGCAGCTTTTCTTTCAGCATAAGCTATTTCAGAACTGGTTAAAGAGGAAGGTGCTGCAGAATTAATCCTCATCTTCAGATTAACTTTTGCCCTTTTGATACTGTATTTGATTAGACCTTAGATGATTTTCAGTCTTGAAGAACATTCTTGCGGAGGAGGAGGTTGGCAAGATCAATTATCTTGGAGTAATTCAAACCGGTGTGCTACATCTCCTGTTGCATCCTTCAGATTTTTTTTTCCTAAAGCCCAATACAATATTCATACATGAGCAACCACAAACCCATTTTCCACGCTCCCCCCCTTCTTGGTGTACATAGCAATCACAATATGGTCAGTTGTTCACTACTAAGAATTTTTTAAATAGTGGACTTAGCTACTAAAAAGGCAAACAGTTCTGTCCAGTTCTTGCAGCTTGGGCACATGGAACGTCTTTGATTTATTTCCACACTTCAGCATGCTGATTAGGCCTGATAAACTTACTTACATTTCTTTTTATGCCTAAAAATTAAGATGCATTGTCTGTGCCTAATAAACTTAACTGACCTAATGATGAGGTGATTAAAGAAAAAAAAAAAAGGAAAAAAATTCCTAAAATTCCATTTTAACAAGGAAGCTTATCTCTTGCATCTTCATCTTCATTTTGCTGTGTAACTTCTCTTCTTCAAATGAACTGCTTCTATTTCAGGTTATTCAGGTTTTTTTTTTTGTTGTTTTTTGGTTGTGTTTTTTTTTTTAATTCAAAGAAAATAGCCATGTCTGTTTCAGCTGTAAAGAAACTGTGATGCTGGGTTAATGTTTCAACTTACTCTGAGGGTTTACGTGGTAGAGAGACCCCTAAGACTATTCTGACTCGGATTGCTCTTGAGCTGTAAGCAGTTCAGCAACTTTGGCTTGAATGTAGTACTGTGCCAGTACACTTAAGTGCTGTGCTGCATGAATGTACCAGCTCTGCTCAGTGCTGGCTCAGGGGCTGTGCCTGTAGCTGTATCCTCCACTTCATAGGCATGATGTTAAAAATTCAGGCAGTACTTAATTGATTATTAAGATTATTTCAATGGGCTGTTCAGTCTATTGTAAGACAATAGATTAAATGTCATTTTTCATGAACTTACTATACTTAGAACTAGACTTGTAATTGAAGTGGGAAGTTTTATTAAGGTTACTGCTCCACATTCTGTTTTAGAGAGTGGATAAAACCTGAAAGGTGTTAAGAGCAAGAATGCTTCATATAAACCTTTTTTTGGGGTGGAGTATAGAAAACTACTTGAGAATTTGCTGTGTTGCAAACAAGTTATTGAGCAAGACTGAAATAGATTCTCTTTTGTACTTATTTGCAGAATGTATTTCTCAGACTGTACTTGAGTATGCAGAACTGCTGTGCAAGAGGCTTGCTAGTAAGATTTAATTCAGCTCTTAAGCAATCAAATACTGCATCTGCTTTATTCTGGAGAACAAAGAAATTCTATGAAAGACTTAAAAGGTCTCTAACTATTCCAGATGTATAAGGATTATGTTTTTCAGATAATCAAGTGAAAACTACCTGTGTTCAGAGCCTGGATCTGTTTTCCTGAGAAGTGTGATTTCTCTTTTCATACCAACGGATATCAAGAGGAATATGATGGTCAATGCACAGTAATGAATAATTACTTTGATAATCATTCACAGTACAACGGTTCTTCTGGAAAGGATCAAATACATTGGTGCAGTAGGGAAACTAGTAGTTTGGTTCTGGAGAGGGCAGGAAAGGAGTGGTCCATTGAAACCAGAACTGAGGTGTACTCTTGAGGTGTGAAGTAGACTACATGTATTTCTTCCCCTTAAGCTGGATGGATTGGTTGTCCCTACACTTGTGCAGGAAGTCATGCTCCCTTTTTTGTGAATAGATGTTATTGGTGCAATTTCCTGTAAAATAGTAGAAGTGGAGAGACTGACAAAGGAATTTTGGTTTTGTGGTGGTTTTTATGGTGGCAGACCATGTTGAGTATTCCTCAACAGGTTTGACAGGAAGGCCTGACTTTGCCTGCAATATTTCTGGGAGTGCAGAACATAAGCATTGTGGGTCTACCATGGGGTAGCCACACTGCATAGCTGCTGAAGAGAGGTCTTTTCTCATTTGTCTCTAATTCTCATGATCAACTTGCCCAAGAGTATTCATATCATCCTGTGCTTATGGAGGCAATCAAGATGTTAAGATACAGAGAGTTTTCTTTATCTTGATGCTTTTGCAAAATGCTGCTGTTCTTTAAGTAATGTTTTTGGTATGGAGAAAAAAAAAATACTGTTTATATTCCAGATAGGATACCGCTCTTGCACACCTGCAGATGTCAACAAAACTTTGCTGCCATGTCAAATGCAAAAACTTACTGGAAAGGATTCCATCTTCTCACACCATACTGGCTTCAGGGCTTCAAATCTCAGCCTTTGCATGGCTATCTAGACTTCAGGGCTTTACTCTGGAACTTTTCTTCTGTAAATATGGCTAGTCCTTTTCTGTTAGGTATGCAAAGATTTGAACCTGAACTTCCTATGCTGAAACTAGGTCAAATGGTGTTGACACTGTCACTGTTTCCAGAGGCACTGATTCATAACCTACCTTGAGAGACTTTATTTTGATGTGATGCTTAGGAAAGCATTCAGACTTTTTTTGCTTAGAAAGGGCTGAAAACTCAAAATTTCTGTTGATGCAGTAGAGAAGGCAGGCAGAGGAAGGGATGAGATCACCTTTGGCATATTACGCAATGTTCTAATACCTGGATTACTTAAGTGACATGACAGGTTAGTGGCTGTGGAATGCTGCTATGACAATTAAGTTTATCAAGATCAGTCGAGGACCAGATTCTGTCTATTTTCACCAATTAAAATACTCTTAAGTATGGGCAGTTTTGCTGTTGCTTCATTTCTGAATTGATTCCAGACCTTTTCCTTCAAGCAAAAGTCTACCTGATTGCAATTTGTATCTATCCAGTATTAGGAGGGGAGGATCATAATCACCTCAAAGAGAAAAGTACATAGCCTTTGTGTGTTTAGTAAGCTTAGAGATCAGTCAAAAAAAAAATTGTATGCATGTAAGACCTTAAGTGGTGTTGAGCTTTATAAACAAGGCTCCTATATAGTCTTTGTAGGTATACCACCTTGCAAGAGCAATTATTTACTCTTAAGTTGGAATCAATTGCCTGAGTAAGTTTCTTGATTAACAGTCTTGTTAGCCTGGTTAATACATCTTACTACTTGTAAGAGCTGGGAGGAAGAATGGATGATTCTCTATCCCTTCAAAAAAATTGTAGTAAAAATGGCTTTTAAAATCAGAAAAAAAAAATATATATATATACACACACCAAAATATTGCTTAATGTTTCTCCGTTAAAAGCAGTATTGAGTATTGCAAGACACTGAAATACAAGCTGATGGCAGAGACACATAGCTGACTAATTCTTCAGTTGACATGTTAATTGTAACTATAAATTTCTTCTGTTTAAAATTGTTCTGCTGTAATCAAAGTACAACAGACTTTAATTTCAGCTTAAGATAACATTAACGTTCTGTGTTTGATGCAATCTCTTTTAAAATCTCTGGAAGTGGATGCCAAAAGCATTTGCTGCTATATTTTAAATTTGTAATTGTAGAGAAGGTAATATAGCCAAAGCACTTACATTTTGGTCTCTTGGCTGCAACCCTGAAAAGGATTTCCTTTGAGGCGAGTAACCAATGCTTGAAGCTGTTCACATTTAATTCCAAAGAATGCTGAGTTTTAAGAATAGATCATGTTTTAGCTGGGTAATTTGTCTCCTGTTGCTGTAGGTAACTGCTGGGGGCCATTTAATGGGTTAGTAGAATTTTTTTAGGCTATGACTGTAAACATACTGAAACCACAGTATAGTAGCAACATTTTACATGTGCTTCAAACAAGGAGTGGGAATTATAAATTATATGAGCAAATTTGCTATAATTCATTCCTGGTTTAAGACCAAGCAGTAAACTACCTAATATGATTGCTGAATTTTCTGAACTGCCATCAACAGCTAGTCGTTGCACAATGACTAGCGATGTTCCCTGAAAGTGTGTGGTTTTTGAGTTTGTTTTTTAAAGAAAATGCTAATAAGGTGTTTAGGCAGACTGAGATGTCTTGAATATGTCTTCTGCCATGTTTTCTTTTGCATGTGCTTCCTGACTGAGTTTTTCCCATTGGTAGCAATACTAATCGCTCAAGTTTCCCATCTAACTCCTGAGAAACCTGAACACCTGAATCTGTTTTGGTCACTTGGCAAGTTTATTTTTAACTAATGAATTACCAGGAATTTGTAAACTATTCTAGGCGTCTGTGGAAACTACTCTTTTTATGAGTAGCAATCTTTAAGTGAGAGGTAAGTGTGTTGGATTATCACGCTGTTTGAAGTACCAAATGTTCAGACTATTAGATCTGTTGGTAATATGTAAATTAGTGATGTGATTAAGATGTAGAAAGTGATAATCTGCTTTCAGTTTTAGAACTTGCACTTTTCACTGTTCTTTTCATCAGAATAAAGGCTATTACGAAGCATTAATCAAGAGCTGGGCACACTAGTTCTTAGTTTGCATACTAACTCATGATAACTCTTATCACTATCCCAGCAGAGGACTGGTGAGGAAGAACTAGAACTGCATGCAATATTTAAAGTTCAGGTGTTCTGCAGATTTTTTTTCTTGATTTACTCATTACAGAATTATTTTTCTGGTTTTATATTTCTCTTCATCTGTTACTCTGTAGCAAGGTGATAGTTTTCTGAAAGTATTTAGGGTAGGTTAGAAAAAGTTCTTTCAAGGGTAGTGAGACATGTAGACAGCATATTTTTTTTTCCTTATTACTTTGCTTTCATAGGCATTGAGTTCCAGTTGTGTCAATTTCCAGTTCCTAGATCTAGTAAGATTCTTCTGCATCATTTGATAGGTCTAAATAGCAAACTACCTTTCTTAAGAAGTAGCTGTTTCAGTCAGGTTTGGATATTTATATTTACTGTATAGTTCTGGGGTTTTAATGTGTGGGAGGCTTAACATAGGATGCTTATGTAAATTAATTGTGGCATAAATAAAAGCAATGAGGATATCTAATAAAGCTTTAGGGTTAGCACTTCTGAAACAGATCAGTATAGAGAAGAAAATAGCTGTTTGTCAACAACAGCTTTGCTAGTTGTTACTAGTTTACAAAATAGACTGCCCATGCTAGTACTGACTGTTGTTTAAGAGAGTGTTACATAGAGTAAGATATCTTAAAAGTAATTACCTACATTACTTACTCCCTTTTAAAGCTGTTTATTTTCCTTACAAAAAACACTTGAAAACTGTCAGATCTGGCAGAGGTGTTTTTCAAACAATATTAAAAACTTGCTGTGATTTGTTGTTAGTCTACAGAGCAAAGTTAGCAACAGTGTCTCAGCCATTTTGAACAGTGGTTGGTTTTAAAAATGGTTACAGTGGTTACAAACAACAGTCAGTGTCACCAGATCAAGTCAAAGACTGGTGAGAACTTATTTTTCCTCTTGCATATTTAAGTACTGAAATACTTTGTATTCTCAGTCAGACAATCAAGTTTGAGATTTCCCTGTGATTAACACTTTATCAAGAACGCTCTTGTGTCCCTGGACAACAATATGCTTAAAACCATTCCACAGAGATTTAGGCATTTTGGAAAGGAAACTCAGTGCTTTTGGTTTCTTTCACCACTGGTTAGATAAAAGCATTAAAACATAAAAACAGCTTATAAAAGACCCTTAGGCACAAACTGGGAATTTTATGACTGCAAATGTTAGCATGCTGCAAAAGCATTGTTTAAAGAACAGATGGGTTTGATGCAGTTTAGTGTCCTACAGTCAACAGCTGGCTTATTCTTTAGTAGTATAGTATCACACTTTAATATATTTGTACCAATACAGACTTTGCAAAAGTTGTCACTGCTGCATCAGAGGTAAACACCTATGGCAGCATGATTATTCTATGCAGTTATTCTATGCATACAATACATCTAGCACTTTTTAAACCTTCTATTCAGGTCATTAGAAATGTCACAGGTGAGGTGGGAGGAAGAATCCAAAAGTTCATTCCAGAAGGCAAAATGCAAGGCTTGCTTATCCAAGAAAAGATTTGTAGTCTTTAAAAATCATGGGAAGTGGTAGCATCTTCTGGGGCAAAACATATAGTAATTCTGCTGCTGTTTGATAACTTTCTTTAATCTGACATTTTTATGTTATCCACACTCTGACTAAAGTATGTTTGAATTAGAAAAGCAAAACCAGATGTTCATAAGCTTTTCTTCCATGTATGTTTTGAGCTTTGTTAACTCTGAAAATCTTCTGTACTGTCAAGTTTTGAACTTGAGTAGCCATAGTCTCAACTGCATGCAGCTATGAACTTGGGCTATTTAGGGGTATAATCTCTGAGTAATGATTCTTCAACTGTTGATACAGCTGGCATGCTATATCTGGATCAATACATTTTACTGGTTGCTTCTTCCCACAGAAAGGAATTTCTTAAAAATGGCAGTGCCTATAAAGTTAACCTTTGGGAGACAGAAACAAGAAATCATTAGGTAAGGTGTAGCGAACAGCTTGGCAGTAATGCCAGAAGACGGGTACAAGTCTCTTGCCCTTGTGAAGAAGGGTTCCACTGTCTGTGATGATTGCTACAAACATCTCTAACCACAAAGCTCCTAGCAGGTAAAAGCACGATCCCATTGCTGAGTCTTCAACTGTAGCTGGCGAGGATAGAGACCCATTGCTGTACAGAATTGTTCTGTTCGCACCTCTCTCGGTGAAAGACGGTTCTCAGGCAGCTTCCCTTATTTCCTGTCCGCAGTAAGCGTGTTAAATAATGAAAGCACAATGCTCAGTATCAGAATATGTAAGTACAAAGCAGTTTTAAATGTAAGCAGCTGTTCTCTTGATTAAATGCGGTGAGATGCCATTTTTATGTTTCCTTGCAGAAATTGGAGCTTGAAAAGATGAGGCTGTTGATTTTCTTTAACATTTTAATAGTATTAGTTATCTGAACCAGCTTCAGTACTGTAACCTACTAAGACAAAGAAAAGCTACTGTTGTGAAGCCTTTCTAAAGAATTTGTGTGGGAAGCCCATATGATCTGGCATGTGCTAAACCTGTAACTGGTCAAACTTGAGAGATGGAAAAAAGCAGTTAAATGCTGTAGTCTCAGGTGCTGCTTTGGCCTCTTCTCTTTGCACAAGAGTAATGGTGATAGGAAGGATTAGCTAAAGAAGTTACTACTTGCAACATGCCAAATCAGGCAGACCACAAAGAAAGCAATCTGCCTGCAGAAGAATCAAGTCTTAGGCACAGACTTGCTGCTTGTCTTGTCCTTTACTTGGGACTTCCATGTTGTGATACTTGAAGAGAAGCAAGAGCAGAAGAGTTCATGTGTGTTTATTCTGGTACCAGCTCATACAGTTCAACATAGCCTAAGTATGTTGCCTTTCAGATGGCGTCTAGATGAATTCACCATAAATAAATTTGCTGCATGACATACACCACTTCTCAGTAAAACTAAATAGCAATTTTTACTCATGAGAAGCTTTTCCATGCACCAGTGTACGTGTGTGAAAAATCTCAGATCTTTTCTGGCTAACAAGTCTTCTCATTACTAATCCACTTCTAATTAACGTGGAGGCTATTTGCAGTTGGCACAAATAACTTACTGTTACGATCCCGTACTGGAGATGAAATAGTAGATTATCTGTACTTTTCAGTGCACTGTGATACAGCAATGGAAATTTCTGTGTAGGAACAGAATTTAACTGTTTCATGGCTAAATCCCGTCAGTGTTGTGGTAGAATTGTCAAGATGTAAATGTATCTTATTTTTCCTTCAACAATGCAAGTGAACACCATAACTCTGAGTAGTGTTCTTTGGACTGATTAGGTAGAAGATGCTATTTTGATTAAAAAGTTATGTTAATAAGAGCATTTCTGATCTGAAATGCTAAAACCTTCTCTTTTCTTTCCCCTTTTGTTACACCCCCTCCAAATCCACAGTGTGCTAGTGTTTTTTACTGTTTATGAAGATCTTATCAGACGTGTATTGCTGTTCTAAAATAGTGCTAGTGCATTTTTTTCCATTCAGTATGTGACTTGAGTAGAAGCATTGTTTCCTCATGAGCACAAGCATGAAAAATACTACGTCTGCTTTATTTACAGCTGAGACCACAGTGGTGCTTTCTTAATCTTGCATTAAAGGGCTGAACTTGGAGCCTTGTGTAGTGGAATTCTTTTGTGCCCACACTCTAATATCTGTTCTCACTCGTGCTTTATCAGGCACCCACTTAGCACTGATAACCAGCAGTAACCTTTCAGTTATTATATTTTGTATGTGCTTCAAAATATTTTCCTAAGAAATATTGCATAGTGTGGAGAGACAAGCCACACAGAACAAAACTTTCTTGTGTTCATAGTGTGCATATCTTGGAGATGATCTAGTAACTGATAACTCAAAATATCAGTTGCAAGCCATTTTCTCCTTCCCAGAATACAACAGGCTGAGCTTTGGGCTTGTTTGAGCACTACAGTAAAATGCGTATCTATAACATAATGGTTGAAATTGGAAGTGACCTCTGGACGTCATCTTGTCAATGTGTGCACATTCTACCAGTACTTGGCCAGCCGTGGTCATATGCTGAAGTATATAATTTTCTCTTACATTAGCTATTTGGATATTCTCTACCTTCTCTTAAAACCTAAACTTCTGGCTTGTTTTGAAGAAAAAAAAAAAGGCATTGTGACTCAGTATTACAGCATGAACTACTTTAGTCACATATAATGTTTCAATATTTTAGGACAGGAAGATGCAGATTTCTTCTAGCCCTTCCTTGATCTTCCCTGACAAGTTTTTCAAAGAACAATTTTATTGTTTCTTATTATGACACTCCTTTTTGTAATACTGGAAGATGTTATCAGATGTTGGCAGTTTTCTTGGCCAAAACATAAAAACTGCTTAGAGAATATAAATGTGACTCCCTTTATGGAATGCTTTAAAATTGAGTTTGTTGCAAGTATAATGTAATGCTTTTCTATGAGAAATAAGAATGGATTTTATATGAAGGAATAATAATACACAGTTACACTGTTGCATGCTTGATTGGAGGTTTTGTTGTCATGGTTGTGAACATGTTAATTAATCTATCCTTTGTTTTAATGTGTTTTTTTTTCTTTTTTCTTCCCCACTTCTGAAGGTGGGTGGGGGAGAAGCGGGGAGAAACTTCTGATAAGGGCTGCTGGGAACAGCAGAATCTGGTGAGGGAGACATTAATACCTAGAAGGAGTTTTGGGGTTTATTCCTGCATTTCTAGGAAAGTCATCTGAAGGATGAGTACTGAAGGGTATCAGAGCAGGGCAGTATGTAGGCTCATTCTTTTCTCTCATGAGCTTCAGGTGTGTCTCAGTTGGTTGAGGAGCCTGGCTAGAGGGCTTTCCATTTCCTCAGTTCTGGTTTAGGCAGGTCAGCATATGCTCAGCAAATGGGTGGCTTGTATCTCTATGTATTAAACTAAAACTAGTTAATTATTATTCTGCTTCTTGACATAGAGATGATAGTGTTAATTCTATGTAAAATCTTAAATGTAGCAGCATGGTAATTCTTTTTTTGGTCCTCACTGTTATTTTTACCACTCTTAAATGGATCACATGCCACTTCTTGCTTGATTTGGTTTAAGTTTGAGTGCCTGAATACAAATAATCAGCAAATCAATAGATTCATCTGGTCAAAGGCTGTGCAAATCTCCCAAGAAGTTACAGCTGTTAGTTCTTTTCTATCCAGAAGAGCTGCAGTTCACCAAACAGGGTAATTACCAATTATGTTTCTTTTTGTCCTCTGTTTAATGTATGTAACACATTGTATACATATACATACAAAAATATATATGTATATAACATAGATATCTATCTTCTGTTTTTTTAATCCCTTCTGGAGACAAGAAAACTTACTATTTAGAAAGCTATCAGTTAAAGGTAATGATCTGCAAACTGATTGTGATTTTGCCTGCTGGTGGAAAGCTTACGTGGTACAGGGTCTTCAGATGTGTTGCAGGTACACCTGTGTTGTGGTTTAGCCCCAGTCAGCAACTAAGCACCACACAGCTGCTCGCTCACTCCCCCCAACCCAATGGGAAGGGGGAGAGAATTGGAAGGGCCAAAGTAAGAAAACTCGTGGGTTGAGATAAGAACAGTTTAATAATTAGAATAAAACAGCAATAATACTAATATAATGAAAAGGAAAATAATGAGCGAGAGAGAGATGAAACCCTGGAAGAAGGGGGGAAAAAAGGAAAAAAAAAACCCTAAACAAGTGCTGCAACCGCTCACCACCCGCCGACCGACGCTGCCGGTCCCCGAGCCGCGATCACTGCCTCCCCCAGCCAACTCCCCCCAGTTAATATACTGGGCATGATGTCACATGATATGGAATACCCTTTGGTCAATTCGAATCAGCTCTCCTGGTTGTATCCCCTCCCCTCCCGGCTTCTTGTGCACCTGGCAGAGCATGGGAAGCTAGAAAGTCCTTGACTAGTGTAAACACTACCCAGCAACAACTAAAACATCAGTGTGTTATCAACATTATTTGCATACCAAGTCTAAAACACAGCACTGTACTAGCTACAGTGAAGAAAATCAACTATCCCAGCTAAAACCGTGACAACCTGTTTTCATGAGAATTTCATAATGCGCAGGCAGCGAGAGAATCACTGACATGAATCTGTGGTAACGACCTTTGGATAAGGTTGACATAGTGTAGGTTGGTTTTTTTTTTATCTGTTTGTATGTTTACTGCTGATTGTAGGGATATGGATGACACCCTTCATAAGTGACAGTTCTATAAATATTTCCTCTGGACTCTGCTAATGCTATATTTGGTATTAATGTATCAGGAAGAGAAGGAATTTAATAAATTATCTTACATTAAACTTTCTTACTGTGTCCCTTCAGCACAGAACATAATTCTTGAAAGTATAATTTGGGTCCAGTCTATTTTGTGTCTTATGTAGCAAATAGAAGTTTTGCTCTTTACGTCATTGGGATTGAACTTCTAATTGCTTAAATGTTTTCTAAGCCCTCTGGGATGCAGAATGCTTCACAAATACTGCTTGAGCTGGTTTGTTGAATAGTACTCTCTGAATGGTATTCAGGGTCTTTCTAGTATATTCATTCTTTTATACTTGTTGCCTTGGATAACTAACATACTTTGCTTAGAGTGCTTCCTGCAGATTTCTTACAGCTAGTGTAGGAAATACTTGAGTTTAATGTTTACACGTTTGCCTGGCTTGGCAAAATAGAATTGCCTGTTGAAAAGCAAGCACGCAACAAGTATGTGTATGTACACGTATAGTTTCAATATATATCAAATGGTTAAGATTTCTCCATTGTAAGGCTGAGAGTTGAATTGTAAAGAAAAGCCACAAGTTGATCTTTGTCTGAGGCTGATGTTTTCTGCACTGTCATCCTTCCCTTTTAAACAGGGAAGAGTGTTTGGGAAGAGACTCCTCTTCCCTCCTTCTCCCTGAAATGCCACTCTCCCACTCTCCTTTCTAGCATCATCACCTTACAATGAATAGTGTAATGGTTTGCAAGGAAGTGCATAATTTATTTCCTGAAAAATTGATCAAGTGACACTAAGTTTGAACTACAGGAAATGCTATAGCTGAGACCAGTAACTTCTGGTAGAACAGTATACACTTTCAGATTAAGAAATAAAACTTCCTGTGCCGTAGAAGCTGATGCATTTGAAGTCTTGTAGCTCTTTTTCTAAGAGACCAGATGTTTGTTTCTTAGGGCTGTAGAACCGATTCTTAAAAATATTTATTCTTCTGACTGCTAACAGTTTGTTCTAACTGAAGCAGAATACCTGAGTCATCTGCATATGTTTGTTTTATGTGCCTTGAAATCTGTGAGATGTGCCTCACACAAGGAACATAAAGGAAAAGCTTAAAACTTCCTTCGTGTCATTCTTGAATTTTTCTTTTTGCACAAGTAGACGGGAGTGTTTTTTACAGTGTGAGTATCAAATATCCTCTCTACTCTGTTACTTACATAAAAGATAAACTTTTTTTCTCCCAAGGAGCTCTTTGAAGATGGCTATGCAAATGGTGAGGAAGGCACACCAGCTGGAGAAGCAGCTGCCACTTATACAGCTGATAGCAAAGGAGTGGTCAAGTTTGGCTGGATAAAAGGTGTATTGGTAAGTTTGATGTATTGTACTTCAGTTTCTTACAGATATGATCTTTCTAATAACCTCCTTTTTTGAGAGGGATTGTGATAGCGCTGTACAAAGAAAAGATTATATGTATGAGAGATGTGAAAAATGCCATAATTTTAGGAAGGGTTACTCTCACTTGTATGGAATTTTATGGAAGTAAATACTTGAGGGCTTCAAGTTTTGAAGGTGTCATGGTTTAACCCCAGTCAGCAGCCACTCAGCTGCTTGCTCACTCCCCCTGGGTGGGATGGGGGAGGGAATCAGAAGAGTAAAACCGAGGAAACTCCTGGGTTGTGATAAAGACAGTTTAATAGGTAACACAAAAGCCGTGCGTGCAAGCAAAGCAGAACGAGGAATTCATTCGCTACTTGCCATCGGCAGGCAGGAGTTCAGCCATCTCCAGGAAAGCAGGGCTCTGTCACACATAACAGTTACTTGGGAAGACAAACGCCATCACTCCAAACATCCCCCCCCTTCCTTCTTCTTCCCCCAGCTTTACATGCTGAGCATGACGTATCGTGCGGGATATCCCTTGGGTCGGTTTGGGTCCGCTGTCCTGGCTGTGCCCCTCCCCTCCCGGCTTCTTGTGCACCCGGCAGAGCATGGGAAGCTGAAGAAGTCCTTGACACTGTTATCAGCATAAATCCAAAACATGGCCCCATACTAGCTACTATGAAAAAAATTAACTCAATCCCAGCTGAAACCAGGACAGAAGGGATCATGATTTCTTAGCAGAGGTTTTACAGTTTTGAAGTTGCATAATTTCCAAGAAGGAAAAAGATTATGTAAGTATTCATATGTAGTAGAAAAACTACATATGAATCTTAAGTGACAAAGACAAATGCAAACAGAGAGAATACACTTAATGTGCATTCACTTTGGATCTCAAAACTTTTGGACAGAAGTGTTAAAACTTGATTTTTATTTTTTAGAGAAGCAAAAAATACTGTGTCGAGGAGAGTACCTTCCTGTATATGGCAAAACTTGACCAGGATTAAGTATTTAAATTTTGTTGAACTTATTAAAAAAATCATTTTCTCCTAAGCTGTGAAGTCTTAACACTAAATACAGTATAGTCATGGTGGAAAAAACTGACTCTGTCCCCATTTGGAGTAGTGAAAAATTAAGGGTGACATGGGGATTTTATTACAAGTACATATTAATTTATTTTTAATATTTTGGCAAAGAGAAGCCATGATTAATATGTACTCTCCAAAGCTATAAGAATTTATAGTGGTGGCTGCAAATGCAGCAAGTGGTTAAAACATGCTGAACTTGAGCATTCAGAATACCTGACTTTAGTTCAGCAAGCTTCCACTGTGTATTAACAACTTCTTTAGAAGTCTTAAAGTAGCCATATTCTTTGCCTTGGGAGGAGAGTGCCTGTGGTAGCTGTGAAACAGGTATTACAGACTTCTGTTGATACACCCCAACCAAGGACAGAGCTGTTGATTTTCAGGCCAGTATGAAGCTGACTTTGAATTTCTCCAAACCCAAATTCTGTATTGAACTATTTTTGTAAGGAACAATTCAAAGTATTAAAGAGTTACGGAATAAATGTTGCTGACCATTTTCTTCCAAAGTCTATATAATGGTTTCAAGGAGGATGATCACCTTCTTTTCAGTGGTTTGAAAGTTGCAGTTATTATCTCCTAGTAGGCATAAGCTGCCTGGGTGAATATTTCCAGCTCAGGTGATGTACATTTTGCAAAAGACTTTTTAAATCTCTGAAAACTTTTTTACTGTTGTGGTTTGGAGAGGTCCTTGTCTCCTTTCTAGTCCTAATGATGAGCTAAACTTTTTGTAGGATTGATATTGTACACTTTGGGTAAGACAGAGACTTAAGACCTGTTGTTAGTCTTCTGTCTAAATTCTGTACAGTGCAAACTCTCTTTTATTGAGGACTAAGAGTTTAAAACACAAGGTTAAAAAAATAACCTCTCCCCATCCTGTTAGCGTGCAGCTGTGTTGTAAGATACAAAAGTTCTGTGATTTGGAAGTTGTGGGGGTTGTTTGTGTTTTAAAAAAGAATAAATTTAGTAGGGTATTGCTTCAGTGCATTTTTTGGGGGGAGATCTGTGGGAGATCTGAACTGGGGTTGTGGAAGTCACAATCATTGTAGACCCCACAAGCTTATTTTTAGTCATGTATTCTGTAGTATGAATTTTGGATCCTAAAAGTTGGGATCTAAATGATTTTTATTGTTTGGTTAAGACATACTGCAAGTGTCAGATATTGTAACTTTTATCTGTGTTGAAGGTAGTAACTTTTTAATCATATTTAGGTTCCCTTTTTTTAATCAAACCTAAACTTGTCTAATTAAAAAAAATCTACTCTTATGAAATAATTTGAAAAGTGGTGAGGAAGATTGCAAGATAATTTTGACAATATTGAAAACTGAAATGAGGAATTAGTGGAAATGACTGCACATATAAGACCTAATATGTAAAATTTCTGTTTTATCATAGGTACGATGTATGTTAAATATTTGGGGTGTGATGCTCTTTATCAGACTCTCGTGGATTGTAGGACAGGCTGGGATAGGTATGTGTACTAATGCTATAATTTTATTTCAGTGACTTTTAAATGTGATCTGAAAGAGATATTGATCCTGAGCTTACACTTTAAACAGGGTGTTGTGGTTTAGCCCCAGTCAGTAACTAAGCACCACACAGCTGCTCGCTCACTCCCCCCACCCCAATGGGAAGGGGGAGAATCAGAAGAGCAAAAGCAAGAAAACTCATGGGTTGAGATAAGAACAGTTTAATAATTAAAATAAAATAGTGATACTAATAACGGTAATGATAACAATAATGATTATGATAATGGTAATGATAATATAATAAAGAAAAAGAAAATAATAAGAGGGAGGAATGAAACCCGGGGAAAAAAAAAGGAAAAGGAAAAAAAACGCAACCGCTCACCACCCGCTGACCGACACCGCCAGTCCCTGAGCCGCGATTGCTGCCTCTCCCGGCCAACTCCCCCCAGTTAATATGCTGGGCATGATGTCACATGATATGGAATATCCCTTTGGCCAATTCGGATTGGCTCACTTGGCTGTGCCCCCTCCCCTCCCGGCTTCTTGTGCACCTGGCAGAGCATGGGAAGCTGGAAAAGTCCGTGCTAGTGTAAGCACATCCTAGCAACAACTAAAACACCAGTGCGCTATCAACATTATTTTCATACTAAGTCCAAAATGCAGCATTGTACCAGCTACAGTGAAGAAAATTTAACTCTATCCCAGCTAAAACCATGACACGGGTAGAAAATGACCTTAATATTGCCGGGTTTTGAGGTAATTTACCCATATCAAAACTTTAAGCAGTATGAAGTTACTTAGACTTTTTCATTTAGGTGTAAAGTGTGTAATATAAAATTGACATTTGTAATTCTTCATGGAACACTAGAGATCAACTTTTGATCTCTGGTTATTTTGACCGCTGGCATGTTTCTGCACCCCGCTCGTGTTTTTGTGCCCCCCTCATCTGCATATAGACTGTGTAGTATATAAACAATTTTCTTCAAAGGCTTAACTTAGTATCAGACTGCAGAAAATCTCTTGTCTGCAAAAGGCATGTGTTTTCTTGAAGCTCTAGGATACAGCTTTTACCCTGCTGATTAAAGAGAACATTTATCCAGTTTTGTTTGTATCCTGGAAACTTCTCTGTACGAAAGGGGAGTGAAGAAGCCTTTTGCTTGAATGTGCAGGACCACACACAGTAATTTGTATTGTATTTGCAAGACTAATTCTTTAAACCAAGTTAAGTTGAAGCTTTGTGCATTTTAATACTGTTGGACTTACACCCCTTTTCCCCTCTTTTTCCAAAAGGTCTGTCTGTCTTGGTTATTGGAATGGCCACTGTTGTGACAACGATTACAGGACTGTCTACTTCAGCAATAGCCACAAATGGGTTTGTAAGAGGAGGTAAACCTATTTTCATAAAGCTTTTAAAACTTTCATCACTCTGAAGCATACAGCTTAAGGATGGAACCTCCAATTTATTTTCAATTTTTTTTTTAGCATCAGGGAAAAAACAGTATGGATAAAATGTAGGATAGAGTTAAGTTTTCTGAGGAGCAGACTCTTCCCTATGTTCTGTATTTGACTAAGCAGTCATGTAATTAATGAAAAGTCAATAATTAGCCTACTAATTTGATTTGACTAGTGGCTTGCTTTTCCACTGTGGAAGAAACACTTTCTATTGCAAATATTAAGAATAGATAGATTTTTAAAGACACGCATCCAGGAATGAATAGGGTCTTAATATTCTCCGGTATCTGCATGGGTTGGTTAAGAATGTGCATGTGTGCTTTTATGTGTTCATGTCCTGAAATAGAACTTAATAATGAAAAAATACACCCTATAAAAGGGTAAGCTGTATCTATATGAGAGCATACAAAAGGACATGTTCTTGTTCTATTGTGGTATTTTTTTAATACACAAAAGAAATTCTCCGAACTCTTATCTCAGTGTTCCTGAGTGTGAGGCTTTCATTCTCTTTCATGGTTTATGTGCTGTTGTCAGCAATCTCTACAAAATAGTTTCGTAAGTAGTTGGTGCCTTTGACATGCTCAAACTGCTTCATGACATTACAAGGTTGCTACTAGTAGAAAATGTGGTGGAATTAAAATAGACACTTATAAAATTCTCTTGATTAAGAATGAAGAGAAAAACCTTGCTATCACAAAGTAAACAGACCCAACGGGAAGGAATAGCAATGAATCTTATGTCAAGCTTCGTTTCTAAATGCCCTTTCTTTTTTTAAATTGCATTATACATATCGGATTTTCCTGTTCTTACGAGAGCCATTTTTTTTTGAGTCACTCTTGCAAAATGATACTCCATTAGCAAATTTGAAGTGCTGAACAGGAACAACTGTAGAATAAAATCACAGTTGTTCCTATGAAAATCTTATATTTCACTAATATTTTTCTTATGTTAATATTCTCATTTGGAAGGTATGTCAAAGATGGGTACCTACATATGTTTTGCAGGAGAACTGTAATGCAGTGAAATTAAGGATTTCCTGTTGCAGATCTTTAATGTGCACTCAGTTACTTCAGACTGGAGCTGGAGGATTTTGCTTCTAGAAAGCTTAGCCTTAAATTGGAGGAATGTGTCTTCGCTACATTTTTTAAAATTTTTCCTCTTCTCTAATGCTGTAGATGCTCAGTTTTCCATTTGTCATATGTAGGATATGTATTTGCTCAGCTGAAAAATACAAATAATAGGTTATGAAAAATAGAGTGGCCATGTGATTGTTTTGGAAGTCCTGTTGGAGGCAGAAAATTCCCTTAACTGAGCTCTAAGAAACAGGTCATGGAGGTTTGGAACTTCAGTGGGTGTATTACAGTCTACTTTCCCAGTTTCTTGAGCTATAGCTAATCAAAATGTGTAATAGTAGAACTATGCGCAAATGCTTTGAGTAGTTTGAAATAAAAAGCCCAGTAACACTGCTGCTTGTGTTTTACAATTTGTTTTTTAACCATAGAACTGGTTGCATAGCTGAATAATATAATGTGGTGCATGAGTCAGGTGATTATTTTCAACTGGTGTCTTTTCTTAAAAACTTGAAATGTATTCCTGAAACTTCAGCATGCCTGTCCCTAAAATACTGAGTTTTGGGTTATTTTCTGATACATCAGGGAAAATGCCAGAATAAGTAGCATCTTGTTCGTGTAAACTTTAAATTGCTGATGACTGTCTATTCTTAGGCTCTTTCATGTAATGGGTTGTTTGTCTTTTCTTTTTTCCTTTCAGGAGGAGCATATTACTTAATTTCCAGAAGTCTGGGGCCAGAGTTTGGTGGTGCCATAGGTCTGATTTTTGCATTTGCCAATGCTGTTGCAGTAGCCATGTATGTTGTTGGCTTTGCAGAGACAGTTGTGGAACTGCTCAAGGTATATGGATGATAGTGGTTATATTGATTACACTGTCCTTTATGCAAGTTTGAGCTGTCATTTGATCATAAAGTCATAGAATGGTTTGGGTTGGAAGGGACCTTTAAAGGTCATCTAGTCCAACCACCCTGCAGTGAGCAGGGATGTCTTCAACTAGATCTGGTGGCTCAGAGCCCCGTCCAACCTGACTTTGAATGTTTCCAGGGATGGGGCATCTACCACCTTTCTGGACAACCTGTTCCAGTGCCTCACCACCCTCATCATAAAAAATTTCTTCCTTCTATCAAGTCTAAATCCACCCTCTTTTAGTTTAAAACCATTACCCCTTGTCCTATCGCTACAAGCCCTATTCAAAACTCTGTCTCCATCTTTCTTAGAAGCCCCCTTTAAGTACTGAAAGGCTGCAATAAGGTCTCCCTGGAGCCGCCTCTTCTCCAGGCTGAACAAGCCCAGCTCTCCCAGCCTTTCTTCATAGGAGAGGTGCTCCAGCCCTCGGATCATTTTTGTGGCCCTCCTCTGGACCCGCTCCAACAGGTCCATGTCTTTTTTACCCTGGGGGCTCCAGAGCTGGATGCAGTGCTCCAGGTGGGGTCTCACCTGAACTAGTCAAAGACATGGAATGAGGTACAAGGTTACTACAGCTATATCAGTAAAATACTACCGTAATTTAGTAGCTTTTTTGGTAAGAAACAAGTTATCATTGGTGTCAGATGGAAACTTCCCACACTCTTTATCTCCCTGAAAAAATAAAATGTATAACTAGTAGTAAAGACCAAGCTGGCTGTTGAGAAGAAGAGTGTCAGTACAGATAAATGACGCAGAATTGTAAGTTGTTTATGCTGAGAGTCTTATTAATGAACTGTTTCTTGTAAGTGATAGTCATTTATATTAAGCTCATTTTCAAAGGAGTTCTGCTTATTAAAAACAATTCCTTAAGTTAAACACAACCAAGTACTATTTGTCTGTTGGCTTTTTGATTAAATGTAATACTGAGAACTCAACTATAATTTTTGTAGTCGGGAAGAAGTTTGGAATACATTAAAAGAATTAAGAGTAGTAGTGAAAAAGTAAAATACATGTATAGGTGCAAGATGGTAGCAGTTGCCTTGCTTGTTAATTTAATTGTCTGGCAGCTGAAGACAGGTTATTCTCTCTGGGGATGGGCTATGAATACAAATGATCGTTTCCATTTAAAAGATTCAGTGATTTAAAACAAGGTAAAAACCAAATTAATTGTATCCGTACAGGGAATTTAAAATGAGTAAATTTGTGGTGTAGAGGTTAAATCTATTAATAAATTACAGTCAATAAAATGCTATTCTGCAGTAGGGAAGATAAGTACTTGATAAAGTGTATGACCATGTATTTTGTTTGTTCGTTTGTTTTGTTAGGAAAATGGAACATTGATGATTGATGAAATGAATGATATAAGAATCATAGGGGCTATTACAGTGGTTATATTGCTGGGTATTTCCGTTGCTGGAATGGAATGGGAAGCAAAAGTAAGGAACTATCCACTTTTTCTTTTATTCTCTGCTTCATAATTTTGATTCCATTTTCTACCTCAGCTGTTTGATTTATTTCTAATGTATTTAGTGCACTCAGTATTGTATGCATGATATGTTAGAAGTCAGTCAGTGGGCAGTTTTTATGCAAAAGCTCTCTGTCTAGCACTAGCAGGTGCAGGTCTGGACAGCATTTCAGACCTCTTTGCTCCACTGGAAGCTTAAGCATCTATGAGAACCTAAAAACCAGTATAATCTACTTGTAATGGCATTGTCAAGTAGATTAACGGTATTACCCTCTTCTGGGCAACTACAGCACAACAAGAAAAGGTAAGAGCATTAGCATGGGCTTTTTCCCTCAGTGGGAACTTCAGATGAGCTCTGTGGATAGAAAATACAGGGCTTGGAGGTGAAGCCAGTCTGAAGTTGTATAGTTTCTGCTAACTCAGAACCAGTATTCTTACCTTCACTTAGAAACAGCCAGACAGTGTGATGCAGTCACTAGGCCCAGCATTGAGGAGGGCTGTGAACATTGGTGGTGATGAGTGTGTAGGAGGGGGAACCTACTTTCTTCATCTTGTTGTGGCTGAATGGTCTTAGGTCAGCTCTGGTTGTGGAAACAAACACATACAGATCGTAGGATACCTTAATACAGAGGTTGCCTTATTAGTTTTCTGCTCTGCATTACTAGGCAGTGTAGCTTGCTCAGTGTTTCCTGTTCCTGGTAGGCTTTTTCTGAATATCTGTCCGTAGTGTGCTCAAAAATAATTGAGAACAGCCTCACTTGGTCTCCCTTCCCATTTGATATTTGGTTCACAATAGCTATTTTCTGCAGTGAGAGGCAGCTGAAGGAGCTTCTTCATGCAAGTGTTTTACACTTTCTTATGCTCCTGCATCAAGATGATGATGATACCCATAATCAAAATGAGAGAGTTTTTTTCTCATTGTTGCTTCCAGCCCTAGAAATGGGGATTGTAGAAAAAGGAAATGAAGATGAAGTGCGTTTCTTGGATCTACCACAGGGAGAAAAGTATTTACAGAAGTTGACTTTGGCATGTACTTTTAAAGTGAACAGCACACTTCTGTAAAAATCGTATACCTTTTTCAAGTAGTCCTTCACTGTCTGTAACTTCAATTTGTAATGGTATTTTTATGTACCCGACTTGGAACAGTAGTGTTCTCCTTAATCTCAACTGTTTAGTTTTTCCTTTGAATGAATTAGTTGTTCTTAACCCTTTGGCCACTGTCACTTAAACTCACAAGAGGTATCTTGCTTTTGCTGTGTAGCACGAGCAGTTCTGTAGCAATAGCTACAGAAAACCCCTGTTTAATGTTTCTGTATTTTGAACGGTGGTATCACTGCAGCGTTATCCTTATTAAGAAACAGGTATCTTTCAAAAATCCTGTGCTCGGTGCAAAAATCAAGGCTTGTTGGCTTGGTTTCTGCATTTCCTTCTTTCATGGAAGAAGGCAGGTAGGAGCGATGCTGAGCAACTGAACCTGCCAAACAAGCACTTCACGTGGGTTAACATACAGGTTAGCATAGCAGAGCACTAATACTTCCATCTTGATTAAAGTATCTATGATGTTCTCCTATGCCTTCGTGTGACTTAGAGAATGCCTTGGAAAATGGGACAAGGGGAATATATAATAATGCCTTTGAAGTAGCTCTAAAATCAAAGAGAGGCTGGGATTCCAGGGAAGCCTACTTAAAAAAATGACTTTTCAGAGTCTGTGATCTTGTACCACTCAACTCCTTGTGTTGAAGTCTTAGAAGCCTATTCTTTTTCTGAGACTTTTGAATGTAAGGAAGACATTTGGAAAATGCTCTTAGCTTCAGGGAGAAGCCTAGGTTTGTTACTGGATAAATCCATTTGCTGCAATTGCTCTGTGGTAACTTCACATTGAATTCTCTGGGCTTACTGAAGACTTCTGTAAGCACCCAGCTGCAGTCTTACACCTCTCACCTATTCTCTAGGCTTGGCAAAGCAGAGATCTAAATATGATGCACAAACTAGTTTCTTCACGTGGTCTTCTAACTTTGTTCTTGGCTGTCATACTCTGTTGCTGTACTACTCAGTTTTCTTGTGAGGATGTGTGAACTGAAAACTTTGTTTTGTAACAATCAGCAATGCCACAGTGCTATTGCATGTTAAGTTTTGATCCTAGGCCTGAAAAAAAGTCAAACTCTGAATAACTTCCCCTGAGCCACCAGCATATGCCTTTATAAGGAATCACATAACACAAAAGATAACAGAGCGGTTGCTTCTTTAAATGTAAAACCTGAACCATCTCTTCAATGTCTAGATTTATCTTTACTCATACTTTTGAGGTGTTGGATGGTTTAAAGCACTTCTTGTTCCAAGGGTTTATAATGATTTTATTGAACAGCCGCTAAAAATCTAACTTGTAATGAAAAAAATTCTCAAGAAAACCAGAAGTTAACAAGTAATTGTGGTAGTCACAATTTAATTTCATAATTAAGGGTTGAGAACATAAGAATGTAGAAAAATAAGCTGGTTTGCATAAAACAGCAAACAAAAGCTGTTTGATTCTCGATGTAACGAAATTCTTAGTAAAGTAACTATCACATATTAAAGTATAAGGCAAAGTATTATGATCACGGTTAATATGGCGATACTCGTAGCATTTGTGTGCATTTAGCTCTTCTGTGAATTTCTTCAATCTACTGAATCTACTCATTCCTTCTGGAAGGCTTATAGAGAAAATGCTTCTTCTAAGTGTTTTGTCTTTAGAAGTATAACTTTGAGGGGTATGGTGATAACAAATTCTCTTTTTAATAGATGTTAAACTTACAAATTATTCCTACTTCTATATTACAAATCCTGGTATGTGTTCTCTCCAGCTTGCCCTATCTATTTGTGGGAAACAAACTAAAAAGACTAAGCTGAATTTGGAATCAAGTAAATATTTACATTTTAGAACACAACATTGAAGTTTGAAACTGTGAAAAAGAGCAAGTTCTTCTTTCTGACTGCAATCATTATGTTTCAGGCACAGATAGTCTTACTGGTGATCCTCATACTTGCTATTGGAGACTTTGTCATCGGAACTTTTATTCCTCTGGATAGCAAGAAGCCTAAAGGTTTCTTTGGTTATAAAGGTATGTTGGAACAGTTAGTATTGTGAACAGTATCTTTGCAAAGAGGAGACATGCTGTCATAATTAAATTAGACAGGTACAATAGCTTATAGTCCTATTTAACTATAGAGATTTTTTTTCCTGATTATTTCAGACTTCTGTAGTTCTGTTCCTTAAAGCTATTGGGCCAAAACTTGGTCCTACCTGCTTAATATAGATTATATTAAATTTTAAAAAGCTGATGATACTGAAAGTACCTTTTCTGGTTTTAAAGGCTATTTAAGTTTACTCTGACTTTTATTTAGAGTTGAAGTGATGAATTAGGACTTAAATGTTCTGCGCTTAATTTTAAGGAGGTCATACAGCTGTGACTTTCAGCTTTTTCATGGAGCTAATAATGGCTGGAATGGGCTAATACTGTAGCTTCTATATGAATATTGATAGACTTAAATCTTTTTTCTACAGCTGAAATATTTATGGAGAATTTTGGACCAGATTTCCGACACGAGGAAACTTTCTTTTCTGTATTTGCTATTTTCTTCCCTGCTGCAACTGGCATACTTGCTGGTGCAAATATCTCAGGTGATCTTGCGGTGAGTAGTGAATTAGCAAATATTATTCACAAACATTAAGTGTATGTTTTTCTCTGTCATCACTGTCCACTGATATTTTTCTTTCAGGATCCTCAGTCAGCCATACCTAAAGGAACGCTGTTGGCCATCTTAATTACTACATTGGTTTACGTAGGAATTGCAGTATCTGTAGGTAAATAGAGAATGTTTTTAACTTTATCCTTTGACATTCATTCTGAGGGTGTGTTTTGATATGGTTTATGGAATTCATTATGTAAAGTCATTATATAATTGACTTTCATGCATGGGAAAGTAATAGCCAGAGGTTTCTAATTTTTATTGTTGGAGGTTCAATTTTCAGCTGGTTTTATAATTTTGTAAAATGAGTCATATTTTTATAAGACTAGTGACTGCTTCAGGCTAAAGATGACAAAAGACTTCATATGGATGTTTCTTCATTTGTTGCAGTTATTTATGTTAGAAGATTTACAATTTAGCAGTCAGATAATCCCTGGATTAGAAAAGTGCATTTTCAGAAAATACTCACTGAACAAAACACATGTATTGGTTTGCAGATGATGGTAGTCAGCTACTTACCTGAAATGAATTGTGGGATGATCAAACAGCTCTTTGGTGAGGATGCAAAAGCAGTAATTCCCCAGTAGAGGGAGGAGAGTGAGTAGTACCTTCATCTGGCCAGCCCACTTTCAGAACTGCTGTCACGTTCAGAAACCTTGTCTGTAGTTCTATTTTCATGTGGAAAGAGGAGGAGCAATCATAGACTGATCTGAGCCTTGTATAACCTCTCTTCCTGGTGTTCCCCACCCCACAGTGGTTTGAAATCCTCTGTAGAAGTTGCCTTGGGGTTTGATTCTCTCTGTATCAGTTTTGCTCTAGAGCACCAATGGTCAACCTATTTTTTCCCACCCATAAAATAATTCTATTCTAGTAACCTTAAGAACCTAAGACTGTAATCGTGTCTTGCATATTTCTTGCCTGCGATTGGAAATGTTATTTGTGTCACATAAATTAGTCTCTGACAGCAGTAATTAGTTTTCTTGTATGAAAGACCTTGCCTTATCTTAGCTGTGCTGCCTTTTGAATGAAATACTCATTTATAAGAGTACCATGCATCTTGCCACTAATGATACTTCCTTTCCAAAGACACCAGTCTTGCTAGTCTGCCTCTGTGGGCTGACATTGTACTGTAGCTCTGCCAAATAGTTGCTCTGTAGTGATTGTGCTTTATGCAGCATAATGACCTACACTTACTTCCTAATTAGACTGACCGCATAGACCTCTGCTACCAAATTTGAATACTTTAGAACTTGAACTCATATGAGAGCAAAATGCTCATTAATATGTATTTGTTAATGGAATGCTTTGATCATCTTTCAAACATGAAAAACCTCATTTTTCATATTGCGAAAGGAACAGTTTACAAAACTACTGAACATGAAATTGTTTGATGTATCAGAAATGTCCTGCCTTAGTTGCCTCCTATAACTTACACTTAGAATTCTGCTAGTTAGGAAAGGCCCATGCTGCTGCAGAAGCGAGAGATTGACATGGGTGAAATTTAGATTTTTTTTGTGGCTTTGGATCAGGAATCAGACAAATACTTTTATTCCTTTCCTCACACGCTACTCCCCACTGAAAGTTTCTGGAGTAGTGACAAGCAAGTCATTAAAACTTTGAAGGGGGCTAGTAAATGTCACTGAGTAGTCATATCTGAAGGGGAAAACAATTTAGCTCGGTATCTCCATGATTTGTAGTAAGAGGTGCTAAGAAATTGAGTAGAGAAGGCTTAGAAGAGGAAAATTGCTAGTCCTTCTGCTAGAAATAGGCAGCCTATTTCAAAAACGTAACAGCTGTGAGGAGACAGTGTGCAGCTTCATGTTTTAGCAAGGGACTAATGCAGATGTGCAGGTGGCATGATGAAGCTTGCATAAGCAACTTTTATATCTTTGACTTCAGCCTGGAGAAGAGGAGACTGAGGGGAGACCTCATCAAGGTCTATGGCTTCCTCACAAGGGAGGAGGAGGGGTGGGCGCTGATCTCTTCTGTCTGGTGACCAATGATAGGACCCGAGGGAATGGCAGGAAGGTGTGCCAGGGGAGGTTTAGGTTGGGTATTAGGAAAAGGTTCTTCACCCAGAGGGTGGTGGAGCACTGGAACAGGCTCCCCAGGGAGGTAGTCATGGCACCAAGCCTGACAATATTCAAGAAGCATTTGGACAATGCCCTCAGAGACATGGTGTGAATTTTGGGGTTGTCCTGTGCAGGGAAAGCAGTTGGATTCGATGATCCTTGTGGGTCCCTTCCAACTCAGGACATTCTATGATTCTATGACTCCATGTGTGAAAGACCTACCAGCCAGTTGGATCTGAAGTATGAGGAAGAGAACGGCTGTGATAGTGCAGTGTAGCAATTTAATGGGTTGCTCAACATAATGGATCTGCCACAGCAATCTATTACCCACAAAATTTTATCTACAAATAGTTCAACTTGTAACTATATTGTCCCATCCATTATAGACTGCTTGAATGGCTGGGGCAAATACTTGCGTAATGGAAGAGAAGAAACGTTCCCTTATACAGAACTTCTAATCCCATTTAAAACAGAACAACAACAACAAACCCCAGCCCCTCCACATACCCACAATAAAAGCATGACAGGTGATCAATATAGGAAACTTGTACTGAAATTTAACCAACTGGGCCTAATAAGTAACTGAAAAATAAATCTGAAAAGTAGAAGGATTAAGTAATGCCTACCTACCAGGACCAGGTGTTATTGTGGACTGATAATCAAGTTCTAACAGCTCAGAAGCAATCTAAGTATGGTATAGGTATTTAGGAATTCATTTTCCCAATGAAAGAGAGACAAGTTACATAGATAACAGGGGTTGTTATTGGAGACACTTAAGCTTGCAGCATATCTGTGCCCTCCTTATTTTGCAAGTAAGTAATTGAGGTCCTCATGTAGTCACGTGGTTCTCTTCCTAGGACCTCCTTGTCATTCAAGTTCCTAAAAGACCAAATTAAGGGAATTCTCTTGGGTACTGCTCTGTAGACTTCCCTCTTTTCTTCCCCACTCCTTATTTAATTCCTGTTCCTGAAAATATTTGCTGGTGTCCAAACAATTTGACTACCTCAACTATTAAACCCTAGAATGCTAAATAATATTTAGTTTCCTCTAGTTTTTGTCCTTTATGAGACAAAAAAAACTTTGAAGTAGAAGACTTGCAGGCTTCTTAGTACTTTTTAGTTTTCCTTAGTACTTAAGGGCTGAAATGCTGTGTCACTTCTTGATCAGTGAAACTACAAATAATCATAGATGAATTGAAGACAGCAGGTTAAGTGATAAACTTAATTATAAAACACTTGGTAAGAATGGGACTGTGTGGCTTTGTTTTTCTCCAAGAAACCAACTTAAATTACCATAGTAACATAAGAGGTGGCTTTTTTAAGCATTGGTAAATGTTTTGCAACAGGCTTTCATGACAAACTACTTAATTTTTTTGAACATCTGAGCCATATTGACTGGAAAAGAAATAACTGCAACACTATGCACACCTGTCCACATACATCTTACATACACTACAAAAATGCATTCCTCTAGGAAAATTGATGAAAAGAAAAACTAAAATCAAGTGATGGTGCATACTAACTTCAATTAAAGAGCTATGTGGAAACTCATAATTAAGAGAAATAATATGTTGAGCTAAAATTGTGCTGTTAAGCTTTTGTATTGACATTGTTGTCCTCTGTGCTAAAACTTTCCTTTTCTTATTAGACTCAGATTTATTAAAAAACTGAAGATCATCTCAGGCAAGAGAGCAATTAGTTTGCTTGTTTGTATTTGTTCTACTGAAATGTATTAAAAATGTAAATGCCATACTTTAATGTTGCTCTGTGAGAATACACTTACATAAAAAGGGAATTGAGCTTGACACATGTCCTTAAGTTCAGGTTCAGTCTGTTAATGCCTTTTTTTGTGATTGTGTCCACTCTAGGTTCCTGTGTTGTTCGAGATGCCACAGGGAATGTTAATAACACCATTGTCACTGAGCTGACAAACTGCACTACTGCAGCTTGCAAATTAAACTATGATTTCTCATCCTGTCAGACAGGGTGTCAGTATGGGCTGATGAATAATTTCCAGGTATAAAACTTTCTCCTAAATCTGTTTATTGGTTTCTGTGTTTGTTCTCTTTTTGAACTGTGTATTAAGAAAAATCATAGGCTAAAAAAGCCTATCTCCATAAATACAAGGTTTATCTGGAATAGTTAAGTGGTACACTCCAGCTAGTATGTAGAACAACTATGTTTAACTATGTTAACTTTTGGGTTTTACACACAGGTGGTATAAGTATTTACTCTTCTTCTGAGTAAACTGCTTAGGTTAGGTGGTGGGACTGCAACTTTCTTTAGATATCTGAATGTCATCACTCAGTGATGTGGATAGAAATAGTCGTTGTTCACTAATGATGCATAGTAATCATAGGTAGCCTCTGTCAATAACTTGTTCCTTAATTTTTTAAGTTTTTTAGAAAATATGCTGACTTTTTAAGAATGTTTTACATATTTGGCACAGTATCCTCTTCAATGGTAAGAATGTTGTGAATTTTCATAAAACCTGATGTTACTGTGTTTAAAAATCCTCTAGGAAACATGGGCTAATTCATAGTCTATAGCTTATACTTCACAGGTAATTGGGATGTCCATGAACTATTGGTAAGGGTTTGAAAGAAACAAAGGAAAATGTACTTATTGCTGATTGACGTAAACTCATTTTGTGATGGTCCGCCTTTGCCCTAAATTTTTCTAACAGGCATACAAAAAGCTGGTTAGGTTAAGCTGAAGTCCACTAATGGAAAAGGTTTCTCACCTGTGGGTTTTGATCACAAGTACCACGTAGTAGATGTACTACTTAGAGGTACTACTTACATGTTAGGCTGACAGCCTTACCTGCAAGGCTGGGGGGAAAACCTATTTTGTATGTGCTGAAATAATGTTGCAGCACAGACCATTCTATACGAGTAAAATACATTTTTATAGTGGAATAATTTGAGTATCCGCGTGGTGTGAGTTTCTTGTGGTTTAGAAAAAGTCTGTATTTAGAAACACTTCAGAATTGCTCTTCTGGGAATAATTATTCTGCAAAATCTGACTTTCCTCATTTGTTTAAGCTCGAAAGAACCCAGTATATCATCAGATATACAGCTGAGAATAGCGTAGAACTGGCTTCTTCTGATTGTATCTTTTTTCTTTGAAGTCAAAACTTCGGTAAGGTTGCTTACTGTAAATGTTGCTTGTACTTCTAATAAGTTAGTAATTAATGTTCTAGTTTCTTACCATTTGGTCTAAAGATTACTTCTATCTTCCAAATGATTCATGCTTCTCTCTATGGAAAAACTTGTGGGTTCCGAATAGGAAAAGTCACTTTCAAGGCCAGGGGCTGCACAGAGAATGCAGTACTCCGTGTGCCCCGCTTTTTGCTGGGGTTTTGAAAACTTCATCATGGAGATTGCAGAGCATCTCCGGGCAACCTGCTGCAGTGCTTAGCTACCCTCTCTGTGGAATTTTGTTTTTCTAATAGCCAGTTAGACTTTCCCTTACTGTTTGTCTTTTCTTTCATCCTCACAGCTTTTGCTGTGCATCTCTGAGTAGAGTCTGATTCTATCTTCTCAGAAGATGTCAGAAGGAAATTTTCCTTGAGAGGCTGTCCACCTACAGATAAACTGTTGTCCATTTTCTAACTGAACTGTCCTCAGCTTAGTTGCTCTGAATGGTATCTGTAAGGAGAGCTATTTTTTTTATATGAAAGTTACAGTGTGCGTGTGGGGTGGGCTCCAAGCTTGGGTACCTCTCAAGCTCTTCATACAAACTTAACTTCCTTCTGTCGGTTAAACAACTGACAACAAATACTTCAGAAGCATAAATTATTCCCTAGTGAGCGAAGATTGTTGTATTTGTCTTACAGCTTGTAAGCATGCAGGTTCTGATGTTGAAAGTGCCAGCTTACTCGTGTGCACAGCCTGATAACTTTATCACTTTGGTACACTTTGTGCTGCATTCAGTTCTTCTGGCAAAGAACTGATTTGAAGTTAGTGTTTAGGCAGCTCAGGTTTTGAATGTGTTTTGGGCAGCAAATGGATGACGTAGTATGATTTACCTGTGGAAGGCTTAGATGATGCTAAGAAACTTGAAATGAGAACAGTTGGTGAGACAGGCTTAGTCAGACTTGAAAACAAAGACCATCTTTTAGTTTCTGTTGTAGTCAATGCAAATGAATTACAGGTCCTTGCAGGCTTCAGACATTTCTCTGCAGAGTGTCAGTGACATTTCTGTGCCCAGGCTGTCACCTGGTAGAAGAGTAACATCAGAAACTTGTTTTGGGCTCTGTATACTCAGACTGGAACTCCCCTAGAATAAGTTACAGCTTTGGGTAATTTTAATGCAGAATTTGGTTAACTTTGGATGAAAGTTGAAAATAGCATGAAACTCCATTCCAGAAACAGTGTAAAAGTTCTGCTAAAACATTCCTCCTACAAAGGAAGGCAGCTGTAAACCATTTGAAAAAAGTTGGGGGAAGGGGGAGTTCAACAATGCTTTGTCTATATTAATTATAAAAATCTAAATTTAAAGAAGCTGCTACTTGTTTCCATGTGGTATTTTTTTCTGCTTCACAATGGCTGGAGCAAAAAACTGGAACTGTAGTCAAAACATGATATTTCATTTTCCCAAATGTTTGAAATTTAAGAAACACTCTAAACGGTAAATGCCAAGCAAACATAATGAGTCTCTTATCAGCAGTAACTATATATCTGTCTCACCACACTGGTGGTAAGAGGGCAATTCTTACTAGATATCTGTCCTTTGAAATTTTGTGTGTTCTTTCAAGGATGAAAATTTCAGTGCCATAGCTAACTGCATATGTGGGCTCCTTGGTTATGTGGTCATGAGGTTTTGGAGTATGGTGTGTATGTTGCAGATGGCAAGGGAGGGGTGTTTAACACCATGGCATACTGGTTCTGCTGGAACTGGTTCCCTTTTTATTCCCCTAGCTTAAAACAAACTTTCTAAAGTCTCTTACACTAGTAACCTAAGTTGTAACTTATTAGCTTTTAAAATGGACAAACATTACCTGCATGCATATTACTGAGTTTTCTCTCAAATTTTTGAAACAGATGTAATATTCAAAAATAGTGTAAATAAATGGAGACAATGAACAGAACCTAGACAGAGAATCTAAGATCTGAGTAGAGTGTAAGAACTAAATTGCAAGAAGTTGATGTAAGTGTAGTAAAGTGAAGGCCTTGACATAATGTTTTATATCAGATGGGAAGAAAAGTGATGGAGACTTGTACACAGATTCTGTCCATAAGAAGTCCTTCCAGGGAAGATTGATCAAGCCATCCTTGCAGGGAGAAAATTTTCATACTGCTTCTACAAAGATTATTCTGTACTTGTTTGTTACATTGCTATAGCAAAGGTTTCTGTCTAAATATTTGTTAGTAAAGCATTTACACCCTTAACTTCTCTTCTTGAAATACAGTCTAGGGTTGTTACAAACTGGTATTTACAACTGTAACTTTTTCTGCTGATTATAAAACTGACTTAAACCCAGGCGTAGGAGGGATAGCTTAATGTATGTAATGAATAAAGGCCTGTCCTACCGTTTTTTTGTTGTCATGTAAAATTTGCTTCAGGAATACTTTCCTTCATTCATTACGCTACTGTGACAGCTACTTCAGTCTCATCTTATGCATCTGCAATATTTAATTTCTCTTTTTAGGCAAGGCATGCCTTGAACTGACCAATGAAACCTGATGTAGTGTAGAGATTCAGTTGACTGTTCGAGAGACCCAGCAGTGTTTGTCAATCTCATCTGGAGAAAAACACTGAATTTTATCATTAGTTTAGCTCTAGGAATAGGAATAATACTTCATCAGTCACCTGTATATTGTTTCTGAGAGCATGTCCTACCTAGTAAGATTGCTTTGGACAGCTAGATTTTACAACTTTAGGTGACAGTAACTTAAAAACTGGATGCTTCTGCATGATCTTCCTTGGAAGTAATCAGTAGAATGGTAGAAGAGGGTCTTTAGGCTATATGGCAATTAGACAGAAACTGCTTTGGTTCTAATTTGGGACTTTCTTTTTTACAACTTATCAACATTGTTCTTTCACGCTTGGCTTACTGAGCATTTATCATTTTGTTAGTCACCCAGTCTACCAAGAATTGCATATTGTATTTCACTCACTGGGTTACAAAGATGTTGTAGGTTGTGATCGTGAGGAGATAGGAAGCAAGTCTGTCCTTGTGGTTTTGAATTGGAAACAAGCCTAACTTAAAATGATGGAAATGTTGAGAAATACAATCACCTTTCCCAAGATGTTCCCCAATTTCTGTTGGTTTGTCACCTGGGCTTTCTGAGACCATGTTACTCAGCAGTAGGCTAGTCAAAATAGGTAACAAATTCCAATCTGTTCTTCTTCTGTGACTTATTTTTAATCCTCTTATGAGCCCCTGAAGACTTCTGCTGTTGATTGTTTTGACCTGAGAATTACATGGTTGGTCTACATATTGTGTGAAAAGCCACCTTCTCTTGTTCTGAAGTTAGGATCCATTTATATCCTCTGATTTGTCTCTAGTTCATTCATTGATATGAGTGCATGATACTCAAAACAGCTTTTAAGTGGAGGGTACATAGTATTTCATTTTTCTGTTTGTGTAGTTAATGTTGCCATCCATTTGTATAGTATACTTTCTCATATTCTTCTAGAAAAAAATAATTATTTTGCTTTCAGGTGATGAGCATGGTATCAGGATTTGCACCACTGATTTCTGCAGGTATTTTTTCAGCCACCTTGTCTTCTGCGTTAGCATCTCTTGTGAGTGCACCTAAGATCTTCCAGGTAAGTATGGCAGCAAACCCATAATCTTTTAAAGAACAATTTCAATTAACTTTTGAATTGGAATTTTTGGAAGGAGACTGTGACATACTGCCATCATGATTCATACCAGTTAACATCAGTAGAATGATCTAATATTTACCTGTTGCTTAGAATGGGAAAACAGTGTGTTACTGTTACTAAATGTAGTTAGACTAATTTGTTCAAGATCTCACGTGTTTCTAGTTATTTTAGAGATTAGTTGTGGTGTAACTAACATTACAGGAATCTACAAAATCCTTCAGGTGTTTTTTGTTTTAAGTAACAGTGGAGCACATACAAAGATAACAGATTAGTTCATTTCTCAAAGTAATCAGAGAAGGAGGTAGCATCAAGTAGAACATGTAGCTGTGGAATCTTAATCCTCAAAGAATACATTATCAAAATAATTGTGTACAAGTTCTCACATAAATCATTTACATTGATTTTGTTGGTGTTCTTGAATGTATTTTGCTTTACCTCCTGTTTAACCATTTAATCTCATTCTTTGTCTTACAAGTTCTCTTTAATAGGGTAAAATTGTATTGTCCTCTTATGAGCTTCTTTCCCAAAAGTTCAGTAGGGAGTCAAATGTAGAAGGGATTTTATTGCAGAATAGAAGCACAAGTATTGATGCAGAGAACTAGTGTATACATTGGGCAAACTTTGCACTTTCTGAGAAAACATCATCTCTAAAGAAAGAGTCATTGTGATTGTAAGACACCAGTAAAGTAAAACAGTCAATTACTTACAGAAGAACAAAGCTTGTTCTTATAGTTAGAAATGACTGAAGGATAGAATACTGGAAATGCAAAATATTAAGATGCAAAGACAATTGAAAATAGAATTAGTACATTTCAGGAAGATAATATGCAGTGGATGACAGCATTAGTAAGCATTAATAGGATACATTTTGAACAGAATGCATGCTGAGTCTTGAATTTTATTTTTCCTTAGGCTTTGTGCAAGGACAACATTTATCCAGCATTTCAGATGTTTGCTAAAGGCTATGGGAAGAACAATGAACCACTGAGAGGATATCTTCTAACATTTTTAATTGCTCTTGGATTCATACTAATTGGTTAGTTTGAAATTATAATAAATCTCCATATCCTTTTGTCCTTTATAAAGCATTCTGTTCCATATCATGATTTGATGACAGTGTCCTAGAGGTCTAATGCACAGCTTAGTTCTAAGCCAGCATTCTAAACCTGTTTATTTTGAAGGTTACTTTCTCTTATCTTCTAGATATAACTCTGTCTAGAACTGCAATAAATTTTAATTAAACTGTAGCAATACTGCACTTTTCTTAATAACTGCAGGTATTTGTCTTTAGATACTACCCATCAATAAAAATATATCTTTTGCTTGAGGTAGAGAGATGTTCTATCTTGTAAATATGAAAGTTTTCCAGATTTTTTTATTACAGACAGCTTCAGCAAATGGCGAACTTGCATGAACAGTGCTTTTTAAAGTGTTTTTCTGTTAAATTACAAACAGTAGTAGAGATGAGTGCTGTTGCTGCTGTTGCTAAAGGTAAAGATAGTAGATAAGTGGAATTACATGTAGATGACAAACTAACAGTACTACATCGATCTGTGACTTCTGTACCAGTGCTTTTAAACTTCTTTTCCCAGTTTGCTCTTCCGTCCTTCCCCCAAGTCTGCTTAAGGCACAGGTATACCCATGATGTCCCTACTGCAGCATGCTGACTGGAAGCTTGATTACAACAAGTAGAAACTTGCAGACTAACATGGCACATTCTGCATTTCTATCACTTTTTTTTCTTGATGGTGAGAGTACAGATATAAATGTTTTGTACCACACTGCCTCAATGAAAGGAGAGCACAGGTTCTTCGATCTCTGTCTTCGACCTCTTTCACTAAAGAGGGTGTACTCATCACTGTTGTGATGGTATTGGTCTGTGATAATGCACTATAATAGTACCATTGATGCAACTTAATAGTACCATTGATGCAACTTTTCATTTAAAATGCAGGCAGATGAGCGTTTGTCACAAACATGTTGTCCCATTGCTTACACTAACTTTGTCTGCTGTTGCCATTCACCATAGTTGATTGTCTCTTAAACTTATTAGTATCTTATTCTTTGCTGTTTGAGAATTGAGCTAGAGAGGTACTACAGATGTATTAATGCTCTGTCTGCTATTTCTGACGTTCTTCAGAACCCAGTGTATTGGTGCACTGTTTGATCAAGCCATGGTGGAAAAGAAATTTTCTCAATGAATTATTTTAAGAAAGTATGTAGTGCTTCAGAAGTGGCAGTTCTGGAGCACTTGGTAGTGTGGAAAAATGGTCATCATTTTAAAAGCAAAAGTTACACTTCCTGACTATTAGAAGATAATTTAGTAAAGAAGAGACCATTAAGATAACAGCTCTGTTTGTTGAATAGAAAGGACAAACTGCTTCCCCTTAGAGTATATCAGATGATAAAGTTGTTTGTAGCAGACTTTTTTAGTCTGCAATCTACAAAGCCATTTAATGATACCTTTCATAACGGCCTGCTTTGTTTTTTATTTTACAGCTGAACTGAACGTCATTGCTCCAATTATTTCGAACTTCTTTTTGGCCTCATATGCCTTGATTAACTTCTCTGTATTCCATGCTTCTCTTGCAAAATCTCCAGGTAGGAACTACAGTTTGGGGGTGAGAGTTTAGCCTGCACTTTCTTTATGCATAAATATAATTTAAAAGGTATTAATATAAATGAATATTTAGTTTAATTTAGTTACTAAATATCAAATTTACGGTCATGGTGCATCTGAATTACAAGCGTAACATGGTGTGTACTTGGGTCTTCTGAAATTTTGAGGACTGAGTGATCCAGTAGAGCTTGGGAGCTACTAATTTTGTCATCTTTACTGAGGGAACACAAGATAATTCAGCGTTCATTCAGAAACTCGTGAAGAAAGCTTTCTTGCTAATTGAGTATCTGGTGTTCAAGAACTACCTTTTTGTCGTCTTTGGATTTCTCTGCTAATATGTTTCATCTTCCCATCCAGAAGAAACTGGAATTGCAGGTGGCATTGCCACATTTTTAGAGCCTTTGGTGTGGGAGGCTAGTTAGATTATAGGAATAAGCCAAAACCCAGTAGTTGCAGAACAGTTGTATATCATACCCAGTCCACTATGCATTTGTACTAAAATAAAGCCCTTGGAAGCTTCTTAAGTTCCTGAACTGGCTGATGTCATTATTTTGCCAGAGCATATGCATAACTCTGTTTACAGAACAGTTCTATGTCTAATACACTTTTTAATTTTGGGTGTGTTTAGTGGGGGTGTTCCTGTGTATTTACCTGATTTTGGATAAACTTTTGGCAAATAAGGATGTAAAACAGTGACAGTCCAGTATTTTGAAATATTTAAGTGTTACTTGGATATATCTGGCCTTTTCATGTAGTGAAAATTTCTGGCCATGTGAAAATAGTAACACAACTAGAAACAGTTAGTAGTATGTGAGAGTGTGAGCCACGACCCGATGATTAATGTTATACTACCTTCAAAAGCAAAAATCACTTATCAGGCAAGCTATTGCCAAAAGTTCCTGTAGCCTGATTCAGTAGACATACTAGCATCAGCATCTTCAAACTTCCCTTTTGAGATATGCTCTTAGGGCAAAATGAGGAACATTTACATATCTACATAAGAAAGATGCAAATTCATTTGAAAGATGTTGGAAAACTGAAAGCATGAATGTGTCAAAGTCTTTATTTTGTACATTACTGAAACTGTCACACATTCACATGAAATGTGATGCAGAACACTAGAGAAGGAAAAGAGGAATAGCACCTTCCTTCTCTTGGAGTAGTGATTAAATTTATTTCCCGCCCCCCCTTTTCTTTTCTGTCCTCCAAATTATATTTTGACTAGGTTGGCGCCCTGCTTTCAAATACTACAATATGTGGATTTCTCTTGTTGGAGCTATTCTGTGCTGCATTGTGATGTTTGTCATTAATTGGTGGGCAGCACTTCTCACATATGTCATAGTCCTTGGACTCTACATATATGTCACTTACAAGAAACCAGGTATGTATAGGGACTTCTTTTGGTTGCGGTGGGGGGCAGAGGGATGTAGAAGAAGGGAAAAAGTGATGGCCTTTAGGAAAAAAACAAAAGACAACTTGTTCCTGTTTGGCTGACTAGTTCAGACTTTTGTTTCGGGCTTTTTAGTTGTAATTAAATGTAATTATGCTTGTATAATCACTGCTGTTGTTCCCCCTCCTCCCAAATTATCAAGATGCATGCCTGGCACTTAGACATAAACATTTGAATGAACCTTGGAGGAAAAGGTGCATACAGAAGGAGCTTGGGTTGGAGCAACAAAGGCATTAGGAAAGCATGTTATGCTTTGATAGGAAGTGAAAGAGGATGCTCCCTTACCTTTCCAAATTGAAAAGGGATTTGAGTGGTGGTTGTTTTTTCAGTAAACCATTCCTGTAGCTATGAACAATTTGTATACTTTCGTCCTTCTTCTAAGAGCACTGTATGATCATAAGTGCAGGATGGAGTAGAACTGAACCTAAAAGTGTTCCTAACGTTGAAAATAAGGAAAACACTACATCCTGGGCTAAAGATTATGAAGTAATTGGATGACAAATTCATTGTAGCTATCAAAAGATGTATATGGGAACAAATAGAGAGGATACTGGGATCTTTCCTTTAATTTCCTTATAAAAATAACAATCTAAAAGGAACCGCTCAATCTAGCAGTTTTTCACTGAAAGAATTTGAGTTTGTTTAGGCAATGTCTTGAGATTAGTTTTTCCTTTGCTGTGATATAAAATAACTAAGCTTGGCATTTTTTCCTAAGTGTTACTTTTTTGACTCTGAGGTTGTCACAATCTTTGAAATGTTGGGGAAAAAACCCTTAATTCTTTCTTCCTATAATTGTAAACTATCACACTCTTAAGTTGTTTGATTAAAGATAACATTTCTGTAGAAGTTTTAATAGAATTGCCTATTTAGCTGTAGGGTTTGTTGACTAGTATAATGTAAATGTACCAAGATGTAGCTTAAATCTTCCGTGTTTTCAGTTGGTATTCAACATTCATTTTGTGATCATGTAGTTTTAGAATGAACAGCTTTAAAATATTGGAACTTTAAATATTCCAACAGATGTGAACTGGGGGTCCTCAACGCAAGCTTTGACTTACTTGAGTGCACTACAGCATTCTATTCGGCTCTCAGGAGTGGAAGATCATGTGAAGAACTTCAGGTAACTGTTAATATTAAAGACACAGGAAATTACTTCTACGTATTCGGTAGGCTACTGTCATGATGTTTGCTATCATTGTTTCCATTAAGTGCCTGTTTGTCTCCTATGGGTTATAACAACTTTGAATTTCACCACTATGGACATCCTCTGGACATATTTGCATTAGCATTTTATTTCTGATTAAGAGTGCACTTTAGAAGCATGTGTATGGATGATGCCTGCTTATTGTTAGATGCCTTATGGTTTGAATCATGAACTGTGAATTGCATTCCTTTTTGAAACTGAATTGGAAGATAAGCTCCAAACTGCTAATGAGCATTCAGTCCATATGCTAGGGATAAAACTGATCTAACCTAAAATCCCCAAGATGTGTATACTGTGGATGTTGTCCTCAACACTAGTTATTTCACATTAGGCATATTTTCTCATTGCACTTCATTAATGGCAAACAAGCTACACAAGTGTGTTTCACACAAATGAAGAAGAGAACTGATTTGTTGTCTGCCAGCATGGCTACCCAGGAAGATCCTACTCAAGGAGGCAGTTTTCTGTCTTAGAGTATTTATGCTATTTTTATGGAGTAAGCTACTATAGAAGAAAGATGCTTCAAAAAATTTTAACAAAAAGTGTTGAATTAAACTCATTTCTCCAAAGAAGTAGAATCATAGATTGAACCTGACTTCACTATGTTGTCTTGTCCAGTCCCCGACTCCACTGACTCACCATAGATCCAGCTGCAAACTTAGATCCAGCTTTGAGGATACATCAGATTGCTCAGGGCCATATCCAGTCAAGTTTTGAGTATTTTCAAGGATGGAGGTTCTGTTGACCTGTTTCTTTTCACGTAGGGCAGTTACCTCCTACATTCTGCCTATGCCCAGCACACTTAGTCTAGCAAATCTTTGTCATCCCTTGCAGCTGTAAGAAGTGTATTATTCTGTTATGCCCAGTGTATTAGCAAGAGAATCTAGCTAATAAAATCTTCTGTTCTGTACAAAGGGAGACTTTGCATACTTAGTGCATAATTAAATAAGGAGTGAGTTCAGGAAGAGGTTCTTGATACAGGTGCCGTTCTCTGAGGTTAAGTCTAGAACGCAGAACCTGGGAGCAATACAGTTTTTCAAAGAAAAGATCTGTCATATTTCCTGTCAGTTGGGAAAATACTCCAGTTCTGACCCTAGCCCTCTTGGAAGTGACTAAATTTTCTTGAAGTACAGGAGAGGTACTTACAATGTCTATGTTGCATACATACAGACAGTTGAAATTAGATGTGTCAACCAATAATGATAGATACTAGCACAACCTCAAAGAATATGACAGTAAAACTAAATTGCAAACATATTAATATGAATATTAATGGGCTTCCCACTTCCAAACTGAAAAGAGTTGGCTGTTGTAGGTATAAACCACAAAATTTAAAGCTTAATTATGAAACAGCTCTTCTTTCTGAAGTCCTAAGTCCTAATGTGACGTTAAAATACCTGATTTATTTACAAACATTGTATTGCCTATTACATCAGGCTGCATTGTTAACAGTAAAAAACAGTCTACATTCAGAAACTTGTTTGTTGCTTAGGTATCAAGAGGAGCAATTTTCAAACGTTCCCTAATGCAAATCTAAAGGCTGGCATTAAATAATTTACAATACCTAACTGTGATTAGCATTGCAACCTCAATTCTGTCCGCTGTGAATCTATTTTGGGTTGCAAACTTCAGTGTAGAAACAAGCTTTATAGGAAAATTCTTTTCAAGTGTAACTTTCTGCATGTGCTGATGCAGTAAATGAATGCTCTGCTGATCAGTATATATTTAGGATTACATTGGAAGTACTTCAGCTCTTTTGTTTGGGAAGCTAGTATATAGCTTTCTGAGTTTTAAACTTCTTTAATTGTTTTCCTAAAGAGATACACATCTTAATGTAGACCAGTTTTAAGCACAGTGACTTCAGGAGAACTATTTCTGGCCTAATACTGGTTTCTAACCTATGGCAAAAAATGTTTTGAGTTCTAGATATACATTCTAAACCACAGCAGTTCAATATTTATTCATTTATTAATAATACAGATTTGCAGATGACACCAAATTGGGTGAGAGTGTCAATCTGCTCAAGGGTAGGAAGACTCTGCAGAGGGATCTGGGCAGGCTGGATCGATGGGCTGAGGTCAATTGTGTGAGGTTTAACTGGACAATGCATCTTTTAAAATTGATTGTAAAGTTGTCTAGAATAATGTACTTGCAGATGTTTGGCTCTGCCTTCTGAATGATAGCAATTTAAAATAAGGATATGATTCCAGTTTTTCTGTTGGACACAGAAGAATCTAAGCAAGAAAATGCAAAGAGATGTGACTTAAAGATGGGGGAAGAAATTAATCCTTTTGACCTAGTCTTGTCTAAAATCTGTTTCTGATTTTTTTTAAATGTGTAAATTTTCAGATTTAGGCGGTTTACTATAGTTTGGAACCAATTAATCATAGGTCTGCTGACAGTTCTGGAAAAATTGATCTTTACTTAATTTAACACCATATTGTAAAAGTAGATGAGGTTACTACCTCTCCAGTGACAATTATGTTCTTATGGCCAATATTTTGAAGAAATTTCTTTCTGTTAATAAAAAAATCCCACAACTCCAGATGAAATGAATTCCAACCTTTTTTTTTATTCCTCATCTATTCACAATTCTAGACCTCAGTGCTTAGTTATGACAGGTCCTCCAAATGCACGTCCAGCTTTGCTTCACCTTGTCCATGCTTTCACGAAGAATGTGGGCTTGATGATCTGTGGCCACGTACATATGGTAAGTGTATTCTATCTTTACTTTAATATTACCTTGTTGGTTTTTTTGGGTTTGGTTTTTTTTAACCTATTTGCTTTTTGTTCATGGTTCTTGTTTGTGTGGGGGTGTTTCGGTTTTGTTATTTTGTTTTTTTTTTTTTTTTTGTGTGTGTGTGGTTTTTTTTTGTTAAAGTAAAGCATTGTTAGACGTGGAAAAGTGCAAAAAGATTTATGGGTAGAATCCACTGATTTATGGGTCACCACTATTCCAGTTAGGTGTACTACAGGGGAAACTTTTTGCAAAATTGGTACCTTTTACCATTTGATGCTTAAATGCTGAGGAAGCTTTGTAGGAGTAAAGTGAGCATTGGATTACAGCCTGCGTCTCTTTCTGTCTTTGTGCCATACAGACTCATGTACTCTCTCATGCTTTGGACAGAGCAGTTGGTCAAAATGATGCACAGTATACAGCTGGATTTCCTCTTGGTGTTACTGATTTAGGGAGATTGACTCCTGTGTAGATTTCTTATAAAGCCTGGTCTAAAATACACCTTCTTGAGCAGTAAATTCAATATCAGCTTAGCCAATAGTTAAAAATTGCTCTTAACCTTTCAAGTAGTTTTTTATTCCTTCAGTATCAGATTAATTTCATTGGCAGTTGAAACAGTACTGTGAACAGGTATTTCCTTTCCTGTTCCCTTTCTGCGCAGCCCCTACTATTTCAGTAACTTTCCCTGTTTTTTGTCAGGATATGGGGTGGGGGTTTTTTTTGGGTTGGGGGTGTGTGAGGGCTGTTCTGCAAGGACATAATTTCAGCAGTTCTGATTTTTTATTTATTTTTTTTTTCAAATTATTATCTTCTACGGCAGACCTGTAGAGGTTTTGGGGTGGGGGGAAGGAAGCAATCTTCAAGTAACTCTTCATCAAAATCATGCTTGTCATGAGTTGTCTCAGCTGTCATACAAGGTGGCTGTCATACTGTGGTCTGTACCAAAACTTCAGTTAGCTACGGAGAGGCTGTTGCATCTCTGATAAACATTGGTAAATATGTTTCAGCATATTGGGATTGTGTGGTTCAGCTCCATATTTTAAGACCAAACTTTCTGTCACATCACTAAGAACATTTAAGCAAGCATAAGTTTAAATACAAAGACTGATTACTCTTAAATATATTTAAATTTACCACACTTACTAAATATGACTTGCTTCTGATCTAATGAACAGATAAGAGGAAATCAAGTTAATGCAATCCACAGAACATATGTTTTGTTAAGCAAATATTGGCCAGTTTTTTCTTCAGAAACATCAATTCTTTTAATTCCCGTCTATACAAACTTAAAATGAGTGCAAAGGACAGAAACTGAGTAATACTAGAAAGGTGAGATATCATGGATGGAATTACTGTCTTTCAAAAGTAGGACTGGAATTACTGTCTTTCAAAAGTAGGACTGTATTGAAAAAAACGAGGTAGTGTTATCCTTGTAGGGAAGCAATTCTGATTAGAGTCTGGGAGCATATCCTGTCTGTATTTAAAATTGTTTTTCTACAAGAAGGATGACAGTACCTTATTCTTCACTAACTCTGACCATTTGGTCAGAGTCTGTATCCTTTTGCAAAAACTGGGCTACTGTGTTCTTGATTATACTTCGTCCTGTATTTTGCATTTTGATGTCTAGGGGGAACACAATGATTTGTCGTAATGGAAGTAATAAAAAGAAAGTATTAAAAGAGGAGATGACTTTGACTGCAACATAAAACTGCAGAAGTGGCACTACTGTGACAAAGGCTTTCTGATTAGGATTAGGTACACACAGAGGCACAGTTGTACAGCTTGAAACAAATATTCCCATAAAGCCTAATATTAAGTCATCCTGTATCTGTGTATGTTTCATTACAAAGCCCTTTCCTTTTAAAACTGCTGTGCTTTGGAGGACAAGCTTGTACCACCTGCTGAGGACATGGGTTGTGCTCTGAAGGAACAAGATTGCTAAAGCTTGAGCAACCATTTTCCTAAAAATGTCCACTCTTTGCTGTTGATAATGCCTGGTGTTTTGTGGTTCTGGGCTTTTTTTGATACTGTGGAAGCATATTTTGAGGTTCTTTAAGTTTGAATTGGATTGTAGCAGTGAAATTAAAAAAGACAGGGGGGCTTTATTACTACTCATACCCATAATTCTTGTTCCCTCTCCTCTTTATATTTCCTTATTTTGAAAGGGTCCTCGGAGACAAGCCAAGAAAGAACTCTCAACTGATTTGGCTAAATATCAGCGGTGGCTAATTAAAAACAAGATGAAGGCCTTTTATGCACCAGTGCATGCAGAGGACTTAAGGGATGGAGGACAATACTTAATGCAGGTACATCTCTCTCTTAAATTTATTTTTTTTAATGAAAGTGGTGAAGACGAACATCAAAATTGGAAGTGGTTTTATACTTTGAAGTATTTTCATTTTGCAAAGTTACCTTAAAACTTTGAAAAATACTTTGTTCTCTGCTTAAGAAAATAATAGAACCTTTAGTTGCTTCAATAACATGGTTTTTAAAAAATATATTTCGTTCTTCTCAGGCTGCTGGTCTGGGTAGATTGAGACCTAACACCCTTGTTGTTGGATTTAAGAAAAACTGGAGACAAGGTGACATGAGAGATGTTGAAACCTATATCAATTTATTCCAGTAAGTAGAAAATGCAGAGGTATAGCTCTTATGTTCCATTTCAGTACATTTAGTAATAAGTCAAGATGATCTTAGTTGGATGAAGTCTCTTTTGGGAAGACTAAATTTTCCATATCGCTGATCCAGCAGCCTTCAATATCTTGTTTTTTTCTAATATTGAAATTAACAAGCAAATCTTTATAATTTAAACAGATTAGACTTCTATATAATAACTCTTTCTGTGTATATAAAGAGTTGTTGCAGTGGTCTGAGGTTTAAGAGTTACCATCTTTAGAGTTGGAACTAGTGTCTTATGTGCCAGTCTGCTAAATTCTTTAAAGCATAGTTTCTACTGAAATCAGGTGTTTTCCTATGCTACTTCTGTACAGATTAAATGTAGTAGAGAATGAATCAACTCTTATGCTGAAGTTATATCATCATTAAACCTTGTTCTCACATACAAGAAATATTTTACTTACAAGATACACAGCACTGACATCCAAAGTAATGTAGTAGCCAAAAAGGAGATGGGAAAGGAAATCCCAGTGTAATTTGACAGTACTGAAAGGCAGACCAGTTCTGGCTGAAAAATACAATAGAATAACTTGTGCTACAAACACTTAAAACTTGCTTCTTGCATTTATAGAGAGGGTTTTTTGTTTTCTATATGTGCTGCTTAACGCACTTCATTTGTGATTTACACTTCTCATTTACTATGCATTTAAAAGAAAGAGGGGATGGAGGACACAGCCAGAGATTAGGAAAGGAAAAAAATCATACCCTCCCACTTTCTCAGTTCCTTAAGAGAAAAGCAGGAACACCAAATGCAGTGAAAAATAAGGAAACGTGTTGTTTGGTTCTTGGTTTTTCCTTTTTTCCTATTTTATTTTGGAACGGCTTGTGCTAAAAGATCTGTCAAGGCCAACAAGTCATGTGGCTCTCTGCATCCCAAAAGAGAAACCTCAAGAGGTAATAACTGTAGGTCAAGCATATTTCTTGAAAATCTCTGGAAAATTGAAATTTCCCATATTTTCAATAGAAACACGTCTAATCTGTACAGATTTAACAAATTAAATAATGAATTAAAAATGTTCACTAACGGACGAAACATTTTCTTCTTAACCTCAATTTTTCTTGCATTTATTATAGAATATGTTGATACTGTGAACATTTCTAATCAAGTTTTCCTGCTTCTAAATAGAAGTGTTTAATGAGGGAAATCTTGAGAAATTTCTGTGTGAGGAAATGACATAGGTGGGAGTCTCCGATTTATGGTTCTTTGTAATGAGGTATTTATATTGAAAGGACTGATGATTAATGGCTAATGCAAACTGTATGATATGATTAAGGTAATGTTTTTCTGTCTTACATCTTGGGGTTTTTTTTGTCCTTCATTTTACTCCACTTTTACTCAACCACTTATTCAGGCTTTTTGCTTGTTTCTAGAATAATAGTTTTCCCTCTATTTTTTAGAGTGAGTTCCTTCCTCATCAGATAAAATGGGAATAGGCACATTATAGCTAATTTATAGCTAATTTGATTCTAAATTACAACTTCATAGGTGTTTTTAATACCCAAATGTTTTGGAAATATGTCAGAAACTTTTAGTTCTCAGATCAAGGAGATCTACTCAAAATAAATTCCTTTACTGATTGGGGGGAGATAAAAATTTAGGTTTCTCAGTGTATTTTGTCATCATCGGTGCAGAACTTGACTGACCCATTCATGTTGCTTTTAGTCAAATGCTGTTGACATAGGGGAGGGAGGGAGGGAAGAGAGGGGATAGATACCCTTTCTATGTGCTGCTTTTCAGGATATGGTGTTCCGTTCACTGATGCAGTTGATAGTTTGGAACTGAGACTGAAACCATAACACAGATTCATGATTTGGGAGTTTAAATGTCAGTGGTTAATTGCTGGAATTTGCTCAAAGAGGGTGTGTAAAGTAGGTCCTTCGGGAAAGAAAAAGTAGTAAAACATTTTATTTTTGTTCCTTCTGTTTAGTGATGCCTTTGATGTTCAGTATGGTGTAGTTGTCATCCGCCTAAAGGAGGGCCTGGACATTTCTCACCTTCAGGGCCAAGGTAAGATTTATTTTGTTTCATCTGGTGAACAGCTGTTCTAATTCCCTTCTAATACTGCTTTCTGAAAACACTAAATGAGAAGTTATTAAAAAAAGCAACAAACCAAAACACCACTCTTCTAGAACAAAAATGACTGAAATTAGCAAGTCTGAAATATAGAATAAGAAGAACCCATGTTCAGCAACAGAACTTAGTTTTCTGTGTGTTTCAACTTTCTGTATTTGTAAGCTGTATATAGTTGCTTCCCAAGGATTTACTATTTTTCTGAAACAAATTAAATAGGCTGCCAAATTGGTATCAAGTATTTGGGACCCAAGTCTAGAAATCATGAAAATCGCAAGAAATGTTGTGGGTCTGGTGTGTGTTGCCAACCCCTACCACGCTGGTTTAGAGATGTCAGCAGTAGTCTGTCTCAAGTTTAGAAAGTTTTTCTATTTCCAGTGTAGAAGACTGGATTATGCTTTGTAGGTAGTGGTCTTAAGCCAAATAGTGTAATTTTAGTTAAACTTCAAGCAGAATAATGAAGGAAGCCTGTGAGCTTTGGCAGCAACTGTCTACTGAATTGATAATGTCTAATTTGTTTGTAGCTTGCTCCCTACAATGTTGCTGCAATGAGGAAGAAGGCTTTGACACAGCTCTGTAGGGGGGCTTCCTCCTGAAAGAGGGGAGGGTTGTTCCTTCACTGGAAACATACGAATGTCTTAGGATTTGAAGAGAGGCAGAGAGCCTGTCACTGTGTGCAAGAGGGCAGAGGAGTATGAGAAACAGCAAGGAGTGAACCTGCAGTGTGAAAACAACACTGCTGAGAAGACTGGGAAATATAACACCAAGGTGTCAGAAGAGTCTTAGTATCCACTGGGGACTGTGAGTTTGCTTTAACTCTGACAGCTGCCAAGTAGCTCTACTGAAGCTGAACCTGGAAAAAAAACTTGGCTGAGAGATGTCCTTGGTGTGGGCCTTGTCTAAGGCTCATCTTCTTCTTGGAATTAGAATAGAAATGGAAAATGTTTCCCCAAGTAATTTTTTTTTTCCTCCTGATGGTAATTCCTCACTACTAGCTAGCTCTGTTCTATGTTTAGCCTGTGGTAATGCAATCAACACCCAAAGTCTGGGAAGGAGGTAGCAGGAAATTACAGCTCTGCTCAAAGGAGGAGCCTCTTTGTACTCTGAAGGAGTTCACACAAGATTTTGTTGTTGTTTTCTGCCTTCCCCCCCACCCCCCTTTGCCATAGAGTTGCAGTAGAGTTTAACCAACTGTGAACCATCTCAATATAGTCACATACCTCTATCGATACCAATTGGAAGAATTAAGTGGTTTATAATGTGTTTCTTTGCTTTCTCAAAGAAGAGTTACTGTCATCCCAAGAAAAATCTCCATGTACCAAGGATGTCATAGTAAAAGTCGATTATAGCAAGAAAACTGAGACAGACGCTTCTATAGCTTTTGCTCCATCATCTAGTGAAAGAACTCCCACTCTACATAAAGGTAACTTTCTAGTTAGCAATGAAATTTGAGTTCTCACTCTTTCTCTCTCTCATTCCCTCTTCAGTTCCTCTCTCCCCCTGCCAAGGAATTATTTAAGGGATTTTTGTGTCTGTGGAACAGAAGCGTGTCATGCTTTTCTAGCTGTTGATGTCTAACCACTTAAGTATTAGAGCTTACCAGTATGTAAAATAAATCTTTCACGTCTAGTCCCCTAAATAAAACAGGTGGTAGACAATGACCTACAATGGATTTTCTTTGTTAATGAGTTTGACAGGCATTAAAAATTGCTTCAGAATTATGCCACACATCTATATATTAAGTGTGATTTGAAGGCCGCTAAATTTATGAAGGTTTTTTCACCTCAAACTAGAATATTATGTGCATGTTAACAGACATAAATCATTTAGGAGAGTTTGACATGACAGTAATCGACTTTCCTCTTCCTTTTAAAGTAAAAGCTTGGAGTGACTTAATAGTTAAGTAAGCAATGTGATTCTTCTTTTTCTTTGTTTTTTTGTTTGTTTGGTTTTTTTAGAGTACAAATAAATCTCAGGATCTAGTAGACTGCATTTGTGTGCTTTTCTTTGTATGAAAATCCATTTCATTCTACATCTTTAATTTTTTTATATACACTAGTAATATTTTCATTAACATCACAAAGGAATTTAACCTTTTTATTTTGTATCTTTAAAAATCTTCCAGAGGAGGACGCGGATGGAAAGACTCCAACACAACCACTGTTGAAAAAAGGCAGGCATTTTCCACCTTTTTGTGTTAAATCATTCTTTTGCATTGTTAATTTCAGTTTTCCTTTTGTACTCCTTTCTACACATATAAGAGAGAGGAAAATATCAGCCAGGCAATGTAAATTTGTTTCTTCATATCTGCTTTGGAATGTGCTTCATCTTCAGGGATTAGGCTATGGAAAAATGCAACTTTGTGGAAATTCCCAGAACAAGTTGCTTCTGAGAAAGGATTGTGCATGTGTCTAAAATATAAATGTTGGAATTTTTTTTTAAACTTTTGTTCGTAAATAACATTTGAAACGCGTTCAGGAGCTTGCTTAGTTATCTGTGACCCAGGTATCTGTCTTGGTCCTTCCGTGATTTAGGAGTACAGGAAATATTATCTACTGGTATAGTGCAAGTGCTCCATCAGTCTATTCAGTAGGTCTTCTAAAGCCATAGTTGTTGCTCTGTTATTTGGAATTGTTCAATAGCTTGCAAATTAAGGCATAATATAGCTACTCAGTGAGATTAATGTCTGAAATAATGTGAAAGTAGTCATTCAAATAAAGATCATTTTGAGAGATTAATCGAGCAGTTTTCACTTCCTGGTTTATTTCAGCCTTTTTAAGTTAAGCAAATATTTTTGCCTTAACTAAGATTCATCTAACTTTTTTTGACATTTTCTTCATAATTTCAACAGCTAGAAGCTGTTGTGTTTTAATAAAGAAAAGTGAGATTACATCTTGAAGCACAAGATGGCAGTTTGGAAGAAGTCCCAGTATGCAGTAAAGTAGTATATTAATATAAATCAGTCACAGATGTACTCTAAATTTAAAAATTCCTAATAAAATAAGGAGTGAGATGAATATCAAACTCTGGGCTCTTGTTCAAACTGAGGTTTTAATTAACGGGAAGGGGTTAGTTTTTTCCATAGTTTAATATAGGTAGATATATTTTTTTAATCTAATTGAAAATTGTTGTCTTGTTCTCAGCAAATCCAATAACTTCATTAGGCAAAACAGTCTATATTGTGCTTCAGAGCCTTGCACATGCAAAACAATACTTGTTGCAAAAAATAGAACTCAAATATGCAGAAGTTGCTTTTATTTTCACTACATGCTTAAAGAAAAATGGATTTAAGGAAAGAAGAAAATGGCTTAAGACGTGGTATTTACTTGTCAATTAGTATCTAAATGTTTTTAGGGAATTTTTGTCATATGCCAGAGGTAGCAACAGTGCATGACCTAATGCTCTGAAGTAAGTATCTGTGCAAGGTCAGTTAAATTGTCCAGGCAAATGACTGTATAAAGACCTTACAGATCCTTTATTTTCAAATGTCTACTAAATGATCTTGAGATTTACATCTTTAACTGCTGAAGTTACAGGTTTACAGACTCCCTAAATATAGCTGTTTATATCCATTCAGTCAAAACTTGGAGTTGGGTTGGGGGGGAAGAAACAATTTTTATTTAAACTATGAGATATCACAACATATTAAGAAGATGCATTTAATGAATTTCAGGGTGATTAAGCACAACACTTCAAAAATGAAATTTCATCATAATTTTTTCCAGATTCAAAGAGCCCATCTTCTCCTTTAAACTTGGCTGACCAAAGACTTCTTGATGCTAGTACGCAGTTTCAGAAGAAACAAGGCAAAAACAATATTGATGTCTGGTGGCTTTTTGATGATGGAGGTAATGTGCTTTATACTTCAAAAAAAAGTTGAAAAAAAATAATTGAACTGATTTTGAATTAATTGTTAATAAATATCTTTCAGTCAGTTCAAACGTATATTACAAATTTGTACTATTAAACTCTAACACAATGCTATGTTTTCTGAATCATTCCCAAATTCTGGTCAAAATGCAGGTTTGACACTGTTGATTCCGTATCTTCTTACAACGAAGAAGAAGTGGAAAGACTGTAAGATCAGAGTGTTCATTGGTGGAAAAATAAACAGGATTGATCATGACAGAAGAGCGTAAGTTTACCTTTATAAATTTCATTTCAAATGCTAACAGAGCATGTTACACAGTAGATGACTTTCTCTTCCTAGTAGCCTTCTTTCAGTTGTCCTTTGGTTGAGGTGTAATCAGTTCCTACCTATTCATATTCTATTCCCTTTCTCCAAAAAAAGTTCCATTTCCCCCAGATTGTCTTGGATGAGATGCCTCAGGTTAAATTAATTTTTCTGCAGTATTGTCTGACAGTAACATTTTTTTTCCAAATATTTTCTGAGGTTGTGTATAGGGAGAGATCTTCTCTTAGTTTTACAGTTCTAAATTTTTTTTTTCTCCAAAGCACATTGTTGATTTATAGCCATGTGCCAGGTCAATTTGATTTTCTTTTTACCCATCACATTTAAATGGCTTTCTTTTTTCCTAAACTAGTGTTTTTATTACCAAACACCTATCTGCTTGCCCTGTGAAATAATTAAAAATCTGATAATTCATAAAGGCTTGTTCTTCTGATACAGGATGGCTACTTTGCTCAGCAAATTTCGGATAGACTTCTCCGACATTATGGTCCTTGGGGATATTAATACTAAGCCAAAGAAAGAAAAGTAAGTCTCAAAAAAACCCCAGCTTGTTTGTTAGTTGAATTTTTGATGTCATTCATGAATTTAGCATACTTCATTCTTTCCTATGTAACAGGTTTGATAGAGTAGTTCCTGTGACATCCAGTGTCTCATGAAAACGCAGGAAATAAATTCAGCAATAACTCCTACATCCAAGAACATAGAATTTTGTATTTTTTATATCTCTTGCCCTTAGACTGTAGTATTAAATTTAGAAAAATACAGTTAAAAAAATCCAATTTGTCTGGAGCAATCTTCTTTAAAAAGAGAAATGCTCAGAAAAACTTAAACGATCATTATCTTACTTGGAATCTTAGTTTAATGCAACAAAGCTTGGTCTTCAAATAGCCTGATCTATTTTTCCTTTTTCTTTTTAAATTGCTTTCAGTTTACACAGATATGATCATACATGTGATATTTCTGATTTTCAAGTTTAAATATTATTTGTAGATGGCTTTCAGTACAAATTTACAACAGAATGTATAAGATCTAAAAATATTACCCTCCTTTCCCTTCAAATCTTTAGTACGTTGAAGCTGTAAAAATATCTTTTACATGGATATGCATGTATCTGAATAATTTGACGTCATGCAAATTAGGAAATATTGTTTTACAACTTACGTAAATGGTAAATGCTAATATGCATTCTTTTATACCCTGTTTTAATATGACTGTTCACTTAATCATTCCAGTATTGCAGCTTTTGAAGAAATGATAGAGCCCTTCCGACTTCATGAAGATGATAAAGAACAAGAAGTTGCAGATAAAATGAAGGAGGATGAACCATGGAGGATAACAGACAATGAACTTGAGCTTTACAAAACAAAGGTTCTGTATTCTCTAGTGTTGTTAAACATTATTTAACTTTTTTCCCTTACTGTATTTGTGGATGTGATATCAGTGAGTTCGTTCTTGTTACTCTCTCTCTTCCATAGCTGTTCTTATGAATAGCTGATGGAAAGCAGCATCTAAAACCATTTAGAGGGGTCACCGCAAAAAAAAAAAAAAAAAAAAAAAAAATTTCTTTGTGGGGAGGGGCACCTAAACTGGTTTCCTACAGTATTTCAGCAGATAATTTAGAATAATATAGTCTATATTCAGCTGTTTGTTGACTTCTTTTTGACCAAGTTAACATTTTTTGCTTCGTTATTAAAAAAAACCCACACCACATCTAACTGTTAAGGAGCAATTAAAGGTCTGACACTTTTCCCAAGCAGTTGTGCACTGTAGAGACATCAGAGGTATTTCTTCTCAAGTGCTTCTGTGGAGGAGACTCAGGTAGCATCCTATAACAGGATGCACATACAGACAATTACCTAAAGAAAGACTGGCTAAAGTTTCAGTAATCTGAAGTTCTTCAGGATGGTCCTGAGTATATTCTACCCTTATCTTCTTTTTTCCCATCTGGGTTTTTACAACCTCTGTGAGGATTTGCAGTAGAGAAGAAATGGGAATGGTAGGTCATTCTGCATTTTAAGTGCAGACTGACTGGCTGCTGCTGCTGCGATCTCTTAACTGCATATTACCAAGGGGCTGGGGGGGAAGGTTTTATAAGGTACAGTTATTTTATAGTTAATGAGCTGCTTGGTGTCTTGCTGTTCCTCGTGTCTACAAACACCACCAAAACTCATTTCAGTGAGATAACTGAAGTGATTTGTTCTCATCTGCTGATAGCTTAATTCTTTCTGCAGACAGTAGCCTGTAGGCTAACTAGACTTCAGCTCATCAGAGAACAACAAAACTATACGAAATGGTTAACTCAAAACGTTTGCTAGAAAGTTAGTTGACATAAGAGAACTGAAAATTACTGAGGAGGCTACCTTGGATGTTAAGACAGAATATGGTAGTAAAAAAAGGGAGGCCCATTATGGAGATAAGCTTACCAAATGAAGATGGAGCTTCACTTCTGTAAGACCTGCTCACTATGAGCTTATAAGATATAGTTAAAAGAACCTTGAAGAAAGCATAAAGGGCTCTTAGTTCCAGGGGCCGTGAAGAATGGTATAATTATTAGAGGAACTATCTTAAATTTAGCTTTCATGGTACTTGGTTTATTTGCATATTTTAAGTTTACTGCTTTCTTCTCTCCCAGTCTTGCAACCATTGGTATTTTGGAAAAGTGAGCAAGCTGCCAAATGGAGATTGGCAGTACATGCTTTCTATAAATGACTCGTACCAATTGATCATAACTGTTTTTCAATTTTCTTGAAAAAATTAACTTTGTAGTTCTACATAAAAGATCTTCTTAACAAGTTTCATTTTAATTACAGACTTATCGCCAGATTAGACTAAATGAGTTGCTGAAAGAACATTCAAGTACAGCTAATATAATTGTCATGTAAGTAAATGATTTTGTACTGTTATCCTAATTGATATAGAACTGTAATTTGAAATATAACTATAGGTAAATACAGGTTAGGAAAAAGCCTGTGGCTTGGCTTTAAAGTCTAGAAATACTCAAGGAGGTTTCAGTGCTGGAAGCATTTATTAGAAGTATGGAGCTGCTATACTGATGAAGGAAAAATGGCCTGTGTAGTTTTGTGCTTCTGGTACGCTGCTTTAGGTGATTACCTCCACATCTGTAGTGCAGCTCAGGATTCTCGCATTCCTTCCAGTCCTGCATGCCAGCTGTTTCCCTCCCTTTCAGATCCTTCCTTTCAGTTCTTTTTCTAGGAAATCTCTCTAGATAAAGTTAGATCATCATCCTGCTGATGGACTTCCAGGAAATTACTTTTGGTGTAAACAAGCAGAATGCAGATTATAGGTTTCTTTGCTGTGTTTTTGTTTAGGAGCCTGCTTCAGAGCTCCATGATGTAGTACTACAAGTGAAGTTTGAGTAGGGCAAATAGACTTAAGAGTAGTTTTGGGTTTTTTGGTGTGTGTTTGGTTTTTTTTTTGTTTGGGTTTTTTGTTTTGTTTTGGTTTTTTTTCCTCAAAAGAAAAGAGTATGGCATGTTTTGGAAGGATTGTGAGAAGGAATATTAGACTGCTCCAACCTGGCATTGTAAGAAAAAGCTGTATTTTAAAATATTGAAGAGTGTTTCAAGAAGCTGTCTCCAACTGAGGAGAATTCTCCGTGAAGCCACCTGAATACAAAATGGTGGTAAGAGGCCGAAAGTCAGGAGTAAATAGATGTGAAGGCCTGTGATAGATTAAGATACGAACTCTCAATGCATTAACTGAATTCTGAGGAAAAAAACAAACTAAAAAGGTTAGGAAATATCTACCTCTTTGCAGAATCATACTTTCATGTTTGTATGATACGACTTGTACTCCACCAGGTTTTTCTAATTGTTGAATGCTTTTTTTCCTTTTGAATTTGTAGGAGTTTGCCAGTTGCACGAAAAGGTGCGGTTTCTAGCGCACTGTACATGGCTTGGTTAGAAGCTCTTTCTAAAGATCTGCCACCGATTCTCCTTGTTCGTGGGAATCACCAGAGTGTTCTTACCTTCTATTCCTAAGAGTACTGCAGATGGGACAGCTACGATGAAATGGTACTTCAGTGCCCAGGGGACAGCGACTGACCTGGTCTATAGTTTATTAACATCACAAAGGCAAAAAGTGACTCTTCTTTCACTATTTCACTGACTTGAAAGCACACAAGGAAAGTCACTGTATTTCTAAAGTTGTGACATCTTCAGTTGTATTCTATGTTTTCTGTAATTTAATCTTGCTTAATGGGGGAAGATTCCTTGTTAGACTGAAGAACAAGACAAGCTTTTAGTTTGCTATTTGAATAGCAGCAATAAAATGTTTTATTTTTGATCAATGAAAGGGTTATAGATTTATAAAAGCCTTTTAGCCTTGAGGTGCCTTCTGAAATTAACCAAATCTCATCCATGCATCCTATTTTGTAAATTTATATAGAATGTCAAAATCTGCCTTCAACTAAGAGTTTAGATCAGACTTCCTTTAGTTTCTCATCTCTTCCATATTACAATAAAAATGAATGCTGCTTTTCAGTCTTCCATTGAGCTATTAGTTCTTAGTACTGTATGTTTTCTATTGTCAGAAACTTTTTGGTTTTTTATTACTATATCTGTTAGATTTAAAGCTGAGAAATGGGGCAGGTCAGCTGAACTAAAACAAATTCCTGATGTTATTGTCAAGACTTCGTGCTACTAAATTCTGTAACAGTTAAAATAAAACTAATTCTACTAGCAGAGAGGATCCTTTTCTCAAATTTGACAATGTGTACTACTATGGCACTAGTCGGAGATACACAGCTAACATTAGCTACCTTGGTGAAGGATAGTGGTCAATCTTAGCTCTGTAGCTCTAATACGAAACCAAATTCATGTAACTGGCTGAGGCTCTTTATCTTACTACAAATTAGAGGAAAAGAAAAAGACCTGTCCTAGTTCTTGGCCTTTTCTGTTTTGGTGTCACTTAATGTACTTTGAAACAAAACTCAACTTAAGGCTTGAATGGGGATAATAAAAGCAATGTGATGCTATCTAACAGAAAACAGTAAACACTATGTGGAATCTTGCTATCCAGTATGAAATGTAAAAGCTACAGTTCTCTCGCATTTTTCAACAAACGGTTAAAAGGACCACTAGTTACTAGGGGAGATGTTTTTAGGTCAATTCATTCAGTTGTTGGAAAATACATTTAGTCTTATTAAATAATACTCAGGTTTGATTGTCTAGCAATTTAGATCTATTCCATACATCCTACTTTATACATTTTCTATGTTCAATAAAGAAACTGCCAATCTTGTGTGCCCTTTCATTGTATATTTTGAAAACTTCATAATTTAGTCTACTATGAACACCTACACAAGAAATTTCACTTGAGCCTTTGTATAAAGGTTAGTAATGTGAACTGTTTTTTAAATTCCTAATATATTTTTAGATAGAAAGGATTGCCTAAAAACATTTCACAAGCTTTTGATATTAGCATTGGACATGCTACTGGATCGGTTTACCAGTGATTGAGTGACTTTCATTTAAGGATGCACAGAAAAGGTGTATTTTATGCTAAGTACAAGGTCAAGTTGAAATGTGACTGTTCCTTTTGAAGGACAAAGCATAATCATTGTGTGGCAAGGTAGAGCTTCAACTTGTTGTGAATAAAGATAAAAATACTCTACACAGTGCAGTATACACTGTTGTCAAGTTCTTGGTAAACTGCAAAAAATCTTGCTGTTTCTGTCAATTGGATTTGAGACTATTGAATCATTTCACTTATTAAAAAAAAAATAAAAACAAACATGCATGTTTTGCTGCTAAGTGTGAGATAACTGATGCCAGCATGAACCCAGCTTGTTAAGATAAACATTATAAGACAAGACAGTTTGCAGTAAAAGTGCTGTTTCCTTCCGGGGGAGGGGTTGGGGTGGGGGGTGGGGGTCAAACTTACCAACGTATTTATTACAGGTTTTAAAGTGATTTTTAGGGGATGTCACATTGTGAATATGGAATCATTGCCATGTTTCTTCTTGTTTTGTGGGTTACATCCTTTTGAACAGATGGACAGTAAGGCATGGACTTAGTGCTGCTATCTTAAAAAAAAATGTGCGCAGGTACACTTATTTAAAAGGTTTTTTGCCCATTCAGGAAACCATTGCTTGTGATCTGTAACACAGAAACCAAATGAAGTGTGTGTATACATGCATATATGTGTATAAAATTATATGAAATATATCTAAATATGCATATGGGGATAGTTAAGGTAATGTCTGTGAAATAACATAGGTTGCTTTCACATGCACTCTCAGAAGTCCACTAACGCTAGGCGCAAGGTGAAATTTCAACTTTATTTGCTACACTAAAATTTCAGCAGTTAATGGCAACTGTTTGCAACAGATGTCAGTTAGTGGCAGTCACTCCAACTTCTGCTTTGATTTTGACACCAAATTTAGTTATGTTCCAATCATTATTAATTACTTGAAAAATGAAATCACTTACACATGGCAATTCATATCTTCTATAGATTAGGTTTATTTGTATCAGTTTAGAAAGATAGTAATAGCTGGAGAAAATCAATTATTTATTTGTTCACTTATGTTTGTATTTAGGTTTCCTTTTACATACATTCTTTTTATATGCTTTTTCTGACATTACATATTTAAAAATAACGGAAAATAATTTAAAGATTTGAGCGTAAGTGGGTAATGGCCCGCTTGGTTTGAAGATGTAAGATTTGATACTGTACTGTAACTGTCACACACAAATGCTTTTCTAATGTTTTAACGTAATTATTGCAGTTAATACTTTGTACCAGGGGGATGTCACTGCAATAAAAGGAAGTGAATTCAATACAGCTATCTTGTCTAACAACGCCTTTTTTTTATTGGGGAGGGGGATAGATAGGGAATAATGTTCGTAGTTTAACAGATTAATGCTGAAAATACTTTCTGATGTAAATATGCTTATTGCATGCATCTGATACTTACCTTTATGGTGGAATTTGGATAGGACCATGAGTAGAACTTAAAGCCATTCAGGTGTCTGGTGTGAGGAGAGAATTGTTTTGTTCTTGGGGGAAATGTTTGCCGCCACTGGGTTAGGAACAGCAGTGGTTGCATAAGAAAAATAAACTTTGTTTTGCTCTCTAAAATTTGTCATGACTTGCCAGACAATGCAGTCCAATCCATAATACGTGGTATGTTTAAGCTGGAACATAAGTATCTGAAAACTTGTTTCTATTACATACACAATTTGTTTTGCCTCTGAATACAGTGAAGAACTGTCTAACTCCTTTTTCTCCCTCAAAATAGTAGTCCAGTTGGATATGAGAAAGTATGTTGGGAAAATAACTTACAAGAGGCAGTTGCAAAGCCGCTTGTAAGCAAGCCATGTTTGGCCTTAACTCCACTAATGTACATTCAGTTAGAAACTAGGTGAAAAATCTAAGAGCATAATGAGAAATATCAAGTTGTTTTCTCATATCAAATGATACTTATAACCACTGAAGAACTTTTTAACCTCATCAATTTTGCTGTTCCCCAGTGTAGCTGGGTGACTGAGAATTTTTATTTGAAAATTAGCCTCTAACAAATTCAGTCCTCTACTATATATCGCTAATTTACTAAATACTTGATTAAGTTTTTCCATGCATTTAAATCTAGGCCTTGAGGGTGAGGTTTGGAGTCCAGTGGAAAGGGAACACTTGTTAAAAGCACAATGCCAGCTACTATGGTGTTGGGTCTAACCTGTTCCCAGTCTATAAAGAGGTAGAGGAGAAGGTATGTAGCAGTTTTTCCAGATCCTCCTATTTGCTGGAGAAGTGGTTGATCTAAATAATGACACAGTACCATTAGCTGAATTCACAGATAAGTGACTTCATGTATGCTTTCAAAGCTGAAAAATGAAAATTGGATCAAGGTTGATCTCATCACTTGTCTACACAATCAGACAGTGAAGGTTCGTGCCACATAGTAACTTGTTTTGGTTTTATTTTGAAACAGAAAAGCAGGACTCCCTTCACCTTGGTAAATGCTCTTCATTAGTCTAGTTACACTTCTTGTATAACCTCGGTGGGATCCTGTAAATCTTGCCTCTACACCTAAAACCTGGTTTATGTTCAGCCTGAGTGGGAGCTAGGCTTCAGGTCTGTGAGACAGAGGCAGTGAATGGTGTTCCACTTCAGTACTACTGCCTTGCTTCCCTTTGCTGCAGGGTGAAAACCTCTGGGCACTTAGCAGTGCATCATCAAATCTTCCTTGCTACACTGCCTCTCCACAGCATGGTGTGGAACAGGTTTTCAGCTAAGACTGTGGATTAGGTTGATGGAGGGTGACGCCTGCTTTTAGGAGAGGGTGAAACAAGATGGTGGAAATCATCACTTTGTTAACTTTTGAACTGGAAGTGTAAATGTTGAAGCAGGAGCATGCACCTTCTCCAAACAGAAGCAGGGAAGGCCTTTCTCTTCAAAGGCACCTTGTACACCCAGAGATCCATCTCACAATGACGAAGAAAGTACTCTATTCTTTGGGCTGTATACATAAAACTTGCTGACAAGGTGCACAACCAGAAGTTACATGTGTGACCAGACATAAGCCAAACCCACGCTGACTGCTTAGATCCTTGTTCTTACCGGTGTCAGCAGGCACAGAACTGAGAGCACAAAAAAGAACCCGAGCACAGATCCTTTGCCGGTCTCACGCTTGACCTCCTCGCTCTCTCTTCCGGAAGAGGCTGGCTTTGTAGCTCCAGGAATCCGCTTCCCGCCCTGCCCCGCCCGCCTGCCTCCCTTCCCGGCCTGTACCGCTTGTGCCCGCCCGGGGGCGCCAAGCTGCCACCACACAGCCGGCGCGGCCATGTTTACCGGTGAGTAACGGGGCGAGGGAAAAGGGAGTCGTTCCGCATCTAAAACGCCAGGCTTTAGATTTAAAGATCTTTCAATAAGATTTAACGTTTTAACCATCCCCTCGCCAAACGGCCCCATCCCGCACCCCTCACATAACTGCCGCCCCTCCGGCCACGCCGTCAGCGCCCTCCCCGTCGCCCGGGTACCGCCTCTCCCGGGCACCGCCCCTCCCGGCAGCCCCACGATCCTGTTGGCTGCAGGCGTCTCCCCTCGTCTCCTTATTGGCTGCTGACTTGTTTATCATAAGCCCGCCGTTTTGTAAAGTGGTCTGATGTTCGCTTGCGCGTGGCGGTGTGTGCTGGAAATGTGTTTTTATGATGCTTCAGTGAAATCCTGCAAAATGTGCTGTTAACAGAAGCCTAATGGCAGGAGCACCTGGACGTGAGGGAAGAAGGGCCTCACAACTCTGCTCCCACCCTGTGGGGGTCTGTGGAAAACTGACCCTGATAAGCTGTAGCCTAAACAAGATCTAGGTTCTGGGTCTACGTACCTCGTCTTCATAGCCCCTCAGTTCCCGCCCACAGTAATAATGACAAAATCCTGCTAATAAAACACGATTTTTAGTAAAAGAAATAGGAAGTACCCTCTCCGTACAGTTTTCTAGGAATTCAAGCTACAATAGTAACGCCAGGTGGCACTATGGGCTTTCAACATTTCAGGTGATGCTTGGAACTGCACTGTCAAATACACTTTTCTTCCACTGTTCCTTCGGTTTCGTGGGCTAAACGACTTTGCACTTTGAATAAATTTAAGGTATATCAAGCATAATAGTATTCTTTTGCACTGAATTTTTCATAATTTTGACTGTGGATCGGAGAAAAATTATATTTTTTTTTTTCTCCCTCCCTTTGTGGGAAACATGGTCAGGTTTTGTTCTAAAGGATGCAGGAATCTCCATGCAGATGCTGCCTGTTGAGTTTAAACAGCCTTTTTACCACCGAGTAACCACCATTTCATAAAGCACTGGGTGGTGCTTGCTTTTCTCAGTGTCTATTTCCAGCTCTGTCAACCTTAGAGAGCAGAAGGATAAACACTGCAGGCAGAGAGAGAAAAGAGACGTTAGATAACAAAAGAGACTGACATGTCCCATCTAGTTTCAGAGTGATCCAAAACATTTCAACAAGATATTTTTGCTTCGTAAGTAACAAACATGACAAATGTCCACCACCTTCTACAAGTACAGAGGTAGGAGCAAGATGATAAAAGCTTTACATCATCCCACAATATTCATGTAGTGGCTATTTAAAGTATTGGAGGAAACTGAATAGTGTAGCATTAGGCATTTCCAAGCTTATTAAACCTGAGAATAACTTTATCACTCTGTTGAAGTGTTTTACAACTAATAACTAAACATTGGAACATCCCTCTGCACTTAAATTTGTCTCTGCAAAACAAATAGTAAAATGGAGTCACAAGCAAAGGATTTCCACAGGCTCTGGCTGAAAATTTGAGAGCTGGGATTAGCCCTGAAACATCCTCACTCCCAACCCTGTATGGTCACTCATTCTTTCAGACCAAGCTGCCTGGCTGGATGGTTTAACCACAGTGTTGCAAATTACAGGATCTCTCCAACGATCCCTTAGTACTTCTGTTACTGGTTACATAGATTAACATTTAGAACAGTATTTAAAAAAATTATACATGAAGCAGGGGAAGGGGTGTATGTATAAAAGAATATGCCAGATAATCCAATGTTAACCTATGTGTTTTAAAATTATTTTAGTCAATTTAATGCAACTCATCTCTGATGAGCAGTGGGGTTAAAGGAAAGAAAAATCAAAACAGACATGAAGTGCAAAAATACAAGCACAAAAGTTAAGCATTGTTGCTTATAGTAAAACATAGTAGTTTAGGCACTGGTAACCTAGAAATTGTAGCAGGTCAAAGCACAGTGCCTGCCAAGAGGAGCTTGCACCTCAAAGGAAATGACATTTTATGGAGTCAACCAACAACAGCCATTCACAGTATTAACATATGAAATCAAAGCTAACCACAGAATAGTGTGGGCTTTCACATGGGATTTTGGCTAACCTCATATTGAATTTCATTTTACTTTTGATTGCACAGTTGAGGGTTGTTAATTTTAAGAATCTTTATTCTCATTAAAATCTTTCTGTATCCTTCAGCTAGCAATAGTACCATTTCAGACATGGTAGGGTTTATTGGGAAAACTCAAGCTTTGGCATACACCTGCCAAACCTTACTAAGCACTCCTTATCAATGATATTTTTATTTTAATTGTATTGCAGGGTTTGGGGGTTGCTTCTTTTTTGTCCTTGCCATGTTTGTAAGCTTATTTGATTCTCAGCTGGGAGCTGGGAGTCAGGATGATGCAAATAATTCCAATGGGTAAAAAACCAAAAGAGTTTATGATCACTTGTCAACTCTGGGAACTGAGCATCCTCTCTAGCCAGAAAACAGATCTGACTTTTCCCGTCCTGTACTATTAGCCAACCCTGAAACCCTTAGGTCATTCTAGAAAACTCATTCTGTCCCAGACACAAAATATTCCATTATTAATTTATGATTTGGAGTCTGTCTTTGCAAATGTATCTGTGCGCCATCACTCCGAATGCATCATAATCAAGAAATTTTCACTTCACCAGGATTAGACAAGATGAGTAATAAAAAGCATCTTCTCCTACTGTAGCTTTGACTATAGGTAGCCAGACTCTAAATAAAGGGCAGTAGGTTCTGAATCTGTAGTCCTGTCCTTGTTCTGACAGTAATTAGCCATATTCTATGGCAGCTTTTATGCCAGGAAGTGACTTAGTGGCAGATTTGGAATTCAGCTGAAGTCCTGATTTCTAGGTTTTGCTGTGAATACTAGGAATATTCTCTCTTCCCTTTAAGGGGAAACACTTTTAAATTAATTCTTTGTAATTCTAACTTTAAAACATTCCTGTGTTGTGGGATAATTGTTACTGATAAAGAAAAATCAAATACATAACACAGCTTGTTCCTTCAGTCCATAAACATAAGGTAAGATCCAAGCTATCTACTTCCCAAATCTAACCAAAAGCAGGAAACGATGTTGTGTAGTTTCACTGGCTTCACTACAATATATGTATGGATCTTTGAAATTAGTATGTGGTATATGGAGCTTGAAGGAATGACAAGGTTCTTCCTAAGACTCAAGATTTTCATGATGGCAGTAGTAATGGTGGGGCTGGTCAGGTCACGTTGTTTGACAGATTTTTTGAAGTTTGTATTGTTCATCCTCCAGGTGAGCCACTAGTGAGCAGTTATTTATGGATAGGGTACAATTTATTTTTCTTAACTTTCAAAAGCATTAGAGAAATTATTTTACTCTCCCACCTGCTCTCCTGGCCCTGCTTTAGTAAGAGAGCTGTGACCTTAAGAAATGGTATGTGCATTGTTTATTCTTTCTGTTTTTTTTTAATAACTGTTTATAAAACAAAGCTCCAAGTTCTTTTCCAGGAGTAAGTAAAACATAGAAGGTTTTAAGACATCTGGCTCTATTTTTGGGGCATTTTCATACTTGAAAAATGAATCATTTTGGGAGAGACCTGTGGAGGTTGTATAGCCCAAGCCCCTTCTCAAAGCAGCTCCAGGTATATCACATTGCTCAGGGCCTTGTCAGGTTGAGTTTTTAATATCTCCAAGTCTCTCTGGGCATCTGTTCTAGTGTTGAAATTGCAAGTTTTCATCATAAGGATGGTCAAATCAGACTTTCCCATGCTGCAACTTGTCCGTTGCTTCTCATCCTGTTGTGCACCAGGAAGAATGCATCCCATTCGGTTATTGAAGACATGAGAAAGATCTCCCTAACGCCTTCTCTTCTTAAGCTGAAAAAACTCAGTTTTCACTCATCTGGGTGACTATGCTAGACTTGCTTATTTCCTTAGTATTTTGCTGCAAGTTAACTGAAGCCCTGTTATTGTGCTTCATATCTCTCACTAGTTTCAATTCCAACTGAGCTTTGAATTTCCCAACTTCATCCATGTACACTTGGTCAATGTACCGGTATTCTTTGCGAGCAGCCAGTCCCTGCATCCACCTTCTGTGTACTTGTGTTTGGTTGCATGCAGAGGTTGTTTAATCTGTGCTGGCTTTCTGTCATGCTTGCTCAACTTCCTGCACATCTGATTAGAAGGTTCTTGTGCTTTTAAGAGGTTGTTGTTGAAGATCAGCTGGCTTTTCTGGGTCTCTTTGCTCTGCAGAACAGTCTTCTGTGGGAACCTACTACACAGATCTTAAAAGAAGTCAAAGTCTCCTCTCCTGAAGTCCAGGGCTGTAATTCTACCTTTTGTCTTGCTTACTTCTCTCAGGATTTCAAAATCTGCTCTTTGTCATAGTCTCTGCAGCCAAGACTGATCTTGGCCTTCACATCCCCAGCCATTTTTCCTTGTGAGAAAACAGATTCAGCAGAGAGTTTTTCGTAGGTGGCTTTTTTGGCAACTGCATCAAGAAATTATCACCAGGACACTCAAGAAATCTCTTGAATTGCTTTGCCAGCTGTATTGCCTCTCCAACAGATACTGCTATGTTTAAAATACTTTGTAAGTACCAGAGTCTGTGACCAGGTGGCTTCTTCCAGTTGCCTATTTCAAGTATGTTCTGGAATGTTTATACATGTGGTCTTAGGAGAATAGAAAGGAACATCAGGTCACCTGCAAAAATGTTAGAGGTATCCCATGTCTCAACAGGAGTTGAGAGTCAAGAAATTTTAGATCAGTCTGCCACTACAGTAGCTGTGAAATAATATGTTGAAGCCAACTGGCAGAAGATGAATGCCTGTGAATGAAATCCTATGGTTCTGAGTTCTGTTTTAGAGAGGACATCGTAAGTGTCGTAAGGGAATTTTAAGAGGATGGGAATTTAAAGGAAACAATTAATTGGCCCATTCAGCTCACCCAAGTATGAAAGAAAGAAAGAACATGGATTAGAGAGATTAGCGGAGTGCATGTTTTGGGTGTGAGAAGAAAATTGGGAGCTTAGAGGGTAAGGACACAAGGGATAGACTGAGAAGATGCATGAACCATGGAATAGAATTGAGGGCAAATAGGTGAGTGCCGAGAAGAGGAGGAAGGCCTCATCTTTGTCACCTGTTTTTCTCTCACTTTTCTGGAGAGAAATTAAGGTCTTGTGTGGAAAGGTAAGTTGACATAAAAAGGCATTGGAGAAGTGTTATAGGATACCTGGAAGTGTAGGTGTGGGGTCTTACTCAAATGAGGGTGCATCTGAACGAAAATCTTTGTAGTGGAGATAATCAGCTTAACACTGAATTATTTTCTTGTCATTTCCATTTTCTGTCAGAGCTGATGTGTAGAGTGTATGAATGCCCTCTGTGCATACTATTTTTTTTTTAAAAAGCACAGTGTACTATGGAAGTGCGTAGAGCATTTTGCTATTTTTTCTCACTGGTTTTATCTTTTTTTCTTCATAATTAACCATTTAGTTAAGGAATACTTGATCTTACTTGCATCATTGAAAATTTTGGGGTTTGATGGCTTTTGTGGACCATATTCTGGACTCTGCTTCCTCTTGCTTTTTAAGAAATCTTGCTTTTTGTCTTGGTCACTTTAGAATATTTGCTCTTGGTTGCTTTCATAACCAGTTTTCATCCTTGTGTACTTCTTTGATGTAGACTGCATTCTATGTCTGAATGCATAGTTCTTTGATATGCTGCTACAGTAAAACATGACAGAGTCTCTGTGTATTTATGGGGGTTGGTGATGGGTGTACTGCTTTTGGAGATGAGACTTCTGAATGTTACGGATAAAAACATGGGAGAAGTCGTGACACTAGGAAATGGAGAGGCAATTTTTTAAAAAATTGATGGTTGAAAGTGAAAAATCAAGAAAATCAGAGTGGTTAATTACATAGCAACACTAAACAAAAGCAAAACTAAGCAGCTTTCCTAACATCTGATGGTTATGTCATGAAAAATTTATATAGTATTAACTGATGCTGTTGTTAGTCTGAAGAGAGATATAAAGGACTGAGAGAATTCAGTGTCATTCCTTCTCATGTCTAGAAGACATTTCTGTTATATTCATTTTGGAAAGTATTGTCTAAGCAATGGAGAAGGCAAATCTGGCACTGTGACTGTAACATTTTTGCATGTTCTGTGGATAAATAGGTATGACCCAATTTTCTGTTGATGTCGGTCTTGAAACTTCAGAAACATTAAAATACTCCTTTCCACAAAGGATGGGTTTGGGTTTGTTTTTTTTTTTTTATTAACCATACCAAGTTATATACATATTTGAGGCCCATTTCATGTTCCCTTTTACCAGCTTTTTGTCTCGCAAGCAGCAATGTTTTGGTGGGTTTTTAATGTAACTTTATGGGAACAAGAGCTTTTCAATTTTTCACTTTTCTGGTGCTCAGTTCAAGTGTTGGTTACTGCGGTTTGTTTTTCTTGGCTATTTCCTCTGGCCTGTGCTTTCCTTAAGAACATGTCTTGATGAAGGGTAGCTTAGTTTTCCTTTCACTGAAAGAAGTTGGGGAACATATAGGAGTAGACAGGATGTCAAATACAAACAGAAATATACAAGAGCCAGTTCAGTCCATTTAAAAAGGAAAGGATAGAGAGGGAAGACATTGAAGTGCCTTACAGCATGTTGGATTCACATCAATAATGTGACAGAGTAATGCTATCATATTTTGTTTGGTGTTGCATGAAGGAAGTGTTGCTCCTCTTCTCAGGAGAGGAGGCTACACTGGGGAAATGGTGGATGTAACTCTCTCCATTCAGAAGGAAAAAACTCATCTGTGGTTGGCTCCATAATCCACAAACTCTTGTATTTTGAAGTGGGCACATTTATAAAATTTACATCTGTGTTCTCAGCAGCTGAAAAATGACTTATAACTATCAAATTTCCTTTCAAACAGTCATCTTCTACTTTCATCTTGGCTTTGAAACTGGATTTCAGGACAGCTACCATTTAGCCAAAAAACAGCTGTTTTGGGACTGAATGGATCTTATTGTTCTGTGGGATACTTAGAAATAGTGTTTCTTTGCATCATATTGTAAGCAGGCAAAGGAATTTCAATCCATTTTGTTAATAACATGTCTGGTATACTTGGTATTTTCTATGGAATATCATTAATAGATGGGCTACATTAGGAGGTATCCCAATGAAGCTTAGCTCTGATTTAAGAGCAGCTATTTAAGATGATCTCTGGGTGCTTGATCAGTGTAACAATAGTACACATTGTAAGGATTTCACTGAGTTTTAGGCATACTGAAATCAAAGGCTTAAAAATCTGTGCATTATGTGTCCAAGAATTCAATGGATGATTCAGAAGAATGCTTTTCTACAAAGTTCAGAGGCCTGTTGAAAAACACATAGCACTTTACAGAGATGGTGCTACTGTCAACTACACTGTCTGGTGATGTTAATCTTACTGATCAAGAGTGAGAGACATAGGGCTGAGGTATCTCGGTAGAGAGTTTGGCCTTAAAAATACTGTAGTTGATTTATTTGTTTTGATTTGTCTTTTCTGAGCTCTGTGCAACAGTTGATAAATTTAGTGGCAGGCATTTCAAGCTGAATCTTGATTCTTAACTATCAATTTTCAGTCTCTGAGCTTACAAACATCAGATCTTCTCAGGTTTTTATATTTCATTTTTGGTTTATGACTTAAAACTCCTGGAAGAGAAAAAAACCCCTTGTTTTACATCTAATTGAATTCAGTTCCGTTAGATAAATCTCTTAGCAGTATCATACATTATTAACTTTGTACATGGCTGGAAAATAATTTGGAAAAATGTTCATTGATGCAGAAATAGACAACTAGTGGCCATTTAAAAAATACTTTTTCTAAAACTTGATTTAAAAAAGAAGTTGGATCAACTGTGTTATCCAGTTTGGTTTCTTCTAAATTGATCTGTGTCTCAGTGCATTATTCATAAGTAAACTAGTTCACTTTTGTTCATAAACAATAGACATTTGATGAAATAATGTACCTTTGGGAGTAACAAAGGGAAGGAGCACATACACTTCCACATCAGCCTTACACACTCACTTTCCAGCATTATTACAGCTGTGTAAGAAGATTGAGTATAGGATTTTACTTGCGAAATGCTGACAGGTGCTTCAGTTATTCTGGTACAATGGCGCCATTATGATCTGTTGTCATCAACACTTGCATAAAGATAAAAGTTGATGCCAGGAGTGATGCGTATGAGCTGGTAAATTCTGAAGTAATACCTTTTTTAACCCTCCTCTCCAAAGTGGGAATGACTGCACGAGTTTATGTCAGCATAAATTATATGACATAGACCCTAAGTATTATTTTCATTGTAAAGAAGACAGTAGGAGACAGGAATATGGATGGAAATTATAGAGGGAACCTGTTCAAATCAGATGCCAGAAAGAGTGATTTGTACAGAAAAAATAAAAGTTGGGCAATTCAGCACACAAGTCTGATGATATTAATGTACCTAAGTTTATAGTAGGAACAATTAGCTGAAACAGCTGGTATGGCATGAAATGTGACTATCTACTAAAATGCAAGTTCTGAGGGAAGGTGTTTTGTTTTGGTTTTTGTTTTCTTTGTAACTTCCCATTTCCTTTCTTCCACTCTGTTGGGAACTTCTTAACAGGTTTTTAGACTGGAGAGGAGATGTGGGCCAAAGGGTAGATTTTTTTGTTCAGTTAATGTTGCAAAATGGACAAAAATATGATTGCAGTGTTAGGTGTTCAAATCATAGTGTTTAAAGCTATTGGCTAGATTTTAGGTTCACCTTTACCTAAGCTGTTAAGAATTCTTCCTTTGAGTTGAAGATACAAAGCCCAACACTGAAACAGGACATGGTGCTTGTCATATTGCAAGTTCTATGGAAGCTGAGACTTTGCTTCACCTGTGTGCCTGAGTGTTTTCTGAAGAAATGGAAACTTTGTGGCTTTTGTAGGCTTATTGAAAAATGAGAAAAGTTTAACTAAAAGAAACTGAAAATTTAACTGAAGATCATGTGAACATGCTTTTTTTCATAAAAATGTCAGGATGATGCTATTAGTAGAGCTGGAATTTTCCTGCAGATTTATTAGTTGATTTGCTATCATAGTTTGACTATCCAGGTGAACAAATTTTAATCTGGAAAAATTCTTCCTTGAAAGAAGTAATCTTAATACATGCAGTGACCTAGTCTATTGGAGGCCTTATCTGAAACTTAGAAAGGGATTTGAGAAGATATACTGAGGGAAAATAAAGACTGCAGCAAACTCATGAATTAATATATTAGGTTCTTCAGCTGTGCATTTGAATCAATGCCATGAAAATAAGACATCCAGCAACACTGTGCCAAATAGTAGCAGTCATTTTACAGTATAAAGGCCTTCAAAAATGTGACACAGAAGTTGTGTTTGCATAATTTATGAGTAATTTAAGTGGAAAAAGAAAGGAACTCTGGGACTGCCAGATGGTGTGGGACTGCAGGATTTGCTCCAGTACTGAAGCTGAAGACTGTGGTTGCCCATAAAACTTGGGCCTAGAAACAAATGCAGCTTGGATATTGAGGGTGCAAGAGCAGGCTAGAGCTATGCATTAGGCAATGCTGAGGCAGGTTGAGAGGGACACTGGTGCTGGAAATTTAATCTTAGTTTTGAGAGCTTAAGCGTATATATGCTATTAAAAGCAAATTTGGAAGAGGTAGGAATTGTTGCGTTTTGCCACAGTTCATCTCAAAATTCCCACGTCTGATCACTTCATCACGGGTTAATTGTGCATACACCCAGGTAAAAATATGTGCACAAAATGATGATGTAAACTTCATATCTCATTATAGCATGCCAGATGTATTATATTTGTACTAAACAACTTTTCCTCACTGATGTTAAACTTACATGTTTACAGGTGACTCAGGCCACAGCTCTTTTGTGCCTGTCAGTGTTGTGTGGGAGCCATACTGCTCAAATGTTTTCATTGTTTCCTATCTCAGGTGGTCATAATTGCCTTTATTTCTGATTTTTAAGAATTTGTGGCTTTCAGAAATGTTATATAAATGGAGGAGAACAGTGCAATTACCTTTTAAGCTTAGGGGTGAACAACTTTGCCGGCTTTTTGTTGAATGTGTAGCTTTTTAGTCAGTTATTTCTTGCCTACTTTCAGCCTTCTGCTAGGTGATTTTTCTGGAACAGACAAAACAGCATTCAGACATGTGCCTTTTGGTGATATTGTTGATCTGTGTGTTGATTTTTATCTTAAAATTAATGTTTTTCAAGAAAATTGCACGTGCACTTGAAGGTTATGGCCTGGTGGTTATTTCCTCCTGCCCCTTTTTTCTTTCTCAGGGATGAATACAGGTCTAAAAGTATAGGGTGTAGAGAAGAACAATGAACTTCCATAAGCTATCTCCACATGAAGAACAGTAAGACCTAGAGATATGGCAATTATTTTACAGAATTCAGAGATCCAGGTTTCGGGCCTTGTATTTTCATCACTTAGATATCTAATGCATTATTTTTGCGAAATATACTGGGGTTGGGGTCCTGTCTTCTTGAATGCATATGTATTCTTTGGCTTCAAACCACAAGCCATGCCTTGAGAACACATCTGGTATTTAGCTGTCTGTTTGGTGATCTGGCCTAAGATTCAAAATCTTTCCAAAATGCTGGTGTAGCAGAGACAGTAATCCATCAGTTCTCTTAATTGCAGTGAAGAGGGAGTGTCTGTGTGGCTATGTGCATATGTATGTTCCTTGTTTTGTTTTGGATTTTTTTTTTTTTGAGCTGCTTCTTAGTAGTCTTCCCCCAGGTCAAATCTTAGTGGCAACTGACAGGATTTTATTGAGTCTGCCTTGGGCAAGAAATGCTATAGGATGAAGCACAGAAATATCAGATTGTTCTATAAGTAAATAAGCAGTATAGAAATACCAGAATTGGATAAAACTGCAGTAATCTAATACTGCCAGCAGTAAAAAGGTAGATGACATGTTACTGTTAATGGACACTTAATAAAAATATTTCAGATTTACTTTATGTAAGAACATCTTTAGACATAGGACTTTAAAACCTACTGTGCACCAAAAAAACTGCTAGAGTGCTGTGCTCTATTTTTTTTTTTTTTTTTTTTTTTTTTTTTTTTTTTTTTTTTTTTGTGGTTCAGATACAGTAGGAACCTAGTGCTGCAATCTGGTGGTTTTCATGTCTGGACTTTGACTGTCTAAGCTTTCCCTGTGCTTTAATACTTCTGCTGGTAAAAGAGTGAGAATTGTTATACTTTTAAATAGGTGGGTATTGTTTCCTTAAGTTACTATAGATCTATGTAGGCTTCCCAGTTTTACTGCCTCAGCATATTCAATTGCTACTCTTGACTGACTGGAGTCCTGACCCTTGACGAAGAGACCTGTGTCTCCTATTCATTATGGGTAATGTTCACTCTGTCACTTTTTCCTCATTTTGTCATGGTGTCATTTGTAGCAGTGGTTTCTAAGGTTATGTAGATCTGAGCTAGCTCTGGGTACTTCTGTTTAGGATACACTGTAGTACAACGTAGACACACTTCGATGCATGGAAGTGCTGCTGAGCTCCTGCTTTGGTCTTGGAGTTCAGAATTGTAAACCACAAAATCCCTGTTTGGGTAACAAGTAGTTTTTGAGGCGTCAAAGTGATGGCACACCATCAGCTGTTTCTGCTGGTGTTCCTTGCATCTCAAGATCTGGTTTTGGCCATGGGTAGAAACATCTCATTCTGGACAAGCCCAAGCAGCGAGGAGGCCTTGCTTGTACTACAATACTGTCCCAATACACAGATTAAACATTTCTATGACCACCCATGCTGACATATGGCTGGCATTCTTGGAACAAGCTTCACAGGTCGTGTGAGAAACCATCTCCTTCATCATTTCTGTGAGGCTATGGGAGCAAAGAACTTATTTCCTATCCCTGCTATAGCAGTTTGGTGTCAAATGCATAAGCAGTCAGACTAGGGATTAAGTATTTAGTTTAGATATAAAATGTGGTACTTCTGGTCTCTCATGTTTTCCCTCTCTCCTGCTTTAAGAAGTGTGAATGTAGAGTTGTGAATCTTCATCCCCCCAGAGTAAAGTTCAAAAATCCAGTCATTTTCTTGAATTTAAGACATGTCTGTTTTGCAGCACTGGTTAGTTTAGGTGCTTGGGCTTCATTTGTAACAGATGGGAAAAATTAAGAAATACACTTAGGGCGGTGAGATTTTTGCTGTATTTAGTTTTGCAGTGCATTGCCACTCTTGAATTCTTCTGTGTGTTTAGCACAAAGGCAGGTTCTTCAGCTGTAGGTCTGCAGACCACATCAATTACACCAAAGTTTAATTGGTGATTCCAAGTCAGTCTAATAAAATACCATAGAAAAATAGTCCTTTATAGAATGCTGACCGAAGACCCTGGCCTATGAAAAGCTGTTACAGACCCACCCTGTCAGAGAAGGAACATGAAATAACTGGGTGTTTGAATTGCTGTAGCATTACTCCTGGTTAGATTAAAAGAGATGTGGCTATGAAGAAAGGACGTGATGTGCTCAGAAATAATTACTGGATGCTTAGCCTCAGCAATACTCCCTTGTCCATGGAGCCATGCTTGAGGAAGAAGGAGGAGCCCTAAAAAAGTCTGTACACACTTTTTTTAGACACTTTGATGCATACATAGAGGTCAAACACTCTGGCATTTGAGGATAGAAAAGGAGGCATTCATTCTTTGATGGGCCTGGTAACATTGTGAGGTTGTAGTAAATGATGCTGAACTTTAGTAATGGCATGCTGTGAAAGCAAATGTTTAGCTCAAGAGCTGAGGGGCTGAGTCCTTGCAGTAAAGCTGGAAAGAACTGAAAGGCTTTCTTCAAAAAGAAATTTTAGATTAGAAATTATTTATACATATATATGTAAAAATTATTATAATGAGGAAGTATCATAGACTTGTTAGAATAGCTAGAGTACGCTGGTAAAGTCTCCACTGCCTAGGCCTACCTTAGATGTTATCTTTACTCACTACAATCTTGCTTCAAGTTGCCAAGAGATTATGTGCTCGCTTTGGCTTGGATAGAGTTAATTCTCTTCAGAGTAGCTAGTATGGGGCTATGTTTTGGATTCGTGCTGAAAACAATGTTGGTATCACAGGGCTGTTTTAGTTATTGCTGAGCAGTGCTTACACAGAGTCAAGGCCTTTTCTGCTTCTCACCCCACCCCTCCAGCGAGTAGGCTGGGAGTGCACCAGAAGCTGGGAGGGGGCACAGCTGGGACAGATGACCCCAACTGACCAAAGGGATATTCCATACCATATGACGCCATACTCAGTATATAAAGCTGGGGGAAGAAGAAGAAGGCGGGGAACATTTGGAGTGATGGTGTTTGTCTTCCCAAGTCACTGTTACGCGTGATGGAGCCTTGCTTTCCTGGAGATGGCTGAACTCCTGCCTGCCGATGGCAAGTAGTGAATGACTTCCTTGTTTTGCTTTGCTTGTGCGCGCAGCTTTTGCTTCCCCTATGAAACTATTGTTATCTCAACCCATGAGTTTTCTCATTCTTCTGATTCTCTCCCCCATCCCTCTGGGAGGGAGGGAGTAAGTGAGCAGGTATGTGGTGCTGAGTTGTTGGCTGGGGTTAAGCCATGACAGATTTATACTGCAGCCTCTCTTAAATAGCAAGACAATTTTCATTTTACTGTTAGTAACAGATTTTGGGGTTTTGTAGCTTTCTGGAACACCAGACTTTCCATGCATGGGTACTCAGCTTTCTCATTAAATGTTTAGAAACTAAAAGGCTAGAGGCTATTAAAGGGTAGAATTTGGAGAAATGGGTATGCAAATATATACTATGATAGGTTGGGTGGAAAGGAAGTGGCTCTGTTTTGGATTTCTTGCTTGGGCTTTTTTTTTTTTTATCCAAGATATTTTTTCATCTGCATTTGAAGCTGGAAGTGACTTCTTTCTGGGTATTGTGCATAACTGCCTTTTGCATTTTAAGATGGTAGAGGTTAATGCTGCCTTTCTAGTAAAGGTATAAGGTATTTTTTTGTACCTTGTACTTACTGTACTATTAGTTAACGGAGGTGTTATCTGATGATAGTTTCTTATTTAGAAAAAAAGCTTTAAATCTACTAAGTGTTCATAGCACATGCAAATAATTTCTGTATACCGATAAAATCCTCCAGCATTTGTAGCCTCAGAGGAGTCATTATTAATAGTGTTGCTACTATTTTCTCTCTTTTTTTGAGAGTTGGCAACAAAGGATAATGCTCTACTGGGTTTAGTCGGGTGGCTTTTCTTGCAATAAGTGTTTTCTGGAAAGCTCCCATTTTGGACAGAGAGTAGTCTTCTTGGAAACTAGCTGTTAGACTTGTTAAGTCAGTGCCATACTGGATATATTTATCAGACCTCTAGAGGTCTTTTTAGTTCTGTAGACATCAGTCATTTTACCCAGAAGCAGCTTTGAATTGTAACGAAACTTGCATGACCATATCTGAAAGTCATGTCAAATAAGTCTCGTTCCAGGCAATTTCATACTGTCATGTTTAAATTGATGTACTATTAAATGTCAGATAAATCTGAATGCATATGTAGGTTTCAAGGAATACCCAAGGTAATTAATCACATCAAATAAATCAGTTATTTACAAAAACAATTACAATGCCATAATTCCTGATTATTGTCTTTCTTGAGTGAAATTTAAGTGCATGATTCCTTTAAAAACTTGTATTTCTTTTATTACTTTATGAATATTTTAGGCAAGAGGAGAGGGACAGTGGGGTGGCAGGAGAGGTATGTTAGCCTGGATCTTTGAAAGCATGAGGAAGAGCAATTTTATGCTGAAAAAAGTTCTCAAGCACTAGGGAAACTCATTGGTACTGCCTCCAGTAATTAGAACCTTAGTTCTGCAACTTGGCTTTTAATGCAATTAACTTGTGAAGTGCCACTCGTCCAGAAGAACAGCAATAGAATATGTAGGGGTAATTCTGCTGGTGCAGACTAAGTCTTATATTATAATCAGAAACTGAAGAGTACCTCTAAAACAAGCATTTTGCATCTTAATTCAGTGCTTAACCCAATGTGTCCGATTTCGCTTTCTCTGGCTATTATCGCTGTGACAAAACACATACAGTCAGTATTGGCTATTACTTAAAATCAATCACCAGTTTAATTCTGAATGGAATAAAAAAAAAAGGCAGTGTAGCTTATGTAATGAGGTCTTTGTGGAAACCTTGCATACTTTAAGTAAAAACATTTTTTGTGCTATTGGATTTGACTTTGTACCTAATGAAGGGCATTCAAGGAAGGGACTGCCAGCAAGCAAAAGTACCTTCATTGACAGTCTTACCAGATTTTGGCTGTGCAGGTAGGATGGAGGTTTTATATTTCTACTCTTAAATGTATGGTGATTTTTTTTTAGAGATGAATTATCATCAAACTTAAATTGTGACAGTCCTTCAATCCTCATTACAGGGATAAGCAAAACCTTCTGCAAGGCCAGCCCACTCAAACCTAATATATGACAGATTTTGAGAGAGTGGAGGCAGAGTTTTAACTTTGTAAGGACAGTTTAATTCATGTGTTTCAGCTTTGTCATGATAGAGAAACTAAGTCAGCAAAAGCTGTATAACCTTAAATGTGAGTGAAGAAGAGTTTGCACTGCACCAGCTCCTTTTTCTGCTCTGAAATCCTTCAGATTTACAATTAGATGCTTATTTTGTGCAAAGAGCAGAGACATTTCAAAGAAAAAAACTAAACCAAAATAAGCTTTATTGCAAGAAAAGTGTCGTCTTATTGATACAGATCTTCAAACAAAACTTTTTTTTCTTACAAACATTCGATTAAAAATGTACAAAGTTTCTTTTTCTTTTCAAAATCCCCAAACTCAATAAAAGAAAAGAAAAGAAAAGAAAAGAAAAGAAAAGAAAAATCACTGAGTATAACTTGATATAATCTTTGGTCAGCACTGATACGTGACTGAAACAATCCTGGTGTCAGCATGTGCTTTGGCTGTTTTCACATATGAGATTCTGTTACATGACTAGTTACAGGCACCAGCTGTCAAACAAAGCACCATTGAGACATACACGTAACACATAATGGTACAACATTTTAAAAAAATTACTAAAGTAAACTAAATGTCAACTCATTTTACAAACATCTTTCTTACAAAATAAGCTATGATAAAATGAGGCGTATGGTGTATAACTACAGTATTAATGAAACTTCTAACAAATGGACTTCAAATACACATTTTCCTTGTCTGCGCTGCATAATTAGTTTGCACATATGGCAGTCCTGATACAGCTCTCAGTTTTTAGCAAATGCACCATTAATTCAAGCCAGCACCAAACAGTATGAAACATCACATGTTCCCTTCAGAGAGACATTTTCTTCAGCTGCCTACAGTAATGCAAGCTTGTAGAGCACCCTTTCTGAGAATGAGGTGTGGTTGCATGTGTGGTTCCTTGAGGTTATTGGAAGGAAGTACAGTACAGTTTGGTTCTGCAATTCTAATGGTATTAAAAGCAGTCAAGGTATTTTGCTACAGTGGTTGTGCCTCTTCTTCCATTATTTGATGTGGCTGATTCAGAATACAATCCTATTGAGCTGCTGTGAAATGATCTCTGCAGAGACTGATATTGTAATTCTTGCCCTTTAAGACTCTTTTTTTCTTTTTTTGAATACTCAAAGTTTTGCAAGAGCACTTCAGAATATCCAGAAGATGTACTAAAGTGCTCTTTCAGCTCAGATACATTTTTAAAATTATTTATATACTATTTGGATGACTGGCCCAAATACAAAAGGAAACATCTTTCAAATCTATTTTTTTTTAATTAAGAAAGTATCTCTAAAATGTTATAGCTCAAATTTATAATCTAAAGAAAAAAAAGCAAGTTTCCCTTTTTGTTTACATAATTTGTTATTTTCTCCATATATTACTGCATTAAAAATAAATAAACTTCTATATTTTTTTTAATTAGGAACTATAGCAAAATACCCGAAGTGTTACAGACTGCTAACAGGAAAAAAATAGCTCACATTTTTGTGCCATTTAGTGCCATATGATGACTTCTCGAACTTTAGCTTTTTAATATACTTTAAATTGAGGTTATATAAAAGATACAGTAACCATGATTGCCATTGTAATCAAAGTTTTGGTGGTGGCAGAGTTTAAGTTACCCTCCTGCAAGGGTGGTTCTGCAGTCTCGGCAGGATGGAAAGAAAGAGGTCTTCCCCTCTTCCTTCCTCCCCCAAAAGTCAGTGACTGTTTCAAAGCCTTTGAAAAGCAGATATGCTCAGGTGGGTAGATAGATGAACAGAATTGACTGAAGAACTGGACTCAGCCTGGAAGACGACTAGTAGAGGTCTAGCCACAGCCTCATTCTGAGAGCTTCCCCGAGCTCTCCTAGGAGGTAGTTGTCCTCATTGCTGTCTTCCAGTTTCTTTAGCTCCTTTTTCTTATATAGAGGAATGCTAGTGATTTCCAGTGTGTGAGTTCCAGGCACTGACTTTTTCTTAACTGTGTGCAAATAACTCAGTCCATCCTTCTGATGGATTCGAAAGATGCCATCATCATTGCCACGTGAGATGATGTAGCGCACGTGGTTGGTAAGGGGCTCAATGGCTGGCATGAGTTCTAGGATGTGGTCCTTGTTGTCAAGCCTGGAAATGTTGACTCTCATCTTCAAAGGACTATCCATGTCTAGACTTTCCAAGCTCATCTGCTCAATCTGAAGTAAAGGAGGAGAGATTGTTTAGAGCAGGAGAGAAACAGATATTCACTTGCATTGAGAGAAGAATAATATGTGATTATTAACAGTTTCTGCATTTGTCAAAATCTAGCTATGAAAGAAGCAATCGTAAATCCTTTCCACCTGGGAGAACTACTTGATTCCATATAACACACCCTGTAAATCTTAAAGGCTTCTTACACATAAGCCCGTGTGTGCAATAATTAGAGTTACAGCATCAGGTCTACAGAGGGGGCTCAGATTCCAGATTCTTTTCAGAATCTGCTTAACTTCCTGCTTGCAAAATGTCCGTGTAAAGAAAAGACCTATGTTTACTGCTGCAGTAAAGACTGTATGCAAGGCACAGTCTTGTTCTTATGATCAACTTCAGTGAGGAACATTACAGAAACACATACCACAACACTGTATGGGAATTCCCTGAAACTTCTGGTAAAACTGTTTTAATGACTCCTGGCTTCTAAAAACAAGCAAGCTCAGCATTTGGTGATGAGGAAGTACAGTTATTATAAAAGGAGAGAACTGCTTATGAAGTAAGGAGAGAACTGCTGTATTGTTAGCCTTCTACAGAAAGGGCTAGTATGTCACGTTGTCCAATTACATCCTACTTGGACCACTGAAAGGAGCATGGAAAAAAAGTCCCAATGTTGCTTTTCTGACAAATCAGTCATGTTCTTTTTTAATTTGAGCTTCAGTATAGTTATGCTGCAGGTGTGAATCTGTCCAGAGATGTTAGCTGTGAACGCACTTGAGGGCGGGGGGTGAGAACGAGTGCATTCCTAGGAAAGTCATCTAACAAGCAACAGCTTTTGAATTTGCTTCTAAAAAAATATATAGGCTATAGTCTTCTTTAGGAAACCTGTTACTAAGTGAGGTACCAGGCCTACATCCTTTCACACTTGTAAAGACAGCAAAGGATTTCTCTCTCTGAAGGAATTCCAATCACATGTGAATATATATGTGTACTAATATGTAATGTAATTAAAAACACAAGGTGGAAACAAGGAAAATTTGTGGACAGGAGCAAGTACTGTAGTGTTTTAAATACCCCACCCCATAGATGTCCTTAGCGATAAGATTATTTCTTTTTGCAAATAGTCTTATGGATGTGAAACCTTTCACTTTTACTGCTCAGGTAGTTCTAGTACTAGAAACTGAAAAGGTTAGTGCTATAAAAAACCCATAATAATGAGATATAACAACTATGAACTAGACATTAAATTAACTGTGCAATAGAAAAAATGCTTTTCAAAATATCCCTGTATTTCTGTGGTGGTTGACCACAGAATTCGGACTGGAACAAATCCAATGGGAGTCGCGGTGGGGAGGGAAAAGGGATGTTTGTGGGAAGTGTGGATGTGTGTAGGGAAATCAAACATGATTTTAAGTGCCAACACTCTATCCTTGAGAGCAAAATTATAGGATTACTGGCTTCTATAGAAACTTTGCCAATATAAGAACTGGCTTTGATGGCATCATGTGTACTAAGGCTGGAGCTTCTGGATTGTTTTATGTCCTTACCCTTTTAGAAAGAAGACTTGTTTCCCCATTATTTCAATGTAACTTGTGTGGCTAGCGCACCTAACCATTTTAGTTGAGGGTTTGCATTTTGCCTGTTTGCATTACACAGCTCTTGTACTACTGAAGGAAAATCTGTGTGTGTCCCCACCTCTAAACTGAGTCAGTTTCAGTTTGCAGATTTCAAGACCAGAGCTAATGCTACAAGACAACATCCTATCATACAGATAATGCAGATAACAGATATACAGATATACTCTTCTAACTTTCGAAAAACAGCATCTAAAAGGTGTAAATAGTAGGGCTGTCCTTTCATGAGCATCCCATAGTTTATTTTTATAAGCCCACAAAATGCAGTAAGAAAAAAATTATGTTTGAAGTGGAATTCTCTAATACTCTCAGCAATTCTACGAATATTGGGTTTAAGTGTATCAGCTAGGTCCTGGACTCTAGTCCCCAACAGTTGTGAGCAACCATGGAATAGACACTTAGACTAAAATGATCTGCAAGAAGATCTGTTTAGGTGTCCCAGACCATAAAATCCTGTCCAATCTCCTCCTGACAGCAGAACAGATTGCAGACATGACCAGCTTCCTAACTCTCTGTAATTATAGGAAAATTATTTCCCTGCATATATTTTGAGGATCTAGAGCACATCTTGCACTACAAAGGATTCTTTGCAAGGTTTAAAAACTTCATCCGTTCATAGTTGTTGATGTCTTTCTGATTGTCACATCATTCCTGCCAATAGGACCCAAGTGTGAAAACCACTAAGGCAGGGGAAAAAGATTTTCACCACTGAATGTGGCCTGTTAAAAAACTCCCTCCATTTGATGATAGTGTTGAGTATGGTATCTCTGAAAATACCTCACAGTACATTATAGTGTTTATTTAGCCTGGTACATACAGTGTCATTAGCACTTCTCTTCTTCCTGTTGTCTTTTTTGGAGTAGCCATTGATTTTGCACTCATAACACGCTTCAGGGGACAAAGCATTCTCTTCATCAGCATCTCCATCCAGTGGAAGGTACTGGCCTTTGTTAAATCCCATCCCTGATACACAGTGGCTGTTGAATAAAAACATCTGTTTTAGTTACCTCTTGCAGTTTTATGAACTGTCCTGTTAAATGGAAAGTAAGTGTATGCAATCTGTTCCACAGCATCTGTATCCCCTTCCTTTACCTTCCCTCAGCAGGAGGTCTGTGCATTAATTTTCTTCACACTAGTGTGGCATACTGAATGAAATACATCCTTTGGCTGAAGGCCTGTAGGCTTTTCTAATTTTCATTTACAACTTTTACAAAGAAACAGAACAAAACCAGCCTGTCCTGAACTTTGGGTCTAAAGAATTTAGCCATTGTCGTGTACCAGCACAATATTTAATGTCATGGGTTGATCAGTATGGCTTAAAACCCTTCATTATCTCAGTACAGATGGTACCTATCCTTATGCAGTAACAATCCTCATTGAGCAGGCTTGTGAAGGACTTCTTGTGCTGCTACTGAGGGAGAAAGCAGAACTAATAGTCTGATGTTGCTTATATACTAATTTCAAATGAGTGTTATGCTGTATGTACAGATATGTCTTTTTTTCTAGCTGATGGATATTGTGTACAAAAGGAGTAGAAAGGATGATTTAGTAGCCTGTCCTTCATTTGCACCTCTGTTCTTCAGCCTGATTGCAGTCCAGCCTTTTTATAGCCTTCTGATTGTATCTTTGATGAATGACTGTGTGGAGATACTCACCCTTGTCCAACTCTGTAATAGCCGGGTGGACAGCCACAAAGATATCCACCTTCAGTGTTGGAACATCCATAATTACAGGGGTTCTTGGTAGAAGAACACTCGTTCACATCATGGCATGCATTGGAGAATTGGTCATAAGAAAATCCAGATGGGCAGGCACACTTGTAACTTCCAAGTGTATTGTAGCAAGAAGCAGAGCCACATGTGTTAGGATTGGAGCATTCATTTTCATCTAGTAAGCAAACAAAAGTACATTGGTATCTTCTAATGTGATAGACATCAGGCAAGCATGATGTAGCTAACAAATCAGAATAACTGCAAGTCCTAGGGATCTGCTACATCCTTTACCTCATTACTGCATGGAGACTTGGTCTCTGAAGCAAAAGTACATTGGTAAAGGTCCCAAACACATACAGACTGTATGGAATTTTCTTGGCTGTAAAGGTATTTTAGGATACTGTTAACTTTATATTGACTCAATGCTCCCCCTTCCTTCAAGGTATGTCTCCTGTTTTGCTTATTGGTCCTCTTTCCCCTGGCAGGGTACACTCCTACCAAATTTGGTCCACACAGGAGAAATGGGCTGGAACTCCAGTCGTACTCCAACCATGATAGTGTTCCTGGGCACCTAGTGATGGGGTGAAGTTAGCACATACTTGTACTGGAAACCTGCAGGCTGTGAGGGGAGAAACAATCGAAATAGCCAACCAAAATGAAAGAGAAAAGGAAGTATTGTCTTCACCTTGTGAGTGTTGAATTAAGATACAGAGAAGATGACTCCTCCAGTCAGTGTGACTGATTTGGTTCCAGGCTATATTGTGAAAAATGAGTGAGGAAAATAGCTTGTAGTATGGAAGATCATGCTTTTGATAGTTGGCACATGTTGCTTATTTTGTTTATCTTACCAAGGTATTGTTTCCCTGTAGGTGTTTTCCTCTCCAATACCATTAGCACATGCTTTACCATTTTTGCCTGCAGTTACTAGGAGACGCATTCTTTTCAGGACTATTTATAGTATTCAGAGACTGCAGCTGGTTTGGAGTTTTGTGGGAGTTGTTTGTTGTGTGTTCCTATCATGCCCACCCCAGACCTTTGCTTTCTTTGCTGTAAAGCAGTATTAAGTAAGGAGTGATGATGGCAGTTTGGACTTCAGAAAAACTGCCTGGTATGCTACTTAATGTAAAATGGGTATAATAAACTGATATCTATGTCTAGGATCAGGACAGTAAGATCAGCCTATAAGAAATGTATGGCAGTGCTCACAGCCATCCTCTGATTATGACACCATTGACAGAGAACCATGAAAGCAAACTTGAAAATGTAAGTATGTTGTTATGTGCCTTGTGAACAGCACAGGATGGGGTTGTTTGGGGGTGTGTTGGGTTTTATTTAAAAAAAAATTCCCGTATTTCATTTGGTATGGGAGTTAGCTTATTTCATGAAACCCAGAAAAGAAATGATGGATTTAATGAGCTAAATCTACAATAAAACCACTGAGCTGATTAATTTGTCCCAGTTCCCTGCCCAAAGAACTAATGTTGCCTTAAGACTGTATTTTGGAAGTAGGAAACCCTTAATAGTTATGTTGATGTTTTTTCTCCCCATTCACTATAGATGGTATTCTGTAGTATTCTCAAATTGGTAATGATGGTGGTCCTTACTGGTGAAAAGTGGGATTTCCCCCCCCCCCCCACAGTATTTACATTGATGCTTTCAGGAATTCAATGAACATCTTTCCAACTTTCTCAGACGGCGATTTTTCCCAGGAGAAGGGAGTCAGAATTTAGGCCTTACTAGGAAAACTCCTTGTCACACAGAGTTTCAACAGGATGAGTGTGTTTTCTTGTTACATTATGTCATTGATTTATGTTGGGAGTAATAAGGGCATGGAAGGAGAGGGAGAGTGGAAAAAAAGATTTGTGTCTGCATACCCTTTGTGCTGCCCATTCTTGTCCTTAACTGGCAGTTGTCACTATAAACACTATGACACCTTTGCTGCTGAAATGTGTTCTGTGCTGTTTGTTTCCTTACCAACACATTGATTCCACTGGTAATGCTGAATATATCCTTGTGGGCATCCACATCTGTATCCACCCAGGATGTTTTGACAGCCATGCTGGCACCTATGGTTTCCATCACATTCATCCACATCTTTGCAATCAGGACAGAAGTAGAACATGAAAGAACATACAATTATACATGTTGCCAAATACGTTACTCACTTCGATCATAATCATTGAAACATCAGTATTTATGACAGAACACTGCTCTAGGATGGAAGCACCATAAAGGTTGGTCTTTTGGAATCCTGAAAGTCAATTAATGTAGTGTTCTTTCTATCTATCAATAATCTGAGTGGAGCTTTTGAACCTTTACATTACTCAAATTTGGAGAAGAAACACTATTCCTGGTAATCCCACATGATGTTGCTTTGATGTAATGTTTAGAATCTGAATGGTTTTTTATTTCAGTTATCAAACCAACTATGTAGGACTAAGCTTTCAGTTTCCTGGAACATACTGAAGTATTTGAACATGAGGAATGCATACCAAATTCAGATGTAAGTGCTTACCTTTGCAATTAAAAAGAAAAAGCCATCTAAAAAGTCTCTGAGGTATGTGTAAATAAAGGAGAAAGCCACAAAGAAAAAATAAATGTAAAAACTCAGTAATCTGAAATAGTGTCTGCTGTAAGAAATAAGTAGATTGTAATTAGCCTAATGTGTCAGGTACAGTATGCAGTTCTAGCAGAGAATAAAAAATCATGCATGATATCACAGATTCTAAGTTACCTGCTAGTTGTCCACAGTTTGAAATAAATTTAATGGAATTGTGATGTCCCACAGCAAGAGGTGCAGAAAACCATCATGCCAGGAACTGAAAGCTGTCATTTTATCAGTAATAACATATAGAGCAGTTCTGATGTGCTGGTTGTGTATGTATCTTGTGAATGCTTTGATATGTATAACTTAGTGTTTTGTTTTGTTTTTTAGGTGCTGGGTAAAGTACACAATAAGGAGGTAGCTATGAGAACAAAGTAATCTGACAGAAGGTAATGCTTTCTAAAACTTCTGGCTTCGTATATTCTGAACTGTTAGAAATAGGCTATAAATATCAGTTCCTGTTTTAATTGTTGTATCAAGGAAGCTGACGTTTTGAGATGTCATAAATTTGTGCATGTATACCTCTGCATTTCTAATTCTCAGCAGCCAGATGGCCTAGTACTGCCTTTTAATTTCTTTGCTCAGTATCTGAGGCCCACTGAAAAGTTTGGAGCTCTCAAATAGAGATTTCCTGACGGGGGCTCCCTTTTGGGCCAGCAGAGAGAGATGAAGCTCAACGATATAGTTTGTATTTTAACTGTAGTGAATTACCCTTCTCAATGTGTATGTCTATGGTAGAAGACTTAAAGTATGGAATTTAGAATCTAAGATGCCCTCAGTGGATGATTACAATTAGCTGAAACAAAAAATGTAGAGAGATTCTTTTTAGACTGTATGAAAATGAAAATGAAAAAGAAAAATTACTTTTAGATGCATAAACCTATGTGAAGTAGAAATGGCAGCCTGGAAACAGATGTTCAAGATTTCAGCTAAAAAGTCACTTTTTATTCTAATTTGTGTAAAAACTACTTAGGCAGTATGTTCTTACATACAATTATGCTTAAAATTACTCAAATACATTCTATTTCTTTTTGGTATTTACTTTGACTATGGCTGGTGCTGTTTTATCTGTCTTTGACATCAGAGGATTCACTAGATACAGAAGTAAGGATTTGCACCATAAAAAAATTTGACCTTTGTTGATTACCTTCACAGTTTAATCCAGTAGAATCCAGAGAAAATCCCCTTTGACATTCACAGGTAAAACTTCCAGGAGTGTTTTGGCAAATTCCTTTTGGTCCACAAAGCGATGGCTGAGAACCACATTCATTGTTATCTTAAAAATGCAGAGGACAGAGAAGGAGGTTGGTATACCTTGTGGCATGATTTTAGACATGTTCATGTAACATTTCTTAAGAGGTTGAAATCCACAGAGGTGCAACACTTTATTTTGAAAATGTAGCTTTTCATATTTAAGTGTCAGGTGACCTGATGACTCATGCAGAGCTCTAAGTAATTATTAAATTGGAAGTGCAAGTTGTAATTCAGTTATGAGTGTGAAAGGCCCAGGTATGTAATTGCTGACAGTGGAAAAATGCTGCACTTCTGTATTAGCTTAACTAAAATAGTTTTAGTTGGCAAGATTCATACATATGCTTAAGATCTAAACACATCTGTATCTATTAAAAAAGGCAGTCTGTTTTTGTTTAACTACATTTTAAATGAGATTTTAATACTTTACCCCTTTGTCTCCATGTGGTTATACTTAGAATATAATAACATGTATTAAATATGTACAACTGTTTACTAAGCAAGAAAATACAAATGGTAGATAGACTGATTTTTCTTTAGCTGTAACTGTTGCTTTTCAAAAGCTGTTTTCTGGACTGCTGACATGATTGCTCTGTATTATTACTGTTTATACAAAGCAAAAAAAATGAATAAGAATTGAGAATTTTGTTCTTACAGAAAAAATTATGCGAGAAAACTAATGTTTTTCTTACCAATACAAGCTGTGTGATGTTGTGTAAAACCAGGTGGACATTTGCATGTGAAGCCTCCAAGGGTGTTGACACAGAGAAACTGACAATTGTGTTGTTTGGTTTGACATTCATCAAGATCTGAAAGTAAGAGAGGTTGTCTTAAGAAAAGTCAACAAAAAAGAGATACATTTAGTCTAACTTGATAAAAATATCACACTTCAAAATTATTTCCTTTTAAGTCAAGGAGCAATAAAATTAAAAGTTACTGTGTATAACTTTCTTTACCTTTACATGTCTTTCCATCTTCTTGAAGGATGTAGCCCCGAGGACAGGAGCACTGATAGCTTCCTTCTGAGTTCTTGCAGATAAAATTACATGGTTTAGGAGACTGGGAGCACTCATCAAGATCTAAAGAGAGAAATTGTTAAGTATCTGTTGTACTGATTTCTTTGTCTGTCTTTGAAGGGTATTTTCTAAACAGCACTATATTTAAGAGAAAAATGTTTGTAGAAGAAGTCCCCAATTTACATTTGTTCGGAATTCCTATTTCTTTCTCTATGGATGTGTTGCTGTGGAGTTTCTACGGAGTTGCCACTACAGTGACAAACTGAGTGTCTTGAAAGAGTAATATGCTAGAGTGACAGTGGCATTAGTATTTTCATCTAAGGACTAAGTATTTATTTTGGGGCATACTATGGTATACTTATATGTGTTAACCAACAGGAAGGTAGGAAAATATAGACCATGACGTAATGAACTGGTTTGTCAGCCAAAATGGTTACAGAGCTGAAACATGTTTCAGTGCTCATTCTACTGCAGGCATATTGCCAGTACAACTTGCTTCTCAATTTCCCCAAATGAAATACAAAAATGGAAGTGCATTTTAGGAAAAGAAAGATAGAAAAGAGATAAAAGAGATAAAAAGAAGAAACTGCTTTGATACAAAGGTTTACAGAGATTGATACGTCATTGTGTACCAATTAAAAAAATAACTGAGGATTAAGATGCTGAATCTTACCAATACAAGATGTGCCGCTTATGTCAGTGGTATAGCCAACTTTGCAAAAGCATCGGAAGGAACCCATAGTGTTAATACACTGTCCATTTCTACATAGGTTTGGCATGACTCTACATTCATCAATATCTGTACAGAAAATATTAAATATATCATCTTTGGCTTTTAAATTTGACTTTTTTCTTCACTTCCATTTTTGCACAGCTCCTCTTCATCATGCTTCTGATAGGAACCTTACCCTTTCTTTCTATTTAAAAATGGATTTGGATTCAAAGTCAAACATCCTTCAAACTTTCATTATTGTTTTTTGTATGAAAACCTTCCTGCTATTTCATTGGGTAATCAGGTTCCAGTTTTGCTAACTCAAAATACAAAACCCACAGAAGTGAATTTTCTTATAACCAGTTAGATGATGTCAAAAAACTTTCACAATTTAAAAGTGTATGTTAGCTTCTGCTTCCTGTGTGGAAATAGTAACTGCAAAGCATTCAGTGAGACTGTTGTTAGAACAACTGTTGTTGCCTTTGCCATGTATGCAACTTTTCAGCATACAAAAGGTTTGGGATCATTTCTAGCATTTAGCTACTGGTTGGTACCTCCTGTTTTAGATCCCAACCCTGAAAATTCTGCACAGCTGTGAGTATTCTGGTTGCAGCTACTGTTCAAAGGTGTTTTTAATTTCTGGTCTCTCAGTGGCATTTGAAAAAAATCAAACTCTGTTGTTTCACAGGAAATTCTTCGAAGGAACCTCTGCATTTTCTTAAACATGTAAGCATATTCTTTTCCCCTCTTCTGCCTCTTTTTATCCCTGCAAATACCTCTTCCATCTGTAGTATAGCCTGGTCCATGTGGACAGAGTTTCTTATATTGGGTGGTTCCGGGAAGCGGACAGAGCTCACACTGGTTACCCCAGCCCCGGCCTCCATCACAGCAGCACTCAGATTTAGTGACAAGATTCCGGCTACTGGAAGCCATCTGACACATTGTCTGTAAAACTTCAGCGAAGCAAAACCCTTGGCGATTATCTGTAAGGAAGAAGTAGAGAGATCGAAAAAGAATAGGAGATAAACATCTGATCCATTAAGGATCTAATGTACTATTCTGGTTCTTTGTCAACACGTGTACACTAGGAGATTATTAGCAACCAGTCTGTGACATCTATTTTTACTTAGCCTTTGAGATTTGTTGTGTTTTCGTGTTCACTGCCATTCCAAGTGTATTCCAGGCATCCCTAAAGTTCAGTACCGGCATGAGTTGGATGGAGTTTTACTTCTAGGAAAGTTGTGCCCTGGGCATATCTGGTGAACTTGCTTGACAGTAAAACAGGCTGCTGGGCCAAACTGAGCTTCCACTTAAGCTGCCTATATTTGCTTGCATTTGAACAATTTACTTGGAGTAGGGTTAGAAGTTTGTTTTGTTTGTTTGTTTTACTGGCCAAAATAGCATGTCTGATCATCCATAATTGTCCTGATGTGGTTTAAATAACAAAATCCTTAGAACTGTCTATGCAACTCAGTACTTTTTCAGTGGCACTCCTAGTTTTTGTTGGGGAAAAAAAAAGAATATATATGGCCTTATTGTTGATCCCCTTCTAATTCTGTTTTCCTTAATTTTTAAACCTTTTGGTTAATACCTATCAATCATGAAATAGGAGCAAAACTTCAGAGTCATTAAGGTCCTACAAGTTTCATTCAAACAGGCAGCTGAGAAGAGCAGAGATCCCAGCTTCCAATGCGAATGGAAACTCTAAATTTTGCAGAGAGGATATCTTCTTGATAGGCTATGTCACCTGTCTTATTTGTTAATAAAAATGGAGACATTGTCAACTATGGTCTGGCAGATGCTTATGTTCTTAAATTAAAGATTTTATTTTTTTCTCTTAAAGCTAAAAGTTAAAATCCTTCAGATCCCTCAGAATGTGTATATGTATCAACACCCAGCTGACCTTCCCTTTTACAAGTATAAGGAGTAGAATCTGTATATTTCTTACATGAATCAAGTAAAATGCAAACTTTGGCTTTAGGCAAAATTTAATTTGGGTGCCTGGTAACTTAATGTTTTACATCAGATAAAGCTGTCTTCACTGAAAGTCTCAGTTGTGTGAGACAGCATGTTTGCTGTAGTAATTTGCAAGACTCAGCAGATTTTTGTTCTCCTAGATAGGTATGTTGTGCAGGTCTTCCTTCATGCACATTATGACTTGAAGAATATATAACGCTTTGTCCCCAGTTTGAGATGTGGAATAAATTTTAATGTAACAGACTATACAGGTTTGCACAGTATATTTAAAATAATGTAACCTATGACTTAATCTTTGTGCTTTAATTCTGAAAAATACTTTGTTTCTGCCAGAGTAATTTTTCATTGTCATTTCTGACCCAGGAAACCCTAAAGGAAAAGCAGCAATGAGCAAACCAAAGCATAGTTTTCAGAAAATAATAAGAAAATCATATATTAAATATAAGAAAGCAGTAATGACCTCCAAGCAGGGTATTTCCTTGGCTTTAATGACTGGCTGGGGTTAAGAGACTGTGGCATCTTCTTCCCATCTGGTCTTAATCCTTAGGAAATACCCTGCACTTCCAATGTTATTGCTTTGCCATGAAGTCAGCACACTACTGATGGTTTTATAGTACTTGCATAAGATAATATACAAGTGGTTTTGATGCAAGAATACTAATAAATATTCATACAGTTTCAGTATTGCAAAAGACTTTGAAGTATATACGCTTGAACACTGATCATGAAAAAGTAAGGTTTTGCAGTTCTGTTTGATTTCTAAAGATGGAACAATTAATTTTATAGTGCAAATGACAAGTCTGAACATATTGAAAAGGAAATACAGGTTGATGAACATAAAACCCTTCATCAGCCTTTAAAGTTCAGGCCCTCCTCAAAACTTATTAATTTATCTTGCAATTTTTTTGTGAAATCTCAGTATTTTGTATTCATGATCACTGTCTGAATTAAAGGTACAGAAAATTCAGATGCCTAGTTGCAGCACTGTGGTGCTTAAGATCACATTCTGAATATGCAAACGCTTCATTTTGCTCTGCATTCCCGTTTTTGATCTATCTAAGACGGTTAAATTCTGCTTCTTCATTAAAACTACCTGTATTTTGTCTGGATAGTGTTGCTCAGCACCATATTTATGTACTTTGGAATTTAAGATACTTCTATGTGAGGTCCCTGATTACTAGCCTCAGCTGACATTCTCAAGATGCTCCTCATTCCTATCATTATTTAATATCATATAATTTTTTAATTAATAAGGATGATTAATTTCTGTAGATATGAAAGCTGTTAGGTACTCAGAAGCCTAATTTACACTCTACATCCTTTATACTTCAATGTAAGACGAAATGTATACAAAGGAGGCATTTACCAAGACACTCAGTGCCTGATGGACTTGACAGGAATCCTTCATTACATTCACATCGGTAGCTCCCAATAACGTTCATGCAACGACCATTTTCACAGATACCTGGCTTGGTGCGGCACTCATTTTCATCTTTACAAAAATATAACAAAAAAAAATTAAATAAATTGTTACAAGAATATATATCAGACTCCTAGAATGCATTAATTTTTCTGCGTAATATTTGCAAAATGTTTGTAAGAAGTGGAAAATCAGTAACTGATTAAGCCTGGAAATAACACTATCCTATTCCATTCCTTATGTACTGCATCCTAGGATGAAAGCTTTAATCCTTGTATGTTCTTTGCAACTTAAAACAAGAAGCAGAAAACACTTGCAGCAGAGCAAGTCCTAGTCATAACTTTTACCCAGCAAGTAACACTTAAATAAAATCAGAATACATGCATGAATTGAGTAACAGATTTTCACTTTGTAATCATTAAGAGTCTCTGAATATGTTTGACCTCTTCTGCAATCAGTCACACCTGAGTCCACACATCATCTCCCTGAAACAGTTTACAGTCTTAGTGTCTTTTCTTCCATAGCTAATGGCACAGATGCTGTAAGCAATACACACCTTTGTACATGCTGAAAATAAAATCGCAGGAAAACCTCAGGTGATTTAAAGGCAGCATTACATGGGAAAAAAGGCAAAATTATTATTAATACAGATTATTTCCCCTGAAAAAAATCATAAAGGTCTGTAAAGGAGAGTAGTCATTCTCTTGCTGAAGGAACACTGTTTTAAAATATTTTCATTTAAAGCATTCACTGAGATGGATATTTAATTCTTTTTTTTCCCTCTGAGCCAATGACAGCCTCAGCTACTTCTGTCCAGAGAGAACTTTGGAATGGTCTTTGGTTTTTTTATGTACCAGAAGAAAGTATAATTTGCCAAAATGTAGCTATTGTTTCTCCCTCAACCAATTCAGAAAATGATGGAGGAAAGTTTGCTTACTTACAGGACGGAGAACGATTTTGAACTAGGGCAGTTTCCACATCTTTTGCTCTTCATGGCTTTTATGTGTTGTTTCAGAATCTTACAGCCTTAATTCTTTAATGAACTGCCACATTATTTATAAACGGTATTAATGCTAAAGGAAATGTAACTTTTTATTTATGATAATTTTGCTTCCTACTCATCAAATGAGGTCTCTTTTGTTTGGCACCTTGATTTTTTAAATGTAACAAGTGTCTGAAAAACTTTCTGATTGTGTTGTACAACAAAAGAAACAAAAACAGAGGTTTTCTTCTGAAGTACTTGTTAGTCATATAGAACTACTTTCAGATAAGGCTTAAACCTTGAAACAAAAAAGAAAGTTTAAGATGTTGGCCATCATTAAGTGTCTTTTATGAATTGCTGTTTTCTAGTTTACTACATATGTATACAGAGAATTTTTCATTTGTTTGCTTGCTTGTTTTTCAGTAGATGTCTTCTTCCCTTTCTAAGCTTTACCTGTGCAGCCCTCTCCATCAGGTCTCCAGGTCATTCCAGGAGGACAAATGCACATGAAGGTACCAATCAAATTTTTGCACATCATGCCTCTTGACTCGCAGTCATGGAGTCCTTCAGCACACTCATCTAGATCTGAAAAAAAGTATGTATTTTGTGTTTGAACTTCCTTCCAGTAGCTTTGGTTATTGAAGACATCTAGCACCTTCTCAAGAAAAAGGACATACAGGCTTCCCTAAATAACAAGCACCTAAGAAAAACCTGACAACCATGCTTAATTGCAGTTGTCTTAATCTTTGTGAGCTGTATCATCTTTTCATGTTCAAGATGAACTTCACCATTGTGACCTTCTTGGCTTTACTATCCCCATCAAGGGGTACACTTGATAACAAAACCACTAGATACTGATGTTACATGAGTTCTGAAAGAGTAAATCATCATCTGCTGGGCTGTTCGCTACATTCCACTGAGAGGACGAATGCAAGATGCACAGAAACATTTGGATTATGCTGTGGCCAGTACAGGATAATGGAAGTTGGGGAAAAGCTTATACGTCAGTCATTACCTTTGCACATCTTTTGATCTTCTCTTAGTTCATAGCCGACTGGACATGTGCATTCATAGAAGCCATAAGTGTTGACACAACGAAAAGCACACAGCAAGGGATTCTGAGCACACTCATTTATATCTGAACAGAAAGGAACAAAATAATCATTCTCCACTACATTTTAAAACAATCACTGAGAAGGTTTTCCTAAACCTGTGCTTCTCTTGCCAGTTAAAAGGATCCGAAATGTAAGAATTCAAACCAGAAACTTGTGGATATTTGTTTTGAGTAGCCAGAGAAAATTTAACAGAGCTCCTTAAAAATAATGGCATAATAAATATGGAACTACTTAGAATGACGAGTTGGGACACACCTATTTCAGATTTTTATTATATGATCGTTTTTTAATATATTTTTGTGTGATGAGAGATGTCAGCTTTTTTCCTAATTCAAAAAAAAAAATAAAAGAATTCTTGCTTCAGAAAGCAAACTAATTATGATTCATAAAATACAAAATTTATAAGAAGCATCCTGATCAGCATCTGACTTGTACACAAATCCCACACTATGAAAAATAAGAGGTATTTAATGAAACTAACAGGGGATTAGTTTAAAACAGATGAAAGGAAATACTTCTCTAAGTAGTGAGAGTAGTGACATTCTGGATATTGCCGCCACAAGAGGCTATGGAGGCACATAGTATCAACAGATTCAAGGCTGTACTGGACAGATTCTTGGGCAACAGAACCCACTGTTACAACAGATACTGAACCCACTCTGCAGGGATGCATCCCCAGTTTACATCATATTTTCCCTATATCCTCAGCTCTTGTAGTAGAGGAGTGAACTGCAGAAAGTTGTGAGTCATGCTCATATGCTGAATTAGCATTTCAACTGTGAGGGATGAAGTAATGGACTAGATGGACCAGTGGTCTGACTTCAGTTTATTAGGTTCAGTATAACCCACTTGTTACTATAACTGTGAGGAGTGGGTCAGTTCATAACTGCTCTGCCTCAGTTATGAAAAATGATCTGCAAGTTCAGGCATTTTTGCCATGCCTAGCTATACCATTGAGGAGGATATTTTGGGGGCTCAACAGTATACAAAACAGTTACAACAATGTAACATACCACAACATGCAGTTTGGGGAATCCTGTGATAAACTAAAAACATTGCTTATATCAGTTCAGGACTTCTTTTTCAACGACATATTTCAAGCAGAGAAACTTTTTTTCCTCCTAATTCTTATAGGACCAAAGGCCTGGTTACTAAGTAATTCAAACACTGAAGACTAGACAAAAAATAAAGGAAAAAAAAATAAAGAGGACAAGTTACCTTCACAATTCATCATTGGGCCTGGTTCAAATCCTTCATGACAGTTGCACTCAAAACTGCCTATCATGTTAGTGCACGTACCGTTTCCACATGGGTTGCCAATTGAACATTCATCAGTATCTGTATATAAAGAATAAATGCAAACTGAAGAGAACTGGGACACATTTCAAATTGTGTGTTAAATTCAAATGTTATAATTCTTATAATTTATGAAATATGGACGCACCAATGCAATGTACTCCAGTGTAATCTAAGTTGTATCCCATGGGGCACTCACAGCGGAATGATCCATCAGTATTGATGCAGTGACCATTTGAGCAAATCCCTGGGCTTTCAAGGCATTCATTGACATCTAAAAAGCAGGAAGATATTAGCAACCACTTAGCTGATGCATTTCTGTATCAAGTCTTAAAAACGCATTTAAAAAAACTAAGCACCCTATTCTGTTTGTCTCTAGCCATGCAGTTTCAAAGTTAATCTTTTAATTATCATTTCATAGTGGTCCACATTTCTTGAAGGTCAGCCTCCTGTCACCTGGGGCTGTGGGGAGTAAGCCATCACATACTATAATATCCAAGTCTAGTTTTAAGTATAAATATTTTAATTATTAGGAAAAAGAATACCTACCTTCACGTGTATCATCAATTCCAGGAATGGTTCCATGACCATATGGACACAGGTCGTGAAAAGCAACTGCAGAGGTATGTTTTTAAAAAAAAAAGAGTGAGTGAGAGAGTCAACCTCAACAGATGGTTAAAGCCATCCAAAAATCTTCTGTATCACATTTTTCAAAACTGTCAACTGTTTAAATCATGGTCATTATGCTGTCTTGCCAGACGCAAAAGTAACACTGTCTCTATGTCAGGGAAGCAGCAATGGAACTCGAGCTTCTGTGTGCCTGTGCTTGGTGCCTTCCCCATCCTGCACTGGGAGAAAACCAGGAACTGAAAACTGTCAATTACTTCAGGGTTTCTTGACAATGTCCCATTTTGCTCTTCTCCTTTGCCTAAAGCAGGCTAGATCTACAGATGGAGGCTACTAGTTAATTTCTCTACAGAGTAAAACCAACAACTTAGTATTTCTTTTTTCTGTGGTTTCTTCTATTTAATTTTGTTCCTTTTGTTGACCTGAAAATGTTTCTAGAAAAGGCCATTAAGATAGAATGCCAAAAAGATCTCTCCTTCTAATGATCAAAAAGGTGCAACATAAATGTGTTCTTCCTTTTCCCCCACCTAAAAAGGCTTTATTTTAAATCTTGATGTGTACCTTCTTCTTCCTTTGGACAGAGCTCACAAGGATCACCCCATCCTTCTCCTGGCATTTTACTGCAGCAACACTTTGCCTTTGTGGTGTTGAAAGCCTTTGGCACTGAGCATTTCCCATTCTCAAAGTTAGTGAAACAGAAGCTCTGGCGAGTATCTAAAAAAGAAAACAGTTTACGTGGAGCTAGCACCTCCTACCTGGTTAGATGATGACTGTCTAGCCCTGAAAGGAATAATGTTAGGCCTGTATTTTTCATACTATTTTGAAAGCACCTTCCAACGCTCATAAGGGCATAGTTTGGAAGGGACATGCAGAGATCCCTTTTTACTCATTCTACAGAGTATCTGTTACCTGTTATAATAAGTTATTACATTCCTTAATCATTAACTTACCAAAACATCTCCGTCCATTATCAGACAGCACAAAACCTGTAGGACAGATGCACTGGAAGCCTCCTGGAGTATTTGTACAGGAGCCAAAGAGACAGATGTTGGGATCCTCATTACACTCATTAATATCTGTAAATTAAAAGATAAAATGTTCACCATAATCCTATCAGCTGTGAATTCCTTGGTTAAGAAAGATTGATTATTAATTTATTTAACTTGAGCAGGAAGTGCTCCTCCAACAAAGCACCCAAGAGGTAAAGCAGCCTGAAGGTTCCACTAACTCTTTCAAATTAGAGCATTTCACTGGCATGCACTTTCCTCTCCAAATAGCATTCTCTGTTCTTTGTCATATTTATAACATAAACATTAAATAAATGCTTTCAGACTGAAACAGAGGAGAAGATACATTTCTGATAAGAAAAATATTTTTCTGTAAATTTAAAACACCCAAAGATGAATTTTTAAAAACATATATGTTGGTGGTTCTTTGTAATTAAAGGTGGGTTTTTTTCTTGCTGATTGACTGATTCTTGAACTGAAACTATAGCTAGCTATTAGTAGAGAGAGGTCTATAATTATATTTATATATTCAGATTTATGTTTACCAGTCTTCCACAGCCACTCTTGATATGTTCAACTGCATAATTTAGAGTATATTGCTATGACTATTTACATGTGAGATTTAATTTTTTTTTAAAATAGAGATCTTTTTATAATTAAAAACTTAAACCAAAGAGTACTTAATATAAACACCAAGTGCTTGTAAAATTGTGCAGCTCAGACTGTGTCAGGGTGCATATCCTGCATCTATATAGACAACCGAGTAAGAAAAGTAATACATTAATAGACTTTTAATTTTTCATACCTATTATTTTAAACTATATTTTAATCTATTCTATTCTGGAAATACTAACAGAAGATATCAGCCTCCTTGCTAAAGTAATTTGTAAAGGTGTTATAATTTAACAAATTCTGAAGTGTATTTTAATAATCTTCAAAGCTATACCTGCAGTACAACCCCTCCTGAGCCTTCCAGTAAGGGATATTAAAAGAACCACCACAAAGACCTATGGCTGTAAAAGCATTCTACAATAATATCCATATTGATCTTAATCAAAGTGTAGGCAGGAATAGGTGTTCTCCATGTAAGCAAGCTTCATGGTTGCTGAGTCACAAATTTGTAGCGCCATTTTCCCTGATATTTATTGGATTCTCTACTATACTGAAACTTAGAAAACTGACCTGTATTTAGCAGCTAAGGAAACAATGGAAATACAGTCTTTATCACTAGGAAAATATAAGTGGAGTAATGGAAGAAGTCAGGTAGGAACAGATTCTGTGATGGTACTTCTGAAAAATATTACTTTGAGTCCCATTTTCAGAAGTTACTATTAGGAATAGCACATGAAAAAACCACTGTAGCATAATCTGGCATATGACCAAACTCAGCAATAGCTTCCCATGAACAGGCTTTTACTATGTGAAGCATTTTAAGTCAGCTTATTTCAGTGAAAAAAAGGTAATTAATTTCCCAGTTAGTGTGGCAGTTGCTAATATACAAAGCTCAGCAACTCAGCTGCGTTAATGGGATGGAAAAACTGATCCTTTGAAGTACTGAGTATTACTGTAATGAATGGCTTGGGACTAGTGGAAGAAACTCTTTTTGTGGACATGGTGAACAGGTGACTAGCCAGACTGTGGAAGTAAATGAGTCCTCTCCCCTTCATTCCCATAAAATGAAAGGAAATACATTAAATGGGTAGGTGAAAACTAAGATTTTTTCTGTGGCTCCCCTCTGTTTTGGTTTCTCCTGAATATAATCACCTTGAGCTCAAAAATTAATCTAGCGATTGCCAACCTTCACATTACAGACAGAAGTAATGAATTCTTATAAAGCTGTTTGCATATAAGATCAATTGAACAATAGAGTAAGATCAATGGGGAACATATGTAGCAAGAGCTGTCATGATATTAATCAAAGTATTAGTACAATCACACATGATTATCTAGGCATTTTCTAGGACCTTTAGCTGCAAATTTTCTTGATACCTGGCAGAATGAAGAAAAAGAATGCAATTAAGTCCCTTTTACTGAGTTTGGACAAAAATCTGTTTGGCTGTCACTGATGCTGTCAAAAACATCAAGAGATTCTGTCAGGATACTAAAGTGTCCATAAACAGTGATATTCCTGGAAAACCAAAAGGTTTCATTTTAGATTCGTGATTTTACAACTGTAGGTGATTTGAATTAATCTCAAACATAATTGCTAATATGGAAACAGCAGCTGCCAAAAGAAACCATGAAGTTGGCAGGCATGATACAAAAAGATCAGAGAACTCTGGGGCTTAGAAAATACATCCTATTGTTCAAGACAAAAATTCAAAAAGGTTCCTGTGATCCAGTTGCTGCATTCATACTGATTAGGTGGCTATAGGCCAAATCGTTATGTCCTCGACAGTGTTTTCTTCTGTCCATACAGGGACAAACTGATCATTTATTATTGGAAGTTATCTGGATGAATGTGTGTCTGGGGTGTCACATCAGCTAACTTCAGTCATTTAAGCTGAAAACCAGGTTTCTTAATATAGTCACAGTGGAGACACAGGTGCTTACTCTGTCCTCTGACCATGCAGAAACCTAAGGCTTCTAGGTTAGCTACCTAAAGTTAGTTGTGTGCACCTTCCTTGCCAGGTGCCCCACATAGTTAATTTAAATGGCCAATAAATTCACAGTAGTCCTGTGCTTTGCTCTGCTTGAAAAGGGAGTTGTAACTTGGATTTATTTCTCATTCTCTGCCACACCAAATCTTAATTCACTGTATGACATTTAGCTCCTGAATGATATTCAAGGCTTTAAATGAAACTTTTATGAACAAACAAGAACATGCAAACTGATGAAAGGTCTGCTGTACCCTCTTCCTCCTCCTGTGAATCTCAGCACTTGAGAGACATTACACAAAACATGAAATCAGAAACAATTGTTAGAAGAAACCAATTTAAGCAACTGTTCCCATAAGCTCCACAATTTTATCAATATTTTTAAACTTCATAGCCCTCGGAAACCAGAAGTTTAGTTCATGTATTGATTGCCAATAATTACCTTTCTGTAAACATTATATAAATCCAGTACACAGGTTGGTTTGTTTTATGAATGAAAAAAAAAAAAGTAAATGAAAGATAAAATATCTTTTTCTTTTAGTTTTGTTGGCATTAATGAAGAAGTTAATGTACAAAATATAGTACAATACAGTACAAAATATCTTGCCTTCCATTTTTAAAACTTCTTCCTGAAGATTCTTCCTACTTATTCCCTGTCACCATGATTTTAATTTGGGCAACATTCACAAACATTAGTGTGTACAACTACTTTCTACCAAATTAAAACCAGATAACTTTTCCTAATTTTTAAATTGTTCAGAAGCAACAATTACAACTTGCCTTACCAATACAACTTTCACTTTTTACTTCATATCCTGGTGGACAGATGCATCTGAATGATCCTTCCAAATTTTGACAGGTACCAGGAGAGCATGAACCGGGTAGTGCCACACACTCGTTAGTATCTTTGGAGAGTAGATGGAATCAAGAAAGATTTAGAATCATGCAATTCTTACGGTAGCAAACCAGGCTTTTTTAAGAAAAAGACTGTAGGATTCTTTTTTAATTTTCTTTTTCTAAGGCATTTAAATGCTTCAAGATCAATAACTATTCCAAAACCCAGTTACTTCTACTGTGTTTTCATTAAAGCCACTGTGGGCTTTTTTTTTTTTGTTTGTTTGTTTTTATACTTAGATACTCAGACTGTGGTGCTTCCCTTTAGATGGGAGCTAATAGTTTGATTATTTCAGCTCGTCAGTACTGTAACATCTCCATGTGGTATCATACATACCAATGCAATTCTTGCCATCTAGAGTAAGTTCATATCCTTCATTACATAAACATTTGAAGGAACCAATTTCATTGAAACACCGTCCATTTCTGCACACCTGACCAAAGAAGGAACTGCACTCATTGATATCTGTTAAAAAAACAAAATAAAACCCCAGAAGCGAGAGTTGAGTCCCTGCATAGTATATACAATATGTTATAAACACACTCAAGTTGCAATATGCATTTCTGTGGAAAAGGCAAATCTTGCAGCAACAAGGGAACAGCTGACAGCTAGTGGAAAGTAACTCTCACTCAAGTGCATTAAGGTATATGTTCTATTTAAATAACACTCTTTTTTATAGGGTATTATAATTTTCAAACTTGCAGCATTACCTCAGCTACTGCATCTGGAGATACTCAATTACTGCCAAGTGACTGTATGATACTAACTCCAGACACAGAAAAGAAAATGTTACATGGAGTGTTCTGGATTTTATCTGGATTTATATGCACTCAAGTTTCCTCCTAAAGCCTGCCTTGTCATTTTCAAATTTTGGAACATATTATTTGCTTTGTGCAGGATGATTTTCTCCTTTGTAACAGTTCTGAAAATGAGATTTGAAAATGCTTATTGGTTTGTAGAGTTACTTTAATAATGCAGACTTAAAGGAGCACTGCATAAGGAAAAATACAGATGAGAGAGTGTCAGAATAAATGAAAAGGAGATCAGATAAGCATCATGGTGTAAGAACAACTTACACTTTGCTGTTTTACAGTACTTGACTTTGAATGATGAAGACTAACATCAGTTTTACTGAAGAGGTTTTAGTCTTCTTCAGAAGCATTAAGTACCAGCTCCTGAAAAAGATGTACCTTCTGCTTCAGCCAGTACAGCTGTGCCTGTGTTACTACTTTATTCCATAGTGAATTTCTTCTGTGTTACAGTTCTGCAAGCAGAAATACCTCCATGAAGTATTATACTGGGATGGACTAAATTGCCTTTGAATGACTGGGACACTTTGGATGAAAGCCCTGAGGCTCTCCAAGCTGTCAAGAGGAGTGCTAACAAAAGGCCAAGTCTCTGAGTCAGCTTGGGCTCCTTGGCCTCCTTGAAGGCACAGCCTGGAGCAGAGGCGCTGGATGCTCCTGGCAATATACTGGTAGCTATACTGCCAAGGGGAAGAACCTCCTTGGCAAACAGTGCCATTCTTTGGCAGCAGACTCTTCTTACTTGAATGAGTTTTTAATTTTCTCTTTCCTGGAAAAGGAGAGGATTTAAAATACTTATTTAAGATGTTTTAGTTCTCTCCTGAACCATAAAGGAACCAGTAGACTTTGTTCTGTCTTCCTTCTGTAGCAGGAAGGAATGTAAAACCTTCCTCTCTTTTGGCTTATGCTCTGCACAAGGATGAATATCTCCAGAGACTTACGAGCCTGTTCTTCAGCCCAGGAAGACTTTAGTTGCTTTATCACAAGTATCCAGGAATTTAAATTGTCCAAAACTATCAGATACTCTGGTGTCCTGTGCTTTAGGGAACAGGAAACAGCAATGCCTGTATAAACTCTGTATAAGCAGAGTTCACCTTAGGAGAGCAGATTTGGTAGATTAGTTGTACTGGTTTTCTTACTGCTGGTCTGCTTCCTCTTTCACATTGTATGCAAGTGTCAAGTAACATGCTGAAATAAAGAAATTGTTTTAAATTCATGAGGCAACACTGATGGTGTAATATAATATATGCTTATTGCAAGCGGTGCCTATGGACTGTACTCTTAGTCAAGGACGTGTGGTGTAATTACCCAGGGAATCTAATGGAGGTGAGGGCTGCATTAAAATGTCAGTGACCTGTAAGGTTACCCCAGTGGTCCAGAGATTTAGGGATCACATTATCTCAAGCTAGCCAGTAAAAAATACGTTTAATTAGTTTAAAAAATGATAGTAATGATTAACGTCTAGGGCTGGTAACAATATTGGTTACTACACTCAGTTAACTTTCTTAGCTCCCTGACCTGTCTTCTGTTTGAGTTTTAACTATATACCATCCTCCTTTGCATACCAAGCCAACAGCAATGAAAATAAAGTTTGGATTACATCACCTACCCATACAATCATTATTATGAGTTAATTCAAATCCTGGATAACACAGGCAGTTATATGATCCAACTGTGTTTTTACAAGTTCCATTTCCACATGGATGACGTTCACATTCATCAACATCTGCAAATAGAAACAAAACTGTATATGCGAACTGATTTTCCCAGGTATGTGTTATTGTGTTATCTGTGCACAGTGACAATATTCTAAACTTCAGTCTCTCCTTTCAGCTGTCACATTTTCTATCTATACTACTGATTTTTACAGCTTCTGGGTACACGTAGGAAAATGTTATGTGACACATCTTTTATATGTATTTTAAAATAAAAGATACTGTTACATGAAAAGATAAAAGTAAGTGCATGTGCAGTATCTCAAAGCATTCTTCTGTCTTTATTTTTCTTACTAACATTTCTTAATTTCTTAATGTACACTAGTGATCAGAACTTAGTACAAAGTATTGAGCATCACAGCCCTGGAACTATCTCAAGTTTTATGTACATATTTAACACTTAAGCCCATGAAAACCTGTTGAAAACTCTCTAGAACGGAGTTTTGTGTAATTGTTCACAAGTCAATTTACATATGTGAATATATTATGTCAAAACTACATCCAGAATTACAAAGACTGCTTACAAACTCTTGGAAACATCCATTTTTAAAAGGTACTAAAATTCAATGTTTTCTGCTGTGTGTTTCAGTAATTTCTGGAGTTTCATGAGGATCTGGAAGTTATTTAGATCTTGTTTTCCTAGTTCTTGTGGACTTCCTGAAACATTTTATTTATTTACAGACAGTTAACATTTTGTCATATGCATCATTTCCATAACCTGTCATTGTTTAGATTTATATTTCATACTATGAATTTTTTAGAATTAGTTTTAGAATTAGAATCATAGAATCATAGAATACTTTGGGTTGGAAGGGACCTCCGAAGATCATCTAGTCCAACCCCGAGTGATACTTACATCTAGTATAGATCTACCCTTGTTTAGTTTTTTTAAGTTACTTATTAATTATTTAAGGTACTGTTTTGAGTAACCAGGCTTTCAAAATTTTGCATTGTTAACACAAGTCACTCCTTAGATGGTTTGACAAATGTGATTTAGTCCAAATATGAGAAGACTCTAGGCGTATATTAATACGTAATACAATGTGAACAGGTTTTAAATGCCTGTTTAAAGTTGAAATGGGAACACACCTATGTTATAGAAGACACTGAACTTCTCTGTAGCTTAGAACTGACATCTAGATGATCATTATTTCAAAAATCAAAATAATTTTTGGATATTTTTCTCAAAGAGAACCGAATTCACATATGCCTCACCTTTTCTTTTTAAAACCGTGTAGAACTGATTACTAAACACTAAAAGAACAAGAAAAACACTCTTATTTTGCAGTGTTATTTCTTATATCATCTCTATCATATCATCATTTTAATAGAAAATGAGACTAGGTTTAAGTTACATTAAGTGTGGGATTCTGTTTTTTAAATTAAATGTGAACTCAGTAAATTACTAAATAATTGAAAAATCTGTTTTTTTTAAGTCTCCAAACTCTATCACTCTGTGATATCTCTTACAAACTTCTCTCTACATACTATTATGTATTTTTGTGAAAATGGGTTTAATATATTCTACAGTAACATGGAGCTATCTCTGAGAATACTGTGATGTTTTCCCTGAAACTAATATAGCCATTCCGAGGACAACTTCACATACTTTATTCACAAAAATCCCAAACTGTATGAATCAGTCTTTTAACGTCACTATAATCTCCTCAAAAAATTAGACTCATCTCCTTCCCCTTTGAAAAAAAAAGAAACAACAAAAAAACCCAAGCAAACCACCCACAAAAGCATTTTCTTTCCATACCCATGCACATAGTCTGGTCTTGGGATGCCTTAAAACCATTGTGACATATGCACTGGTAACTTCCTTGCATGTCCACACATAAACCATGACTGCAAACATTAGGAATTTCCAGACATTCATTGCGATCTATAACAAAAATATAAAACAGATGGTACACATTATTGACTTTTATTGTTCATTCATTTTACACAAACATGTTTTTACAATCTGTTATTATTATTAAAACCAGACTCAAAATTATCCATAACTAAACCTGAATCATAACAAAACTTCGTTTTATAGGAACTTCTTGCCTATACACCTCGAGGTCAAAACTACTGTTAGGATTTGGTTGATACATCAAGAATGTTCTTTAAAAATTTTACCCTGTCTTTTCTTCCCTTCTACAGAGAAACAAGGCTATAAAGTAAAAACTGTTACAAAAACCAGCAGAATATGCAAGGTAACAGAAAATAAATGATGCTTTTATGCTTTGAGAGAATCACTGACATACCATTGATAAGGTACAAACAGATTCAAACAGATGAGAAAAGTCAACTGATTACTTACCAACACAGACACCACTGGGTGAAAGTTTAAAACCAGCAGCACATTCACAGCGGTAACTACCAGGACTGTTGATACAGTCTGCATTTCTCTGACAGATATTGTCTCCATTGCTGCACTCGTCAATATCTGAAATACCAAGAGCCATGGTTCAGACATCAGAAACCATGAGATAGTTACTTCTGCCTAGAATTTAGATGGTATTGTCCATCTTGTGCAAGACAAATCTTTTGTCCTCAACAAAGCATGAATATTTTGTTCTTCAGCCTCCTGTGCCGTAAATGCAAATGAAAAGCAAAATCAGTACAATTTCATCCATAACACACTTTTTGGATGGAGGATCCTACAAATCCAACTTACTGCACATTGAAGTGGCTTTGCAATTTTAAACATCTGCCTAAAGAAATTAGTTTTTGTATTAAAAAATGTTCCTTTTTGCCTTTGAACTGAATAGTAAGTGGCACAGTTTGTTAGCTTTTAAAGGTGTACATCAGCAACAAGACCCTTGAATACCAATGACAAAACTCCTGTTAACTTTAGGACACACAAAATTTCACTATTAGCTTCTATGAATACCTCTACCTATAAAACTGTAGAACAGACCTTAGAAGGAAAAAAATCACGAAAACTTTTCTTTGGGAAGTATTAAGAACAAGAATTAAACTTCCTCTCTAAACTAAAATAAAATTAAATAAAAGCATTTCATTTACTTCCTATTTAGGAGTCAGTAAATTGCTTGACACAAAACTATTACAAATTTTATTAAGTGCATGTGCATATGTGTTAAAGACAATCATGTCCCAAGCTGATTTATAGACTCGAGCCCTACAAAAAAGCTCTCAGTTTGTCTCTTAGATTTTGAAAAACATGTGTATTCAATGTTCCCGTTCCATTTAAGATAAGCACGCTTATGGGGGCTAAGTAGAAAATAATGTAATTTCAAATTACCTTCACAGACCAAGAGCAGGTCATTGTAGCTGAATCCAGTGGGGCATTCACAGCGGAAACTGCCAATCTGATTGATGCAAACACCATTTGCACAGATTCCTGGGATTTCCTTACATTCATCAATGTCTGAAAGTGAGATGAGCTAGTCAAAGTACAGTACTTCATGGCTTTACATACTGCTTGGATTCTCAATTTCACTGTCCTTAAAACTGAGTTGAGAAGATCCTTTTTATCTACAGAAGCTGTATACAGGATATAAATCTAAACATACACCCATTATGAAAGAAAATAAACTATGTGAAGTTCAGGAAGTGATCAAAACAGAGTAATACTAAATATTAGACAAGATGCAGAGCTGTTACAAATGTGCAGATAAGTCCCGCAACATTTTTGAAGACAAAACCTTTTATCTTACCAATTAAAACTCAAAACCGTGAACTAGGATGGAGGTTGAGCAAAAGATCACAACAAAATGTAGAAATAAAAAAATATAAAACAGAAATATTTTACACAACAATTAGTCTCACAATTTATATCACTATTGTAACTCTACAATGAAATTAGAATTTTATTATATGAATTGTTAATTTTGGTACCATTACACAGCTGCAACAACATTATGCAAAACTATTTTTGGTTAAAATAATTTAGTGAAACTTACCAACAGCTTTTCCAGTATGAATGTCAAAAGTGAAGCCAGGAATATTCCCGCATATGTTCTTGAATTCAGCTAGAGCAAAACAGAGAAAATTTTTAGTGAATATTTATAAGTCTCCTAAGAATTACTTGTAGTCTTTTTAGCTTTTCTAGAGCTGATAAAAGCCAAATCTACTCAGAAGAGCCATTGCCTCCTGTATAAATTCTGTTGAAAATTCAGATTGCCAATAAATGAATGCAAACTGAAACACTAATTCACATTTCTCTTTCCTCAAATATTTGCAGGCTTTTGCGCATGAATAATGCCTGATTTGAGAAAGCAGCACTTCAGTTTTTCTTTTAAATAGAACTCCTTAACTTACCCTTTAAGATTTATTCCTTCTTTCTAGACAACTGTAAAGAGAATCTGTAGCAACAGTTTCAGACAGGAGAAATAAATGTAACTTACCAATACCTAGCCTTCTTTGACGATACTATCTCTGCTCTCTTCTACAGAGGTTACTGCAGCTTAGTTCCACTAAGCTGTAGAGCAGAATGGACACTCTGCTTTAAAAAAAGATGCTCCAAAAAAGAGCATTGCTTTAGCATGCTCATTTTATATCCTCTTTTCCAGAGCATCTTGAGGATGGGAAATGCACAGTATAAAGTATAAAATCAGTGAAGCCAGGTTTTCCAGGCAAGGTGTATGAAATTGAGTGGATTTGCAACATACAGAAAAAAATTTCAAGCATAGAATCTATTAATTATTCCAAGTTGTAAGAAATAATTACTTCTTAAAAAAGAGTATTTCTTATAAAGCATCTATGCTGGCATGAGATTTTACTGGTAAAACAGTGCTTTCCAGAAAAATGTATTACACATTTACAGTACATTGATAAATTTTGATCTAGGTAGAAATATGAAAAATGACAGGCCTACAACTAAAACAATGTCAAATTTTTAAAATCCTGAGTGCCAGTAGAATTGTATACTGAAAGCCCTCTTCTCTGAGGTGAGCAAAGTAATTCCAATGTGAAGACACAAACAGTTTGAATAAGTATCTTTCAATATTATGTTTCAAAACTATCGTTAAGGAAAAATTCCGAAGCCCGCAGTAGATATTTGTACATTCAGGGCATTAAGCCAAAGTAGAATATCCTTCTAAAGAATGTTGATAAAATTTACAAAAATGTCCCACTGACATAAAACTCAAAGGGGTTCTAGATGTGTAATATCTGGAGACTTCCATGAATGCTTGGTCTACTGTTCGTGCTGCTGAGGACCTACCGGAAGCCTATTATCAATGCAACAAGAGGAAGCATATGGAGTCTTCCTTTAACTCACCTCTAAACCTCAAATGCAGACAAATTATTAGGCATCTTTTCTAGCACTAGAAAAAGAGAAAGGAGACCCTTCTGTTTTCCTGTGACTAATGATCTTTAATGTAAAGCGGTGATAGTTTATTTCTCTACTGGCTGTAGTCTGAGTTTCTTGATCATCTACATTTTAATGGCAGCTTTTCAGTAGCTTATCATTTTATAAAGGTTAACCACTGGGATTATAACTTGAATAATTCTCATCTCCCTTACACCAAACATTCTTACTTATTTCAGCAAATGTAGTTGATCATTGCTTAGAATGAGATTTGACAGAATATTTTTCTCACATTCAAACATTCTTCGTTATTTCCTGTATAAGCCAAGTAGGATCCAGTATACCTGAACTTAAGCATTTTCTTCTTTCTTCTGTCCTATTGTTTAATGACTGCTTAACGCCTACTGAGGTTGTACTTGCAGTACAGCATACTGGGCCATAGAGGTCCCTGCAACAGTGTTTTACCATCCAGCAATTTTCTGCTCTTTTATATTAACCCGTGTAAGATTTGAGTGTTAGAAAACAGTTCTTTTCTGCAAGGAGCTTTATGCCATTTACTGCTGTCAGTAAACCTATGAAACACACATACTAGATAAAAAGAGAGCCTTGTGTTCACTACCCTGTCTCCATGGGCGAAGATAACCTACTCCTGTGATAATGCCTAACACATCAGGTCTGGGAGGATGAAGAGGCTCTGAGGGTTGCAGGCTTTCCTTCATTTTGCGTTATCATACCTACGTGTTCCATGCATTCCATTTAGTAAAGTTTTTCCATATTTTTTTCAGTTTGTACTGTGTAGAAGAAAAGCATATAACTAGGTAAAGACTGCATGATAATGCATTTATACAGAGTGCCAAATTATCCGTACACAAAAACGCCAGAGTTTTACTTTCTGAAAGCTTGACTTTGCATCAACGACTTAAAAAACATTTCAAAACCCCATATACTTATCACTATATTATTTTTTAGGACAAAAAAATCTATCACATAACAGGAAAAAACCTCTCTGAGGTCAAGCACTCCTGAAACGATCAAACCATGAAAGAGTTCTATAAATACTTTGTTACCTCTTAGCAGTGAAGCTGCTTTTTACAATTCTTTGTGTGAAAAAATAAATAAACAAGAATGATTATTTCTGATTAAAGTCTGTACAGTAATGGTTATGATCCACATAATGTGTAAAACCAAGCAATACAGTCTTTACTACCTAAAGTCATCAAACAGAGATTGATTATTAAGCATAAATATATGAAAAGGAAGAAAGAGCTCTGTTCACAAAGGAAAAAAAATGCAAATGCATTGTCATGTGAAGTTCATTTAGAGGAACAATATAATTCTCATCAGAGCAGAATAATGCTCTTAATGAGCTACTGGGTTCAGTCTAGCAAACTGGTTAAGGTCAGTGTATCATAACCCCTGTCTGTGATGTGTAGCCCCCACTCAGATTCCAGAACAACTGATTATACCACATAAGTGCAGCTATTCAACCATTTACACTTGGAATTTTTGTTTGATCCCTCACGCAATCTCTTTTCATGGTGAAAAAGGTTCAACCATGTCTCCAAATACAGTAAAGGCATTTAGAAGAGCTAACAAGGCAATACTGAAATATTTCAGGAAATATTTTAACCCCATAACTGCTTGCAGACTAAGTGGAGTTGTCTTAACAAATCTTTAAAAGCTGCAGAAGTTTTTGAGAATGCCAGTCTTACCAATTTAAAAGGAGAGTTCTTTCTTCCATCCAAGAATATTAATTGCATGAATCCCTGCTAGTACTTTACTGTATTTTTCTCATCATGTTGTCATCATGATGACAATTTTATGGTACTGAGATAAATGACTATGGGAAAGAATTTTATGAGCTCTCTGTGATAGCAAACATGTATTTCCTCTCTCAAGCTTATTTCCATCTCCCATTCCTGACTGCTAGGAACATTCCTTCATTCTCCCTCCTCCTACTTAAGAAAGAAAAGGAAGAGACTGTTATATCTTTTCAGTCCCATTTTCCTCCTCTTTACTGCCTGTGGGGCAAAGTCTTTCCTAAATTATCTGCTGCTTCCCTTATGTCACCAGGATAAAACACTTGGAATGAAAGTAATACATTCTTTACAGTAACATCACAAATGATGCAGCACCAGAGGTATGGGTTTAGTGGTAGTAAATTTGGGGCAAAGTCAGTTAACCAATATAACGCGTTTGTACTGAGTTGAGCTTTCACAGGTGTTTTGTTCCAGGCAAGGAACCCCACAAAGACTAACTGAAAAAGAATTGTACCTTATTATTTTCACCTCCCTTTACGGAAGGGAATTTTTACTCCCCTTTACAATGCCTTGCTTACTGAGCTTTTGCAAGTTCATCATCTTTAATAGAGAAAATGTAAAAGCAACCAAGAGGACCACGCTCAGATGTGACACAAGTGAAAAATCTAGAAAGGCAATACATACAATCAGTAATGAAACCCAGTCTTTTTCTTCTGATAGATTAGGACTATCAGGATAAATGTATCCCCAACTATGCAGTAACTAAATTTTACTATCCTAAATTAATTATCCTGGAAGACAGACCAGGCAGCAAGTACTTCTTGTCAACCAGTATCTTCAGCCCCAGTATTATTGCCTGATGACTGCTTTTCCAGAAATCTCAAAGTGACAGCTTTAGAGATGGGAGTTCTGTAATCACACATTCAGAAAACTTGCTTATGCCTACTGCACCACCCTGGTGGGTCTTACCTACACAAACCACAGATTTTTGACATAAATATGAATAACTGAAAGTAATTCTATGTCCATACAAGACCTCTGAAAGCCTTGTTTTCTGTTAGAAAGGAGGAATAAAATAACCACAGCATACTCATTTTTTAGAGCCCCATCACAGGAAAAATGGTCTAAATAATTAGACCTACTTACAGATACCTGTCTTACAAAAATCCTTTTAGCTACAGGGCTGATATACTCCTGCTGGTGATGGGAAGGTCAGTCTGTACTTTCCAGGCCTTTTCATTCATCTCAGTGACACCTGACAGTAGTTTGTTCCCTTGCCCTTGCCTTCAGGGGCAGCTGAGAGGGAAAATATGCACGTTCTTCCAATTTTTTTTTCATCCGGGGGAATGATTGGTGCCTTCAAACTATTCAAGCTGTATCTTTCCTCTCAGTATGAAGTGACACTTCTTTCAGCGAAAAATATGGAAGAAATACCTATTCTTGTTTAGCACACCAAGACTTAATCCAGCCTTAATCCAGATGGCAGGGTATGGTCACTCGGCTTTGGGAGTACAGCAAAGGTTTTTTGGGGCTGAAATGTTAAGTTTAGCTAATAGGTCAAAGAAGCAGATGAGCAAAGAAAGTAACAAAATGGGATGATTATCGTAGGCTTTACCTGTTGCTGGAGTTGGACATGGTTCACAAGGTTTGTTCCAGGCTTTCCCAACATTGTATGTGCAGCAACACATCCTTTTGGTCACATTGAAGGGCAGTTCATTCTCACAGGAGGTTCCATTATAGCTTCTGTAGCAAAAGCTTTTCCTCATGTCTAGATGTGAGAAAAGAATCACTTACAAAGTAACCAACAAACTAACTTAAGTAAGTATCAATGCCCTACCAGCCTAGATAGTGGCTTATTAACTCTGGCTTCTGAATGCAACCCAATCATATGCATGGATGCATTTAGAAATAATTTAAGGATTGAAGTAATCTATAGTCTTCGTCTTAGACTTACCTGAAATTTGACATATTTTCAGTTTTCATTCAAAGACACAAAGGGGAAAAAAGAAAATTCCCAAGAAATCAGAAACACACTGTAGATGCTCATCAGATCCATTTGTGTAGTATACCCAACCATTTGGAAATGACTAGTGAAAATAAAAAAAGATTTCTGAGTTCTGTTAAGGAATAATAGTACTTGAACATTGCACGTCAGTCACTGGGATCTCTTTCCTACATGACATAACTGGCCTCATCTAAAAGGAAATTTTAAGCAGAGAGTCTGGCCCTGAAACAGTCTGATATTCAGACAGTTCTAGTAAAGATGACATTTTGCATACCCATGCAGTTATGTCCTCCGTTCACCTGCATATATTCAGGTGGGCAAATGCAGGTGTAGTTCCCCAAGGTATTGTAGCAGGTGCCAGGACCACAGACACCAGGATGTGCAACACACTCATCAATATCTAGAGACCAAGCAAAAACAATACAATTAAAAAGGGAAAAGAGGACCAAGTCCTAGCAAATGTTTCTGAGAAATATGACCATAAACCATGCTAAGATAACAAAAATGTTTCATTTAAAGGATAACTTGGAAAATACAGCTCAGATTTGGGTTAAGTAGCTATTGTAACAGCTGCTGGAAAGTAATACTGTTAACCTCTATTAAGTCCAGCCAGTGAAGTGCAAGAGAACACCTTAAATTCACAGTTGTTGAACTTAGCACTGAACTGGAGCACCCTGTGCTCCATCAGCTCCACAAAAGACATTCCCAGGAATGTTCCTGTCACTTTACAGTTCTGTTAAACTTCAGGTTAGTGTCTTTTCAGTGTTCACTACTCCACTGAGAAATGACCTTTTAAGTACTCTATTTAGAAACAGGCAAGCTGAATAATTGCATAGTCTTGCTGCTCTAACCATGGATCTTCTTATTTAAGGTATTTGGGGTGTAAGCCTTTTTTGCCCATACAATTTTCATTTCAAACAGTTTGGTCAGTTTCCTTCACCTAAGTCTAGCAAAGCCTCAGGATTCACAGGCTTTGTTTTGAAAGGAGACAATTTTTTTTCTCACAAAGTGAATGAAGAAGGGGAAGCTGACTTACAACACTCCAAACTAAGAGAAACCACGAAAGATTATTTACATTTTTGGGTCTATTTACAATTTTTAGTACTAACACTTATGACAAATCTCAAACACAAAAGGAAGACCAATATTAACTTTACTTCATGTTGCGGAAATCAAACTACTAGTCTGAAATACTGTGAAGAGGACACTTTTTCTCACTTAAAACACAGGGAGCTCAGTGAAACTAGCAGGAGACAAAAGGTGTTGCAGTGAGAAGCCAGAAATCATGAATAATCTCTTTAGTGAATACACGTAGCTGAGATCTATCATGTAGAAATAAACATTAGTATTTTCATGTATTGCCTTTCAAGTTTTGTATTAATCATATCACTGGTGCCAAAGAGAATTATTTTAGAGATTTTAGGTAAGGGTGTGAGTACCATATCCACTTATGGATTTAAGGCTAAAAATGACAGTGTTTTTCGTAACAACTGCAATGTGATAGAGAAGGAGGTTTCAAGGGACTCAACCTTCACAGATTCTTGTCTCTTCACTGAGGTAGTAGCCTTTTGGACATTCACACTGGAAGCTGCCAAAAGTATTGACGCAATTTCCACCTTGGCAGAGACCTGGCAGTTCCTGACATTCATCAATGTCTGAAAACAGAGAAAAAAACCCACCATATTTTAAATCCAGAATGAAAAGGAACAAGAGACTTTAAGTACTCCCCTGAAATTTTACCAACTAGGAGCTTTTAACTATCATGCAGATTTTTTTTTTTCCTTCTAAACTGCACTTCACAAAACCATGGATGAGATGCTCTTTCTCTTCCATTTAAATAGCTCTTCAGGAGCATGTTTCAGCTTGATGAGCCCACGGAGTTCAACTTCCATTACTGTTTACAGGAATTTGGCATCTAATTCCTCATTCCTGCACACTCACTGGAACCAGAGTTTCTTTGTCCAATGAATATTTCCTGAAACTTATACCTTCCACTGATAAGCTATAATTTTTATAAATGACTTATCCTCCAGGGGCCAATTTCAAAGGCCAGTTCAAGTAAGGAGGCACACAAAAGGTATGCATCAGCTTATTCTCCTACTGAAATATTGTTGGACTTCTTCAATATTCTTTTACAGTATGCTTTTTCATCGTGTTGTTGTCCAATTCATATTAGCAGAGGGTTTTGCTCTGCACTAAATGAAATGATTTCTGCAAAATATAATTCCTGTATACATCTCTCCAAATATGATACTTTTTTTATTACCATCCATGACAGACATTTACGATAAACTCACCTTCTAAAATAATAGTGATGGGATTTGGTCTGAATCCTTCTCCCCCTGGACAGAGAGTATTATATTCCGCTAAAGTAAAGTATAACAAGAGAGAGCAAGTCAGACATATGAAGACTAAAATGCTAACAACAGAACATAAAATTTCATTTCTGTTTTTAATGAGTCTTATTCCCTACACTCATTGGCTTTCTACTTTTCTTGACCCATTCACAGTAAATAAAGCAAGTGCATTCGATTAGCAGAATATCAAGGTGAGATTAGAAATTCTGCTTAAAACATTACTAAACCTCATATACTCTTAAGGCCAGCACAATTTTGTTTTCTCCATACTGTGCCTTTATAAAGGCACATATTTTGCATTTTGAATAGTTCTTTAATATGAAATATCAGTATACCAGATAAAGATATGTGTTAAAATTGGAATTCATACTATTTTGAGACTGTTAAGAGCAACATTTGACATTTCTGTTGCATTATTCATTCAAAGAACTTCAAAGCTCTATAAAACTGATAAGAATCATCAGGTAACAGTTTTGAAAGTACTCAAGAGTGACTTAGAAATAGATACCCAACAGTTACCAACAATGTCCTTAGAGAACCTCTGGAACTCTACAAATTAAAGGCATGATTTGAGTTCTAAGCATTATTAATTTATTTCCCTACAAACATAGAGTTGCTGAGTAAAAATTCCTAGTAGATGCATGCAATCCATTCCATTCTTAAGACACGTAAGTACATCTGCAACTACCTTAATTTTTTTTTAATGGGAGAAAAGTAAAAGCAAAATAAAATGAAGTATCCAAAACTACCCAAAGTACATGGGCCTTGTCCAGTGGGAAGTGTCTTCTAAAGTTACCACAGATTTATTACTGTGAGAATAGGCACCAAGTCCATCACAGAAGACTAAAGGTCAGGTCTTCTGATACTCGGGTCCACAACTCTGCATCACCCCTCTGACAGTAGCAGGGAGATTTTCTTTTATATTGTGCCAGAACACTGCCTCATGAAGAAAATCAGTTTCTTAAATGACAAACGTATAGCAATACAATAAAAGTTTTCAAATACTTTTTCCATCCCTTGTTAGCATCTTCTATAATAAGAAGGTGGGGGGAGAACAAAAGAATATTTCCTTACTGCTGTTTACAGGGGGACACGTCTCACAGGGGTTTCCCCAAGCTTTTCCCAGAGAGCAGCAGCATGAGGAACGACTGACTCCAACCCCAATTTCAGTGTTGCAGGATAGGCTCCCATCCCCTCGTGGTCCATACTTCAGGTAGCAATTGCCAACACGGTTATCTACATATAAAGCACATATGACTAGAGCTGCACACAATGATCTGGACAAAGGAACAGCAGGCATTCATTTTATCATTTCATACCTAGAAGGATGAATTCAAACAACATTATGCTTTTGAAGTCAGTAGCAAGCTCAGAACACTCATGTACCTGACAGTTACTGATGTTGAGAGAGACAGCAGGGAAAATGGGTAGCTTCAGCTTCCTAAGTACCCAGAGATGAGTTTAAAATGTTTGCATGTCTGCCAAAGTCACACCATACTCTAATGTAGCATATACACTATTCCCAGTCTTTCACTCTGGAAAATATCAGAAACCTTGCTGCAGTTTGCTGTTAGTATTTCTTCTCCATATTCTGATTATGACTCAGAAATGACTCTTTCTTGTGGAATTAGAAGAATTTACATATTTTTCTATGGAATCACAGAACAAAGTCATGTCACTGCAAGAATTTTTCCACTGGCAAAGAATTTCTCCAAAAATCATTAATATTGAAACAAATAAACTAAATGTGCAGTAGGTTTAAGGAAAATCAGTTTATTCATTCACTGTAGCTGTAACTTAATGATTTAGACAACTGCTGGCATCAGTAGAATGAGCAAGGAATCTAAGAGGAGTAACACTATGAGTTTTCTTACTGCTGCACATATTGTCTCCTTGTATCTTTGTAAATGGAAAGTAACTAACAGTGAGTCATAAATACAAGGAATGAGAGGACAGTCAATTATGATAGTATTTCTTATCACCGCCAAATAAGATGAGCATTAATTTCCTCAAGAGTAGCATTATAATTCTAAATATCATTCCTATGAATTAACTTGCTATCAAAGGTTGCCTCTAAAGAAGCACAGCAACCCACTCAAAAATTTTTTGATAAATTTATTTTAAAAAGGCTACAGTATCTTTTTGCATTTTTACTATTTCTGTTAATGTTATGACTAAGAAACTTATACAGGAATTTTTGAATCATTTCCCAAATGCATATTTTACCAAGAAATATCACATTTTTAATTTACTGCTTGCAGCAAGTGCCAGATGCTACAGCCTGAGCAATTTACATGGAGTAAAATGAACACAGTATAATAAATGTGGGTAGTTCATACTTTCAAAATTTCAGAGTTTAACAAATGTCTTGATATGACATGGGTTTTTAAATTATCCTGAAGTTTGGGATATATCTCTGAAAAAACTTGAAGGCAACTTTCTGAATTGTTAGGAACTACTTGTTCTTAAGAACCTCAAATTAGTTAAATAATTAATTTTTGCATTAATTTTCAGACTCAATATTTTTTAGAGGGTCTTAACACCAATCAAGAGAAAACCTTCAAGTTTTCCAAAGTATTTATATTCAAATTTAAGCATTAATAGACAAGTTTCAGTGAATCTTTCTGCAGTTTTAAGAGCATACTGTAGCAGAGATTGTGAAAAAGGAAGGTGTTCCTGTGCCACATATTCTAAAACAAATTTCATTATGTCACCATAAATGCACACTGTTGTAAAGCTTAGTTAAAGCTGTTGTAAAATTTAGTTAAGAATTGAGTGGCAGAGGCATATGTATTCTGTACCTCTGAGCCTCTGATGGAAAGAGAAGAAACTTCAAGCAGGATATCTTTATCTTTACCTGATTTACCTGAGATCACTGACCAGCATATGTTAGAGTGGAAGTCCGGAAGTCCTTTTTATTTTTTTTTCTTAAGACAATGTTAGCAGACAGTAAAATGAACTTTTTAAAAATGCCTTTTTAAAAGGGCACTTCCCATTGTTCTCTTGTGGACTTGAGCTGAATCAACCCAAATGTGGTTATTCTGAGAATACCTACCTCCCCCTGTTCTCAGAGGAACTCCATGCTTCTCTCCGTTCGTGATAGCACGAGACATCTGCCTTTTTAAAGAGAAGCCAAGAAGAGATTTGGCTTCATTCGTCTTGGGAGAAGTGAAAAACAATTACCATTTTGGAAGACGGCTTCATCCCAAGACCTCAGGCCCATTAAGAACAATAGGAGACAATAGACTTTGGAATGAAGGCAGAGCCTGGAATTCTCTAGCAGAATATTGATACCAAGTCCATCAGGAGTTTTAGGTTTCGATTTACTCCTCACATGAACTGTCTTGACACAGCACCATGTTCCTCCTTGCCAAGGATAATATTTCTGTTTCTTCTGAAAGGAAATGGAATTTAAATTCCTCCGCCTGTTTTGCTCAAGCATGCAAGAGATAGTGCTATTGAAGAGAACCAGAAGCTGCTGTCCTTTGACAAGAAGTTTCTGGAACATTTTTCAGCACAACTTGTGCATTCCAGAAGCAAGAAACTTTCCTTTTTCTTGGTGATGTCTACTAGCCTCTGTGGGTTTTTTTTCCAAATGACTACAAGCTTAGAGTGAAAAGTGGGTAATGTTTTACTATGTGCCAGTGACACAAACATCATTGCAAGTGAAGTTGCAATTTGGAATTGCAGTCCTGAGACTATAAAGGATCACAAGCAAACTGAACTTCAGTTCTTTCCTCTTTGGACTGTGTAAGCCAGTAAAGTAGACATACCCAAAGCATACCAAATCTAGAACCAGAACTAGTATAGCTGCATTGGAATGGCAGCTCCCTCTGTTTCCACTTTCCATGCAAAATCCTTTAACTCTCTGGAAATATTACAAATGAGAACTGCTGGTGAAAGGAAAAAAAGTTCAAAACTTAACAATGCCTATAATCATATAAAATACTATAACTACTATGTTTTCAGTTGCACATGGTGCCCCATTTCTTCAAGGGCTTCTAAAAAAACAGGCACTGAAGTGTCATTTCATTCACGGATTAAGGCTTCATATCTATTATCTTACTCTGATGATATTTCATGGGAAGCAGAGGCTTTGCTTGCCCCTATCAAAAACAAAAGCTTAATGTTCACGGAGTGTTTTTGCACTTTGTCATAGAATCAGGCTGTAGGGAAACAGAAAGTGTACACCCGAGGCTTGCAGCTCCTCCCACAGACAGATATGTGGATTCCAGTTCTGTCACTGTCTGAAACTGAACTTGAAAAAAACCAAAACCCAACCAAAAAACCCATGTTTGCTCAGGGAGCTAAGTCTTGGGAGTCTCTTCTCTGTATAATCAGTCACTGAGAAACTAAAAATGCTTCTTATACAAGGAAAAGGAAAAGAGTCTTTGTACCAGAGAGAGGGACAGCCCTAGTAGTATTCCCTCAGGACAGAAATAAGGAAGGGTCAAAAAGTTTTTCTACCACTTTCTTATTCAACATTTTTTCTTCAGAGGGGGAGGGTTTTCTCTCTCATTTGGGGCTCTAGAGTTGCTAGATCTAACCTTGAGTAGGTTCCCTTCTACTGTGGAGCCTTCCTTGAGGAAACATGGTACCCCAGCCAAAAATGTCATTGGGACAACTGGTCCCAGAGTAGAGGGCCAAATCAAACTCCCATTTTTTAGCGAAACACAAGTCAGCAATTCATTCTGAATAGCTTCTTCAGAGATCACTTAAATTCTTTGGTCATAATTCAGGGCTTGCAGGGCTCATCATACATAGCATGTGGTTGTAGGAAAGAATGAGGATCTTAGTTACATGCTGCAGAAGGGGAGACAAAAAGGCAGGATTTCATTGCTTCAACTGAATCTTCAGATGAGGCAAAATTAAAAGCGTAAGTCAGACTGCAACTGCAGAAGAAAAGTATTAAGGCAGGAATTGTCAGAAGAGTCTATGCGAGACAGAAACACAGGTTTCCAATTTAATGGGAATAGATTACATAAGTTCACTTCATCTTTAAAAATCTCAGCTTAAAGTTTTAGAATAAATTGGTCAAGGCTGTGGACATCTAAAGGTCTCAAACAGGACTGATTTCTAGCATCCAGAGAAGCAACAGAGAATATTCATAGGCATAAAATGGAGAAAAATGGAAGAGATAAGCAATACAATTTGTTCTCAAGGAAATATGTATTTCTTTAGAAATTATTTGCTTAGAATATATTTATTTGCCACCACACTGTAGTATTATTGTAAACATTTAGAAAATGGATAGAGTTCTAATTAGTAATTTAGGAGAATGTGAGTCTTTCCAAGGTAATAAAATAAAAAGGCTGTTTTCCAAATAAAAAGTGAGAAGTCTTTCTCAGGATCACACACAAATCCTTATGGCTGTACCTTAGCCCATTGCTCAACCCCCCCTCTTCCCCAAAACTTCCCTAGACTGTTAGTATATACTCTAATCACATGACAGACCTATATCATGTAACAAGGGGGAAAAGTAATGAAAATTCACTTTAAGTCTGTCTAAGCCAGAGAGACTTATGTAAATTACAGAGAAACATGTCTTTTACTTTGTTTCCAGCCAAACGAGTACCACAACCAATTTTAATTCCAGTTTAGACTTAAGCTAAACACATAAATCAGTCCCAAGACACACCTGGGATTAAAAAATTCGGTTTTTTAAATAAGAATTGTTGACTGTCAGGAGAATGGAAATGCAGATAATACGTGTTTTGACAAATTTTAAAAGGGTGTATTTTCTACATTTCTAGATTTCACAGAATTTCTACAGTTCTATGATTTCTAAAGTAATACTTCAGGCAGCTTTTACTTACCCACGCAACCCACTCCAGTAGGATTCAGCTGGAAGTCTGGAGGGCAATTACACTCATACCTTCCAGGAGTATTTACACAAAGACCATTAACACAATTAATGGGATCGGCACATTCATCAATATCTAAAACAGGAAGGTTACATTTATAAATCTGCTCACTGGAAAGAAGAATAATTCTACTTTTTAAAACAAAATGGGCAAGAAAATTTCAAATGCAAGTGAATTTTAGCCGAAACTGAACAAAAGAACTACTAATAATTCATCAAACATTTAGGAACAACCTTTGAACAGCTGCATATTTAAGAAGCCATTCTTTTTGTTCCATTCTTAATCCAACTCCAAACATGCAATTCTACACATTGCTTGTTTTGTGGGGAAAAATGCAATCTCATTGTTGTAAGAGAATACCATGCATGTTTTGTGAACTTATCTTTAAATTAACTTCATGCAATTAGGAAAAAAAAGTAAGTCTTGACATATTTCTGAACAGAAGAGGTATACCTGTACAGTTTCCACCAGTTCGATCTAGTTCATAGCCATCATCACAGATACAATGAAACATTCCTGGTAGATTATTACAGGTACCAAATACACATATGTTCTGGAAGGAGCATTCATCGATATCTGAAGGAATATATTAAGAACAGAAAGTTACATATCATTACCATATTAATATTACAGTAGTGTGTTGTACTACTAAAGGCAAGTGAAGACACGTAACTGAAAAAAAAATTTTAAAAAGCAACACTGAGTAATCACTTCTGGTTTTGTGTAGAATGCTGTACCTAGGGATTCGTGAGGCATTCTCCATTAAGCTGCTTGTTACTTATTCCTATTTTACCACTTGTGAAATAAAAATAGCAAAACTGACTTAGGACTCAAAAATTAAAGCTAAGTCTAAAAGCCAGTAAGTTCTTTTCAAAATGTACATTGAACAGAATGAAGAGTAACACCATACAAAGGTGTCAGTCATTTCCTAGCTCATTTCACAGTTTTGCCAGTCTGCAATGTTTCTTACTAATGGCAGGTAAGATTTTCAAAATACCATTATCAGGAAAAAAGTATACTAAGAAGAGAGGGAGTGGCATCAACAGTTACTTAAATCTCCTTGGAGAAAGAATACAGGGAAAAGGAATATAGGAAGTAAGAATTATCTATGATTTTCTCAAGCCCATGTTAAACCAGTTACATAGTAGCTACATATAGGTGAGCTAAAATGCATGTAAAGGACTGCTTGTGTGCTTGTGTAAATTGAAGATGAAATTAAGTTGAAAGACACTGACAGAAAATTAGATGACTCTCTCAACCACACTGCTAGAAAAGGAGTTAAATATTAACAGCACAGACTGCAAAGTTATGGTTTTACACACAAACTATAAAGGACTTCTGAGCTGAAGGTAAGTGAGATAAGAGGGAAAAACACTTGCATGTACTGTCTGATATCAAGACTTCTAAGTTACCAAAATAAAGCAGCTGTGCAAAAGGCTAATGTAACTCTAGCATGTACTAGTGAGCTATTTTTAGCAGAGACAGGAAAGTGAAAAGCATTAATACTGTTTTACAATGCATAGCCAAATCTTCATTTGAAACTCTGCGTACAGTGCTCTGTTCAAGAGTGATGAACTAAAATTGGATGAGGTGTAAAAAGGGGTATTAGAATTATTAGAGCAATGAAATACCTATTTTGAACTTGGCTTCCTTGCCTAAGTCAGATCTTGAGAACTGATATAATGCCTCTCTATAGGAACATATGAGAAGGGGTAACTTTTGAGGGGGGAGAGAGAACAATTTTTAAGGGAAAATGAAACTGAAGATAAATGCCTAATATCCAACAGTCCTGAGTAAATTTAAACTGGAAATTAAAAGAAGGTTTCTAAGTACCTTGGAGTACAGCCATGGAATGACCTCCAAATCAGGTCATGAACATAACTGGTGTTCAGATGAACCTTTATAGAGTTATGGAAAAGACTGTATCATTGAGAAGCTAATGTATTGACATCTCCAGGGACTTCTGAAGAAATTGGATTAATTATTTGTACTACAATTATTGTACTAAATCCAGGCTTTGGATTTTGTCTGTTGATTGCAGAAATCAGCCAAGGAGTCACCTTATCATAGGACAAATTAATATATCAAGTTTTTTTAAAAAAAAAAGTAACTTCTTTTAAGTATTCAGCACCCAGATCTTTTAGTTCTCCAACAGCACAATTTAGTCTATGGACTGCTTTCAGATTTCTGTTAGAATCACAGTAATATACCAATATACCAAGCAATTTTTCCAAAATTCAATTTATTTTTCAGAGCATCATTGTGGACCAACTGAAAACCCAAATGTTGGTGACCTGCTGCCCCAAGAATTAGAATCATATTGTTTTCGAAAGCATTCATTGGCTGATGTCTATTTTGGGATTTTTATTAGAATATTAGCATGACTATAATATGACTAACTAACTGAGCTGCACTGACAAATTCAGTAAAGATGATTGACAATACTTGGAAACTATTATACAGATCTGACTAAAACAGTTGCACAGCTAATTTTTCAGAAGCATCTACAATTTTTCTGCAGCTAGAATTCTGATTCATATATGTACACCAGAATGTTTGAACATGCCAAGTTATGGACTGAATTTTAGAGACTACATTTTGGAAACTGTTTTTAATGTCTCATCAAGAATTTTTATCTCCTAAGATGCTATGAGGTTTCCACCATTAAATATGAAATAAGTTAAAAAGCTTTGGAGCACCAGCTGAAGACTTTATCTAATGTACAGTTCTCTTATATTAAACAAAACAAAGACATAGGAACACAACAGGGAATAGAAGCTGATTTGGAGTAGAAAGATAATAATTCCTTTTGCAGTTCAGATGATCTGGTACAATATTGAGAGTGAAAGGGTGATGACAAAAAATCTCCAGTATGTATTTTAAGGAGCGTTACAAACTGGTCAAATAAAGCAGTGATTTGCTTACTTCAATTTTCCTGAAAACATAAAATGATGTCACTTAGTGCAGTCTGTGTCTCCTGTGTAAACACTCTAAATAAAACAGTCATGAACACAGGATTTTCCACCCACTATTCACTAGTGACAACAAGAAGATAAATAATTAAAAAAACAGAATTACTGAGCCAAATCCCTACTCTGGGATTTTTGGACCAAGACCAGGAAAACTTCATAAAAAGATGAAGGCTACCATCAACACTGCAAAATTCACACTGCAATAGATAGAATCCTTGCTTGAAGAAATTACTTATATGTGAAGCATGTGCTGAATACTCTGTTTCCAGGTTGAGGTCCTTCCAGCCTTTCTTGTTGTTTGCTTTATAGCAGCCAATCCAAACTCAGAAAATGAAATTGAAGTACCAGCGGCTTACCTTGGCACGATTTGCTGTCCAAGGCGGGAGTGAATCCCATCTCACACTCGCAACGGTAGGTACCAGGGATGTTCAAACACTGACCATTTTCACACAGATTAACATTTTCTGCACACTCATCAACATCTGTGGGAGACAAAATTTCCTTGAAACTACGTTTCACTAGCAAAATACAAATAATATGTTCCTGATGTTCAAAATAATAGTGCTGTTGAGTATTGTTGATATAAAACAAAACATTCACACCTGAAGATGAAGTAAATTGAAAGAATGCAGAAAAGCAAACATAATAACATTTCCAAAATTATTCCTTTTACCCTGCCATGATTCCTGACCCCTTGTTTTTCATTAACAGATTTAAATTTTTTTTAATAATGCAAGGTTTTCAGATTCAGTACTATTAGCTTTGACAAATAGGTTGAATACTTTGCTTACAAAGTCAAAACTCTGTCTCCTGGTATATATTGCTATGTTACTTTGACATAAAACACATTCAAAAGGCAAATTTTCTTACGTGAATCATACATAGAAAATTATTTTCATATGCATTTTAGAAAATATTCTTTGAGGATTATGAACATTACAACTACCATTTGCACACTACTGGGGATTCTTCTAGTATGCCCCAAAAACAATATTTTTTTTTTACTTTAATAGTTATAAAAAAGCAGAATGACAAAGGAAGGCATTCACCATTGAAGTCATCATAAGGACTCATAATTTTGTCAGATATGCTTATGATAGTCCAGAAGAATTTTCAGTATACTTTCTTCATTTTATTAGTCAATCCCTAGTATCTCATCTGATTTTTAAAAAACAGAACATCTGAAACAGTGTGTTAATAATAGGGATGAAAATTCTTGAAACACATAAACAAATAATATTTGAAGATTCTTATTCTGAAATAAAAAACTTACAAAACTAATCAGAAGACTGTCTTGTTTACATGTAAATTAATTTTGATTTAAAATTAGCCAGTTAGCTAACAATGAATGCATTTACATCAGTTTCTAGGTATTTTACTATCATTAGGATGTATTCCTTCAAACCTTCAAATTTGCTGACCACATACAGGCCATGTTAGAAGTCAAGAGAAAGATATTGTTTCATCTCCACACTGTAAGTGATAAAAACCACAGTAACTCAATACTTGGCCATTAATGTTTAATATCTTTACACTTATTATAATCCTTTACATGTCAGTTTATTCTGAATCACTTGCTGTGTGCTAAACAATGTTCATCCTTAATAGTGAGCATTTACCATTTAAATGCAGAGATCATGGGCACTATTTTTCAACTGTAATTTGTTCTTCTTTTTAAAAAAGTCCTATGTTAATGATTAAATCCTGTTCAACTGACATAGTGAGGGGAAAACAGATGATGCCTTCCCTGCCAGAGACAGACCTGCCCTACAAGACAGGAACCTCAATAGAGAGCTGGTGATTTTGTTCTTGACAAAGACTGTGCAAGCAGCACATGCACATTCAAAAAAATTGGCATGAAGAGGAGGAGGAGGAAGAAACAGACAGGAACTTCACCCAACAAATGGGCCCAGTGCGTCCAATATGGCACACAAATCAAAAGAACAATCAGTTGCCTTTGTTAGCATTTCTTCAGCAGATGGGAAGAATCCTGATCTTAAATGACACCTTTACATTTATTATCTTGCACTTTGGGCTTAGATCTAATTTGCAAAGCTGCCATACAACAGAAACAATCAGTGACAAGTCAGCTTCCACAGAAACTTCTTACCAGAACAAGTAAATCCATCACCAGTGAATCCCTCTGCACAGGCACAGCGGTATGACCCTGGGGTGTTCACACACTGAGCGTTCACACTGCACTGGTGGGTCCCGTTGGAGCATTCGTCAAGATCTGCACATCAGGGGCAAAAGAGTGTAAGCAGTAACAGAGCAGTTAGTTAGCATGCTTGGCGTACAATTAACTGTCAAGACAACAAGTGCAACTGCAGCTTATTTATGTCTCCATAAATATACAAAGTTCTCATCAGAAGATACAGGGTTAATGTATAGTGATTTAATTTTAATATTTCTTCCTTTAAATTAAAATGCATGGGATTGGGTAAAATGTTTCCAAGCAACAGATGGAATTCAACCGACTCGTTACTCGAATGTTAATAACCTGTTAAAGAACTTGAATTCAAAATTAGTTAAAAAACCATTAAGAAAAGAATGAAAGAAATACAGTGAGGTAAAAATCTGCCATATATTTGGTGAGTCTTCTCAAGTAATAGAAGCAGGGGACAGCAATGTAACCCTGTGAATGTTAAAGCAAGCTTTCTTCTTCACTTGGATGTCAACTTGGATTAAAAATAAAGAAAAAGAAAGAAAAGACTTTCCTTCCCCTCAAGGGAATGTTTGATGGGAATGGTCATATGGGTCCATGACATATGAGTCACACTAGCTACTGCTATGAGATAACCGACAGTCCTTTCTCACCTGGACTCACTTCCGCTCTCTTGGAAGAACACACTATACCCAGGAGCTATTCTAACTACGAGGATGCTGCTGGAAAAACATTTTAAAGTTTTCTCTTTCAAATGGAACTCTTTCTTTACTTAGTAGAACCTCACATATTTTTAAATGATAATAGTAAAGACCAGAGGGCTTTCCCCCTTTTCTCAGATATGGCTTAAAAAGCTTAGAAAGTCTGGCCTGCAGTAAAATCTCCTAATACGGTACTTTTTCTTTCACATGTTATACCAATAAAGCCTAATTCTTAAACAAAGCTCCCCTTCCATAAATCCCAAAATGTTATGAAAAAAGGGTAAATATTAAAATCTTTTACACACCAAACTAAAAAATGATGGCAAGGAGACATGATGCTACTCTGGCAGCCCAGCAAAAGTAGAATCAAGTTTCCCATACCTCAAGTCCAATCTGCTTTATATTAGGGCCTATAAACTAGATATACTACAGAACATTTACAAAAAATGGTATTAAGTGACAGCAATAATATCTTACTGGCAGGAAATCACAAAGCAAATTTTTATAGATTTTTTTTTTATTTTGCACATTCTAGCAGTTGTATGTAAACTTTGTAAAATACATAGTCAATTCAGTAAGATGTTATACAAACAGGCTTCTGAGAAAAAAACCAGACTTTTTGACAGAAAATCAAATTCCTGAAACATAAGAAACTTGCATACCCATCTCTCCACAGACTGCAGCAGATAGATGAATAATGCTTTGTTTCTAATGCAGAAATCATGCAGTCACATTACACGCTTTCATTAAAAAAAAAAAAAGAAAAAAGAGAAAAGCTTTATTTTATGTATACTTACCAATACATTTAATGCCATTTCCAACCCATCCTTCTCTGCAACTACATTTAAAACTTCCTGGTAAATTGATGCATGTGGCATGCATGTCACAATTGTGAGCACCAATTTCACACTCATCCACATCTACAAGCACAAAATAAACTATTACTATTTACATCAGGAGCACCAGAATATTACAAATTATGTTCCTTTTACATGTTACTTATTTCCACTGTGCAGGTTTGCAGTTCTTTTAAAAAACAAATGCTCAAGACTATACAATAATTCAAGCAAGTTACTTTGTATTATACATTCATAAAAAATAGCAAAAACTGTATTTTCATTTTGTTCTTTGTTTGTAAACATGACAACATTAGTCTGCCTTCCTGCAACTGTTTTTCAGTTTGAAATTAAAGCTATTTTCCAGACATATTAAATATGATGATCTTTATATGTCTAAAACTGGGGTAAGACCTTTGGGTGCACAAGCATGTTTCAGTTATAAAAATGATTAGTCCAATATTTTAGTAATTATAAAACAGATTTTTAAAGGCCAAATTATAGGAGAAATTCTGCCAACTTTCCCAAAAGAATAATTTTGGGTGAACTTAGCTTCCTGAATGCAGTGGACCCAGCTTGCAGAAGACAAGATACTGCTTAACTATCACAGGAACTCGTAGAGTTTGAAACTGACTGACTATGATTCTTTAAAATTTGTTAGCATGGCTTGAAGGATGGCATATACTTTCCCTTTTTTATCATTACTTTTTTTCATTCTTTTCTTTTACCTTTTTTTCCTTTTGTCCTTTTGTCATTTCCTGCAGCTTTAGTTGACAGGTGACCTCACACTTTAAGTATGTATGCCAAATGAGTACTGATAAAACACTTCTAACACAAATGCAGCAGTGCCCACCCAGGCTATGTTTCATACCACAGATATTCCCCCAATCTATACGGATAAAAGCTTTGCCTTTAAAATTGCAGTTATGTAAAGGGCCTCTCATATCTTATTGATACTAGTCAAGGAACGTACCTTTTCAAACTCTGGATACATGCTGACAAACATAAAATAGTTACTCTTATATTTACTATTATGTACAGATACCAATCTCTCACTTGTGTGTGAACACTTGTGCATTTATTTTAACTGAAAGCCAACCAAGATATGTGCACACTACGACATATATGCTGGAAATTTGCTTTACCTGTGCATCCAGTGGCTCCTTTCTTGACTGAATATCCTAGCTGACAGTGACAAATGAAGGAACCTTTAGTGTTTTCACACTCCCCAAACATACAGATGTTGGAATTTAAATCACATTCATTCACATCTGTAAGTGCACATAAATTCATTATTAGTTGAACATTACTGCCATTTCACAGCATACTTTCTCCTTCATTCAGGTGAAACTATCAGGAGGATGGTCCACCCCTACAACATGAGGCATTTATTAATCTTCATCATAATATATTTCAGCTGTTCCATTCTGTATTATTTTAATTCCCTAAAAACAAGTAAGGATGAATGAGTAGTCCAAATACTACAGTGTTTTCTAATCTGTTTAGAATGCTAATTATGGCACTATGAAGTTAGTTACTTACAGGAATCACTTTAAAGCATTTTTTAAAAACATGTTCTTGATCATAATAATGCTATAATTTTCTTCCAAGGAAGAATTTATACAGTAAATTGATTACTTTTCCTGTACTGATATTATCTACAGGTTTCAATCTGCACACTTTGATCACCATTTAAAATTGAATAATGATATATACAAGTGTGTCGATACCTCTGAATAGCATTTGTCAAAATTATAAAAAAAAATACAGTAAATTCAATCAGTTTTTTAATAAGAATTCAACTTAGGAAAGACAATATATGTTATGAGACAATGAAACTGGTATAAGAACAAACTAGAACCGGGCACTGTCAAGCAGGTAACTGAGGAGTTTGAGAGTCTTCTGAGTCATACTGCAGTGGGGCCATATGGCCCAAGAGCTTTTAAAATACCTTGTCCCGTATTTCCATTTGTCCCTTGAAATGATATTGTCTAACAGTATTATACTATGACATTAAAGAGTCACTGTACTGTGGGCAAAAAGGCTTTTCTGGTATTTTGTACTTGTCCTTTTGAGTGAAGTAAGATGTCATGTAATGCAGCCAAAGCAGAGGCCCACACCACCTATAAATTAAAAGTGTATTAATTGGGATATAATTAATATTAGCTTGCCTTAAACCCCAATATAAGTGTACTAAAACAGTGTAACTAGCAATAGCATGTAAGTATTGTGTAATACTGTGATAGCATAGGAAGACACAGTTTTGCATAAAGATGTGAGCAAGGAGACTGCCAAAAGGGTAAAGAAAGATGGCATGTAAGTAGGTGCATGTAGGACACACCAAAGACATAGAAGTTGCCAGAAAAAGGACAATATAAGGACGAGGGACTGCAGATAGGCAGGAAAACCTCACAGGTACACCAGAACAATGACTGGCAAGACAAGAAAACAAGACAAACCCTAAAAGGACTAGAAGGGACCCTCTTTTTTGTGACGGGGGCAATAGCATAAAAACATAAGCATGGAAAACTGGAGAGGAAAGAAGACAGACCGACTTCAGTTTCAGCTTTTCTTGTAGACAAGTGCTCAAGCCTGATCACCTTGACCTTTGTGACTAAGCAACACCAACAGCTGGAAGCCAGTCAATGCAAACTACCTGTAACAGCTCTGTGGTATTGTATACTTGCATATAATTTAAAATGTGATTGTTAAAAACTAACAGTTTTGTATGTGCAGTGATAATGATCAATATTGTGTAAGAACTGACCATTGGTAAATGTGTTGTTATTAAATGAATTTAGTAAATTTTAGTTTTGCATTTTAAAACATGGCCAATTTAATCAGTCTTCGAAATACTCTCATTACAGCAACCTTTATTTCCCTAGTATATTCAGTTGTCACACTATGAGGCAAAGAAAAGCTGCCATGCTCTAAGTCTCTCATTTGCAGGAGCTGCAGATTTACCTCTGTAGTTCTGCTTGCTGAGACACCCCTGGAACATAAGAATTGACCTGCTTCTTCCAAAATCTCACTGGAAACGCCTGAACTATGAACCATATCAAATAGGGAACTCTTAACACCACCAGGAAACTTCAAACTCCTTCTCTTAGTAGCTCATGACTATGAGTAGCTCTGGCACAGCCTTCCATGTAGGTTTTGGAGAATGCCGCTGGATCATTGGTAGTTTTTTAGTACAGACCTATATCTATGACTCTGCTACGCCATTAGAAAATGGGTAGCTGTGAAATGATTTCTATTAATGATCCCAAGTGTGTGTGTGGGTGTGGCAGGGTGAATTCCTTGCTGGCAAGAAACAAAGTCCCTCTGATTGTGAAACAAGCTGAAAGAAACTTCAGGACATTTCAAGAAGGGAAGGAAAATCAAAATGTCTATCAAAGCTGAGGTTAAGTAGGAATGAAAGAAGTGGTCAATAACCACTGTGCTAATGGTGTTGCTGAAAGCCAGTTTGGGAGAGGATAAAGAGCACAGACATTAAGAGTATGCCCTCGAGAAGAAATGCTTCCAAAAGTTACATCTCTCTCTGGCACATACAAAGACACAAAGGCACCACAAAGGTAACATTCAAGAAGTCAAGCTGCAGGTAGAGTGGGGAAAGACCCTTGCAGAAAGAAAAAGTGATAAGCCACAACCAGAAAAGTTTTCCCATAACTTTATATAAAAAAAAAATAGTCACAAGGAAAAAGGGGTCATCAGGACTGTAGATGTGCTCTTGTGCCAGGCTCCTTTCCCAGACACCTCAACAATGTGACTGCTCAGCACTTCCTGCCTTGATGCAGACTGAAGTTTCAAGAGAGAGGTAAGTTTGCCACCGATGTTGCCCTGTTCTTCCCAATTTCACTGAGTGCTGCATATATGATGAAAACTTTCCATTAGGAAGAAAACCTCTCCTAAAGACTAATGTACCTGAACTGTGTTTTAGATTCTTATACTGCATGCTAAATCTTCAATACAGGTTTACAACCATAATACAAGGCTTTAATATTATTCCAGAATTTACCTCATCTGAAAGCTAAATAGTTTGTAATTAAAGATCTGGTTAAAAACTTGTAGTTAAAACATAGTCATCTTATAAGTTACACCTATGTCAACTTTTTACTTTATTCAAATAGCTCCAATCTTACACTAGTTAAGTGGCAAAGATCATCTAATTTCACATACAGTCAAATAAATACAAGATATTGCAAATATTTCTGCTGAAAAAAACCCAAGTACTTTGTTGAAAGTAGTGTTACGTCCAGTAAGGAACTGTAGTTACCCCAAAGGCTTTTTGACAAACTGGGTGACGCTGGTAGCAAGGAAAGCAATTGCATACATGGCAGAAATTCCCACTTTCTCACTGTAGGATTCTAACCTTGATATCAGGTACTGTTTTCCTAAAGAAGAACCTTTAAGAGCAGTTGTGAATAAAATGAAAAAAGTATTCTGATTTTACAGCTTCTAACATGGCTAATATGAAAAAATGGTAGAAAAGATCAGTTCTGAACTTTCAAGTTGGTTGCGTAAACATGGAGTATGTGCACAAAACTGAAAACAAGAACCTGAAATAACATAAGAGTGAAGGTGAAAAGAAAATCTTACTTTCAACTCTTAAGTATGGAAGCAAGGAGACAAAACCAGCTCAGGACAGCTTGCTCAGCATTATATATAACTAGTTTCTCCGCAGTGTGTGCCTGTGTAAGTGTGCACAAGTGCAAAGTGAAGGTTTGTTTGATAGATGCTTTCTGTAGTTGAGGGAGTAAACTAAAACATTTACAAGAGACAGAAGAAAATGCTGGGGCACTCAAATAATCTCTTCTCAATAGAGATGTTTCAGAGGAATTGTATCATTACAATTCAATCGCTCCTGGTTTTGGAAGTATTTGATTTGATTCATTTTTATGGACTTTTCAAATTTTTTTCTACCCTTCCTGACATCTATAGTGACAGCCAAGAAAGATCTACAGGCTATTTTTTTTTTTATAATATACATAGTTTCAATACCCACTTTCAAGGATTAAGCAGAACATCTTAAAACATTAGCTACAGAATTTTTAGACTTGCATTAAATTTGGTGCATACAACTACTTACCAATACAAGTTTTCATGTCCATAGAAGCCATAAATCCATCATAACAGAGACAGCGATATTCCCCTGGAATATTAGTACATTGCCCACCATCACAGATATCTGGATTGTTTTCACATTCATCAATATCTGGGGAAAAAAAAAAAAGCAGATATTAATTCTATCGCTCTGGTATGGATCAGCTAAAAGAATACCATGTTCATATTGGCTGAAAGATACAATGCTGGAACTTTTAAGATATTAAAACCTACCTGCACATGTCCTGATATCTGGCATTAGAGCATAGCCGTCACTGCAGCTACATTCATAGCTGCCTTCTGAGTTAGTGCAGTGGGTGTCACAGCCTCCATTCATTATCATACATTCATCAATATCTGGGGAAGCAACATTAGTAGTAGTAAGTCTACTTTTATAAGGAAAAGAGGAAGAGTCATCTTCTGGTGCCATTTTACTTAGCAGATGAAACAGTTTATCAGTGATATGATTTTGAATTTTTATTCTCACTCTACTGTCTCTGATTTATATTTTGTTCAGCCTTCTCTCTTTCAACTGCATTTTCATCTGTGTGAGCAAGTGGCTACTTTTAGCTGTTGCTTTTGTTCATATGTATTACTAAGGATATAAAAAAATGTGCAAAAGACAACTGGTGGAAAGGAAACAAAAAAAAGCCCTGAGAAACTTAGGTTTCACACAAATTTATATTTTTGAAAAAAAGTAAATATAACCCACAAATAAAAAAACTCTCAATACCCCTGTTCTCCTTACTAATTTGATGACAACTACATAATTCAGTATTACTATAGTGATGGATTTAAGAGGTGTATACGATAAGGAGAAAAAGTGAAAGAGAAACTATCAGTGCATGGGGCTGTTCTGGCTTGATCAAGAAATCAAGCAATATTTTCTGGTTGTTAGCTCAAGCCTCTGATTTTAGTGGAGTACTCATAAGAATATTTTTTCTCAAAGTATTATGCAGAGTTCAGTACAGCAATGATCTTTTTATACCTTCTTTATATTTCTAAGGTAAAATAAGGGTCCATGGTAGTTCATGATATGCCTCATAGCAGAAGAGAAGACAGCCCTGCTCAGTTTCAAAAGGAAGGTACGAAATTAAATAAAAACAAAGACAGATGAAACAATATATGCTGAAGCACAAATACATAGATGAAGGTGTACAACACTTGCCTATGCAGCCTTGTCTGTCAGGAGTGGCCTGGTACCCAGAGTTACAGGAACACTGGTATGTTCCAACCATGTTTACGCACTTGCCATTTCTGCAGAGATTGTCACTTAACGAGCACTCATTTACATCTGGAAAAGAAACATTCTTATCAATTACTTATTATTCAGAATGCATACTGTAACTGCTCAAATGCCAGAGAAAGAGGGTGAGAGGTAATATATTTAAACTGGTGGCTTTCAGGCTTTTTCAGTTTCTTTCTTGTTCTTAGCATGTTCCAGTTCAAGGTATGGAGCTCTGACCAGTATGGTTAAGCTAGCATCCAAAGGTTTATCTTCTTTGCTTCTCATCTGTGAGCATGAACCGCACATTCTGCTGGTTTAAACCAACTCTTGAAGCAGCTATGCATCAAACACAGAAACCAAAGAGATAATATGCATTATGTTTTTTGCATTTTTTTCACCATTTTGGTGAACTATGTGCGAAAAGGAGAGCTGCATGTCAGTAAGGGGCAATACTTTTTGTGACTATAGGGACACAGTTCACTTTGTGCTTGTATGTATTTTACTTGAAAGTTGCCAACATGAGTGGTATGGTCCTTTGAGTTGCTAAATAATCCCTAACAGGCCTGGTAAAATACTCCTCTTCGAAGTCAACATTGTTAAGGGCGCTGGAGATTTTTTTTACAGGATCTGTTACAAGGTTTTAATTTGAAGATACTCATATAAAGGAGGAGCATGAATTTGCATAAGGTATTCCTGAGACCCCATTCTTGCCAGAGACAAGAAGTTTTCATAGCACAAATGACCACTCTTCTTAGAAAGCTGAAGACTACTATGCTGAGTTAAAACTCACCTATGCATTCCTCACGTGATAGTGACAGCTCATGTCCCAAAGGACAGTCACACTGAAAACTCCCTTCAGTGTTCACACATGTGCCACCTCTACACAGCAGAGGGTTGCGTTCACATTCATCAATATCTGCAAAGAAACCACAATAAATAAATATAAAATCATTAGTAAGGAGCAACAAAGAGAAAAGCAATTCTTAGTGTCTGTAAGTGACAAAATTGGGAGGTCAGACATAAAAGGATTGTTTCTTTGAAGCAGTGCTGCTCCTTTCCTCATACTGCATAACAGGGCAAACAAAAACCTATACATTTTTAACTCTAAAAATGGGTATTTTGCCCCTCAGGAAAACCAGAAATTCATCATTCAAAATTAAGTATTCTAGGAGACACAGGATACAAGAAAAGACAGCAACTGTTTGGATGTTTACCGTTTAGAACAATGTATTAATATGATGAAATTTTCAAGAACGTGCTTCTTCATGCAACCAGACACCCATTTATATATGCATTCAAATTGTTGTCTATTGATGTTGTTAATGGGGATGTATGTGTAAACTTTTAACTAAATGGCTATTCAGTTTGATAACTCCTGCGTATGTCATTGTGTGGCTGGGAAATATGCTTGCTACACCTTATAATGGCAAACTGAATATTTGACTCATAAACCTGATAAAAACAGCTAACACTGTAGATGTGGATGAAGTTAAACATGACAAAAAGGTGTTCAAGGTGCAGGATGCACTCATACTTTCTGACTCCCAGGAAGCATTATAGCTACCTATCCTTGAAACTAGAGACTTCTATTCAGATAGGCAGACTACTGTTAACTTTTGTTAGCCTGAGAATTTAGCAAGATATCATTGGGTTTTGCAGGTTACTCACATTAGGGCAGAAACTGCGTGATGATAGAATTCAACATCTCTTTTGCTGTACTCCTGTTTGGATAGTTCTCACAGCTCCAAAATGTTTTCATTGAACATTATGCCCTCCCTTTCTTAGTTCCTGAAAAAGGCCCTCAAGAAGTAATTTCTCTTATCTCCTCAGTATCTGCTTATTTGACATCTTGTTTTGCTGCCTCCCTCCCTGCCCTGCAGATAGCATATCTCCAACCATACAGTATTGATTCTCTGCACTTGTACTCTGTCTCTCATGAATGCTATTCAGCTTCCACAGTTTAGCTTCTCCGTTATGTTCATCTGTGATTCAGGCAATGATTTTTTACTGACTTTTGGAGTCTAAAAGCATCACAATTTGCAGGAAATCAAGTAAAGGTGACAGGAGGCCTGCATGGCCTCCTGGCACACAGGGACATAGGCCCACTTATTTAAGTTCAATTATGAGCACAAAAGCTCCTGACAAAACTCAAACACAAAAAGGAAGCATAGAATAGGCAAAAGCAGGGACAGGTGATGCAGGGGAAATACAGAGGCACTGTCTGAGTGTGCAGGTATGGGGTTAGGAAAGCCAAAGCCACCAGGAGTTGACACTAGCCCGGGACGTGAAGGGTGTAACAGCAGCAGCAGAAAGTTGAGGATAAATGGGGAATGGGACAAAGGACATGGAAAAGACTCATAAGTGCTGAGAGGGAGCTGGCCAATGTCCTTTTGAAGCCATGCCTGACCATTCTTGGAAGGTCATGGAAATTAGGCAAGGAACTTTAGGGTGGGAGGAGAGAAAATGTCAATCCAATCTTCTAGAAGGGCAAGGAGGAGGACCCATTCAGCCTCATCAAGGTGAAAAACTCAGACTTTTCATTTTCATTATATATTTAATGATGTATTTCATTAAGTACTCCACAATACTAACTCAAGATTTTTTAAGGTGCCTAGTAACCTCTGATGTCTCCATATGTATTCTTACAACTTTAGAGAGATTAAAGAGATGTGATTTTTCAGGAAATGTTCTCAGAATTTCTCGAGTCCTAGAAGAATCAAGGAAGAGTGAATCATGCTACTTTTGAAACTCTAGCCTTCTATTCCTAACTTTACCAAATGTTTGGCTACCTCATTTACCAATTTTAAACTACATGAATGAATAGTTGCTGCCATTCTAAAACATCTATACAGAAATGTGTAAAAGTAACTAGCAAAAAGAACAAGCAAAGCTGTATGTTATCTGTCCTATAAACTGTGTATCTGTCTCATTTGTTCAAGAAGTCACAATAATTATACATAAGAAGTGTTCAGTGGAGCAGAGCTAGTATAGTACAGAGTACAGTCAGGCTTTGTATGGTAAATGGACAGACTCCAGGTCATTCTGGCAACACTTACCCATACAGTTCTTCATCATCATAAATCCACTTTCGTAACCATCAAAGCACTCACACTCAAAGCTTCCAGGAGTGTTGACACAAGTACCACTTCCACATAAGTCTGGGGAGATCCGGCACTCATCAATGTCTATTTTATAGTAATGAAGAGGTACAAAAATCAAACAGTTTAAGGTTATCCTGCTTTTCACAGAAGTGAATACTTGGTCATTATAAATTAACTCTGCAGAAATCATATGTAGTATATAAATCAACAGAAAAAAAAGAAATTAGTTTAATATTTAAAGGAATATCTGATTATGTGAAACAGTTTGTACAAGATTCATAATGCAAGGCCTTCAGAGCTCTCAACTATAGATTAAACTATGTAACAAGTAAGTTCCATTAAGTGTAATTTAAGGTTAGATTTCTAAGGACATTACTAACTGTAACAAATTCTGATAATAACAAATTGTTATTATTACAGAGGTACCAAACTCATGGTCACTCCATAAACTACAGTGCCATTGATATTAAATTGCTTATTATGAAGACACTTGTCCAGTAATAGCACTATAAGTTTACATACACCCCTTCCATTAAGAATTAAAGTAGCTCCTTTGAAAGCTAGATTTACAGTTCACTGGTTATCTTGTTAGTTAAGTTTGAATGAAACTTACTGTGGAAAACTATAGCAGGTTTGTAGAAGGTAAAAAGAGAAGAGATGGAAGAGGTTTTTGTAAGACACACTAGTAGTGAGGCAGGAAGCTAAAGAGGAATTTGTAATATGGATATGATCCAATGAAACAGGACAGTGTTGAAGGAGAGGACTACAAAGAAGAACTGGATAGCCTGTTGTTTAGTATCTCCTCATATCTTTCCAGATTTCTCTCTTCCTTACTCTACTGGCCACCCAGAGTTTTTGGGGTGAACTAGGGTTCAATGCCTTTGTTTCATGTTCTCCACTATACCCTCTACCTGCAGCTTCATTAACTACTGTGTCATTAATTTTTACATATTAAGAAATCATGAAGTCTTTACAGGGAATAAAAATACCCAAATATTTGAAACAATGAAGACATTAGTCCAGGATAGGGCGTAGGATTGGTTCTGTCATCCAAGTAGTCCAGGAAGCAAGGAATCAGAGAAGAGCATCAACATGTTTGCAGGTAAGTAAGACTCATTTGTTTAAGTGGTTGAGGAAAACTAGGCAAGTCTAAGCTTTACAAAGAAACTGCTAAAGATTTAAAACAGTTCTTTTTTCACCACATGCAAGAGTCTCATTTGCCTCTGTGTCACTCCCCATAGCCAGGTTTCTGCCGGGTGAAGATACTTCAGTCCTCACACACAGATGTGTGGAGGTGTAGGGTGGTAACCCATGTGGTGGGCCTGGGATGTTACAGAGTATCTGGCCTCCTGCAGCCTTTATAAAACATTTTGTTGCTAATTTAAAAAAAAAAAAAAAGTCTTCTGTTTAATAAAACCTGGTTCTCTACAGCTGCTCAGTGGAACATTTTCATCAGAACAAACTTTCAATGGAAAACAGAACCAAAAAAAGCTTTTGTAGGGAGAAGTTTTCTGACCTGTTCTTGTTAGTTTAGAAATAAAGTTTGTTAAATGCATTTCTCATCAATGCAATCACTATAAAAACAAGGAAATCACCAGTTAGGGCAACATTAACATCCAGACCAACCTCAGTTAACATGCCTTACCACCCACACTTCATATTACTTGGACTCACTCATAGATGCCTGTGTGGTATAACAAAACCTCCTTCATTTTCAGCACAGAGCCACACACAAAGCAGGCATCCAGCTTCTCGTAACCAGAAAACTATCAAGCTTATCTTCTGTTTCAGTTTTTCCAGGCAGGGAATAATAACATATTAAACTTTTAAATTAAATGCATGTCTCTTATTGAGTTAACATTGCACTGATGTCAGAATTGCAGAGGTGCCTCTGTATATGTTTGGCTATCAAATCTAAATGAAAATGAATTTGCAGTGGAGTCTTTAAGTTCATTTGGTAATACAATGACCAGCGTAAGAACATAAATAAAGTTAATCTGTATGTTAAAACATTGAACTTAGCTTTGCTGGTGATCCTTATTGATTTTTCAGGTTGTACGGACACAGCATGACTTGAGCATCTTTAACACCTATTTAAAAAGTTCCTAATGTATGTATACAAGAAGAATGCTACATTTATTGAAGAACCACTTTCTGAAAGGAAAATTTAAGACAGTTGGCCATTCTGTCCAAGATTAATCTCTTAGAAACTGAAGGAAATTAATGACATTAAGTTTCCAGATTAACAAGCTATGCAACAAGCGCAAGTTCCTTTAAAATGCCACAGGGTCATGGTAGGGTCCCCATCACTGGGTGTTTCCAAGATGGACAGGGTGCTAGATAATCTCACGTAGGCTCTCTTTCCCACAAAACCTTGGAGCAGATGGTCTTTTGAGGTGCCTTTTGACCTGGACTATTCTGTAGTTCTAGGAAAAACTGGGGAAAATGCAAGACTTACCTGTACAGTTTCTTTCCTCCATATCTAAAGTAAACCCGCTGTTACATCTACATTTGAAACTTCCAATTGTGTTTCTGCATTTACCATTCATGCACATACCAGGGAACACTTTACATTCATTGATATCTGTGAAATAAAAATAAAAGAGCATTCTTAAGCAGAAATATATATAAAATTAATGGGAATTTCCTGTTCCTTCTTACCAATTGTATTGGGCGTAAAAGGCAAGGTTTGGGTTGCAGGGGACTAGAGGGATGGTCTCCTCCTACACAGGTTAGGAGAATGGTAAAATGAAACGGAGGAGGCAAGCAGGAGAGAACATTGTTAGAGACATGACTGCAGATGCACTCTTGGAAGGCAGAACTCCATGTCTGAGGAGGAACCCCTGAGGGACTACCACCCCTGAGGGATGCAAGCCTGTGGAGGATCCACACCAGCTGTGGGTGGCTCATGGCAGGGCAGGGACATGCCTGAGGGACTGTGGCCTACAGGTCACCCAAGCAGGGGCAGAACACCCTGAGGGACAGTGGCCCATGGAAGATGCATGCTGGGGCAGAAACACCTCTGATAGATTGTGACCCACATGCAACCCCTGCTCAGGCAGGGAGACCCCTGAGGAGCCATGACCTGTGGGTGGTACACACTGGGGCTGGGACATCCTGAAGGAGCATAGGCTGTGGACAACCCATGCTGGAGCAGGTACACCCCTGAGGGCCTCTGTCCCATAGAGGAGCCCATGCCAGGGCACAGGAAATGAGTAAGAAGGAAGGAGCAGCAAAAGAAAAGAGTATGCAACAAGGGGTGACAAAGAGGAACCGCTGCAGTGTCCCCAAGGCCCTGTGCTGCCAACTGCCTCATCCATGGGACTAGGGGGGCTGGACACTAGCAGGGGTGGAGGAGAGGTGCTGGGCTGAAGCCGAGCCTGGGCATAGGGGAGAAAAGATGTCTCCCTACCTTTTGAATTGTTTATGCTTTCTTTGCTTGTCAATACCCAAACCAGTAACTGAAAGTTTATGTTAATCAGCAGTAAATCAAATTCAGTGAAATTCCCAGTGTTAAGACTCTTTTGCCCATGATGCCAATATGTGTATTGTGCTCTATTTTGCTTTCTAATACAATGAATATTCATGGTGTCTCTGAGCCAGCTTGTAAAAGATGTAACTATTACCTGGTTGACTGTTTGTTTTTTTTTTTTTTTTAAACTGAGGCTGCCAGAGTGATATCTGGAGCTCAGTTTAGAAAAGGGTAATTTTTCTTTTGTAGAATATCAGATGAGATGTTTCACCTCTTCTAAATGTGTTTTGCTGAACTCCTGGATAACACAGGTTGTTAAAGGATCTTGCATAGGACAAATAAAGGTTTTTCATGTGTCAACCTCTCTCATACGCACATGCCCCCCAAAAGCATTTACAAAATTGAATGAGCTTTTCTTACACTCTGTGATATAATTTGCTTGATGAATGTCCTTAGCCAAGAATCATCTTTGATGAAGCAAACTTCTATCTCCTATGTATTAGGGTGCATGGAAGAAAAGTGTGGTCCAAATACAAAAGCAGAAAAAAGAAGCAAAACCCTATGAAAATCTTGGAGTGGACAAGATTTTATTATTATTAAATAATTAATTTATTATTTCTAATTAAATAAATTTTAATTAAAAATATATTATTATTTTTAAATTCCTTATTTGTTTAGTAAATCACCACTGAACATTCAGAGCTTTGCCTGAGGATAGTAACTCCTGAAAATCAGAGCTTATTTATGGTGAAGCAGAGGTCCAATCTGTTAAAGTTTCCTCAAGCAACTCAAATATTTCAAGACAAATGGTTCAGAATACATCCTTTTAAAAATAAATAAAATACTAAAACACTTTGGGATCACCTCAGCTTCTGCACACAGAACTTTACAGTTTTTCTTCTCAGATCTCAGTCACCTAAAATATCTCAGATCTGGTTTCTTAACATTTTCCAGCCTCTTCAGTTTAGTTTTTGCTCTACAGGAGGTGAAGTTAGTAAAAACTGGACAAAAGGCTTTTCTTTACTTCTTTGTCACAGCAGCTCCTCATTTTCATTGCCCTCATTATTTTAATGCAACAGACACCCTTCCCTTTTAATCACTTATTAATTCTGCAAACTACAGAAAGAATCCATCCTTCTTCAGTCTCTCTTTCAGAGAACGCTGGCCATGTTTTAATAATAGTTGGCACTTACGCCTTAACTCCCTGACTTTATGGAACTTCATCTGACCCTCAGTTCGCTCTTTGCAAATTACCACGTTAAAAAATGTGCATAATTTCTGTTATTCTTCTTATTTAGAGCTTCAGTCCTGTTGTAGTAATTTCCTTTTTCTCCATACCAAATTAAAACTTTGCACCTTTTCCTTCTGGGCTCCTGTAACACTCTTGAGCATCATGCAAACAGGGAGTTTCCCACCTGTAAGGCCAGGTCTTTCAGGCAAACATCTTTATAACACCTCTCATCTCAAGTACATAACAAACATAGACACAAATCCTGGCATTTTCTCAGAATATTCACCCAGATGTATCTATAATTAATTTTTAACTCCAAGAAGGAACCCTTACCTTTATAAAATGGCCTGCCAGTTAGAATATCTCCCCTGTTGGAAAAGCCAGGACCTCTGGGGCACAGAGCCTCATATTCCTTGGTGCCAGGCTTAGGACACTCCTCACAGTCGAAGCCCCAGGCAGCCCCCACAGCACAGCAGCAGGCATCCATACGAAACTTGCCAGGCACAGACTGAATGCACTCATCTTCATCCCATTTCAGGTAGCATTGCTCCATGCGAATATCTGCTCATTTTAGAACAACAAATAGGCATTTTACCCTTTGCTAAAGTCTTCTGTTTTTCAGAAGCGCCTATTTCTGAGGCATGAGTACTTGTGAGGCTCAGTTTCTGGGAGACAAATTTCTGCGCAAGACTATGCTTCTGCACAATGTTCAACCATTTGAAGTTGCTAATACTGCACTATAGTTAAGTTTCTGGATCTCTTATGTACCACATAAAAGTACAAGCATTGCTTTTGTTGTCTCCCAATATCAAGATACACCATTACTCTGACATGATCATGCTTTTTAGATTTCTACGTGTATTTGACAGGACAGAGATGTGTATTTCTTTACTGTATCAGGTATTCTCATTTACAAATTAATCTGCATTCATGGTAAAAAAAAAATATTCCTACCTATGTTTATATTATTAAATTAATTTAATAATACAAGAAATGCAATAAAAAAAAGCTGACCATTGTTAGGCTTACTTTAATACCAGTTAGCAGGGGAAAACAATGCAGTTTCCAGAAAAATTAATTATCGTTATACTCAATAGTCCCATTTGCAGAAAAACAGGTCAATCAAAAGATAGATGAACCAAGTGTGCAGATAAAATCTGTACTTCCATACCCAAATGTCAGGAAAAGTACCATACACTGGTCTGTACACAGAAAAAATCAGCATTGCTGTATCTCACATAGAGTATAAAAAAACAATAATAACCCATTTGAAAGCATCAGTACATTCCACAGTTTTCAGCTATTTGTATGTTAGTAAAGAAAAATAGTTTAAAATTTTTAGAAAAAAATTTAGTATTTGTTAGAATATAAAATTTTTATAAAAATTGTTGTTAAGTCTCTACATGCCGATTTCTACAACATAGGAGAACTTCTATGCCCAAATTCCAAAAATCTGGCAAATAATACCAATAATGGCAAATGGACAGTATCAGTTATAGCAGTGCTAGAGAAGATGTCTGTGATATTGTACAGAAATGTATTGGTAGCTTAATGTTCTCCAAGAAAAGAGTTATTTTCAGGGTGTAAGGAAGATCACAAGGATACACCGTGTCTGATTAAATAACTTCTGGACATATTCTAGAGCCTCCTGACATGACTGAAATGGATTGGAGGTCAAGCTGTATTTTCAGGATAAATATAAGCATTAATGTTTCATATGATATACTGGACTGGAAGTTAGGCTTTAGCAAACCTAATAGAACTCTTAAATGCTTAGTGCAAAAAGCTTTGGAGAAGATGCAAATCTAAAAATAACACAGATGAGCTGCTGAACTGTTTTCCATACAAGCCCTTCAAAGTTATGTGGATTTATGACATAAATTTAGCCTATACACATCTGAAGTTAAACAACTTAGAAGCAAGTATAAGAAATGGAAATTGTTCAAAGAATACTCATGGTTTCCTGTAAACTATTCCACATCAAGATCATATTTATTTTCATTTCCAGAGATTCAGCAAACATACTGCTAATAAATATTTGTTTACACTAAAATCACTGTAGTGGATCCTGCCAGAAATAACCATATTTCAGAAATACGTGACATAATGCACAGTGCTTGTGTAGCATAGGAGAAGGCACATATCTTGTAATATAAAAGGTCATTTTTCATTTAAAATGAGAAAAGGGAACATGCCTTTGAGGGTAAAGGAATCCTGTGTCTTGCTTGAAAATGGCTTCTTTGTTCCAACTTTTCATTGTATCATTCAACCACAATTAAATTTACACCTGTCCTTACCAAATTTTTTATTGAGAAATAATACAGGGTTGATGGCTACAGATGCCAGTGTCTGGCAACAGAATTACAATGTTTGGGGGGGCTTAGGGGGTGGAATATCAAGTAAAACCTAACATGCAAAAATGCATATGATATGCACAAACATAACAGATATGTGCAACCAGGCAGACTTGGTTTTGAATTGTCTCTTTTTTCTGAGACATTTCTATTGATTGTACACATCTGCTTCATTTCAAAATTCTGCTTGCTTTAATAAATATCTCTAGAATTACACTCACGTCAAAAAACCCCACACCCTAGTAACTGTTTGTATCAGCTATTGGTAAGGCATAGTGCAATTAAAGCAAAAGTGTTTGCTTAAATTTGAATCTGCTTGAGGAAAGAGAACACTGTTGAAATAAAAAAATAAAGGTTAGAGTAGGAAAATCCTTGACATGAAGCAAGGGCTGAACATTTTTTTTTGTTCTGCTGCACTGTTTTCTTAAAAGAAATCAATGCTGTCAGTAATCATATTTTTACAGTCCTTAAAACCGGTAAGAAAAATTAATATGGATTCCAGAATCTCTTCTAAATATCCAGTACCCTGACTTCACCTTTTTTGATCTCTTACCATTGATTTCTAAAGATGCAGATTAGTAACACTAACTACACTTGCTACAGGATACTTCTGTTTTCTTGAACTTACACAGAAGTTCAGTATTTTTTATACCTGAAGTCTTTCCTAGAGAAACGTACATCTTCATGGACATCATGTTTTGTCAGTACAAGATACTAATCTGTACAACAAAGATGACATCTTGTTTTTATTGACACTCATTTTGATTCATCTCAGACAGACCAATTTGCACCAACATATTCGTGCCACAATGTAGTATCCAAGTTTCACAAAACGACTAGATAGCAACAGAGAAGAGCATTGTTCACACTGCATTACAAGCTGTTGGCTGACCAGCTGACTGACTGCATATCAATCTAGCAGTGAGTCAGGCATTTCTGTTCATGAACGGAAGTCACAGTAAGGGCAGCACTCAAGCAAAACCTATTGATTGCATTGTGGGCAAAACAAATCTCGACACAAACATTCTAACTTCCCCAAGGGATTAACAGCTCTTCCCTGAACTGGCACAGGCATTTGATATCTAAGCAGGCATAAACTAAAACATACACTTAGTAAACTGCTTTAAGAGGAATTCAGAAACAAACCAGACATCCTTTTACACCCCTTTGAGAATAATTTTGGACAACTGTTGGACACAGCTAAAAAGCTGGCAGAGTTGCGTGTGCTCTTACCTAAACACACTCGCCCTGTTCCATCCAGTGTCAGTCCTTCAGGGCACTCGCAGTGAAATGAGCCTCTGCTGTTAACGCACCGCCCATTGGGACAAACGCCCGGGAAGACATCACACTCATTTACATCTGTTGAGGAAACAAAGAGTTGAGTTATATGCTAACTCGAAGGAGACAGCTACAGCTTTATTTAGAATTTCAGCTGCATTAAAGAAAGCGAGGGGCTTTCAACCATATTGTGTTAGGGTCTGAACACTGTTCTGAACAAGCACCTGGCTCAGTCTCAAGGGACTCTTACAAGATCTTCAAGTTATAGGACACGAAGATGCCACATTGTCTTCTCTAAGATGATGGATATGGCTGAGAGAAGGAAAAACTAAAGGGATTAAATGTATTTTGAAGGAGCACTTCTATTCTCTGTATCCTTTTGATATTCCCCAACAAACAGTGTAACATAACACTTTCCAACAGTCAGTAACTGTTTGTGAAGGCACTCATCTAAGGTCAATGGGATTATGCCTGACAAAAACAACAACATAATAAATACCCTTTTATCTCATTGTCAAAGGAAAAAAAAGTGACATCTTGAGTAAGAAGCAAAAACTTCACCTTCACAGGTAACACCCTTCACTCTGGCAAATCCTCTTGAGCAAGCTGTGTCTGGAATCAAGCCAGAAAAATACATCACTGCTTTAGAATGACATAAATATAGGAGTAAATAATTTTAAAATAAATATATCTTTGGAATTCTCTAATAATTTGACTGTAAAAGGTGGTGATTGCTCTAGCCTCAATCAAGAAAAGTACTGACTCATACATGTTACTTAAAACAAGTCAAGAGTTGAGGAAATTAAATCTTAGACTATTACTTTCTCATGTGTTTTCCTTAATGGACACCAGAATGCTCAGCATCTAATCATATCAATCTCTGCACTCAGATATAGCTGAAAGGTAAATTACCTGTAAAGTTGCCTGAAGATTTAAAGCTTTAGTGAGAGCAGTTATCACTAAAGGCTTTTTTTCCACTGCAGCATAATAAAGGATCTGAGCAATGACGTTATTTTAGGATATGCATGTAAAATGTAGCATGATGTAGTGATATGAAAGCTTGCTGAAATGTAACCAGTTAGAGAATAGGAAATTAAATGGCCAAATGTACGCAGTCTGAGCTCATTAGCTCTCTACATTGATTAGTTTTTGATTAGTTTTACCAGTCTAACCTGACCGTGCTGTTTCCTGGAGTCCAAAGTAATACCTTTGCTTGATGCTGCACTGCACTGTTAAGAGCTCTGTTGGATGTTGTTCACACCATGCTTGTTAGATGGGATACATGTGCCCACAGTTATTGTTCCAATTAAAAATGAAAGGCTAAAATATCTTGACACTGGTTCAGCTGCAAGTGGCATTATTCAAACCTTATGGGGAGAATGCGGCACAGTACTTTTCCCACAAACTAGAGCACACAGTTAGAATTCCTGCTTCCAACTTCTAGATCTAGCCCTGTAATCTAATAATAGTACTATTCTGCAATTGATAATTGTACATAAACTATGTGTTTGAAAACAGCTGGAAAAAGTGTTAACAGTCCACAACATAAAAAGCCCTCAAGACTTTTACCAGATATTTCACTTTATTATTGTAGTCCTTGCTTCCCTACCCCAACGCATAGTCCCTGTGGAGATGAAACATATGTGATTATTAAAAGATTTATCCACATGTTATTTCCTGGTAACTTCAAAGTTATTAGAATGATCTCTGATGGTGGAGATTACAAGCAATGCTAAATAAGACAACTTCATTTCATAGGTTTTTTATGTAGTCTGTTTTCTATACAGAAAATGATGAGAATCTATCTAGTGGTACTTCCTCTCTTCCTCCAAAAAATGCAGGATATGAGAGCATACCTAATTCACATCGCTCACATGGGCTGCCCCAGGCTGCTCCTAAGGTAGCACAGCATTCAGATTTCAGTGTAGCACCATTGATGTTGACTTCACAGCGACTGTCTTGGATGTTAAGCCAGCAAGTCCCCTTCAGGCTATCTGCAGCGGAATAGAAAACAATATGGAATTGTCACAGCAAAAAGAGCTGGCATGACATGTTCCTGCCACCAGTAGACAGAGTGCCAAGGGAGCGCAGGCTCTCTTTTAAAAGAAAATCTTCCATCAGAGTAATTTTGTACACATTTTAGTTTAGAAGTGGTGGAAAGGAATAGCACTACCATTAAAAGTGAACAATAGAGCACATGCTTGAGGCATTTTATAGTCCAGGTCCCACAGCTAGCAGAGGTCCTCCAGATACTACAGTGGGCTTATTTATGTGTTTTATCCAGTGATTGATCAGTCTAAAATATATAGGTTACAACAAAAGCAGAGATCACAACCTGTGGCTCCCCCTTCCAGCTGACTGCCTGAACCACTGGGTTATGAAATCCAGGTGCTCTTGCCTCTCTCTCACTCTGTGAACCTTCAGTGTTGTCAGGAAGGAAAAAAATATAAAAATGTGGGGGATAGAAATATGCTATATTCTTTTAGGGGTCTGGTTCTTCTGGTGCATTAGCTATGCTTTGAACATGCCTGTTAGGTTATATTCCACTCCTGGCTCCTTCGGGCTCAGTCCCAGCACACCCAGCTCCTGAATCACAAATTTGATTGCCAGGCTGGGAACCCAGACTAGCCCAGGACAAACCCATTCCAGTAAGTGCCCAGCCTCTTCAGGCAGTACCTCCTGAGTGCTGCCCAGTCTAGATAGCCATTGAGCAGAGGGAAGATTTTCAGCCGCAAGTGTTGTCTCTTCTGCCTGAAATCCTCTGAAATTCTCTTTTAGATACCCAAATCTTCAAGTCTTAAAATCTATGTCTTCAGTGCCCAAGCCATTTTTTAAACAGTCAGTTAGATCATAAATCAGTTACATAATTTAAAAGTTGTACCTACAGCACCTTTGCTCAGTACCTTTACAATGTTAGACTCAAATGGTATAAAGTTTCTTGAAGCAGACAACAACCTTTGTGATCACATAGCAAAAGCAGTCTGTAGAGACCTAACCCAGATTGGGAGGTCAGCCTGGGTAGAGTTTAAATGCATGTGCATACTCAGAGTTCAAAGCAAAGCAAGTGGCCCAGATGAATTTAATGAGATGACTAACGAAAGAGCAATAGGATTTGGCTTTAAGATTTACGTATATTATATATACCAAAAGCCAAACCATCTATTAGGTGCTCTTGATCTAATACCTCATGTTTAGAAGCAATGTGCTTAAGATAGAATCATTTCAGCTTATTTTTTTCCAACAACTTCAACTTTTCTACAAAATTGTCATGTTATAAAATTACGTAGACCTCAGAGAGCATAACCCTTCTTTGGCTAAAGTAACAGGAGAAAAATTGGCCCAGAAATGTGACTGGAGTCAGCCCTAGAAACTGGGCAACATACTTCATTAACAGTTAAGTGTAAAACAGTTGTATTATTTATGTTAATGTTGGTCTCAAACATGTGGGGTAGAACACCAGACTTAAACAAGTGCACAAACCAATGAGGGGTATAGAAGAGGCATCTTTTCCACTCCTAGATCAGCCTTTAGCTAACAGGCTAGGCTTAACCTAACAAGACCAAAGACAAAATCCGGATACTCATTAGCTGGGTTGGCTCTTACCCAGTCATGGGATGGGCATCATATGTCCCAGATTCAGGGACCAACAAGGGGAGAGGGAATATAGGTTCTTTAGCTGCTCTTTTATGCCACATCCAGCTTGCTGCCCATATGTTGATGTTTCTGCTTTATGTCATCAAAATGTAAATGCTTCCATTGCTTTATGCACTAGAAGTTTCTTGAGCTCCATATTATTTACTTTTAGTAGCCAATTTACAGGATGGAAAAATCAAACTAATATCTCAAAAGTGATTTAAACTATACAAATTAGCAGGTGACTTGCCTCACACCAGCTGCATCTACATTATCCTGCCAAAGTCTGCTTGTCTTATCTTTTTCAGGCTCTGAGTTAATTTCCTTTATTTTACATAATCTCTCTTGTCCAGACAAAATCTACAATGGGCAGTCACTGTGACTTTTGCTTTGGTGAAGAATTTATTATCCAGCATCAAAGCATTCTTTCTGTTGCTTGCATCTCTTTGATTCTGACTTGAAGAAGAATATATGCATACTACAGGCAGATGGCAGCCTATTTATTGTGCACTGTATGAATTCCACAAATCTTGAACAAAACATGCATAAAAAGCATATATTAAGTGTGTATTTCAAAAAGCACAAATGGCATTACCCCTACTGTATGAGGAATTCCCAAAATAGCAGTGCAACACTTGTACCACCAACAGATGTATTTCAAAAATAATTCCACTTTTTCCCTGAGTGTAGCCTCAATATTGCAACCACTATCAGTGTGCAAGCAAAATAAATGCAAAATATGTCAACATTTTTGCTGAATGCTTTTATTGTAACTGCTGAACTAACAACCCTCATTTGCTGGAGGTTTGAGCTTAAATTTGAGTGCAAATGTTGTGACTTGAATTCTGACTGTAATTTGAGTAAGTAATTTTTTCTCTACCCAGGAAAGCTCACAGAATGAGACAAATGGCTCACATCTATGCTCAATTTCTACAGGTTATATGGATGCAAATGGCTCAAGCCACCTGGTTCTTCAGCCTTGAGGCTAAGCAGACTGAGCAAAGGAACGAGAGGAACTGAGAGACTGAAGTCTGCCCACAAACTGAGTAAAGAACATGCATCAGCCATATAGCTTCTCCATATAAGATCAGTCTAGTGTGCTGTACATGATCTGAGCCCACCAGACAGTAAAAATCAGCAATAAGACCAAGTAGCAACAAATACACTGGAGCAATAAATTGTGAAAATAAAATTAACAGAGATGTTATGCGAATCCTTTCTTATTCTAACATTGTTGTAATGTGCTTTTACCTAAAAATTTTATGCCATTTTTAAGTTCAATAACTTTAATCATCATCATGAAAGAAAGAAAGAAAGAAAAACTTACTGTTAAAATGTAGGACTGATTCTGGTTCTGACACGAGAGAAAATTTGAAATTAAAGGAAAACTAGAGAGGGGTCTGAATCTGACATAACCTTACTTTGATCATTCTTGTGAAGAATACAACACATTCCCAAACCACAACACTATTTTAGCCATACATTTATGTTTTCGCATACTCTTTTCATATTTGATGCTACAGGAATGCTTTACAGGAGCAATCTGCTAAGGTATTTTTTTTGTTTACATTTATGTTACTTATCACTAATATTCAGGCCAAATGGGACCTCACACTGTAAACATTCCAATGGAAACCATTTGCAAAGTAAATCCAGAACATTGTTATAATTAGGCCCCTAGTGAACTTGTACCACCTTTGGATGTGAGAACACAACAGGATTAAAATAAGCGGTACAAAAAAGCATAGGTTAGTGTGGTCAAATCAAGAAATTAGCACAATGTAAAATAGAACAAAAACAATACTAAACTTTACTGGCCAGTGATGCTACAAGGAAATCTAAGAAAAATCTAAGGCACAAAAGTAACATTCACTTAAAAACATATTAGGGCATAGCAGACTCTGTCATCAAATGGAAACTTGAGTCTTTGCATTCAATTTCCTATTTTAAAATCTTGGCAAGACAAGAAAGTTGAACCAAGAACACCAGACAAATCTACCTTAAAATAAAAGGAACATTTAAAATTAGCATTATCCATTTATTAATAACACTCCAATCCAATTTATCCCACATATCTACAATGACTTTAATTATGTTACACAAATAAGATGAAACAACGGCAGCTTGTGATCACCTGAGAAGTACAGATGTCTCAAATCCTTTGAGTTTTCTTGGAAAGGCAAGAAAAAAACATTAATGAATGGCTTCTAAAGATAATGCTGATGACATCTTGCAGACAACTGTTACTGCTAGCTCCAATAAAATCTGTGGAGTGCTCTTCTTTTTTTCAATGCAACAGAAACCTCAAAGGATGCTACATTATTTATTTGTAGATATACATATATTTTGTGTGTGTGTGAATATATAAAACCAAGACAATATTCATGTGTCTCCTCCAGGGGCAGGGATCCTGACAAACTCAGATCTGTCTTACTCACCTTTACCAGCTTCCTACAAAAGAGGTGAGATTGTGCTATATTGCAAAAGCCATTAACATTTCCTTACAGCTAGGAAAGTCAGTCTTCACAGTTTATGAAGAATGTCCTGAACCCTAGAAGCCAGATGCTTTCCTATCACCATTTGAGTAGATGTTCCTCCAGTTTTACTTGCTTTCTTGTCTCAGATTTAAAAGTGGCCAAAGAACTGAGTGGGCATTTCTGTTTTACCATTTCTCAACTACCAAACTAATCACCTATAGCTTCACTCATACCCTCATATTCTCATTCTTGCGAAGGACAAGATTCCTACTAATAAGATAACATCCCCACTCTCTCCCACCAGTCGATACCTGCAATTCACCACTTTCACCATAGTTTGGACATCCTCATGAATTATGTTTCTCTCAGCCTGTTCCTGCTCCCATGGAAGCAATCAAATTACTACAGCTTTGTTCAGTCTTACCAACAGAACTAGACATATTGCCTGGTATCATGACAAAATTACCCAAATACATTATTTTCTTGCTTAATTAATCAATATGATCAATGTTTTTCAAGTTAGTAGGAAAAAGGGAAAATAACAGGAGGAAATACCCACCAATACATATCAGTCCTGTAGAGTCCAACTTGCTGCCCGGTGAACATTCACAACTGAAAAATCCAAGATTGTTCCTGCAGGCACCATTGACACACGGGCTGCTTTCACATTCATTTATATCTATAATCCAGAAACAAAAGACACTGCTAGAACTACGATGTGCTTCTGGAAAATATTATACAGTATAAATGCTGCTATGGACCATGATTTGCCAAGACTGCCTGGTATATTTGCCCCCCTCCTCCTCTCAGCATGACATTCAAAAGTTATAGGGACAGCCAGGTAGCACGTATGTGCACATGTACAGGAGCATGTATTTTGAAAGTGTTAATTAAATGGCTCTTTTCTACAAAGTAATTTCCAACATCTTGGACTACACAGTTTTCCAGCATCAATTATAACTGTCCTGTGAGAAAACAAAACTGTTTTTTCATAGAATGCAATGCATTCCCAGCCACAACATGCAGTGCACAAACAAAGGCGTTATTGTTTCTGTCATTTATGGCTCCATGAGGCTTTGGAAGCATTAAGAAAACTCTGTCAGAAGCAAAATATTACAATGCTGGCTGCGATTCTCTAGTTCTGGAAAGTGTTCAAGAAATAGGAGTTGAAACTGAAATACTGTAAATGGTACTTCCCTCTAGCCCCTAACTCCTTCTATTTATTACCCCTCTGAGTTTTTTAAGCCTGTTCACATGTAAGAATAGGACCCCTGCAGACAGTATTATTTGCTGATTTTTTTTAAAGTGAAATCAGTTTTAAGATTAAAACAATACTAACAAACTCTTTTGAAGAACAACAATTGCAGATGCATATCCACCTTTTCATCCTGAACTCAACCAATTTCATTTTTTGTTCTGGGTCCTGAATCAAGCCATGCATCCTAATCCAACCAGACAGTTCCTTTGGTGGACCAGAAATAAAACTATTTAGTGCTTGCTTATGTTTGCTACTAGTGCTTGAGGAATAATGTCATATCCATAAACTAAAATAGCCTGATTTAAATTAACTATAAATTAATGCAGTATCTAGTTAAGCACTGGAAACATTAATAGCAACAACAGATCATTTTCAAGACAAACTAAAATATCTTCCTGATTTTTTAGAAGTCACGAAAAAGGTACCATTTGCTGTTTGATGTGTTATGATGTATCAAGCCTTCATTTTAGTAGACATGTATTCTTTCATGATTTTCTGTGATCACAGGAAGGAATATGTGTTTAAAATACTCACCAGATTAAAAATACTCACCAGATTATGTATATAGCATTAAAAAAGAAGAAAGGAAAAAGAGAGATGGAAAATGCCCAGAAATCAGTAAACTTAGAAAACTCCCTTCATGCCAAAAGCAAGCACTTAATTTAAAAGCCAGTTTTCATAGTCCCTTTACTTAATGGAATTTCCTACAAAGAGCAAATAGCACTTGTCCTTGAACGCCAGCAAGTTTCTGAATAGCGACAGAGCTTTACATTTGTGAAGTCTGCTCTTAAACTTGTGGATTACCCAGCTTACACATTAATAACACACAGATGCAGAGATAAAATCTAGGAGGACTTATTGAGTCAAGATAGTGTGTTACATGAACACACCCACACAGCTTCAATGGCTGGCTGTACTGGGCTAACTGCGTGCTTGGCAGTGCCCAAGCTGGTAAGTCCGATTTTACTATGGGCTGGTAGTCCCCTAAAGCATTAGGCAGAGCTTCCATGTTTCTCTGCAAACATCCTGCTTAGACACAGTTGGTTGTGTTGTCTCAGGTTGGCTCCTGACTCAGCTTACTATGGAGAGTGCAGCATGGTGTATGAGCAGGTAGAGCCAGGCTCGGTCTGGTACTGCTCACGTACTGACTTGATGTGCTGGGAATTGCAGTACACAGATAATCAAGCAGATCTAGAAAGTCAGTTAGTTCTGACAGAGCAAGCTTTAAGTCCCTCTGTATCCGAGCTGGCAATCTGGAGGGCTCGTCAACATTTATCTGCTCTCATTCCTTCTCCTCCCTGTAAATACATTTCACACTTTATTACCTAGGGTTTTATTATCCAAGATGCTCCCCATCTCCCTTACCTCCCGCTCTCTTCCCAGCCAGCAATACCTCATAGCAGAGAGCAGTCTCTGCTGCTTTTGCACAGAGACCAAATATCTGGTTCCCACAATTAGAAACATCACACTGAGACAAAGAAGTCATCTTAAATATGCACTATATGTCAAATAATTCTCTGTACAGAAATGCTTTTGGAGAAAGATACACTTTTTCTTCCTTTCTATCTGCCATCTTGCTTTTAGCAGTCTGGCTAGCTTTAAAAAAAATGAGAAGAATTGAAAAGACAGGACAAATTAACTAAATTTAAGCTATATATAGTTTCTCCCTGTCAAAGGCATCAAATGTTCCCTGTCTCTTAAAGTCCAAGAACAAAGGGACATCCAATGAAGCTGGCTGGTAGCAAAACAAGTAAAGAAATGGTTCTTTACACAGCAGGTAGAGAGATCAGAAATCCTTGCCCTGGGATGCTGAAAGCTTGCATTAATCAATGGCAGTCTGGACAAGTTCACAGAAGATAAATTCACCAAGGTCTGTATAAGGTAAAGAGCCTACTTCTGGCGTCAGAAATGCCCGAACCACAACTGTTGGGGATTCAGAGAATATTTCTGGAAAGTGATGTTGTACACTTGCTCTGCTGTGGGTCAGAGGGATCTTCGCTCAATCTCTGCATTTATGTTTTCACTTTTATGCAGGTATGATTCTCTGTCCAGTCAGTTGCAAGTGTTCTTCCCTGCTTTTAGCTAAGATGCAACTTCAAAGAAGTTCCCATGAGGGACAGACCAGGCATAATCTGTGGCACAAAATCTTTGGGGCTTTTGGACACTAAAAATAGTCTACACTGAGTACATGCAAAATGAGACTTAGAACATGGCCACATCTGAGCACATTTTCAGAGTAAAGAGGCAGCATCCTGACACAAAAAATACTCAAGAAATTTCAAGCTGCAACAGCACAGAGGAGCAACAGCTTTTTAAAGAAAAGATCACAAGGTCTGCATGTTTCTAAATACACAAAACAACATTTTCTTGGAAATGAACAAAAAGTTTTGTCTGAATTTTTTAAAGGCAAAATTAAAATCTAGTCTGACTCAGTCATCCAGTGAAGAAAATTACAGGTAAAGTGCTTGAAGTCTGCTGAAGATATTTATAGTTGAAAACAGGTGATTTTCATGTAAAGTGTCACATGGTTTTAAGTGCTGGCAGCCCAACCACACACAGGTCTGCACATACACAAAGAATGTGCAAGACAAAACACTGTAATAAGTGGATAGTTGCCACTATCCAAAACATCACTGCAATCATATTCAGAACATAAAAAAAAAATGAAACATAAAATACTTCACATTTATAGATGTAATATCAGGTTATCATGCCTATCTTTAATTCTCCCTGATACTTAGCAAGTTAGGTTTACAACCAATTTTCTTCTAGGAAAACACATCTTGTATTTTGGATTTTCAGAGTTAAAAAGAAACCCAAACCTAACAAAAAATACTTGAGGGCCACACCTGCAAGTCAGTGTCCCCAGAATGAAAACCAAAGATAAGTGAATAAGCAGAAATGGAAGGGCCAAAGCATGTAAAGTTCAACACCTTATGAAGAGTGAAGCAGCTCTCTTGATTTCATGCGCCATGTTCTTCATTCTCTGCCCAAAGACAGTGAAAGGAGGAAAAAAGACTCAAACTGAACAAATGGGTGAGCAAAAATGGGGAAGAATAGAAAGATGATACGCTATTGCCAGAGCTGAACACTTTCTAGGCTGGGATAACTGCCTATCCATTTCAAGCCAAAGTCAGATGATCTAGTCTAAATCCTCACTCAAGTTTGCATCAGACATATTCCTTGGTAAAACAGCTGACTCAATCTGCCAGGTTGCTGCCAGTCATAGGGGACATTCCCCTTTCACCTTTCCTCTTCCTTTTTCTTCCAGTCTCAGTTTCTACCTTTCTCAAGTGCCAGTGACAGCCCCTCATTGATCCCACAGACAAATAGTCACTTTCCATCTTCTGGGATGAGAATGGCAGAAGTTGGTCGCCCAGACCAGGGGTGAGGGAAGATGCATCATGGAACCAGAATCCTCCTCATTTCACTTTGCCCTGATGCAGGTGAAGGAATATTCATCCCATTTCTCTCTATGGAGTAGAAAGAGGGAGAGCAGCTTTCACTGAGGATTAGGGTATGCATATCTGGAGGCATTAACTTCTGGTTGTTTCTAAAACTATCTTGTGACTATGCTCTAGGCCTCTAACCCCCCCAAAATGGGTTTGTTACTTTCTGCACTTGACATGCTTCAGCACTGTGCTAGGAAAAAAGAAAAAAAAAGGAAACAAACCCCCAAAAATAAACAAAAGCCAAACCCAATGCTTTTGGTTATAAAAAGGTTTATTATATTGCATTGACTACTCCCCAAAACCACCATTCAGGGGAAAAAAAAACCCCGATGAATGCACTTCAGCATTAGTGCTCTGCTGAATCAGGCAAAAAAGTATTATATGCACAATGTAAACAAACTCCAAAAATTGTTTCCATACACCTTCTTATAATAATATTAAATGGTAATTTTAACAAGAGTGACCAAGAAACCAAATTGATTTTAATACTGTTTTACATTTTAAAAGAAAAGCAACTATGCATGAAAATATTTATCAGGGTTTTTTTTAAAAAACATTTTTTTTCTTAAGTGAAGTGAGTGTACATTGTAAATGTCAGAGAAACAAAAATTGAAAAAGTCCACTGTACATTCCTGGAAATGAACTTCAAAGCACATCTGGTTTACGTTTAACTAGTTATGTCACTGGAAACACAATCTAAGCCACAGAGCTTGTTGTAAAAATCTCAACTTTCACAGACTCCGGAGCCTCAAACAACTCCCCCACTCCACACAACAAACTGATAAAAAATTTCAATTGAACTATAAATGAGAACAGTGAAGGGTTTTGTTGTTTCTTCATGATTACTGATGAGAGTTATATTAATTAAAAATATACTGGTGAGTAATAAGCATCAGAGCATTTTCAGAGCACAACACAAAGCTTCTGGCTACAAAAGTTTTTTACAACTAGTGAACTTGTAACTCCAAACTGAATTACATAGTGTTTCTTTGAAAACAGAATTTGGACAGAAAGATGAATTTATTCCTATATTGCCAACCCACTCAACATTAGAAAAAATGTAATACATTTAATAGGTTTTATAGGCACTTTTATGTCAAACCCCTCTTGATCAGCTTTTTTACCTGATGAGCCAAATTTAAACATCAGTCTATGAGATCCAAGATGAAGATCACAGATCCTTCATGACCTATGTATGCAAGTTAAGGTAGATAACAATATTGAAAGAAACTGAAAATCCTTCAGATTCTGCTCTAGATACACTAAAAAATGAGAAGTATTTTAGGGTGGTTACACTAGACTATGTTCAGAAAGGAAATATTCTTACAAATCTGGAGTTTTAGTTAATGATCAGTTGTTACTTGGGTTTTTTTTCTGAACAAGAAAACATGTTTTTTTTCTTCCATTAACAAAAAGTTTTATTATTTTAAATATTACTGTAGCATTCATGTCCAATCACAACCTCATTGCTCAGAGTTCAGCAGACATACAGGATTATGAAATACAGCCAAGAGAAGCACAGCCACGGTTATTCTAGGAAGATGGCAAAATATCTTCCTTTTCTGTAACAAGATAAACCTGATGACCACAATGAAAGGGAGATGAGACAGGGACAGATCTATCCTTTTTTAGAATCTTTTGGAACATCAAATAATACTCTTTCATTAGTCTTTGCAGGAGCCACAGTACCAATATAGCAAACATGCACAGATACATGTTCTTTTATGAATATCTAAAAAAATGTTAAAAAAAAGAAAATGAGATTAAATGCATTAATTAAAATCTCACCAAACCCACCAAACAGAAATCCAAACAGCCTTACTTAATGAGCGTGAATGATCATCTCAGTAATTATTCATTCACAACAGAACAGATTTTAATTTACATAACAAGCTGCTTAAATAAGGTGTGTGTGCATTTTCTATCTCATGCTCAGGTAGGCTTGAGTTGTGAAATATCTCAGTTCCTGTACTACTAAATGACTGTCAGAGGAACTATAACATGTCAGTCTGAATAGATTATTCTGGTTCTTTATTCATATTTTCAGAATTGATTCATAAACTGATAATTTGGGGAATGCACCTAATTCCCTTAGACAAAACCTAAAAGTGGTCATGTTCCTTAGAAAAATGTGCTAAGATACCGTTAAGAGGGGGCATACCTGCCATTTGGATCTCTGCTAATATCTTCTCTTCATATACTTTCCTGTAAATTTTATTTTACCTTAACTGTAATTTTTTTTTGATACTATGGTTTTGCAGTCAGTATCAGCTGGCAATGCTATCTAAAGAAGTCACCCTCTCCTCATGAACTATTAAGTCAAATGAACTAGTAAATTAATTTCCACTCCAGAATAGCTCTCCCTCATGCTGTTCTCTACTTACATCCCCTTCACAAAAAACCTAAGGAACTCCCAGGTTTGGTTCACTATATCATGATCCCCAAACTTCTAGCACAAGAGAAAACACACTGCAATGATGATAAGGATGTCCAGAAGACAGAGAAGATCACTTTTTTCCTGAGGCTTTGGTTGCTCAATGCAACCATGAAACCATTTTGTCGTTGTTGTTGTTGTCAAATCCTTATTTTGAGCCTTTATATTAATATTACTACTACCATTAAAAAAACAAACTTACATTTTATATTTGAAAATCTAGATACATTTTATTTCAATAATTTTGGCTAGGTTGTTTGCATTCTCGCAATACATTCATCTACCTTTTGGTCAGTGTTATGCTCTGAAGTTGATGGCCTTTTCACCCTGGTGATGAACATCTCTCTTTACCATGCTATTCCAGTTTTTCTGTCTAGAAGATTCCTTAAGAAACATGCACATTAAGGGCACATAGTAAGCTATTTTCACAGCTAGAAATCTTTTAGTGCATGGAAACTAAACATATAGACAGAACGCTGAAGAATAAATTTCACCTGAACATTATGGATAGATACGAGGCATTAAGACAACTTAGCAGAGAGAACACTATAAATCCACGGGGGTATGACATAAGAAAAGCCCTAATCTGAACAAGTGCTACTAATTTGTAACATACGGGGAGAGAAGAAATTTCAATTTTTAACAGTGACCTCTGAAACACACATGTACTAAAATATAAAGGAACATAATTTCTTTTGAACAGAAGGGGTGAAGAGGTGAATGATTTGATACTGCCAGAATTTAAACAATTTCATGAAATGTTTTGAATGTAAACACATGTTCACTTTCCAAACAGTTGGAGACATTCAAAACACTATTGCCCCCCCATGTTGCTTGCTTCCACTCCTCTGCTGAAAACTGGCAAAGAGCACATGAGTGCTCCTCACCTGCTCCAGCACAAAGTTAGCTCCTTCAGCATGTGCTGCTAAGGAAACGGTTTAAGTTAACCTGACTGATCTTACACAGCAAGAATGGTTTACAGACTGCTTTTACTTTCCTTTCTATGTGTTTGTTTAGCTGTATGGCAGTAACTTCTGTCTGATCAGTAATAACAAGCATCTGAAGGCAATAATGTCTTCCACTGCTTCAGACAAATCTGGATGATGACATTGGTTCACATAATACGTATTCCATAACAAAGGATTATAGCTTCCCCATCACTCACTCAAATGAAAGACTATTGACTATAAAAACTTTTTGATGATAACAAATATTGAGATTTACAGATCATGGAACAAGAGAAAAAAAGGCAAAAGACCAGTAAAATTCTACTACTCTGAATACTAATTAAAAATTGAGAGAAAAGCTAATGCTTCTATTTTGACTTTTTTTGTACGTGTACTTAGTTTTTTTTATAATTAAAACTTTGCATTAGTTTCTGCTATAGAACATTTTCATTGATCTAACACCTGTGTTCATTAGTAATATTAGAAAGCAATTTTGATTATACTGTAAAAATGAAGGACAATTTTAGTATCACTAGGTAGTAATATCCAGATTCAAACATCACATAAAGCATCACAAATACCAGAACTTGATCTAGATTTAACTATTGCCACAGATTGAAGGGAGAAAAGAAAGAAGAGACTCTGTGATCAAAATAGATTAATTTCCCTAAGTGACAGACTGGGTGTCCCTGCTACATGATCAAAGGCAAGTATACTTTCCCCTTTAGTCCAGCTTAAAAATATTTTATTTAATTACTTTGAAAGAAATTCAATGGCAAGACCCAACACACTAAAAAATACTGCAGAGAAATTACAAGAGGAATGCAATGATTTATGCAATATCTTAGATCTGCCTTTTCTGCTGGTATTTGTCACCACTCTGAATCTTTGTGATCATTTATCTTTAATGTTATATAATAAATAATAAAATTAACACAACTTGCAGATTTTTCACCTTCACATGTGTCTGTCTCAGTGCTGAACACATAACCCTTTGGACAAGTGCAGCTGTAACTTCCAGGGGTGTTCCGACAGAACCCATTATCACACAGCAGCCCGTTCACTGAGCATTCATCAATGTCTGCAAAAAGATGAGTTCGACATATCAATGAGTGCAAATGCCATGAGATGCCTTCACCTCCACAAGTAGCCCCTGTTGCTTTCTACAGCAACATTTAGGTTGCCAGATAAGCAGTTTTCTACAACAGTGACTGAGCAAGGAAAAATGCCAATTGTTAGTTTCAAAAGTCTAATTAATTTTCAGATTTTTATTACCAAAAATTCTGTTCTGCTTTTAATGTTTTTCATTAGCAGGCTCTAAAAAGAGTTCACGGTTAGTCTTAAAATAATAATTAAGTTTTCCTGGAATGACCTTGGGATCTTTGTCAATTATATGACTACATCACTATGACAACTTCACAAGGGTCTAGTTGCTTTGAAACCAGCATTTTAATTTTTTTTAAACACACAAATAACAGTGAATTAGATTACTGTTCTAATACTGTTTTATGGGCAAAAATTGATTTTGTTATCCATGAAATGAATATGTGTATTAAAATCTAAATTGTACAGCTCATGTATGGCAGACCTCTCAAGAGTACATATATGTACCTCCCCTCCAGAGGTACACTGTATTAAAAAAACCCCTATGATTCAGACCAGAATATCAAGCACATGGAATTGGAAAAACCCATAAATTAACATCACTCCCCAAACTCCTCTTATATTAAGTGCAAATAATGCTAATAAAAAGTAATCTTCCTCATTGTTATTTTTAGAAAGAAAAAAAATTATAATTGTAAGCTACTTTTCTTTAATGCCCATCATACGCCACAGATACTTTAGCTTATAGAAGCATACTGACAGGATAAGCCATGATAAACCTGACACTTTATCCTGCTTCAGGGTGTCTCCTATATTTTGAGTGCTTGATTTCCCAAACGTAACACTACAACTGAAATCTTAAATAAACTAGATTTTTAGAGAATATAAGTTTGAAAATAAAGAATAAAAACAAGAACGAAATATAATTACAATCTGGAGGCTTTTGGTTTCCCAACTACATTAGATTTTGCAAGCTATGCTTATAAATATCATTAGGATTCAGACAATAAATTCTAAAGTCTAAATTTCACCAGACAATGAATCCGAGATTTAAGTGTAGCAGCTGTATAGAAGCTCTTCTAAACTAACCTGTCCTTAATCTAACCTCATCTGATTTTAACTAAGTAAAGGAGGATGGATTTGGAATTTGATGTTTTCAAGAGCAATAGACTTTAATTTTGAGCTTGTTGTCATACAATTCTTTAACCCAAACTAGCAGTGTTGTGAACATATTATTTCCTTAGAATCTCACAGAATAATTTCAGGTTTGGACTGTAATCTATTGTGATATGCACTGTAAAAACACGGAACGATACAGCTCATACTCTAAAACACTTAAAACTGACAAAAATTCTGTCTGCATTCTGTATGGTGACCATTTTTATTTCCTGGCAGCTCATAATCTCTATCATTAATTAGAATATTTCAACCCTGTATTTGAGTGTTCATAATTATATAGTTTTGTACAAAAATTCTCCTAAGAACAAATGTATCCTCACAATCAGTACACTGTATTTTTATTTAAATAATTAAACAGACATATACCTATACTAGCACTTACATAATCCCAAGTGTAACTAGAGAAATAAATTCCCTTACCATAAAATCCATTTGGAAAAGGAATATTATGTGAAGTATTTTAAAAAACCATTCACAATTTTCTGCAGCAGTGCCTTTCCTGCCAAAAGGTCATATTTAGGCCCTTTAGAAAGTAACCAGCTGTAAAATTCCTTAAGCCAAGCAGATGAAAAGAAACAGTTTTATTGCTTTGTGTTTGCTTTGCATCACTAGGTAGGAATGCTTGGTATTAAAATTATACCACAGTTATATAGTCCAGGTTTTCCCTACCAAAATTGGTGGGGTTTTGTTGACCACAAACACCAATGACAGGTAAGTAAACCTTTAACTGTAGAGAGCAATAATTCTCCAAAATAAACACATCAGATGGTAGATGAACACATCAGATGAAGACTTTCTAATGGTTTCAGGTAGATTTCCATTAGCCTTTAACACAAACAAACTTCAGTGTTCTGTTTAAAATTACAGGACTATAGCAGGACTATGAGCGATATTATTGTACAATGTACCTGTGGTATAATACACTTTTTTGGATGTAAGAATTCCCAAAAGAAAAAAATACTGAATTTCATGTATCACCATGAATAATAAATTAATTAGAGAGTGAGACATATAACATAGGTATCTTCTGTTGGGTATTCCTAAACACTTGCAGAAAATGTATCTAGATACTGCAACACCAGTCTGGTATAAACCTAAACCAAACTACAAATGACAATTAAAAGCTCCTGAAATGAATCATTCCTGTGTACTGGTGACCTGAAACTCTGAAGAATAAAAGAACAGCTGTTACACTTGAGCCCACTGTTCAGACATGATTTGTGAAATCCTAATTGCTTCCTTCATGAGCTGAAGCTTTCAGAAATTAGAGGACCAAGTGTGCAGCAGTCCATTCTGCTGTACTTGTGTAACTCAGGGACATCAGGAATTATCACATACCACAGAGACTCTGTACACAGGCCACCAGTTGTCATACATTATGATAATGACATCCATCTGTTACATTTTATTATGCAAAATCGTGACCTTCAGCTCTTGACAAATTATCATCTAGCCTTGAAAGGGACACATTTTAGGTGGTCTTGACAAATATTATACATTACAATAGAACACAAACTGATCCATGTTTTTGAGTAAATTAATTCCTAACCTGCAATGGTATCTCCTGCTTATACTTCCAAACAGTAATACCCCTCACCAATTAATAAAAATATACCAGTATGAATATTAGCTATGCAGTGACTGAGAAAAGCAGTTTCATTTATAGATTTTTTGCATTTTCATTGTAGCTTTAAGAAGTAGATATCTTGCAACCTAAATTCTGTCAATTCAAATTAGCATCAACATAGTGAGGAATTATTCAACAATAATAAAAAAATGGAGCAACTTACCCACACAATTCCTTCCAGAATGATCAGGCTCATAGCCACTGTTACAATTACAACGATAGCTGCCACGTAAGTTTTCACAAATTCCATTGGAGCAAATATCAGGATCCAGTGCACACTCATTAATATCTGTATTAACACAACACAGAAGATAACCAGATACTGAAAGATAAGAAAAACCTGATCCTATGACAGCTGTGGACAACATCTGACTCACTGGATGTTGGGGCTGTTATTCAGAGCAAGGGTATAGCAGAAGTGCAGCCAGAAGGCTGAAAGAAGTGATTACTCCCCTCTATTTGATACTAGTGAGGCCAAATGTGGAATACTGTGTCCAGTTTTGGACTACTTCATGAGGTTCACATGGGCCCACTCCTCAAGCCTGTCAAGGTCCCTCTGGATGGTATCTCTTGCCTCTAGTGAATCAACTACACCATTCAGCTTGGCATCACCTGCAAACTTGCTGATGGTGCACTCAATCCCACTATCTATGTCATTGATGAAGACATTAAACAGTATTGGTCCCAGTATGGACCCTTGAGGGCCACCACTTGTTACTGGTTTCCTCTTGGACATTGAGTCGTTGACCATTAACTCTTTGCACACGACAATCCAGCCAACTCCTCATCTGTCTAACAGTCCATCCATCAAACCCGTCTGTCTCCAATGTAGTGGAGAGTGAAAAATGTTGTAGGGGACAGTATCAAAAGCCTTACAGAAGTTAAGTTAGATGATATCAGTAGCTCCTCCCTTGTCCACTGGTGCAGTCACTCCATCATAGAAGGCCACTAGATTAGTCAGGCATTATTTGCCCTTGAAGCCATGTTGGCTGCCTAATCATCTCTCTGTCTTCCGTATGTTTCAACATGTCTTCCAGGAGGATCTGCTCCATGATTTTATTGTGCACTGAGGTGAGGCTGACCGGTCAGTAGTTCCCAGGGGCCTCCTTTTTACCCTTTTTTAAAAATGGGTGTGATATTCCCTTTTCTGTACTCACTGAATATTTCACCTGACTGCCATTTTTCAAATATGATGGGGAGTGGCTTAGCAACTACATCTGCCAGTTTCCTCAGGACCCTCGGATGCATCTTGTCACACCCCACAGGCTTGCGTATGTTCAGGCTCCTCACATGGCATTGAACCAGATCTTCTCCTATGATGGGAGGGACTTTGTTCCCCCAGTCCCTGCCTTGATGTTCAGAGACTTAAAAGATACGGGAAGGGTGATTACCAGTGAAAACTCAAAAAAATTGTCAAGTACCTCAGCCTTCTGCATGCCGGTTGTCACTAGTTCTCCTGTCTTACCATGTTTGTCCGTGTTTGTGTACATTTTCTTGTAATCTTCCTTTTCTGACCAAAGTATCTGTAAAAGCCTGTCGTATTCTTTGCATTCCTTGACAAATTCAGCTCCAGTTGTGCCCTAGCTTTCCTGATCCCATCCCTACACATCTGGGTAGTGTCTTTGTATTCTTCCCAGGATATATGTCCTTGGTTCCACTGCCTATGCATTTCCTTCTTACACTTTGGTTTGTCCTTACTCAGCCATGCTGGTCTCCTGCCTTCCTTGCCTGATTTCTTACACGTGGGAATCAAGAGCTCTTGCAAGCTAAGGAAAATGTCCTTAAAGACCTGCCAGCTCTGACCCGCTCCTTTATCCCTGAGGGCAGTTTCCTAGGGGGTCCCACGCACTAATTCCTTAAACAACTGAAAGTTTGCTCTCTTAACATTCAGGGTCCTGGTTTTAGTCTTCACCTGGCCCACATCCCTCAAGATCACGAGTTCCACCAAGGCATGATCACTACAGCCCAGGCTGCCATCAGTCTTGACCTCACTAATTAGTTCATCTGCATTGGTAAGCAACAGGTCCAGTAACGCTTCTCCTCTGGTTAGGCTATCTACCACCTGGATTAAGAAATTACCCTCAGTACACTCCAAGAGTCTCCTGGACTACATAGAGTTTGCTGTGCTGCTTTTCCAGCAGTTGTCAGGGTGAGAAGAGGCTGAGGGAACTGGACTTGTTTAGCCAGCAAGAGGGAAGATGAGGTGGACATCTAATAGCAGTTCTCTGGTCTTAATAGATGGTTACCGAGAAAATGGAGCCAGACTCTTCCTGAGGTACACAGTGACAGGGCAAGAGACAACAGTTACAACAGGGAACATTTTAACTGAACACCAGGAAAACAATTCTTCCCCATCAGAGTGGTTAATCACAACAGCAAGCTGCCCAGAGAGGCTATGGGAATTCCATCCCTGGAGATTTTTCAAACTCCACTGGGCAAGGCCTTGAGAAACCTGATTCAACTTTGAAGTTACCCCTGCTCTGAGCAGAAGGTTAGGTTAGATGACCTCCAGATATCCTTCTAACCTAAATCAATAGGGAACTATGTGTTTGTAAGAATACCTTAATGCAAAATATCTAGCCTGTGCACTCAGTGCCTGTGGTTTAAGGATCTAGGTAAGAAGTTATAAATTATTAGGTGACACAAATACTTTTCCTAATGCAGGACTAATGGATAGGTCAATACCACAGCATATTCAGTCTTATAGAAACTATAGCACTTGTTGGAAATCTTAAATTTTTCTCAGATCAACAGAATAGGATGATAAATGAGATATATTCCCTGAATTTACAGTCCCATATAGAATTTCTGCTGTAGTTGGAAAATTCCAAAATATTCACATGAACTGTAAGAACAGGAACAGGCTAGTTTTAATATTTTTTGCCTCCAAGGAAAAGAGCGTTTTTCAATATTAAGTTATATCTTCCCATACGGTAAGCCCATTACTTTAAATAGTTCCCTTTCCAAATCCTGGAAAGAACAGTAGGGGTGCTGGCCCAGCTGTGACTTCATAAAAAGCTTGTTTTATACTTGTACTGCTCAACTTTTCATAAAGGACATTTCCTCTTTAATCGTAGTGCAGTTCAGATCATGATTTACATATAGTCAGATATGCATTTGGAAAAATCATGCTATCCCTGTATTAAACTCAATGCTAGGAGACATCTGAAAATTTCATAAGAAAGTATGAATTAGCGCAATATTTCAGCTTTACATTTTCTTTTGAGTAGAAAGTTTTCTGTAGTTTACTAAATTTGTTTGCATATTGGGGACAAGCTACACAATTTCATGACTCTCTCTCTCTCCCCTTACCAAATTAATGATTTCAGAAGGTCCAGCCCTTCCTGTTACTTTTTATATTGAACCAGACTGCAAATTCTCTGTCCTAACCTATGTCCAGATCTCTCTCACATGAAGGTTTTGCGCTTGTTAGTCACAAGCTGTATGAGAGGAGTAGGGATGTAGTGATGGACTGCAGTTTAATTAACAAGCTATGTATCAACTAAAAGTCAAATAAAATCTCTATGACAAGAGCTTCACTGATAAAGTATATTCCCCCTCACTCTTGATAATGAGAATGCATGAAGAACACAACAGAATTTTTATTAGGGATTGAATGTGGGATCAGTGTTGCTCTCCTTTGGGAAATGGAATTGGCAAACAAAGTCCCTTGGTATAAGCAGTGGTAGGAGTAGCAGCAGGAAAATTGTCTGCAAGGTCGCTGCACAAGATGTATGGAAAATACCAGGGTTTTCTTTAGAAACCTACACAAAGAGGGATTTTAGTTGAGACATGTACCCCCAAGAGATTATAGTCTTTATCATGCAGTTGGCAGAGATCACAATTGGGTTTATGCTATTAGTGAGAAATTGTATTTTCCTTATATCCAAAAGAACATATAACCTCCCTACCAGACTACATGCAAATTCTCATGGTAGAATGCTGTTTGTACAACAATATTATGGTACACTGCCATTATTTCTGCATGAGATTTAGAGATTCTTCAAATGGGCCTTGTATAATTCACTGAAAAGAAAACTGAGAGGATTTACAAACTCTGTGTATTTCAAATTACTTGTAAGTTTGGCAACATGTTAAGCAATGAGCTCACAGAGAAAAAAAACCTATGCATATACACTTACAGTACTGAACAGATTTTCTTTTATTATAGTACTATTTTTAAAAGTTTTGTAGGCTGTTAGTAAGTATAATGATCAGAGACTCTCATTCTGTTCCTGCTGAACTGAATAGGAGCTTTAATGCTGACAAGGATAAAAGCTGTATAAATTAAGTGCCTGGAAATATTAAATGTACAGTATCTGCTTTAATTTGGCTGCAACTTTATTAACTCATCAGGGAACTATCTAGCAATAAATCATAATACTGTGTTCCACCATTCCTTCTTTAACCCACTCTACTTATTTGGCATCTTGCAGCATGCGTCGCTCCTACTTCAGGCCTGGCTCAGCTATTATTTTTAAAATCACTCTCTCTGTGGTGCTAGAAAAAGGAGCTGGAGCTTTACAGTTCCCAGTACTAAATGCAAGTGCTCACTTTCAGGACTTTTTTTAGGAGGATCTTTTTTAGTAAGCTTGCTTCCAACTCTTAACTCACCAGAGAAATGATCCGTCCATGGAAACACTCCATGTAGTGAACACTGGAGCGTTACTGGAGTGTGACTCCAGTGATCTGGAGTGAAAAACTGCTCTATTACTATCCCAGCTGACTGAAAATCAACTGCAAATGCAAGTGGCTCCTGTCATTCCCCAAATGAGGGAGAACTGTCTTACGCCTAGTCTAAAAAAACCCATAAATTATAGGTCAACCTTTAAGACGGATGACTTTTTTTTTCTTGTCAGGGTCAGGTGAAATCCAATGTTGTAGAGAATTAATTCTGGCCTTTTCTTTAGACAACATTTAATTACTGTGCTTTGATAATGGAAATACTAAACCTAACATATTAATCTTGAGGCAAAAAACTCCACCCTAGTATGTTAAAGAAAAATATAATTCTGACACATATTTTTTTAGCCTTGAATCATATACGTTAAAGAAAATGTGCAACATACCTCGTCCATCCACAGTAATACCTATTCCACTGCTGCACAGGCCATGGAATTCAGCTACTCAATTGAAGCAAGAGATGTGGAAAAAAGAAAATATTATTTCCATTATTTCCATTGTTTCACCTTCTTTAATCCTAAACCAAATCCACTTGGTCTTTCTTCAAAATAATTTTTCTACAATGTAACTAATAAAATGCCAATGTTCAAATGAAGTAATAGTTTATAGATAATATAGCTAAATATGTCAAGTAGCATTCCACCCTGAACTTTCACATACACACAGAAATGAAATTTGATAACAAGAATTAAACACTCAACTAATTTCATTACAGTCTTGACAGTACTGTCTCCTTAAGTTACTGCTTTCAACCATAATGTCAGTTTTACTTCATTTCTTCTAAATAGTTTTCTGCTATCTCAAAAAATGACACCGAATGGAAATACTGTCCAAGACATATCATCTCCATTCTATATTCAGGAGACTTTTTTTCATCAATCTCCAGGTTATTTGGAGAACTGGTTCTTATAAAATGAAGTACAGATTTCTAAAATTAATATGGATGCTTTTTTAAACTGGATTGATTTGACTAGGAAATTTACAGATTCATTGGAAAGCTCTGCTTATTATCTTTAAAGTATTATTACTTATAGCCAACACTTAACTGAGGGACCCAACTTCATCCATAGCATACTTGTGTCCTTCATCTTGAACTTTGTCACATTCTGGCCAGCTCTGGAACTAGGTTCACCTCAAACGTTACAATGCATAAAACCACAAATACTCAAAATAAAATACCAGAGAGTTTTTCTTTAAAGGAGAAACCATTTCCAGAATCAGTGTACAATTCCATTAAGTACCCTATTCACTTCTCTTTAAGGCATGAAATAAATTAACAACCCGATCTGAACAAGATTTTTTAAGTCTGTACATTCATTGTAGTAATCAAAGAAACATAAAACTTTACCTGAGTTTTTAGCAGGGCAGGGGTGACATGGCTCTCCAAAACCATAGTCAGGATTGGCACAGCAACATTCAGACTTTGTCACAGCACCAGGGAAAGGTCGGACACAGGCTCCTTTTTTGATGCCTCCATAGCATGTGCTACGCATATGAGTATCTAAGAAAGGGCAAGCAAAGAAATAATTTATTTCCTTAGGCTGAGAGTGAAATGTATGCATATTATCTAAATGAGAGCTAAAAAAAAAAAAAAATTGTTCAACAAAATGGTTACATTGGCTACATCTGCATTGCTCTGCTACAATAATCCTGATGGCATCAAGGCGAATTCTCAAAACAGTTAGCTCCCAGAGCTCTCTCTGTATTGGGTTTGCATGGCACGGTTTTTGTAGCGGGGGAGGGGCTACAGGGCTGGGTTCTGTGAGAAGCTGCCAGCAGCTTCCCCTGTGTCCGACAGAGCCAATGCCATCTGGCTCCAAGACCAACCCGCCACTGGCCAAGGCTGAGCCCATCAGCGATGGTGGTAGCGCCTCTGGGGTAACATATTTAAGTAGGGGGAACAAAAAAAACCTGCACAATTGGAGCTGGAGAGAGGACTGAGAATCTATGAGAGAAGCAGCCCTGCAGACTCCGAGGTCAGTGAAGAAGGAGGGGGAGGAGGTGATCCAGGCGCCAGAGCAGAGATTCCCCTGCAGCCCGTGGTGAAGACCATGGTGAGGCAGGCTGTCCCCCTGCAGCCCATGGAGGTTAATGGTGGAGCAGATATCCACCTGCAGCCTGTGGAGGACCCCACGCTGGAGCAGGTGGATGTGCCTGAAGGAAGCTGTGATCCCATAGGAAGCCCACGCTGGAGCAGGCTCCTGGCAGGACCTGTGGAGCCATGGATAGAGGAGCCCACACTGGAGCAGGTTTGCTGGCAGGACTTGTGACCCCATGGGGGACCCACGCTTGAGCAGTCTGTTCCTGAAGGACTGCACCCTGTGGGAGGGACCCACACTGGAGCCGTTCATGAAAAATTGTAGCCCATGGGAAGGACCCACATCGGAGAAGCTCATGGAGGACTGTCTCCCGTGAGAGAGACCCCATGCTGGAGCAGGGGATGAGTATGAGGAGTCCTCTCCAAGGAGGAAGGAGTGGCAGAAACAACGTGAGATGAACTGACCGCAACCCCCTTTCCCCATCCCTCTGTGCTGCTATGGGGGAAGAATTAGAGAAAACTGGGAGTGAAGTTAAGCCCAGGAAGAACGGAGGGGTAGGGGGAAGGTGTCTGAAGATTTGGTTTTATTTCTCATTACCTTTCTTTGATTTGATTGTTAATAAATTAAGCTAAATTCCCCAAGTCAAGTCTGTTTTACCCGTGATGGTAACTGATAAGCGATCTCTCCCTGCCCTTACCTCAACTCATGAGCCTTTCGTTATGTTTTCTCTCCCCTGCCCAGCTGAGGAGGGGGAGCAATAGACCGGCTTTGGTGGGCACCTGGCATCGAGCCAGGGTCAACCCACCGCAACTCTAAAACCACCTAAACTAGCATATCGTGGGCAAATTTAAAAGCATTTCATAGGACCCAGCAAAGATGACCCACACACCAGAGCAGCTTTGTAAATCTGTCCACACATATCTCAGTAAGAAACATAGAATGGCTTGAACCAGCATGTGGTGACTAATTTTTCCCTTTGAGAAGTACTACAACCATAACCTGGACATGCAGATCTCTTATTTACTTCCAAAAATTGTTCCCCATGTAGGATAACTTGCCAGCAGCCCAGGGCTGGTAATATGGGAGGCTACCTATTTCCAAAAGGAGGAGCATAGCCTCCTACTGTATTTACAAATTCTGAACAGAAATGCAATTTCAGCACATTGTTCAGACAAGCATTTATGTGACATGGATATCTTAATAGGTTTATACGTAAACTCGCAGCAGTGCTGGATTACAGTTAGGATATCAAAGAGTTCCCAATACCTAGATAGCAACAGCGATTTAGCAATTCTTACACACAACTAGGTAGTGGGGAAAGCAGCACTACTGCCTCAAGTATAAGAAATTTTTTGAAGTTTGTGATTGAAAAGCCACTATGGAAATTACAGTGCCATCCCTGGGGACAGGGCTTGAAATGATGACCAGGACAAACCATCACTTATTACACAAAGAAAACAGGTAATAAATACCCTGTAAGGTCTCCAGCCTCTAAAATCATGCCATAAAAGACAGCAGAAAAATTATACAGGACAGCCACACAGCTGTAGGACTCGCCATGTGCATACTGCCAACCTTGCAGCTGATTTAGCCAATTTGACTGACTTGAGCAATAAGCTGTAATAAGATGCCTTTTCCAAGGCAGCCTTTCAGCCCTACCTTTGCATGTATAACCATCTGCTATACTTACCCAAGAACTATGAGAATGTCTCTTAGACTGCTTTTTATGTGTTTCATTTTGGTTTTTGTTGTTGTTTTGTTTTTTCGGTCATTCCAGGGTTAGATACCTTTTGCATATTTGCTTGTAGGATAATACTGGAGCTCTAACAAGCATGTTAGGACAGTCCACCTAAGTGTGTGGTTGAGAACTGCAGGATACAGATGGAGTAAATAGCCTTTAGCTTTGACTCCTATACTTCTACAGACACTTGTTGGAGATACAGAAATATTCTTTGTTTCAGGCATCTTTACTGACCAGGCCAGAACATGGCTTTAATTTATGCTCCTTGTCAATCACCCGGTAAAACTACCACACATTGTGGCCTGGACATGAGCCTGGGTGCACTCAGAAACTGAGAAGGGTCTGAGGGAATCCAAACAGTTACCTACTTAAAAGACGATCCTGAAAGAACAAAGAAAAGTTGCATTAAAATCTTCCAGTGGATGTTGAATATCCTGTGCCAATCTGAATAAAACTGGCAATTCCTTCTGTGTTCTGCCTGCTCTTTGAGTTTTGTAAGCTGGCTCCTATAAAACAGGATTGCCTGTACATAAATGTGTTCTCCTGCTTTTGGTGTCCATGGAACAGATAGTTCTGGAGCACAGTTAAATGTGGCCCAGATTTCAGGGCTTATTCCTTGCCAAGAGTCTAGGTGAAGCCAGTGCAACACTTGACAGCAGGAAAAGATTATTAGTCTTGAGAGCAATCAAAAATTTTTGCATATGAAGTGACTGTTCATGTACACTGTGAAATAATTAGTTGCATCACATCCTTTCCCTCCACCTCTAACAAATCAAGATGCCACTTTGCCATGCTCTGCCATGAATAAAGGGGTTTTGGCTATTGCTCTGTCACAGGAGGGAAGGCTACTCCCTAGTTATGTGTGTGGGAGAGAATGGAGAAGCAATTCAAGGGAAGGAAATGGCACCGAGGGAAACTGCAGGGGCAGAAAAGATTGGAAGGTGTGAAAGAAATACTCTGTAGGAAGGTCTTCAAAGATATGAAGCGTGGGAAGCAGCCAGAGGAAGCTACAGATGTGCTTACTAACTGTTCTGCCTAAGAAGAAAGCAAGTGCTTTTCCACATAAACTGATGTTTTCACAGAAGCACAGGGAATTTAGAGAGGATTGCCTAACTAGTTACAGGACAACAGTCTTATCTACACAGTCAGTAATTCACAAAGCCTGTGCAGGAAGAAGAACCAAGCTGGCTCCCCCAGAACCAAAACAGCAATACATGACAGGAAGAATGTCGTCCCTGGGCTGTGCTTCCTATGCTGATAGCAAGGATGAGAAAGACAGGCACTGCTTTGTCCATGGCTTAACTGCTGTTGGCACCTTACCAAGCTCAGGTTCCCCACATCATGACAGTTCTGAGCATGCACCTTACTGATGAACCTGCGCTGCTCTCCATGTACAGTTTGATCACCCTTTGGCTACTAAGTTCAGAACACGGGAGAACTTATTTTCTGCCCTGGATCAGAGTTTAGCATTGGTGCTGCTGTAACTGTTTATGAGGAAACTCCACTGTTTCCCAGAGAATAGCATTTCTAGACTCTTAAATTTTGTAGTGTAGCACTTCAACATCTGCAAATGTTATCACCACCATACTTGTGGTCAAGGTTGAGTGGACCAGTGGTTGACCTATGCTCAGCGAAAGTCACTGCACTCATCCAGATGCCTTAGAAGGTAGAATCATGCAATGCTCATGATGCAATGCACTTTGAGGTACGGTTCTGCAAAATAATCAGGGTAAAATAAAACATAGCTATTTTGTCCTGGATGGCTATAGCTTTGGGCAGGGATGTGAACTGCAGACTGAATTATAATTAGAAGTGTCTCAGCCGAGAACAAACAACATTGCACAAAGCTGTAGCCATAGCTCAGTACAAGTTCTGACGTGATACACACGCAGAGTGCCAGCTGAGGTATCCGAACATGGAGCTGCAGTTAGAAGTATAGCCAAACCTGAAAGGCCTGCAAGTACTAGTTTGGCTCTGAGCATTTATCTAACTGTTCCTTTTCCAAGCGTTTGTTCCCCCTTGCTGTAATTTTTTTTCCAAATTTGTATAACCTTTTGTGATTGACTCTGTCATACTTATTAATACTAAATAAAAAAGCAATATATTCCATGAATAGTCCCACCAGAATCAATGGCACTATTCAGAAGTAAAACACAGCTCAAAGTAAGAGTGAGAGAATTGGACTGTAGGCTTTTTGATTTTATATTTTTGCTAATTGCCTAGCACATTTGTGGGAATACTGTTAAAAGGAAGCCCCGTGTAACTCACTAACTTTCAGACTACAAATACTCTTCTCGCAGCCAGAATGTCTGAAAAGTATTATTTATCTCATGTAATATATGGGACAGAATAGTCAGACAGAGAATTCCTGTAGTTAACACAGCATGTGTATGTATATATATTTACACACATGCACACACACACACATAAAATTCTGAACAGCAGATTGGCTTGGAAATTCTATTCTAAAGGTCATGTATGAGGATATCTTTGTCATGCAATATTTGAAATTTCCTGTGTTACTTTATGTCTGGAATAATTACAACACCTATTTAAAATTAATTTTCCAGATAAATCATGATTATTCCTCATGATTTTTGTCATCTTAAGGATGGTTCCTGATGAAAATTTAAGCATTTATCGTAAACCTTAAAGCTACGTGACATGTGGAGCTGAACATTTTCAAATAAGAAATAGTGTTCACAGCTGATGGCCAACTTGTTAAAGACTTTAGCTGCTAGAACTGTGATAGTATTAGGTAAATGAAAGCACAGAAAATTGAGCATTGCATTGATTCTTTGCAGCTGTATCAGTGACAGGGGTAAAGATGAGGCCAACTTGGACCACAAAAAAGGTACTGAACAGCTTGTGCTCAATCTGGTTTTGCGGCTGTGCCACTAGTGAAATTCCTGTATTAAAAAAAAGTATACCAAGCCCTTTCTCGTTGTTTTATCTTTTCATTGCTTTTCTCCAAACATTTAATAAATCAGCAGAAAACAACTTGGCTATGACATAGGAGAGAACAAACTTTGCTTTTGTTGATTCAATCTTTAGTACAGTTTTGCTTACTAAAAAATCTCATTTATTTAAAACAGCAAATATTTGGGTTTCAACTCAGAGGCTGAGAAGGCGTTTTGGCTTTTTATTAGTCTATTTTTTAAGCTATTGTGAGTTTTTATCATGCATTTTTTAAAAATGAAATAGTAACACAAAGAGCCAGTTTGCGCAGGCATTTGATAGAAATGCTTGCACAAGATTTTATTTCAAAGAATGATGAACTTCCGCACAATTTAAAATTTTATTTTAAATGAATTGATAATAGTTACACAAGGATGTAGTATCTCACATCCCTTTGGTGCAAGATAACCTCCAAATATTGTGATGAAGTCTGTCTTTCCTTTATCTGGACACATGCAGATAAGACACAGAGAGATAAGACATACAAGCATCCATTAGCAAGAACAGTCATAGCACTGATTGATATATACAACTATTGCAGAGCTAAGCCAATGGTTTCCTCTCTGCCTTTAGTGCTTCATGAACCTGTCAATCATCATGATATAAACAGCTGGCCTGATCTAATAACAGTTCCAATGGCAGTCCAGTAACCAGCAGCATCTAGCACACAAGGCCACGTACCAAAAGTAAAGCTAATGTGTTGTGATGCTGACAGAGGTGCACTTTTCACTCAAGGAGGCCTCATTTCAGCCACATTTGCCTGCTGAAGCTTCATGTCATGCCTATCCACTAACTGAGTCTTGGGTCACCATTATGCCTGATGATATTCATGAGCTAGCAGAGAAGAAACTTACGGGATACAGAACTGATGTTCTGATACGCAGAAGAAAAGAAAGAAAGTATCTCCTATAGATTAAATTGGTTTAAGTAACTTTGCAGTATCACAGTCCCTAGTGCCACTCTCAGAAATTTTTGTAAAATATATATTCCTCTCCACCCTCTTCATCAACAATCAATAGAAAACAAGGGACTGAATACCTCTTGCCCTCTACCCTTTTTTATTCTTCAACAGGTTGAAAATGCCCCATTTTTCTCTGGCGAGCTCCCTGAAGCTACAGTAGAGCTCCTGGCGGAGTTGGGTGAAGCATCTCTAACTGTCAACCAGTTACATTTGAGGGGATAAGAGGCTTTAGTTCAGATTATATGACAAAAGATTATATTCATCAGCAGACTAGAAAACCAAAAAGAGATGCCAGGAAGAGTAAATACTCTAAGTTTAATTTATAGGAATAACAAGTAAACAAGACGTGATGCCACTCCAATTCCACAGAGGAATTTAAGCTTCTTGTCTTTTAACACTAGGTTTATGGGATATGGGATAGCATAATGCAAGATTTCCTAATAATTCTTAATAATGATATTTGAGTTCACAGAACAACACTATGCCATGAAGAGAACAAAATGTTTTCAGATTAGAGAAACAAATGAAAACGGGGATGCAAAAATATCAGTGTCACAACCAAGACATGTACCTCTTCTAATGATTTGGAGTGAATGATGCAGAATTGAATATAAATACGAATATACATAAATATATATATACACACATGCACATACAGGAACTCGAACATACAACAGAACAAAAGACAAATACTCCAGATTTATCCTCTAATAGATCCTCTGTGGTTTGATGTCAACATTATCTAGAAGGGTGTTATTTGATGCATTTCATTAATTTGACAACCTGATAATTCCACTTGATTTTCAATTAAAAAAAACCCTCACTTACCTACACACACACGACCATCAACTCCCACAGCCAAGCCAGGCTGACACTCACACCGAAAGGATCCTTCAGTATTTATGCAATGACCATTCATGCAAATTCCTGATGTCTGACATTCATCAATATCTATCAGGAGGGAACAAAATTCAGCAATCTATTAATTCGCTTTAACTAAGATTACAATTAATATTTTTAGAACATTACCAAATGACCTTATGAGAGCAGACAAATTATCTACATAACCTTGTTTTGTTTCTAATAAAAATCCTATCTTGGAATTACACTAAATAATCAAAATTCTGGCTGTGAATTAAAAAAAAAAAAAAAAATGCAACAAAAAAAACCAAAAGCAAAAACCCAAGAAAAAGACCCCAGAAAAACTGTAGGATTAGAGGCACTTCAGATTCTACATTAAGCAAAATTAATGATAAATTTTTCCCTTTGTCCATCCCATGATACTATAACTGCTTTAAAATGTAGTTAAGGAAGCATTAATCACAGAATATCCATATGATGATAAATTTTAATTTCAAAGAACTTTTCAGTGGTCATCAAATTTCTATCAAGTCAACAACCCAGCTGCATGTACATTAAGAAAACCACAATTAATAGAAATGGTTCAACTTCAAATCAGAAAACTAACAATTTAGATGATTTTGCAGTTACTAGAAATGGCTCAAGCCCAAACCTACTTTTACTGGCAGCAACAGGTATCTTCTAAGTTTACTTAAACTGAAGCTAAATCAGACTCTATTCTTATATTAAACATTTAAGTATTCAGTGACCTCACTTTAAAAAGTTTGTGATGCTATGTGGCAAATGTGATGTCTTAAGTGTTATGTACTCTGAATTGCCAGAGTAATGATGTGGAAAACATACTTGTGTCTGTTCATCAATGTAAAATCTTTCAAACCTTTTAAACTTCCCATATTGCTGCTCACTTTACCACTACATGAAGGGCCTGCATACTTTGCTGCACCTACAGTGCTCCAAGACTTCTCAAAAGCTGATTTGTCATCTGTTGTAGCTTTCACAATACTATTAAAGTTATTTATTTCTGTAAGTTAAAGACTTATTTCTATTCTAGGCAGCTTAAGAAATCTGCTGTTAGTAAGGTATTAGTATGATATTGAATCCATGCGATGATTGCCATTCTTGCATGAATGAATGGACCGGAAAAGCTGTTTTCAATCAAGATTGTCTTAATGCATTAGCCCTCAGTTCTACATACCAGTACAGTAACGCCCATTTGGAGCCAGAACAAATCCTGGTTTGCAGATGCATTTAAAACTCCCATCTTCATTTATGCACATCCCATTTAAACACATGTTTGTAGTGGTACACTCATCGTGGTCTGCAAAATATTGCAGAGAAAACTGCTTATATTTCCTCACCTTCCAGAAGATGACACAGTAAAAATAAATGATTAGAACTGATGTGACATATTCCTTCACCTGAAAATTAAATTCTACTCATAACTTTGATGAAGTATCTGGAGAATTTTCACTCTATAGACAAAGCAGCAATTTTTTTTTCCCATTGTGATCAGTTACTTTGTGTGTTTCAGCAGACTTGCTATGAAGCTTTAGGGGAAAATGTTATTCCTGGCACTGAGTTACTGGGACTCTTGAGGAAAGATGTAGCTTCAAAAACAAAAATTACCTCTAGATTTGTTTTAAATCATGCCTTTCTGTACAGTAACTATTTGAATGCAGAGGCTATAAGTTCACCTCATGTTGTACCTTATTTCAAAAAAGGTAATCCTTAATGGTCCTTAATTGTGGTATGAAGTACTATTTCTAGATTCACCAAGCTAACGCCTACCCCATTATTTAGATTTCTTACCCACACAATTTTTTCCATCTGCAGTCAGTTCAAACCCAGCATTGCAAATACACTGGAAACTTCCATCAGTGTTTACACACCGGCCATTTTTACAAAGAACACCATTCTGGATGCACTCATCTATATCTGAGGCAAAAGAAAAAAAAAATCACACAGTCAGAGTCTTACTGTAAGATAAAAATGTATATAGTGACAATTATTGCTTTGAAAAATACTGGCATATTACTTCGAAAAAATTTTCCAAAGATGGTTAAGCATTTATTCTAATTGCATCAGAGATAGGAAAAATATTATTTTAGACTTGTACAATAAATGCTACAATGCTACATTTTGTTGTGCTCAGCAATTACTTTATAAATACTTTTTAAAACCTACTCACATGTTCATACATACATACATAAATACACACCTGTCGTATTAATAGTCTATTTCCTGATTTTTTTGTAGAACTCCTGGCTGGGGAATTCTCTGGCCAAGTGACAGATATTCCAGAATAATGGATAGATGTCAAAAGACAACAGCAGAACAAATGGAACGGTAGCCCAGAACTAGAGCTCCAATTAATATAACAACTGTTGGGATTTACTGAAATCGCATTGCTAACTATTTTTTGAACTCCAATGGGATCTGACATAAGGGGTCAGAACATCTGCAATGTCAGTAGATGTGAAGCAAATTTTCTTACCAATGCAAGCTTGCTTGGTAGGAGTTCTCTGGAAACCTGCATGGCACTTGCAGTAATAGGAACCAGGTGTGTTGACACAGTCTCCATTAGAGCATGGGTTTGATGTGCATTCATCAACATCTGTTGGCAGCACAGAGGAGCATTAGTGACTTCACAACGTATACAACAATTTTTTCGAGTCTAGAAGTTTCAAATTGAAAAAGACAGTAACTAACAGTCAAATGCTAAATACTAAAACTTTTTCTTGGTGCAAAATCATTACTTTCCTAAGAACACAGAGCTGGTTCTTAGTCCAATTAGGCAGACATTTTTAAGAAGTGAAATGCTACTACACCATTTATATGCATCTTGAAAGACAAAAGAAAAAATACGCGTGAGGACTTTGAGACATGGGATCTGACAGTTGCCTAGTGACAGCAAACAACACTTTATTCAACATAGTTTCATTTAACTGAATGACCATTCATTCTTCTTTGGAATAAAACCAATACAAATCAAAACTGACATTTTAAAATCAGAGCAAATCATGGTGTCCAAAAACCCCCCATTATATCACAGGTTTATTGTAGAAATGTGAGGAGCGGCCACACACCAGCAGGAGGGATTCTTAATGAGACCACAGTCTGTGCACCACATCTCAATTATTCATGCCCCATTGCATCCTCAGCCCCAGCCTTTGCATTTGAGTAATTCCAGACTTAATCTAGCCCTCCTCTATAAAGTACCTTACTCTCCTTTCCAAAGATTTTTGGTATTTGGGTGCAACCAAGCACCCTTTAACCCCCTTAAATCTTAGGTAACTGCTCAGAAGTAACTCCCATTTGACACAAGGCTTTCACAAAACACAAAACTTTAACTCCTTTCAAGAACCCTTCCCAAATTTGAACCCTAGTGGTTACCAATGAGTCAGCTGTGTCTTTGGCCTGAGACAGCTATTCTGAGCTCTAAAATAACACTGATTGCTCCTCACCATTACGCTCCTCTAAACCCTCCCAGGATCCTTGCTCTCTGTGATCCAGGGAGCGAAGTGAGTGCATCTGTCTGGTCTGTCAGGTAGGACTGCTGGCTTAGTCTCTCCTGCAGCTACAAGAGGATGACCTGAGCAGCTGCTACAGCTAAATTCACAGGTTACAAACCGAATGGATTCCTTGATGAAATCCCACCATTGCTAATTTGACTTTTTTCCCTCCAATTACGCCCTCCATTTCACTTACAGGTCTGAAATTACTCATCTCTTGATTTAGGTAGGCTTTAACACCACAAAGCCAATGCTGATTTGTGGGGGTTTTTGGTATATGGCTATAAGCTGCCATAGGAAGCTGGGGCTAAGTAAAACCACTGCTGATCAGTTCTGAGTAATGATGATTTTCCCATGACTTTTGCAGTGTATGCTATCAGTGACATCAGGAAAAACCCAGAGTAATTTTACTGACCATCTGTACCCACCCTTTATCAGGTCTAGTTCTATAACTTAGTTCATTACATCTTGGAAATAATGGGATGAACTAAGAAATTAAACTTTTAAGAACATTTATATGTTAAATAAATGTGTACTTTTAGAAAGTGTTGTGCCATGAATGACTTGATTCTAAAAAATGGCAAAAGGTTAGTTTTGTTCTAATTTAACCATAAACAAGACCATACATTTCACAGGATTTACTGTGTTAATGCATACACAGTTAAAACCAATAGCATCAATATACATATCAAAGAGATCTGGGTTTACCCAAGTCACTGATTTAATGAGCGGGTTTACAGCACTCTTGGTGCTTAGAAACAATTTTGGGTAAACAGTTAAATGAATAAAGCAAGCAAATGGAAGAATCAAATACCTCCTCTTATGCATATTTAGCTCATTCATATTTGCATAGCAGCTGATAGCACCACTCCAGTAAAACCAAAATGAAGCAAGATAAAGAAAAGAGAAATTCAGAGTGTTAAATACAATGAAGAAAACAGTAACTGTATCTTTATACTGCAGTAGACTTCTATGTAATTATAGTAGTTTCCTGCTCTCATGCATCTCTACAGAGCCTGGCTCTACAGAGCTCTTTCTCATGAGTGCTAGATTGGGTATTTTTTCCTCAGTGCTCAGCTGATACAGGGAGGGTCAAGGAGGATCGCGCATAATTCCTTCAGAACAAATTCATCAGCTACTAACAAAATGTCAAACTCTAAATCACATTTTCACATGAATGTTTTGTCAAATGTCTTAATTCGAATTACTTTATTGTATATTTATCTTGCTTTAGTATAGGGGAGGACAGGGGGAGCTTATAAATACTAGATATGGTACTCATCTATTTTGTTTAGTTTTCCTACAGAGAATGACATTTATAACTTCCTTTATTATAGGCTTCAACTTGCTTCATCTGTTAAAGAAAACATGTTCATGCTAGAAATGGATCTCACTGTAAATTAATTTATAAATTGTGCAGCAGGAATGCAGTATTCCTCTATGAAATAGCTGACTTAAGCTTAGAAAATCCTTCCAAAGCCATGTGCATCAGATGATTTCCATATAAAATATGCATCTTAAGATGGTCTTATTTTTATAAGCTCTTGATAAAAGAGCGAAATGGCAAATATATGTTACTATAAAGGAGTTGTTGGCTTTGAGTTTGCATTGCAAGTATGCATATTCCAGCAGTATAAACAGGAAACATCTGAGACAAAGATATTTAACCCTTCTATTCTATCTCCCAGCACACCCCTCAAGTGTCAAATATTTCTCTTCCACCACTTGCATCACACTTATCTCCACTTTTCAGTGTTTCATCTGTAACACTTGTCAGAATTCCACTAGACACAGTATGGAACTTCCAAAATCCCCTTAAGACTTACTGCGATGAGTCTAAGATATATTACAAAATTTAAAATAGGGAGATTTGTATTCACAAAAGAACTAAAATTCAACACGGCACAGCTACAGGATTGCTGCCACTTTCAAAGTCTCTACAGTTTTATCCAGAGTTTTTATAAACAGAGTGAAATAAAGGAAGGTAATAATATTACAGCTTCAATCAGTTTGGGGAAAGGGACAGACCATTCAGTGTCAGATCACTTAGGCACTTAAGGTCCTTGACCCATCAGACATGTTCCATCATGACAGCAGCATAATACAAGCTTAGGTCAGAGAGCAGTATGTAATGCCATTATTTTTTGATTTGGCAGGATAATTTTGAAATAAGACTTTTCTTTAACTCTATGTATAAATATCTAACGATTTCTGGCTTCTTAATTTATTGCTTAGGGAGCAGGCAGCCAGAGGGATAGAGCAGTATGGAAGCAGTGTTCATTTCATACCATTAACCTTACCCCATGCAGTGAAATATAACTGTTCCCAATGCCCCAAGACTGTTCTTTCAGTAATGAGAAGAGTATCTAAGCTGGACTCAAGCAAGCCTTGAATTTCATTTAATATGTGTTAGTACACACAGAAATTCCATGCAGTTAAGTTCCTGTCTACAATTTCCAAGACAACTTTCTGTGTGATTTATAGCAACTACCATTCACAAGTCACCAATTCAGTGTGGCACTTAAGATACTCTGGCTACTTCTTTATAATACAATTAGAAAATAAAAGTGAAATAAAGCTGTGTTGTGCATCAGTTTGCCTCAGTTTTCAGACTACTGTTTCATTCTGAAGTGTGCATTACTAAGTTGAGACTAAGTTCCCTAAGTGAATACACATTTTCCCTGGGCACATAACTGCATTAGAGAATTAAACAGGCCAACAATTTTTTTTCCATGCACCCATCAATCTAGTCTCACAGTTTTCAGGCCCTTTAACCTCAAACTGAAAATCAAATATGACTTCACTATTATCACAAGCCTGGAGTGGAAAGTGAACGGCAAGGCTGGTGGCCTACAGGGTGACCCCACAGAAGAGAAAGGGACAGAATGCCAGCCAGCTGTTAACAGCACATTACATCCTTCTGTCAATCAACTTCACCACCCAGACATGTAAATCTGATGGGCCTTTTAAACCACAGATGGTTATCCTACTTCATTTTTTTCACGCACAATTTCTTCAATGAGATTTGAAAAATAAAAAAGTTTAAATTAAATCCATATAGCTTTACTTGCTACAACCTAACTAATAAAGGGGCACTAAGACTGAGCAAGTGAAGATTTTCACAATAGGTTCAACCACAGAGTTTAAATCATGTTCTGGACTAATCCCAAAAGCCATTCTCAGATGAAATTAGTATATTAATACCTGGTTATTTAGGTTGGGAAGCCAAAAAGGAGCCAAAGGCACCATTTCTTTTGTGCCAGTGGTTATTGAAACTGGTGTTCACTAAAAGCAGCAGTCTAAAAGTTCACCCAAGCTCAGGTGAGGCCTTTGGTTTATCTACATACCTAAAATTTCCTAGTATTATTAATTCCTAGTATTTAATCTGGAGTTACCTTTTATTTAGGAGTTAACCTTACCACCTGCATCAAGATTTGCTTTGGTTTGACTTTATTTTCCACAGTTCATTTTTTCCTGGACTCTTAACTTACATATGCCACATTATCAATATATGCATCTGATCAATAATCAAATGCTTGTAATAGTATCAAACCATGCTAATTTCTACCTTGATGTTGCCATTTATTTTCCATGCCTCACAAATTAAAAAAGGGCTTTGTAAGTTTAACAGCATTCAAATCCCATATGCCGCAGTGAACTGCTACTTAATCACATGCCACCTTTATGCTATCTGATGATATGAAGCATGAAGTAGCTCAAATTTATCTTACCTTAAAAGGAAATTATTTTAGGGACATGTGACACTGTGCCTTTCCAGAGTATACAGGCTTATTTTTTACAGCTATGTGCTCTTTCAGTATATTTCTTCATGTAGAGTAATTCTTTATAAGCGTGAGCAAGCATTTATCATAATCATGCTCTACCACTATGTTATTTATCACTGCTTTTTAATGATTTGAACACAGGATGGTTGCCTCAAAAAGTACAGTTTAGAAAGGCCTTTCACTTTTTTCAGTTGCTAGCTTCGTAACAACAATATATTCAGATTTTTATCATTACTCATCTTTACTTCTTCATTTGAACTTAGAAAGCAAAAATAATAAAAATGTAATAAATATGTTATGTTATCAAATAGATAACAAACATCTGTGTGCTTCAGATGATATTTTCAACTTGCCGCCCAACTACCAAAGAACATAAATACAAGCTGTGAACTAGATCTCATCAAGAAACATTTGTCCAATATGCAAGCTTTCAGAAGATGCTCAGCACATTTCAAGACAGCTCCTCAAGAGTCAAGGTGCACCATTGTTAAAAGTATTGATTTCAACGATGTAAAATTTAGTGCTGGGAACAAAAGTGCCAGGGCTCTCCATACACTGTAAAGAAAGAATAGCCATGCAAGACAGAATTATAGTAAAACTCCCACTCCCCACTTACAATGCACTTATAGCTCCTGAGGCACAAGGATGCAGCAAGAGACCAAGCCTCTTGGTTTTCCCAGCCAGAGATCAGAGGTACAGAAAACTCTCACCCAAACAAAAAAAAGCTGAAAAAGTTGGGCTTGCTATATCATAGAGGACAACTTGGGAGAAGAACTCTAACAGTCTTCAAGTACAGAAAAATGCAAAGACAAAGGTACTGAACTTCTTTCTTTATATACTGTGGTTAAGAAAAGAAATGACGAGATGAAATTTTTTGCAAAATAGTGTTTAAATTAGATTAGATGTTCTGAAAACTTTCTGGAAGTTTGACTATTGGAGCACGGCAACTGCCTGGGGAAGTGGTGGAATCTCGACCAACTGACTTTTCTTAAAGAGAGGGCATACAAACAGTTGTCAGGAATGATGTAGCTATAACTGACCCCCTGGTGCAAGAGAATGGCCTAGTTAAGGGGACTTGCAAACTTTCATGTGCAGTATATCAAGTCGGTTTGAGAAAGGAAACCAGAGATGTTAAACATGGTAAGAAACAGGGACATCAAAGGAAAAGTACTATTAAACAGTTGTTGCATTTCACTTTTCCAGAAGGCAGGGTGCCAAGCCAGGCAGGTCCTGATACACAGTTTGCTATTCAGTGGGAGGTGGAAGAATTTGCAACTCAGACATGTAGTGTTTCTAGCTCAACTTCTGGTTGATACCTATTCTGCTGCATGTGTGTCAAAATCTGCCTGTACTATTCTCACTTGCATACCATAAACTGCATGGTCTTGGATTAGAAGATTTTTTTAAGGATTCATGTAGCTGCAATTTTCTGTGTTCCTTTGTTTTTATATTTTCCTGTAATCCATGGGCATGCTAGAAATTGGTTCTGAAAGCACAGTTTCAGTGAGAAAAGCCTATACAAGCCCTTGTACAATATTTTTGAATCACAGATCTCAAATCTCTTTATAAAGAATCAGTAAACAAATGTTCAATCAGAAATATAACCAGACCTTTCTATTCAGGATCCCGTATGTTTGCTAAACTGCATTCTGCATATAGGATTCTATTCCACACAGTTGCCCGACATGAACCCCCAAATTTTGTATTTTCCCTGAAATATCTGATAAGCCTTTGATACTGCAAGAGTGAAGTCCACAGTAACTTAATAAAAGTGCAGAATCCCGAATTAAGCTCTTGTTATAAAAAATTAGCATTCAATATTTTCATATGAAATGCAAATATAACCAAAAGTTAATGAATGCATTTTAAAAATGTTTTTATATCCTTCAAACTGTCATTCATCCTTACGAGTAGGTAAAACATAAATACTACCTTGTTATCTTGAACATAACACTAACGCCTGTAGCAACAATGGAGCTATGTGAGCATAACAGAAGAGAACATGGAATAGAACTTTCTTTACTGAATGTGAAGGCAAAAATGTACAATACCCATCAAGTACAGGAAAACTTAATACCAATATTTGCGATTAAAGAATTTTTTTTTCTTTTTAAGGAAACAGGTAACTCTCATGAAGCTTTTAAATTAATCTAATATAAGTAATATCATGGTCTTTGCACGCTCTTTCACAAGAGCAATGTAATTAAAAGTAATATGTATGTGGGGAAAAAGAATATGCTTTTTTTTTTAACCACCTTTAAAGCAGAAAAATATTAGCATTTTAAAAGTGAAAAATGGATTTTAGAAATATGCACTTACCGATACAATCCCCATTTGCATCCTGCTTATATCCCATGTTGCACTCACATCGGTAACTAGAAAGGGTTGGTATACAACGTCCATTTAAGCAAAGGTTGGGATGGTGCTTACAGATGTCTATTGTCTGATTGAGTATTGCTAATAAAAAAAAAATGAGACAAGTATTCATATTTTCAAATAGAAGTAAATATGAGGATTATACTTGGCTTCGGAAAGTATGTCATCAGGTGCATAAATATATTCATCAAATCAAGTATTTTTCCCAAACACTATCTGTTGACATTACAGTAAACTAACAAAAACTAGTAGCTCTCAGAAACAAAAACCACATTAGACAGTGTTAATTATGATTTACCATCTATGTATATAGCCTGATGAGATTGTCAGTGGCCTCATAAATAAACCACAACTTGGGTGAAAGTTAAAGCAGTCTGTTCCAATATGTTTACTATTTTTGGTGGACCTGTCTTAATAATAGTCTTTGCATTTTTTTAACTTCATGGTTCTGATCCTAGAGATGTGCTTACACATTACAAGCAACTTCACGTACATGAGATTTTCCTCTGAATATTATTAATCTTGGGCTTTCAGTCAAGGCAGTGTTCCTGCAGAATAGCTAAATTTTACATTTGGAAGGACAAGGAAAGAGAACAGTTTATTTTAAACTCTGGTGTTTTTTTGAAAACAATTAGAAATTTGCAGTTTTATTAGTGCTGACCAACACACATCAGCAGGGAGAGCACAGGCTCAAAGACTCTATAACTGAAGAAAAAAATCTCTACATCTGAACTCTTGTTAAAAATGGGCTCCTGAACTTCCTAATGTATCAACTGAGGTTTCTTAATTGTGCTTGAATACAAAGCCATTTTTATGTGTTAAGAACACTGTATCATTTCCAGACTAAAAACTAAGCAGAAAAAAAGGAAAAAATAGAAGGAATAAAAAAAAGAGAGAAACAAGTCACAACAATGCAAGTACTTACTTAGCCCTGTAATTATTGGGCCACTTCCAGTGGGACTTTGACCACCTGTCCCTACCCCTGCTCCGCCTACACCTGGGGAGAAACCATTGCTTCCAGGGATGGGAATGAATCCTGCTCCTCCTGGGCCATAACCATGGCCATTGCCACCAGGAAGGAACCCGTTTCCTCCTGTCCCACCACCTCTGGAACCACCTCCAGCAGGAGTGCCATCCGCACAAAGTCTGCGGTGTTCATCTATTAAACAGGAACACACAGAGAAGCATGAAGTAAATCAAGCCTTCGGAGTTGGCTTATAAGGAATATACAGATCTTCATATGGTACAAAAAACAGAACACCAACGCCTCGTTTCTTTGATGTTATATGTTCCCTCTCCCACTCCTAATCTCAGGCAGATCCCATGATTGTGACAGGTGTTATTTAAGGAAGGACTCTAAAAATAATAAAAGGAAATACTGTAATTTACAACTATTTGTGGAAACCATTTTGTTGATGTGTTGCCAGCAGCACTGTAACTCCCTGGTCACTCAGAGATCTTGATACAGATAAACTGAAAATACATTTCACTAGGGATGTGGATTATTGTTCCATGAGCAGAGTTGAAAGAATAAATGAAATACTGACGCATTTCTAGTTCAAAGTAACCCAAAATTTAATGGAACAAGAGAGCAGCTGTTCCTTTAAATCAAAATGAACTATGGACCCTCAGAGTCATTTCCTCTTTGAGCTTGACCACAAAATCTTTCCCATTTGCCAAGAACTGTTTCCAAAGTCAACAAAAGGACGTTAAAGAAACTAGTCCCAAACAATCATGGACCAGAAAAAAAAAAGGTTCACAGATGGATGGAAACATCAGTATTAAAAACACAAGAATGAATAATAATGTAATTCCTGCCTTTCTTTTTCCCCTTAGCCTACATTTTAAAGCAGTTTAAAATATTCCAGTGACCTCCATCCCAAATATAATGGACAGCAAGAGAGAAAATAAACCAACCAACAAGCCACTCACCAGATCCTCTGACAGGACATATTTCTGGAACAGACCCGATGGCCCAGCACCGGCCAGACTCACAGCAGCACTGCCTTTTGGTGAACCTACCAGGAAGCTCCTGTGCACAGCGGCCATTCACTATGTTGGAAAAACATGTACTTGCCCTCTGATCTGGAAGTTAATTTAAAAAGAAAACCAAAAATGGTAACATGATCTCTCAGAATTACTTTCCTTATTCGATTCATCTAAAGACTAAATTGTTTAAAAAGTTGTATTAAAAGAAAAAACAAACCCAAAAATAACCCAAAACACACCCAATAATTATCTGAGGTGATCAGCACCAATGCATTCCATATTTGGTTTACTGCAGGGTCACATATTTGAAGTGATACTAGTCTTATATTAATCCGACATGGAATCTTAAAGTCTGCTCAAGCTAAAAGGAAACATGGATGATACATAAGATACAAAGCAATACAAATTGAAACTAGATACAAATACATAAAAAGCCTACTATGGCAAAAATTGAGACACTTCATGTAACAACTGCAATACCAGTAAATTCATTTAATGAATTTTTCCTTGGTGTAGATGTATATGACTGAAGAAATGCTATCCAGTCTGCTCTGCTCAGTAGACTGAATGTACAACAGTATTTTTAGTAGTACCATGTGCAAGCTGCTCTTTATAAATATGTCAGTGTTTATTATATCCTAGTTCCTTCATGGACACATCCTAGATCTTTTCTTGTCATGCTCCTGAATGCTGACTAGAGGAAAAGCTCAATGAATTTGGAAAGACATGGTACTAACTACAATAACTGAGCACATCCTGATATTTTGGTTAAAAGCAAATTTTTATCTTAAACTGGGAAGAATAAAATAATTTGTATTAATAAGAATTACATTCTTCACTTTTCTCCTAAGTAAAGGAGAAATTATACTTCTAGAGTATACAGATTATACTCCAATACTACAAACATTTGAGAACACAAGAACTTTCAGACACATATTCATTTAATGGAAGAAGACTCTGTGACATAAGGGCCTGCCTTAGCGGACTAGGGCATGTGATTTGTATGCAATTGTTTTTGGGAGCTGACTTCAGAAACCAGATTGTAAACCATGCCAAAATCCACAGAAATTTTGATCACGTTGGAAATCATAGGTTCTCAGTATTCCTGAGGCTAGCCACAATATATTTGAAGTTTGGCACTCCTCAGATGAACCTGGATAACAAAACCTGGCTACATTGTGCAAAAAAACTATCCATGTGAAATCACTTGTAGGTCTTGTGTTGCTACTGGCTTACATCATTTATCTGTAATTCAGAAATCGCTTCAGAATTCCCATCCCTTTCCCAACATGAGAACAAAGTGTTTTGCAATGTCTGAAATAAGAACCACATGAGATCTAGAAAAGACACTTATTATTAGCAATTGTTAATGTTTTTTACACACAGAATGCCCTATTTTTAGTTAATTCATCAGAATGGTTTACACCATATATTTGACACATGCAGCTATAGAAAAGAAATTACCACATGTGAAAATAAGCATACATCTTTTTTACAATATAGAAACATGTTTTAAATAAATTGTCCTGTAAAAGCTGCAATCTCCTCATATCTAATGTTTTGTTTGTTTTATTATCTGTTCCAGCGAAATCAGTGGCACCTCAGCATACACTACTTAATGCCTTCTGAGTTTATATATCTGCCTTATATTGGTCTCTAAAGGTTAAATTAACCTATGTGAGATGGAACTTGAAATACCAAGTAAGGATAAATGTTTACTCCTTTAGAAGTAAAGTGAGCTTAGCTTTTGATTTCATCACATTAGAGAAACAAATATAATCAACATTTCCTATGCTTGCCTAGACAAGAGATAGATATTAATTGCTTTTTTCCTAAGAAGATCCAGATCTCAGGCAGGAGCTCTCAGGCTACAATACAGTCAACACAGAGGGATCTACTATCTACATAAAGATGGTTGCAGTGGCAATCATCATCAGAGGAGGATGTTATGAATTTTAAGTAGCTGGATCAGAGATACTAGTGAGTTAGCATATAATGAGGTCCTGGGGCGAAGCAGGAGTGCTAGGTGGTTGGGACAGAAGTTCCTCTGCTGCTGTGTATAAATTGCCTTAATAACCTTGAGAGCAATAAAAGCTTACAGGGTGAAATACCTACCAATACAGCGGGAGCCATCCGTGGATGTGACATAACCCCGTGGGCAGATGCAGAAATAACTTCCCACAGTGTTAGAGCATTCACTGCCTTCACAGATTCCTGGGACAATGCTGCATTCATCAATGTCTATCCAAAAAGGAAAGGACATAGAATAATTAGCAGAGCAGAGCACTTGAACATATTGTATTAAACAGAGGGAAAGAGAACTTTTCTGAAATAAAGTTGCTATTCAACTCAGATTGAATAACATATTGCTGGTGTTTACATACTGCAAATGATTTTGTTTGCCATCTAATGGAGGCTTTCCTTATACATTCAAAGGATGTACCACTTCAAGTCACAGAGAACGTGAGAGCAGTCTGGAATTTCCTCTAAATAACATACTGAGTGCCATCTCTAGGAAGCACACAACAGCTACAATGCAATACCAAAACACACATCCTGCTTTTGAGCTGAAGGAACAAGGATGGTACAGCAGCCAAGCATGACAGCTTCGGGCTTCTGTGACCACAGAAATATTGCTCATCAGATCTGAGTGCTTTCTGGCCTTCTAATACTCCAACTATAAGCAAGAATTTTGGCCAAGCTCTTCAAATGTGACCAAATATTGCATTTTTACTTTTTTTCCAGATATTTTTTAATCCAGTCAAATGTTTCTGCTAACTAAAAGCAGTGGTCTCATCTGAAAACTGAAACAATTTTGTATGTAAATACACATAAAGTGAGATGTCATCAAGCTGATGAATGAGCTGCTGTATGGAACCAGGGCCTGCTAGGGCACTTGGCACTAGGACTGAGAGCACTGTGTGCTGTCCCAGCACAAACTGGAAGCAAAATGAGGAGCCAAGGCAATGAGAAGCAATAGGAGGAAGCAGTCTGACTGTACTGTTAGAGATAGGAAGCACAGCATAGTAAACTGGAATGGCAGAAATACAAGCGAGTATTTACAAGAGAGTAAAGACTATGTCATGACCATTCATACAAATAAGCCATTTTAAGTAACCACTTCATTCTACAACTGTGACAACCTTTAGACATATGAATATTTTTAGGGTCATTTTAGTAACCTAATTTTGCTTTTAAGTGACCTCTGTACATCAGCTTTTTGAGTGGCTTTCAGTGAATGTGAACTGTGGCCCAGGTTTAACATGGGAGGCATTCTGAGAAAACATGGGAAAACATGGGCCAACTTTCTAACTAGCTTGAGATGAGTTATGTTTACCAGTTGGAATGATATGGTACCACAGGTTTTGCATAGTTTGATAGCAAAGGTAGTTATAGGTACAAGAATTTAGCTTAACTTGTTTGTAAAAATCTGGATGCAGTATTAATTTAAATTAGCTTCCGTACTGTGAAATAAAAATCAAAACAAAAAAATAAGACTGCTGAACCCAGACTGTCTCATGTCAAATAATGCAGGAGAAGCATCAGAGAAAGCATATGACAGAAATTATCTTCTGATGACTCTGTGAAGATCTTCACACTCCTTGTAAGAAAGCCTTGGTACCCCACAGACAATTCCTTGCAATTTTACACAGACTTATCATTTCCTGGGACCTGTCATTCTACAAATTCTCGAGTGAATGACTACTTGAGAAATAAACTTTAGCAGGTGTTACTTCTTCGGAGGCTTTTATGTGATGCATACTTTGTTCCCTCCCTTGCTACATTCTCCACACTGAAAACTCAAAGAAAAGGAAGAGTGCCAAAAAGAATTGGCGTGCACAGGGACCGTATTAAAAAGATAACTCCCCACTGTGGGAAGGTCCACACATGAAGAACTCCCTTTAGATATGAATCTACAGAGGACATTCAAGTACTGAAAGGGAAATTAAGTTTTGCCACAAGGCCACTATGAATGTGAAAACTGTTCTTTATAAAGTGAAAATATGAATAAAATAATCCCTTTCCCACTGGCATGTCATTTGGAGAATCATTGTAGAAAAGACAATTTATCTTACAGGCAACATGTCTTCAAACTTCCTAACTAGTCCATACATATAAGTATCCTGAGGCCTTTGTTGTTTTTTTTGCACTGTGAAGCAGAATCGGAGGAAGTGAAAATTTTGTCTTTTTAATAAGGTTACTTAAGCATTTCAGAGGACGCAAAAAGTTTAAATTTTATGTTAAAATAGTTACAAAATTATGACAACTATTCCCCACATTTTAGACATCTGCTCAAGTATGTACAAAAGAAAGTGTCATTTTTTAAATCAAAACACTTCTAAGAAATAATGCTTTCACTTAAGGCTTCATAGTTACCCACTGCAGAGATTCCAGAATTCCAAATGATGGTATAAATCAAAACCAAATAATTCCCCAGGAAATCTCTGAAATCTTGCATTAATTTACTATATTAAAGACAATATCAGTAATGTGGGGAACTGCTTACCATCTGATTTAATCCAATGAAATGAAACCATGTGTGTAAATCAAAACAGAACCAGAACTGGCTGCATGCCTTGCTGAGATCTTTCATGCAGTACAGGTCTTTCACAGCCTGTAAGTCTTTTAAACGCGAATACTGTCTTCTGTATACACACGCAGTCTGTAACATCACGTCAGAAAGACAGGTAAGAAAATTAGATGAAATGAGGATTCTACAAGAAGAGCTTACTTTTTTCTTTACCTTCCCAACAGCAGAGTCACTAGATGCTCAAGCACTGCTTGATGCTCAAGAAAAATGAATCTATAAAAATCTGACTACTAAAACCAGCAGGCACTTGAAAACTGAAAGTTTCCCCTTTATTTTCACCCTGTTTGGCACAGGTGCCTGTTACTTTAAAGGCAATAATCTTAATTACAAGAACACAACACCTAATCTTCTACCAAAGCAAACCAAATTCCAAACCAGTTGGCCATACAGTTCAAAGTCCAGTGAGGTAATGAGTAGGTGGAGTTTGTAGCACTGGCAAGTGAAAGGCATAGGAAGGAAGTAGTTAGCCACTTCTGCAATTTGCAGGAGGTACACTATCCTTCTCACCTGGCTACATGCATAGGAGTTTAACACTGTCTAGAGCTCTTGTCCAAAATGACAGGGAGCTGTGAAGGGAGGAAGTACCCTCCTGAAATCTGGGTAGTGACCTGAGTGGGACGAAGACTCTGCAGTCTTCTCCATGTGGAGAGAAAAACATTTTTTTTAACCAGTTAACACAGAGAACCCTTGTGGAAGAATAATTTTCTTACTTACTGGAGGAGTACCAAGTTAGTGAATTTTTTGTTTCACTAGTTTTTGAGCTAAATCTCTGTCTCTGCTTCCCCCTCCCTGGTTCTTGCGTGCACAATTCTTTCAACAAGATCTCTGTTACCTCTGACTGGAAATTCTGAGACTTTACCTCAGGAAGAGCTATTTTTAGGAAGGCTGATTGAAAAAGTTACTCAATTTCCTCCCTTCCCCCCTCCAAAATACATAAATTAAAGGTCTTGGGGAAAATGCTCCTAAGATAGTAAGAAGAGATGCTGTCTTAAGGGTGAAAAAGACTGGTGGCATGAATGGCTGCGGTTCCAAAGTTGCACACAAGATGAGAAAGCCAGTCTCAACTGAAAACCAATTTAAAGGTGTGGCATAAACTTTGCAGGTGTGAGTATTAATAGGTGAGCTTCTGCCAAAGAAACACAGCCTGGCTACCTGTCATCCAGAATTCATGACTTTTACTGCTACAGTAAGCAGGATTTTACGAATAACTGAATTAAAAGTACTAGAAATGGGCTCTCAACTGCTGAATTCTGAAAAGGGTTCCCTGAAAACAGTTTTAGTCTATAGTAATACCTGGTGGTATCAAATCTGAAAAACACACAGTGTAATGAAATTATATATTAAAGCAGGAAAAACAGAAATAGAACTGTTTCTTTTAAAAGGTTCTTTGCATTATGGTGCCATGTTTTCAAAAAAAAGAGTTAGCCTGTGTCATATAGTCCTAGCCCTTTGATGTCAATAGTACAGCAACATACCTTTTTGGAAGAGCATCAGAGGCATCCTACTTCCTAGAGTACCTTTGACTGTAAAGGGTGTCATAACTAACTACATTTAGTCAAGGAGTATGATGTATTTTCAACTTGAGAAAAGTGGAACACATTTATTAGATCCTTGAAGTACTAATAGTCCACCTCTTACGTAAACCAGCAAGCACAACTTAAAACTTATTTATCAGTTTATCTATATACAATCCATCTCTGAACAACCCATAGTTCCATTAATTCTGGAAAATAACATCCTAAAAAATGAACAGAATTTTATTCCTAAAAAGACAATAAAAACTCAATATATTGTATATCACAACTTTTAGGCCAAAAAAGAGAAGAGTTTGGGGTTTTCTTTTGTTTACTTAAGACACTACACCAGTGCTGTGGATATCTGGAATTTGGTACAACCCCTGTAATGGTCTTTTCCAAATTTTTTCAGATCTGTGCCTACTCCTTGAATCCTTCCATGACTTGCCCAGTAATGGAAGGAGTTGTCCTGATACTGTGGAAAGTCTATAAACCAGGAATATAGAAAAGCTTGTAAATAAAATCAATAATATTGAACCCTGAGCTGGATTTAAAGGTCGTATTTTCCCAAATAGCCTAATCTACCTAGTTACATTTCTACAAATGAGGGCATACACACACAGTTACACATACAAGTTGTTCTCATGTGCTTTTGAAATCCTTTAAATCCTCTTTACTGATATACAATTGCCATTAATTTCTGAAAGGTCAGTGTCAGTAAACTGTAATCTGAGGCTCAAAATAAATCTGATAAGCCAAATATATGCCTTTTTACTATTATTTTTTAAAAAAAGAAACACAGGAAGATAATGCAAGCAAATAGCCTAGCAAAGCAATGGGTATTGCTTAGCATAGTTCTAGCAAAATCCATTATGGCACAAAAAGCACAACATGAACATTCCTACTTATTCTAACAATAGCTATTGTTTCCAGGAGGAACAACAGGGAAAAAACCCCTACCCACAAAATAAATCTGGATGTTTAAGGGTGAAGGATATAGCAGGGGATCTCAAATCCCTCCTTCTTAAGTAGAATACTTGCTATTAAATAAAGAAGGTCTGAATAGTTAGTGTAAGATTCCAGCCTCTGCCTCTGAACACTGGAGCCTTGCCTGGTTACTGACTCCAACTTGGATTTTGTCCTTTGTAGGCAGCAATTAATATTTGATCTGGTTTTCCATAGTTAAAGAAGGGAAAAGAGTGAGCTGAATACTCCATACTACAGCATCTCTATATAATGTTTTAAATAAAAAAAACTTCATTAAAACAATGTAGTTTCTATTAAATAATTCCTCTGTACACAGGTTCTAACTCATGGGAGACCAATTCCCTATATCCTCCCCAATGGCCCAATCCATATATAAAAATGATGTAACTTCATCCAAATGGCCAGTCCCACTAACTGAAAGTGTAATTGTTTGAAGGACTGGCTATAGTTTTATCCCATAAATCTCACACTGAGAGATTATGAACTCTCAAAGCCTTTATTTAAAAAAAAAAAAAAAAGCCTGAATAAAACTACAGCTTGACTTTCATTCTCTGCTCCATTCTTGGAATAATGTAAGCATGGTATTATGCTGGTATAATTTTGGCATTACCACCTTGGCTGTGAAGCATGGGGAAATGGACAAGTAACAGTTTAATTATGTTTTTTTTCCCAGAAAAAAATGGTACAAACTGGGCAGTGGAGAATTATGTGACTAGGGAAGCTAGTGGGGAAACCGTGACTAGGGACTAATTAGTTCCTAACTTCTGCCACAAGACAAAAGTGGCAGGGGCTTAGAAGAAACAAAGCCAGAGCATATGACCTGTTCTGCAGTAGGCTGTCAACAAAGTTGGAAATGAAACCACATGGATTACTGAAGTATGAAATAATAGCAGATATTTCAGACTGCAGATGATGTTTCACTTCTATTAAGGACAATCCCATAAGCATCAGAGATTTTTAAGTGGGTATGTGTTAAAAATACATTCACCTTTTCTTGTGGATACTATCAGGGAGAACTGTTAAATAACATTTTTGACAATTAAAGCAGAGCTTTAGATAAGTTAAAGAAGTAGAATGAGAAGAATGCTTTAATTACTGTTTTCAGAAGGAAGGAAACATATTACTGAATAAGTTCTCCTTTTGGCCAGTGCAGAAATCTGGGGTGTGATATACCCACTCAATGCTGTGCTCTTTGGCCCAGGTGCTATGAGGTTGTTTTGGAAATGAGTTCTGTTGTCTGACTCAATTCTCTCTGGGGCGCCATGTTGCCATAAGACTTGTTTTTCAAGGCCCAGGATAGTGTTCCGGGCGGTGGCATGGGGCACGGGATATGTTTCCAGCCATCCGGTGGTTGCTTCCACCATTGTAAGCACATGGCGTTTGCCTTGGCGGGCTTGTGGCAGTGTGACGTAATCAATCTGCCAGGCCTCCCCATATTTATACTTCAGCCATCGTCCTCCATACCACAGAGGCTTTACGCGCTTGGTTTTCTTGATTGCAGCACATGTTTCACATTCATGGATAACCTGTGCAATGGCGTCTATGGTCAAGTCTGCACCTTGATAACGAGCCCATCTGTATGTTGCATCTCTTCCTTGATGGCCTGAGGTGTCATGGGCCCACAGATCTATAAATAATTCACCTTTATGTTGCCAGTCCAAATCCTCCTGAGCCACTTCAATCTTAGCAGCCTGATCCACCTGCTGGTTGCTTTGGTGTTCTTCAGTGGCCCGACTCTTGGGCATGTGAGCATCTACGTGACGTACTTTCACAACCAGATCCTCTACCCAGGCAACAATATCTTGCTACAGTGCGACAGCCCAGATGGGTTTGCCTCTGTGCTGCCAGTTACTCTGCTTCCATTGCTGTAACCACCCCCACAGGGCATTTGCCACCATCTATGAGTCAGTACAGAGATAAAGCACTGGCCACTTTTCTTGTTCAGCAATGTCTAAAGCCAGCTGGATGGCCTTGACTTCTGCAGACTGACTCAATTCACCTTCTCCTTCAGCAGTTTCTGCAACTTGTCATGTAGGACTCCATACAGCAGCCTTCCACCTCCGATGCTTTCCCACAAGATGATAGGACCCATCAGTGAACAGGGCATATTGCTTCTCATTTTCTGGCAGTTTATTATACAGCGGGGCCTCTTCAGCACATGTCACCTCCTCCTCTGGTGATATTCCAAAATCTTTGCCTTCTGGCCAGTCCATGATCACTTCCAAGATTCCTGGGCGACTGGGGTTTCCTATTTGAGCCCATTGGGTGATCAGTGCGACCCCCTTACTCCATGTAGCATCAGTTGTGTGATGTGTAGAGGGGACCCTCCCTTTGAACATCCAGCCCAGCACCGGCAGTCGAGGTGCCAGGAGAAGCTGTGCTTCAGTACCGATCACTTCTGAAGCAGCTCAAACCCCTTCATATGCTGCCAATATCTCTTTTTCAGTTGGAGTATAGCGCATTTCGGACCTTCTGTATCCCCAACTCCAAAACCCTAGGGGCTGACCTCGGGTCTCCCCTGGTGCTTTCTACCAGAGACTCCAGGTAGGGCCATTCTCCCCAGCTGCAGTGTAGAGCACATTTCTTATATCTCGTGCTGCCTGGACTGGTCCAAGGGCTACTGCATGAACTACTGCCTGTTTAATTTGTTCAAAGGCTTTTCGTTGCTCAGGGCCCCATTTGAAATCGTACTTCTTCTGGGTCACTGGATAGAGAGGGCTTACAATCAGACTGTAATTTGGAATATGCATCCTCCAAAAACCCGCAACGCCTAAGAAAGCTTGTATTTCCTTTTTACTAGTTGGGGGAAGACATGGCTGCTATTTTGTTGATCACATCCATCAGGATCTCACAGCATCCATCTTGCCATTTTATTCCTAAAAACTGGATGTCCTGTGCAGGTCCCTTCACTTTACTTTGTTTTGTGGTAAAACCGGCCTTTAGAAGGAATTGGACTATTTTTTTCCCTTTTTCAAAAATGTCTTCTGCTGTGTTGCCCCACATGATGATGTCATCAATGTACTGAAGGTGTTCCGGAGCTCCACTTGTTCCAGTGCAGTATGGATCAGTCCATGATAAACGGTAGGGCTGTGTTTCCACCCCTGAGGCAGTCGATTCCAAGTGTATTGGACGCCCCTCCAAGTGAAAGCAAACTGTGGTCTGCACTCTGCTGCCAAAGGGATTGAGAAAAACACACTAGTGATATCAGCTGTGGCATACCACTTGGCTGCCTTTGACTCCAGTTTGTATTGAAGCTCTAGCATGTCTGGCACGGCAGCACTCAGTGGTGGCATGACTTTGTCCAGGCCACGATAGTCTACTGTTAGTCTCCACTCCCCATTAGACTTCTGCACTGGCCGTGTGGGACTGTTAAAGAGTGAGTGGGTCTTACTGATCACTCCTTGGCTCTCCAGTCGATGAATGAACTCATGGATGGGAATCAGGGAGTCTCGGTTGGTGCGATATTGCCACCAGTGCACCATTGTGGTGGCAATTGGCACCTGTTGTTCTTTGACCTTCAGCAACCCCACAACAGAAGGGTCCTTCGAGAGACCGGGCAAGTTAGACAACTGTTTAATTTCCTCTGTCTCCAAGGCAGCTATACCAAAAGCCTACTGGTACCCTTTTCGGTCCTTGAAATACCCCCTCCTGAGGTAGTCTATGCCAAGGATGCACGGAACCTCTAGGCCCGTCACAATGGGGCGCTTTGGCCACTCATTCCCAGTTAGGCTCACTTCAGCCTCCAATACAGTTAGCTCTTGGGATCCCCCTGTCACTCCAGCAATACAGATGGGTTCTGCCCCTACAGAGTTTGATGGCATTAGGGTGCACTGTGTACCAGTGTCCACTAGAGCCTTATACTCCTGTGGATTAGATGTGCCAAGCCATCAAATCTGCACAGTCCAGTAAACCCGGTTGCCCCTTTCCTCCACCTCACTGGAGGCACCTCTAGTCCTGGTTGTAGTATTCATTACTCACTTCTTGTAAATGTGAACCAAAAATCCCTCTATTAAGATCAGCAATAAAATAAGCACTTCTGCTACTCTGTCTGGGGAACTGCTCACTGGAAACTGGAGCAGGAACTTTCCTGGAAGAACCCCCCTGAGTGATTGTTTTTCCTTGCAACTCATGTACCCATGCCTATAGGGTCAAGGTAGATATTCCATCCCACTTCCTCAGGTCCTCTCCGTGGTCATGCAGGTAAAACCACAGAGTGGCCCGTGGTGTGTAGTCTCTCTCTTGAGCAAAGGGACGCTTACTCGTAATGGCTAGATTGCTAGTAGTACCTAGAAAGATAGTGGTCCATACAGGTGGGGAGTAGGACGTAACCTCTTTGAGCTGCTGAACCTTCTGGGACAGTTTCTCCACAGCTGACACGAGGGAGGAAGAGATATTTTCTTTGTAATCCCAGAGTCTGCTAGCCACATCCCTCACCATTAGTGCTTCTTCGTCTTTCCAGGCCAGTACCTCCAATGAGTTTGCATGCGATGATGGTGCATTCCATACAAACTTCTGCCACATGGTTCATGTGCACTGGGCTTCATCTGGATCTTTGGGTGACTGTTCATTATCCAGGTCACCATAAATCACCTCAGGCACAGCTAATTCTCTCAGCTACTGGATATCTTTCTCTATGGTGGTCTATTTTCCTGGGTGACATATAACATCTTCCTTGAAGGGTACCTTTCTTTCACGCTGCACAGGAGTCACCTCCAGAGGCTGAGGGCTTGTGCCCCTGTTCCAATTGCTTTGTCAATGCCCCCTTCCCTAGAAAGGGATCCCAGTTGTTCGGCTTCCCTACCTTCTAATTCCAGGCTATTGGCTCCGTTATCCCAGCATCGGAGCAGTCAGGTGACAATGGGCTCACCTAGACGATGGCCAAAATCTTTTTGCATACCTCAGAGCTCACTCAGGGATCAGGTGGTTTCCATCTCATTTATGAGCTCTTTGTCTTCCTCCTCCTCTCCTCATGATGGCCCTGCTCTTCCATCATCTCTTTCTAAATGAGTTGACTTTTGCTTCCAAGATTTCTTCTTGTGTATAGGGGTGACTGATACCAGCACAGGTTGGTTCTCTGGTTCAGCTGTAGTGCCTATTGTGGGGGTTTGAGTGGCTGCAGTGCCTGTCATTTTGTCTTCAGATCCAGAGACCTTGTCTTCCCCTTGGGGGTTCTGAATACTGTTGAACAGGGCTCAGTAGGCATGGGCCAGGCCCCAACACATTGCAGTGATTTGTGTCTCTCTGGAATTGCCAGGGTGACAGCATACTTTCTCCAAATACTCTACTAGTTTTTCAGGATTCTACATTTGTTCAGGGGTGAAGTTCCAAAACAGTGGAGGTGCCCACTGTCCTAGGTATTTGCCCATACTACCCCACATACCCTGCCACTCGTAACTATTCAGCCTTGGGGCAGATCTCTGGGTGATATTCTTAAATTGCTTATTAACCTTGGACAAAACCAAAACAATATTCCCAGGAAATACCGATAGAAGTATCTTAACTACGCAAGGATGTTCAAGATACCAAAAAATTATTGTAATGAAGGAGGAAACATCATATAAGAAGGTAGCAAAGGTGCCATTCTGTATTTCCTCCATAAAAAAACCTCTCAGAGGAAGAGCAAAAATTGCTAATTGTCTCCATGAGGTGGTACCCAAATACCAGACAAAGCTCAAGGCCAGTGTTTTAATAACAAATGTCCCAGGCAAAACTGCCAATCACTGCAGAGCACAGCAAACTACAAAAACCAACACCAATCTTGAACACGTACAGCAAAACCAAGAGCATTGTGCAGATCTGATAAACTAATATTGAGAACAGATGAATCAGTGGTGTGACCAGCAACTGTTATTATCTCAAAACCTTTGGGTCCCACGTTGGGCACCAAAAAGGACTGTTGTGGTTTAACCCTAGCCAGCAACTAAGCACCATGCAGCCACTCATTCACTCCTCCCACCCCAGTGGAATAAGGGAGAGAATCAGAAGGTCAAGAGTAAGAAAACTCGTGGGTTGAGATAAGAACAGTTTGATAATTAAAATAAAATATTAATATTATTTTTATAAAAATATTATTTTAATAGTATTATTATTACTATTATAATAATGATGATGATGGTGATGATGGTGATGATGATGATGATGATGATATAATGGAAGGGAAAACAACGAGAGAGAGAGAGAGAGAGAGAGAGAGAGAGAGAGAGAGAGAAGCGAAACCCCGGGAAAAGACAAGTGATGCAACTGCTCACCACCTGCTGACTGACGCCCCGCCAGTCCCCAGGCTGCTATCACTGTCCCCCTGGCAAACTCCCCCCACTTCATATACTCAGCATGATGTCATATGGTATGGAATATCCCTTTGGCTAGTTTGGATGAGCTGTCTTGGCTGTGCCCCCTCCCTTCCCAGCTTCTTGTGCACCCAGCAGAGCATGGGAAGCTGGAAAAGTCCTTGACTAGTGTAAGCACTGCTCAGCAACAACTAAAACGTCAGTGTGTTATCAACATTATTGTCATTCTAAATCCAAAACACAGCACTATATCAGCTACTAGAAAGAAAATTAAGTCCATCCCAGCTAAAACCAGGACAGGCATCAAAGCTGGAGTGCAGATGCCAGGCAGAAACATAGCATATACAAAATGACCTGCATTTTTTTGATCTCTATGAAAACATCTATTTGATGTATTTTAACTGCATCCTTGCCTGAGAGGAGGTATCAAGTCTCCTTCACATGGAGCTCTTCTGTGGATAACAGCAGTAAAGCATGAACACTGCCATGGGCAGATTACAGACATCATCAGAACAGGGACTTCATTTATTGAACTAAGACAGTAGTCCATCATAACAGATATCCAAATGCTGTCTTTGCTCTGATGATACTTTCACATTAGAAATGCCTTTTTTTAGGACTAACACCTCAACAGCTGGCTTGGGCAAAAGCATTATTGCTCTACTCCTGCTGTACAAGTCTCATGCAATAATAATAAAAACACCATGACGGAGAGAATCAAAAAACCAAGTGCACTTCTAATGAACAAGGATAAGTAACTATTTATCAAAAAATGTAAAAGTTACTCTCTAACACTAAAGTAATCATTGCATTTCATACTATAAAATGTTCTAAATGATCTCAAGCTGAGAGTCCTGCCAAAATAAACAGATATAATTCAGAGAATACCAATTTGAATAAAAGCCTTCTAACGAAATGCCTTGCAACTGACAACACAAATACTAGATGAGTAACAACAAAACATACATTTCTAATCTATACATTGCCTACACAATCAAATACACTACATGTTTGTTTAGCAATTACAGCTGGTTTTCCTTCAGTTTTGAAATGATGCGTTGATTATAGTTCTAACATTTTCAAATCCAGTCTTTCAAGTGAGGTATCACAGTCACATTTTGGAAAAAATTCAACATTTGCAAATTTTTTTTCTGATAGTTGTTTATATTTAATGGCATAATTACTAGAAAATGCTTCTGAATTTTGTGTACTTTATGTTGTGATGCTCAGTAAACTTAAGCTTGAATTCTACTGAAAAATAAACTGTTGTAACTGTAAATTGCCAGAATTTTTCAAAATCATAACTGTACTTATCGTTTGATACCCCACGTAACACAAAATGGTGGTAAAAATAGCAAATAGCCAGTTATGCAAAGACAATTGCGAACAGTGGATGCTTATTCACTTCCTAAATGTTGTGTAACTATTGCAGAAGTACATCGCTTAGAAGCTAATGATAGCATTAATATACTGACAAAATTAGTCATGCCAGGTGTATGTCAGATTTAAGGTGGGTATAGATAGCTGTTAGGTTCACTGTACCTGTGCTCTGAGCTGGTAGGATACAAATTAGATCTGATGCACAAGCTATATATCCACATCAGTACAGCACCATGTCTGACCTGATAGTAGTGCCAGACATTGTTATATAAACTTAGTCATAAACTAAGTTGCATGCAATTGTTAATGATATCTTCCAATTTACCTTCCCAAATAATTAGAGTCCATTATCAGAAAAAAAGCAAGTAGTGTTGCATTATTACTACATATCTTCATACGTTGTGTTCTAATTCATCTATTACTAATGCCCCTGCACCCCTCACCACTACTACTCAATAAGGAAATAAAAATGAATTTATAATTTTAAAAGCCAGTAATCAAGTGGCAGGCAATTCTAACAGCAGCTGGGGTTTTTGCAGTTAGCAATGAATGGAAAGGGATGCTTCATCCATTGGACTTCCTTCCACATAGGTGGAAAGAAGAAAGAAGTCAAGTAAAGGGTCAGAAGCTGATAAGCCTGATGTCCTTTTCTAAAAACAGCAGGAGTGGTGGATAAATGGTCTCAGTTACCTCCTTTCCAGTTTTTCCAACATGGGCAAGCCCAAAGGAGGGCTCTTGTAAAGAGAAAACAAAGCACTCTGCCCTCTTCCTTTTCCTCTAATTACAATTCTCCTTCCTATATGCTGATGCCTCATTTAGGGCCTACAAATCTCTTGTATCCTACCCAGCCACTCTTTCCTGTTCACCTCCCTGGCAAGAAAAATCCTATTACCTCTTGCCTATGGCTACATTCCCATTCTGCCTCCCACAAAAAATGAAAGATTTTACTAGGATGTGCTCCCCATTTTACACTTAGCTCTGTTCCTCACAGGTTGCCATGCAGCACAGGGTAGATGAAATGCCTTGGATTTAATTCTCCCAAGGAAAGTGGCTCTGATTACAAACTTCTCTTACAGTCATCTTTTGTAGGATTCCTCACTCCACTTCACAGAATCATAGACTGTCCTGAGTTAGAAGGGACCTGCAAGGATCATTGAGTCCATCTCCTGTCCCTGCACAGGACAACCCCAAAATTCACACCATATCTCTGAGGGCATTGTCCAAAATCTTCTTCAATATTGCCAGGCTTGACACCATGACTACCTCCCTGGGGAGCCTGTTCTAGTGCTCCACCAGCCACTGGGTGAAGAACCTTCTCCTAATCTCTAGCCTAAACCTCCCCTGGCACATCTTCCTGCCATTCCCTTGGGTCCTATCATTGGTCGCCAGAAAGAAGAGATCAGCGCCTACCCCTATTCTTGCCCTTGTGAGGAAGCTGTAGACCACGAAGAAGTCTCCCCTCAGCCTCCTCTTCTCCAGGCTGAACAAATCAAGTGATTTCAGCCACTCCTCATACGGTTTCCCCTCTAAACCCTTCACCAACTTCGTGGCCCTCCTCTGGACACTCTAGTAGCTTTATGTCCTTAATATACTGTGGCGCCCAAAACTGCACACAGTACTCGAGGCCACACCAGTGCAGAGTAGAGCAGGACAATCACCTCCCTCGACCAGCTAGCAATACAGTGCTTGATGCACCCCAGGACTCAGTTGGCCCTCTTGGCTGCCAGGGCACACTGTTGGCTCATGTTCAACTTGCTGTCGACCAGAACTCCCAGATCCCTCTCTGCGGAGCTGCTCTCCAGCCTCTCGTTCCCCAGTCTGTATGTACATCCAGGGTTGCCATGCCCCAGGTGCAAAATCCGGCACTTGCCTTTGTTAAACTTCATATGGTTGATGATTGTCCAGCTCTCTAATTTGTCGAGATCTATCTGCAGGGCCTCTCTGCCCTCAAGAGTGTCAACAGCTCCTCCCAATTTTGTGTCATAAGCAAACTTAATTAGTACTCCTTCAAGTCCTACATCCAAGTCATTTATGAAGACATTAAAGAGTACTGGCCCTAAGATGGATCCCTGCAGAACCCTGCTGGTGACTGGCCACCAGCCCGATGTCAGCCCATTTACTACAACCCTTTGAGCCTGACCCATCAGCCAATTGCTCACCCACCACATTATGTGTTTATCCAGCTGTATGCTGGACATTCTGTCCAGGAGGATACTGTGAGAGACAGTATTGAAAGCTTTACTGAAATCCAAAAAGATCACATTGACTGGCTTCCCTTGGTCAACTATGTGGGTAACCTTGTCATAGAAGGAAATTAAGTTTGTTAAGCAGGACTTTCCGCTCGTGAACCCATGCTGGCTAGGACCAATGACTGCATTGTCTTTCAGGTGTTTTTCAATAACTCCCAAAATAATCTTCTCCATAATTTTGCCAGGCACAGAAGTGAGACTGACAGGCCTGTAGTTACCGAGGTAATCCCTGTTGCCCTTCAGGAAGACTGGGACAACTTTTGCAGGCTTCCAGTTAACTGGGACCTCTCCAGCTTCCCAGAAGCATTGAAAAATCATTGAGAGAGGTCTCACTATGACACTAGCCAGCTCTTTAAGTACCCTCGGATGAATCTCATCAGGCCCCATCAACTTACAGGGATCCAGCTGGAGCAGCAAGTCCCGCACTAGTTCAGGGTTGATTGGGAGTTTACCATTGCCACAGTCACAGTTCTCTATAGCCCAGGGCTCTGGGGGTCCCAGAGCCCACCATCGGTGTTGAAGACCAAGGCGAAGAAAGCATTAAATGTCTCTGCCTCGTCTATGTCCCTGTTTGTGAGGTGACCATTCTCATCAAGCAATGGGCCAATGTTATTTCTGGCTTGCCTTTTGCCGTTACTGTATTTGAAAAAGCCCTTCTTATTGTCCCTCACGGTACTGGCCAGTTTCAACTCTAATTGAGCTTTGGCCACACGTATTTCCTCCCTGCGGTGGCGAACAGCATCCCTGTAGTCCTCCCATGTTGCCTGACCTTGCTTTCACTGGCCATATAATTTCTTTTTTCTCCTTATTTGTAGAAGAAGATCCCTGCTCAGCCAAACCGGCATTCTGCCTCACCTGCCTAACTTCCTACATTTTAGAATTGACCGCTCCTGCGCTCTTAGGAGGTGGTACTTAAACTTAAAACTTACACTTGCTGCCTTCTGGTTTCTCCCTCGATCCTGCAAAGGCTATGGAGATGGTGCCATACTGTTCTATTGCTCTACAACTCTTCTACTCTTCTATTGTCTTCAAGGTATGGAGAAATTCTTTTTCCCAGTGTCTCAGCAAGGCTCCTGGTGTTCCCTTACCTCTAAAATGGTTCAAATGGACCTGCTTTCCCTGTGAACATGATTGCTCCCTGCAGAGCCCTAAACCTCTGTGCATATGCTGGATACCTATCAGCATGCTCTTGTATATAGTTAGGTAGTTAGACATGTGCACGTGCACATACACAAGCTGCTTCTATTTCTCCTCAATCGTGGTAGGAAAAGCTCTATTTCTATGGTTGCAGCTCTACTTCTTGCAAACTATTTCTTGGAAGGTTTCAACAAGATATAGTGAGATTTCCCCTAGAAAAACTCATGACACGAATATCATTGTGTACTGAGCAGAAATTGAAACTAGTCAACATAAAAAAAAAAAAAAAAAACCAGAAGAAGGTGGAGGACAGGACCAGAGAAAAATACCTTTGGATTTTTTTTTACTTTTCAGTGTTGCTTGCAACAACACCAGATGCAACATTTTCACTTATAAAATGTGATTTTCAAACTGATTGTTTTTCTGTGAATTCTGTATCATAGGCAAAACTAAGGAAAACTCTGAGACGACTTCCAAAATTGGCTACAAACCATGTATTTGTTTGTAATTGAATACTGAGTATAATGTAATTTGGTAACATACTTAAATTGCCACCTAATCACAAGCCAAAGCCTTGAACAAGCAGTCCTCTTATCTGTGTAACTTGAATGTGAAGGTACCCACTGGTTGGGATGAAGTTTGAGAGTTCTGATTTCTTTCGAAGGCCTGGCAAATTTACTGAAATCAGTGAAGTCTTCATCAAACCCACAAAAACTCAACAATTTTCTATCCCATTACTTTAAACTACATAGAAATGCTGCTCTTAATTATATCAACATGTTTACCAAATAAACATGATCTATGTTTATTAAACTACTCTTATTAAACATGGTCTATCTGATTTTTCATCTAAAAAAGAAGGACATTTGCTATGTATTTTTCACTTACTCAGGCTCTTCAACACAAACTGTACATAGCAGTAATTTCTTACATCCATTACAAAAACTGCCAAATTTGCTTTTTACACTGTAGTCAGTAGGCAGAAAACACCTATCTGTACTAGACTATTTTAGACATTTGTGAGAAAACAAACAAAATCCTAATAACTCAGTTGCAGTTGTATGCTGCTCACAGATGCACTCTTTATCAATACTTCTAAATTTTGAAACAGGATAAACACCATCTTTACCCACACAAGTCAGACAGAAAAAAAAATCTAATGCAAAATATGAAGAGCAAAGTAGAAACAGATGATGCTGTGAAGAAGAAACAAAAAGCACAGTACAATGATGTTAAGTCTGTTCAGATCAGACACTGCAACTATTCAGAACCTTTTCTTTCATTACTAAAGCACTCTAATGCCTTACACTTAGCCACTTTTTAGGTATGTTCTCTGAAAACATCACTTACCATCACATTTTTGAGTTGCCTCATTCTGTTTGTGGCCAGCAGGACACTTGCACTCATATGAACCTACTGTATTAATGCAGTTTCCTCCTTGACAGACTCCAGGGATAGCCTGGCATTCATCAACATCTACAAAGACAAAAAAGTATTACTTGACATAAGATGCAAAATTTCATCATGGCTTTTGCTGATAGACAGACAGCTCTGAAATTATTCTTAAAAATAACCACAGCAAACCCCAGCAGATTTCTCTACTTCAGCATCATATAAGGTAAGGCAGTAACAGCAGTAACGTGACTCAGATATCCATGTGTGTTGTATTCAATTACATATAAGCTCAAAATGTATTACATTGTATTGACTTATGACTTACATACCTTTTAATATTTAAGAAATGTACTTAAGTCAAATCTGTACAATTTACTGTTAGTATCCCATACACTAAGATTGTTCCTTACATATGGCCATTACAACACACAGAGTCTTATTTTGAAAGGATCTCTACCTGTACACATGGACTACCCTCCTGTCCATCTTAATTAGATATGATAATTCTTGCAGAATATTCTTTCTGGACAAAAGTCAAACTACTCAAGTCAATAGAAAATAGGTGCTATTCAGCCAGTATAAGTTTTATGGCAAATGACCTGCATAACTTTATTTACTGAAGTAATAAGTAGGACTAGGATTTCATAGATTTCTTTAGTCTGGACTGTCAATGTTAAATAAATGCTCTTACAAAATTTATTACCATTTTCACTTTATATCTTACTTTCAGTAACTTCCTGTTGTATTATCTTATGTGCTATTTCCAGTTCAAATTATGTTGGGTTTTTTGTTCCCCACTCTCATTTTTTTATACATAAAACATCCTGTATTTCTGTAGGTTTTTATACAAAACTATCACATGACTCAATGTGTAAGTCCAAAGGGGCAGTTAAAATAATACCAAGGATCATAGAGGCCTCTATGAAATAATCAGTGCTAAAGCAGACTGAAATTCTTTGTTCACAAGGAAAGGGAGAACAGGCTCTAGACTAGCGCATACATATTATAAATATACATATTATATGTGGGTATTTCGCTTCTCAGTAGCTCTTTTTAAAAGTTCAGTTAATCTATAGCTATCAGGGAGTTCAGAATTAAGCAACCGTACTAATTCCTTCGCAACAAAATTTCACATGCATCCAAATGTTCATAGAGGAGAGAAGGCTTGGAAGTTTTGTTCCAAAACCTGAAGAAGCTCTTCTCTGACTTTTCAGGCAATATTTCTTGTCAATCAATTTTCCCTTTCACACCAGAGGCAAAAATCAACTGATTTTGTTAGTTCTCCACACCGTGAAATAAAGGGAAGTGTCCTTTGTAGGTTGTAGAAAAGGGAGCCATATGGGTTCCAAAGAGTTTCTTCTGTGCAGAGGTCAATTTCATACTATTTTCTATTCTTGGATTACAATTAAGTACGGAACTCAATTACAGCAGATACACAGCCTATTTTAAAAAAACACAATTTTATTTCACTCCTTTCTCCACTATGACTAAAATACCTATTTAAGATTACTATATTTTTAAAGCATTTAGCAAAAATATTTTTCATATTTTTTCTCCAGATTTTTCATTAGCGCCAAATGAACAAAGAATTTTAACCATTACCCTATTTTCCATTTTCAGTCAGTTTTCCTGTTAGCTTGCATGCATTATTAAATGAAGCAGCTGGTAAACTTTATTTAAGATGCAGAAGAAAGCACCTCTTTCCTCTTCACATTTTCTTTTTCTCTACACCTTTTCCCTTTCACAACCAGCTCTTTGCCACTATGAACAGCAAGATACAAATGGAGTAGGGCAAACGTATATAACAGTAGAATACAGTACTCCTTTTCAGGAGGATGTTCATTATCTCGAAGTCCTTACAAGACACTGAAATTCCACCTGAGTTTGTGGATTATAGTAATTCTTCAGATTTTGTTACTCCTGGTGTTTGTGCGATAGATAAAACCTATGATATATATCACTTGTGCATTCACCCACTTTTTCATTTAAGCAGGTATAATTGTTCATAGTTAAGGACAAAGGCAATTTTTTTTTTTCTTTTTAACCACTGGACTTGGTTTTAAGTACATTTGGCAGAGAAGTTTACATTTAGTTCCTGAATCTGTGCTGATTTAGTCAGCACAGTCCCATATCCAAATGCTACAGTTTGTAAACGGATTAAGGACTTTATCAGAGGCATAAACTTCCTGCAAGCATTTTTCTTCTAAATAACTAATGCTTGGTGCCCTCTAGTTTACCTGGAAAGCAAACTTTAAGGAATTTAGACATGATTTAGCAACATTTAGACAGAAGATGCGTTCCATTATTTACTCTCACCCAGCAGCTCCCTTCTGAGTAAAACTAATATGGTGTTTGTCTTTTGACCCTTGGGCCTCAAAATGCATTCATCACACGCAGTATGCCTGTGTCTTGTGTCATTTATTAATTCTTCTTTAAATTAAGCCAACTGTGTCAGCAGATCAGTGGTTAAAAATAACCACTGCATATCTTTCACAGTTTTGTAAGTCAAAGATGTCAAGTAATAGTAAATTAATGGCAGTAGCAGCAGGAAATGAATACTTTCTAGAAACCTTGTCTAGGAAAGGTATCACTGAAGTGTTGAAGTGAACAAATTTGTAAGATCTACTGATTCCATTCATTTCTTTTAATTCTAATACTATGGTTTGAAGAGGACAAATAAATATCAAGCTCTACTGAAGTCTGAAAAGCTGATCCCAATTATGCAACACAGTGTAGTGCTTGTCCAGTGAAGAAAATACAAACATTTCACCATGAAAGGTGAGATCCTGCAAATCTTTGAATCGCATGCACTGTCTTGCTTTTCTGTGCTAATATCAATCTTTATTTGTGAGGGCGTATATGTTAACTATTCTAAGTCATATTTAAATATAAAGAGAATAAGTACATTCAACTTCAATATCAGCTTAAAAAGATATATACACACTACAAGCCTGGTGCTTTTTTTGGTCAGTATCACCTTTTGATGAAAACCCAAGTTTGTTTTAATATATCATTAGTGTTTTGAAACTGAGAAAAGTCAGAAAGGACAAAAGCATTTTCTTAAAAGGGCATATTTTATGAATTCCTAAATGCCATTTTAAGATACAAGAATATTTTTTCTGAAAATACAACAAATCTGAAATGAAGCATATTTTTACTTACTTTTTTGTACCTCTGACAGTCAGACTAAGTCACAAGGAGTTTTAGCATTATTAATTATCCATTTACTCACGCTTTTAAACCCCAATCACATTAACACAATAAACTTTTTGCCATAAACAGAAAATAAGATTAATAACTCTTTAGATAAAGTTCTGTATACAGAGATTCAATATGCTACAGATTACGTAGAATGTTTCCATGTGTTCATAGGCTTGATAGTATCTGGCAAGTGAAAAAAGGTTCTTCATTTTTGCAGAGTTTTCTCTGCAAAATGCCTGCAGGATTTGCACAGCTAACTTTAAACATGTACCTTCGAAAATACAGCCAAATTCAGCTTCCCTTTCTGATGAGTGGACTGTTTCTCAAAAAACTCTGAAGAACGAAAAAGCTCAGGAAAAATAAATCCTCTCAGATTTTATACACAAATTTTGGAGAGTGCACTTTTTATTTACAATGGTAGTAATAACAATTACCCAAATACAGATTTTTCTCTTGACTTCTACGTATAATATGTACAGGGATTTTCTTTGCAATGGATTTGGGATGTGGGAACTAAAAAGTAAACTGGTTGTCAATACAATGGAAAACTGTTGGTTCTTCCTCTGCATTCTAGATAGCAGAAATAATACAAACATACAACAGAAATAATACTAAGCTTTTTTTTTTTCTTTTTTTCCTGTTTTAATACTTATTTTCGTGACAGCAGGATGGGATCCTAGATGATACTGTTAATACTATAAGTAAACCAGACACATTAATTCCAAACACTAGATTATCTAAAAATTATCATTTATCACTTTTCATTATGAATTTGAACCTTAATCTGTTTTCTCTCTTTTATCCAGTCCATGTCAGTGCCTTTAATATTCAGTACAGTATACTCCTACTATAGAACAGATTTTTTGGGATATTATCTCCTGTAATGGCTATATATACTTAACAATGTCAACAATGGTAGCAGAAGAAGAACCTTTGTATTTTCAAAAGCTATTCAGCCAGGACTATTTTTCTCTCCTTAGAGCAAAAAATTAACTGTCTGAATGGAAAGGGTGTAGCTGAGAAATTGGCTGTTGAGGTATGCAGGGAGGAACTAAGAAAACGTCCAATGCAGGATTTCTGCCATTATGTTATTCCTAAGGCCATGTAGCAATGGCAATAAAGTACTTTCAAGTGGAACATTTAAGTTCCTCCTGCCTGAATTCTTGGGAAGAGAGATGTCTGAACAGCTACAATTCCTGTTTAAGCAATGACTGAATAGAACCTATTGGGGGCGGGGTGGGGAACCAAAACAAAACCAAACAATTTGAATTTTGATTGGTGTTGTTTCTCTAATTTTTTAAAAGCTGTTCATGGTAATAATAAAATAACAATACTAACATAATGTTCCATACAAGCACATTACTCAGAGAACATAATTAATCTTGAAAAGGTGCTAAGTGCTATTTAAGATACACTAAGATTGCAACATGCACATCCTGTGAAGAGTAGGAGCAACTTCATACTCAGTAGTTAAATCTTGTCACAATCTGACATCTAACACATACTAAAATTATGACCTATTTTGCAAGTTCTACTGATTTTGGCTTGTTCATATCAACTCCCAGACTAGGCTATCTGCTGATGTAAGCATTCACTTCAAAAATGTCAAGCATTCAAAATGTGGACTAAGTGACTCTGATCTAATCGATATGTGTCAAAGATACTGTTTTAGTGAACACCAAGGGGTTTTGTGTTCCTTTAATAAAAGTCTCTGTAAATCTGATGTCATCAGCAGAAAGAAGAGCATTGACAAGCATTAGCCAGATCCCTGTATTTGTTTCTAAAACCTTCAGAGAAAATACTTAATGCCAGTCTCATCTGACCTTTTTCTTTCATGAATGAAGCCTCCTCAGATAGGATATGCCACACTTGGAGAACTGTTTTCTGAATTGCTAATACTCCTCTCTTGTTAAAATTTTTGTAGCCCCCTACTCTGAGATCCATCTTGACCCCTTTATTTTCTTCTTCACAGTTTACATCTGTGCAGTCATACCTGCTACCGTCATTGCAGCTTCCATCTATGCACAACACGGAGACTTACCACCCTTTACTCCTACTATTTGGATTAGTCTCCATTCATCTTTGTTTGCCAGAATGAGTTTGGCAAAGAAATTTTAAGAGTTGATTGTATTTCCTTGCAGTATTGCAGTGTAGTAGCAAGCACTTCAGTCCCAATTTGCCTGTTCAGCATACCCCTTGGCTCCCTCCTAGAGTTTCTACTTTAACTGACTGTTGGAGGGTTTTTTGACCCCCTGTGAACAACACTGCTTTGTGTTAGCTAGAACTAGAAATTTTTTTCTAAAATTTTCATACCTAACTGTAGCAAAATCCTGCAGCTTATTTCTATGGACTATGTACCCTAATACAGAGTTTGGAAAGGTAAACAATGTCTCCACAGCATCAAGTGCTACATGCAGTTCCTTCCTCCAGTACAGTGGCCTGACAATTCAGGACAGAGTAGACAACATGCTATCAACCTGCAGACTCCACAGAAATTAGGTAAGGAAGAATTACCAGTACTCAGAACTTAAAAGGGACTGTCTCAACTGTTGGAAGTAAAGGCAATGATTTTGTGGAAGAAAGAAATTCTTCGTCTCTCCTTTTCTACACAGAAAAACTAACTTTTCTTCATCTGTTTGTGCCTTACCATCATCTTGTAACATCACATGTTAACTCCTGCTGACGTAAACAAAACAGATCTTCCTATATAGCAATAATATGCCAAAAATGTAGCAAAAATGATGGCTGTTTAAACTTCCTTTGTTCATCCATCACATTAAGTAGACTACCACATCATTTCTATGCTTCCCAGTGGAATTCAGCAATGATGTTAGCTGCATAACTTAAAAATATTTGCCACACAGAATAAGCTGGCAGAAAAAGAAAACACAGTATTGTGGGCATGGGTGCTAAAGAGCTCTACTGATCTCTCACATAATTTAAATGAAGCCCCAGAAGCTATGCCAGGATCAGTTTGGCAGAGAAATGTTAAGAATTCATTATATCTGGCCAACGTCTTCATCATACAATGGAGTTTGACTTGGAGATTGTAACCAATGTGCATGCCTTCAGTATGCTGTTTATGACATTGTTATGAAAAGAATGTCTAAAACATACTAATCACTTCAAGACGAACATTAAAACATAAGCTGTTATACACAGACAGAGGCCTATGTCTGACCTATAAGGAAAGGCACAATCAAGTATTTCTCCTTAGTGTAATTTGGATGCTTTAAGCAGTGTAAGCATAGAAGAACAGGAAAGCAAATATTTGAAATGAAGAAAAATGAAGGGATTTAGTGTTGCTTAAAACTAATCTAACTATTTTAAATAAAATAGATACTGTTGCTAAGATAATGCTGTCAGGAGTTCCACAGAAGTGAATCTAAGCTAATAGCTTCACTTGTAGTTTCAGGTCAACCATACCACAGTGTGAATGAAAACTGAAGCAGAAGATGTTTCATCAAGTTCTAATTTCTAAGAATTAGAAATCTTACAATATCTTGATTTTCTCTCAATTTTCCAACTCAAATTCATAGAGAACTCTTACCAAGAACTCTTATGGAGGAGGCCTGAAGTAGAAATCCAGCCAAACAACTGCTTTTGTTAGATTTGTGCAATTTTAAGCCACTGAACTATGAGGCAGAGTGGGAGAAAGCAGCACTGAGAACAATGCTGCAATACATGGAGCCACAGAGAAGACTGAAAGAGAAGGAATAAGGAAATAAAAGTGAGAAAAGGAGGACATTACCTAGCCACTTTTGAAGCAGTAAAAGACTAACTTTCCTGAAATCTTTTATAACATGAGCAACAGAAGCTGCCTGAATTGGGATGTATTTTATAGAATCACAAACTGGTTGAGGTTGGAAGGGACCTCTGGAGGTCATCTGGTCCAACCACCCTGCTCCAGCAGGGACACCTAGGGCAGGTTGCCAAAGATCATGTCCAGACAGCTTTTGAATGTCTCCAAGGATGGATATTCCACAGCCTCTCTAGGGAACCTGTGCCGGTGCCTGGTCACCCTCACAGTAGAAAATGTTTCCTGATGTTGAGGAGGATTTTCCTGTGTTTCAGTTTGTGCCCATTGCACAAATGTGCACAAAACATGTCCTGTCACTGGGCATCAATTAGAAAGAGCCAGGCTCTCTCCTCTTTGCACCCTCCCTTCAGGTATTTGTATATACTCATGAGATCCTCCCTGAGTCTTCTCTTCTCCAAACTGAAGAGTCCCAGCTCACTCAGCCTTTCCTCAGAGGAGAGACGCTCCAGTCCCCTCATCATCTTTGTGGCCCTTTGCTGGACTCTCTCCAGTAGCTCCATCTCTCTCTTGTTCTGGGGAGCCCGGAACTCAACACAGCACTCCCAAGTGTGGCCTCACCAGTGCTGAGGAGAGGGGAAGGCTCACTGCCCTCAATATGCTGGCAATACTTTTTCTGTCACAGCCCAGGATACCAACAGCTTTCTTTGCTGCAGGGGCACATTGCTGGCTCATGTTCAACTTGGTGTCTACCAGGACCCCCAAGTCCTTTTCTGCAACATTGCTCTCAAGATCATCAGCATGCAGCAATACTGGTGCATGGAGCTGTCCTTCCCCAGGTGCAGGACTTTGCACTTCGTGTTGAACTTCATGAGGTTCCTGTCAGTCCATTTCTCCAGCCTGTCAAGGTCATCCTGGATGGCAGCATGACTCTGTGGCATATCAGCCACTCCTCCCAGTTTGGTGTCATCTGCAAACTAGCTGAGGGTACAGCCTGTGCCATCATCCAGCTCACTAATGAAGATGCTAAACAGGTCCAGACCCAGCATCAAGCCCTAGGGCACAGTGCTAGTCACTAGCCTCCAACTAGACGCTGTGCTACTGATCACCACCCTCTGTGCCCGGCCACTCAGCCAGCCTTCCATCCACCTCACCCTCTGCTCATCCAGCCTGTACATCAAAAGCCTGTGGGAGACAGTGTCAAGGCCCTTTTTCTGAATTACTTGACAGAAATTCTTGCTAACACATACATATACACAAACAAATCCTCGTGCTGCATGCTTTTTGTTATTTTGTGAATTGGGCATTAAAGCGGAAAGCTCTCCAGCACTACAGGGAATCACCCATATAAAAATTTAGAGCAGATCATTCTAGTCAACTTTATCACTTTGCTAAGAAGGCTCTTAACACTGCCACCGAGATCTGCTTATGCATGCAGTGCCTGCAGTGTCCAGCTGCATTGTCCCACACAGGTTTTGGAAGCCATAAGATGCGGATACACAGGGACAGAACAGTGTTTAGACACTTCGTGAAAACAGAAAACAAAAGAAACAAACATAAAAAATCTGTCATCCACAATTATTTGAACCTCTGTTTATCCTTAGATTGAGTGGGGGTTGATTGATCAAAAGGGATATTGTTCTCTCAGTTAATTTATTTCATTATACAGATCATAATCAGAACTCAAAGAACTGTGCTGATTTACAGCATCCGATTTCAGCCCAAAATACTAACCGTACTCTACACTGGTAACAGATGTAACGCTGTGCTTTGCTCAGGGTCCAGCCCTCCCTCCTGCAGGGCTTGAGCTGGCCAGGCAGCAGCACAGCGGCACTGCTGGGCAGTGAGCACCGGCACCATGAGGAAGGGTCCATGAATCCCTCCACAAGAGCCCAATTCAAGTGCTCCTGAGGAAGAGTGGGCCCGTGCCATGGTGGTCTCCCCTCACAGGGGGACACCAGGTAAGGATACTTTCCTGGGGAACTAAGTGATACGTAACCAGTAGATTATAAGGAATTTTGGACTGGAAGCAGAATAGTCCCCACTTGCAGAGTGGTGTAATTGCTCTCCATCTAAAAAGTGCCTTCTCCTAATACCCCTCCCTTTGTACTTCGGGCTTGGAACCTTATTCCGTCAAGGGGTAGATAGCGGCAGAGGGCCTGACAGTGACACAAAATGGCACAGCAAGCAGGTTCTGAGGATAACAGGGTAGAGGTTTATTTGGGGAAGCATGAGATTCTGCCGTGCCAGCCCTGGTTTGACAATGCTTGGGTCCAAGACCACCGGTCTGAGTGGGACCAGATGAAAAGCCACATGGACATGGCACAGGGAAAAGTGAAAGATGGAAAAGGTAAAGGCATTATCTGTAACATGTTAGGTGCATGCTATCATGCCAATTGTAATGAAAAGAAGTGATGGTAAGACAAAAAGAGATAACTGCTTGCTCAAATTGAAAGGTTACAAAAGAAGGCACAAAGGCAAGAGATGCAGCTGATGATGCAAGGTCTAATTTTACAGGAACATAGAGAAAATGAGAAGAGATAAGAAGATAAAGTAGTATAGACAGTCAGTGCTAACTTGGAGAAACAGGGTGGGACCGTGGACACCCTTAAAGTGTGGGCCTTAATATGAGATTCCAAGCACTGGGATGGGGACATTCGGGATGACCCTGATGAGGAGCCAGGTGACTGGCCAGGCAATGGCAATGATACCGCACAAGTGTCTTCCCCGTTATGGAACATGAGATGAGAGGGAGAGAGATGGGACACCTGCCAGAGATATAGAGACCACTGACTTTCCCCTGCTTGATCTGGCCAAGTTACAGAGGGATTTTGGAACACAGCCTGACGAGTCTGCAATCAAGTGGGTCAAATGAGTTCATGAGATGGGAGGTCACTGAATAGTTTTCCATCAAGAGGAAGCTCAGGAGGGAGGCTGTGGACCTGGCATCTTTCTCAGCACAGGTCTGGGGCACTATGTTCCCCGACCGCCCCTATTGCATGGAGGGTATCCCTAAACTGGAGCAAGGAGAACAAGTGCATATTGGTGCTCACTCTGCTCAGGAATTGGCTCATGGACGAGTGCAGTTGGTTTTTGAACAGTTTGTTGATCAAAGGGGACACAATAATGATGGGGGAGCTTCAGACTCACCATTGTATCTGATCCCGAACCTTGATAAATCAGGACCACTGACACAAAGGTTGGGACCCAGCCTTAAATTAATCTTAATTAGTACCGTCCATGCAATGCAAAATGGGCAAAATAACTGGGGATGGTTCATAAGCCAACTAACACAGAAGGCTAGAACGATAGGGTGTGATGAAGACATCATCTGACCAAAACCCACAAAAGAGGCCAGAAGCCTCAAACAAGGTCCTGCAGGACCTTGGGTTAAACCCTCAAGTGGGACAAGAGACAAGAAAGACCTCAGAACTAGGCTGTGGAGGGAAGGTTTAGACCTAGGTTTGTCACTGGAATTAATGCATTAGAAACCCACTAGCAGTTTTAGGGGCCATGATCCAAGCTGCCCATGAAGCCTGTTGGCATGGCAAGGATGCAGACTGTCCATCTGCCAACCCATTTTATAAAGATGTCAGAGAGGCTCTGGATGCCATTTGGCATGCTATCACCCCGCTGACAGAAAACTAGTATGCCCATATCCTGTCTGGTGTCCTGGCCATGGCAGCTTAAACTTTTCAAGTGGGACATCAAGGGGTGTCCACATGTCATTATCGTCCTGGGCCCTAATAGATTCCCCGTAAGATGTTTGATTGACACTGGAGCCCAAACTTCTTGTTTTCCCTCCACCTTAATGGCAACCCTGGGTATCTTTCCCCGTGCATATATTCACGTTCAAGGAGTGGGCAGCCAACCCCTCAGTGTGCCCACTGCCTGGGTGGTGTTGCACCTTCCTGATGAAGAGACATTGCCGAGTTAAAGTTGCTTTTGTTCCTGACCTAAAACAGGCACTACAGCTCCAGAAGCCCGACTGGGGAAGCAGCTTGCAGACAGCCCTGGCTATAACAAATTTCCACTGGGGCAGACATGGTCAACCGATTGGCAAGGCTTTTCCACCTGGACTCCCCTTGCCGAACCTGTTGACTCCCCCAGGAGTGCCGTGAGACCTGCAGATTGGGCAAGCAGTATCTTTTAACCACTCCAATGAGAGACTTAAACAAGGCCTCCTTTTCAGCATGCATAATAACATCTGGAGCATTCACACTCCTGATAGCAAGACTCTAAAAATTCCCCCTACACAAGTGGATCCAGGGGCTGTCGTCTGGCCTTTCCCCACTGAGACCGTTTTCTTTTCTGTTCTACAGGAATGTCATGGATCAGTTCATGACACAGAACAGCATAATTTGGTTCACTTGTATGGTACACAGTCCTTGTATCGCCCTGAGGCCCCGTTGCCAGCACAGCAGGAATACCGGGTGGTGTTAATTAACTTAGTGCAGGGGGTGGAGACGTTTGCCCCTAGTGACTGGGTCAGTAAGGGTTTCTGTAGGTTTTTTTAATTTTTGGTGCAGCTGTTTGGCATGCAGCACAATAACTCTAAAGTGGAGGCAGCAAATGAATGACACTATCCCCAGTTACAGGCTAGACCAGGCTCTTCTCTGGAAAGGCTTGGTACAGGGTTGCTGGTGGTAGCATGTGGCCAACCAGTTGCACTTTCAGTGGCATTGCAGGCACCTGAACCATGCCAATATGAAGTGGCTTGGTATCTTCTTCCTGATGGCCATTAGTGCATCCCAAAATACAGATGCTTGCACTCAGGGAGGGCTTAAAAATAATGCAGTCTTGCAAATGGTAATGGATTTTGCATGAGCTGTGAGTAATAATGACGATCCATTTTCTGCCTGTATTGTCACTCCAACATCAGCTGAGAGCTTGCCTTTACACCTTTATGGCTCAGGCTTTGACATACCAGAATGAATAGCAAACATTTTCAAAGTAGCAGTTCCCCTTAATACCACTGAAGGTGTCCAGGTGTGTTGTATATCTCTAGCTTCAGGTCCCATGCGCTTGAGCCGAAATGACAGTGAAAGTTGCCTGGAAGTGATAGATGGCTGGACCACCACCAACACCACCCATATTTGGGACTGGGATTGGACAACCCCAAGCAGTGGATTTAATTTAACCCACTTTAACACATCAAAGCCTAACATCTCTGTTTCCTATACAATGCAAGACTGTGATATGACAGACACAAGCAAAACACGCAATGGTACTCTGTGGGACATTGGTTCCATCTAGAAGCAGTAAAACAGCAACTCCCGTGCTCATTTCAAATTCCTTGGTTTCAAATACAAGATGTTTCCTGGTACATCTACTTAGGAGGAAAATAAAATCTAAGTGGACCGACACAGTGAATTACTCCAAGGTCCAAGAGTTTAAACTCATCAACCCACCTCAAGAGAAGTGAGCCGTCTGGTCTCACACTACACATCAAGCTTTATTCATGTCGGAAAAGAAAGCTTCCATGCTGGTACGGATGCCCCCAGGTACGGTATGGCTGTGTAGTGATAAATATGCCTATCCCAACTTTAATTGGTGGAAAAATAAAACCTGGGAAAATGCCTTTCAGCCAGCTGCCTGCACCCTAGGTACATTCTATTTTGCCCTAAGAAATGGATGCCTCATATGTTGCACCCGTTAACTGGGCATAACTATCAGGTAAAGCAAGAACCACTTACTTGGGAAGAAATGAGTGTGGGTCAACAGCTGAAATCTATGACAGGATGAGTGGTTGACTGGTTTATTCCAGATAGCAACATTAAGACTAACGTTATCATCAGAGACACCCTCATCCAACTGGGTCATCTGGCCAACAGCGCCAGAACTTTCTTCATGTTTGTCAACGCACAATTGCAAGCCACCGCCAAGATGAGACTACAAAACAGACTGGTGCTAGATGCCCTCTTGCTCAAACAAGGTGGAGTGTGCGCACTCTTCAATGCAACAACAGACTGCTCTATGTCGGACTCTGAACCTTATTCCTTCAATGGGTAGATAGGGGCATAGGGTATGACTGCGGCACCTACTTGGATTCCAATGCTTTTTGGGAAGGTTCTAAGACAAAACAGCCTGCAAATGGACTATGCGCGCCAGCCTGGAACAGAAAAGTAGTACATTCTCCTTTGGGAGTTCTAGTACTCTCTGTTATTGCATTCTTTTTGCAGTTTGTTCTAAAATTTAGCCAAGCAGCTACAGCAGAACAGACATCTATCTTCCAGGATAGGTGGATTGCAGTAACAACAGAAAGGAGGAGCAGCTAGTCTCTTAACATCATGGAAAGAGATAATGCATAAGGCAAGAAGGCTTTCCCATTTCTCAAACATTTTATGAATCTAAACACAGAAGACTGCAGTCCTTCCTTTCTCTTGCATTTTTCTAGCTCTGTACAAATAATACAAACAGAGAATCCAGAAGGTTCACTATGTGCTTTATCTAAATGATGGGCTTAAAAAAAAAGGTCTGTATAATAACTCCCAACCACTTCAGAAAGAAAACAACTCGGTAGCAAGAAATATTGAATTTTTCAGTAGAATGAAGTGTATATTAGTTAAGGTCTAGAGCAACATAAGCCAGTTGCCTGATTGGTGCCCTACTGCAGTATCTGATGTCTGTGCTCAACAGACATTCTGACCTTTTCATGCTCTGTATTTATGGCTCCTTGATTGGCATTCATTTTTTCCAGGCACTTGAGTTTTGTTCTATATGTACACTAGCTCAAATCTGGAAGCAGCAAAGCATATCCAAATTTTATCAAAAGAAAGACACAGAACACACACAAGGAAAACAGTGATTTTGTTTTAAGTGGACACAAGGTTTTCAAGACGCATACCAGCAACACAACCGTCATGCACAATTTAAACCAGAAGGCTTACCTTGACATGCTCCAGTGCGAATATTGGGGATGAAGCCACGACGGCATGGCTGGGGCTGAGCAGGGCACATTTCACAGGGGTGACCCCATGCACGCCCAATGGTTGCACAGCAGAGGGTTTTTGTGCAAACAATTCCCGTTAGCTGGCCCTGACACAGCTGGTTGTTAACTTGTGTGAAACATGGGCCTGTTCTATAATCTGGAAAAAAGGAAAGATCACTGTGTTATACAAGACAGTGTACTAGTAACTATAGGAGGAATCAATTTTTAATCCAGCAGATACCTATATTAAGAAAATTCCAAGAGGACCTAGAAATTTAAGTTACGTTACTGCTTACAGAAGCAGCATGACATCTTCCATTGAAGGTAACGATTTTCACAAGTTTATCTTATCTTTCAATTTATTTCTTTCTGATAGATGCAAGTAGTGGAAGGCAGCTGGACCCAAAACTGATCTGTGCATTGATAATGTATTCAGTAAAATCCATAATAAGTGAAAGAGTTTTACAAACAAACAAGCAACCAACCAAAAGAGCAGATCAAATTAAGCAAACAAGGACTAGGAACTGGTTTTCTTGTTGCTGAGTTACTTCATGGTGATTCATGGGAGGGAACTACAGACCACAGCAGCCACACATTTGTTCACTCCACATTGATCATGGTCTGTGCCAGTGACCGTCACAGAATCAACATTCCTGTTGGAATGCTTACCATAAAATAATGCTACCTACAGAGGACTAATTGGTAAACCACCATTTATTTTCAGAAGAATAACATGAGATAATACAACCTATTCAAGCTATGTTGAGTACACTGAGTATAGCATATAAACTATAGGAAAATATACTTTAGTCAAATTTCTGTAAACAGTTAACTCTTTAAGGTTCAACCTCTATAAAGAGAAAGATTTTTGACCTTATGAGGCAACATAAACTGGGAACAACAATTAACTGAACTTCTCTAGGAACAAATGAGAAACAGATGGTTGCTCTAAGCCAGATTTCATATCCTTATGGAAAATTTAAGAGGGGGAAAAAAAAAAGAAAATGCAAAGCTTCCACTCAGACTCAGTCATGTGAAAGAAGGCATAACAGTGGGGTTATGGCTGCTCTCCCTGCTATCCTGACCTATTTTTCTTTTTTTCCTACTGAAAACAGACTCCAATACTGATATGTGGGTCACACACTTCCACACACTTTCATTAGTGTGCAATCTGCCTCACAACAAAGCTACAAATGGGAAAATTGATGCCTTCTAGGATTTGACACTTTCCCCCCGAAGAATAAAAATAAGAGCTTTGACATGTTTGGAAAGGGAGAAAATGGTCTTCCCAGTAAGACCTCATATTAAGTTGTCTTTGCACTAAAAGACAAGGCTCTTAAAAGAAAAGCTAGCTCAAATAGACATGTATGTTCTGCTCCCTATCTTTGATAAGGTTCATTCAGGTATCAATCTGGGAGAGACTTTGGCACAGTTATGTATACACATTGACAGTTAATTTCAACTGGGCTGTTTAATTTAAATAAAGTTAAGAAAGCACATAAGTATCCACAACAAAAATGCCTAACAATAAAAGGATTGGTCTTAGATAAAAATCTTAAATACTTGGTATGGACTGTGGATTTTAGTCTTTATTTTCACTAGAAAATAATCTTCAGAGTTATACCTTTGAGCTTCCCCTGTGTCCATCAAGCCACACAGACAGTACTTTTAGTAAAATATGTACATTATAAAAAGAAAATCCTGCCCATTAGAACAAGGTTTCAGTGCTCTTTCATCCAACATACTGGAACACAAGCAGCTTTACAATGGTCTCAGTTTAATTACACCCAAGGCCCTTGCCAAATCAGAGAGCTGAATTTTTAACATAAAATACAGATCCTGATGACTGATAGCAGAAGACAGCAATCTCATCAAACTATAGCCTCATATGAGAATAACAAATATTTTAAACACAAACTCCAACCATCAAAGATTTAATTTACAGTAACTCACTGTAATCTTGTCTGGATTTTAGTTAAAGGGTAAGGGTAAGGAAAAGACTCCATCACAGATTATGACTGTATACTTCTTTCATATAAAGTTTACTCAGCTGTCACAAAGGTTGAGCAGAATACATGATAGACTGCATTTAACCTGCAAATCATCAGCAATGGTCAGCCTGCTATCACAAGGAAAACAGAACTGCTCAGAATTTAACAACTGAAAAAATGGAATTAAATCCTGAGTCCAATGAAAACAAATGGGAATTTGGCTATTGAATTCAATGATAACACTATTTCATTCTTGGAAAACAGCATCGTGCTCTTTAGCAAATATCTGTATTATAATTTATTGCCTAATATCTGTAAAAGCATTCTATTGTCACATAGCGAAAGTAATGAGCTTCATATGCATGGAAAAACCTTTTACTACTGCTCAATGAGCAGACTCCCCTTCTAATGTCAACTAAGTTGTACACGCCACTAATATGATAGTAATACTGAAAAAACTCCACTCATTTCATTTTCTTATTAATGACTAAAGTACAAATAATAGGTGGATTCTGGGAAAGTCTGTGGTCCACTCTATGTATTGAGTGCTCATTGTTTGACTGTAACCTGCACATTGCAGTATTTTTGCCCAAGTGACGACTGCATGTCAGATGAATAAAGATTAAGTCTTTCCTCAAAATTAAGATTGATTTTAGACTCCTCATGAATGAGATTCTCAAAAACATGAAGCTGAAAAAGACAAAAGGATGTATGTGGGTAAACCTGAAAAAGACCATTTATGAGTCACTAGCAACACTGAAGGCCCCATTATAAAATATAATCACGGTCAGAACAAACATGATTTCCCGTAGTAAAAGGGAGCATGATCTTTGGATCCACACAGATCTGCATGGGAATACCAAACCCTGTACTACTTTTGAAGTTGTATTCTGCATCAGCCGAGGTAGCCACTGATCTATTCCTAGAGGGCTACTCAATGTGCAATTCCTCTGCAAAACTTAAGCATGATGGCTGGTCATGCATTCCTTACTCCATACACTCAAATGGAGGTCAGTTCTCCATGGGGGAATGGCCCCTATAATGAAATCAAATAATGATTTAGTATTCATCTCTAAAATCTCCAAAGCTTGCATTCACCAGGACTGATAATCTTGACATCTGAGCTCACTTTGGAACTCCTATTTAGAAAATAGGTAGTTCTGTTGGACAGTATTGTATTTTATAGCATCTGTTCTCTGAGGTGCACTTTTTTATAAGACCAATCTTTGGATAACATGAAGCAATTACAGTAGGAGTAGAAATACAAATTATGCATTTTTCTGTTTAATGGTTGGTAATCCATAGGAATATTCTGGCCAAAGATCTTCCCTGTTAAGAAGTTTGGAATTCAATCAGATAAGATTAAACTTGGAACTTAAACTTGGGTTGTGAAATGTATTTGAATTCCATTACCTTCCCATAAGACATAAGATGATTATGTCTACCCTATTAACGAAAAGTTCAGTTTGGAGGATGTGTTTGAAAGAAAGATTAGAGAATATAACCAGACTACAAAGAGTGTTTGTGCAAGAGAATATGAATGAGTTAGATACAAAAAGAAGTGATACCAATATACCTACTGCTTAATATATCCTATTAAGCAAGAAATATGTGCTCTGGAAACCTGCATATATGTGCCTACCCGTGCCTTAATAAACAGAGAATACATAAATCTTAATGTTCAAGTTCTATAACCAAGTAACTTCCATCAGTGTGAGGTGATCTAAAAATCTGACTACTTCAAATTAAACAGTAGAAGAACAAACAGAACTATTGTTAAACTTTCAGGTAGATCTACAAGTAAAAATAAATTCAACCCAAAATGCTGAGATCCTGAATGATACTTCAGAATAATGACATAGAAGCAACAGATCCTGAGGTCCTGAGAGAACGTATGGCTTATATAACCTTGGGCTACAGAAGCAGAAACCTAGCAGCAGATCATTTCCAGATAGCAACAGGGAAGTAACCTGGTATCTGCACCTGGCAAGAGTGGTTCTTTGCACAGCTATGGCAACTGCATTTCAAACAGGATGCTGGAAAACTGGAATAATGATGCAAAAAGTCAAAAGGATTATTTAAGATTTCAGAAACATGCTTTATAGTAATATTAATATTTTAAAATAATATTGTAATTAAAAATAGTATCCATAGCAAATGTATCCATTTTAAAAATCTTTATCCATTCAGTTTATCCAAAATGAAGTCCAAAAGTAAAGAGTCTGAGTAGTGGCTCGTCTTCTATTCTAAGAGGAAAACGTAAGATTTTACAATATGAAGTGAAGGCAGGCATGTTTGAGTTCAAAGTATAGCTGTTTACTAAAGGCCTCTAGTCACATAGTATATTTTTACTTACAGGAAGCAAACATCCTAAAACTAGATGCCATTCTGAAGATACTTTGTAGTTTCAAATGAAGCTGTGGATTTGATTCTGAAATCACCATGTGAGATTCTATGGTCTGCTTTATACAGTCAGACTATATTATTTTAATGGTTCATCTGACCTTAAAACCCCTGAGTTTATGAATCAATCATCTTTTCCATATTGGTTTTCTTGTCTTATTGTTAGGTGTTTCTTCATTTGCTCCTTTCCCAGCATTGCTTCTGGAATAATTTTGCCAGAAAGAACATATGTTAGAACATATGTTATAAATCATTTGTTGCTTAGAAAGGGTAACTGCTTTGGTGAAAGAAAATTATTTTCAGCACATACGTGTTATGCATATTTTTTTAACCTCAGACAATTATATTCAATGTGCACCATGACTTGAAGAATGACAATCTTTATCAACAATCTAAATTGTTAATATAATTAAATTTAATAGGAAGTACTTTTTCTTAGCATCAACATAACACCCCACCCCACTCCACCCCCCGGAAATAGCATACTGGACTTCTAAATTTAATGATACTATGGCAATTCTAGTCTTTCACAGAAGTCTGCATTCTGTATTCACAAATTCCAACTATTACAGTTCCTGGGATATTTTTCATTAATTCCTTTTCAAAAACTTATAAGTCTATTCTAATTTTACCTGTAATTTAAAAAAGGCTATTTGACAGGGAGCCTGCCACAAGGATTAGAAACTTAAGAATTCTAGTGTTGGGTATGGTCCAATATCCATCTATTTTGTTTTTGTTCCTGTACCTCTGGCCAAAACCAGATGATTCAGATGAAGGTGTAAAAAGCCTGCTGTAAGTAGACATGGGATAATCTGTCTGCCACATTAAGTTTCCTCCTGGTGTCTAACACCCACTAGCTCAAAACCTGAAACAAAATGTTTAACATCCCAACTACCATTTGTTGTCACTCAGGACAAAATTATAAAGTATTTTGGTACACACATAAGGATCCAATTTCTATCCAAATTTTGTCACAGTCTTAGCCTCCACAGTTTCATACTGTGTTAACTAACTACTTCTGCCCATGAAAATTTTACCTCTCCTCAGGTAACTAAAAAGATAAAAAGTGAGACATAAAGAAAAAGTAGAGTAAAAAGTCACCTAGACATGTTGGAATGTCCATTGCAAGTTACCTGGAAGAATATGAACACTTGACGTTTCTTTTCATAGGAAAGCACAAACTGAAATTTTAACTGAAGGCTCCCAATACCAAAATATTGTTTCTGTGTAAAGCCCAATGGTACTATTCATAGTGCAGTGGCAGTCTCCTGCACCTATATAAAGCCTATGTAAAAGCTCTGAAGGGGTAAAAGGACAAAGACTGCAGTGCTGGAGCAGCATATTATCAAAAAATCCTGTATTTCATGTACGTGAGTGCTCGAAAGATTAGCAGGAAGGAACTGTGAAGTCTCTTCCATCATTTTTATTTAAACAAAACTCCACAGAACCATAACTAAATAAGGAAGCAATGTGTCTGGAAGTAAAAATTTTTACCTATAAGCTATTTGGAATATTGATACTTCTATTACTAAAAATTAAATACTGAGAACAGTAAGCATGTTGATCAGTATGAATCACATGAGAAGTGAGTAAAGGAGGAGGTCTGATGTATGACCTCCCACCCCCGTCAATTAGAGAACAAAACCTAATACTTGATAAATCTGTTTCATTTCCTTACAAAGCAAATTTGCCTTTCATAAGGACTTTCTACAGAACCTCTCTCCCGGAAGTATGATTTAGCAAATATTAATGAAGGGATGAGAAAATAAGTCATTTCAACTTCTATCACATCACTTGCAGGCTCAAGTATAGTAAACAGCTTATTATTATTAATGATACCTCAAAAATCCATTTCATACATCAGCATTATTAGATAAATAACCTAATACCTGGGGCCTGAATGCTGGAAAGTAGTACCTGCTGTTAGGGTTACCAGGAACTTTATTCCCTTCTAAAAGAAAAACTAACATAGTGGGTAAATGTCCAAGAGAGTGGATTCCATGTCAGGGAACCTTCAGAGTGGAGAGATTAAGTCTATATTGGCAAAGATCTGAAGTTAAATTCACCTTGCTAGAAGATGCTCCAACAGGAAACATGCTGGAGAAGCAACTGTCTTTATTACACCTCTGATAGATGCTGTTGCAAATTTCCCCAGAATTTCCACTAACACTCAGAGGTCTCCAGAAACCTGAAATTTATTTTTGCTGCTTGTTGCAGCACCTGCTCCTTGACTACCGATGAGATTTTTCAAAGAAACTGTATCTGAATTTTCCCCTTTGCAATGTGAAATCTAATTGTTTTGATAATTAAAAGCATAATTGAACTCCATCTTCCTGCAATGGGAAATCCTACAACGTGTGATTCCTACCATAATACCAGCAGGATTGGAAGAGCAAGGCATATCTCCTTCTCCCACTGATTCTGCATAAATGACAGCATTACCCAGACCTTGTGTTTCCAAAAAATGGGAGATCAGGGCTTTCCTTGATTAACTTTTCATCTGAGTATGAAAGGGTTGGTAATACTCATAGTTGTACTTGAGTTCAGACCACAAATCTGAAATGTATGCATATGCAAATATTATTCTTCTTGTTCAACTCCAACATCTGCAGATCATAAGTCACAGTATGCAAAAAGATATTTAAACATTACAAAGGTACATATGTTTGTTTTATTAAAGATTATCTAAAATTGTTTTTCCTTCAATATTTTAATCATCCTAATATGGAAAATTGTTCTTTTTGCAGTAATGCTTAGCTGCCAACACTGAGAGTTCACCATAAGGGAGGTTTCAGATGTAACAAGAAGTTAGATGAATTGTACTGATTCAGGCTTGATATAAATAAAAAGCATTTTTTTCAAAGGTGACATCCAACAAGTTACGGAAAAAAGATTGTTGGCTGAAAATGAGAGCTAGTCTCTTGGAAAATGAAAGAGACTTGGCAAAGCTATTAATTTCTCTTGGAAAAAATAGTCTATGGGCAGTACAGCTATTTAGACTAAGAAGTTAACATAAACCAAAGCCTGAATAGTAAAGTCTGAGCTTCCTTTCCCTGACTTTTTTTTTTTTTAAGAAAACTTGTGTGTCAAGTTCTTAAGTATTTAATACAATTAAGTTTATGATTAATGTAAACAATAAACACCAAAGTCCTTTAAACATTTTAAATTGTGGATAACTCAAAGTTGAGACATATCCTCCAGAGGTTCTTTAGTCATTGTCTGAAGAAATTATTTTTATAAAATTTATTTTGATATCTAATAGTGAAGAAGAGCAGTTTAGTTGAAAAGGTTTTGAACATTTATGTTAAATATATCATGAAGGCTTGAACATTTTTATACAGCTGACAGCTTTCATTTTCAGGTTGTATTTTTACTACTGTTCTACTGGTCCCACATGACCATTTCTGATCGGCTCCTGCGATACAATACTTTCCATCATACAAACTCCTGTGATTGCTTAGGCAAATTAATATACACAAGGCAATTAAAAAGGGAGTGGAGGGCAGCTCTAAATGAAAGAAGAAAAAAAGCATGTTTAATGCAGCAGTCCATGTGGGCTGTGTAGCTTTTAGCAAAATTCCAGTTTCCACCAGTACTGCTGTCATGTCCATTCTAAACACATTCTCATTTTCCTCTTGCTGGAACAGCAAAAGCAGCTCTTTTCCGAAAATAACATTCCAGAGTTTGCTCACCCATTTTGATATAATTGATATTATGTCAGTTTTAAGCAGATAAAGTATCAGTATAGTATTATCTGCAGATCTTAAAATCTTTTTTTTAAAGAAAAAATAATTCCTTCTTACACATCTAAGCATATGGGAAAGGTTGGCAATGTACCAGATAATCAACAATATTTCTGAAATAAAATGCAATTTTCTGTAATCAACCTGAACATTGAAGAAAATGCTCCTAATATTTTAAGACACAAAACATTTTGAAAAATATACACACAAAAAGCTGACAAAGAGAGAAACATAGAAATACTTTGCTTTTGTCATTTATGGAATTTAGTTGCTTTCAGAGTCAAAGTATTTCCATACACTTACAAACTTCTTGGAAGAAACCATTGCCATGTGCATCTGCAGTATCATACACTGACTGCTACAAAATTTCAAGTGTGGAATAAAAGCTGCAAAATAAATACACCTGAATCTGGTTCCAGCAAGGTCTCCAGGCTTGGTTTATTTGGAGCTTCTTGTAAATGTTTATATTTCCTTATGCTTCCACAAGCCCTGCTACTAAGTAAAGATTGCATCTGAGTTTGGATACTGGACTCTAATGAAATACCTCTACAGGCAAATACTTAACACACAAGCTAACAGACAACAAAATATTAATCATCAGTTATTACAAGAAGTTACAGGCTGAATCATGCCTGTGCGAAGTGTACATGGAGATAAGAAATCACAAGAATAATTTTTTGCAAGAGTCAGCAGTTCATACCTACTGTCCTAATATTAGCTTCTTACATCTTTATTTTGCTGAGATGTCTAAAGAATTCAAAGCAATGAAGTAACTCCGTCTACCATGCTGCCTACTGCTTTCTCCTCTTATGTTTCTCCTCTGAGCTAGAGGAAGTCTCAGCATACTGGCATTCTGGTCCACAGCTAGGCCCCTTCAGAAATACAGCACAACAAATAATACCAATCCCCAAAGCCCCAGGCCCCAAACCTCAAAATTTTAATGGAAGGGAAGCCAGAGATTTTCCTCTCCACCATACAGTCAAGGGTAAAACCTAAGTCCACCAAATACCAGAATACCAGAGTGAAGCCAAGGCCATTTAAATCCTCACTGGGAGAGCACAATTTACTACCAACAAAGCTTCGTAGGTGGAACAGGGGAGTGCAGAGAGATTTTCTGTTACAGCCTGACAGCTGGATGTTTGATTTTCAATGACAGAAAAGATTCTGCTGAAACTCCATACTCTACACAAAACCTTGTATTCAAATTTCATTGACAAGAGATTTGCCCATATGTCGAAAAGAAAAAGATAATACTTATTAAAAGTTGGACTCTGGAAAGCCAGACAAATGCACATTATATTCTCTAATTCCTTCATATTCCAACAGTTAAGAAGTCAATAACTTGCTATATGCCTGCAAAGAAAATACGCTACTTTTCTGGACCATAATATGAAAATTTCAATTACATCTTCCACAGGTTTTTGGTTCCTCACCCCAGGAAATCAGTGCTATTCGGTTCAACCTCAAAGGAACAGAATCCTGTGTCAGCAAAGAGGAAATTTAAATATTCAGGTCTGCAGATGTGATAAACTTTTAAAAGTATAGAAGAATAGTGTAAAGAGCACAGTGTAGACTCCCCCACCCCACCCTCACCCCCCAGGTTTGGAGTTCAGTGTCATTACTCATGCCAGAAACCAATCCCACTAATGAAAGTGAGGCATTTTCTACTGGTTAAGACTACCCATATGGAGAAGGGTTTGCAGAACAGGTCCACAGCAAATACTTAATCATTCTCAGAAACTCTGATCTCACCATGGTATGTTGGGACATATTTCAGTTAGCTGAGTGCGAAAGAGCACTCAGGACAATTTAAAGGTGCAAATGTATAGTTTTCTGTAGCTGCAAAACTTAAAGATAGCTAAACATTAACTTAAACTTTTGCGGTAGGTGGAGAAGTGGTCTAATTTTTTTTTTTTTCAACCCTCTGGCAATCTGTATACTACTTCGTGAGCTCAAAAATAAGAAGGAAGACATAAAAGGAGATGATCTTTACACGTTAGCCCCCAGCTGGCCACAACCCAGAATCAGAACAAAGTTAGGTGCCATAACACACAATGAAGCCTCTGCTGAAGTTAGTTAAAAGTGAATGACTGCAGTGGGGGAGTCTCTCCCATTAACTGTATTCTTAATAGCCATTTTAGAAAGGGCTTCAGAATGGTGCTTTAGAATGCACCCATATTTACAGAAAAAGGAGGGAAAATATTTCATAACCAATTCTTGCGTAAATTAAGAAAAACATGCAAAAAGCCTCAGCAGATCAGAAACCCTATTAAAACCACGGACATGCAGCTGAATGCAATGTTGTTAATTGTTAATGTAAGTAGGAAAACCAACTGTTTCATACATTGCTCTTAGGAAAAAAAAAAAAATTACATTAGCTTGCAAGAAACATTTCCCCAGATGACTGTCTAGACTATCATGATACTTTGTTTTAGTTGATAATAACTAAAAACCCAGCCAGTTACTATTTACTAGAGTTCTCTCTGTGGAAAGGTAGAAGCATAGTTTCCTCTTCTTGAGATCTCTGGTTTTTGTTCAGCAAAACAAAAGAGCTTTAGACATTTACCTCTTTGGCTTATACAATACTTTCAATGGGACACTATAAAGCGGGGTATCTTTTAACAACAAAAATATAGGACAGAAGTTAATCCAGAGGATTCATCTCTTCTCTCAGTAAAGAAACAACTTACTGCTGTTTCTCATATACCAAGCTATTATGCGGAGGTGGAATAAACCAGCTTGCTTTTGGCACTCCAGTATTTTGCAAGCCTAGATGCAATGTGCTTTTGATTGCCTTCAGCAAACTCTATCCCTACTAATACCTGGATTACTCTTTTCCTTATAATTTCATTAGAGTAACTGTAGCTTTTAAGATATCACATAACTAATGCATATCAAGACAGATATGGTTGAAATTTTAAAGCATATCAAATTTAAAGAATTTTAAACCTTCATATTTAATTCATTTTAAATTGACCAATAGTTTAAAATTAAACATTTTCTTTGATACATAATTGCTATGCCATACTTCACTGTCAAAATCTGAAAAGTTTAATTCTGAAGTCCAATATGTTTTTCACCAGCTACATGAAGCTTACTTTTTGACTGTTTCAAGTTGAGTAACAGAAACATCTTCTAGCCTCTATCTTTCAGTTTCCCTTTTTAGTTCTTATAGACCAGTTCAGTGCTACAGCATTTAGGTAGCAAATCCAGAAGATCTATATTTAAACACAAACAGTGGTCCTAAACCTGAATTCTGTTCTTAATCAAAACTCCCAGTAGCTTCTCTGGGATTTCTGCCAAACTTAGTAGTGCAGGACTGAACCCAAAAAGTCTATTTTCATTGGCTTCAGCTGTTCCCTGGGAATCTGCAGAGACGGAAGACTCTCATCTCTCTGTCAGCAGAAGAGAGAGTGATGACTGCAGCGTGCTATCAGCCTTGTGAAGGGCACTCCATGAGGAGGAAGGTTGTACACAGGGAAAGACAATGAAGTCATGGCAAAGAAGGAAGGACACACACACTACACATTTCACCCTCACCAGGAATAAGTGGGAAAGATACTCAAAAGTCAATACTTCCGATGACCATATCGGCCAACTACTCAGAGCCCCTGCATTTTGTAAAATCTGATGGCAAACACAAAATTTGTCAGGGAGCTGGTAGCAGAACAGACATAGTGAAAAATATCAGGGATATACTGCAAAAATAGAAAAAGAAAGTTCTTTCCAAATACCTAGCATCTGTCTAACCCCCAACTATAGAGCCACACAGAGTTTTGTGTCCTCCACACTCATCTTCCTGGCTCAGCATTTAGACAGTTTTATTAAACTCCTTTTTAATTAATCAAATTTAAATAATTTAATCAAAATGAACATAAGGTTGACAGTAAATGACTATGCCCTTTAAGGGAAAAGTAAACAAACAAACAAAAAAAAAAAATCTTCCCATTTCTTGTTTTTCAAATTCAAGCTTCCATGAGAAGAACTGTTCAGGTGTTATTGAACAATAATCTATACTTTTCCTCTTTTACTTCTCACTCAAACATTGAGTCCCAGCACAATATTACAAAAGAAGACACAAAGAAATATTCAAAGCCCTCTTTTCACTCTCTTTCAGCTCTAATTTGGTACCTCTGTGTACACAGAACATGCATACACACACCCATGTCAACAATTGTGGTGTATGATGACCCTCTTCACGGGCTTTACAAGAGTAACTTAGATCATTCTATGTGACAACAGTGACATAAAATATGTAATTATTTATATATTTTCTAGTATGAAGAAATATAAACAAATATAAATATACATTTGTATTACTTATATTACAAATCTATAGAATGCCCTCTTCATATATATGCACGTGTAACCATATATAGTTACACATACACAACATTGTCAACAGTACAGCAAGTCATCATATCTTTACTACGCTTGCTTGAACACTCCTGTGTAAGAATTTGGGAATAATAATATATAATAATATATATTAAAATTTGGGAATAATTGCATAGCTATCAAAACTACAACCACTAAAACCACCCAGAGCAATGACATAACTAATACTACCAATACACCCCACAAGCCTGAACAGTTTAACAATAGAATTCTCTTCAAGACTACTGACGATGTGTAAAAATGTTTTTTAAATTAAATTTCCTATTTCTCTTCTAAAGGATAATTTTTTAAACACTAGACTGACAACAAACAGTGCAGATCACTGGAAAGTTGCTACCAATACTGGGGCAGGGGTAGAAAAGAGGGAGAGAGAGAGAGAAGGGCGAACCCCCAAACCCTATTTAAAGTATGAAGTAATTTGAAATTTGAGTTGCCTGTGTACTAATAATAAAGGCCTATGTTTGTTTTTCTCTTTTGATTAATTTTCTCATCTATGACCCCTTCTGCTATGAAGCAATTTCAGCCTAACAATTCATCAATGTAGCATGGTGCAAAATTTCCTGCCATTGTTTTAAATATTAAAAACAATTATAACTGCAAAGTATCAAGTCCTTACTTGGAGCTAAAATATTCAAGCGACAAACACTAATCCTTCACACCACTTTAATTATTATGAGATTTCCAACTCTTCGTGTTTCCAGCTTTTAAAAGTGAATTAACACTGCTGATGAGGATGGGTTGGCTCCTTGACTGTTTTGACCAGGAAAGTATCTTGTAAGAATTTCTACTACTACAGCTTTTTTAGTTTAGATACATAGTTGTACCTAAAATGTATACAGAAAGGTAAGCTCTTTTATTAGATAAAGCTGAAACAGTTAAAAAAAAAAATGGAAAAGTAATTGGGATCTGTGTCCCCTTACCACACCTGAAAAGACTTAGGGTTTGTCTGTTTTGTTTAATTATGTAAACCAGTCTAGTGAGAGGTATCTTTCCCTTCAGCCCTTCCTTCAGAAAGCATCTCCGTAAGTGTGCTTAATCCATGTCTGTATGTCATTGTATTTTCAGATGTCACTAGAAACTAGCACAGAAGCAAAAGCATATCCCATGCATTCAAGGGCTTTTCCTTTCCTCCTTGGGAGGCCTTAGTTAACCTGACTGAAATGAATAGAAATCTTTCTACTAGATTTCCTGGATTTGTTACAAGTTTCTGTGTTAGATTTCTTCTACTTCTTTTACAGGCAGTCCCCACCCCTTCCTCTCCTAATCCATTCTATGCATTTTCCTATATTTGTTTTTTTCTTCTTAAAGTGTAAAGTGTGAGGAGAGACAAAGTAAAAACCATCACACAGCTGTATTTTTAAAGCACCCACAAAATCTTAACAATATATGAAAGCATTAAAAAAATTCTGCTTGTTATGGTGTTATATTTTAGAAATAGGCATGTGTCACAAGTAACTATGTTCTTTGTTCAGTTCATTGTAATTTTGAACCTTATGTGTTTGATTTAGACAATAAGCAGGGTAATTTCAGGCAGAGGACTGGCAATAGAGACAGAAGGGAATGGTAAAAACATAACACTATGAAGCAACAAAATCACACCTTTGGAGCGTAATGGCATTAATAAAAAGGAAATTTACTGAAATGCAATTACACCAGAAGAGAACTACTCTACTACTTCAAATGCTACTGTCTCAGAAAATGAAACAGAAGAAAGTTCTTTGGTTATGAAGGTTTACACTAATCTTCCAATTCACTTTCTGTGAAGATCTGTAGTTTAAATAACTTATTGTTTTATATTGTAAGATACTCATCAAATTATAAAAGTTTTCATCAACTACGATACACTAATAGAAATGAAGTGAAATTACTCTCTAGGCAGAAAAGGACAAAGAACCCCAGTTATTCTTAGTGCCACACTCAAACTGTGTTTTGAATACCTTGTCAAGAGGAGATAAAAAGATAGCTTTACTCTGCTCATGATGCTGGCCCTTTTGTGAGCAACCTGATGTCTCACAAAATTAAAACAGCATTAATCATCTTCCCTATACTGGTTTATGAGTGAGAATGATTGCTCCAGCAACTGTCAGAAATCACAGACATCACTTACTAAAGCCCCTTCTTCCACCTCAGTCAAAAAGTCTTTTCTACGGGCAAGATGTAGGGTTATACAGGAGCAATATCAATCACTTCACAGTAATAAAACAGTCATTACAGCTTGCCATGAAAATTCTTCCTCTGGCAGGATCCTGATGGCCTTGGGGAGCCTTAGAGCTCTGCAGTGGTACAAAGTGGCACAGCTCAGTCTGCATTTACAATAAGCAAATAAAAAGGTCCAAAAAGGGGACTGAAAACAGCAACATTAATTCCCATCCTACAAAATCACAAGAAGAGTGAAAATTTTATGTAATTATGTTGAAATTAAATTTTTGTCAGTAAAGAACTTTGCATTAGACACCTTAACTCTAACATGGAGAGAGAACACCTTTTCACATATATGCCTAAATTGTCAACATTTGCATGCAGCAGTCAAATAACCAAAGGAATCCTTTACCTAATGAATGCAAGATTAGATTCTAAATTGTACCATCTGAGACTTAATTTTGTGACACTGATCTACAACTTTCAATCAGCCAGGGTTTTTAAAAAAAAAATTTGTTTCTTAGGAAAGAAAACATCTTACAGTTTCAAATGATATAATTTCTCTACTGGAAAATGTCTCTTCCATTGTTACATTTTATTATTTTCAGATGTTTCTGGTTTAGCTGGGAGGCCTTGCTTAAACTTTCCATTTACTGTAGATATTGCAGATTAAGCTTGCATTCTACAAATATTCAGAAGCAATGAAAGTTTTTGGGCATCAGACTGCTAAGTGTGAGGTAGGTCCATGATGTCTCTGGTAGTATGATGTCTAAAAAAGTCACATTACAGTATGATCCACTAGTTAAAATAGTTGAAATGAGGACAAAAATTAACAAGGATTCTCCCTTTATATTTTTCCTGTCATTTATACTATGAGGTACAATGGCTAAAAAGATCTGAAAATACTCTCTCTCTCTAGCATATAAACCAGGTTTTAAGTTTTAGACACAAAGAGGAGATACAGCGCAAGTTCTTGAAGCAGATGAAGAGCAAAATTTTAGCTCACACACAAAGGTCACTTACTGTCAGTCCTGACATGAAAACTGCAGATTCAGAGTAACACAGAGTCAGGGACTGAGGAGTGATACACCCACCCTGGAAATACATACCTGCACTGAAAATACAAGGAGGGTAACAGAAACAGCCTACTGTGTCTCACCCCAACGTGAGAGGATAATGAGGGAGGAAGAGCAGAGCAGAAAGGAAAAAGCAGGCTACAGGGCTGGATATCATGATGGTAAGGAGATGTGTCTTTGTAGGCATGACAAGGAATTGTTTCTCCAAAGCCAGAGATTTATTAGCTATAGAGAAAGACAACAGAAGGATTCCTGCATGAGAAAAAGTTTAACCTGACAGTTTTAAGGTGTGAAGAGAAGGTCTGGACATCAGCTATAAACATATTTTTCCTTGATGAGTTGCACTTATTGAAAACACAATGAACTGGAGGTACTTCGCAAGCCTGCTAGTTATATTAGAGCCTGATTTGCCAGAAGCACCTGGAGCTCCTAATGAAGTCAGTAAGGGAAATGTTGTTCATCACCTTTGAAAAATCAGGACACTTAATCTTACTTGATTCTTGCGGGCTAAGAATCAGTATAATGTGAGACAGATGTAAAATAGCTTTTCTTGGTAGACAATATTAGCTACTGTAATGCTGTACTCACATGAAAATGGTATTATACACCTGCCTCCCAAGAGGGAAAAATCAAGCAGAGAAGAGACCATACATGGTCATCAGACTGCAAAATTTTCTATCCCTCCTCAGCCCTGATTAAGAATAGATGACCGTGTTTATTAAGGCACTGACTGGAACGAGGAAATCTTTTGTCATCATCCATTTGTTTAGGACACATAATGTATGCCATACTCTACTTGAAAATCAGCTCAGAGCTCACATAAAATACAAAGCTGTGCGCATATGGGAGAAGTCTGCATTGTGTGTTACGCTGCACAGGCAAAATACAACCCTCAGGAAATGTTTTCTTGAATCTGAAGATGACAAAGTATCCACAATAGCAATTTGCCCAATAAGCTGCCACATAAGTAGTCAACAGTTAATTTTTTGAAAAATAAATTTCATACCTCAATGGCAAAACACACAAAGACACCAAAAAAACAAAGCATGATTGTCACAGTACCACAAAGCCACATGCTGAGGTGAGTGTCCTTAATGGGGCACACGGAGCAGCTGAAGATTCAGAGAAAAGCAGGCAGATCTGTGCCACTGCTCTTCTAGTAATACTTCCTTTATAAGAATTATTATTACCTCTTCTTTTTTTTTCACTTTATATTTAAGATCAGTAAGAACTGATCTTAGTGATATCCCTCCTGCTTTTTCTGAAATTTATCCAAAATCCTTCTTGCACGGCTTTTAACACCTCAGCGAGTTTAGCAGCATGTCAAGATTTCCAGCCAATACCTTACTAGAGCTTTTTCAAATGTGCTGATAGTGTTACAGCACATATAGCACCACTGCTGTGAACCGACAATGTGTTGAAACTTGGCTATGAACCGACCTTAAGCACCAATGTCTTCATTTTCCATGAGGGTCATCAAAATGCTTTTTGTCAATCCCTGTCTGATGCAGATTTTACCATTTTATCATTTATCCACGCTAGTTTTATTCTATTCAGTTTCATTCCTGACTGTTTTCCTTCCACTGTTTTCAACAGCTCATTGCTTCATAAGGAATATTTCAACCTCTGCTTTATTTGTTATTTCCATTAACTTTTCCTTTGCTGCTCTTTTGCGCTTTTCATGCTTTGAACGCTTTGTGTACCACTGGCTATCAGCTGGCTAATTTAAGGTAGCGATTAAATAATGAAAAATCTTCTCTAGAAAGAGAGTCATCTAAAAAAAAGGTCTGCAACAGGCTTTTACAAAACAGTGTTCCTGAGGAGATATTTGCCTGAAAAGGTCATCATTTACTTCTACCTTTACTACACCATGAAAAGGCATAACTATACTAGAAACATATTTAATATTGATCCAATAACACTTAATTTAAATATCAATTAAAATTAAATTACATTTTATTGTTATCAACTTAGTTAATACTAATAAATTAAGCTTTTTTAGATTTCTCTTAGCACTTTGCTTTCCATTGTATGGAAAGATAGATATCTGTCATCTATGTCTATCTATCGTTTACAAAATTTCAAGTCCTTAACTAAGAAACTTGAGCAAATAATATCTTCCCTTTCTTGCATTTAGAACATCCAGAAAATCCAGACCACTAGAACCTTCATTGGCTCTTTGGGAGGAATTACTGAGCAAACCAGCCTGAGCATGCAACTTCTAAAGGAGGAAAAAATAGTGTCCTCCCAAAGGATTCACGGCAAATCCCTTTATTGTCAAACATTCTTTTTCATAATTTTGATAAAATATTTGTCAGTTACATGCTTTGTGCAACATTTTTTGTTTTGGCCATGTTCTTGCTTCTTCCCAAACAACAAACATGATGCAGTTAATTCTTGTTTGAGTGTTTTTCAAATTATGATGATAATTTCTACGACCTTACAAATTATTAACTAAATCCTTTCAGAGAATTTTAATCTTAGTATACATATACACACTTGATTTGTTCTTGTTACGCTATGCAATTGGTTATATGGTATTATTCCTTTTTTACAGGTTGGATGACTCAAACATTTTTGAGCAGGAAGAAGAAAGAGGAAATGCAACTTTCCAGGTTAAATTCTGTTCTTTAAGCAGCAGGAGTCATTTGCAAACACACAAAAACCATGTCACAGCAGCCCCAATGAGTGTATAAGAACAACATGAATCAAAATCTGTTTTTACTCTAAAGAAAATATATGTTTATTTCTGTTGAAACAACTCTATTGAATTATTCGTACATTTCTTATATTGACATAAGGCCACTTTGGCATTACAGCCACACATGAGAACGGTGACAAACATTCACTCAGGGCAAAAAGCATCACACCATTTTGGTATGCCAAAAGAACAAGATGATTTACGATGCTCCAGGGCAGTTATTCATCAATATCTAATGCCATAGATAAAATGTGTTGGCACCATACTAGACAGGTCATAGAACAATCAACTAATTATGTAAGTTGAACAACATGATAAATGTTCACCAGATCATTTAGAAAGTGTCCTGGATATGGCAAAACCCAGAAGGTGTTCTGGAAGTTAGAGGAAAGAGAAAAGGCCCAACATTGCCTCATATAGCCTTGAAAACCTGTAAAAATGTGTAAAATGCTATTATTTCACTACTGTCAGAAGAGCAGCTTTTCTCACTGTTTCCTCACCTGTTTTTATAAAAGAACTCAAATGAACTACAATGTGGTAATAACTGGAATAACAAAGCTCACGCACACACACACCCTTCAATGACTCATTTTGCATATAAATGTATGACAAATCATGCACACAGCACTATTGGATTTGTAGTTATGACACAAACTGAAACTGTAAATACAGGACAAACAATCCAGGACATCAGTGCTTAACACAATGGAATCATACAAAACTTTTGTACCAAACTTCAGTGAGATCTGTCCTATAGTGATGGCATTATGATTTATTTTCAGTTTGCTGCACCAATAATTAAATTTTTAAGTTGATTAATTTGAATATCAAAAATTAATGTGAATGTCAATTAAAGTTGAATTCTGGAAAATTCCTATCCACTCCTTTATTTTCTTAAATAAAATGTCCACTATAAATCTACATTGTCTGAGAAACTTTTTGGGAGGTGTACTGGGCCTGGCTGGGATGTAGTTAATTTTCTTCACAGCAGCTGGTAGAAGTGCTGTGTTTTGGATTGGTGACTAAAACAGTGTGGGGAACACACTGGTGTTTTGGCCATGGCTGAGCAGTGCTCGTGCAGTGTCCAGGTTTTCTTTCTTTATCCTTTTCCCACTCTGCTCTCCCCAGTGAGTAGACTGGGGGTATTCAAGAGGCGGGGAGTGGACCCAAGCTTACCAGAGGGATATTCCATACCATATGACTTTAAGCTCAGCAAAAAAAGCTGGGGGAAAGGAGGAGGAAGGGGGAACATTTGTGGTTATAGCATTTGTCTTTTCAAGTAACCTGTTACACATGCTGAGACCCTGTTTTCCAGAAAATGCCTTAACTGCCTGCCAATGGGCATCATCAACTACGATACACTAATAGAAATGAAGTGAAATTACTCTCTAGGCAGAAAAGGACAAAGAATCCCAGTTATTCTTAGTGCCACACTCAAACTGTGTTTTGAATACCTTGTCAAGAGGAGATAAAAAGATAGCTTTACTCTGCTCATGATGCTGGCCCTTTTGTGAGCAACCTGATGTCTCACAAAATTAAAACAGCATTAATCATCTTCCCAATACATTCCTTATTCTACTTTGCTTGCTTGTACCACTGTGCTTCACCTATCAAACTCTCTTTATCTTGACCCATGAGTTTTCAGCTTTTGCCCTTCAGTTTCTCTCCCCCATCCCATCACAGGGAGTGAGCAAGCAGCTGGGTGGGGACTTACCTGCCATCCGGGGTCAACTCACCACTAGAGCTGTTTGGTTTGCTTTAATCAATTGTATATGCTGAGGCTTCAGTCCGAGGCACTGGATCTTTGGACTGACAGCCTTCATCCAGTTCCCGTATTCGCAACAGTTGGGTTTTGTGGATGCTGTCAGCATGAAGTCAATGAAAAAGGGTGGGAGATGAAACTACTTTTTGATTCATCCAATCAAGACTTGAAAGTCTTCATAAAACTTAGATTAGAAAACAGTGAAAATCTTGTTCTTGCATTTTCATGCTGTACTCTAAGGAAAGATAAAAGCTTTCCATTTAAAGACTTCTTTTCAAAACTTGGTATTAATAACAATAAAATGTCATATAGAAGAACTGGAGGAAGTGAAACATTCCTAAGAAGATTATTTGTTTCTGTAAAAAGAATCCATGACTGCAGTTTAAAAACCAGAAGATGAACATAAGCCAATGAAGCAAATTAAGTCAGAGGGTAAAAGGAAGAGGTAGACCCCACAGAGCCAGAACATGACTTTATGACCAAGTTTACAGAGATTCATGTAACTTCACATAAAAAAAAAGCAAGAAATTGCAGAATTCCTGTAGTTTCCATTTATAAACCTGTCCCCACACCACTCTGAATTTAAAATACATTCAGAGTCAAGAAGTATGCCATAAGCCTCCTTTTTTCAACAGCTAGGTATTACCTGATGTAGGAATACTGTAAGTATAGCATTGTGGAAGAATCAATGTGGCTTTCGTGAAAGAAAAATCAAACCCTATATACTTAGTGTAGTTCCTTAATGAATCAACACACCTATTAGGTGGAAGCAGATGCAGTCTAGTGGGATACCCAAAGGACCTCAACTGTAGGCTCTTCAAGAAAACAAGGCACAAAATAAGAGGGAAGTTCCTTACATGGGTAAGAAACAAGAAGGAAGTGGGGAGTATGTGACTAATTTTCACACTGGAAGGTATGCTGGGACTCCCGCCAATTCACGTATTCTTAAGTGATCTCAGGAGTGAGGAAAGGGAGGAACAAAGCTGGTCACAAACACCATGGAAAAATAAATGACAAGGTGTTAAAAACAATTACAATGCCATGTGCTCAGAAAAGTCCTGAGCCACAAAATTATCTGACCCTGGGAAAAAACTTGGGGAAATGCTACTTTTCTTGTTTAGCTGGCTACTGGCAGTGACGGGATCCTAGGCTAGACCGCCCCTGTGTTCTGATTTCGTACAACAGCTCTCCTGTATGCTGCGACTTCCTCTCCAGGCATTTTCAAGAGCTTCTTTTCATTCATCTAATGTTCTTGGATAATATAAGCCTCTATACGACATGAAAAGTGTTTCAAATTATACCTGAGCAGGATCTCTTTATGGATAGCGTTTTTCGAGGTTTTTTTTCAATTTTTTCAAGTTTTACACAAGTACTTACAAGCAATAGAGAAATCCAACACATTTTCAAACATTTGTAACCATTATAGAAATAAACAACTTTCAAGGTTCCTGAATTCTCCAGAGGATCTCTCCAGCCTCCTCTAAAATAATATTTGTAAATTTATCAGTGCATCTATTTGTCTAATTTGTCCTAATACATTCTACAATCACAAAAGCAAAGAACTTAATTTTTTCTTAATTTTTACAGAACTTCAGAACTGGCTTCTTTAATTTTAGTTATTTCTGCTTTTTTCTAATTTTAAAATTTACCTACAATGCCTACATTGGCACTTGCTGAATTTGACAAAAGCTTTCCTAGTCACTTGAATATTTCAGGGGGCCATGCACTTTCTTTCTAAAGACAATTCCTGTTAACAAATGTCTCAATTCTATTGTGATTACCAACTTAACTAGATATTCTGCAAATATCGTCAGATTTTTTTCCTGGATATATTACAAATTAGTTTAATAAAATTAATATTTTTCCTAATTTTTCTGAAGAAATTACTTTTTTCTTCTGAAATTCTAACAAAGCCATCATGGCTTTGCTCAGCTCCTGTAGTCTCACCCCACAACTAATCAAAGAAAAAGTTATATTCTAATGCATCTGACAGAGTAAAATTTTCACTGAGGAAGGAAAGAGATAAGACTAGACAGAATTTTCCAAAGACCTCATCTTCTGTCTCCTCTGCAACACATTCCCCACTCATTATTTTGGTCCATTGCTCTACATTATCAGAGCCTTGTTTTGCTTTTCTGTGAACAATCTCTAGATGCAGAACATAACCCAGTCTAAGTCCTACCTGACACATAAAAACCCAATATTTTATGCTCTCCTGGACTTGTTCCTCCTGTAGGTAATAGTAAACACCAGTTTTCAAATATACATTTTAAATATATATATATATAAAGAAAGTATATCTATTTGCCAGAAGTATAGAGTTTAACAACTCCTCTAGTTCTTTCTTTCATTCCATAGTTTGGAGCAGTATAGCTACAGTGCTTCCTTTCTAAACCCTGACTGGAAGTGAAGAAGCTTTCCCTGTGCCTGAGTTGCAGGAGAGCTCCATTTTACTCTGGTGAAAATTCTCAAGTCCTTGGAAAAGGTTATTCAAATCTATCTTCCTTTTGTAGACCTAGTCTAAAGGCATAAAATTTCTGGTTTTTATTTCTAACACTAAGTGTAATAACCCCATATCTATAACACTTTAGTACTTACCTGGCACATGCCTGAACTAACTGAAAAGTATTAAAAGGTCTCAAGTGCTTCAAAACCAGCCACAGTAAAAAAGTAACAAGGCTGCTTCATTGAAGGATTTTTACCTTTTTTTTTACCTGGTTCTTACTGTTTGTGGATAGCAATGTAGGATCATTCAGATTTTGGTTTTTTTTTTTCTTTTTTTCCTCCCCAGTTTCAGCTCTGGAGGAACTTGTAACTCCTCAAGATAGTTTCTCAGGGCTTTTGGAATTGTGAGGTGGGCAGGGGCTACTTCAGATAAATTGTGCTGTTCAGAAGTCACTCAGAACTAAGGATGCCCATAGCTATCTGCTCCCTGCAAGGTTTGATGTCTCCACAAAAGGAAAGGAAGGAACCCATTCTCCAGTCACACCATATCCTTTTAAAAGGTAGGGTTCCCTACTGCTGCTGGCTTCCCGTGAAGGCCCATATTCAGTTTAAGCATCCTTCCCTCTTCTCTTTTGCAGTAACAGGCCACAGGAACTCTCCAGACCAGAGATTATTATCTTTGTTCAGTTGATTCGTACAATGGCGCTTTGATCCCTGACTTGGACTTTAGCTCTTACCGAGATGATTGTGCTGCCATTGCATCTGTGTAATGTATGTTCAGACTCACCAAGTCTGCTACCATGATAGTTTTCTGTCCAAAACAGTATAACCAGGTTTGGTGTTCTACGTTCAGAGACAACATGTACTACACTCATTGAGAGAATTATTCAAGTAATTTACGAGTATATGCTATATATTATTAGCATTCTAGCATAAAGTGACTTTGTTTGCTGTGCCTATTGCTAGATACTTATCTAACAGACGGACTAGGATAATGCAACCAGAGGAGAAGTGGGCAATTGGGAAGGAATACTAATCATCACATCCTGAAGCACCCAAAGAAAGGACAAGAGGGAAGCAAGGGAAAGATACTGACTGGGATTACACTAGTTTATTATTCATTACTGCCAATGGCATGTTCAGCATTTTATCCATGTCTTTTTTTAAACTACAAAACGTTAAATCCCTTGCACAGCTAAAAGAGAGAAGTTTTCAGATACCTGCTAACAACAAATAAATATAGACGGTGTAGACATGTTGAGGCAGGTTAGTGCTTTAAATAGTTACTTGTCAGCTTGTAAAAGGCGAGGGAAGGAAAGGCTGAAGACCCTGTTATTGGAGATTATGATGGATGGCAAAACCAGGTAATGTAGTGACAGAGTCCGGTAATCCTAGTAAATATTGATATCTAAAAGCATGAAAGCAGCTTTCTCAGTTTGCCCTTCAGAACTACTGTAATCCAACAAAGATGAATGTATGCAAATATCTACAGGTCTGAACCTGTAGAAGGAAAGATGTTCTCTGAACAGGGACTGCACTTAACTGTATGTATTATAAACATCTGATGACACCTCTAGTCACAAACAAACAATGAAAATACTTAGCAGGTTCTTCTCACACAGATAATCTGACCTATTTTCCTGAATCAGGTACTTACCTGTCAGATAAAATTTACCTCTTATTGCTGCAGGTATTTGCAATTGTTATATCTTACTATCTCCAAGAGAAACTTGAGGTGTGGTTTTTTTATTTTAAACTGAAGCTTTTTTAAAAATACCACCACCACTGCAGCGTTTTGCTTATACTCAACTTTGCACTGTGTGTGGAAAAAGCTGACAGACACCTTTTTTAACAGAAAATTGAGAAAATTAAGTAGGAAAGCATGGTGAAAACTGAAAATTTTAGGAAGATTTACATTTTCATAGAATCATAGACTCATTTAGGTTGGAAAAGACCTTTAAGTTCATTGAGACCATTCATTAACATAGCACTGCCAAGTCCACCACTAAACCATATCCCTAAGCACCACATCTACGTGTCTTCCACACACCTCCAGGGATGGTGACTTAACTACTCCACTGGGCAGCCTGTTCCAGTGGTATTCAAATTTTGTAGAGCTTTAAACTACCACTAATTTATTTTTAGTTACATTGGTTAAACTTAATTGTTTTTAGTTAAACTAGACTTCAAGTTGATGATGTAACCCTTGTGTTTAACCCAGCAGTGACAAACACCCCCTGTGAACTAGACCGTGTAGTTAGATTATGCTACAGTGAACTAATACTTTTTTTCTTCACTCAACAGGCCCTGAATGACTCCTTTATGAACCTGCAGAACATATCTCAAGACCATATGCTCCACTTCCCAATGGCTAAAAGCAGACTGAAAATGAATTGATGTTTAGCAGGTAAGTATTCCACTTACTGTGCACTAAAAAAAAAAAAAAAAGACACCAGGACACATGGCCCTTTGGCAAGAAAAGAAGAATGCTGGTTGATATTTGAGAGCAGCATTTAGTAATAATTTTTATGTAATCTTATTGCTTTCCTTTCTTCCTGCCTTCTCCTAAAATGCCCTGCATTTTCATTTATACTCACTCCTAGAGCATGCAAAATTCAACAGCCTTACACCACCTTAATAAAACAGGCAGGATGACCCCCCTAGTTAAAACCTCAGACTGAAACTCAGGATATTTGGTTGATTGCTAAGTCTGCTGAAGCTTCCCTGCTCAGCCTTCAGCAAGTAACAACCCCGTGTGCCCCAGCCTGTCTTGGGGGCAGGGAAGAGAGTAATAATACTTCCTTTGTCTATTCTTCAGAGCAGGGACCCGCTTACGTATACACACACACATCCTATCCCACATAAAGAACCTCTATTTCAGTTCAGGCTAATAGTAGCCACTATAAAGCAAAAACCAGCAAAACTAAAAAGTTACATTCCCACAACTCCTACAAAAAGAGAAGAGTTCATTGATCAAAAGAGCATTTTTGCTGTTAAGCACCTGAACAAAGTTTACAATCATTAGGGAACTGCTAAAATAAACCAAGCAACTGGAGAAAAAGTACAGGTCCTTTTATAACTGCTCATGCAGCAGGACGCCATGGCTGGCAGACAGGAAACCTCTTGAATGTAACCTGCTATAGTCTGCATGGCAAGAAGTTCTGCAGAATATGAGATTACAGGGTTAAGACCAAATATACAAGATCTGAATACATCCCCAAAAGGTTTTCACTTCTTATCATGGTACTGCTACCCTCAACAGATACAGAAAAGTTATGTGAAGTTAAAAGATCTTTTGAATACCTGTCAAAGGTAAAAGTAGTTTCTTAAAGAATTTAATTCCCTCCTTGTTTCATTTACACCTAATCACTATCACTTAAGCACACACAAGTATCTTCAGCAGCACTACAGACTAAAAAGGAATTGTATGTTTTCTTTGTAATAAAAATATATTTGAGAAGTATTAAGTCCTATATAAAATTGTGTCCATTTGCTATATAAGCTTAATTTCATTCATATGTATTATCCCAAAATATCTTTAAAACTTTTAAGTGCCCATCAGTTTCTTCAGTACAGCTCCACTTCAGTTCTGTTTTCTTTGCTCTTTTCTCTTTTGCTTCAGTTACTATACACTATTAACATTTCACTGAAAACGCTTTTTGCTTCCTTCTACCCCCTTCTCTGTGCTGCTGATTAGCTTCTTCAACTTCTTCCCAGCTTGAAGAAAACCTTTTTTTTTCTTTTTTCCCCTTTTTCTTCTATTGTCCTTAGACATAGGATCATCACTGATTATTCTCCTATTAGGGAAGAATAATTTTTTATTTTCCTGATCTCAAATATAATATTAGATGTATGCTCTCCTACCCCACAAAATAAACCTCTATTTCAGTTACATCCTATGCCTCAAACCTTTTCCACTATCCTCTGTAACATCCTGCTCTCCAACCCCAGGGACACTTCACTTCCTCTGTTGCTGTCCCTCCTAGGACTCTTCAATTGCATGGGCCAAGTTCTTGTAGGCATTGCAGAACCAGCATAAAAATTGCTGCCTTGCACAGAGGAGGGTTTCTACAGACCACCTGGCTGCATCTATGCAGAGTCTTCCCTATTAACCCAGTAAGAACCCGTAGGGAGGCAGCTGTCCTGATCACTGATTTACTGCATCTGTCATGAGGTACAGGCTCCCAACTTCTTTGAGAGACAGAAATTCCAAAATTCAGACAGTCAGAGAAAGTGTCCCAACACTTGTACTGGGAACACCAAATGCAACAAACACATTGAGCTAAGACACAATAGCAGCAATTTTCCTGAGAACAACCCAAAATCTCCCCCCTTTCAGAAGTTCTCATGCTATATTCAACCATTATATTTCTTCATTTTTCCTCTTTTCTCACCTGCCCAAGCTTGATAGCTTTATCTCAAATCCTCTCCCTTCTTCAAAAAGATATTATTCCCAAGCTATGCATTTCTACTCAGTCCGAACACTTTTGCTTCCCATTATAAGCCACTTACGTAGAATAAGCGAGCACTGTTCTTTCTCCTTTCACATGGGATGAAGGCAAACTTAGATCAGTGACAGGATTCTCCTTCCCCACTGCTTCTTCCTCCCTTTAACCCATGATAAAGAAGGAAGAAAACATCATTGCTTTTCCACAGCTTCATACCTCTACAGATGATCAATTAAAAAATGGACAGGCCATGTGCAGTAATACAAATATCATTTGCTCAGACAGTCTTCAGAGACCAAACGAACTGGTCATACTAGAAAAAACTGCTTGTATGTGTACAACTGAGGATGAGGACTCTTAATCAACCTGTTTCTTTCTTTTTTTTTTTTTTAATTAATTTTCACTGGTAAATATTCAACAGCAAAATTTAAACATAATTTTTTCCTTTAAAAAAAAAAAAAAAAACAAACACAACAAACCGGACAAAATCAAAAGTTTGAGTCTCGTGTGTTTACAAATCAAAGACAAGAAGCTGACTAAAAGAACAGACTTTGATAGGAAATATAAAAGGTCATTGTATACAGCAGAAAGAATAAAGCACAAGCTCCCAAACAGGTTCTGCTTTCTTGTTAACCCAGCAGCAAGTCTCAAGTTAAATACTGTAATCATGCCAGTCATTAGTAACTGCTCAGCCTCCTGTCTCCAGCCCGGAAATTAGTCTGCTCGGAGCCCAGATAGCTGAACAAGCAGTCACGTTTTATCATATAACTGAGGCTGGGAGGCCAATCTGAAGGAAAGCTACATATGTTCTATATTACGAAGAAAATACCTGATTTAAAAGAACTTAATTTACAGAACAATAAAAAATATGCATTTAAAATACAATGATGTAAAAAAATAACAAAACAAAATCTTTTATAACTCTGATGTGATTTGCAAGTGAAGTTCACATAACCTTAAACTATAAAATTTTAGTTAAAGAGTTATGAACTGTTGCTAAACTCAATTTAAAATTAAACTACAGTGGCATTTCTTACTATAAAGTATTACAGGCAACTATTGCAACCAACAGATGAAGAAATCATTGCCTTTTGCTTTTTGTTGGAAAGCATAAATTTCTTATTAGGTTAAAAGTGTAAATTACAAATTACTATTGAACACAATAGGCATTTAAGCTACCTTTTACAGTTTTTTCATGTACTCCAGCTCATGTAAAGAACAAAATATTAACATTTACAGTTACTATATCAGAGACTTTTTATAGTCATTACTGAGATATACTACAGGAGTCCCCTTTCTTTAACTGAATAATAGTACAATAAATTAGTAGCTGCTTCTTTTTTTGAATATGAGAAAGTCTAGGCAACACCAAGATAAGAGCTAGGTGAAATTTTACTTAGCCCTGTCCACTGTTGTAAAAACATATTATATTATATTAGATATGCAAATTATATATGCAATTATATATATTACATATATGTTATATTTTTGTGACAGTGACAGAAGCAAATTTGGCTTACTACCTCCAACTTCAACTAAGGAAATGTAAACTTTTAATTATAATACATCAATTTCCAAATAACCATGTAATGTAGCTTAAGTCCCGTATAACAATAGCATTCTACACACAGAACTGAAAGTCTAAGACTTTCAAGGACAGCTAAGCAATATGGATGCTGAAATACTAGTGTTTAATTCCTTTACACGGCTTGAATTCTGCAGCTTAAAGTTTCGCAATGAATTGTAAGAAAGCAAACTTCAGTGCTTTCATCAGCACAAAAGTTAAGTTACAATACCCATACATACCAGAATCTTTTAAACAAGTCAACCTATTTAAAATACAAGCATCATTATTAAAAACTCTGAGCCATCATCACAGCTGGAGTCTGTCATATGTATTAACATGATTCCATAGTCCTGAATCTAAACAGAGAATAGAAGCAAATCTCAACCAGGAACGACTGCTTCTATCTGGGACAAAAAGAAAGCTTACTAAGTTGTCTGGCAATAAATAAAAGAATATCTGAATGCAATCAATTAAAAGAAAAAGAAATGAATTCGCAATATTATAATTCTATCATGTTATAGTTCAGCTATAACTAACATCCATCCTGGATACATAGCTTAGACTGTTGAATTTGGACAAATATAAGCTCCATCTGAATGAAGGCTCAAACTATAAAGCAACCTAACATTGTCCAATCCCTCGAAAATCCATCCTGAACTGATAGACTTGGTAGTCTCTTATTTTAGCTAGAAGGCAGGTGTACATTCTACAAAGACGTATTTCTTAAAATGGCTGTAAATATTAAGAGAGTTTTTAAACAGAATAATGCTTCCTACTTCCCCACTAACCAAAATACAAAAGATTTGAGTCCTTGCGCTTGGTTCATAAGAAGCGGCTAGAGAGAATGGGCTGGATGTAACATGTAACAGCAAAAACCTAAACCAACAGCAATGAATAGAAGTCTGTTAATCTGGTTTTAAGAATGAAAGTGACAAGCCATTAGAGACAAAGAAACAAATTCATCCTTTACATTTCTCTGTTGCTTGTGACATCTAGTGGGTATACAAAACAGCCTGGAATAGCAAATAGAAACTCCTTCTTTTTCAGTGTTTGGTTTAGTTCCTTCATCTACATGGAAATTATTTCCATTTCACAGTCAACAAATGTAAAAAGAAATGGTGCAATATATTTTCACAATTTATATACAGCTTTAGGCACTTCAGAGCTGAATTTGAAACAGAGAATTCCACAGGATTCCTTTCAGAAGCCATTTCTAAACACATCAATGACAAGAAGGTGTTTGGGAGCAGCCAGCATGGGTTTACCAAGGGCAAATGTCATCACTGCTTTCAATCCCGAGGTCACTGGTGCCGAGGACAAGGAGAGGGCAGTGGATGTTGCTTGACTTGAGCAAGGATTTTGAGACAGGCTCCCATAGAGACTGTGATTAGTGAGATACAGGCTAAATAAGTGAACAATAGGATAAGGTGAGTGGAAAATTGGCCAGACTGCTGGCTCAAAGAGCTGTGATCAAAGTCCAGCTAGAGGCCACGAAAGTAGTGCAGTCCCTCAGGGATGAGTTCTGGGACAAATAACAGTTTAATGTCTCCATTAACAACAGCGTACTCTCAGCAAGACTGAAGATGACACCAAATTTGGGGCACCAGTCAATACACTGGAGGGCAGGGCTCCTACTCCGAGTGATCCAGACAGCTTAGAAAAAAATGGGTGGACAGTTATCTCATGAAGTTCAGCAAAAGCAAAGGAAGTCTTAAATCTGGGATGGAATAACCTGATGGAACAACATAGGCTGGAGGCTAACTGCCTGCAAAGCAGCTCTGAGAAAAGGATTACGGGAGTCCTAGTAGACAACAACCTGAACATGAAGCAGCAGCATACGCAGCAGAGAAGGCCAGCTGCATAGGCTGTATCAGGATGAGTGTGGCACCCAAGCCAGGTCCTTCACCTCCATCTGGCACTTATAAGACTGCATCAGAGTACTGTGTCCACTTTTGTACTCCTAATACAAGATAGAAATGGATACACTGAAGAAAGTCCAGGGGAGGGCCACCAAATTGGTCAGGGAGCTGGAGAACTTGCCCTGTGTGGAGAGGCTGAGGGACTTGAGTTCATCCAGACTTAAGAAGAGAAGGTTTCAAGGGGACTTTATTGCTGCCTATAACTACCCGTTCAGAAGACACAGAGAAATGGAAGCCTGACTCTTCTGCCAGGCTCACAGCAATCAGACAAGAGGCAACAAATACTAGTTGAAACATGCAAAACTGCAATCAGATATTAGGGATTTTTTTTTTTTTTACCATGAGCTTAGTCAAATACTGGAACAGGTGGTCCAGAGATGTTATGGAATCTCCACCCTTGAAGGTGTTCAAAACCTGACTGGACATGGACCTCAGCAGGCTGATCCAATTAGACCTGCTTTGAGCAGGTATTAGACCAGATGGCCTTTGGAGGTCCCTTCTGATTTAAGTTACTTTATCAATCTAAGAAGTCTGCTTCTCCCCAGAGTGGGTGTCTTGTCCACTGCTAATGTGAATTAAGAATGTGACTTTCTATTTTCTGTTAATGCAAATGATCCCATCCCCCTTTTTAATATTGACAACCTTTTGAATATTTTAAAGGAATAAGATAACAATATGTACTAGTATCCAGCATTTCACACTATGGTTGCTCAGTTCTTCAGTACCCTTTTTGATGAGAACATCTATTTGCAAACACAACAACTTAAAGAAAGACAAAGAATAATATTCCTGCTAATTTCTTCAGCATCATCTTTGGTTACTCTTGAAAACTTCACGCTAAAGGATGTGCAACATTATTGTTTTGATAAGCAATCCTCACTATATCCATTCATTAAAAATCCATTCTAAGTAGACTGTAATTTGGGTTACACTTGTCAGTTTGATGCACATAGAATACATTCTACAATTTTATCTGATGTTGAGCAGAGCTCCATTACCGTATTTCCAGAGTCTTGGTTTCAAAACAATGCTCTGATTTATTAAAAAGCAAGAAGTATAGATTTCTGAGAGTGGAAGTAGGTTTTTTCTAAATCACTATATATGGACTTAGTGCCTTAAATTATTTGTGTGCTAAACACAGTGTAATGCTAAAAATGTTTTGTCATCATAAAAACTGACTTTGTCAGGATCTCTAAGCCCATAAAAGAAGGCTGAGGAATTTCTCCATAAAATTTTAAAATTAAATCCTAGTTTACTCCCCAATTCATGAAAGCACTATAAGTTAAACCATGTATAAGATGTTTTCTTGAATAAGAATGGTTTTAGGAACTGATCTCAGTATTACAGGTAGCTGGTTATTTTTTCACTTCATCTCTGACTTTCTCCTGTAGGATAGAACTAACCAGAGCAAATAAATTCCCAAGTTCCTCTTATGAAAGAGGTGTTATACAGAAAAACAATTAGTTACACAATTATAACACCATCAGCAATTTTGCTGTAATGCTATTTCATGTCGCTGAGAGCAAAAGACAGCTCATCTTTTAAGTTATTGAACAAAAATAAGCAGCCTAAATTAACTCCAATTCCTACCAGTTGTGACAGCTTTGTACTTGCCAACTGAAATGTGGCTACCAGTCTAAAAAGGAAGACACTTTCTAAAATTACAAATATTAAATTGTTTACTGGAATCTTAGCGGCTTAGCCAGAAAATACACAGAATAAAATATGTACATACTGTATTGTTGCATATAACTGCTCATAATTTCCCTCCTTATGTATTTCTTTTACCTCTTTCACACTGAGGGCCAGTAAATCCGTAGACACATGCACAGCGATTAGGTCCAATACACCGTCCTCCATTCTGGCAGCCATTTTCACAGACAGCTTTAATTAACAAAAAAAGTTTTAAGTTTTATAGTAATGATATTTCAAAGATTACCACATGCAGTATTCAAAAATATTGTTTCCTCTCAACTGCTCTGTCTTTTTGTACCTGAAGATAAAACTCTCCTTCCTACCCATCATCAGCAACAATAATGATTGTTCAAGTCAGATTCCATTAGTCCAAATTCCATTAGCACCTGTTTAATGCTAATTGCAAGCAGCTGTTTTAATTAATCATATTCAGCACAGATTCTTAGCAGATGTTTAACTTAAGTATGTTTTTAAACAGTTGTGCAGCTCTAGTCACTAATGATAAGAACTTATATCCATCACCAAAGTTAGCAGATAAAAACTCAACTATTTTGAGGTTTTCTGAGCATATGAATTTGTGCTACTCAGTCACAACACCAACAAACCTTTCAAGAATGGAGGCTTGTGGAGTCTGAGACAGACAATTCAGCTCTCAGAGTTGATACTGCTGGCAGAAGAATTGACGTTTAGAGCAAGGGAAAAGAATTACCAGCTTAAATCATCTTTAAGTACCTTCAAAAGCTGTGCTTCCTAAGAGATCCCAACAAGAAATAAAATGATTTTTGGGGAGTATAAATCCACAGTATATGTATAGATGGAGAAGGTACTTCACAGTTGTGGGACTTCAGAGCACCCGCTCATGCTATTTTCAATGGTGTGAATCAAGGACAAAGCGTCCTGCTAAAGCACTGAAATCTTTTTCAATTTGAAAGGAAGAGAGTTCTTCAGCAAGGTTGAAAAATACCATTAAAAGAGTGCTTTAAGGAACTAATTCAGTCTATTTTCAGGCTTATTGCTTCCAGGACATATAGCCTTATTCAGAATTAGCACATGTTTCAAATTAAAGTATTTCACCTTAAAGGACAGCCCCATTGTTTTTAAGTGGCTCTGAACAACAGCAAAGAAATTTTCATCTAGAAGTCTCTTGGTTGCCTTTCTATGCAGGTTCTCCCTGTTTGAAGTGGCATTTGTAATATATTTGAGTATCCAGTGCAAAAGAACCTCAGCAACCTAGAGAAGGTGAATATTTCAAACTAGAAAAAATGTACATGTGCTCCCTATATCACAATGGGGAACATAAAATATACTGTTATGTGGAAACATGATAAAGCCTTGCTTCTTATCAAGAACTATAAAACTGAATTACTTTCTGTTGAGAATGCATATCTCATGCATCAAATGAAGAAAATTCTCCACATGTGTTAACATTACTGAATTAATGGACAATGATGCTTTAGTGAGACAATTAGCTTCATGAGATTTAAGACACAATTACATTTTAGTAAAAAGAAATAAGGACATATTTACTTTTTTCAGACATTCATTCAATACTGTGTCTAGAAGACAAATATTCAATCTTACTTGAAATTTTACCTCTCCTATACACTGAGACCAATCTCCACAGTTTGTTCAGATTTTCTGGATTGCTTTAGAGTCACTGCTTGAAAATTCAATCCTCTTTTGTTTATTCACTGGAAATATGCCCCGTCTGAGAGCATTCAGGTGTTGACCCAATACCTTAAAATTAGCAGGAAGGGGCCAGCAACTTTTAGAAGTAAATATGACTGTGACTAGGGTCACATTTTAGGATTACAACTAATAACTAAAACTTTATAGAGAATTCAGATACAAATAAAGCAAGAACAAGACTGCTCTCCAGCATTTGCAAAAATGACTAAGACAAAAGATGTTCTTCCATACCATTCAGACTAACTGTTCTTTGCATAGCTGCCTTTTGTTTGTCTCATTCCTTCAGACTACCTTCAGCAATTAATTTCTCAGCTAATTAGTAGCCAGCTGGCCTCAGAACACACTTTGAGTCTTTTTTCATCCCTGCAGCCTTTAGGGATTTTTATCGTTTGCTAAATTTGTATAGCTTGTAAACACTGTACTGTGATAGGTAGAGCTGTGCAAATAATTGAGTTTCTAGCTTATTTGCCAAGCCAAAAAGGCATCCAAAATCTTGAACTGTGTTTAATCTTTTTCCTTAGTCAAGTAAAAAACAAAAAAACAACAAAAAACAACAACAACAAAAACAAACAAACAAACAAAACAAACAAACAAAAAAACAAAACAAACAAACAAACAAACAAACAAAAAAAAAAAACCCACCAAAACCAAACATGCTTTAACCTAGCAGTTAGGCTGTTCTTCTGAGGTGGAGAAACTTCATCAAAGAGAATGAAAAATTAGTGATCATCTGGTAAAAAAAGGAGAGTGGGATGTATACTGCCATTGCTCCCAAAGGATTTTCCAAAACTATTTGATAAATTCAATCCCTAATTTGAAGTTTAGAGAATACAAATCACTTCATGCATAAACTGACTTTCAGCTAAATACTATACTCCAGAACAGCACAAAATTTCTCGCAGACTTATCATTATGTTTCAGCATATTGGCTTTTTTATCTTCCTACTCTACCTAAAGTAAGAAGACTAACTTGCAGAACTTAGGTGGATATCATTTTAGATGTGACAGAGCAGTTACTTACGCTGCCCACAGTAAGTTCCGATGTAGCCCTTCTGGCACTGGCACCGGTCGTCCGTGCATGTGCCACCATTCAAGCACCTGATGCCGCACTGTTGTACTGCAGCGGAGCCCAGGCAGAGAGATACCAGTGTTAGGCAAAAATATCACATTGGGAAGCAAATGTGTATAAAAACAGAGACATATGAAAGTAGACATGAGCTTTGTACAATATATGCTATGGATTTAAGTGTACACTCAGGTGTTCTTGTAACCAAAGCCGTCCAAGCTGTAGCTATTAGCAATTATTTTAAAAGCAACCATGAAGCAGGTTTTTTAGAGTTTTCCATTATTACATTTAGCAACTTAGAACTTTTAATTATCTTGGATGCTGTATAATATTCATTTCTTAGGAAAATGGACTCGATGAAAACATTAACACCACACACATTTGTATTTAAACTTGCTTATCTCTTTAAACACATTTTTTTCAGTTTGTCACACAGAGTAAACATGCACACATGGTACATAAAACTTCATCTAAAACTAGAGATACACCAAAGTGTAAGTTACATGCATGTATGCAGTAATGTTGTTATTTTTAGCAAATTTACACAGTTGTTATTTTCGAGTTGACACTCAAAGAGAATTACTTAAAATGAGATCTCTAATGAAAATAAATATAGTAAGTCCTTACTAGATTTTGATCCACAAGTAGGTGATATTTGTCCACTTGCACAAGTGCACATGTTAGGACGGGAACAAAATCCATCACCACAGCTATTTCTACAAATTGCTGAGGAAGAACACAATCAAAAAGACAGTGATTAACAGTAAACTTAGTCTTAAACTACAGTGAAAAAAGCTAGAAGTATGTTAACAGCTTATTAAAAAAAAATAACACTTGAATGCTCAGTTCATTGGGACAGTTAATATACATGCAAAAGTAATAGTAAGTTAAACAAAGCAATTTGGATTTTGGTATAATCAGTATCTCTGACAAATTTTAAGACAAACAGAATTGAATATGGCATATTCAAACACTGGTCTAACCACTGAAACCAGATAGTCAACTCTTTCCCTAATTAGAAATACCAGCTTATTACACAAGTAATGTAAAATTATTAAAATTATATATTTTAGACCACAAGACTGGTAGGAAACTTTACAAAGAATCCAAGATTTGAATGAATATAAACAATATAGATCATAAATGCAAATTTATGGTATGTCTTCTCTCTTACAATCGCTATTTTAGAGGCATTTTAGGATCTCTTTTTTCTAGGATTATCCATCCTTTACACAAAGCTGTTTTGTGGGAAGTCAATGTCCAAATGCTGGGCTTTGCAGATTTTGTGTAGTTTCCCCAAATATAGTTTTCTGCTCAAATATTTTCACACTGTCATTTAGAAACTAACTTTATAAAAATCTCAGGGAAGCCTGTCTACACCGTGTTATGTGTGCATAACATGCATGCCGTTGTGCTGTACCCTGATGCATCAAAGTTGTGCCTTCCCTTCTCACTCACCAGCCAAGGGAGCTCCATTGCACAAAGGAACAACAGACCCAGAAAAGAGTTAAAGGCTAAATCCAGATCCTAGAGGAGATCCAAATGAATATATCTAAATAATCTGGTGGATTAGCAAATGCACCAAACGAGAGCCTGAAACATTGAGCCAGGATGGCACAGGAGGACCACAAAAAATGCATATTGTGCAAGAGACAGCTTGCAAAGCAGAAAAAAAAAATACCCAAGCAAGAATCAGTTTCTCTGTAAATAACTCTGGGGTTTTGAGAGAATCAAATAATCTGGAAGCGCACCTCATGTGAAGGACTACAAAAGGAACACATACCTCCAGCAGATAATTTACCAAGAATATACTGACTACCTAAAGAAACTCTCTATATACACTAAAAGGAAAGAAAAAAAAAACACACACCTGGCCATATACATAAAAAAAAGCAAGCAGAGAGCACACCTTTCCCAGAATGTTTGTGCCTCACTTCTGATTTAGAAAAACATGCATAAATGAGACACAACTCCCATAAGGAAGCAAATTGTTTTCTTGCCCCATTATAAAATTCAAATAAGACCCCTGCAAAATTTACACGCTCCCTTTTACCCCTTCTCCACCAGATCAGAAGCTCTGTACTGATGCTGAACATGATCAAACCAGACCAGATTTTGTACACCCACGTCCTCTTTGATAAAGGCCACTTTTTCTTTGAGAGAGGAGTAGACAAAGCCACATTAGTGGTCCACTGACACCACTCTTTGGGCATCAAAAAGGTGCAATGTGGATCATCTACATTTATTGTTAAATTCCTCTACAACTATGCCCTAAATGTGAAGGCATGAGAGGTGAAAGAGCTTGTGGGATTTGGCTATTTAGTTGAAATTAGAGAGATACCACTGTCTGATATGAAATACTTTTTCCATTATCAGTCATAAAGGTGAGAAATGGGACTTGGATTTAGAGCACTTGACAAACACAGGAAACAGGTCTGTTTTCCTTATATCACTGTTCAGTCCATCTTTGTAGAATGCAGCTCAATCTCCTGATTAAACGAGGTCTACATTTAGACCATTTTGTCAGTTTATGATCTGCTAGGGAATAATTTTTTATCAACTGAAAGTCCTATACCTGAAAGCGTATTTTAAATATGCTTTCATCAGTCATCAGCACAGGCTATTTTAAAGAAAAAGTAAACCCAACCAGACCTTTGTTTTTTAGATATAAGATCACTTTTAATCATAAATATGTCACAGACTGCCAAAAACAATCATCACGTTGTCAACTCAAAACACTGTAAGGTCAGAATGGTTTCCTGTTGACCTACCACTAGCTCATAGACCTCTCTTCATGAAATAATTCTTTAAAATCACCAGTTACAATCTGCACTAATTATAATCAATGCATCTCCAACAAGAAGTTTGCTAGCTTGTCCACCATCCTGTGCAGGAGGCTTTCTCTAGCTAAACAGCTCTAGCTAGAGGGACCATCATCTCAACAAATGTTTAATGTGACCATAGAAATCTCTGCTTTTAAACCTTCACATAAAATACAAATCACAGCCAATCTTTTAGATGGTCTGGCAAAATCATTCACCTTTCAAACATGTTAGCGAGCTGCAATTAGGCTCCAATAAGTAAATAGCAGCTAGAAGTCCTTTGTGCACATAAATTAATAGTAAGTCAAAGATTATTCTGGATGTGAAGAGACCTGAGATGGAGGCCTTTAAGAGGCACTGAGAATCAATATTTAAGCATTAAAAAACCCCCAGTTTACATTTAAGTAAGCCAGTATTGTAAGAGGCGATAAATGTGAACTGAACATTTTGAGGACCTCCACTTATTCCACAGTGGTATTGATAGCAGCATCTTCCCCTGAATGACACAGTTAACCTTTGCTAGGAAATGCTAGGTCAACCTGAGATGAAAATCAGTGATATATGGCACAGTTGCAACAAATATTAGCAAAGCAAATTCACTCATGTAAAATGAATAGATGTGAACAGGCTGATAGTCCTGAATCATAAGGCAACAGCCCAAAAGTCACCTTTAAGTTTGGCAGATCTTAAGGCTTACCACCCATTCCTTCCCTAGTTTAGTCCTGGATGCCTGCAGTTTGTTACATGAGTATTACAAAGACCTTTATTCCTTATGTAAAGGGCAATATGTTCTTGAACCTGAATTCTGAAGCTGACCACGCTTATTAGCGAAAGAGATGGTGAGAGGCTAGGATGAGTGTTGAACAGACTCACATTAAAGTTTAAGGACTATAAGAAGCATGTGTCTAATATCAGCTTTTATCTAACAGACAGAAAATTCAACTTAATTCTCTGTTTCCTTTCTAGGTAAATGACATTCCCTTACCAGAGTTTTGAGCAGATTTCCCCCTCTCTTTTTTTTTTTTTTTTTTTGCCAAGCCATGTCAACAGCCACATCTGTCAGCACAGTACCTATTATGACCAGGCAGTAATCCGAGTCTACATGCTTTATAGCTATTAAAACACAACTAAAAATGACAGGCAAGAGAAAAAGCACCCCAGATGTAAAAAAGTTTTCCATTTGATTGCAATTCCAAGCCTAGCACAGAAGTTTCACAAAACTTCAGATCTGATTTGCTTTGTATCAAGACCTTTCAGCTTTTTTTTTTCCTGTTACTATAGTTGATTATTTGATTTATGGAAGGTTTTTTCCCTTTTTCCTTCATCGTCGTGTTCTTCACTCTAAAACACTAAGTGGAGATGTGCGTCTTATGAACACACCAGAGAAAATACAGCAATTTGCCAATCTTTCGGTTACAAGAAACGTGGACCTGAAATCCATATTCTTTTTTCCTTTTCTTCTTTTTAAAAATAAGGCAAAAGACAGAACTGAATTCTCTTTTCTCATACTGAATGGAACAGTAACTCACAGAAGAATATTTATTTATTTTTATTATTACCCCTAGGGCAGTAGAAATTTGAAGTCAGACACTTACGAACAATGCACTGATTTCCTCCAGGGAGTGTTTTCCATCCAGGGCAACAGTACGAATGGAATCTAGAGCCACACACATTTGGCCTGTCACACAGACAAACAAATAGATGTATATACAAAAATATAAATCAGTGTAAATAGAATCCAAAGTTTTATGTCCATGCAAGGGATGAAAGCAGCCGCATGAAACAAAAAAAGCATAGAGCAAAGATGTCTACAAAAAATCCTCCCCAAAGGAACAAAATCTTCCTCCACTCTAAGAAGTTCCAAGCCATTTTATTTTGCATTGGTTCAACTGGTTAATATAAGGAGGAGAGGCAGTCTAGGCAACAGCAGGCCTCCACATTCATCCCTGGTGGAACTATTGAGGATACGCGAGGGATGAGTTTGGCTCTGCATTCATGTAGTCTTAGAAGCCTTGCTATAAAAATCGGCTTCACGCTGCCATCTGACACAAGACAGAAGGGTTGACTGGTCATAAAGATTAATAAACTAATTCAAATCACCAAGAACTCCGCGAAACACTAGAAAAAACAGATTTCACGTAGTTTCTCAGTAGAAGCCGAAGCAAAGCAAACGTCAAATTGTCTTAATATTCTAACAGGCTTGAATAAAAGCCCCGTGTGGTAAATCTGCTAGCTGTAACATAGCCCCACACAATGTCTGCTTTTAATATAATCGCACTAATTAAAAGACCGTATTTCATAGCCGAGGACAAAATATCAAGTTCAATTAGTCACAGTCCCTTAGTTATAAAGGGGCACGGGAAGGTAAGAGGTACCCAAGGCGAAAACGAAGCCCGCAGGTCAGGGTTTGGGGTGGAGGGGCCGGCGGGGGGGTGGCTGCGGGGAGCCGCGGGGGTGCGGGATGGGGAGCGGGCTGCGGGGAGCCGGCCGGGGCCGGGCGGCGGGGAAGGGGCTGCTTCGGGGCCGCGGAAAGCGGAGGCCCGATGGCGGGGCGGCGCGTCCCTACCCGCGGAGCACGTCCTGCTGTCCTCGCCGGCGGACCCGGCCGGCGGCGGCGGCGCTGCCGGCCCCATCCTCCCGGTACGCGGCGGCGGGGTAGATGCCGCCGCCCGCTGCTCTTCCCGCAGGGCGAGCCGGCGGCGGCTTTTGTTGCCCGGCTGCTCCCTGCGCCCAGAGCGCCAGGCAGCCCAGCCACAGCAAGCAGGGCTGCGCCCAGAGCCACCGCCGTCTCCCCATCCTGCGGCTGCCCCGGTGGAAGCGGCGGCGGCGGCGGCGACGGGCGGGGAGCCGGGGAGAGATGTGCCTGTCCCGCACCGCCGTCCGCGGGGCTCGGCTCCGCTCCTCCTCGGAAGAAGGCTTCAGCCGCGGAAACTCTTTCTTCTCTCCTCCCCAGCCTGCCCTGCCGCCGCAGCCGTCAGCGGGACACGGTGATACCAACAGCGGGGTCCACGTTGCATCCCCCCTCCTCTCTCTCCAAAGAGAGGGGAAAAAAAGAGGGGGGGGAATAAAAAAAAAAAAAAGTTTATTTAGTTGGGCTTTTCTTTCCTCCCTCCGAAAAAAAGGAAATCCAACAGAACCACGTTGAATTTCCCTAGAAAAAATAATAACAAGATGATAATTAACAGCAACCGCGTCCAAAGAAATGTGCCGAGATGGACCGATAAGAGAGCAAAAACCCCTGCCAAGCACAAGGGGCGGTTTTACAGCTGGCTGGTGGTGCCGGAGAGGCCAGCAGGCGGAGGCGGGGCCGGTGCCGGGGCCGGGGCCGGTGCCTCCCGGCCGGTGCTGCCGCCGACCCGGGGGGAGGGGGCAGCGGCTCCGTGGGCGCGGGGAGGGGGATGCGGGGGGATGCGGCGGGATGCGGCGGGATGCGGGATGCGGCTGGCGCTGCTGGGCCGAGGGGAGCGGAGCGGGGGCCGGGAAGGGGGGGCGGCGTGGGCGAGGAAGGGGATTGAAGGGGGAGGGGAACGTGGGGGGAGGCTGCAGGAGAGCCGGGGGCAGGGGGGTGCGGAGCACATGGAGGGAGAGCGGTGCAGGTAGAGCTGGCCCAAAAGGGAATTCTGCGCTTTCCCTCGGCGCCCCCTCCCCTCCCAAACCTCTGGGAAATGTACCGTGACATGTATACGGCCCCGCCTTTGCGGGGAGACTTATACGTAAAACCCCTCCATGGAAAAAACGCCTGGGGTTCAAAAGAAAGGTCCCGGTCGAAGCTGCAGGATGGGGGTGATGGCGAGGGTTGGGCCTCTCACCTGGCCTGGCAGGGGCGGGGGACAGGCGCGGGAGGGGGCCGGGCAACCCGCGCCCACCCTGCGAGTGGGCATGGGGTGGGGCTGGGGTCGGGCAGGGGATGCCAAGCAGAGGCGTCTGAAGCGGGAACGCGCTCCTGGCCTGTCTCGGTTCAGCCTCGTGGGTTGATCTTTTTGTCAGCAAATCGACACATTTCTTCAAAACACTTGAAAATCTCCAAGAACTACGAGGCTTTGAACTGTGTTAGTTTGCAGTTTCCTTCAAGAGTCATTTTTGCAAGTTCACACCTTAAAGTTTTACTTGCTGTTTTCCTCTTGCTGTTTCTCTCTACGTAAGCGTCTTAAAATGAACACAAAAAAAACCAAAAAAACCCAGGTTGGCTAATTTCATACGTTTTAGGGCTAAAACCATGCATTTACCTAGATATGCTGAATAGTTAGCCACCAGTAAAAAGCAAACAAAAGTAATGAAGACATGTCCCTGCTGAAAGTCCCCAAGTGCTCCCTGTGGGTCAATCTGATAACAACAGGGCACAATCTGGTTTTGTCATCTGAGAAGATTTATCACTTGGAATTACAGCTATACAGTTGAGCACCTCACCATACATACCATGGCACACTGTGGCAACCAGGAAGCTTTTTTTTGCCTCTTAAAACAAAAAACTGGTTAGCAGCTTCTTTCAGGTCTAAGTGTATATTGTCTGTCCCTTCTAATTCTGGAAGCAGAAGCAGGATCCATGTTTTGTTATCTGAAATAAAACCCACTAGCTAGAGGTCATGAAGCCATTCCCTTATTCAAGTCACTGCACCACTTTGGCAGTCTGGTGGCTCAAATGGAGGCTCCATTTTCAGATCTATATTCTGACTGATCAGAAACTAATTTTGCTTAAATTTGGAGGGTTAGTGAAAGTAATTTTGCATGGGAGGATCTGACTCTTTGAAGGTAAAACCTTGAAAAATTAAGGGAAGTATAGAATGAAGGAACTATTTAATGAAGATGATTGGGTAGAAGAGTTCAGGAACCTTACGAGTATACGTGAGGCTTGGAATTTCTTCAAAACAGAAGCTGTTAAACCTGTCATGAATGAGATGTGCCTAACAAAGCCAGGGAGAGAGAAGGATTCCATGCCTGTTTGGGTGAATAACTATCTCAAGAAAAATGCGAAGAATAAGCAGGCAGGCTACAAAGAATAAAAAGGAAAGAACAGATCTGAGATAAGCTTAGGGCCTTGGATATCAGGAAGCACAGAGATAAAGAAGTAATTCCCAGAAGTTAAACGGAGCTATATCTTGAAAGGACAACACAAGAAAATCTTAAGGAAAAAAAAAAAGGATCAGTGAAACAAACAACAAAAAAGTGAACAAGTTGCACAGCAGGGATGGGCTAGAAATTAGGAGGAAAAAAGTTATGGTTCAAAGCCAAGATATAGATACTTTTGAGTTGTGGGTTTTTTTGGTTTTTTTGGTTTGTTTGTTTGTTTGTTTTTTACTTTGAAACTGGAGATATTGAACACAGGAACAAAAGCAAATGGTCAGCAGCTACCAGTGATCTGTAAAGTGATTTGTAAGACTCAGAGACCCCATTGCACTCAAACCAGAAGAGGACTAGGTAACACCTTTCTAGGATTCTGAAAGGAACTAGCACAAAACTATAAAACATTCAATAGCAAGGAGTCTTAATTCTGATAACATTGTGATATAAATGGTCCATATAAATATGCATACAAAGTAAGTACTTACCAACAAAGCTGTCTTCATTAGAAAGGGAAGAATTAATACTTTTTATGGGTACAAGACAGGGATCAGACATGACATAAAATACTGATTATGTTCTGATCATTCATGTTAGAAAAAGATGAGTTAAAATTGGAATAGCTGCCCATAAAAGCCACTAGGATGGTCAAAGGAAGAAAACCACTGCTAAAGGGTTTGGGTTCTTTAGCTAACAGCAGTTTTCTTAAAAAAAACAGTGAAGGGAAATAGTAGGAGAAAAAAAGTATAAAGTGATGATAATTCAAATTAGTGCTACAATTAGAAGAGTTTAGATTAGTTTTATTTAGATTTCATTTTAAATTAGGTAAGACAGGAATACAGCTCTGCATTAGAAAAAGTAAAACTAGAAGTACTTTTGGGATGAAACTACATTTCTTTAGGAAAGATGTTGTAGGCTGTGTCTCCCAACACTTAAAAAGCATTTGAATTCGATTATTCCAGAGGCTCCCTCCCATCCTATTCGCTAGCTGTTATAAAATACAATAGCTTTTTTCACAGAGGATGCCATCATGTATTGACAACACGTGACTGATGTAGAAGGATGAATGATGTATGTCTCCTTTGCTTTAGCTGAACTTCCACTTCAAGTCTGACCAATTCTGATAAAAATAGTTCAAAATGTTATATATAGTAGATGTTCAGGAAACATGTGAGTGTACCTTTACATACAGAAAATATTCCCAGAGAAAAACTCGTAATGCAGATTATTTTTGAATCCACACTTTTCCCATGTGGTTGACATTTTTCTTCCCAAACAAGGGTGGGAGTTATTTTTAAGTAAAGGCACTCCTGCTATTTTGGCATTTGGAAACAAAGTAAAAATGTAGGCTATCACTTTGCTAAAGCAGGATCCAATTAAATTAGACTGCTTGGATGCAAGTAATTTCTTCTAGTCCTAAAAATGATGTTTCTCAATGGCCACATTTGATTGTCAGTTAAAAACATTCTCAGCTATTCATTACCCTAAATCATTAAAAGCACCCAATGGTGGATGCCTGGATCAGTACAGGTATTAAAAGTGCAAATGACAACAGAATGTTAGGATTAAAAAAAACCAATTTTTTTCTTCTCAGTACTGCTATCCGAACTGCTGTCATGTTATTTTCCTTCTACAGCGTTAAGAAGAGTTGAATCTATTGTAGACTGGTCCTGTCCTACAGGTTTTCTCTTAAAGTTAATGAAGGAGACTGCAGTGTTGGGCCCATCTGTTTGCCCAAAGCCATAGATTGAAAGCCTAAGTCACATAAATTACAACACATACTTGATATAAACAAATATACTTGTCCTAAAAGGTTTTTCAGTAGGATAAATCTTTTGTTTGGGGTTTTTTTTGGTTTTGTTTTGTTGGTTGTTTTTTGTTTGTTTGTTTGTTTGTTTGGTGTTTGTTCTGTTTTGTTTCACAGCTGAGACACTACAGTAAAAATTATTTAAATAAAAATTACAAATGTGTGAACTTGTGCTCCTGTACATTTCAGAAGCATGGCCCTATCTTTTCAGTGTTAAGTGCCAGAAACCAGTTTTAGGACCTTAGCATATGGTGTGGTATAGAGTTACCAACTCACAGATCTAAGCACTTGGGTATATACAGGTACTGGATGCAGTTTGCTGGTCCTTCCACGTGGTTACACTGGTAGCAAGGGATGTACCCGAGTGCCTGGCCATACCAAGTACAACAGGTTTTGGGCATCATGAGCAATACCTCCGGCTTCCTCCATGGAAAAAGTGTTTGAATAATTGTTTCCAGATGGTCTGGTTTTATTCTAGATAAAAAGGAGTTCAAATGATAAAAAATGCTTGGAAGGGACCAGAATAAACTAAAAAAATTTAGTCATTCAGGAATGTGTAATATTTTGCTTTTTCTTTCTCTTTTTCTAATTATGTCTCAAGTTCCACTTACACAACTGACTTGCTCTGTAAAAGCAAGTTCCTTACTTGTTAAACATACATATCTTTTCGATATTATTTCAGTATACCTTACTTTGAAAAGAGGGCAAATGCTCTCACCTGACTTGTTACCACCAGTATTTTGGACCATTCCAAACATAAACATTTTTTTAAAATGTGCCAGATCACACTGAGAAATAGGAAAATACTGGAAAATGTTAAATTGTGAAGTTATAAACATGTTGAATGGAATGCCTGTGAAGTGGAGTTTGAAATTTCCTTTTTGTTCCAGTTTTAATAAAGCAAATTACAAAATACCTATTGATCCCCAGTGGACACTAGGCTCCCATGTACTAAATCCTCTGGAAAAAAGGCCAGAGTGGAACTTGGGTTCTGTAAGAACTGAGACATCTGAGTGAACTCCTATATGTATGCTGATGACTTGCAAGCACCACTCCTTTCTGATAAACTGTTTTCCTTCAACCAGCCTAATGTGTCATCCTGTGTTTCTGACACATTCCTGTGAACACTTAGTTGTGTTAAAATAAACATTGTAAAAATTGAAGTTTTGGACTCTCCTCTTAAGCTAGTCTCCCTCTTTCTCTATTAAAAAAAGAAAAAGAAAAAGAAACCAAAACAAAAAAAAAAACCAACCAAACAAAAAAAAAAGAAAACCAGAACAACACAAATCTTGTAAACTTCCTGTTGCTTGGTTTTATAACTTCCATATCGTCCTTTACTATATTCTCTCTCTCCCCAGACATACACATTCAAGATGTAATGCCTACCCAGATAAAAAATGGGTTCTATAGGTCTAATTTAACACCTTACTTATTGCTGCCTCCTCCTTTTTGGCCCTACCTTATAGAAACCTGTTTGAGATTACTGATGACAGAATTAACTCTAATTACAGAAGCTCTCTCTTTAACTCTTTTCAGCTGTTCCCTCTTCCCCACTGGATCTAATGCATGCTCCCTATCTTCACCTTTTCAGTTAGGGCCAAATCTTCATTTGGTATCTTTCTCCAGTATCTTCACTACAGAAACTTTTAAGAAGTATTTCTGGAAAAGACCTTGAAAAGTCATCTGATTAATCCTCTCTGCTGTAAAGCAAAAAAAAAAAAACAAAACACAACTACAACCTATATGCTACAAATTGATCAATTAACCTGTGCCTCAAGGGCGGGAATTCTGCAGGGCTGCAGGTGATCTGCTACAGATGCCATTGATTTACCAAAAAGTTTTCCAAACGTCCAATAGGAATCTTACTGCTGCATTTTAAGGACCTCCCCCCAATTCACTTGCTATTTCCAGTCATGCCTGAAGAATATAATTCTGTCCTTTTTTTGTTTTTCTCTAACTTAAACCAGAGTGTTTCTTTCTTCAGGTATTCCAGATCTTCACTTGTTCTTGTTGGCTTGATTTGTTCTACTGAGCCAGCCTCCTTCACAAGGTGAGGTGCTTGAAGCTCAAGGCAATTCTCTAGCTAAGACTGTCTAAGTTGATCAGAGAGGAGGGAGTAGTTCATTTATCTTACAGCATAGAATCAATAATGTTTATAGACTACAAGGTGCTTGTATTTTTCAAAACAGTACTGGTGTTATTACTTGATCTTATGGTACTCTACAGTACTCCAGAGTTTTTCTACAAGAGTGCTACCTAAACAGTAAAAACACTTGCATTTCAATTTATTGAGCTGTGTGCTCTTTTTTTAACCTTTTCTTTTTTCTCTTTGCCATTTATCTATCAGACCATTTTGATTCTAATTCTGTCTTTCAGTGTAGTTGTGCTCCCTCCAGGTTGGTATTAATCTGCAAATGGAATAAATTTTCTATTATTTGCTCTTTTGAAAAAACATATTGGAAAGTAGTGGGTCGTAGGCTGTCTGAAACTGACATGTAGTACTTGCTTCCTCCTTGGCAATAAGCTATTGATAACTCCTCTAATGCGTTTTCTTTAACCAATTGTGTTCATGGTGTAATTTAATCTAGACTGTGATTTCTTACTTGCTTAGAAGAATGTCATTTGAGACTGTTTCAAAAGCACTACTAAAATCAGGTAGACAACACCTATTTTTTTTTTTGTTCAATTTATCTGCGTATGTCTTGCTTGCTTTTTGACAAGTCTCTCTTGTTGTTTTTGATATTCTTGTTTTCACATGGAAAGTTGAATTATTTCTTTTTCAGCATTATTTCAAGCCAGGGAATTTGATTAGTTGGCCTAGCTTCCTTTTTCCTCTCTTTAAATATATGCATTGATTTAGTATATGCCCATAATTTGGTAGCAACAAACAAAAACTAGATTTATTCTCAATTAAAAAGAAATAAGTAAATAGTTACTCTCTCTTCCATGTCTGTGCTCATCTGTAAAATTTCAATGCATATAAAGGATATTACAGCCATTTAAGAAGCAATTCTGGTTCATATTTTTGACTAATTCACTTACAGTTGCCCTACAGTTAGATATTGTCCATCAACATAAAGTCCCTTACATATACAACTCATAGATCAATCATCCCGCAGAGTTGCAGTTTTATAATTTATAAAATTCTAAATTATTTTAGCAGTGGTTTCAAAGTAATGCTTTCACTGCAGATGAAATATTATATGTTAACTGAGGCATATTGAAAAGAAGAAATGAAACCATTAAGTGGGGCTTATAAACTAAAAACAGGAAGATACTTAAGACAATTTGAAAAAAGCAAAAAAGCCATCACAGTACTGTAACACATCATAAGAGAACTGTTCTGTGCAATTAAACAAAAAATCTTACAATGCTACAAAATTTGAGCTACAAAAAGATGACCTAGTTTTGAATGTCTGATTGTTGAGAAAATTAGTCATAACTTTAAGACAGCAGCTACTTTACCTTTGTGATACATAAAAAAATGTAAACAAAGCAGAAGATCTTAGCACATCCTTCCAGGACTGATTTGACTATTTTGCCTGTAAAACCTCATATTGTTTGGGGATTCTGGTTTGTTTTTTTTTTAGCATGGGAGAGGTAGGTCAGACCAGTCTATACTGATTTTTCTTTTTTTAAGTGAGAGAAAAGGGAAGTGAAATGTTCCTAATTTATACATCTCAGCTACCAGAATGGAAATCCTACTTTAAGCTCCAAAATCTGTCATCAGAGAGAAGGAGTTAAGGGAGGAAAAAAACAAAAAGTAAACACTCTCTCTTTTTTTTTTTTCTTTTCCTAGATGCAGAAAATTTTAACCAGATCTTACGTGCAAGAATTAGCAATGGAAATAAGATCTGTATATGTGTCTTAAATGAAAAGGGAGGTTGAAGCCATCCCTTCATAGAGCTCAAACATCTCAGTGGCTATTCTAAAATGAGTCAAGTTAAATAAAATATAAAACACAACAGAGATTCTTGGATATTCTGTTCTGTCTATTGAAAAAAGCATATAGCTGCTGCAGTACTTCCCAGATTCCAGGAAGACGTCTATAGTTATAATTATTTTGATTTGTCTTCATTCTAGAAACTCTACCCTGGGGAGTCTGTAGGTGGAGCACATAAAAGGGCTCAGTTATTCAAGAGAAGTTTCATCTGGCATTAAACCCTGGACTACGTGGTTTTAATTATTTAAATACATTAATAATTTTATAGCTATATGATTTAAAATAGTTGTTCTTTTATAGGCTCTTTTAAGCATTATTTTCTGACTCAGCTTCTCTTTAACAACACCTTTAAAAGGAGAGGATTCAAGTATCCTAAATCCCACTGAGATGACATGTTCAAAGGTACTTTCCTCTAGTTATTTAGCTGTCTAGAAGCATACATAATATTTATTATGCAGTACATTAACATCTTCACAGTTACTGTGTGCAGTGAGGCAGTTTTCTTTGTCTAAACCATTGGTGAATTTCTAGGAGTTGCTGCTACAAGCATGTGAGTGTTGCACCCCAAATTAGGAATCTGAAAAACTGGAGATCATGTTTAACATGATCTCTTCCACGTTTCAATGTTTCTGCATGCCCATATGATGAACGGGGAGAGTATTTAGGAGTTGCAGCCAAGCTTCAGTTCACCTGAACTCCACCATTCAGGTAAATGATCTTAGAGGTCTTTTTCAACCTTAATGATTCTATGATTCTAAATGGTGCAATTTTGTACTGACTGCTACTCTGGCTGTGTCACAGCTTAAAGGCTATGTTCCCTCTTTTTATTAAATATCACTTCACCTGTGCAAGCACAAAAGTAAAGCAATCTTGACAGCAGTCCCAAGAATCTCTGTTAAGCCCCAAACTAAGCAGTAGCTTTAACTAAAAAAGGAAAAGAAAACCCAAACAATTATTAACAAGAAATTTATAAACAACAGTTTTCTGTTGTGTTTCTTTTGTGTTCTTTCTCTATGATGGACGTGAGATCATTGTTCTTGCATACTAGAACCGAACTTTATTTTTACCAAATTCAGATAGGTTTATGGAGTAAAAATATAGGTAGTCTTTGATTTGTTACATGCTGTAAGACACATGCAAATGTTAAGTTGCTAAATTACTATTATGGCAGTTTCTTTATATAGGCACATACCTGTGAAAGGCAAAGCTGATAACTTTCACTCAACTGGAAATTGAAACAGGTGGGTGCCAAAGTTATGTAAGGTTCAAATCATCATACTCTTGGTAAATAAAACACTGATCACTATTCAGGAGATTTAAAAAAGGTCCATGCTCAAAACACATACAGAAATAAATATCTATTATATATTATAAAAGTCCAAAACATAATATTAATTAGAATATTATATATATAAAATATAATTATGGAATGCTTCAAAGATCTGTGATGGCAGTACATATACTAAGAACAATTAAAACTTTGCATTAACTTATTTCAGCAGCAGTATGCTGGCATACTGCAATTATGGCATGTTATATACAGCATGCCCTTCATACAGACTAATGGAAGGAAAAATAATAGGTCGTACACCAGTGCAAATACTATAAGAAAACTGACAGTCAGCAGAAATATTTGTAATGTGGCTTTCCAAAAATAAGCATTTTTCTGAGTATACTGATGGTCTCAAATCCAGCTGTAGTGCCTGCAAATATAGGTACATGGTTTGTTATATAGCCTGCTACACACAGCCTTTTAAACAGTTATCTTAAGATGCAAGGGCTTAAAAATACTATGAAACTGTCTGCTTTTATTTTTATTTTCTTAAAAGTATAATCTTAGTCTTTTTAAATATTAGACCCTAAGGTACAATCAGTCCTGATGTTTTTACTAGGTAAAACAAATCTGGACTCAAGATTATAGGCTCTAGGTTTGCAGTCACATGAATCTCAATGTATTAGGGAGAGAAGCCATGCTAATTCCATACAGATGTGCTGTTGCATTCCTGTAAATTTTCAGACTGAAAAGGAAATGCTAGTTACACCCCTTTCCCCTTCAGCCTACGATAGAACATTTCACAGATTGCATATGTGTTTTGCATTCAGAGAAAAATAGACATAGATCTCTCTGACCAGATACTCTGTTTTTAACTTGCCATTGACATTTTAAAATAAAGAAAAAACTGTGTTTGCTAATTCAAGCATCATATTTATGATATATATATTTTTTAACAATCTAGGAAACCCAGCCTTTGGGCCTCAGATTTTTTTCAACATGCACACACAAATATGAACAGCTTTATTCTCTTAGATGTTCTTCTTTGCTTAGGAAGAAAGCATATTTATATTTTTATATATTTGCAAATATACAAATATGGGTTTATATATGTAAAATGTAAATATGTTTTAAAAGGACTTGGTATCAACTTCCCAGTTGGAGCTAAGAAAACCAAACAAAGAAAATGTGATAATAGTTTCCTTAACCTAGAGAGTACCTTGCACAGAATAAGAGCAAAGACTTGTAAGACTACCATGATAGAGCTTTTCAGGCCAGCAGCTAAAACCAAGCCACGTTCTCCATTGATTTCCATTGGCACAGACTTTAGAGACTTTCAGTAGTGGAAAATATGTGTGAATGTGACAGTAGAAAGCGTCCAATGTCCATCTTACTAGCCTGAGAAAATTCATAGACCCAGACAGAGATGGGAATGACTAGAATAATAGAAGAAGGGCAGAATATGCTGTTTTGGGTGAACCTGTTACAAAGTTTTGAAACTGAAAAGTCACCTTTGCACATCACAGTCCAGTTTTGAGAGAAGGCAGACTTCAACACAGTTTCTTTGTTCAAATTATTCATCCTTCTATGTTGTGTATAGGGTCTCACCAGTGATGGCTATGCTTCAATAACTGCTAATATGATTCCAGACTCACAAAAGTTTGTTGCCAAACAGAAAGGGTCTTTAACTAATAGCCAAACAAAATCTGTACTTGAACCCATGAGGAGTCTTCAGGCCGCTTAGAATGTGGTTGAGGTCAGGACACCTACTCACACAGCAGATCCTTTTTGTTCTTATAGTCTAATGGACTGAGTTATAAAATACCTTTTTATTATGTTGTAGTTCAATTTTCTTTATTGAAACAATGCTGTTGTGGAAGTGTTTTCTAGAATCTTCTTTTTAGCCAGGTATGACAAAGGCAGAAGGAACACAATCTCTACGTAATATTCTTGAACTTCAACAACTAACAAAACCTCTTTTTTTTCTCCCTAATATGTTGATTGATATCTGTTTATCAAGTTACTTGAGTTGATTGTCCTTCAAGATCATCTTAATTGTAAAACAATGCTGCTACTATTTACAATTGTTACTGTTTTTATATTATTACAGTGACATCTAGGGGCTTTATTAGTGGATCAGGACTGTGTTCTGCAAGGGTGGGATAAACACGTGAATTAAAGTTTCTTGATAGCAAAGTATTCCGATCAATATAAAAGAGGCAGGAATTATCTAGGAGAGACTGTTCAGAAGAAATATTGGTAAGGTTGACAGGTGGATTTATTATGAATGTGGCATAGCTACTTACTAAAAAATATAGAGATATAAATGAGGGGGGAAAAAAGGATGTTTTACAGATACCTTCAGGACTTATTTTTCCAAAGAGGAAAAAGAGCAAGAAAGATGCAGAAATATATCAAGTTTTTAAGCATGCTTGTCTATGAAGGTTTGTTCCACAGGCCAGACAAGTCAGTCTCTTGATCCCAAAGAGTGACTGCAAGAGTCTTAGAAAGTAAGATCGCATAACCTGTATTTGATATAGTAGAGGATGTGGGATAAGTGAAACAATGGAATAAATTTATCTTTGTATTAGAAATCTGGATATATATTGCATTTCAAAGCACTAGAAAAGGAATGGTCATCACTGGCATGTGAGATGACGACCAGAACAAGACTTTTAGTCACACAGATGAACATCGTATTCAGTGCAAATGATGTGAATTGCAAATGACGGTGAGAGTATGGGCCTGAATGACAGGCAGGGTGGCAATCCTACTAAAAATAGGTAGAGAAAGGAGGTGGGAAAAACATGCTGCTAAGTTTTATTTTATCCTTGTAGACCTTGCACTAACAGCCTGAATTCCAAGACAACAAATTAGAGAAACAGGCCTGGATTTAATTTAGAGGACAAAGACTTTGATTAAATGAGGACACTAGAACCAAAAAGGAGACTATAAAAGGAGACTATACTTTCAGTTCTTTGGAAAAGTGATAATCTGTAGATGAAGGATAGAGCACAGAAAAATAAGAAACCCAGAAACAGAATTCTGGGGTTTTTAAATAAAGTTAGAGAGCTAAAGAATGCATTTTATCTTACCTCACCTTATCTCAGATATCTTAATCTCCAAAATTTTAAGATTCACATTTACCAATCGTTCCCCAAGTCAGATTCAGATTATTTTTTTTTAACAATCTGAAGACTGTAATGATGCCTGACTACTTCCTATAGCCAGCTCTCTTGACAGGCAGCAAATTATTCTCAAGACTAGAACATTTGGCAGTTGCTGTATTTGCTATTTCAACATATTCACAACTGCGTCAATATAACATCAAATTCTTTTGTCTCATTTTGACAATAGAATTAGGAAATTAAGAACTTTAAGCTCTTTTCTAAAGTTATTGAGACATTAATTCAGTTATAAATGAGCTTCAGTAATGGAAGATACTTTGAGGATAGCATGCAATACAAATTTATATTGTAAATTTAGCTATGGCTTCAAAGTTAGATGCCCAGTTTAAAATAGGCCTTTATGGTCTCTCGAGTACTAAGGGACCAATTCGTGGCTTAATCTTAGATAATTTTCATAAGAAAGTATGCCCCCTCCCCCCCCACACCCTGCACCCTTTGCATCTTGTTACTGGCTAACTTGCAACACACACTTGAGCAAGAACAGATTAATCCTCTCCATGCTTCACAAACAGTATCAGCCATCTAGCATGAATCATTAGAGAAATTGGAAGATAACAGGAGATAAAGAAACAATACAATTTTTTTTCCCCGTTAGTTTGCTTTCAAGGTAACAGTCATGTAGCCATGCTTTTAAAAAAGGTTTATACCCACAGGATTGCATCCATAGTTGCCTTTGCATAAAGAGTTGTCTTCTTATGCATGAAAGTATCAAGAAAATTGTAGAATATAATTTCATAGACTTGCATTCTTCTGGGAAGAATGTCAAACTAATTTAAGGTTTATTCTTCAAACATCTCATTAAATGAGTAAAAGGGGATAAATTATCTTGCTTATCTAACAACATAAGAACATCCATCTATCCAATCTTTTCCTCAGTTTTCTCCTTGTGTAATACTATATTTTTTCTGACAATATGGATCATTATTTGGAATTATAAATTTCATATTTTAAATTAATAATTCAAATAATTCTTTTTAGAGTTCTTTAGAATTCTTTAAATTTCTTTATTTAATTTGTTATTTAGAGTTCAAGCTCAGTCTACTAAAATTACTTGTGAGGAAACTCTGGCACCTGAAAACACAGTGATGGCTAGGAGACTGTTCATCATGCACGGAAAGAGGTAAAGATATAAGGGGCAGTATGAGGTGCCTAATGGAGTCCCAATTCAGTATTTCAAAAAGGCTGGGCAGCTTTTTTTGTCACCTTTATCATCCTAATCAAAATAAAACTGAAGAGGAAATTTGGTTAAAGTTCTCAATAAATGATAGTAACAAAACCTGAAATATCCTGTAGATAGGTCATGACAAATCAACTCAAACTCTTTTAGGCTTATCAGTAACAGGCTGAATAGTAGTATCTGAGTAGAAAATGTCTCTATTAATCCAGAGAGTAGCACTGAAAATTTTGACTGTAAAGGGAAAGACAAAAGTCAGTGTTGACCTATTAAAGAAGGAGGCCTTTGCAGTAGCAGAACAAGACACAGCAGGCATTAACAAAAGAGGTAGGCAAGGTCTGCTTCAGATAAATTGTGCTGTTCAGAAGTCACTCAGAACTAAGGATGCCCATAGCTATCTGCTCCCTGCAAGGTTTGATGTCTCCACAAAAGGAAAGGAAGGAACCCATTCTCCAGTCACACCATATCCTTTTAAAAGGTAGGGTTCCCTACTGCTGCTGGCTTCCCGTGAAGGCCCATATTCAGTTTAAGCATCCTTCCCTCTTCTCTTTTGCAGTAACAGGCCACAGGAACTCTCCAGACCAGAGATTATTATCTTTGTTCAGTTGATTCGTACAATGGCGCTTTGATCCCTGACTTGGACTTTAGCTCTTACCGAGATGATTGTGCTGCCATTGCATCTGTGTAATGTATGTTCAGACTCACCAAGTCTGCTACCATGATAGCTTTCTGTCCAAAACAGTATAACCAGGTTTGGTCTTCTATGTTCAGAGACAATGTATATTAAACTCACTGTGAGAATTATAATAGCAAGCCGTAAGCACTTTCCACATCAGAGGTTATTTGCAGGCAGATTATTAGCACAATGATGCTTCAATCCCTGGAATGGATATAAGCACAAAATTCTTCCTATAAGAGCAGCTGAGTAGTGAAGCACATTGTCCAGAGAGGTCGTACAGCTTCATCCCTTGAGGTTTCAAGCCTGGATGGGGGATGCCCTGAGCAAGCTGTCCTGACCTCAGAGCTGATCCTGCTGTCAGTAGCATGTTGGACTAGAGACCTCCTGAGGACCTGCCTGATCTGAACCATTCTATGATTCTACAGGCATTACATAAAGAAATGATAGCTAATTTTTATTAAGGGTATATTGTTGTGCTTCAGTAAATTTAAACTGCTAGGTTTGGTTTTTTTTCTGTATATTTAAGTTAATGACTTTAATAGTGCTTTTTCGATAGCATATCCTTACACCCAAAGATCTCTATTTTATACAGTTCAGGGAGGACAGACTTCATCCCTATTCAAGAGTATTCAGAGCAATCTTTTCATCCTCTTGGTAGAAGTTCACAGAGCTAACATAGTTCCGAATTTGTTATACACAAATGTAAACTTAATTTGGTGCTTTTTTTTTTACCTTTCATTGCTTCTGCAGTGGGGAAGAAACTGTTTTTTTTGCAGTAAGATAGGCCAATCTTTTTTTTATTTACCTATCAATCACCTAACAATGACCTGGAATATTTTACAGGAAGGACACTTGATTTACTGTGGAAGGCAAGGTACCTTTAGCTTGGCAAGATTTTCCTGAGGATTATAGGATCCTGCTGGTCAACTGCTGGATGAATCCAGAGCCGTATTCTAACTGTGACAAAGAAATAATTTTATCAGATTTCTTCTGAGGAAATACAAATCTATTCCTGTTCAGATCCTGTTTTTTTATATGATGCATCTTTCATTCTCTGCCTGTTCTCCTCACACTTTTCTATACTAAACTATTTTGTTGTATTCTTTTATCAGGTTGAGGTTTAATACATTTAAAAAACCTGCAGCTATACCAGATTAAAATGACTAAAGCAAAATAAAAACATTATCTACAAAATATCTAGAAGATAAAATAAATAGTCCAAAGGACATAAACTCATGAGCAGTTTAAATAAGCACAATGCATTATCACCTCAAAAAAGGGAAGTTGTACTCTGTATCGTGGAATATTTTCCGCCCCACATTTGTAACATTCTTTGAGATAATTACATATATAATCAAACTCTTACTCTCATTCAATACCTTATTCTCTTTTTAAAATGGAATTAGGCAGTACTATACTAACAAGACTCCTCTGTCTCTCAGCTTTTCATTTGCTAGGCTGCTTAAAATTTAAGATATGCCTTCACAAATCTCAGTTGGGCTGTTTAAACAGTGTTGTAATCTCCCTATTCTTGTCACAATTTTGTATGTAGGCTCACACAGAAATGTTGTATTGATATGATTACCTCCTACAGTCTTTCTGATTTGTGCTCTCCCAAGTCTAGATGCTTTGTATCTAGATGTTATACAGCATCTGATTACATGAAATCCAGGCTGTTACCTGCTCAGCCATGAAAGTATCAGTATGAGTCCTTAGTCTTTGCAGGACTTCATTTTCTTGGAGATATCCTGGAAGGTCCTAGACAGCTTGCTTTCAGCCTCAGTGGCAGGGTTTAACTGACTACTCTTGAAGCAGTTGTTGATGATCTTGGCTGCAAATGGGGGTGGGAGGGTGATGGTGAGGAGGGAGTCTTCTTTTTAGAGTGGGAAGCCTGCCATTGAATGGCCTTAACTAAGCCTGGTCTCCTGAAGGGGTTTATTTATTGTCCAGCTGTGGTTTTAGCAGGTGTTTTCATACCAGGTGCAAATTGCTTGCATTTATTTTGCATTCATTTTAAGTGACTTTGTATTATTTTGCTTACTACAATTTTGTATGTCGGTCTTATTTCTCCTGTAGCTTCCAAAACCTCTTCACAATAATCTAATTTTCCAGGATTACTGCCACCAGTCTACATTCTTCTTTCTTAGTATCTTTAACAACCTTGGATAAAACCCATCTGGACATCAGGATTTATTGGTTTTGAGTCATTGCAACTCATTTATCACTTCTGTCTTACTGACCTTGAAATCATCCAAGATAGTGAGTGCACAGCCAGTTCAGATGAGATTTCATTACTGCATTCTGTCTCCAGTAACTGAATTCAGAAACTGAATAACTGTCCTGAATATATAAACTTCAGTAGAGAAATATGCATACACAGTGGAGAATCCCACATATTCAGTTTTACATAAGACAGTTAAATGTGTGTGGGTGGGGAGGAGAGGGTCTTTATGAGCAGTGATTTCCACTAGCAATAGGTTACTTGTTACATTAAATTAAACATATGTAAGTTTTGAATGTCTTAGGTCTACTTATGTGTAAAAAATTCTGATAGTTTGAGTTATCTACTGCTTTAGAGAGATAGCCCTTCATTCCCTTGTCCTCCAGGATCCTAGAGTATGTTTTTCTTGAGGCTCAGTCAGCTAAGGTTTTGAAGAAATACAGAGTCAAAATAAGAGACTGAACTTTTGCAAGGAGTTGAAAGTGGCAACTGGGAGTGCTGCATTATGGTGTGAGCTGGGATGGTGCTGAGCACCTTCATTTCCTGTGCCAGTGCTACACTCTGCAGCTGAGCTGTGATCACTGGTAGGTGCAATCTCATATTATGGCTGGGCTATAAATTTACATGTTTAACAGTTTCAAAACGTAAAAACTATTTCCATAAGAGGGAACTTCAAATTCAGTGTAGACTAGGAACGTATTTGTACTGCATATTACCACATAGTTACATGCTATTAACTTATGGTATCATATTTTTAACTGTGATTGCAAGGGTCAAGATGAAAGATCAGGAGATTGTAGCCCTTTATTAAGCCCTTGCAGTGGTAAAAATCAAGTTTCTGTATGCTAGCCTGCTTATATGACACTCTTGTTCTAGAAGGTCCACTTCTGGTAGTGAGAAAGTAACTCAGTTCTCTTCAAAAAGCAGAGAAGTAACAATGGTAACAAGTAGTCACAAAAGGGGTGGGGGGAAGATTAGGTCATCTACTCCATTATTCTGCCAATATAGAATTGCACCTTACTAAGTGTTTTCTACTTTGTGAAGTTTGGGGTTTGTGTCTGGATTTTTTTGGTATTTCACCTGAGACTGCAGACATGAGTGTGTATTAATGCCAGATCTGGTGGTAGCATTCTGCGTGCCATGAACAGTGGACAAGAACAGATTACACCAGGGAAAAACTGTGGTCTAACAGCCCCAGAACACAAAAGTGTGTTAGGCACTGTACGGCACAAATGCAATGGCTACATGTGATGCAGGATAATGTCCCGTCCCCCTGCCTCCTGCCCAGAGCTTTGAGACAGATCATATTACTGGCTTGAGTGATCCGGAGTTCTGCTAATTGTAATCAAAACTCACACTGTATCCACTCCATAATCAACTTTAAATCCTCCTAAGAAAGGATCTTGTGTACTGACTTCAGCCTACCAAGATGTACAGCATTCAGTATTTCCTGAGAAAAGAAGAGCTGGCACACAGTTATGGCAAGATTGCAAATAGGTGAATTCGGTCTTTGTTTAAGAGAGCATTACTGGAGTATTCTTAAGGGTTATTGAAAGCTTGCTATTCCTGTAAGAAGCATTAGTATCTGGAAAGAGTAAAGCCCCCAAAACACACTTCGTTTATAACAGACACTAAGAGGACAGTTCTGTCCAGCACAATTCATTAGCTCTACTTGCAAGACAGGCAGTGATGGAGAGTGATACAATTAACCTTTTCTATTCTGACTGAAAAACTTATGCCACTAGTACCACAGTGACTTCTTTTCATCTCTCCTAATGATGTAAGGTGAGAGATCACTACATTAATGTTTTAAGGGATATAGTCTAATGCAAACATATAAAGTAAGGTGCCCTTCTGCTACAAAGAACTAGAGACGTGTCTTTTTGAGCAAAAAAAAGTCAACTCAGAAATGTAAATAAGTTCAGTCTTTCTGGGGGGTGGAATCAGGAGGAAAAGTAGTTTAAAGTCCATTTATGGAAAAGCTTTACAAGGAAGCATCTGTTCAACAGAGTCATCAAATCTATCAGATTTATTTAAAGAATTCTTTTTTTCTGTCACATTCAGATTGTCTATTCTGAGACATGCAGCTTTTTGCATCTTAAACCCATAACTGGGCAATCTTATTTACTTAATTACTCTAATGATCTACTTATAATAATTCACTTGTCATTTGATCCTTTAAAAGGTAGGATTTCACTATTTTACACTCAATATTTACAAAATACAGGCTTAAAAATGGAGAATTGTATATACTTTCTATTAGTGAACTTCCATAAGAACACTACATCATGCTTGGGATAGCCTGTTTCCTTTTGCTCCAGCTAGGGCATTGACTCATCACCAAATGGATGCAAAGGGAAAAAATAGACTAGAAACAGATAATCTAGATTATCTAGAATCCAGAGAAAGGAGAATGAAAGAAAATTAATGAAGGAAAACTGAACAAAAAGAATAAGTCAAAGAAATTATTAATGAGGCAGATTAAGAGAGGGGGGAAACACAAAGAAAGACAACACAAAAATGTAAAACATGCAAAAAATATCAGTGAAAAATTAAAACAATATTTATATTTAAGACAGAATAGAAAATAATTGGCAACAAATTTGTGGTGTCTTGCTCAAGGAATAGCTATTGAAAAATAACAGGTTTTATGTCAATGTTTTTAAGTTTATTTGTATTTGTAATATAATTCTAAATTTCCTGTCATATTGCTTATACTTGCTTATTTTACACTATATATTTCCTTTATTGGAAGTTTGCTACTTGTACGTCCTTTCTTTGAGAGTTAGAGGAAACTTGGTTAACTAGACATAGGAGAAGATGAGAGAGATAGGTGAGTTTTGTGGTTGTCTTTAAAATATGAAATTCAAATAATGGCCCCCAATGGCAGGGTTCAAAGGGTTGTAGTGACTGGAGCTACATCTGGCTGGTGGCCAGCCACCAGCAGTGTTCCTCAGGGCTCAATTCCAGGGCCAGTTCTGTTCAATATTTTTATTAATAATCTGGAGGCAGGAGCTGAATGCACGGTTGGTAAGTTTGCTGATGATACTAAACTGGGAGTTGCTGTTGACTCTCCTGAGGGACAAGAGGACTTGCAGGGGGATGTAGATGCATTGGAGCATTGGGGAATCACCAATGGCGTGAAATTTAACAAGAACAAACGATGGCTTCTGCACCTTGGATGGAGGAACAGTGGACACAAGCATAAATTGGGAGAGGAGTGGCTGGAGTGCAGCCCTGCAGAAAGGGGTATGGGGGTGCTGGTTGACACTAAGCTTAATATGAGTCAGCAGTGTGCCCCGGCAGCCAAGAGGGCAAAATGCATCCTAGGTGCATCAAACACAGCATAACCAGCCAGTCAATAGAGGTGATTATCCCGCTGTATTTAGTGTTGGGGCTGCCTCCCCTTCTTCCTGAGGAGGTGGAGTGGAGAGGGAGGTGCTGTTCTCCCTGGTATCCAGTGATAGGATGCATGGAAATGGTTCAAAGTTGCCTCAGGGGAGGTTCAGACTTGACATTAGGTTCTGTTGTCACTGAGGGGTGGACTGAGACATCTCCAAGCAATGGACTGTGATGTCCCTGAGTGATGGGTTGTAACCAGGCATCCCTCACTACTTATATTGGGGTGCCAGGTCTCACCCAGCCGGCTTGTGCCCGTGCTCCAGCTGAGCAAGTTTGCGAGATTTGAAGTGTTGAGCGAGGACTTTGGTGCTGGTGTCGGGCTTGGGGAGTTGATCAATGCAGCTCTTGGTGCCCAACCCCAGAGCCCTTGAAGGATTTTCCATGGCCCTGCCAGGTTCAGGCAGCTGGGGCACCCAGGAGGAGCACTCACAGAGCAGAGGAATGGGACAGCTCACCCTGGGGAGCTGAGAGGGTTTCCTTCTAGAGGGACCTGGGCATTGCTTCCACCCCTCCCTGCCCCAGCCAATGACCCTGTCCTCTCTTCCCTTTCTAGCACAACACCCACTGCTGCAGCCCCACTGAGAGGGAGCATCTTGACACTATCAGCACCCCCAACGCACTACAGCCCATGGAGACCATGACCATGGAGCTGGAGAACCGCTGTCCAATCTGCCTGGACAACTGGGATAACGCTGCCTATGTGATGCCATGCCTCCACCAATTCTGCCACCCATGCATCCTGCGCTGGGCTGACAGCAAGCCTGAATGCCCCCTCTGCAAGAGGAGGATCCTCTCCATCTTCCACATGGTGCAGGTGGACAATGACTTCGAAGAGCATGACGCCACACCACCTGCAGCATCATCAGCTGATGGCCACCAGGCAGGAGAAGCTTCTGGCCATGCAGCTGCCCAAAGCCCTGCAGCAGCAGAACAAGATCCTGGGCAGATGGTGTCCAGGGCTACTGTGGGTGGCCTCCAGCCACACACCTGGGCAATCCTTTTCCGGGACCACCCAGATCTCCTCCAGTCCTTTCTGCCCTGGGTGCATCAGAAGCTGGCGGTGATCTTCAGGAACCAGCCTTCGTGGGCAGCCACAACGGAGGGTCTTCTCATGCCACTCCTGATCCTCTTTGGGCTGGATGAAGATCTACTGGTCCAGCTGCTGGCGACCTGCCTCCAAAACCATACGGCGACATTTGTACACCAGCTTATTGATGTCGCCGTGCAGCGCTGCAGCGGGGAGGCCCACCGTCTGCTGGGCCTCGAGGATGGCCGTGCTGCTGAGGAGCAGGAGGGCAGTGCCGCGGCTGCCCCCGACCCCACTGCCTCCTGAAGACGGACTCCCGCACCTGGCCTGGCCCCCTCTGACAGCCGTGAAGGAACCAGTGTGGATCTCCCCAGCACCTCAGCAGCTGCCCTTTGTGATGGTCCCAGCAGCCCCTTCGATGCCCCTGTTCCCACCCATGGGGAGCAGGAAGAGCCCCAGCAGGAGCCTGAGGAGGCTGTGGCAGGTCCATCTGCTTCCAGCCAGGGCAGGGACAGCTCCCCTGGGGGGCCACAGTGATCCCCAAAGAGGAGGGCCAGCAGCCTTGAGTTGTCTTCTCCAGCTAAGAGGAAGCCACCCTGCCAGCAGTACTAGAATGGCTCAGGTGCTGCCAAAACCAGGGCTGGGCCAGCAGCTGGGGCACGTGCCAGTCCAAAAGGGTTCCGGGTCCTCTAAGTTTAATTGTTGTGCCGAAAAAGAAAATAAAGGCCTTAAAATTGCAGGAAAAAGTCTCGGTGTTGTTATTAGTGTAGGTGGCGTTGCCATCCCCACCTGTGCTGCTTTCTCCCCTTTTCCTGGGGCTATGCCCACCCTCTTCATGGGTGGTCAAACACTGCAACAGGCTTCCTAGGGAGTTGGTCAATGCCCCAAGCCTGTCAGTGTTTCAGAGGCCGTTCGACAAAGCCTTTAACATGGTTAGCCCTGGACTCATCAGGCAGTTGGACTAGATGATCATTGTAGGTCCCTTCCAACTAGAACTATTCTAGTCTCTTCTCTAGTTAGTCATCTCTTCTCTAGTCAGTAAGCCCTTCTAAATATTTCTTTCCTGTACATGGCAGTGCTGTAAGAAAAGAACTGGAAATACTGTATGGGCAGAGCAGAGACTAGCCAGCTCTCCTATGATACACCCCTGGTCCATGCTTTTGAGTAATTACCTTTAAAATCCTTTTATCCTCTCTGTTAATATATTTAAGATCGAAGAAGAAAATACATGTTTTAAAAGGGTACTAGCAAATAAAAGGAGGATATTTTCCAAGAGATAAAGTTGCTTTCCTGGGTTCAGTGTGCCTTTACAGCACTCGTGGAATAGGCCTTATGAGTTTCAGCAAGGATACCACCCAAATTAGACAGCTGACAACATCTTAATGGATTCTAATTTGTAGTTAATAATAAAATAGACTCTCAGTTAAGATTGTTGATGGCTGAATAAGTCAAAGGTATCTGTAGATGACAAAATGAAAATAAATGATTTCTCAATATTCTGTGTGAAACAAGTATCAAAAAATATAAAGAACGCATCTTGCTGCATATCGCTGATGTGTTTGGATGAATCTATATTCCATATATAAGCAAGCTATTAGCTCCCTAGACAGCATTTTGGTTGACTCCTTAATTCTGCCATTTATTTTCCAGAAATCCATTTATTCAAACTGTCTTTAAAGTCTTTTTTTTTTTAATTAATTTGACATTTTAATTCCAGTTATAATAAGGCATTCTTTCTGTCCCTTATCAAGATATTTTTGACTGATATTTGCCCTGGATTAGCCCTGACAGATTTTTTTTTATGGAACAGGTGCCCATGTAGTAAGTGTATGTTCTGGTTATCCAGTTTGGACTCAAAATACTCCAGCCTTTTAACTGACTGTAAAATTAAATTTATTTTCAGTCCCCTGCTCTTTGAATAAGAAGCAATACATTTTTCACTGATACCTCACAAGAATTCAAAAGGACCCAATTTTCACCATCTAGGCTTTTTATGCAAGTTACTTTTTTAAGATCATCTGCAAGATCTTATTCTGTCCCTCTTCTTTTTTTTAAACAAAGCACTTTCATTCTAAAAACTTTAATGAATGATCTGCATGTAGTGACAAGTGGGATCAATTTGAAAGTACAATTTCAAGGTTTTCTTTATTAGCCTGAAAGGAATCTTCAGGTATTTTCAAAACCTGAACAATATTTATCTTTTTTTTAAGTGAGAGAAGCAGTTTCAGCAGGCAAACTGAAAATTCCTCACAGATTTATGGAAGGTGACCAATGAGAAAGAGGTTCAAGACCATCCCTGAGACATCCAATGGGAAAGCTAAGAGGAAGGATAGAAGATAAGGTTATGCAATCAGGAGCAGAATCATAGGCCACGAGATTAATATGATGGAGAAATATAATTCATATGATACTGAAACAACTGAGCTTAGGAATTTGCCAATCACCTGTTTAGAAGAAGCTATGAAAATACATGCAGTTATCGATGCAGATTACATTCATAATGGCTAGATTAAGATATATTACACATATAAATTTTGCAAATTTATTTAACTGTCAGCTACTGGCTTCAGTACGTGTCCAGGAATTTCTCCTCTTTCACTTGAAGAAGAGGAGCTTAAAACACTACGAGAGATTCTGGGGAGGAATAATTTAAGTTTGTTGCAAACAGAACACTCAGTTTCTGTCTTCTAGCAGGAAACAAAAACTCAGCTAGTAAAAAGGTTTTATAAGCTAGTAAGTAGCAGAATACCATTTCTTCCTCCCTTCTCCAAATACATTCATTTAGGTCTCAAATGGTAAAAAATAAGATGTCATATTTATTCCAAGTTCTCTGTACTTCTGTTATAAATCAATATGATAATGTCTTCCGGGTTTTTTTCCTTTGGTTTCAACAAACAAGAAAACCAAGTAAACAATAGAGGGTCATACAAACCCACATTTTTCCCCTACGGGTAAAAATTTTGAAAATTTTACATGATTAAAAGAAATTAATGGATGTATTGTGCAATGTAACTGTTACTCTTGCTGACTGCATTGAAATCAGCATTTCAAATAGTCAAAAGTCAGCGACATTCAATACTTTTCAACATGCTCACATATGCTAAGCGCATGGGAATTCACCAATCGACATTGAGAAATACACTGAACAAGGACAACTGGAACTTCTGGAATGGGTGAAATGCACACTGTAGAGCAGATACTCAAGTCAGTTATGCAACTCATTACAGATCTCTCGTGTAGGGCCTAGTTAGGCAACTTCACAGTTACTTTAGACTGGCATAAATACCAGGACAGAACAAAATACATCATCAGTAAAACCTAACCAGTATCCACCAATAATATGACCTTGCTGCCTTCCCTAGTTTTTTTGTGCCTTCCTTCAAACCTGGCACGTATAAGTGTCAGCTAAGCCCCTGTTCCACACTATGAGTATTTCTGTTGTGTACCAAACACTTTTCTCTAGAAATGGAAAGGAATACAGCTAAGAGTGTCCTGTGAACTTAGTGTGGCACATATGGCCACTTTTGCATTTAGTAATTAAATTTTCATTAAAAAAGAAAACAAAAGCTCTCCCCTGCATTTCATCTTGCTTGTACTTTGTCATACCTTTGCAGTCATGTGAAAAACTGTGCTGCCTACAGCTACTTGGCGGAATACCTCCTAAACACAACAGACCAACCAACAAGAGCTATTGCCCCGACAACACAGATACAGTACAAGACTGGAAAAGTTTTTGACAAGAAATATTAGCATTTTGTCCTGAGCATTATATGAGAATTCTGGAGCAGGAAAGCATGTATCCCAAAGAACAAGTTATAGCAGTTCCTGAACCTGCAGCTGAGAGTATTATGAAAGTCAAGCAAGGAAAAAACTGCCTTCTGCTAGACAAATCAGAGTCTGGCTCACCAGGAACATGGACTGAAAGATGCATCTGGAAATCACGCTTCATTTAATGCCACTAAGCAAAGCTGCTTAAGAATGCATTCCCCATTCCAGCTCATGTTTGGTCCCTGCTACTTCTTCGCCCCTGGTTACATGCTGTTTGGTCTGAATCGTCCAGTGAAAAGAGCTTGCATGCATGTGAAAAGCACAAATTATGTTGCTACATGTTGCCAAAGAGATATTTTTCCACTGACTTCTGTCTCCTTTAATTGTTGAAGTGAATTTTCTGAGATGATTCAATGTTATTGGGGACAGACATACATCATTTTCATGGAGAGTTTTGATTTTTTTTTTCTTTAATCTAAAAGGAAATAATTCAGACAAAGCCTTATAGTATAGTATTGTTTTACTGCAAGTACAGCTTGTTTGTTTTCATTTCCTTATTTTGGAGCATATTCTGTCCATCCCTTCTGTAGCTACAGATTATGTGGGTGCAGAACATGAGCTGTTTTCCTAACCTTCTACAGGACAGGTGGAATTATACACTTTAGCTTAAGCACAAATTTATATATTATAGTGCTGAATAGAAATGGACTGTTGGAGAAACTCAGAGAATTGATGTAGCTCTTTTTGTGGATCTAAAATATGCTTGCATATTGCTTCAACTGTAAAAACTCCATATGTGGCATTACCTAAATTTTAGCTGGAAGAAGATTTTAAATTTTATCAGTAAAGATTTTTGCACTGATTAAATTATGCAGTTAAGGATGTGGACTCCAGGTGTCATATGGGAAGGATTAAAGCCTAATATGAAAAAAACCTCTAGAATTGTCTAGAACTGTGATACCTGTACTTGATCTGTAAAGCCATGGTAAGTAGTTTGTGCTGCCCTACAGAAATATTTTGAGCACTAAAATGCTTAGATTTTAATTAAATTTCATTGATTTTAGTTGCACTGTAAAGTTGGACAGTGATGCATGAAAAATATTGAGGTTTAAGAATGATGTTTGTGCAAAGTATTTGGGAGTCATTGGTCAAAAAGTTAATTATCCGGGTTAAGTGAAGTTCAAGTACCTTTGGCTATTAAATCTGAAAAGTGACTGTGTAGCTAATACTGAAACATTTTGAGTCTGAACTGAACCATGTTGTGGTTTAACCCCAGCAGGCAGCTCAGCCCCACACAACTGCTCACTCACTCTCCCCCGATGGAATGGGGGAGAGAATCAGAAGGGTAAAAGTGAGAAAACTCATGGGTTGAGATAAAAACAGTTTAACAGGGAAAGCAAAAGCCGCACGCGCAAGCAAAGCAAAACAAGGAATTAATTCACTCCTTCCCATGGGCAGGCAGGATTTCAGCCATCTCCAGGAAAGCATGGCTCCATCACGAGTAATGGTGACTTGGGAAGACAAACGCCATCACTCCAAATGTCCCCCACTTCCTTCTTCTTCCCCCAGCTTTATATGCTGAGCATGACATCATATGGTGTGGGATATCCCTTTGGTCAGTTGGGGTCAGCTGTCCCTGCTGTGTCCTCTCCCAGCTTCTTGTGCACTCCCAGCCTGCTTGCCAGTGGGGCAGAGTGAGAAACAGAAAAGGCCTGTGTAAGCACTCCTCAGCAATAACTAAAACATGGGTACTTATCAACACTGTTTTCAGGACAAATCCAGAACATAGCCCCATACTTGCTACTACAAAGAAAATTAGGTCTATCCCAGCCAAAACCAGTACACATAATCTTTGCCGTATAAGAAGCATATAGTTTGGAATTTAGGGACTAGTTATTGATGAAGATTATTGTAGTTGACATATCCAAAATAACTGGATTCACTTAAGTCTTCAAGTTCTTTACTCTCTAAAACTTTGCTTTTATGCATAGGTAAAAAAACCACCAGGAAACCACTTACCTGTTTCCAACAGAGAAACCTACATACACACAGGTGTTCAACAGGTTAGTCTGTACCTGTAAGGAGGCACTTCCTTTTGACATTTCCTTGTTCTATGCACAATAACAGACTGTAGAATACTTGCACAGCTCAGATTCGTATCATGCTATCTGTAGGTGCTTTTGCCAAAAGTTTTAAATAAAAACTCCTTCTGAAACAAATGTGGTCATCCATACGGATATCATAGACCAAAGTAATTTCACATCTCTAGCCATCCTGGATATACCATTTTAAGAGGCAGCTATCAAATGGTGACCACATACAGACTCTTTTATCAAGAAAATTCTTTTCTCTATGCTTAATATTAGTGTGCTGTATTTTACCAACAGTACCGTACTGAAGCATGACATGTGCATTAACACAGGAGTAAGACTTCCAGAAATTCCAGTTCTTAGCTAACAGTAACAGAGCTGATAAGAAGAGTATTCTTACTTTCTTGTCCTACAGAAAGTGTTATTGATATTTACAGATTATACCCATATTTTTTCTTAATGTATCTTCAAACAGTTCAGCAAAGTTTAAGATAACAAATTTTATTTAACTGGATATAGTGCAATGATATTTCTATAATGTTTTTATCCCTCTGTACTCATGAACAGGAAAGCTGACAGTATCAAAGGCCCTGGCCATAGCATATCATACGTGGGAGATATAATGCCACATCTACACACAGAACTCTTAACCAAAAGTAAAACAGGGACACTAAATGAGGGAACTACAGCCTTCCTTTAGAAGAGAACATTTCAGTGTTTCTAAGTCAAGGTATGTGCATTCAGATTACTATTATTTTAATAGAAAGTCTCAATGTTTTCAATAATAATAAAATATCTTCAAAGGATTTTAAGTTTTCATACATTTTTTTGAAGGGAAAAGTTTTGAATGAGAATACTGTACTATTCCTGGGATGCATCTGGACTTCAGAAGGATTGATCACTCAAAACATGTTCATATTTCAAAACCCATAATTCCTTACAATAGATCTATTTAGCTTGAAAAATAAATTATTTAAAATATTTAAATTTTTCCTAAATATTGAAGATTAATGAAATTGCCATTGAAATCAGCATTTCAGAGATTAAATTAAAACAGGAGAGCTGCTGGAGGCCTTTATTTCGGATCCTAAAGTCCAGTAAATGAAGTGAATATCCGTTATTGATATAACAAACACAGGTAAATCTTTTGCTTCTGACAAATACATCTGGCTTCTTTCAAACTGATACAAATTTTTGTATGTATATGCCAAGTGGAGTTTCAAGATTTTTAAGACAGAATGATTTATAATGTATTTCCCCCTCATATCACTGTAACTTCAGTCAAGTATGGGGAACTGATATAAGAAAAAATAGTCAGTCCCATCTGATCTTTGTTTAGGGTCTGTCTTGTCCGTTGTAGGTGACAAGGACTCTGCACTCATCAGGCAATAATCAACTTTACCCTTACTTACTTTACTGTCAGTCCTTACTCTATTCTAACTGCAAGACCCACCCTTTTTCTTGCTCATAACTGGAATGAAAAATGTCTCATTGACGTTTTTCCCTTTCCTTTGGGCCAGGTGCTGGCATACTGACACAAGCTGACCTATAATCATATGAACAGTCTTAATGATTCCAACAGGATTGCTCCTGGAGTACACCAATAGTTAGCATGAAGAAAAGTGGCAAGATATGAACTTTTCTGGGTAGTAACAGCCACCACTCTGTGATCTTAACTATGCATCCCCCTCCTGCCCATTCCCCACCCAAATGTGCCTTTTAATGCCCGTATAAACCTTAAACATAGACAAGTGTACACAGCTTCTAGTTCCTCCCAGAACTGCTGATCCAGAACTAGAGAAGCTTGGATTTGGTTTCCCTGCTCTTCTACCAGGGCAATGGTGTAACTAAGCTGAAGAAGGGTTTTTCATAGCTTGTTGCAGGGTTTTAACATTTAACCCTTTCACAATTAACCCTTTATTGGCCAAAGGAACAGTGTCTTAAAGCAGTGTCAGCAGTACACTACCTTCAGATTTCCTTATTCAGACTTCTGCTGAAGTACCAAGTATGCCAACAGCTACTAAATACAGCTGCTTAGTGACCTCAGAGCTGAAGTCTAGACATAAAACTAAGAAACATCTTTAAAGAAGTTCTTTTAACATCTTCCAAACCAATAGAGTTTAGCTGGTTACAAAATGCTTTAAGCCAAAATCTTACATTATGCAACTTTGCCCAAAACAGGTGCTTCAGTAATAGAGATATTCAAAGATATTTTTTTTTCTTTTCTTAAATTGAGTGAAGCCAGTTTTCCATCTCTAAGTGATGCTTAGATTCCTATGAGTATATTAGCCAACAAAGAAAAGCAAAGCAATTATATGAATGAATGTTTCTGTAAAGCCTTTAATTCTGGCCAATAAAGTCGCTGAATTTCCCAAGTGATTTCAACATGCCATAAAAATCAGGATCTCCTTAAACATGAGGTGACTGGTGAATGTGGTGAGCATCTCCTTAGGCATGGGGTGATTTGTGAATGTGGTATCCCCTTCATGCACAGCTCCCCCCACTCCCATCTTCTTTTTTTTACCCCAGTTTGAGACTGGCACGAGCACTACTTTTGAATGAAGCAGACATTCCTTAGGATGTACTGCCAAAAGTAATGGAAAGCTTGATACAATGGAATGGTATAAAATGGTACCTGAAATGTGTAGAAAACCATAAAACTTAATGTTGCACAGCTCTCATCGTCAGTGCCAACTACTGCAGCTGCTAAGACATACTTGAGGAATCTGAGAATTTTTTTTCCTTTTTCTGTGGAGTCCCACAGACATCTGTCTTTAGGAAACTTTGTTTATAGTATCAACAGCTACAGCCTATGAAATGAGCCAGAAAAAGGCTTCTGTACATTCACAGAGGAATGAAAAAGATGACAAAGTGCTCCTAACAAATTCCCTTGCAATAATTAATTGTGAAATGAAGCACAGCATCTTAAATGTTCTTCAGTAACTGTTCCAAATATAATTTGTAACCCTGACATGTTGCTAGCCATGATACTGCACAGCAGAAAGCAGAAGAGAACTAAAACGCACACTGTGTAACAGGGGTCTGAAATGCCACACCATGGGTACAGTCTCAAAGAGTTTCCTAACCACCTTTAGGCAGACCCCCCGCTAAAGCTGCACAACATGCTGCATGTGAAGAACAGAGACACACTCAATCTGTCTATAGCATTCTTTCCTCCTGGCCTCACCATCAAAGTCAGACAAGAAGCCACAGATCAGCTGGACCATGAATTTCAGAGAGCAACTATCCCCTGTTCCTGTAATCAGAGTTATTTGCATACTGACTTGGAAATAGTCCTGTAGCTGATCTAACACAGAGTCAGAAAGTGTGAAGGAAAGACAGGTTTCCCCCATGCTGCTGTTTCCCTGGAGGATAAAAGCTAGAGGGCTTCTTTCAAATTTTCTGGGCCAGGTGCTTAAACAGGAGGATTGTGCTGAACGCTGCTGAATAGTAATGGGCTCACCTTTTCCTCACCTTTTATTGCAATTTTATTTCAATAGTCCCAAGACATAGGAGTTGGATATTCACAATCTTACAAATAACATTTGAAGATAATCAACGAAATATTTATAATTCCTCTGAAGCAGATGCTATAATTAATATAGGCTGTCTGTGCCTGTGATACTGTGATCAACTCAACACTATTGTCAGAAATTCAGTGTAGTAGAAATAGGATTGCAGAAAAGCTTTGTAGTACTTTTGACTCTCTTATCTGAAACTGCAGATTCTGATTCAGACTTGCAAAGAGTGTCATGAAGACTTATCTGTTACTGAAACTGCAAAGTGTGAACCACTCCTCCTCAAACAAAGAATGGATAATTAGGACCAGATGTGAAAACAAGAAAAGATATTTTTTTGAAAAACAAAAGAGAGAGAAAGCATGTAATCAACTATCTGAATGTACTGGGGACAGACACCTTCACCCTATTACAAAATAATGTCACATGGTGGTCTCTGGATCCTAAATTAATTTTGGAAATACAATAAATTAATGAAAGATTCCTTTGGTGTCTTTTATCCCACTGTAATAGTGTTTGTATGCAGCTTATAATGTTTAGCCCAAATAGAGGAGTCATCAGCAGGGAATTTTTATATACTTAGGGCAAGGAAAAATGCAAAGCAGGTTTATAAGAAACCGAGAAATTCACGCTATCCTCCCCCTGGCAATAAGCCAGGTTTCCAACCTGAAGGATATACACAGTATATTAAATTGCTGTTTCAAGAGATGATGAACAATTACACAAATTAAATTTACTGGTACATAGCTCTAAAACAAAAACTTGCTATCTTTTTATTAATGCCTTCAATTATAATAAGGAAAATAGTTCACGAACTCAAAGTAAACTTGTGGAATTCCTGAACACTGTAGTCTGGAAATTTAGTAAGTCCTCAGGTTTGGTCATACCAAACATCACTTCTGAGAAATGATCTCCATTCCCAGTAGTATTTGAAGCCTTAAGAGGCTGCTTCCTTTTGCAAATATAATGTTAAGGAATAATTTATATTGTACATGAATTATGTTTTCTAAGAAAAGTCTTGCTAACTTTTGAAACTCTCTGGAAAGCTAAACTCAGTTCCAACAATGTTATTGGGCATGAAGCATTTATCTTTATTATTACTTTCTAAGAAGTTATAGCTGTTTATCCATAAGAGCAATTTGCAAAACTTACATGTTTTTGAAATATCTTATGTGTGCTCTGACTGCTGACATCTTTGTATAAGTATACTATCAAACTTGCTTGATAGTGATGTTGTGCTAAAGTTAACTTTTTTTTAATTACTGAACAAAGAGAAGACATATATATATACCTATCTATATCTATATCTATATCTATATCTATATCTATATTTATATCTATATCTATATCTATATCTATATCTATATTTATATCTATATCTATATCTATCTAGGAAATAATTATCTACCTTTTCCAGGGAAGTTGTTTTGCAAAACTACCCAGGTAATTTTACAAATAAAATGACACAGCTGATGCCATGGTAATGTAGCCAACTTTCAGCAGACATGTTTCCATCATTTACAGATCTGAGAAAATAGCATCTGTAACTTTAAAGGGGTGTTTACTGGTACCTGAACATTCACTCACAGAGTAATGCTGTGCTACATGACATTTACATGCAAAGCTCAAGCCTGGGGTAGGGTGAGATAAGCTAATACCCAGACATACAGCATACTCTTGCTATCTCTGAGAAAATAATTGAATTCCAAGGCACAAAGTGACAACTACATATTGACAGTTTTCCACTGTTCAAAACAAGTCAAAAGAAACAATCTATAGCTGCACACTGTAGTGACATTATGCCACCCACTTTTGACACATACAGAACTGCCATAACTTGCTTCTTTTTGTAGTAAGGACAGTCCATATTTCAGCTACTTAGCCTAGGCCCAAACATACTTTTGAACTGCACTCTTAGAGAGCTGTACTCTTAAAACCATGATTAGCACAAGTTTAGAACCTAGCATGGCCAGATTTTGAAAGTGTATTGCCTTTTTTCCACATCCTAAAATAAAATAAATTGAAAGATATGTTGCTTTGATGCATTTGCAGGCATGTTATGAGGTATACATAAATTACTACACAGCTGTCACCTGCAGTCTTACATGAAACCATTTGATAATTTTTCTGTGTAGCTGTTTTTCCTGTTTTGTGCCCACTAAACCATCTCCAGGGTGATAGATAACAAGCTTCTGAACTCATAAATAGCTTAAATAGTTGTCATTTAAAACAGACAACATGATACAAATGTTTCATGTCTCACAGCTTTGCAGAGCCAGAACATGAAACTTTGCATTGTTAAAGAGAAGATTGCCAGGTCCCTTTCAGACACATATGTAGTTACTTCTAAACATAGATGACTATTGCTAGATATCAAGTAACTCATTCATAAAGGGACCAAATTATTCGGCATTTCTTTAAACAAGGTCTTATGCTTTTCTATAAGTTTGCACTCGTGGCAGCTAAGACATCTTCCTTTAATAGGTGGAAGAAAGAAAGGAAAAGTACCAATATATTTAATGAACTACATAGAATATTCCTGAACTAGTTTATTTCATACAAAATTAATCCACAAAGACCTTCATAACAGTACGATTCTTTGCTTGTGAATTAGGCAACCACTTTAACCACAATCCAGTAAACGTGTCATGTGTTTCTCCATTTCCCTCAGAGACGCAAATGATGGGAATATAGAAGCTTTTCACTACACCAACTATGATGGTTGCCTAATCTTAAGTGGTCACATCAAATGAACACCCTTAAAATTTTTAGGCTACATTAATCTCTTGAGGCGACATTTCACGGAAAACTGTGCAAAGCTTGTTGCAAAACAAGTACGGTTATTTTTCATATTTCTCTTGTAGGAAGCTAAATTCCTTAATATCATAAAGGTCATCCTAATGTACCGCTGAAGCACTACATAGAGTATGATTTACTATATTGCATCTCAACTGTTAGGTTCTGACTCTGGTCTGAACTACAGGGTACTCCTGAGATGCTGTGCCTTTCATCCATATTATCCAAGTTGATTTAACTCAGAATAGCAGACTTAATAAACTCCAGTGAGAATCAACTTGCTGGGGCCAGTCAATACCGCAGAGATATGGAGGGTGTAATGCTCAGGGTACACCCACTTTGCCTCATTTTCACAATGATACGTCAGTTCACTTGTCCAAAAGACAGCCCCAAGGAAACAGGCAGTACTGGGGAGCAGCACAGCTGGCTTCAAATCTGGTTTGGTTTTTTTTTTATTGTAAAAATTGCCTGCACAAAATCCTTCATACAACAATTTTAGCCATAACGTAAGAGAAAACATCTCTGGCAGAATGCATGAATGTCATAATAACAGTGATTTACTTTTTTATTTTTCCTCTTTGACAAGATATTTGCTATTGCTTCTAGTAGGGCAGCTATAGCAAGCTATAGAAACTTTGCTTTTACTGCATATACAATAGTCATAGAGTGCATAAGAAGTTTTTCTTTCAGAATTAGTATTTATTTATTGCAGCTGAAGGGAATGCATTTCTTCACCTCAATAACCGAGGAATTAATCTTTTATACTTAAATCTTGCTGGGTCAGCTACATGTTACTGTTTTAGTAATATGCTTCCAGACTGCAATTTTCTATTTTTTGTAAAGGAAACACTTGTTAATGCAGCTTCCCTGAAAAACAAATAAACAAACGATCAAAAAAACCTCTCCCAAACCAAAAAACAAACCTCAAGCATCTAGTAACTGGATTCCTTTATATTAATAACAAAAAAAAAAAAAAAAATCAAATAAAAATACTCTTAGTTTTAATTTCACAGACAGGAACTGCAAAATGACCAGACATCAGGCAGCCTCTTTGATAATACAGAAACAAATCATATTAATTTTCACATACACAGGAGAGAATACAAAAACCTTATTTCTTGATTTATATATTGTGGTCACCATGAAGAAACAAATGATACTGCATTCTGGATTGGAGCCTTGAATGGTTTAAATCATGGACAGCGTAGAGATCGCTCTTTCTTGTGCCAGCCAACTGCATTAAGCTCAGAAAAGGTACTCGTTCAGAAATAGTTGCCAACAAGTCCTTCCACCCTGGAAAGTGTTTTCCCTGCAGACCAAGACAGTGGATTGCTAAACTTTTGATGCTACAATAAAGCTGTCAAAGACTCCAGGCTGATGTTGAATATATGCTTTATGGTAGCATTACATTTATTGAAAGAAACTGTAATTATAATTCTAAAACCCCAAGAAAATCACATAAATGTTTTTCTATACAATTTATTAGTTATTATTATATTTATGACTCTAAAAAAAAATTTTTAATAGTACCTACCAGCCCAGCAGAGCATAAAGTCAATGAAACTGATCTGCTTTCTCAGTTTTCCTATCCAAATCCCCTCACACTGTGGCAAAGCCTGAGGTAAAGACTCCACACACACCACTTGGAGCCATTCTGCAAGAGAAACAGAGGAGGGAGCACGCTTCAAAGCCTCAGGCAGACATCGCTGCCCACCTCTGGGCTTGCTGCATAGCCAGAGGTTGGCATGTTTCACAGGAAAGGCAAATCCCTGAATCCCTGTCTGATATCATAATGTGGAGTCCTCTCCTCTTCCTTCCACCCTGAATGGCCTTGCAGCTCATACTTCACCCATCTCATTATAGCATGGAAGGGAACTATGACTGAAGTTCAGTACATATTTCCAAGTTCCAGCTTGTGGTTTTTGAATATATGCAGCTGCAAGTAATGGCAAAACACCCATTTTTTCCTCCTGGGCAGCCTCCTAAAACTGACATTTATCATAAACCCAACCATTTTCATCTTGTATAACTGAATTTTATTAAATTATAATACATTGGTATGAAATACAGGTACATCTTAGAGGTGATGGTGATTTTTTTCCCTTAATATGTCCTAATCCTTAGCAAATTCTTGCTAACAGTGATGTTTACCACTGTAAATGCTGGAAGTAGTTGATGATAATGTACAAGGTAGGGTGCACTTGGAAGAAAACCTTCTATTTGTTCACAGTCTGATAGCGCTAATCAAATGTTAAGTCATTATACAATATCTGATGACCTGTTAAAATCTGGAAAAAAGAAAAGATCAAAGAGAATTAACTTTCAATAAAGTAAGCATTGCCACACCAGTTTGGCTGTCAAAACAATAAATTTCCTCACTCATAATTATGAAGGACTATTTATTTAGTTGTCTCTCCTTTTTAGTATTTCCCCTTCCAACAGGTTGAATTTCTGGTTTACAAGTTCAACAGACCCTCTGGAAACTACAGCACCCAGTTTGCTTTGGGTCTACATCATAGTAACAAAACACCGAGCCTGACTCTTTCTCAAGGAGTCTTTATAGCCTATGCTAAAACTTCATTAAGCTTTTGTGTTCCCCAGGGTGTCCAGCTTCACATTCTGCTGCAATAAAATAGTGATAATATTATATCACTAACTATTTTTTATTACAACAAAATATGTAACAGGATCTCTCAAGAGAAATGAGTAATAAAACTTAATTTAGCCTTATAAAACTTAAAATTACAAGTGTTCCTTCATTCTCAAGAGGCATAGTAAAATTCCATACTGCACTAGACATTCAGAAATTCTGAACCTCTAACTACTTCAATTTATAACTTAGCAATTTGCTTTTCACTCCAAGGGCACATTTACATTGTGTGTAGCACAGTGCAGAGACCAAGGCATTTCTGGCTTGGGTGACTGCACACAGTGCAGTATTGAATCATGCAATGCAAACTCACATCATGAAAGTGTGCAGTGATGCAATTAAACTGCACCTCATTCCTGAACAGACTTATTTAGCTCCAGTTCCAGCCTGGAATCACTAAAAAGCTATTATGGCTAAAAATGTAATGTCAGGCCACAAAATCAGCTTGGCCCCACCCCCCCCAAGTTTTAAAAGTATTCTTTACAGACATAAAAAATACAGATTCCTGACTTTGGTAGTACTCACTTCCTATTTGGAAGCAATTTTCCTTTCCTTATCTTTTCCACCCACCAAGTCTGATGCACTTACACTGTTTCTGACTCCACTAACTATTTTAAGAACTGTGATAAAAATCATAAGATCGTTGTTGCTAACTTCTTATCTATTATGCCACTCTATTTGTATCTCTTAAAAAATTTTCTTAAAGCTGTCTCTCTGCTATGAAGCCAACAGGCTACCAATGTCTGGTCATTTTTCATTTGGCTGCCTAGCATAATTATTTTTGTATATTAACTACTAAACCAGAAGTATTCTTTCCCAACTCTGTGCTGTAGTTTCCATTCCAAAGCCTGCCTCGGAGAGCAAAGCATCATAGTTGTGTAGATGAACAGGATGTCCTAATGCTGCAGAGAGACTGGGCACAGAGAATTTAAGCAGACACACTCTTTATGGCATTGCTCTGGGAATTCTGTTACTCCAGCATCATGGGAACACAGGCTGAGTTTGGATTAAGCTAGTTTAGGGTGGAGATTAGCAGGTGGTGACAAAATTGATTTTGACCTGTTATTCTAGAATAGGAAGGAAAAAGGTAATGAGAGGGGTCATCTGTGCACTGGAAAAAACATTTTAATTGCCAGAAAGAGGATCCTGTAGTCTTTCAAGCTTGACAGCTTACCAGCTAAAGTGTCTTCCAGTAGACTCCACAGTCTTCCAGTTCAAGGGTATTTGGAATGAGGCATACCAGAAGCAGTAACTGAACAACTGGTCAAGGTCACTGAAGGTTTTGTCTGTATTGAACCTATGTGAAGGGCCAGAGTGGGTACAGAACCAGCCAAAGAATTCAAGACTTGGCCTTATCCAAAACCAACAACTATTTGGTACATTCAGCAGAAACTGAATCTTCAACTTCAGTATTAAAATGTTAGAAGAATGTCTTGTTTTTGCTGAAAACAAACAGTAATTTGGCAGAAGTAAATAAATAAATATTTCACGGCACTTAGCCTATCTTTGTGAGCAAGTTGATTCTGGCATTCAAATTACTCAAACAGCTCTGTGATAAGGATTGGTAGAGTTGGCAATTTGCATTTGAAAAGATTTTACCATAGGACTACTATTTATTCTTTCAAGATGTCTCTTCCCAACCCCAAAGGCACTTCTTTAAAATTTCCATTATGCTATTTTGAGGAACAAAAAAGGTCCCCAATATTTTACTGGTTTTGTTAATGGAATTGCTTGATTGAACTCATCTAGCTACAGAAATTATCTGAAAATATTCATCAAATACATATGTCTACTGACTATATTCAAAATTTAGGAAAGAGATATATGTGTATATATCTATATATATTTTAAATGCACATGGTCAAAAAGACCAAAAAGCTGCTTTATGTGTATACAAAGCTCAGCTCAGCTCAGCCTTAGGTCAGCAGCCATGATTGATTCCTGCAGAAAGTCCTGTGTGTGTTGGTCTACTTTCCTATATTCTCCTGAAGTTAATATAAAACTGGAAAAATACAATACAAAACTGTATAATTTAAAAATTGAAATCATAGTGATAAAAATCAGGCCAAAAAAAAATCTAACATAAAATTAAATTGCCTAGTTGAGACATACTATGACAAACATACCAAACTGCATCACACAGCACTATCTGTTCCTTCTAGTATTTCACAAGCAACAAATACCATCACTAATAGTTCTGGAAATCATTATTCCCTTAGATAAAATATTCCAGGGCTGAACAAATAAACCTGGAATTAATAAACTAAGTAAACCTGGAATTGAAATTTGTTACATATACATAAACTAATAACAATGAGAATATTCAGTATCATTTTAAAAATTGTAAACAAACAAACAAACAAACAAACAAAGCCCAAAATTCATTGTAATTTGCTTTCTTCCTACCAAGAAAATGTTGGAATCATTTTTCAAAACATGAAAGCAATAAAATATGCAAGCCTAGGCTCTAATTCTCCAATAAACTCCAGGCTGTCTCACTTGCTTCATGGAAACTTTGTCTTACTACAGAAATCTAAAGAAATACCATCTCTTTTATGACCATCATAAAGAAAAACAATAAATGAATGAGCATGATAAAACAGATACGCTGTAGTAACACTAGCAGTGACTGAGTTTGGATACATATCTGTTTGTAACTTTTGCACATAATTTGTTGTTGAACAGGTAACATATGTGAACTAAAGACTGTCATACTATAATAGATTAAAGCAGACAAACATGAATTACATTGAAATAAAATTCAGGAAATTTTGTAAAGCTGGATTAAGACTTTTTATATTATTTTACTTTGTAAATTCGTGGAATGTGTCTTATTTATTATTTTCTGAAAAGCAATAAAGGGTTATAAACTGGGACGGGGCAGGGGGGATTAAGGGCAGAGGGGAGGGAGAAGGGTCTGAACCTGTGTTTACTATCCATAGCCTACTTACAACACTAACTGAAACCAGTAATTCACCTTATGCATATCAAAATATATCATGTGTCCCTATGGGATCTAGAACATCTACCTAATAATTTACGAATACTAGCTTATCCTCTAAGGAGCTTCAGATATGAGGATTTTCATGTATGTTGTTAGTGATTATAATGTTAGAAAGGCAGGTAATATGGGCATCACCTTCACCATAACTGGTACATTTACAAGCTTTATCTACATTATGTGCTGACATTTCAAACTAGCCATCAAATCCAGTTGTAAGCATAAAAACCTTTTGTGAAAGCTATCAGAATGTGATTTTGTACCCCACAATTGCCACTCACTCTCAATTTACAGTTCTAGTGCTGGCTTTGCTGACATTTTCTGTTTACAATGTGCAGCTGTGTTGCTTTTATAGACATAAGTCAAATTCATTTATAGCTTCCAATATGTGCAGAGGCTTATCCACAATGTCCTTATTCAAGTTCATCTCATGTTTTACTTGACCTAGAACATACCTATTGAGAAATTCAACTACTTTTATGAACAGAAAATTTTTCACTTAGAAAAATCTTCCCATCAATATTTTTGCCAGGTCTTGTGAGAACACGTGAGAATAATATACGGTCTTCATAATGGCATACAAACACCATACCTGTTAGTATAAGTCATAGAAACCCACTATAGTGACTAACCATCTCCAAAGCTTGTTACTATGTGAGAAGGCTCATTGTATGGAGTTTTGAAGATACTGTTATGAACCTGATAAAACCCTCTCAAGCCCTACCTATGTTTACTTCTGGAAAGGCAGACAAAAGTGTCACAAGTCTGCCAGAATAATTAGTTCACAGTTCATTTGACAGCATTATTTCCAGAAGATCCTGAACTGATGATTTCTTAAGAGAACACACAATATTTCACACTTGTCGGATTATAGCAGTCAAAATATTAAAAGATTTCAATTAAAATAAGGAACAAAATTTGGGGGGTGACAACTCATGGCAATAACAGTGTGTTTTTGCTACAGCATTCCTAGAAGGCATCTTATACTAGTCAACAGAAATATAAATCTTACAGGTTGTCTGTATTAGTGGTGCATACTCTTACCTACACAGAGCACAGAGGTGGTAAATAAACTGCCACATGAAAAGTGGATAAACCTAATCTATTTGCATTTACTCTTAAACACACAAGCAGATAAAAGCATATGTGAATGTCATAATCTCATGGTTCATTACCTTATGCAACTTAAACCGGTTCTCCCCATTCTCTGAATGAAAGCAGGGCTTTGGAGAGGCTGGGGGTGGGATGGACAGGACATACATGACCTCCTTCCACCAGACATCTATCACTCACAGAAACACACAATTGTCACCAATATACCCAAATATGTGAGTATGTTAGCATTGTTCTACACATACAATCATTTCTATTTCAGTGTTAAACATGCATAAAGTTTAATACACTTGTTTCCTGCTTAGCATATAGTATAGGTCAGTAGACTGACATTAAAAGTTCTTGCCGGTTAATATCAAGAATGTATTCGGTGATGTGGTGAGAGACATCCTCTAACTGAAATGGTCTCCATCCATCCACTGAAGCTATGCTACCTCATCTACTTCACTGTTACAGTGAGGGTGCTTGGAAAGAGCTGAAAATGCAGTGGGCATTGCAGTCATGAATAGTTTGCTATTCATCTACTTTCATTGGTCTCAAACAGGGTATTTACACCTAAAAGGAATTTCATATGGTTTGTCTCTTCTTTTATTGAGATACATCACCTAGTCTGCACTAGCTCCAGAATTCAGAACACTTGGAATATAGCAGCTTGAAAAGGGAGGAAATATTTAATACTGGGTAGGGTCCCCAATTCTTTTAGAACTTAATTTTCTTGAAGGAAGGACTATATACTAGCCTGTGAGAAATAGAGCATGACAAACTCTATCTGCAAAATTAAAACTATACCTCTTAAAGATTTGTTTTTAGGAAGGGTACTTTGGTTTAGATTAAAATGATAGATATCATCCTAGTTTGTCTCTGGAAGTCCTGATTGGAGTTTATCAATATTTGCTTGAATTAAAAATGCCAACACGACTCATGCTTTTCTCCTAGCAGAAAATGTGAACTATCATTAATATAACAGCTGCTAAGAACCTCTACTTAGCACTCTCCAGTAATAAATTCAAAAAGTGAAACTTTTCACTATTTTTCAGACTAAAGCAAAGGTTTCAAAATCTCAGGCTACTTCTATATAATGAAAAACATTTTTTTTTTTAAGTGTTAGCCCCACTTCATATCCCCAGACAAATTCAATGTTAAAAGAGTATAAATTCAGCTTAAGGAAGGACATGTTAAAAAATCACTATACCTACATTTACAGTAATGAAATTCAGAACTACTTAAGGTGCCATTGTCAGAAAAAGGAAAGACTAAGGACCTCTGGAAACCAAAGAGCAGCTTGCAGACTTTTTCTTGGAAGACTGTGAAGATCTATCTTCTGGCTTTTTTTCCATTTCTGAAAACTCCTTTTCAAGACTAGAACACCATTTATTGTGGCATAAAGGGTTCAGTGTAACGTGTAAAATTTGTAATGAACTATATCATGTTTTTGTGATAGGATTTTTGTATCATCAAAATCAGGATTTTCAGTGTTTGGGGTTCTCAGGTAAGAGGTTCTCAATAAGATGTGCACAGAATATGGTTTCATAGTCCATAAATTCAATAAAATAGATTTGTTTATGACTAAATAGCATATAAACATTCTTGAGAATTTGGTAGGTAGCCCACAGTGCAATAACTGAGCAAGAAATGGTGTTGGGTAGACTGTACATAGCAGTGACATATTGTAGTCAGCTACACTATGAAAATGAGCAGTCAAGTCTACAATTAGCAGTTTGCAACCATTACATTGCTCTACTAGTTCTCTAGAGACCATCTTAAAAGCAAAATAATGTGGGAAACTTTGGGTTCTATTGTAGTTCTAAGTCTTGTGTACAAGTCATCATTTTCTGGCTTGAATACTTTCAAATAGCTTGGAATTTTAACAATAGTTTTCAGAGCATTCAAACTGTGAACATTATACCCTTAGGGTGTCAATTCTGACTCTAAAATTGCTTAAGCCTGTATGTTCTCACAAACATAATTCTCTCCTTCTTTCCTGCTTATAGAATTTACCCCTTGCTTTTGCAGGAAAAGGATACAGAACAGTTAAGTCAAACTAAATCAGAGCTATTATTAAGTTCAGTGAGAAACAGGACTTCACTGAAAGTAGCACACACATCAAATGGTATTTTACATCATTTTTTTCTACGCTGACATTGCCAATATATGTTATAGTAGATGTGAGAGTATCTGTCTACGTAAGAAAATCAGTGCTGGCCCAGCACATCCGATTCTGCATTAACATCTCCATCAAGTTTTATATATTGCTGTAAAGCAAAGCCACAAAGGTAAAACTCCCAGAACAGATGATTGCCACAGTGATTTACAAACACTTCTACCTGTCAGTCTGCTGACAGCTGTAGCATTTCACATGGCCCTTGTTGCCAAACCTTTTCCTGTAGAAGTGCTCTACTCTGAAATACTGAATGCCACAGAAGACCTAGGTCAATTCTTTGCTATGCTTGAGAAGACTGAACTCACATAGTACAGAGTGATTAGGATGTTCACTGAGGAGGAAGAGATTATTTTAGACCCAACTCAGTCATTTACAAGTATCCAAGGAATGTTAGTGCTACACAGCTAGTTACTGTGATAAGGATAAGAAACAACTAATGGAATGTAAAACCTAAAAGGAGTACCCTCCTGCCCCAAATTCTGCTTAATATTCCTTTTATAATTCTTGATTAATAAAAAAGAATTGTTTTGAACAATCCTGCATTCTGGTATTTCTTCCCAAACTCTTGCTGTAATAAGTACTGTTCATATACATACTGCCAAACATAAAAAGGGTGGCGAGGTGAGGTGTTACACAAGCAAAAATTAAATTGTAACTTAATAAGTAAGGGTTAGCAACAGGAACAACTTGGGAATTTTTTGTTTGATTGTTTTTTAAATAATAGGTATTTTGAAAGTACATTCCCAGAAAACTCTTCTCTCATTTGTCCACAAAGGTTCAAGCAATACATTATAGTGGCTTTTTTTTTTTTTAAAAAAAAAACGGTAGAAAATTATTCCTTGTGCCTAATCTAAATCTTTCCAATTTAAGCCCATTTCTTTTTCTTTCTAGCTTGTCCAGGAGAATGATTTTCTCTCCTTTTTATTGCAGCCTTTTACATACTCAGAGATGTATCTGGCCCCTTTTTCCTGATACAAGAAAAATATTTTAATGTAATTGTTTACAATCATAATAAAATTGATGAAAGAATTATCTTGCTAACCTTTCATTCCACCTTGTTGTTTTCACTCCAGGGGTTGCATTATACTCAGAGAGTAGCGAATGAACACAGCACTTCTTCCATATCCTAGGTTAGAAAACAAGACTATAATTCATATATAAGTATCAACCTCTGGAAACAATATAGCAACTTACACTATGAGATGGAGTGTTTTCTTTCTAAATCAAACTCTGAAATGTACAAGTTGTTCAAGCACAACAATGTAGCTGCTACACCAATGTGCATACACAGCTTTGTCTGAATTGACTGTAGAGGCAATTCAGCTGCAGATAAGGGAAAAACCACCTTACATTTTCACAGGATTTTTTTTTTTACTTAGTAGTCACTCTCTGTGACATTAAAGCTACACAATAAAACCAAAAACAGCTAACAGTCATTTCTTTCCATACTCATAAAATGGTGGCATCAGTTTTGGTAAATACAATCTTTCATTCTTTTCATTGATGTTTTATGCAGTTGTGTAGAAATTAGGGTTAATTTACAAATCACCCTTCACTAGCTCTTGGTGCTAATTAAAGAACTTGCCAATGTCAACAGATGCATATCGGGTTTTTTAAACAAAGAAGACAGTGTTGTTGCTCCATATATAATCCCTACAATTAGATAACACTTCTATACTACCTATTCTGCTCTAGGGTGCTTGACATTCCAATGGGAACAGGGCAATGGCGCATACCAGTCAGCTTTCCTATTGCCTTTTCAGTGTTGTTTTTAAAGTAAAGCCAAGCTCTGTTTCAAATATAAACTGGAGTAATTTTAAAAGCTTCACTGGAGATACTCCAAATATATACAGCTGTGACAAAGTACAATTTAATACCTGACTTTTTAGTAGTTTGAAGTATCATTAAGTTAGTTCAAAATGGTGACAAACTCGTGCAAATGCTGCTCTGCAGTTAAGAATAATACACTAGATATTGCTTACTCAGATACTTAGCTAATGAAGAGATTATAGTAAATACAAACACCACTGTATTCAGCATTTGTATGTTTTCTAGGTGAGATATTCTGATCTCTTGCAACTCCTTTCTTGTCTCAAATTCTTTGATTTTAATTTTTGATTCTGTAATTAAACCAGAGATAAAACCACTATGGCAGACAGATAGATCCTTTAAAGAAATAGAATCTTGCCTGCTCACTCCAAGGATAACTTGCCTTACCTACATTATAACAGTGTGATGTTGGTAAAGTAGTTTGAATAAATAAACAAAGAAAGGTGGATGAATTGGGGCAATGTCTTCTGTTAGACAAGGCATTGTGTACTTTGATTGTTTTACCCTTCAACTTTTGGGTCAACTAATTCCATTCACACTTTACACCACCTACAGAAACTCTACCAATACTAAGACTTCTTGCAAGTGGGCAAGAAACATTCCATTCTTAAAAACTTGAGATAATGTTTATTATCACACAATTTCCAATATTGCATATATGCTAGGAAGAGAAGAAAAACAATATGTGGGTTGGTAATGTTTTTCTACTGCTAGAAATGGCCATTTTAAGCATAGGGTATTCTGTTATAGCACTGTTACCACATATGGCTTTTTGTCTTTCTCATGAATTGAATGTTTTCCTTAGGCACACAATAGTTGTAGATTTTATTTATACAATCACATCAAACTTGTATGGGGAATTCAGTACTTATGACTGGACAAATCCTGGTTTTTATTTTAATCATGTTCAATGATTGGAAAAAAAACCCTATAAAACTCCAGACAATGCAGTTCACCACTTAGCTACAATTCTTGTTTTCTTGAAAAGTGACAGAAGAACAGCTCTGTTTGTTTGGGAAACCATAGCCAAAAAGGGAAAACAAAATAAACAAAAAAACATTTCTTGGTTCTTTGTGAGGGAAGAGGCTGAATTCTGATTTAATTTGGAGATTATATTGATACTGACTTCAGTGGGGATACTTTGATTTTTATTGACATCATCAACAACAGCAGAATCAATTTTTGAGAATAGTCTTCTTACATTCCACCCAAATCAGTGACACCCCACCCACTCTCCATTTTAAACTGAGTTGTTTTGTGTGACTTTGTAGCACTGACACTTTTGTTGTTTTTGTTGACACATTGTGATTACGGGTTTTATTTTATGGTAGTGTCAAACAAAAACATACAGAGGCATATACAAGATTTAAAACAACACCTTAAATTAAATATGGTTTGGGATCACGAGCAAAAGCTAGTGACACCAGTTCATATTGCTTCTATGTATAATACCTTATGCTCTTCTGTTTTTATGGAGCCCTAGCAGTCCTTTAATATGTTATTTGAGACTTCCGTAGAAAGCAAAGCCTAGAAGGCTTGGGTGAATTGTTTGTGTGAAGAAGTAAGGAAGCTAGGAAACCCTACACATCCTACAACTCCCTTACCAGTAACAAATGTATGATGTGGGGGTTTTTTTAAGAGTTATTTTTAAAGAAAGTTGGCTGGTTGCTTATAAAGTCCACAGTTCAAATGATCACCTCTCATTTCACTCCTTTGCCTCACAGGAAAGAAGATTCTTAATGCTGATTCAAAGAAGCTTAGATAACAAATACTTAGACACAACTATTTCCAATTATGAAGAAAGCAAGATTTTTAATCCAGACTGACAGATGTCTAAAAAGCTAAAGCTGACAGCAAGAAAACTGCTATTGTGCCTAATTATAAAAGTACACTGAATTGCGTGCCTGAGATAAATTCATAGTTGTTAAGTCTTTAAAAACTTTGCTTATTAAAACTTCACATTGCTCCATGATTCTATTTTTGCACTTGCGAGGAAGCAATTGAAAGAAATTCATTAACACCTATATAAATAGGAAATGTTTGCTTTATTGCAGAGTGAGTGAGGAGTTCTTGTAAGGTACCACTTAGAAACACGTGGCTCTTTGTGACAGGCCTTAAGGACTTTAGCGGGGACAGAAAGAAGAAAAGGGTTTTTGTTGGAAGCCTACCAGAGTTGCCCAGAATTTTTTGTCCAGGCTTAGTGGTCTATAGGTAGAAAAAGATTCCAGCCTTTGCAGAGATTAACTGTGCTGTACTTCTCACGTGGTTTGGACTGCAGAGAATACAGACAGCAGATTTGAGATCTTGTAAGAAAAATGGCCACCTCATAGAGTTGACAGAAAAGCTGAATAAATGTTTCATAGCAGAAACCTGAGTGGAAAGTAGCTCTCTGGTAAGAAGTGCAGCATTTACACGTAAATGTCTCTTACATCTATACAAACATTCCTCCACAAAAAGAGATTTCCCTCACAGTTTACACAGGATATACTGCTTAAAAAATGAAGGATTTGACCAATCTCAGAAGATCTGTTACTACATAGCCAGAAGAGGAATGGTCCATCATCTGTTTGACTGTTTTCTGTAAACTCTGTGAGTGTACTGGAATATTACAATACTATAGATGTGTGTGTGAAGTCACTAGTGAAAAACAAACACAACCATCAAATTTTGAGAGTTTATCACCATCAACTACAACTGTTAGCTTTCAGAGACAGTAGGCTGTCAAAAAAATTGATGGCGAAAAGAAAATGTTAGCTTCCAGCTACTAATGGAGATTACATAGTACATAATGCAATAAAAATACTCCATGGGAAAATGATTGTTTGATGGAAAAGTGTTACACAACATTTCTCACGATATTCCCCCACTTAAAAATGAGTTTCAGAAAACAGATAACATTTTATTTTGTCACTCTTGAATGCAGAGGGCATTGAGGCATTTGAAGAGAACTTAAAAGGCTTTCCAGATGTTTTTCATTTTAAATTTCTAGTTCAGGTATGACAAAGGTGGCACTTCAAAAGGGGGTTTGCCACTGTCCTTTAGAAGAACCTGTATTTAATTTCAGTACTCTTATATAAATCTCTTGTTATACATGATCAAGCTTGACATGATTTATTCTTCAGTTAAATAAATAGTTTAATAAAATGGCTTTGCGGAACAAAGTATGGCAGAAGAAGAAAATAAATGTTGATTTTTATATGTAGAGGTACCTGAATTTGAAGAAAAAACAGATGTGAGGTCAAGTATTTGAGAACTAACTCACCTTATTTTTCAAGTTTAGCTAATTTCTAATAAGAAAAGGAAAGTGAGCAGTTAATATTTCAACAAGAGCTGAGATTTAATAGTATAGTGCTTTTCCTGCACATGCTTAAAAATAGAAGGTCATCCCACCATCTTCAGAAGGTGGTTAATGTAACTACACATTCACTACAGAAGCCTATAAATGTTTTCCTATTTGGAAAGCCAGGGTGGCTGGGCACAGGGAAGAGGTAAGGAACTGAAGAACTTTAAACATTCCCTAGGAAAAGCTCAACTGAACTTGCCTTGCTAGTGGTATACCACACTCAGCAAGGCACTTCTTATTGGTAGTCAACCTGTCTAGAGAAATGGGCATAAGACTTTGGCTGCTTACTACAGATCCAGCCTCTCATACAGTTGTAGCTATTGACAGAAAGGTAGAGCTAAAGCAATGAATTGCCTATACAGGAAGCAACAGTATTCTAAGATACACAGATTCCAACGAGTCTCATAATACAGGACTGTAGACCAATGTCTCATAAAAGCAAATGGGTTTCTCACAGCTAGTTTGAGTTTTGTTCACATGTATTTTTCTCTTCCCTTGCTACCCTCCCTGTACACCACTTAGTACATATATCCAAAGTTGTTGAATCTTACCATTACCCTAAACATATAATAGGCAAAAACCTCAAATGAAACAGCAGTGTAATTTAAGTTTAAAAAGCCCACACAGCAAACTATACCTACCCACTCAGGCTACCTTTTTCTTTCTTTCTTTCTTTTTTTTTTTTTTTTTCATTTTTTTGGCGCTTCTAGCCTGTGAGGAATTTAGTGTTTCATTGCTCCTTTTCTGGCTAATGGCATCCACCTGCCTGGCCTGTTGCCCAGCTGCTGCCTATCATTGCGTATTTTCATCCTCATTTATGCAGGCACTGTTCAGGATGTACAAGAGCTTTCCTGAATGCTCTTGCATGCCATGTTAATTACTATATTGTGCAGAAGGAAGGCCAGTGAGTACCACCTAGACATGGAGCCTAGGCAGGGCAGCTGAACAGATTATGGAATCAGAGAGCACCAGCAAGATTTTTAATTTTAAAGAATTTGATAAATCAGTAAACATTGCAATTTCTCCTTTTGATTAAATTGTAGTGGCCTATTACTCACTGCACCATAGGACCCCTCTCTGTCAGAAGAGGAAACACAGAGTTTGAAACCATGTCAGGATAACGCAGTAAATGTTTCAAAAGAGTTCTTTCAAAGGAAAAGAACTCCAGGAAAAAACTCCAGCAAGGAAGTGTGATTATTCGCATTCTTCCCTTTCTGTATAATGCTAAATTAGCAGAGCTGATTGAGATATCAAACCCAGAAGACAGACAATCCTAAATTGTACTAGAAAAGGCAACTCTGAAAATTTTAATTCTCCTGGAGTCCCTTTCCATTGGCCTATTTAAGGTGTGCAATACAGAACATGCTACACTTCTCCAAATTATTAGTTCTTTATTCTGTCAATATGCTAACATGTGTGCCACCCACCCAAAACATGCCATGCATTCAGCTTCTCCCACCCTGTGCCTTCCTCCTCTCACTTTTAATGTCCCCATCTGAAATCGTGGATACAAGTACTATTTTTGCTGCAACCAGTGATATGGTGGGGTATACACAGGGGCCTGCAGCATAGTGGACATATGAACAAATTGCCACGTGCCTCCTGTTTTGCATAAATTGTCTCTCTGCAGGCTCTGTGAGGTGGATTCACATTGCCTTCCTATCTGTAAAAGAGGTTCTTTACTTATGTCATCCACTCCTCGATGGAGTTTGCAGCTAGGCAAGAAACATAGAGCACCCATCAAAACATAGCTTGGTGTGGGGAGAGAGTGACCAGGCCTCCTGATAAATATACATATTCTTTCAAAAAGGTCAGAAAGCAACTGTCAGTATGCTGGGCTATATTTACTACCAAGTTTTCCACTATCTGCATTATTCAAATGCTGCAAAAGGAAAACAAACAACCTGCAGTTCTTATGCCCATCTTCCGACACACTAGGGCTTCTGCTTGAGCTTCTCAGAGCACCTGAATAGCAGCAGATAATAAAACTGCCAGAGATTCCCTCCGCAGTTTTGAAGGACACGTGCTTAGCAAGGCAAGAAGGGGACACACAGCATTAAAAAGCAAGAGGGAAAGGACAACAGGCATTAATGACCACTCGAGCAAGCCACTGCTGGGAAAGCTCCATGCTTATGAAGCAAATGGGGACACCGTGGCCCTCACTATTTTACTGTAGCAACCGGGCTCTTTCAAATACTTCAGTATATAAACTGTGTAATTTATGCTTCATTGCTTTCATTTCCTATCTGAATCCTTGTCCTTATGGATCAGAAGTAGAGGATACTGACAGCATGCTGTAAGCAGGCACTGTACAGCATACCACCACAGAGAGAACTCGATGCTAGTTGCACCACAAACACAGAGCCTGCCAGTGTTCAGTTACAGCTCAGCCATATCCTCATTCTTCTCTGAAAATCTGGCATAAGCCTTTGTGATATCATTGCATCAGAGCTTACCTAAATACAGCAATTCTTCATCTGAAAACTATTTTGAACCGATACAATTTCTAAATTTCTGGAGTACATATAGGTCATCTCTTTTAATTCTTCCTCTTGGGAGTTATTTTTATGTCAGTAGCATTTGATTTTGAGGAATTTAACATAATTATTTTCATCTATCTGAAAAGAAAAAGGCAAATTAGAATTAATTCAATATTTTTACAATGTAAATGAAAAAATAAGCACTACGAGTTTCTTTGGTACCACTTATGTGCTAACATTCCTGGCTAAGATCAGCCATTATACCTCTGTTTCCCTAAGTAAGACTAAAATCCTTGTCCTGCAGCTCAATAAGAGCTGGGAAATTTTGCAGGATTAAAAGTTTTGTCTAATAAGTTTAAGTTTTCTTGAAGAAGTCAATAAAAATACTTCCTATTCTTATTTAGTATTAGTAAGGACAGTTAAAGGAAACACAAATAACCGTTTTTCTCTTATTGAAATGGAAGGACAGTACACAGTTCTCTGACTTCATGACAGCATTTGCTGGCATGGATAATGTTTACATCTCTCTGAAACCACTGAAGTATTCTTTTTGTTCCAGCTTGGTTCATATTTCTCATGTTCCTGCAGTTTAACCGCATGAGGTGTCCTCAGTGTCTGTGAATGTCATTGGACCTCAACAGGTAAACGATAAAATCTTTGATGAAAGCATTCATGGCTAATATATCAGTGACTTTTATCCGTCCTTTATGCTTTAATAAGAAATATCTATTTAAAACTGAACATGTCTGTTCTCTCATTCACATTAATGCTATGCTTGTGCCTTATTGTTAAAAGTTCTATTGAAAGTGGACAAAATAATAGATGGTAACAGTGGTATGGTCTATGGTATATATTGTATGAATTATCTCATGAAAACACAGAGCCATACCACTTATTTAGAAAGGATCATTTGTCAGGATTCAGGAGTGGTAAAAGTTGCTCACTGGAGAAAAGTCATCTTTCCTGTCCTAAAAGGCTTTTTTGGTCCATTTAGAAATCTAATTCTGTCTACCTCTTATTTGTTTTATGGTTTGATTGTGTTCAGTTCTCCTTCATATATCCCTAAAATGAGAAACTGAAAATAGACTGATTTCTGGTCATGGTCAATGAATCTAGTAAGGTGCCTCAGGTTGTACGAATGAATAGTCCAATCCTTTCCCAGGAATTAAGGAAGGTATTGGAAAGTATGAGTACTGATATTATTCAAGTGAAGCCCTGACATTTCAGTATAATTAAGGCAACCATGTATTTTCTTCTTTTCCCACATGTGCCATCTATCTTTAACCCAACGTGATAAAGCCTAGAAGGTGGAAAAAAAGCTCTGTGAAGAATATTAACCTGAATTTATTAGAGTTTTATTTCTTACAATGGTTTATAAATATTTCACCACACATGCTGCTACAAGTCTTGCATTTAAGGAATGACCCAAATCTTTTCCCCATATATCCTGTAGTACTGTCTCTGAATGAATACTGTAAATCCCTAATACCTGAACAAAAATAAAGCAAATAAAGTCTGTGACTTCATGCCAAAATCTCTTCAAAATAGATCTGGGAAAATGGGAATTTTTTATTATTATTTACTGAGGGGCCGAACACTCTATTACTGCACCTACTGTATCGATCAGACTGGTATAGCAGTAATCATAGAATCATAGAATCATTAAGGTTGGAAAAGATCTCTAGGATCATCAAGTCCAACCATCAACCCAACACTACCATGTCCCCTAAACCATGCCCTGAAGTGCCATGTCTACACGTTTTTTGAACTTCTCCAGGGATGGTGATTCCACCACCTCTCTGGGCAGCCTGTTCATCTATTTTTCTGTAATACCTGTGTATAGGGAAATAATTTAATAATGTCCTCATAGACTCTTTCTTTCCTTCATTTGAAATTTGACCAGTTACCACTATATTCATAAATGGAAAAGGATGCTATACTCCTGAAGTTGCCTCAACTGCAGAAGTCCATTCTCTAATTAAACAAAACAAACAAACATGTAATCAAATCTCATAATGTCTTACAAAAGCAAGTAATTCACAAAGGTAAGTGGAGGAATCAAGTCCCTCCCTTTTTTAAATATGGTACTATTTTATCATAAAGTAAAAATTTTCATTAATATTTTATGTCATTTGTATTTATTTTGCAAAGATTTCAAAGAATTTGAAATCTAGATTTTTAATATACATTTGTTAAAGTTCTTTCTATTAGGGCAAATGAAAGCTAATGTGATACTTCACCAAATTTTATGGTGAACTTTTTTGTTTATGAGTTGATGTTTCAGGAAGCAGTTACACTTATCATCCTAAATGGAATTATTTCTTTAAGAAATAAAAAATCTGAGAGCACACATATGTTGAGCCTTGCCACAGAAAAATCAGATAACTACACAGAAGTCAACATCCTAGCTTTTCAGAAACACTGTAGGTAAGAACATTGACTAGAGAAACTACTAAGGCTGATATCCCATCTGCAGCCCTCATTGTCAGTAAAGTATCAGTCAGTTTGTGTAGTCCTGTGGCCTTCTGGGCTCCTTTCTAAACTTAGACAGTAATTAACTTAGGTATCTGAATTATAAAATTTTTGAGTTTCTGCCTCCATTACATTTTTGTGGGGTCTTCCGTGTTAAGACTGGCTTATGTGTAGTTTTCTTAGGCTGGGCTTGTTAAAATGTAGTGTAGCTGCACTATTGCTAAAATTAACAGCTTTCTTTATGGCATCCCTCTTTAGAAAAATCAGTAAGTCATTGTGTTACACAGCTCCAGAGGAGATGGGAACCCTGATATCTTTGAGCCAGTGTGAAGGTTTAGATCAGGTTTGATGAAGCTTTCTCTGTTTTCACAATGTATTCAAAATAACCTATTGGTGTAATTTCTGTTCAGAAACCACTGCCCTTATTTTCCTTGCTTGGGTTACCAGACTTCTTTTTAAACATAGAACTGTGCAGTACATATGTTACAATTAAATTTTACAGAGGGGAAGAAAAAGAGAGTGTTTGTACAAGACTGCAGAGGTTGCAAGAATGGGAGAGATTCCAACAGGTTAGCTTTTTAGCTTGCAGTCAATTTTCCTACATGGAAATTGTGGAAAGGATATAAGTGAATGTATTAAATATAGATTGGTTTCTCAAAATTATTGCCATCATGGGGAGGTCATGATTAGGTGTCTGATAAACTTCTCAAAATTTAGAAACCTAGTTCTGAAATTTCACTTCAAAGTGAGTTTAATGATGGGCAGTGGACTAAAAGGTCTACATTTATTCATTAATCAGGTGTTAAAATGTGTTCCACTATGACCATACCTGAACAGTCATCAGAGAGTGATAATTTTTCATCATTGTTTACGTAAGCACAGCTGATGTGTAGCAGATAGTAACCTCAAAAGTCACCTCATTGAAAAAGCATTCAGTTCAGCATTTGGCTGTTACTTCTAGGTATATAAGAAGTTGAACAATGATCAAAAACTTGATACAATGAAATTGAACTACTTAAATGTCTTTAAAAAATAAATTCTTACAGATTTTTTTCTTTAAATACATATAATTGATCTGTAGCTTTATCTACTACAACCTATTTTTCTAACCCCTGCCACCACAAGAGTGTGCAAGTAACCTCTACAGTATGCAGAGAGCAGGCAGTCAACCCATGTAGTCCTCATGGAGATCTCAAGCACTATGAAGAATATTTTGCTGAAAACTCTACTAGATTAATTTTACCCATGTGAATATACACTATGACGAATACTATCTTAACTTATTTTAAAAGGGGTTATGAACTCAGAGCTGCTTTAACAACTTGACATGCAGAACTGATAATTCACTATATTATGGTGCAGGACAGATTATCCTTTGAGACTTATGCATAGCTACTACTTTCCCAGTAACATAGCAAGAAGTTGGACAGGCGATGCATCGACAAGTCAATTATTGAGTGCATCCCATACTGGGGGATGATTAGAACAGAAGGTATGGATAGACTTAGAGAAACCATAAACTATAGGGGTAGGATAAGAATACGAAACTCCTCTGAAAGATCTTGAATGGTGTAAACAATAAAAGAAATGAATGGTGTAAACAATTACCTGCAGAAACCGTGTAGCAAAATTCATTGAAAAGAGAACTTAATCTAAACACCAAGCAATATTTCCTGAGAAATCTACTAGTGGAATAGTTTATTAAAGGAAACTCTTTCACTTGAGTCATTTAGAACTAGACTGGAGCAAAAACTGACATGGTAGTGGAAAAGATGATCTAACTCCTGTGATTCTGTGATTATTTTAACTGGAAAGGTTTTGTTTTTGTTTTGTTAGGGCACCTTTTCCTTCATGGTGAGGCCTTAAAATCCTTGTACAGCTGTTGTCTGACTTTCTCCTGTCTGGCACTCTGTGTAACTTAAATAACACTTAACACATGGCACTTGGAACACGCAGTGTTGGGGTAGCTGTTCTGCTCTTTTCAGCCACCACAACTCTACAAGCAATACTGTGCTCCAGCTTTAGCCCTGGGCAAAAAAGAAAAGAAACTGTACCTGTTTGCCACTTCATGATAGCCCCACTTTAAAATATTGTCTAAAAATAAGTTGTGTTAATACATTTTGTATCTCAGGGTGGGAATGAATTAAGATTTAGGGGTGGATTTTTAACATTGGCCTCCTTTTAGTGCCAGCCATTTGCTTCACATTGGCTTTATAAAAAGAGCACTGTACTACTATTATACTAATAGTCAAACATAAATGAACATAGTGGGATGGATTTTGAGAAGTACCTGGTAAAAGTTATCCTAACTTCAAGAGAAACAAAGTGAAGCCAATGCTGGATGCTTTTGAAAGTTCTAGCCAGCAAGTTTTGCAAATACAGAACAATGTACAATACTAGTACTACAGCTGTTTTGTTGCTGTGTAGTGGGAAAGCATGTAATTACATGCCAGTTTAATTCCATGCATGTGTTTCTGTTGAATTCTTTGGAGTTGATGCACTATGGTTTGTCATGCCAAAGGCTGCAAAGCACTATTAAATGCACTACTCACTACTATGTTCCTTTGATTTCAGCTACACTGATGTTATGTTTTCAGGAGCAGGGCCTTGCTTTGGACAGTTAGCAAAGAGTAAGTACTAGAGACCCTGTTAGATCAACAGCTTATTTTTCTGTTATGTCTATTCTCCATGCCCAACATTCTATTTTCCTAAGCCCTTCATTCTCTTGTGACTTCCTGATGCTGAACTTTGTCATTATGCTGGATAGGTATTTGAACAGAAAGAATCAAATACGCCAAGGTTGTGTTTGTCCTCACATATGAAGGCAGCACACCGTAAAGGAAGTAGGTTTTTCTTTTCTCAACATAGCTACTATAACTGCTCTTGAAATCATGAAATCAATTCAACACATACACAAGATGACAGCTACTAGGAAATCAAAGGGGAAAACAAAGATAAAAATGTCTTGAGAACTTAAATCTTGACTTGTGACAAAAGATATGAAGTATTAACTAAGCAGCAAATATAGGAAGAGTCTGTAAATAGCTGAAGCATGTGAATATCAAGAATACCATGGAATCACTGGTGCCATGTATAAGTTATGCCAACTATAAGTTATAGGATACAACTGAAAGGGGAATACGTAGACTGAACTTCAGTAAAGAGATCCACTAGCCAGGAAGATGGACAGAAAAACTAAATAAGTCCTTTTATTTTCTAACTTGTAGGATTTAAATAGGTAGATTTTCCATAGCACTTGCCTGCTCTGATTTAGGGAGGATAAGCTGGCTGTGACTCAACTACATATGTAAATAATACTTTTGCTCTAGAAAGAAAATTACATACTTTGCAATTTATTAGATTTGTAGTTTTGTATTGGACACACTATAAGTAGAACTTTACGTTAAAGACTTGTTCCAGCTACACAATTAGTACATTTTATTCCTCTTTCATTATTGTGTGTGCTTTGCATTTGTGCTTTACATTTTTTGAAGCCTTTCCGTGTTTCACATGGACTGTGGGACAAAAGCAGAGATCATCTGTTCAATGCTTAGAACAAGAGATTTGAATTAATTGTGAAAGCTCTGTTTGCTAACACTTTTATGACATTTAAATATTGCATTAATAAACACATAGAAACTGTCTGAGACTCCTCAGAGGGCAATTATCAGAAAGCAGAATAACTTCATCACTAGTGCCAAAACAAAAATGAATGTTAGTTAAAAAAGGATGATATACTGTTAAACCTGAGCCTTAACGCATACCCCAAAACTGGAACAGAAATTTTTGAGATTATTTAGATCTACCCAAAGTGCACTGTTCTGTTGTGCTAAGCACTGCATTTAGGTAACCTTTACCAACATATGTAGGAAGCACATGCTATACATTTTTCTGACAAAGATCCCCCTTTCTTCACTCTATATGTGCATGGAGTTGTTTTCTGTTGTTTGCTGACACTCTCTAGCAGTCTGTCAGATCTACCAAAGGTAACTAAGAACAAGTTATTGCTAGTAGGCTTAAACTCATCTGGAAAAATGCAGGGATTTAGAGTCTGAGAAAGGCTGAAAGCAAATGCTGAATGAATGAGATCTGAGGGAGAGGTGATAGGAGGCCAAGAGAAGAAAAAAATCTTCTTTTGTTACCAGATTATCCTGTCCATCACTGTTTATTTAACTAATAACCTAATAATAGTACTAATGGTTAACTGATAAATTAAATGAAAATTGCTAGCTGCTGATTAATTTCTAAAGGATTCTCATATCAGACTTGCATGCCTAACAGCTACTGCAGATGTAAGCTATCATAACTGAGGCATAATAGTGAAGATCTAATCTATATGATATGTTTGTTATATAACCATTTTGTTTTTATAAAAATTACTTAAAATAGTAGATTGTTTCACTCTTTAGGAACTTCCCAGAATCCACCAAGAAAAGCAAAATAGTCTTACAAGAGCTGTTTTGCCTCATATTATTTCACACAATTTAATTTAATGTCACTATATCAGAAGAGTTAAGATATATCTATTTTTCTCATTAAGGAGAAAGAAAAGGATACGATGATCTTTCACAATTTGTGTAGTCTCCCATTATTTATCAGACACCTGCAAGAAACATCTCTGGGAGGATTCACTTGAGAAGTGAGGCCATGTTTGCCAGCGGCATTCAATTTTACATTTAAGCAATTATTTCATGCTAAGAAAAAAATAAAAGCAATCCATCCCTGTGAACAGAGCTAATATCCTTTTACATTGTGCATTAAAAAAAAATAGATTTTGGCAGTTCTTTTGGTCATGAGGTACAGACAGCTTTGACTCATATCTGTGATGGAGACATAGCTATGCAAGCCACCACAGCTATCCCTTTGCATTTTGACCCCCAATAGCTTAACTGTTTTAGTCTTCAACAGTCTGTCAACTAAGCCAAACTTTCTGGTGGTTCTACGATACAGCCAGCCAAATGTACACTGAGGCACATACAAGGACCACACACACTATTTTAACTTTTGAGATAAACTGGACTTGACATTTACTTCATTTTTCAACTTAGAACAAGACTATTTGAATTATTGGAGCCATTATTTTAAAATCAGTAAAGCATATAAATAGTATTGCACTATACTAAGTACAAGGTAAAACCCAATTATTTCCTAACTCCACTACTACAGAACGTACTCCAAATAGATTTTTGAAACTCCCAGACAAGAGAAAACTACAGAGGTTTAAAATAATTCCTGCTTTATCTTCTTTTATTCTCTGGCTGTCAAATTCTAATCTGCTAACAATCAAGTTCTATAACATTACCCTGTAATCACATAGGAAAATATAAAATTGTGACTGACCATGACTGCAGCTGCACAGAGGTGTTAACATCCTTTTTGTTATCATTTACATTTACTTAGGTTCAGATATACATGGTCTTATTCTCCATCAGATCCAGATGTACTTACATTCTCCTGAAGGCAGAGGACAAGCAATCTATTATTTACAGAAATTGTAGAACACAGGTAATTTTTTAATTGCCTAAGTTGTCACCAAAGCATATGGGAAGATAATTTATTCCTTAAGAAATTTTTAAATTAAAGGCAAAATCCTTTAACTAACACCTTTTCCATAATCTGTCACAGCTCTTTGTAGTAAGACATGCCATGCCAGACTCCATTGTTAAAACACCTAAACATGTTCAGTAACCTCCAAAAAGCATTAAGACTCTAAAAGTATGTCTAGGTATGTAGAGTACATTATTTTAATAAGGTACAGTGGCATTAAAAAGCACATATAGATCCTATTAAGAATAAATAGGATAGAAAATGTGTCTCTCATTCATACTGCTACCATGCAATGTTTGGATCCAAACAGCCTGGTAATCTGCCAAAGCAAAAACCAAAAGCATTAAAACTAGAGCCAGTTCTTGCTTGTAAACCTCTCGCTGCTGCTGTGATCAGTTCCTTTATCTTATAAAGAACAGTCCTTACTCTTTATCTTAAATAGTATTTGTGAGTGTTACTCATCACAAATCTAAAATAGCAGGTGGATTATGAAAATGACTGGTTGCTGTGATGAAAACATTTACCTGCTTTTTATAGTAGGAAACAAAGCTTCAAGCTTTTAAGTAATTGAAAATATAATTGCCCTGGCAAACTGGAATGTAGATATATCAACTCTCTCCTTGTAAAAAGTCAATTAAAACATTTTTGGTGTATTTTAGCAGTTTTAAGTACTGGACTACCTGTTTAATGAAAGTATATTCAGGAGAAAGACATTTAAATAGTTTTACAATGAAACCACAGACCAAGAACATGTTTTCACTGCTAGGCATTTTCAGGGAGTATGTGTGGAGAATGGATATTTGCCAGGACTATCTGGAAGAACACAAAAAAATACAGCACTCAAGACAGACTATTACTGTCACTTAGAAGCAGACTATTTTTTATTCCTGGAAAGGTGTCTGAGAAGTTGATGAAGAAGCACATCTAATACCACCTGCCTTCTGCCAGCAGACAAGATTCCTCACAATAGCTTCAGCTTTGTAAGATCACTGAAACAGACAGGTTTTAGCTATTACTTTCTTTCCGCTGCCTTTAACAAAGATGAAAACACTATGCTTTTCCTCTTCTCCTTAAAATAGCTTTATTTCTTTTTTGCAGTATTATTCATGCCCAAGTTATATTCATCAGATGAATATATAGACCTATCTAAGCAATTTGAAAGTTGTTTTTCAATATGCAGGTCATTTGAAAATTGCTCTCTGATATTCTGTTCCCACTCTTCAAATATGCTTTCAATTTTTTATTTTTTGTATGTTAATCACAACTTATTATAGCCATATTATACAAGAAAAATATTTGGTGTCACTTATATTTTTTGTAAGTATCACACTTTACTATATTCTAATTTATCTTTCTATCCCTCATACAATAGTTTTCAAGGAAAACCTGCAACGAATAACCAGCTTCTGGATTTTCCTTGTAAGTCAGCAATTTGCACCATCTTTCACAACTTGCCTAAAATGCTCTATTTGCCTGTTGGCCTGAGGAAAGTAAATAGAAGTATGTCTGTATTTAATATTTCTTCGATTCAGAAATTCTCCAGATTCCATGAATGTGAGTTGATGTCTGCTGTCAGGGACTAAATCTCTCAGGCTTTCTTCATGATTGAAAATAATTAACAATAATTTGATTAGTCTCATAGAAGTATCTTCGGAAATAAAAATTAATTTGGGCTTTTTGCTGAGGTAACCAGTTCTACTGAAGTGTTCTCAGTGCTATTTGTAAAGCAATCTCCTGAACTTGTACATAAATTAATTTGATAAATAACCATTATAGTGTTTTGATGTATTTTATAGAAGTGACACTGTATGCTGTTCTAAACTTGAAAGCCCATCCCCAGATATGAATGGAGATATGAGTGATTATTACATGTGCGTCATTTATGAGTGTGAAAAGCCAGGCAGGCTTGTGGCTTTATGGGAACAATAAAACACTGCATGCCATCTCAGTCATACATTCTGAAGTCAATGAAAGCCACACACTATAGATAAACAACTTTTTCATTTTCCAAATAGTTTTCCAATGAATCAGATTCACATTTCATGTAAGGATGTATTCAACAAGATGGTATACATTGACACTGTCCTGTTATGGTGGTACTCATTTCAGTATCACCTCCCAGACAGGTGTTAGACTTGAAAATCTACCTTAAGCATGCTTCCTTACTATGTTTTCCTGTCTCTTAAGATGCTCAAAATTTATAGGTGACAGTGCATAAATCAGTACTGAAGAGAAATACTGCTTGCCTGTATCTTTTTGGTTAATAGCAGTGATATCTGTGAAGAATGTATTACAATAGGTTAAAACCTTGGAACTATTTAATTTTCCTAGATGAACAGAGCACTTTGTTTCTGATAATAAAAATATTTACTTTGGTGCTATAGAGCTGTTGACACAAAAATACATTTTCAACTCATCTTGGTGGAGCTGCAAATACTACAAGTTCACACTGAGATTTTTCTGTAGTTCTGACTGCAAGAGAGAGTAGGAGAGCCAGAGACTGCATTCGTAACAAAACACTTTGTAATGTTTCAGAACAAAAGAGAAGTCTGCATTTACAAAAACTCAAGCTTATTGAAGCAATAAAACAGCTAAAAATAAGCTTCATGCAAACACCAAATTCACCCCCAGGAAACGGTCAGATTTCATGGACTGCCTTTCTGAGTGTCTGGTATAACTATTTCTCTGAGATTACATGGACCCTATCATTATTTTTTTTTTAAATTTGAACTGACATCAGAACTTCTACCAATCACTAACTACAGTGATTAGTCTTTGTATATCCCTCATAAATGACAGAAAGTCAGTCTAATCCTTCATGGGATGTAACGCAATCCTCATATAATGCTGACATCTAAGGTTGCCAACATTTTATTTCTGAGAAGCTCCAAACTCTTCCATTTTTCAGTAAAGGATAGTTGTCATCATTGGTGCTTGACAACAAGTATCCATAAATCTAACACACTTGATAAAATCAATTGCAGTTGATGTTTCTTACAGGTGCAACACAGGAGCTGTAACTCATTAAAGAAGATGAAAATTGTGCCTCTAAGTCATCATTTTGCCTTTGTGATCCTGGATGTTTCAGTAGCTGAGCTAGTTTTCCATAGTTTAGTAACATGTGATGGATCATTAACATTGCAACAGCCTCCTTAAACTGCCCCATGGATATCATAGCTACTTGGAATTTCTACAGTGCTATATAATTGTGCAGTTTCTGATCCTGGCCAATCTGAAAAAAAAAGACTGTGATTTGGATTAGTCCAGGATGGTTTCCCAGTTCATCTGGTACAGCCACTTCTATAGGGGGACCTCAGTAGAGGCTGTTGAATATCATCAGTTACTCTTTCATTTGGTCTTTTGCATACGTTCTCAGTTTCTGATAGCTGACTATAGTTTCTGACTCATAGCTTGTTATGGCTTCTAACCTGAGGATCATATGTCTGTTCCTAAGTGTTGAGCAGGACAGGGTAAAGAGAAAGTATGCATACACTAAGCCAGAATTTTCCAGGGACTATACCAGATGGAGGCCGCCATCTTATGGTCAGTGCTGGAGACAGGATACCAGTCTCAGCCCAAACACAGGCTGAACAAGTCTGAACAAGTACAACCATTCCTATCTTTTTAAGAGCTCATCACCTAATGGAATAATCTTTAATGCATATATAGGTAAAAACTTTAATGGAAGTCAAATCCCTTTTAATGGCACCAGACAGGCATTTGGAATGCTATCTGGATGCTGCAGGTTGTCAGGTATGCATTTTGATCCCAACTAATTTCCATGTGAATGACTTGGGATAACTGAGAAGCTAGATATATAATGTCCTATAATAAAGGGTCAGAACAGTTTCAGCAGAACTGAAAATAAAATTCTTGGATGCAAATAAAAAGTAATGCTCCTCCTGTACATTAGGCAAAATATGTGCACCCTCACTTCTCAGGAAAATCTTCCATTTTCTAGAAGAAAGAAATGGACTATGGCAGAGTGTTCCCTACTGCTCGTGCTGTGGCTCACACAGCCCTCCTGTTTTCATTCTCCTTCTCTGCTGTGAAAGCCAGCACATGTGTGGCCACTCCTAGGGTGTGCTTGGCAAGCATCAGAGCACAGACGCCAAGCTCCGGAATGCGTTTTTTCCAGCATCAATATATGGGACTGTAGCTGTCTTCCTGGCTGGATTTCTTTGTGCTGCTGGCTGGCTCCACATTTGGCTGCCAAAACTACTGAAGGAGTTGCCAGCAGGACTGGTGTGAGGATTAGTCTGGTTTAGCTGTCCTAGCCTTCAGGATGCCGTGATCTTACAATTTCCCTTTCACAAAGGAAAAAAAAACCATCTTCTTTATGTTTAAGAACAAGATTCTAGAAGCATTATTTTTTTTAGAGATCCTTTTTCAAGTGACTTTTGTGGTGAAGGAACACAAAGTGCCATATCTATCTGAACTGTTAGAACACACACAGCAAACGAAGCCCATTCTTTTTGAGCAGGACACAGATTCATCAAGTTCTTTCCTTGACCTTCTCACAGCTAAATGCTAAATGGGAGAACCATATTGCTTTCTGTATTTCTTCAAGACTGGGTATCTTGAATATTTTTAAGTTGGCAACAGGCAAAACAACTTATTTATGTCTCTAAAAACAGCATGTAAGAACAAGTGGCATTGTTCAGTTTATGAGTAAAACAATACTGAGAAGAATACAAAAGAATAGTGAGATAGGGACCTCTGTTTGCATCTTGAACAAATGTACCAATCCAAACTTCTTCCTGAATCTTTTATATGCATCAAATAATGGTGATAGGGAAAGAATATCAAGATCTGCCTGAGCTGCCAGGTCAATATCACAACGGAAAAGCAGGTTGAAGGTATTGAAAGATTTTGCATCTTGGCTGTATGGCAGGTGTGTGGATGAAATAAATCCTGAAATTGGGCTGGTAGACAGCACTTCCCCACTACATTTCAGAGGTCCGAAAGGCACTGTAGCTTATTGAGGCAAAAGCCATTATAACGTTCCTTTGGGGATTATGCAGTTCTGCACTGCCTGAATTCAGGGCTATGCTTACAGGACACAAGAGAATCTATCATGTTTTCACTCCAATATCTCTAGTTTCCAGCTAAAAAGTATCTTTGGTACTAAATTCCATAAGAACATCCATTGCTGTGCATAGGCATGGGCTGCAGAGGTGAATTCCCTTGGCTCGCTCTCTGTGCTTTGAAAAGTTCTCATGCATTTGGTGGCCTCAGTCCTTCCTGGAGCACTGCCTGAGGTGGTGTTACTCCATTCCCAATGTGAAACAGACTGTAATTTGCATGGACCATTCCTCAATCTTTTTCAGAAGAATGAAAGTTAGGAAATGTTTCCATCAGTGAAATGCCTGGAAAATGAAGGGGGAAAAGATTAAGAAGCCCAAATGTTCAAAAAATTAAGAACAGGGAAAAAGACGGAGGAAATAGAAAAAAAGGAAGTATCAGGAACTGGATCGGAGAGGGCTGTATTTAGGGACAACAAGGTTTAAACTGTGTGGTCTTATGTGCAAATCACACCACAGGAATATTTCAGAACTAGGGCCTGTACTTTGGGCTCCATAAGACAGCTCTGGAATGATGTACTACTTGACAAGTGTTAGAGGGAAATGTAAATAGCTAGTGTTTTTCCAGAGGCAATGGCAAGGAAAGAACAGTGAAAAGTACAAAAAACCCACCCTACAATTAACTTAAGACTGTATAAATCTTCGTCCATTTGTTACTAAGGTAAAAGATTGTTCCTAGGAGAAAGGAAGGATCAAGTGGGATAAACATTTTATAAAGATCTTTTTATTCTTCTATTTTCTTTTTCTTGTCTGGAGAGGATAGAAAAAATAACTAAACCTTTTATTAATCTAAAAGGTTTAAAATAAGGAACTGAATTTTAAAAAATGGGGGGGCGCTTGTTTGGGATGGGAGAGGGATACAATAATGGATTAAAAGAATGCAAGAATCTTTAAAGAGTTGTGAAGACAGAGGTGACATTTTATTTCATAGGGTATTCATTGTCATGTCTGTGGCTGGGGGCATGAAAAGTGGGTGTGTACTTTTGGGCAAACATCAAAAGTCTGGGAAGTTCTACTAGATGGTTCCAAAAGTGGCTTATCCAAACCAGTCTGGTTTGGAGGGGATAGCTCTTCTTGCAGTTCATTTCTGTTTCTTGTTGTGGTCAAAAACAGGAAGCAGAGAGGCAAAAAGAAAAAAAGAACAAGATTACCAAATATTTTAACAGCCTAAGAAATTTTGTTTTGATTTGCCTTTTGAGGTAAAGGTTCAACTCAGTTCTTTCTCCAAGTTAGTCTATTAAACCAACTAACATAAACATACTGAGTATGCTAAATAGTGATGGGGTGTCTGCCTGGCTTAAGTATTGCTGCACCTATTTTTGGTCCAGAATGTTGGTAACTCAGGCAATGCAAGCAAAGGGTCACTGTAACAGTTTTGCTAATCAGATTCATTTGACATCTTTTCAGTAAATAGAGTAAATTTTGAAGAAACTTATTTAGGACAAATGTCAATAAAATGCCATCCAGCTGCAGGCTTAGACAGTTACTCTACAAGATGAGATGACACACAGGCACAGCTTTGAGCATATACCTCCTTTTTGTCTAAAGAATAAGGGAAATTTAAAGAAGTAAAGGAAATTCCTCCACATATATATATATACACTAAGGAGCGTGTAAGGCAGAATGAACATGTCTAAGTCTTTCACATTAGAGCCTAACAGGACATCTTTCTCTGGTTGTGAATTATCTAGGAAATACAAAAAATACCTTTCACTAGAACCCACCAGCTGATTAACTGACACAGGACTTCATCGTGCATAAGTTAAGGCTTGCCTACACTAGCAAAAAATCTGACAGAGTTTAAGTTTGGAATTTTTTGCTACAACTGTAGTGAACAGGCAAATGCATTTCAATTTGCTTGTGCAATCTTAATGAATACAGTGAGTATTTTGGAAATAATCATTTGACATGCATGTTGCAACGTGCCCATTTCTTGCTGGGCTTCATGCATTCTGGGATCTCTTCAGGGAACTCTAGGACTTGTGGTTAAATTTAGTAGCTCTCAAGTCTTCTTTTCTGATAATACATAATTCAACCTTTTTAAATGAGCCTGTGACATTTTGAAATTCTGTGGTAGTAATATTGCTGAGTATGGCAGTCCTCACTGTTATTAAAATGAATTAATGTATTTCAGATTCACTGGCAACCACACAGACAAGCATCTTTGGATGAGTAAGGGAAATGGCAGACAGCCACTTGGTTTATTGCTGTTGTGCTACAACAGTTCTGTTTAAAAAGCAGGAGCTAAGAACTAGCAAATTAGCCAGTTTACATTAAATTTCCTCAGGCTGCTTTATTTATTTAAATGTGTTACTGGTGGGATACATTATGAGGATGACCAACAGTGATGTCAGAACTTCAAAGTAAGGAGGCTTCTGTGGCAAAGGAGGGAATGAACTGTATGCTGTTCATTTTTATGAAAAAGTTACACAATTGACCTGTTTCATATCTTACCTTAAATCAACAGGGGCTCTTGTGGGATGAAACCATCAGCAAATTAACAATGAGTAATGACCATGACAAAACAAAATATTGAGAGCTGGGCTAAGCATACCAAGAGGCATTGAGAAAGCAATGGGGATACTAGTAAATGGCAATTATTAGCTTAACTCCAAAAGAACTGGCAAAGTCTATCCTCCCCATTCCTGAGGCTAGGAAAAAATGAAATCTAAAGACTAAGGTGGCAAAAGGAGGCTGAGGGCTGTCAGTGCTGTCACAAAAGGGGAGATGTGAGAGTGGCATGCTTAAGAAAGACACCAAAACTACCATAAGCCTAGAAAGGGGTGGAGAGCTTGTGTTTGAACAAAACTGAAGTGTGGTACAACATGAAAAGCTAGAGTGCATAATGACAGAGATTTGTCTGTGACTTTGCTTAGCACATGCTAACAGCTGGACTGCAGTGCAAAATCTATGCCCTGCTGTCACCTTATTAGCTAGTCAGGCTTGGGCAGTTACGCTAGTTCTTGGTGGACTTCTGCTGCACGGGCATCCTCAGAAATCCATTCTCTGATCACAACAGTGTTTACTATCTGTGCACAAATCACCCTGGAGTTGCACCCTGCATGTTCTCGACAGCGAGAACAGTGTTTGGCTGACATTCTTCTTTGCCACTGCTGAATATCAAAGGTTGAAAACCATCTCTGAGGACAGCCATGGACAGAGGGTTGGGAGGAAGAGGAGGGTTTTAGCATGACCTTTTATGCTATAGAGTCAATTTTGAACCCAGCAGGAAAGAAAGAAGACTGATGCACCTGGGCAAGGGAAATACACTTAGTCTTCACATAGTCATAGCCACCATAGGTGGCATCAACCAGAAATAAAATAGCGGGTGTTTCCCAACAATGCAGTCTGAGACAGTCCTATTTGAACCATTCAGAGACTTAGGCTAGGACTATGATACTCAACTCCAAACAGACTGCGTTTCAGTCAAAAATTTGATTAAAAGGACTATATGGAATTGCTGTACACTGCACTGCAGCAGAGAGGTGAAGCTTATGGTGGTCAGAGGAGAAACATACGCTACAAATTAAAGGAACTGGCTCAAGTGGAAAGGAACAACTCAGAGGGTGAGGGGAGAAGCATGGTGGGGTTTTACAATACACAATTCAGTTGAGTTTTACTTTTTCTTTACTTTTACTTTTACTTTTGCTTAAACTTGCTTTAACTTAAAAGCATCTAACCACTGCATAATTACCATACAGAGTGGCCCAAGTAATCTGTGAATCTCTGATTGTGTAATATGCCACTAAATATTGCATCTTTACATCCCTGAGTTGTGAATCAGATGGGATACATTCTCTTTAAGCATCCAGACAGTTTCTATTTAAAGGAAAATGTAACAATTTAATTCTTTTCACAAGAGAGCAACTGTCTGCTTTTAGTACTCAGCATTCAGATGATATGTTCTAGGCCAAGTCAGAAATCTTAAATTAAAATGCTATCTCTGGTATGAATTGGTGAGGTTTAGTTTTAATTTTTTTTGCTTTTTTTTTCTGGGGTGGTTTGGGGGTTTTTTGGAAGTTCACACAGAAATTTCTGTATATGAGAGAGGATTTTACATTTTAATTTTTTTCTAAACTACAGTCACACAAAGCAAAATAAGTGTTAATAAAATTCTGAAGAAGAAAAAGGTAGATATTTCTCAAAACATTTTCTACTTCTAGAATTCTACAAATAAGCCTGAGCTATCATGCTTGGGTCTCTTTTTCTTCCTGGAGATTTCCCACAGTTAAAAAAAGGAGTCCTGCAGAATAATTCAAATTAATTACACCTACACAATAATGGATTCTTTGGGGTTCTTTCTACTTTTGTTTGCAAATGGAATAGTGAATTTTCAGAAACACAGATATTGACTGGTTCTTCAGGCAGTCAGATTATCAGTGAAAATATAGACAAAGGTAATAAATTCATAACAAAAAGCTGGACAAGGACAACAAGCCTTATGTCTTCATTGTCATGGCTCATACAGAAGGAATAAGTTTCTCTTCTTTTTTCCCCTTCAAACCAGGAGGCAAAGTCTGCTGCAGAATCAGTGCTAGAATCTTTTCAGTTCACAGCTGTAGAATTAGAGCAAGGCAGGAAAGCCACATGCTCTTCAAAACAGTAAAGATTTGGGTAGAGAAAATGGTCTTCATTTGCTACTAGATGTCCTTGGAAAAACTGAATGGCTGTTTTGTGTGACCTTGATGAGGAATTGAGCCAAAATCAAAGTGTTTAATAGCTTTGGAGCATGCAGTTCAGCCTATTTCCTAGTGTGTGTCCATGCAATGGACTTCATCTTACAACATTGACCATGACATTATCACGCAGATAAAAACAAAGACAGACAGATAAAATGAATTTTGCTTATTATCTAAAAGAATTATAGATTCTATAAGAATTACAAATCATAATAATGAATAAGTAAATCTATAGTCTACAAGGAATGTAAGGCTTATAGATTACAGATAATAAATATGGATTTTAACATGTAATTTGTTCACCTGAGGATACGCTGTCTTTTGTTTTTTGGATTGATTTTGGTTTTTTTTTTCCCAAATAGGTGAACAGACAGCCAGAAACAGATGGCTGGCTGAGAGAAATGAGAATTATCTGCCTTCCCATTTTCATATCTACAATAGCAAGCAGGAAAAAAAAAAAAAAAAGAAAAAAAAAGAAAGAAAGAAAGAAAGATGCCAGATGTATGTCCTAGCATGCTGATGTGAAGAAAACTTTGCAATGAATGTTGATATTTTGGCATTCAGAACATTGTTCTGACTGGGGTCTAAGTAGTGGAATGTCAACATTCTTAACTTCCTCCTAGTAAAGTATTTGCTATAAAGTGTAAATAGAGACTATAGAGTTTTTTCTTCACATTAACTTGCTGAAACATCTGGATTTGTGTTTATATTGGTTGGCAGCACACGCTTATCCTTCAGGCAACCTGCTTGTATTTTCTATTTTCTAATGGAACCTCTCAAGCATACAATGTTTTTCTAAGACAATATTTTTTGACTATGGGAATAATATTAAATATAAAGTGAAAAAAATCCTAGAATACGGCCCAGCTGAAACTGTAGGATGCTGATATGAAAGCAGGTGAAATATGGAATGATATGGCACATACAATAAATGTTTACATTGTTGTCTATGGACAAAGTACATTTTGGCTGCAACTGCTAGGCTCAGTAAATAAGAGTAGGTATCTACTTCCTTTATATCTACAGCCAATATTAGTTCTCTAACCTAGACTGGCTGATGGGGAAAACACACACAAATGTCTCACACAATTCACTAATGACACCATGTCTCCAGATCTCACAAGGCCTTGGCAGTAGTTTTCAAAAAACAGCTCCTTTTTTACCTAATTAACAGTGCACTGAAACAGCAATAAGAGTCCTCATGAAACAATCATTTCATAACAGATAATCAGGACACCACAAACTACCAAGCTACCACCAGCAGATCAAAGGCTACCTCACTCTGAGGTTCAAATAAAACCCAAACAAAGGAATGTTCAATTTGAGATCACTGTATCATGTATTACTGCATTCCAACCTTGCTAAATGTCTTGGGTTTGGAGCCATTATATGTACATTGGACCAGAATGATTTAGCCTGACAGGCTCTAGAAAGAACAAACATAAACCACATTTTCCAGTGCACTGATATCCACCTACAGCTTTGACAAACTATATCACATGAAACAAAATACAAAGCAACCTCACTGAGCTACTGTAAATAATGTAATGAAAGGGAACAGCCATGTTTCTGGACTACTAATTTAGGTTGAATAAGATATGACCAAGGCATTCAAAGTTTTAAGATACCAGGGCTTTCTTAATCTTTCTTAAATTTTATCTGTGTTATATTTTAATGTGTCTTGCCACATCTAGTAAAATAGTGGATAAAAGTAATCATTCTCAATATATATTATACCAAAATTAAGGTCACTCAAAATGGAAACTCTAAAAAAGGGATGTGGTTGCAGAGAATCAAAACTAACTTTTAACAGAAAACTTATTTTAGCAAATACTGTGAAAGAGTGAAGTGGTTTAGAGAGAGAAAGTAAAACAAAAAGAAACATGACAACTCTTTTACATGACACTAAACTTGTGTATGGTCACATGGAAGCTCTGCCAAACCCGAAGAAGTAACTGATTAACGTATGAATGTCCCTCTAACCTGAAAGACAGGACAGAAATACCACAGTGATTTGAAATGTGTGTTTCTACAAAGTAATGAAAGGCCTGGAGTCTGTTTGTGTGATTTTTATATAATGCCTTTTCTACTAGACAGTGTGGTACAATTTGACTGTTAGAAAGAGCAGTGACTTTGCTGAAAAAAAGCAAGTCTTTCACTACCTTCATTTTTAACAAATATATTTTGAGAACACCAATAAATTATTAAAATAATACAATGACATAAATTACAATGACAGAAATTCATATCTGGTTTTAAATATTATAGTGTGTACTTAAATGCATGCACTTAAAATCATGCTATAAATGCAACTCTTCTGTTGTTTCATTTATGGTATTTCTACCTAATACTTGCATTTGAGACTTGAAGAAGCCACCTAACCTTGGTTCACACTGAACATGTTCATAAGTAGTCAGGACTGAGTATTATATTTAAGTTTATAGTTAGTCACAGCAGTAGAATTTTTACTCCCTGGGAAAATATGAAAAAAAGTAAGATTTTTTTAGTGGCTATGTAGCTCCAGATATTAGGACAGACAAATGCAGAAGAGTAGACATATCTGCACTATCCACAGAATCATCTGGAAGCCATAATCTACTGCTTTACATAGATTTGTATACCTCCATTTAAGAAAATGCTCATAATTTAGGCATAATTACAGTTTCTTATGCCAGTTTATTTTTCATTATGGAATAAAAAAAGCTCTTTCACCTTTCCTGGCAAAACTAAGTTTTGTCTCAGGCAGTTGCTGCTCACTGTCATGCAGTTTGACCCAGGTGTATCCTTCAGACTGAAACCAAACATAGAGAAAACCTCGTACCTAAAGCAAGCCTTTGACTGTCAGCTGCTATTCTGTTCTAACTTCAGACCAACAAAGTGTTACTGAATGAGTAATTTTTTATCATACGAGGCTTATTTCATCAGGTATTGATTAATTTTAACATTAAAAAGGATCAATTTTAAAATGTCTTTATTATTCTATTGCAGAAAGCAAATCCTAGCACTTGTTTCTTTTTTGTTTCAATCTTCTAAGATATGTTTTCAAGAAGCAAAAAAGCAAAAATGATTGTTGCAACTAAATCTGTATAGTGACAAATATATTTCAGTGATTATAAGAGTTTTCAGTCGAAATCCCATACACATTTACATAGTAGGTAACGTGATTGAAAATCACTACTAGAAAGGGTCTTCCAAACCTTGAAATATTAAAAGTAATAATAAGAATGCAGTCAAAAATAATTTAGAAAAGCCAAAATTTTCTCAGTGATTTTCAGCCTCACTCCAAGGTATATCTGCCTCCAGAATTAGCTTAGTGTAAAGCTATCAATATATTTGTGCTTACTCTTCCTTCGTACCTTCATTATAGCTTAACTGAACCAAATATTTCTCCTTCATGGCTAGGGTTTATTGGCAAATAAAGATAAACAGCCCTGTAATGGTGGGAGAAGAAAGTGGTTACTGATTTTTTGTCAAAACTTGGACCCTCATAACAAATCCATGCAATATTCAAACCCAAACAATAAAACCAATGCTGCAATTCCTCTTTGAAATAAAATTTATTGAGAAGAAAACTATGCTATGTGATAGTTCTCTTTTTTGTAGAGAGTACCATTACTGCGTTATACATTTACTGACCACAAATAGTCCTCTGACTGCAATCTTTTTTCTTTTCCATTTCCAAGATACTTCTCATGGCATTTTAATGTGCTTAATGTACATGTGTATACATTTTTGTATAAAAATTAGTAATATGCTGCTGGGGTCTGTTAGTCTGTCTGTTTATTTTACATGTGTATATTTATATGAGAAATATTTTAGTTATTAAACTTCATGTCAATGAAAAATTAACTTCCCAGTACATTTTTATACAGTAGATCTTATATTATTGTTATAGTTAGAAAAGTGACTGTAAAAATGTTTCTGTTTATGAGCGTTCCAGTTCCTGTGTGTCTTCAAGTCAGTGGGAAGCTATAGTAATGGCTCCTAAGTTAAAGAATACATTTTGCAGACTTTACTCTGAGGAAAAGAGCATCTATTTTCCAGCTTTCTAAAATGCTTCAGCTTGAAAGAATTCCAGCTTAGCATAAACATATATTTCAATTTATTAGCATCACTGTAGTCATCAATAAAAGATGCTTCAGATTTTGGTCATCTTGATTCAAAGACAGTGAGATTCATTACATCTGTTAGCTGTGTAGCAATGGAATAGGCCCTAGAATTGTAAAGAGGCTAGGAGCTTATTTGTCTTCCTATGGAGTAGACAACATGGCATGTGGGAGATAGAAAGACAGTACAGCATACACAGGGAGAGTTTTCCCATTTGCAGACCTTGATCTGAGGCAAAGAAATTGATAAAGAACTCAAAATAAATCAGACAAATCTCAGGCTTACACAAAGGGAAAAATGAGAGTTGATTGGATTCTCACCGAGTGCCAAAGGAAGAAAATTTCGCTGCCACTCAGAAGTGAACGATAGCTCACTGTTGGCCTGGCTCCTCCTCAGGTATAAAGTTTTCAAGGAGTGGAATCTGAAGACAATTTTTTTTTCTCACATAAATATCTTTTTCTACCATAGCAGATAACCAGGGCATCTACCGGAGTTAAATATCTAGTTACTTATAACGGAGCATCTATTGTAGGTAAGAGTTACATTTTTGCAATTTATTATTGTGGGTTTTCCATTGTCCTTGTTACTGTTCCCTTTGGACTCCTTAAGAATGCCACAGATTATTATTTTTTTCTTACTTAATTCTTGTCTTGGTTTTTGCACATTGGTTTGTTTCTTTTAGTAACTACCATTAAATAACTGTTGCACATCATAAGCAAAAATTTTAAATACAGCCTTTGTTTGAATGAGTGCTAACACAGGACCTACAAAGTTTGGAAAATGATCACAAAGGCACAAGTAACATTTTTTTAATATACAGATATAGAGATATAGCTATACAAAGATATATGTGCGGCTCTTTTACTAATGGTACATTAAAATACTGTGTCAGAAATTACAGCTGAAGACCTTTTAACTGTTGCTAAGCATCCCACCTTTTTTGGACTCACCTACTGAAGGACAGTTTTGGTCAGTAACCTGGTCAGGTCACTGTCTCTCTTGGATACCACAGTGTGGGCTGAGGTGAAATAACTGTCTCTGTACCTTGCTGTGCTTTTTGTAGCTCTACCTCACTGTCTGTCTGTCTCTCTTCTTAGTGCTCGAGGTGGAACAATTTGCTCCGATTTGTCTGAATATCCTTCCTGTCTGTAGAGCAGAGATACAAAATAGGCTGAAATAGATACCGGAAAAAATCAACAGTGGCAAAATTAGAAGTGGGTGATAGAGCACTTGTGAACTACAGAGACTACAGAACCATACAAAAAAAAAAAAAAAAAAAAAAAAAAAAAAAGCAAGCCAGTGGGGAGAACTGCTCTTTTGATGAAAGGAAAATTTAATGGCTTACTGACTTGCTCCAGAGACACAGAATTATTCTCTACTAAAAAGATGTGAAACCAAGCCCAAAGAATGCTGCAGAAAAATGAGGAAACAGAGACATGGACATGCATACAGGATTTATTTTAAATTATGTACTTATTTTTTGGTAGCAGTGGGTAACTTGTTATACAGTTGTACACAAAATCTCCATGCTTTACGCATTCTTCACACGTGCTCTTAAATGTCCACAATATTGGCTACAATACTGTCATGCTGAAAAGTGCTGCTTACGCTAAGAAAAAGCATAGGGGTAAGCAGTGATCTTACAGGTCAGAGCAAGCTGGTGCCACTTCTGTGATAAGGCAACAGACAGTCTGCACTCCAAATACGTGGGAGAAGAAAGTGCTTCAGCACATTTAGAGCAAGTCCACATGATCTTTGCAGACCAACCAAATCTCTGCCTATGCTTCAACTCAACTGGATGTCAGCCAGCTCTCAATTGGAAACTGCTGTGAGTACAGTGCTGTGCCCAAGTTAATAAGTCTTGCTGAGAGACTGACTTCAAGCTCAGAGCTGGATCACAACTGGCAGACAGAGCCCGTTTAATTCTGTCTGCAAAAGACTGAGCAGACATAGCTTCAGGGTAAAGGAAATCTGAGATTATATAAAGTCTATGGATTAGGATTTTGCACAGCATAGCTCCCTAGTGGGAGCTCCAAGAAAGGGAACATTACCCAGGCTGGCATAAATGATCTAAAGCCTGCTAAGAACAAGATAGATTTGTAAAATAGTTGGGAGAGCTGAATTGGGACATCTCTAATTAGGTGCCTTCTACAGATTGATCAATCACAACTATTTCTTGGAATGTATTTTCCCAATTAGGATAGATCTAAAATAGATACAACAACATATATTTTAGATGAAGCCCTGAGCCCTACATACAGTCTTATTATCCATATGTTTGTGTGTGCATATGGTGGCTTTTCTGTTTATAAGGCTTGTTTGCTAAACTATGAACATTTATTACAATAGTATATGTTGATATAAACCACAATAAAATGTCAAAAATATTGACAAAGCCCATATTTTTTATTTAAATATATTTTAACACTTTTAAAATCACTTATTAAAACTAAATCTTATTTGAAAACAATTTCAGTCATGGAAAGATGGCTGACCGTGACCATGTCCGATATAAAATTTTGTACCTGATAATGAAGTCATACCTGCTTTGAATTTTCTTCTCACTATATCATTTTATTTAAGACTGTATGTAAAAAAAAGATTTTTTCTTTGCATATTTCATACTGAAATATGTAGCTGTCTTATAAAATATGCCTTTTCATCACCAACCACCTAACTTTTGAAGCATGATCAGCATGCTTGATAAACATAAAATTTCAGAATTTACCATGCTGCCCACTTTCTTATAACAAATTACACTGATGTTGAAATGGCAAATCAATAAACTTTTTTTATGGAGGAATCTAGTTGTTTAATAAAAGGTCCATCTTTCTTTGAGGAAATAACACAAGTGCTATTGAATGCCAGAAAGGAAACTATCAAGTGATGATGAGAACAATAAAGTTTTCCCTGAAGTCCAGAAAGGCTGAAAAGAAATGCTTTTGAAATTGACTGGAGTGCTGGGAATAAAAGCTGAAACCCAAATTTACATGCAGACCACAGTATTCAGCCAAGACATGGGATAAAGAAAAATGCAAAACTGTGTGGATCCTAAGTCTGTAGGAATTGTGTGGCTAAGATGCAGCTACAGGTCAGTGTTTTTTATTTGTTTTTAATTTCTGCAATTTCTTGCTAAAATAACAACAGATTTTATTTCCAAAATAATGAACAGAAACATCTATTTTGAAGACATATTGTTTTAGCCAAGAATGAGTAAAGTACAACCAATATGACTCATTCCAAACAGATCAGGTTAAAAAAAGATCACTATAGCTAAAACTGATATCAAAATATGAAAAAAATGGGTATTCAAGAAAATGTTCTAAAAAGTCAAGTGATACAACTCAGGAGCTTTAAGGTCAGAGTTGAGCCTGTATTGATCAAGGTGGTAGTCTCTTCAACTAAGTTTAATGACTCAACAACGATGTCATAATTTTAGAGACTTTTCTCAGGAGTGTTTACAGCTCATAAATAAGTGTTGGAGCTCTCCAGAAAGTTCGGAACATTGTATTTTACAATTAGGCCTGTACAAGGCTGGGTTTTTTTCAGCCTTATTAATGACCCAAAGACTCAATTTTACCATGAAGTAAAGGAACCCTAAGGTTTGGGTTGAACAAAGTTGAGGTGGATTGAAAAGTGGCTGAATGGCTAGGTGCAGAGGGTGGTGATCAGTGGCATAAGGTCTAGTTGGGAGCCAGTAACTAGTGGTGAATCTCAGGTGTCTATACCGGGTCCAGTCCTGTTCAAAATCATTAATGATCTGGATGGTGGTGTAGAGTGCACCTGCAGCAAGTTTGCAGATGACACAAAAATGGCAGAAGAGGCTGATCCACCAGAGGTTCATGCTGCCATCCAGCAGGACCGCTACAGGCTAGAGAAATGGGCCAACAGGAACCTCATGAAGTTCAACTAGGGGAAGTACAAAGTTCTGCACCTGCGGAAGATCAGCCCCATGCACAATATATGCTGGGGGCCACCCAGCTGGAAAGCAGCTTGACAGAAAAGGACCTGGGTGTGGACACCAAGTTGAACATGAGCCAGCAATGTGCTCTTGCGGCAAAGAAGGCTACCCTGGACAGCATTAGGAGGAATGTCACCAGCAGATCAAGGGAGGTGATCCTTTCCCTCTCCTCAGCACTGGTGAGGACACACATGGAATACTGTGTCCAGTTCTGGGCTCCCCAGTGCAAGAGAGACATGGACGTACTGGAGAGAGTCCAGTGAAGAGACACAGAGTTGATCAAGCAGCATCTCTCCTCTGGGGAAAGGCTGAGTGAGCTGGGACTGGAGCCTGGAGAAGGCTCATGGGAGATCTCATCAATGTACATAAGAATTTTGAATTTTTGTTCCTAGTTGAAGCCTTCTGTTCACTCTTGGTGAGTTAAATGGAGACTCAGTGGAAGGAAAGCTTTAGCATGATCAGCAAAAAGGCGCTAATATCAGCACCCTGTGCTCTCTCTCCACAGTCTCTTCTGGATCCTTGCATTTAATATTATGCTAGAGAAATTACATAATCCTCACACCCAATTCTCTCTACACACTCATAGAATGCATTCCTGGTTTGCAGAGGCATCAAACACATTCATGGTGGAGGAAATACTCATTGTTTTAGGATTATGCTTTGGAACAGGAGAGAGTATATGATTGTTGAGGAACTTCCTCTGCTTATTCAGTGGGTCTACTGCATCTTAAATGTAGAAATCACTTGTCTGTACTGGAGTAAGACAGTGCATAGATGCTAGAAACATTCCTCCTGTGTTTCAGCGGCATTTGGCTCAGAACCACTGACGGACACGTTAGTAGGTAAGAAATACAGTTCTTTCCCATTACCACAGAAACTGGATAAAGAGCTCCAAGGAAGCAACCTGCAAGAAAGAAGAAACATAAAGTTAGAAGGAAATACACAAAGGAAATGAAAATGGAAAAAGATAATAGACACAGGAAAGATAAATGGAAAAGAGAAGCCATACACAAGTTAATTCATTTAACTTTATTTCAGCTGCTTACCGTGCAAAAGTCCACACCTGAATTGTTTTTCTTCCCTGTACTGTCAAGGGAGAGGTGGTGATAATACTGCCTATGCAGGATTATCCTAGGCTGAGGTTGACTTGGCCAGGGTAGCAGTCCACTTTAGGATGAAATGAATCACAGAAAAATTTCACTGCCAACACTGACCACCTGTCCATGGTGAGAAACTATTACCTATTCAGAAGCCAGCACAGACACATTCATCAAGTCAAATGAATCCAGATACTATTTGCTGATCCCAACGATGTTTAGTTGCCGAAGAGAATTGCTGCAAGGTCAGGAGGATCTTGGGATTAGAGGGCATCTCTCTCAGTGTTCTAAGACTACATACTTCTTTCTCTCTCACTTAATAAACACTTCCTGCAGACCTATGTGTATCCTAAATACAGAAGTCCCTAACGTTGACAGGGTGCAAGAATTATTTCACCATTTCTGAAGAAAGAGTATAGGGGGATGGGAGAAAGAAAGGATAAAAATTTGAACAAGTGCAGGAGCAATATTGCCAGTAGGGAAAGCCTCTCTGTTTTTCCCTCCTTCCCTCCAAGATTCTGGGGCACTGCAATAAAAGGCAGAGAATAACACAAAAAAAGAAGAAACACATAGATTCCAACCCAGTAGCTCTGAAATCTCACCCTATCCATTTTCCCCAATAAGAAGTGTTGACCTGCTCTTTTTCTTGCAAAAACACAACTTCTGAATATAAACATAGCAAAAGGAGTTCATGAACCTAAGCTACTGTGCAGAAGAAAAAAGTTAAACAAATATGTTTATTTTGCTGGTCCTGGTGTTGTACCTTGTGACCCAGATCTGATTTGTTGACTGCTGACAGTATCTGGGAGTGGGAAGGGCAGGTAAAAATAGCTAATCTATTTCTCAGGGTCTCCCTGATAATATTTCAAAATCCTTCTTAGAACTCCCAGTGTAACTCTGGCAATGACAAAGTGATCACTACCTGGGTGACTGCAGACAGCATGAACAGCCTCTGGAAAATTAATGATGCACTGAAACACCAGGCATGAAACTGAATTCATAGTCAGGTGTGACTTTTGCCCACAGGCTACCAAAAATGCTGTTTCTGATTTTCCTGAAACTCTACTGAATTATTAATACTGCTAAGTATCAACACTGATGGACATTCCCAAATTAACTTACATGTTCTGGAAAAGAGCTTCAACTCAGTCACCAAGATAGGAACCTGTAAAAAATTATGATTCAAAAGTCTGACAAATTATATGGATAGTACTGGAATAAAACCTGTTCTACAGCCCATGAACACTGAGATTTAAAAAAATGCATGAATGGCACCGAATGCCTGCTCACCTAGAGTCCGTAGCGTCTTTGGAGGTGCAAATCTTCTGGTACAGTTTCTTTTTTCACAAGTGGTGCACTTTCCTGAAAAGCAGGGACTCCAATGAATTGGCTTCTTTTAGCAAAACATGTTTTGCTAAAAAATTCCTGGTCAGCTGTTGTAAGTAGGGCACGACTTCACTCTTGGCACTATTTAGCTATTAAGCTATTGAAACTCTGGACCAATTTCCATCAAACTGGAAAGCAGGGCAGATGTCCAAAGAAAATCAGTGGCTTTCCCTAAGGAAGAGGATGTCGTGGCATGCTACCTGCTGACTAGTTAATTGGCACATGGTTGACTCTGCCCAGCCACAGCATGACTAGTGCAACAGTTGGGGAACAAGGTAGGGACTAATGTCAGGTAAATGTGGGAGGGATGGGGTTAATGTGGAAGAACAGCATCAGGTCCAGGGACATGATCACAGGAAAGCAGATTCCTGTGCTTTCAGGATATAGCCTACTTTACATCTGACTTGTACCTTTTGTAAAGAAGCCTGAGCCATTATAGCATACATAAAAGTAGTCCTGACTCAGCAGAGCACTGGTGAAGACACTTTCTCCAAACATGAGAGAACCATCTCCAAAAACATCATTTCTGCAGTGCATCTTGTTCAATCTCACTCTGTGTTCAGAATTGCTAACACATGCCTGCCTCAAAAATGAGTTGTGCATTAGCAGTATGTGACTAGGTCTACCATCCCTGATCAACCCTATAACGGGGTTGACAGTGAAGACAATATTTCTATTTCCTACATATGCACCTGTTTGGGTTTTGGGGATTTTTTTAGAGTAAATTTAGAGAACATTACAGTAATATGGATCAGAAGGGGCATTTGGGGGTCCAATTGCCCACACAAATCAGGATCAACTTAGAAAAGATTGATCAGAGTGTCCAGGTGAGTCTTGATCTTGAATGTCTCCAAGGATGGATATTCTACACCTCCATGCCACTTGTTCCAGAATTTGTGGTGGAGTGGGGGGAATCCCAATGTCTATATATCAATTTAGTCATATTTGCATATAGTTTCTTGGATAAAACAGAGAAAATAATTAATATTTTCAGATAGAAAAATCAAAATTTGCAGTAGAAAATACATATTTTCCTTTGCTCAGAGTAGAATAGTCCAACTCATTGGCACATGACATTTTTTAGATGACTAATTGAAACCTTTTTAAGAAGTCAGGTGTGTATTTTAATCAGCAAGCACATTCCAAGTTTTACTGACTAATGCAGACAAAGTTTTCAAAGGGATAAAACTTCATGATAAGTTGCTAGCCAATACCTCTTAGGAGATACAAAGAAATATTTGTAGGAGTGAAGACGCTTTCATTTCTGTTTGTTCTTATGCCTTCAGGCCCTGCCTGGAGGTATGCACTGCTGGAATACTGGACTTTCACACCATGATGGACAAGACCATCAAAAATATTTTTTACACTGATTACAGACAGGTGGAGAATTCAAAGTAGGTTCCAGTCAAGTGTTTTCATATAATGAATAAGGATAAGACAAGTCCCAGCAACTAATTCAGGAAACCTCAAAAATCTCATATTTCAGTTTTTAAGAAGTGGAGCACAGAAGTGAGCTTTCTTGAAGGAATGCCCTTTGTATTAAGCAAAATCTAAACCACTAGATTTATGTCCACAAACCATGTCTCCATTCCATGACTGTCCTGACAAAAGCACAAGGAATCATGATCTTTTACTACTTTTATTCATGCTGTGGAAGTTAAAGTCCTCAGGACAGGAGTCCTCTGTCCTCAGGACAGATAAATTTTTGTGACTGAGTGGTTTACTGAAGTTGCTAGTCCTAGAATGGGAGTTACATGCCATATACCTACATCTTGCAGAGAAGTTGCGCTTCAGTAAATAATTGTTGGAATTAGCTAATTCCTTACTAACTTTGCTTTCTTTTTCTAACCAGAGGTACCCGTCAAGGGAAGTTCTTTTCTACTTATCCTCATGACCAAGCTGGTAACTTTGTGATTCGAAGTGCATTAGTCCTGATAATGTATAATACAACATATAATAAGGGTATATTTGAGGCACAGAAAAGTGTCTGTTAAGATCAGGAAAATCTTTTCACCAGCTCTAAGTCAACTGCCAAACTGTCAAATCAGAATCTCTGCAAAATTTTGTTTTGGTAACAACTTTCACTTGAGAAATAAACACTTTGTGTCTGGAAGTCTCAAACCACTTGTAACGTGTTGCTCTGGACTGGAAGTTCCTGCTTCCACTTCCTGAAGTAACTAGATTACCTAGGATATACCCAAATCCTCTGTGAATAAGCCCTGAGAAAATACTGAGTTAAGTTCAATCCTGGTGTCATACCTCTAGTCCTCAGAAACCTATTTTCATGTTACTCCTCTAAGCATTTAAACAAATGCACTAAACAAAGCATTAAGCATATGCCTCTTAAGCAAGGCATATCATGTCAAAGGCACCTAAACTCGTGTTTAGCTCTGTTGAACAAAGATCAAGAATGCAATGTTGAATTAGGGACGCCCAGTCCTTCTTTGGCTGGCTCTCAGCAGTGGGACACATTTCACAGACAGAGACAGGATGACTTTCCTGTCCTACAGTCAATGGCCGACCTTCTAAAGCTAGTGGGGGTACTGTCAAAGCCCTTGATTCGTCTCAGAGAACTCATTGTTGCTGTAATAAATACTGTGAAGGTGTGTCTTTCATGAAGCGCTGCTAGCCATTCCAGGAGTACCTGCTTGTGTTTTATTTAAAAGCAAACCAAATATTTGCATAAAACTTACATGAAATTGAAAGATGAGTTCTGTTCACCCATTGGCAGCCTTAATTTCTGCTGGGTAGGTGTGTTGGTTATTTTCCTCCCTGGCTTGTTTAAAGAACTTCAAAATGTAAAGAACAAGTGCTGACTCTTGGAGTGAGGCATAGTTCTTTGTGTTGTTGATGGAAATATGCAGCAAGTGTTGACCTTAAAATATATGAGAGTAAACTCAAATACTTCCAACTCTTCATTACAGAAATACTACAGTAATCCATTGCCATACCAGACCAAATAGCATGCCAAGCAACTAACTACTGTAACTACATTACCATGCAGTGGTGCAGCAAAGTACCTTCAGGTATGGAAACTATTACAGAACGCTTCTTTTGTCTCTCTTACTGAAAAATAAGTGCATAGCACTTGACCTTTTCATCAGAGAGCAGCATTTTGTCATTCTGCACAGTCTCACCGAATATGACACATGGCTGTAAGTGCAGGAACAAGAACTGCCATGTTATTCCCTTCATAGACTTTATTTTCCCATGTGTGATGACTGTTCTTGTCAGGCATTGAAATGCAAGTGGTTTCTTAGTCCCTTAAGGCAGCCACTTAAGGGAAAGACTGGATATACTTCCAAGTCAGGAACTTTCATGTACACTTCAACTATTCATTGAGCTGCCTTACAGAGTCAATCAGAGACCACAGAAATATGACAAAGTAACCCCCTGGCAGTGAAGGTAATGACAGTGAGCAGCTTCCTTTGCCCCTGTGGTTCTGCTGCTAATCCACAGGGGTGGATCTGGTGCCACAGGGTGCTCCACTGATAGCAGCGGTGTCAAGACCTGCTCTTCTGCAGAGTAGAGGCCTGACATTGCAAAGATACCCCCACCAAGTCTATGTGCTAATATTAAGGAAAACTAAGGAAAGCCAGGTGGCTTTGGACTGCATGAATTTTAAGCATTTTTTTCAGGAGGTTGTTCCTTCTCTTTTTGGGTTCTGAATTTCACGTTGAAATTTAAGGATAGAGGAACAAGCATGGAGACAGAATGTCTCAATGACAGAATGAGGATCAAAAGGTGAGGCTTTTTTGTGACCATTACCTCTGATTTTTCAGAAACTCCAGGTTACTCCAGTGACAAAAAATGCCCCCAGCCTGGACAGCAGTTTCAAGCCTCCTTAGAAAAAAGCAGAGTATGTGGAAGTCCAAAGCCTGTAATACACCCTTGAAGTTTTATCCTGATAGAGATAAATCTGACACATTTACTACACCCTTAGAGGAACAGTAATCAAAATACTGTTAGAATTCTTTGCTGTACTCAAATCCAACTGGTTTACAAGTTTAACTGTCCAACCCCTCAATATTTTCCTAGCTATATTTATGTATAAAAAAGTATTTAGAATTCCCTGTCAGTGAGACACTGTGAGTAAACTACCTCTTAGAGAACCTAACCTTTTTACCATGTTTTCTTTTGATGGTCTTTTGATATCCTGTCTTGTATAACTGTAAATAAAAACTCACAACTTCTTTGGTAAAGGGATTCAGGAGAATAAAACCTACCCTTCATATCAATCTGGCATACATTTGCAGCTCCGATTCCAGAAAAGAAACCCAACATTCCCATGAATGCAAATACAGAAGCCCTGAAGAGAATAACACAAGAGTCAGTTTGTCACTAGCTAGTATTTGGAGGGGATATATGAATATACAAATCAAGACTTCTCAGAAAATTCCCTGCCTTGTGAGATAGGTGAGAAAGGTACAATGATGAGACAAAAGAAAGTCAGTGTAAAATTGAGTTTCAAAATAAGAATCTTTTGAAATCCATTGTAATATTAATCTGAACGTGAAATATATGTATTAGGAAAGACTGAAGGAAAGAGTCTTAGTAGTACTGAGAAGCTATGTCTGGAGTCTGCATGCTAAGATTAGGGGAAACCCTAACGTTTTCCCATGGAACTGAGTAGTAACAGAAGTTGCTATCCTGCAAGAGAATAACTATATGAGCTTTCAAAGTTTTCCATTTAAAACTGAAAGCAATATTTCTCCAGTAAAAATAGTCAGGTCTGGAAAAATTACTTCCTCTTGCTTTCATATCCCAAATCAAAAAGAAGAAAGTCAAAGCTCTTTCAAAAATAGACCAGACTTGAGGTTTTATTCCTATCAAAGAAAATGTCCCATCAGGGCAGGAAGGACTCAGTTTTCAGTCCTTCCTCTCTCAGAATTGGACAACTCAGCAAAATCTGTAGATGAGGGGACTGGCATTATGTGAGTTTGTGGCAGCTGGTGTTAACCAGAAGTCTCACCTTTGGATCAGTCTGAGGCTGAGAAGAAACTCCTTCCAAAGAAAATCTCATTGATCCTGCTGTATTCTTGTAAAAGGAGTTGTTCTGTATGAATCAATAATTTTCACCAAAATGTTTCTAAAAAATCCCAGTCAGTTTTAACCTCTATTCAGCTTCAATAGTCAGGTTTGTGAACTACAGTATCCTGCAATTAGTAGACATCAAGAGTGCAGTACTGCAGCAGAAAGCAAAGCAGAGCTGCTAAAGAAACGATGTAAAGAGAACCCCCCCAGACTCTTTCAACATTTTATAGAGACCATTCATTTGCACAGTAGGGGTCAGTTTTCAGGGGTTCTTTGACTGCCATTATTTTCACATATCTGTCACTCCGCTGACGGGATTTTTCTATAGTGAATGCCTGTTGTGGTTTGCCTGTTGCGTATGGTTCTTGGAACAGAAGTGTACCATATTACTAGAGCAACATGGGGACTGAAACCTCAGCTTTAATTTCACTTCTTTAAAGTAGGAATAGACTTGTAAGAAAATAATCTAATTTATGACAAACGAATAGTAAGGAAGTGGAACCAAAATCTTGTGAATAAAGGCCTCTCTTTGGGGTTGGCCCTGCTTTGATCAGGGAGATGGACTGGGTAGATGACCTAAAGCCTAAAGTATTTTATGATTCTATGGTAAAGTTCCAACTATGAATAATTACTTTGCCCTGTTAGCATATAACTGCAGGTTTCCTGGTGTGCAGTAGCAGCCTTAAAAAATAAGTTTTCCTCAGTAAAATGCTTAAGCAGTTGCTAAAGTGCCAGCAAAATCAAAAGAGAAACATTTGCTGAGGGTGATGATAAGGGGAATTTTTACATTAAGTAAATCAAAAACCTAGGGCTTTGGCTTAAAATGATCCTGTTCCCTTTGTTAAACCTAAACCCTGGGCATGAACACACACTGAATCCCACCCAGAGGTCTAAAATCTGAGCACAGAAATATCATGTCAAGCCTGAACATGATGTGCAATAGTCCAAATTAGGTCAAGCTTATACAATTTTAACCAACTGCAATTTAAACTGCTGCTGAAAAGGGTTGACATACCAGTCTTCTTCCTTCACTCTTCCCTGTACCATTTACACAGTTGATCCTGCTGATCTGCTAGGACCAGGTTAATAATTTCTTTTTTAGCTTTTCAATTTTTTAATTTTTTAAAATGAGGTTAATTTTCTGTCTGATGTTTTATCTGATCTAGCTCAGCATATAGTATCATGAACATCTAATGCAAGGAAAATGGAAACAGCAGAAAGGAGTCCCCAAGTCAAAGAAGAAACAGGACTCTTACTAATAGTTCAGATTTATCTACTGCCTGTGTAGTCACAGCTCCAGGCTGGTGTCTTCTGTGCACCCTTCCTCCACAATTTTGTGCTACTCTTTCAGGAACATCCACAAGACAACAGTAACTCATCTACCTCACCTTATTTGCCTTTTCCTTCACAGGTTGCCAAAATCTATTTAGAAATAAAATAATAATAAAAACCCCACAACACCCCAGAGTTTCTGTGTTAGCAAGTAACTGAAAATTAGCAATAACAGGGCTTCTAAATGAGAGTGAAAATTAGTAAGTACTAACAAAACCTGGATTAAAGTTATTACTTTTAGTCACTCCTACCCTGACAAGGCTGGCTACATAACTTGCCGACCCTGTGAACTTCATGCTCTGTCTGCTAAGGTAGCAATTAGCTAAAGAGCAGGTGGATGGAAGAGTGATGAATAAATTGTTGGTAAGTAGTTTGGCCAACATACCTACAGTCTCCTGGAAAAGCCTTTCTTTTGTCATGGTGTAATAAAAATCACAGGCAGAGGTAAAACCAAGGCCAGCTACATAACTTGCTGACCCTGTGAACTTCACGCCCCATCTGCTAAGGTAGCATTTACCTAAAGAGCAGGTGGATGGAAGAGTGATGAATAAATTGTTGGTAAGTAGTTTGGCCAACATACCTACAATCTCCTGGAAAAGTCTTTCTTTTGTCATGGTGCAATAAAACTCACAGGCAGAGGTAAAACATGTTCATGCTTCTTCAAAAAAATCAGTCTCCAAAACTGCCTAGCCTGTCTCAGCTTCTACTGACCTCACCTTGCCCTTCCTCCTCTCCCAAAGACTGGCAAGCATGACTCCCTTTCCTGCACAGGAGCAGCCAGGAGCCCTCTAAGGGAGAAAGAGGGAAATCAGACAACAGTCCAGGTGCAGTGTTTAGCAGTGCCTGGGAATTGCTGGTTCGGAGACATGGAGGCTACCGCTTGGGCACCATCTACCTCTGCAGCTGCCGCAGCCTCAGAGGTGTTAGGAGTTGCAGCATTTCCTCGTGAGCTGGATGTGAAAGGCATGGTCAGGGTAGGCAGAGCAGGAGGATAGGGCCCTGTTTAATTTTCTGCATCTTTAAATCATCATTTTCCACTCCCTTTATTATTTCTTCCCTGAACTTTGGTGACAAAATAGGAGCAGATGAGTGGCCTGTCCCCCTTGCTTTGCCCAAGAACTGGGCATTTCTTTGCTCCAGGGTTGCAGTAACGGCTCACAGGTCCCTATGAAGGCCACTGCAGGATGGGGTGGCCTCACTTGTGCCTCAAACCATCATCTTTGGCAAAACCATAAAACCACCAAGAGTGTCCTCCTCCAGAATCCATGTGCAGAAGATACCCCAGCATCTACAGAATTTTCGTAATCTGCCCTAACAAGATTGTACTGCATTAGACTACACACCCGCAAGTGCTGTTACTGAGTTTACAGTAGTGGTGATTGAACTGTCCGCTGGGTAAACCCAGACTGTGGTACATATCTTGCCAAGCACATGAGAAAGTAGTGCAGAAAGAGCATACATGTACTGACTATCACACAATTTCTGAGGCAGCCATACAAAACACTTAAAAAATAAAACTGTACCTTTCAATAGACAATTCACAACAACTTTCCTGTCATAATGAAAATACCAGTAGATCAGGAACAATCATAGTTAGGGCCTTGTTCATATAGGCCTGATGACCGATCACGGAAGTCAAAGGGCATTTGAGCTTGAAGTCCTTCATACAAGAGCTTGCCTCTTTGCCTGATGGTCTTATTCGGAGCACTTGTTTGCTGCTGAACCCAAAGACGCAGCTGCATGACTAAATCACATGAAGTCACTTAACTTTCTTTGCTACTGCTAAAGTATATTGAGGTATTTGTTATTTTGTTCCATCAGACAAAATAAATAGTCACTGCACTGATGCTGTGGACCATAGGCTTAAAAACCATCATTCCTATATTTGGCTGTTAGGACTTGACTGAGGTTCAATGTTACTTTCGTATGGTATTAAGGGGATTATTTCATAGTGCTATAAGCCTAAGGCATAGCATCAGAATAGATTTCAAATGTCCAAGCCCTTTTTTTAAATCAAAATGTGATTGTTTATTGAGAACATTAAGTCATTTTATAACCAATGGCCCTATTGTTTACCCTATGTAGTTCATCAGGACAACCTTATGCTAATTTTTTCTATTATTATTAACATGGTTGTTTGAATGTAAAACAAGTCAATTATTTATGATAAAGTCCACTGTTTCAATAGTGTTGAAGGAATATGAAGTTGCATTTCTCAGATTTGCACACAAAAAGCTGGAAACTAGAAATATACTTTTAAAATAATGAATGGCAGCCATTTGAATTTGAAACATTAGACTTCCATAATCAAATAAATCAAATCTAGGAGAAACTATGATTATAACTGAGCAGAAAATATTTCTCCTCTCCCCAAGAGCTGACATCTTTTTATCCTCCTGATAGTGACAATAAAGGTAGCAGGAAGAAAAAAATACGTCTAAAAAAATTAATATAATGTTTCTTTTTTCCCCCATGCATACTACACTGAAAAAGTTGTTAGTGCTCTGAAGACTGATTTGAAGTATTCTCCCTTTAAGTGATGGTATCACTTTGCAGACTTCTTCACACTGAATGAAAATGTGACTCTAAACAGTGATTTAAAGGGATTATATTTATTATAATACAATTTTGTTCAGTTGTGTTAATCTGTGATGTCTGCATTTATACCTGTGTTTAAAATATGTGTAAATTTAAAAATTCAGTGAGACAGTAAATACCTTTTGATATTGAAATAAAGGAGGGGAGAAGCTGGGTGACTAGGAGAGTGGGTCTATGCCTTTGTTTTGACTTGAGGAAGCCATGCTCTGAGGTTTAGTAGAACAGGGGACTCTAAATATATACCAATAATATGACAGCTGAAAACCATTTTGGTGGAAATCTTTAGAAAACCAAATGAGTTGTAGCATCTCTAAGCAAAGTTAAAAGTATACGAGCAGGGGAAGCACATGAAAGCAGACTTCAATGATATTTTTCATTGTAATCACATCCAACATGACAAGGATCAATAATTTTTTTATTCATTGTGGGGGCAAAATCAGAATTTTATTCAACCTGAACAAAAATGAAAATGTTTTTAGCTTTCCTGGTAGAAATGCAAAATTCTGTTTAGAAGTTGTATGGTGCTGATTACTGACCTGACACACACTCTGTGTATGTCAGAAGACATCTGCAGTCTATGAGAATTGAAGCCTCCTTAAGTAGAGGAAGAATTCAAAGCTGGCTTTTCCAAAGCTGAGGCACTCATCAAATCAGTGAGTGACAGTTCAGAGGTGGGACACCCTCAGTTTCTGTTTCATTACTGTTCTGTTTTGCACACTATGGACAGGGATTAGCAGTGAGCCCAGAACTGCAACCCTGGCTACTAGCCATCAGGCTTTGGGCATTCCTCTGGGAGAATGCAAGTCATGTATCTGGACATCCCTAATGCAGAAGACATCCAAATCTGGGGCTTCCAGAGAACTGCTCTGGGGGAAAAAACAGCATTTGCATCCCTCTGACCAACCTGGATCAGAGAGGTAATTACTATCAGGGGAAAGGGTATCATGACACTTAGAGCTGGTGGGAGAAGGAGAAGCAGGCTATTTTTAAGTGAAAATTATTAAGTGGGAGAAGAGTTATGGTTAAAAATTTTGAATCCCCCAATAAAAAGATATTGGCATTTTCAGTACAGCAGGACATTTTGGGAGGAAAAGCTTTTCATGAAGGACCTCATTGCCTTTTCTTTGTTACAACAGTGCTGCAAGGAATATCTGCCCAACTGCACATTAGGTCTAGTTTAACATACCTGGCCACCTACCACTTCATGACTGTCCCACTCAGAAAAGCAATAGTAAGAAAGAAGTGGAGCAGAACAATAAAGTTTTACCAAATTAAACTCTTTTCCCTCACCACTTCCCTTCCCTACTCTGTCTGTTCCCTGATAACAGCAAATATATTTATATTCTTACATCTGCTGTTCAGGACATCGTGACCTGCAATGTCCTTTTGGAAGTTTTGGTATAGATAACTTAAAAATAGAAATTAGAGATTATGATGAAGAACAGATATTCCCAGTCCATAAATGCTAGAGGATTTTTTGTATTCCCCTTTTTAAAATCTACTTATGTGCCATTTTCCCCAGACATAATGATAGAACTGTGTTCCATATATATGCAGACCCTACCTCAGGGAAAAACCCACTGTCTCTTGGGCTGGGGAAAGCACGACAGGCAGCAGGAAGGTCTGAATAGAAGCTTTGTTTCTCCAGCACAATCCTTATGACAAGAAGTCATGAACACTACAACTTTGCTCTGTAGTTTTCCCAGGGACAAGCTGTTTTGCCCGCTGGCCTCTTCAGTTTTCCTTTTTATCACGTGAGACAGATGATATGTATGAATGGCTTGTTTTAACTGAGGGCTATGTCCCTCTCTGAAGAAAGGGCAAAGCAGAGCCCTCTGCAAAGAAAACACATCATCTTCCTTTCTTCTCTTTGGTAGTAACAGAGCCTCTTCAGGGCAAGAACCGCACTTCAAAATTTGGCAATCACATGAGAGAGAAAGCCACAGCTCTGCTGCTCCAGAAACATGCAGGTCATGTACCACTGTCAAAAGCCACCAGGAATGTAATAGCCAGGACAGACAGATGAAGGAAAAATGAACTCTCTTGGACCAGAGTCAACTGCTCAGCGTTCACTACAGCTCCATGGCCTGACTCCAAACATACAAGCAAGGGACTCTTCTAAAGACACAGTGGGCATGGAAGAGTGAGGTGGAAACAGCTTTTGTTTTTGTTCTGACTTACTCACGTGGACTTTTCTTTATTCACAAAGTAAATTGTAAGTCAAACCTCATCTGCATTTAAAGGGCATTTGGTCTTTTGGGTGAGTGATCTTCTCACTATGGGAGAAGATCTAGACATATCCATCCAAAGCTGCAGCCATCCTGAAGTCCCACCATAGCTTTTTTATAACAACTGAATCCAGTTCCTCTAGGTACCCAGAACAGAGAAGGAACTGATATCAAGTTCCTTACAGAACTTCATCAAGTCTGCTGTTGGCTTGATTAGGGAAATGATGATGCAAACATTGATAGACTTTTTTTGGCCTTGATTTTCTAAAACTCAGTTTCCTCATCTAAATGAAAACAATGTTATTTACTACTTACACAGAATTCAAAGCACTCTAGAATGGAGGAAAAATGGGATTTTCTGTTTCCTCTGTAACTCAATAAAATTATACTGCCCAGGCTTGGCTAAAGGGATTTTAAAATGCCCACCTTCAAATGCAAATTTTCGTTACTACCCTGCTAGCTGAACTCATACCCACAGATTTTAAAGGGTTCTTTGTCTTTCCAAACATAACCTTAAACTCCAGCTCACAGCCACAAGCTATAACTTGCATTGTGAACAGGACTTTTTTCCATGTTCTGCTATTTCTGTTTGTCTTTCATGGATATATCTGATTAAATTTTAAATAATTTATGGATAGTGCTTGTGTTCTATTTCTAGTATTATCACTATTATTTATTTACTATTTTTAAAAAGAGGGATTGGATGCTTCTCCATTTCTTACTTTCTCAGTTGCAAGAATCACAAAAATCTTTGGTTTATTGCTCTTTAGAAGATCATCTTTCTACTTTATGAGTTCTGTGCTAAACCATTCCTTTAGTCCAGAAGAGAAGGTCAGATTATATTAATAACAAGCTGACAACGTGCAGATACTCCTCTGCTCTTTTCTTAATCCAACAAACAATCAGCATATGAGCGCCACTAACAGCCACAGGGAAACTACCTAAGTCAGCACTTCTTAAAGGTCAAAATGGTCCAAATAGCTCAAATCAGAGCTGAGGTTTTCATACAGGGGTTTAATTTTCGAATGCGGGTGTTCAGAGAGATAAATATCTCTGGATAAACTATCAGGGACTGATTCCTAGCACCCTGATCTGCGTGGCCATCCCTGCTGCCTGTCAGCGCAGCTGGAGAAGCGGTGGGGCATGTCTGCTCCGCAGGGAAGAGCCTCTCTTCCCTGTAAAGTGGCTGGGGTGTTCAAACAGCACAACTGCATTTTCAGCTGCTCTGTGCGTGGCAGCTCCTACTCCAGTTCCCGAGAGCCACCCCCGGGGTGGGATGTGTGGCACAGATCCCTCTCTTCACAGTAGTTGCTGAGTCTGTACCAGGACATCTGAACTGAACAGACAGTTTTGGAAAATGCTGAGGGTCTTTCTGGTCACGCTGGTATCACCAAGCATTCCTCTACCATCCCCAGTGGGGAAAGACCTGAGGAACTGAAGAAGCTGAAGCTGTAGGAACTGAAGGTTTTGACAGTTCAGCACACCAAGCACAATCTTATCACTGCCGTCTCTTTTTTGTTTTTAGTTCACATTGCCTAAGAAAAAAAACCCTCTTTAAACAAAGACATCTACAAATTGCCCTATAAGCTTAAATAGTTCCCCCAATAATACCTTTGTGCATATTACTTGAAGTGGAGCGTTGACACCACTGGCAACAGCTATTCATTACTCACATGCCCAGTGGTGGTGCATCAAGGAATCGGAGCCACCATTGACTCACCATGTTTGGCTTCATTCAAACCTGACTGCAATTACAGTGCCTGCCCCAATGGCTGTACAGGCCAAATCATGAGGCTTTTCCCACTGATTTCAGTGATCTTTGCAGCAGATCCTCGGGGTTCTTTTCTGATAAAATAGGATTTTATCAGTGCAGGGTAAGGTTCTGATTAACCAAAATGACTGGAGGGAGTAACAGGACTAAGGGTTCAATTCACCAGAACATTAGACCCCCACCATGCAGTTCAAAAATGTGTGTATCTGCACACTTTTGATCATTGCTTTACATAGAGTTACTATTTACCGATGCAGCAGCGGCAAACTGACCCCATCAAAACCAGGGCCAGTACCACAAGGTACTAAACACTCCGCAGACACAAAGGGCTGCCCCACACTACAGACTTGCAAGCCGCACAAGGTAGAACCACACAGTTTGAAAAAGCTTTCCAATGAGGCAGCCGAAATGCTCAGGTGTTCAATACCGATTCAGGACTGAGACCATGATAATCAGAAGATTAGCCAAGACAGGCTGACTTGTAATGATTCATCCTCACTGATCAACCTACAGAGAACAGATCAAGCTACTGTAGGTTGCTTTGAAAAAAAAAATAATGCCAAGATTCATTTGATTGTTTGCAAGCACTGAGAGTCAGTTAAAAAAACATTCATGTGGAGACAGCACAGATGCCACCTGGGCTAAGGGATGGGTGTTTAGTTCACTCAGTGGGGAAAAAGAATGGCAGGGCGATCAGGAACCCTCAGTCAAATAAAGGTGGAAAGTCCATGTAACAGAGAAAACCTGGAGGAGTTAAGTCAGACATCACAGACATTCAAGTCAAGAAATATTGCTGAAGTCAGGAAATAAAGCTGTAGTCACAGAAATAGATTAGAAGGGGAGATAATCAATGCAAAGAGAAGAGACTGGTTTAAATGTGACAGTTTTTCAAACAGAGTTTCAAGATAACAATAAAGAAACTAAAGCCCCAAACCCAGCACTTAGCTGAAAAGAACTGGTTTTAAAGAAAAGAACAGCTTTAAGACAACAGAACATATTGTGTGGGATAAGCCAGGTCAGAGAAAGCTTGAGAAAGGTTATGAAATTAAAAGCAAGAATCAAAAGGCAAAAATTTGAGCAGACAATCGCAAACCATTTGCTCTGGAATGACCTTCTGGAGCTGCTGTAAGAAAGCCTCGATCTGTGCGCCCCACAGGCCACAATACCAGAAATGCAGCTAAACTCTTGACTACCCTTACCAAAACCAGCACAAAAAGTCAGCAGCATCACGGCGGGAGCTTCTCTTCTGGGCACTTGATCTGAAGCAAAAAGGCTTTTCTTTGTTCCCAGTAAGCTAGTCCTAACCTCAGATGCAACCTGGCCTGTCAGTAATTCACATTCAGCACACAAGGGACTGCACAAGGCCATTACTTAAGCAGCAGCACGAACTTCTTTGGGGAGAAAATCATGCTGAGGAACAAAACTTGACCAAAAACTTGCATACAGCAATATGCAAAGGGGAAACAAAATAACAGAATTTGAGGCGTGGAGCATGGGAGGTAAGGCAGCAATGTCATTTCAGACTCTTCATCTACAAGGACCGAGGTCAGGCACTGACACTCTTTTCTCTTTCCAAAGGTGAAAAGGCCTGAAAAGTTGAATAGCTGATAAAGAGCTAAGAGAAAGAAAAGCCAGGAAATTAAAAATGCAAAAGGTTACTGTTAGGAGCTGCAGATTCTGGCAGCCTGATGGAGGCAAGGCTGCCATGGTTTCATGCCCCAGGTCCAACCAGCAGCGAGGCTAAACATGCATTCCCAGCAGGTGCACACATAGAAGCACACCTATGTAATACATAAGATACATGCACGTACGGCCAGATGCACAGTTCAACACAGGGAGAAAACAGAGAAAAGAGGCAGACTGAGGAAGGAGGGCACCCTCAGAGGGATTGTGAAGGAGCATCCCTTCATGTATGCAGAAAAAAGCACAGGCTCAGTAAAGATGCTTTGCACGGTAATGTAGGAGTCAAAACCAAAGTTGGTTACATTGCCTCTCATGTGCTTGCAAATCGTTATCAAAGCTACAAGTAACTTATCTCTGAGTAAAGCCAATGTTTCTCACGGATTCTCCCCCACAAATTAAAAACCTTAATCTTTATGGGGCTTTGGGGTACAGGCTGTAAGTTTCTATGGGAGATCACTGCGTTTGCCTGTCGATGGCACTTCTGGCCAAGCTAAACGTAGTACTTGCCTATGCACAGCCACATGCATGCACAAAAAGAAATTCTATCATTCTGTACAGCACAACTTTCATCAGTCATCCTGAATGTTTTTGGTTACAGAGAACAGAAACAGTTTGCAAACTAATTCACTCATTGACTTGTTTCTCCCATTCAAAATGCTGCAATCTTCTGGAAATCGTAGAGCACGCACAGCCTCACCCCTTATTTCAGAACTCAGTGCACTTGCATACATTCTGGGCTGTACTTTGGTTGTGTTGGGTGGCTTCTTCTTTTTTTAAAAAATTGCAGTCCCAGAAAATTTTTGCTCATTTAGTGCAATATTTACTCCTCTATTAAATAAAACATGAGCTGATACCGCACTGATTGCTCTAAGCACTTCATTAAACACACTCCTGGCTATATTTAATACAGTAGAAAATCTTTGTTGAGGGACCAGATCAGTCAGCATCTATTTGATCAAATTTTGCAGTTCCCAGAAGTCAAGCTGCGCAAACAATTTTCAGTTCACTGGTCAGAGATAAAAATGAAGCACAAAATTCTGAGGGCTGTAACAAAGTTTGTTACGAACAAATTCTGGAAAAGTTTTAATTGAAGGAAAAATAAATTTCAAAATGCAATGTTGAAATACCAATTAAAAACATACTTTGAATATTTGATTCATTAAAATGGATTAATTATATACACAAAAAATGTCAACACTACTTTTATTCAATTCAATAAACTAATATTTTTCATTTTTCCCTAAGAGAGTCATCCAGCTGGAGTCACACAACTGTAACAAGGATGCCTCTAGAGTCATTCTTGCTCCTCCAGGCCACAGAGCTAACTACCCAAGTGCTCTGACTCTTTGAGTAACCCAGGAAAGCACTTCACATGTCCTTCTCTGGATTTTGAAGGAATCCTTCTGCTGCAAGCTACAGCCCTCTAACTGTGGGGAAGTGGTGGATATTCGTAGGTGTGTCAGCATTGTAGCCAAAGCAGAGGCCTGTGTCACCTACATGTTATAAAAGTGCTTATCAGGACAAAATTAATATTAGCTTGCCTTGAACCTGAATATAGGTGTACTAAAAGGATATAACAATAGCACCTAGGTTTTTTGTGGTACTGTCAGGCAAGCACAATCTTAAACAAGGATGTGAGCTGTGTGATCATCCAAAAGGCAAAGCTGGGTGAAATTACACACAGGAGGCATGCAAATGGTGAAAGAATGGGCAAGATACACATGAGGGTATGCAAACAGGCAGGGCATCCTCCCATGTACAGAAGAAGGATGAGAGTCAAGACAAGAGAAATCAAAAGAAGCAACACAGCAAGCAGAAAGGGTACCCCCTGTTGTTTTTGGAAGGAGAAGGCAGTAGTGTAAAAACTGGCATGAGCAAGGAGAACCCGAGAAGCAAGACAACAAATAGTTTCGTTCTGATTTTTCTCTCTGCAGATCTCTCCAGCCTGCTCACCGTGACCTCAGGGCAAGGAACCACCAGGCACTCTGGCCGTACTGACTCATTATGGCATCAGTTCCACAGTACTGTATACCCACAGCTAATTTAGAGTACGATTGTGTAAGACTTAACGGTTTGGTATAAGTCCAGGTATTGAGTAATGTTGTGTGACAACTGCCCATCAGCACCAAGCGCATTGTTAATGAATTAATTCAATACAGTTTAAAACTGGCCAGATTTGTCAGTCTTCAAAAGACTGCTATCAAAGCAGTCCCCAATTCCCAGAGATATATAGATCCATACAGATGACACAGGCGTGGATATACATGTAGGTGTAGGTGTAGGTGTAGGCATAAGCATAGGCATAGTTATAGGCAAAGGCATAGATATACACACATATAATCTGCTGCAACAGTATGCATAGGACCAAGTATCTTAGGGCAGGTGTAGGATCTCCCAAAAAAGGAGCAAAGTCTCTACTGACTTATAAAAAAACCAGAAAATTCTGAATTTAAGCCAGACAGGATGAAGAGGGTAACCCCTTACTGTTATTAGGAAATTATTAGTAATTTATTTTGGATGGCAAAAAACCCTTCATGAAAAAAATCTACTTCAAAGTCATGATGCTTTTCTGACATATCAGTTGATTTGATTTGATTTGATTCTTTCATACCAGAACTTTCAATCTACTTTACAGAAAGAAAAACAGCTACTGATTTAAAGAGCAAGAAACATCCTTGCTCTTTAATAAATGTTTTTATTCTGCCAAGACCAAACTGACATTGATATTTTGCTTACCAAATAATTGAAGCACAAAGGCCTGCATGAAAAGGAGAGGATTACCAATGTCTAAAGAAAAGAGAAATGCAAAAATGAGGAGAGAGTTTCTCTCTCTTCTGGGAAATGAGGAAAATGACAAGTGGAATATGAAGCAGGGTTTGTGGCAGTGCCCTCAGATGAAGTGTTTAAAGAAACATTGCATAGGAAAAGCACAGCTGGCAAAGGGGAGCAGCAAACCTCCACCAAAGGCTATTCCCAGAAAAGGACGCTTCCCTTCCAAGGACAGCAATTCCCCCTGCGGCCAGCAGGCCCAGGACCATGGCAAAGCCCTCTGCACCGAGTGTAAGCACAGGGGAAAGGTCTTGATACGTACCCAGAAGATATGCAAGAAAAAAGGTGAAGCTGTGGCATAAGGCCTAAGACACTGAAAGTCTCCTGTGAGTCCACAGTTCAGCACAGTTTCTCCACTGTGTCCATAGTTTGTGTTTGAAATAGCTGATTATGGCTTCATTTTGGTTTGCTAAGTCCTCACAAGCTCATCTTGAATCATTAACTTTACTCCCCATTTACTGAGCTCTAACTGGAGTAGAATTTGTCCACATGTACCTTAGGCTTCCCACAGATTTAAAACAAAACAAACAAAAAACCCCACATGATAATGAAAGTTTAAGCAGCAGCCAGTAATCAAGTGGACATGATTAATTTAACTAAAATATTTGGGCTGCAGCTAAAGTCAACCTGCAGTAATGCAACTACAGCATCCCTGCCTGTGTCAGGAAACAAAATAAATTTTAAAATTTGTTTAAATTAAAAGCTAACATAAGTCCAGCAGCACCATCTGTACTCCTCCATCTTCATGATATTCTTAGTTTCTAGCCTCCCATCCTCCATTCTTTTGCTTTCTGGGATTTGATACCTTCTAGCATCCTACACAAAGAACTACTTCTGCCTTGGGAACCCTCTTCCACCAGCCAGCTGCCTGAGGAAACCCCAATTTTCCTCCCAGTCTCGGTCCCCTCCAGCTTTTATCAAGCAATCCAGTCCCCAAGGCTCCCTTTTCCTCCACCAAGTACCTCTGCCCCTTCTAAAGTTGCACAGGGAACAAACCTCCCTTCTGCTGCAAGCCTTGTCCCTTTTGGCACTGTCTGTCTCCCAAATGCAGGCTCCAGTCCTGAGGTACGTTTTTTTCATAGACACTTACAGACAGACATAGAAAGCATGTAATTCAACAGCCATTTTTGTAATAGCATCCTTTCAGAATTAAGACAGTTTGAAATTAAACTATCTGGAGCTTGACTTGCCATTCAAACCAGCTATTGAGGAATTGTCTTCTTTCACTGCCATGGATCAATACAAAGGTACATACACCACCAAGCAAAGTATGAAGCTCATAAGCCTTTTAGACAAATTCACTCTCATGAGAAGATTTTCAACACAACCTATATACATCAGAGTTTCATTTTCATCTACTAAATTAAATGTGCATGTTTTGGGGCTTGCCTTCCTAAGAGACATAAGTTTGTGTATATGCAATTAAGCATTTTTTTAAGTCAAGACACAATAGAATGGGTCAGTTTCTTCATCTGGTAATGAAATACTTACAAGGTCAGAATTGACTAGACCCTGGCCCTTCTGTCTATGTAAGAAAACTTTTGATACTTACCTGGCTGACAAAAGCACAAGGGAAACAGTAGCTTGAAGTGGGAAAAATATAAATTGCTGATCACATACATATTTTAAGAGAGAAGTATGTTAACCACTAGAACAACTAACTATGTGGAATGAGCATGGAGAATATTCCGTCCCCCAACAGTTTAAAAAACAAGAGGAGTTTTTTGTTTTTTTTTTTTTGGGGGGAGGGTAACGTGTTCCTGTTTCAGTATGTGTTATTGGACTACTTGACACAGGAGTCACTTGCTGAATTTCTGAGGTCTCTTTTGCACAGGAAGCCAGACTTGCTGATCATAATGTCTCCTTCTGGCCCTAAAACCTGTGAATCTACTAAGTCCATGGAACAACACCAGTTTATGTCCAGCTCCTAATGTGAATATAAAGGAGACAATCCTCTAATGGTGCTGCTCTCTATTAGCCACAGCAGTCATTGTAGCATGTTCACCATACAGTAGGCATCAAACACAAACTCAGCTGCTCGGGTCACTGCAGAGCGAGGTTAGTCAAATCATACCTTTGAAAAGGGCTGGCTTAGAAAATAGTATATGCTGTTCTAAAACGCAGAAGTGGGAACATTGAAAAGAGCTGGAGACTGAGAGAAGGGGCAAGAATTTTTTAAGCAGAAGATACACTTGGGAAAGAAAAGAGTACGCTATTGGTCTCCTCAAATTTAGTGTCAGAAGTGTCAGAAGAGCACATGACATGAAGATGGGGCAAACTCCTTGCAAAGGTCCTCCAGCACATCACAGTATGATGTACGGAGGAGGTGGGGCACCGCACTTCAGGATGTTTTCTCCCCCATTCTACTATGAATCGGGCTACACTTGAGCATTAACAGATCAAGAACATCTCAGTCCTGAAGTTTCACATGTTTCCTTTCTCATTTTAAAAAAGGGAATTTTGAGGAATTTTGGGCCAAAACCTTTAATGAAAGGAAAGATTTCCAAAGGGAGGCTAAATCCTGATTTACAGAGCTTTTTTCTTTTGCATTACCCTATAGTGTTATTGTAAGCTGATGTCTTTGTAGCAGACCTCTCCTTACCACAGGGCTGAGTTCAAAAGGTGCTTCATTTTTCTCAGTTATCGCAATGTTCCAGTCCTTGGCCATGGGTAGATCAAGACCTGCAGATGAGAGGTATCGAAGAGCAGTCAGAACGACAAAGTTGAAGGATGCAACTCAAACAAACAGCTGTCAAAGAAAAAGCATGAGAGCTACTAGTTTACAGAGCAAAGCACTCCATAATTCTCTGTCCTTATATATGATTCCCTCCAATACTTTCACCCTTGTTACAGCTTTACCTCACCTGTTTTCACTAGTACTGCAACCACGTGCTGCTGCCCTACAGAGCAAAACAGATTCATTCCAGACCAGGTGTGAGCACCCAATCTAATTTCCTTTAGTCTAGTCACACAGCAAAAATGAGAGCTTATGTCAGCCTTCTGCTTTCTTGCCAGCTGCAGGAGACAAGCATCAAAAGATCACACCACAGCTTTGCAACAAGCATCAGTGACATTTTTGAGAGGTTACTACAGGCTCCAAGGCCAGACTTGCCATATTTTCACACTTTTGCTCTCAATAGTTCTGTTATCAGCCAGTTTCACCTTGGGTATGTTACTCGGACTAGTAAAGGGTTACAGTGCCACTCAGGAGAATAAAGCAGGGAAGAGGCTGAAGGAACATAATTTGCAAGCAGTGGGACAAAGTTACCAGTGTTTCATGTAAGTGAAGAGTCAGTTGATTTCAAAGGGCATTTTCCCTGGGCAGGTAAGAACCATGGGTCCATGTCCAGTGTATTCTACCCCAGCTGATTTATTTCAGGGGGGGAGGGGGAATAAAAGCACTGTGAGTTTTGATTATAAACAGCAAGATGTTTGTCAGTCATTACAAACCCCAGGACTACATATTAATGGAGATCAATGCCTTCTCCTCTGCAGCAGTGTAATACATCTCTCTGCATTTGGCAACAGTCCCCATGTGCAGGTACAATTCCTGAACCCAGTTCGAGCTACACATGACAACATATTTAGCACGGCAAGGAAGACCCCCTATCTGACACATTTAGCACGGCAAAGAAGACCCCCCTATATTCTTTGACACTGAATCTCCCCAAACCGCATGCTGCTGTTTTGAACAAAGCACAATGCAGAAGTGTGGTATTTGAATAAACCTTCTTTTCTCCAGATCCTACAGTATGATAATGTAACATAAATTCAGAAGCCCCTGCAATAAAATACCATGCAACTGCAGTGCAGCTTTTGACTTGTATTTGCTGAATACAAAGCCCTACACAAAAATAACATTCAAAAATAATTCAAAAATAACATGTATTGCTGCAGAAGGTACTTGATTGTTGTGACATGTCTTTAGCATTACCCAAGTCCAGGCAATGTACATAAAAGGAACCTGCTGTAAAGGAGATTTACAGCTGCCTGACTTCAACTAGTTTTGAACGACAAATTGGAGTATAGTTAAATGCAAATAACTCTCAGAACAAGTACTATCAAGATGTAAAGTAAAAGCTGAAAGCCTCTGGATGGAACAAAGTAATTGTTATAACCTGGTTTTGCTTAAACTCATTGTGCCAACTGATGTTCTCAAAACTACCTTGTGTCTCCTTTCCTCCTAGCAGAAAAAGACTTTCTTTGCTTGGGGACAGCTAAAGTGAGCCAGACCTGTTCTTTGTAAGCGCTCTGACACAAGCACATGCAATATTAAAACATGATTGCATTCCTCCTCATTTTCGGCTGTGTGACAGCTCTGCACATAAAACCCTGTCCTGTGCACACTGCCTATAAGAGAGAGGAAACACATGTGTTGCTTCTCGCCTAAGCTGTTGGAAGCTCCTAGTCTTGTAACTGTGCACATCTTGTGAAGGACTCAGAGCAAGCATCTTCCCGAAGTGATTTTACAGATAATGATTAAATCAATCAACTGAATCAGGATGATTTCACTTATCTATTACCAAGGTGGTAAATGAGCATTTTAACGCTGTGAAGTATAATATTTGGGCATAGAATCATCAAAAGATGCCCTCAATTGGTGAAGTGTTTATGAAGTATCTACTATCACTTACTGGAAATGCTTTCATTGATAGGTTGGTATAAAATCCAGCTGCCTAATGAGCTTGCAATGACAACTCTTCTGTCACAGACACTGTTGCTGTTGGCCCCTCTCTGCAGATCTCAGCTGTACGGTTATTCCATCTCTTCTCCTGGTGGGAAATCAGGGCTAAATGCTGACCCTAGTTCGATACACCCTCTCCTGAATCTGAGCTGTGTCACTGCACTGAGGTTAACTAGGGAAACAGCTAGGACCAATGTAATATATAAAAAAGGGACTATGTCCTGCTGCAAGGTATTCAAACATTGTCACATTGCACATCACAGGGAAGACAGGAATGAAGGGGACTCGTCTGGGTCACCAGTTTCAGTTTTTTTAAATCAGTAGTGCTGCAGAAGCTCTCGCGGAACATCCTCTACAAAATATGCTCTATTGTGGCGGCTAACAGCGAAGTTAAGATTGTGGAGGGTTAACCATGGTGATGGGCCCAGCTCTCACCCTGGCCCTCCTTAGCAGGACAGGGAGACGAAAAGGGATGGGAAATCTCATGGGTTGAGATAACATCAGGGAGGTTGCTTACCAACTACTGTTGTGGGCAAGACAGACTCTACTTGGGAAAAATTAATTGAATTTACTGCCAAATAAAATGGTTTTCGGTGGTGAGAAACCAAGGCAGACACTAAAGCAGCACCTTTCCTCCCTGCCCTGCCAGGCCTAGCACCCACCTTCCCCCCAGACTCCTTCGTCCACACCAAGCACCGCAGAGGGGTGGGGCTCGGGCAGCACTTACCAGTTTCTCTCGGCTGCTCCATCCCTCTCACGCCTTCCCCTGCTCCAGGGCAGGCTCCCCACGGCCACCATGGATACCCCCGGAGCACGACGGTGGCAGGACGCACCCCTGAAACAGGAGTTTCAGCAAGTGGAGGTGCAGCTCTTGAGCAGGCCTGGCTGCTGGAGCCACTGCCCTGCTAAAGGCCTTGGGGTTATTCACATGAATACCTGCGCTGCTGTCATGACAAATAACAAAGTGCCTGTGCTTTTACACTTAGAAAAATTTTGGACATAGTGGAATAAGTTCAGCCAAGGGCAATGAAGATGACTAAGACATGGAAGCATCTCCTGTATGAGGACAAACTGGGAGAGCTGTGCCCTTTCAGCCTGGAAAAAGGAGATCTTAGGGGATCTTACCAATAAGTACCTGATGGTGACAGTAACGATGGCAGAGCCAGACTCTTCTCAGTGGTCCCCAGCAAAAGGACAAGAGGCCATGGGCACAAACTGAAGTACAGTCTTCCAGCTAGGCCCCACTGACACCAAGCTACAGTTCTAACTGTCTCTTCTTCTATTTGTTTGCCTTTCCAGAATTTTCTTAGGAAATAAATAACAAGCTCTACAAAAGCCCCCAGCAGCAATAGCCCACTTCAAGTGGAAGGCAGCCTAAGTAAAACTTGGAACCAAACAATCAGATTTAAGCTGTAATCCAGAGAGCATTTGAAAAGCATGCAATATTAATTATTTATTTTTAATATACAAAGGGAGAAGTAAGGATTTGGCGATTGCACTGGGGAGACACTATAACATAATTTTGTATCAAAGGAGGGCATATTATTCTCTTTGCATAATCTCATGCAAAATGACTGCAGAGCACTCAGGCTTGGCAGCCCCCTGTCACATAAGCCCGCAGTTTCGCAGCTTCTCATTGAGTTCACAAAAAACAAAAGTGGAAATTTAGTCATTAAGCATAGTCATTAAGGCTATCTTGTCAGGTTTTGAAAGCTGAGGTAGTATCCTCAGCTCTTGTCTGCTTTTCTCCTGGGCACGCAGTAGCCACTGGAAACGGCTGAAGACGCACAGATGATCATTTGTTGCAGATGAAGAGGCACAGATGATCAGCATGTTTATATTAGTTTATTTTAAAATATACCCTGTGATTATGAAAAGGTTTTGAAAGGGCAAGGCCAACTCAGGACAGCTGAGGCTATCTGTGCTAGTACAAATGCTTATTTGTTATTAGTAGATGATTTTTTCTCTTTGGAAGAGCAATTACACCAAACAGTGAGGTGATCTGAAGCCTTGTTTAGATAGGTGCACTGCAAACCCCGACCTCTGAGTTAATTATTTGCTTCCCTTCCTAATCAGTGGGCAGAAATAGGACTTCTTTGATACGATTCCAGTGACTTCAGACATCTGTTTTAATATATTTTGACCTGATGCACAGAGACCCACAGACAGTTTAGGTCATTAATAGACAGAAAATTGCAGTCATTAATGTTATGTGAGGTTGTATCCACCATGAACAATCATGCAAAACTGACCATGGTTTTGAAAAGACTCCAAATTTTTAACCCAGCTCTCATAAAATTCGATGTCCTTCTGAAAGCCTAAGACTAGGAGGCTATGGTCAGTACAGACGACTATCAGCTTTCACTTAAACTAATGAGTCTGATTTTGTTCCCCACCCCCACCCCCCCCAACATACCATTATGGAAGTAAGCTTGAAAATGACCATAAAACATTTAGAAAATGGATATGCCGAATGGTATATTTTGCATTCAGTGGGAGCTTAGACTCATGATTTATGAATGCTTAGGCTTGATATTATTTAAACACAGAGCACAACTAAACTTCTAGTAAAGGTGAATTTCTGGGGGGAAAAAAAAAAAAGAGTATGTGGAGCTGATTTTCTCCATATTTTTTGTCAGTTTCTAGGACATTTTACCTAAGTTCTGATTCATAAGATTATTTTCATTCTCTCTTTCTGGTTCCTTCACTGTGGAGATACTGATTTGTACTCAGGTACAAAGACTTTTACCTACAGAAAAGTAAAACAAAGAAAGGTTTTTCCTTAAAAACAAGATTGGCGATGGATGAAAAACTATTTCTTCAATTTCTTGGTTGTAATGTATTGGATGTATTTGGCAGGAGACTAAATAAAAAAATGCTTGGGGAAAAAAAAGTATTATCTGAGCTCCTGCATACAGAAGTATGTTCCAGGAAATCTGTCTGTGAAAGTCTCTGCAATGGCCAATATTTGTTCTGTACAGCAGAGATGGAGAATATCTGTCCTCCCCTTTCTCTGTTTGCCTTGGCCCAATCCCCTGTCCTGGCATTGGCTAGAGCCCAAATGCACAGTATGAATTGGCATGGCCTACCACAAGGAATTCAGGCAATTTAAAGACCTGCAACCAATGGGAGGGAAAAGATGAGCCTGAAGAAATGACTGACTGAAGAATGAAATGTTTTGAGCTTTGTACGTACTGCTGGGGAGATCTCGCCTACTTAACTTTGCATAAAGGTTTACACTTTTCGTCATAAGCAGGATGCCTTCGTAGCTGTTGGATTCACAGTCCTGCTGAAAAGTGGCCGCTTCCAAAGAACTACCTGTACACTCTGGTATGAGCTCATCCGCATGGAGGAGAGGAGCGTGTTGACTTTCCAGTACAGACATTCTGGTGTCGGTCTAATCGAGATGTGACTATCTTTCTGTCATGATATTAGTGCCATGAAGGCAGCAGCTAAAACACAGGCAAGACCATACTTTTATGTTATTAGTACTAAATATGTGAGAATGCAAGTTCTCATGGGAAAAATAGCACTTTCAAAGCACTCTGCTGAATTTTTTTTTCTCTGCTAAAGCTTATTTTATTAAAACAACAATGTTACAAGCATAACCATCAAACTAAACTGTTTTTCTATAGGAAAAATAACACAATTTAAAGGATTAAAGTTGGGAACAATTACACTGTCATGAGGCAGCCATGCTCAGGTTTTCTTGGTCAAGACAGCCCAGCTTTCTCATTAAATTCAACAGAAGCAGTGGCATCAATTAAAATAGGACTGTGCCAAAATACATGAGGAAGAACTACCCAGTTTGAAACTGGAAAATATGCAGAACACAGGCAAAGGCCTTTACACCTTTGAAGAAATATGTAACACCACAGTGTCCACTAGTGCAATCTGCCTCCAGAGTATCTGTGAGATGGCTGCGGTGCGAGCTTGTGCGGGGAAAACTGTCCTGCCGGATCAGACCCACCACATACCTTTTCCAGAAACCTGTTTCTAACAGAGGCCAAAGAGCTCTGCCTCAGGGGAAGACGGAGTTCCCTCTCTCCTTCCTCCCGCCCCCAAATCTTCAACAACTGTGAAAGAAAAGTCTTTTCCTTGCCCATGGTGGAAGGTGGCATAGACTTTACATCAAGAGGATATACTAGCCTACCGAAAGGCACTACTGAAGGGGGTAGTTGAGGGGTTTTTTCAAACCTCTGGTCATTTTATGTTCCCCATAAAATTATCTCATCCTACTTTGAAGTATTTGCTGCAGTGAAATCTGTGGTCAATGAGACCTACTAGCTGACTGTGGATAGTGCTAAGAATTTTCCTCTTACATTATAATTAACATTTAATTTTATTTTCACATTTTTATGTTTTCCTTTCCAGTTTGTATTCAGTTTCTTTTTCTTCCTTTTTAAAGCTTTTCTCATGGTTTATTTTACATATAATTCAGGCATACATATTGTGGAGATAAATTTCTTCTCATGAAGAAATTTCTTCTCTATTCAGGTAGTAATGTATTTGGTATTATAATTATTCAGAGGCACTTTGGTAAAGAAGATAACCAATGCCGCAAAGTGGCCCAACAGAAAAGAAGAGCTAAATCATGTCATTAAAGAGTTTACTACTAGTGGCAGAACACAGTATGGGGGAAACACATTTGCTAGCTCTGTCTGCACTGACTTGAATCTGAATGGACTCCGAACTGAATGAGAGCAGCTGACTTCAGATGGAAGCCCCCAACACCTTCTCCTTGGTTGTATGACAAAATCCTGCTTGTCGTGGCTTGCCTATCCCTTCGATATGTGTACTCAGAAGTACCAAGATCAAGAATAATTTCATATTTACATTTCTGTTGTGTTTTCTTTTGTATGTTTGCACTATGCCATGAAAAACCACCTGTCCTCAGGGAAGGATAAGGGCAAAGCCAGAATGCAATTCTGTCCTCAACGTGGCATCAGATGAAATGCCAGGAGACCAAGTATTGGTTTTTAATACTGTTCCTCTCTGGTTTCAGGGGAGCTGCCACAAGCCATGCCCAAGCAGCCACAGTTTAAGATGGAAGCCCACACCTTGCAGAGAAATGTGTGCTTCCAAGGAACTGAAGGATTAAGAAGGAATGGAAAAGGAGTTCCTAACTCCTCTTGGAACAAATTGGAAGACCTGTTTCAATGACAACACTACATCAGGGGAGTTTTGGTGAATTAAGGAGAAAAAAAATAAAGGAGGCTTGAGTACCTTTTCCTCTCCTCTCACAATGCCACCAAAACCACCATGAACTCAAATCTTACCTTCTGTGTATCACCTTTTCTGAGCTGCTCTTCTTTCATGCAGTCTAAGGCATTCCTTTGATTTTGGCAAGAACACATTACTTGTTGGGGAATTTTCGCTTAGATTACTGGGTACTGGGGGGGAAATAAGAGTGGTCATTGAAATGAGGTGGTACTGCCTTGGCCTCTCCTTTGTTAGCTTGCTTGTTTTTCTTGTCTTTGTTGGTTGTTTTGTGGCCATGTTGCACAACAAGTTATAAATATATGATCAAATTAGAGAATGGCTTTTGATAATGTAATGCATTCAAGAGTCTTTTTTCTATGTGCTTGTTGATGACACCCCGGAATAGCAATCTGCCCCCGCCCCTCCTCCAAATCCTGCATGAGCAAGAAGGGCCAAGCAATATGATAAGTAATCTTGTCCTTCAATTGGTTAGAACATGTTGCACCACTGCTTTCTAGGCAGAGTTTGTGAGGGTCTCTGGGGGCATTCCGGGCTTTCCAGCCCAGAACCTCTGTTGCAAACCATATCAACAATTCTCAGTAATGTTGCAAAGTTCAAAGCAAGCAGGGGAGGGACATTTTTATTTCAACATAAAATTGATTTCACCCATCCACATGCATGCTGTCATATCCACCTATCTGCACGCAGCTAAACTGTCTTTCCACCTAGTCTGGACAGAATTACGTGAGGTGAGTCAGAGGACAAGAGACACAGCCCTTGGAGGCCTCTTCACATCTTCTGGATTGTCCCTGCCTGGGTGTTCTGAGAAGCTGCATGTAGATGTGATCGTGATGGAGTCCTAGTGTGAGTGCCATCAACACCCGCCATTCTCACAGCCCATTTTCTGCCAGTCCTGCAGCTTCCACAGTCAGGTGTTACCCTTCAACTTGGTCATGCCAATAACCAAACCACCGAACGACTCCTACTCGGAGGGGACTGACGAGGTCTCTTGTCCAGCCACTGGCTCAGGGCAGGGTCAACAACAAATATACACCTGGATGCTCTGGGTTGTGGCCACTCAGGTCTTGAGGGCTGACCTCCAGGCTCAGAGATCCCACCTCCTCCCTGGGAAACCCACTCCAGTGCTTCATGGTCCTCACGGGGATTTTGGTTTTGATTCCTTCTCTCCAGCCTGAACCTCTCTAGATTCAGGAGATGCCACCATCTCTCACCCTCCCACCAGGCACTGCTGGGAAGAGCCTGTCCCCCTCCCCTTGATGCCTTCCCCATAGGCACCGGGCTGTGCTGTGACGTGCCCCGACGCCTTCTCTGCTCCGTGCTGAACCAGCCCCAGCCCCACAGACCCCCCTTGCCTCCCCTGAGCCCTCTGCTTTGCCAGCCTGTCTCTGGGACCCCAAAGAGGACGTAGTGCCCGGATGAGGCCTGATGGGTGCTGAGCAGGTGGGATTGTCCTTGCGCCCTCTGGCTAGGGGAGAAAGAGAGGAGAAAACCCTCCAGGGTGAGCCAAGTGCTGCCTGGGACCCGCCGTGGGAGGAAGCAGGGGAGCCCAGAGGGCTGGCCAGCAGTGCTGGGGTGTGGGGAGAGCCTGTGGGACCTTGTCCTGCAGCCTGACAGGGAGGCACGAGGTGTTACCGAGTGAACCTGCGTGGTACATGTGCCTGGAGACGTCTGCCATGGCCAGAGCGACCTGACGGGGCCCTGGGGAGGCACGGCTGAGGCCGTGGTGACTGGCTTAAAAAACCGATGCCGAGTACAAGACAAGACATGGCGGGGGTGGAGTGGGCAGTGGCATTGCGGTAAGCACAGACACACGTGCTGGGGCCGCAGCGCTGCCGGGCTGAGCAGCATGGGCGAGGATGGTCCCTCACGAGGTCCCCAAGCAATGGACGGTAACATTCCGAGTTCTGACGTTACTGGGTGATGGGCTGTGACATCACCTAGCAATGGAATGCGACCAGGCGTCCCTCGCTGCTTATATCCGGGCGCCGAGTCCCACGCCGGTGGCCAGTGCCCACACTCCAGCTGAGCAGGTCGCAAGGCTGGAGTGCTGAGCGAGGCCTTGGTGCTGGTGTCTGGACTGGGGAGTTGTTTCCTGCAGCTCTCTGTGGCTGACCCAGAGCCATCAAAGGACTATTCCCGGCCCTGCCAGCTTCAGGCAGCCGGGCACTCAGGAGGAGTGCTTACGGCAGCAGAGGTGAGCTGGGAGGGATGGGACACCTCACCCTGGGGAGCTGGGAGGGTTTCCTTCTGGAGGGACCTGGGCATCTCTTACACCCCTCCCCGCCCCAGCCAATGACCCTGGCCTCTCTCCCTTTTCTAGCGCGACACCTGGTGCTGCAGCGCCGCTGAGAGGGAGCAGTTCAACACCGCCAGCTCCCCCAGCCCACCGCAGCAACTGGAGGGCATGGCCATGGAGCGAGGCGACCGCTGTCCAGTATGCCTGGACAGCTGGGATGATGCCGCCTATGTGATGCCATGCCTCCACCAGTTCTGCTACACGTGCATCCTGCGGTGGGCTGACAGCAAGCCCGAGTGCCCCCTCTGCAAGGGGAGAGTGCAGTCCATCGTGCACTCGGTGCGGGCTGACAGTGACTTTGAGGAGGTGGTCCTCAGACGAGCTGGGCTGGCGTCAGCGTCGGCTGGCACCCGCCAGGCAGGAGGAGCGCCCAGCCACCCAGCCACCCACAGACCCCCCCGGCCTGTAACAGCCCGGCCGCTGGCGGTGGCCTTGGAGCCCAGGGCTCCAGTGGGTGGCCTCCAGCCCGACGCCTGGGCGTCCCTCTTTGACGACCACCCAGCTCTGCTCCGACGCTTTCTGCCCTGGCTGCAACAGCAGCTGGGGCTGATCTTTGCGGAGGAGCCCTCAACGGCAGCCGTGATGGAGGACCTCATCCTCTGTGTCCTGGGGCTCTTTGGGCTGGATGAAGAGGTCCTCGTCCGCCTGCTGCAGGACAGCCTCCAGAACCGTGCGGCGGCATTCGTACACCAGCTCATCAATGTCGCCGTGCGGCGCTGCAGCGGGGAGGCCCACTGTCTGCTGGGCCTCGAGGACGGCCGCGCTGCCGAGGAGCGGGAGGGCAGCCCCGCGGCTGCCCCTCGTCCTGCTGCCTCCCAAAGGGGGTCTCCTGCCCCTGGCCCAGCCCCCTCCACCAGCCCTCCACGAGACCACCTAGAGGAGCGCCCCAGCACCTCAGCCGCTGCTCTTCCTGGGGGTCCCAGCAGCCCCCTCAGTGCCCCCGTTCCCACCCACGGGGAGCAGGAGGAGCGGCAGGAGGATCAGGGGGAGGCTGTGGCAGCTCCCTCCACTACCAGCCGGGGCAGGGACCGCACCCCTGGGAGGCCACGGCGACTCGTGAAGAGGAGGGCCGGCAGCTCCCAGGACTCCTCCCAGCCCTCCAAGAGGCCACCCCGCCGGCAGCGCTAGAACTGGCCCCAGGAGCTGCCAAAACCAGGGCCGGGCCAGCAGCTGGGGCATGTCCTGCCCCGCAAGTCCAGATCTGCCTCCCTGCAGCTGGTCCCGGGGCAGATGTTTCCAGCCCGGGGGTCTCCAGGGCCAGCCCGTGCCCCGTCGCCCATCACCACAGGCCTGGCCTCCTCCTCACCGCACCCTCTGCCCCGTCGTCCCGGGGCTCTGCTCTCCTGCCAGCCTGCAACGATGGCTGCAGCCTCGCTAAAGCAGCAGCCTCGCTCCTCCTGCACAGAGTCCCTCTGCATCCCCCAGGGTCCTACCCTGCCAAGGCAGGAGCCCCAAGAAGTTCAGCAAGGGGAAGCGTGAAGTCCTGCACCTGTGGAGGGACAACCCCAGGCACCAGCACATGCGGCGGGCTGCCCCTCTGGGAAGCACCTTTGCAGAAAAAGCCCGGGAGGTCCCGGTGGGCACCAAGTCCATCATGAGCCAACAATGTGCCCTTGCCACAAGGAGCGCTGACGGTGGTGCCCTGGGCTGCATTAGGAGGAGTTTTAGTAGCAGGCCGACGAAGGTGATCCTTCCTCTCTCCTTGGCACTGGTGATGCCACCCCTGGAGCACTGCATCTGCTGCCGGGCTCCCCAGTGCAAGAGAGAGATGCCCATACTGGAGAGAGTCCAGCCAAGGGCCATGAAGACGATTAAGGCACTGGAACATCTCTCCTCTGAGGAAAGGCTGAGCGAGCTGGGACTGCTTATCCTGGTGAAGAGAAGGCTCAGAGGGGATCTGATCCACGTATAAAAAGGCCTGAAGGGAGGCTGCAGGGAAGATGAAGACAGGCTTGGCTCTTTCCAGTGGTGTCCAGTGAGAGGAGAAGGGATACTGAAGAGAAGTCTGGACATGATCCTGGGTAAGCAGCTCTAGTTGTCTCCGATAGAGCTGGTAGCCTGACAAGATGACATCCAGAGGTCCCTTCCAGCCTCAACCTTTCTGTCATTCTGTGAAAGTATTTGAGCTGCGTCAAGAATCTTTTCCAATACCTTAATTTTGGTTCTATAAAGCAAAGAAAGCAAGCTGCTGGAAAGCAGCTCCGCTGAGAAGGACCTGGGAGTGCTGGTGGACAGCAAGTTGACCATGAGGCAGCACTGTGCCCTTGTGGCCACAAATGCCAACGGTATCGTGGGGTGCAGTAAAAGGAGTGTGACCAGCAGGTCGAGGGAGGTTACCCTCCCCCTCTACTCCACCTGAGTGAGGCCACATCTGGAGTCCTGCGTCCAGTTCTGGGCTCCCCAGCTCAAGAAGAACTGGGAACTACTGGAGAGAGTCCAGCGGGGAGCTATAAAGAAGATCAGGGGACTGGAGCATCTCTCTTATGAGGAAAGGCTGAGGGACCTGGGTTTGTTCAGCCTGGAGAAGAGAAGACTGAAGTGGGATCTTATCAATGATTATAAATATCTAAAAGGTGGGTGTCAGGAGGATGGGGCCAGGCTCTTTTCAGCAGTGCCCAATGACGGGAGAAGGGGCAATGGGCACAAATTGGAACACAGCAAGTTCCATGTGAATATGAGGAGGAACTGTTTTACTTTGAGGGTGACAGAGCACTGGAACAGGCTGCCCAGGGAGGTTGTGGAGTCTCCTTCTCTGGAAACATTCAAAACCCGCCTGGACATGTCCCTGTGCACCCTGCTCTCGGTGTACCTACTCAAGCAGGGGGGTTGGACGAGATGATCTCTTCCAACCCCTGTCATTCTGTGATTCTGTGAAAGGCAAGTAGTACAATTCTGCTCTGCTTACACTTATTAGCCATCCCCAGGACACCTACCAGGATGTATGGTGCAGGTGCAGTTTCTGCTACTGAGTGAATGGACTGAAATCTAGGACTCCTAGGAAAGACCCATAACCATTATGCTACAGGATAAATATTTCCTCTCTCTTCTGCTGATCTTTTAACTTTTATCTCAGCCAAAACTGTTCATTGTTTTTGACCTTATGTTGTGAGTACTTCCCAGTGTTGTCCTTGCCTTCAAGGATAAAAAAACCCAACACCTTTAAAACAAAACTATTCTCAAGGAAACAACAACAACCAAATCACACACCTCTACTTCCATTATTATAAACAGTAACATGTCATGGCCAGTTGCATGAGCGGCTAAGAATGCTTTTGGTACAGGCAATGTTTATTTTTCTGCTCTATATTATTGACAGTATCCTTCTGGAAAGAAACTGTCTCGTACAATTCCTCTGTCCAAAAAGAATTTATGTTCAGTGGTTCAGTTAGGGGTGCAAAGGCCAGGATTCAAAATAAATTGTACAATTATGACTGCTTATATTACTTAATTCTAATCCCCTCAGTACTTGTGCTGAGGCAGTTAAATTACATCACATAGTGATGTCCTGCTTCTTCTGTACTCTGCATAGGCTGTGAGTCTTAGAACACCTGGGTGGTTTATGCCAGCCAGCACAATGCTGCCATATGTACTTGGAGTATCTCTGTAAGGCAATTTTGTAAACAGTCTCATTCTAGGAGGCCAGACCATATGGATAGGCTCTGCGGTCTATTCTAAATGTTCCAGGCTATGCCTGGCATCCATTCTTGGTGGTGTTTATTTCTCAGCATTCTTGTGTTATATATTCTAATCACCAGTGTGACTCAGTGCAAGAAGCATTTGACCTAGATGCATACTCAGCAGATCTATATTCTAACAACATTTGTTAGCGTTTTACTCTTAGTTTGTCAGACTTAATTTGTCATGTGACTTCCAAGAACGGGTGACTACACATTTTCATATGGATTCCTTTTGATAACTGGCATGCATGCAATTGAACACATATTAAGAGGCTCATGTAAATATATGCATGTGAACATATACCATATAATACATTCTTTTTTTTAGCACCAGGGTTATGCACTTCCATGTTAATTGTGAAGCCTCCATAACTTTGGAATACTTATACTTTTAACTTGCTTTCCCAAAACTCTGTAAATATTTTCACTTTGAATAGTGCAGCGTTTTTCTCAACCAGAGTTATTAAAAAGATAAAGATAAAAGAAAGAAATACTGAATATGGAACCTCTCTTGCTATTCCTCTTAGAAAGGAAAAAGTACCATCCAGAAAGTTTAAAAAGGAACAAGTACCATCCAGAGTCTGGAAATAGGTACCACAGGCATTCATTACTTCACGCACTTTAAGAGATTTCCTGGGTGATTTTTCTTTACCTGTGAGAATCAGAAGGACTGTCAGGATACCCTTCCCTTCTGCAGGTTGGCACTGTGATCGGCTGCTTTCTGCAGTCATCTTACATCTCTCCACCTATGTTCCAATAAGCTTTGGTCCCATGAATACAGATCCCTTGTGGGTATGCACGTTTCCAGTTTAGAGCTGAAAACACCACGAACAAAACTTCAAAGGTTAGCAAAAATGTCCGTCCAAGCAAATAGGTTGCTTGTAGTGACAAGTAAGCTCCAGGTATGCAGCCTGATATAAAAACAACAATGGCAATGACAAAAAGCCGTGAACAAAATCCCACTACTTCAGCCTAACACCCAAGATGATGCTTTTGGACATTGTGTCTTTTTCCCTGCAAGCAGACCTATGCATGTGACTAATCGACCCCTCGAACCGGTGTAGCTCCAGATGGACACAGGACTGTATACATGTTTTCAGAGATGTGTGCACACAACATGATGCATTATTTTGGGGTCCAGGGTCAGATGCCATTTTCCCACGCAGAGTAATTCTAACTGTAAGCATATTGGAAGAGGCAGTCCCAGGCTATTACAATATTTTGCATTCTCCCATACCTACCTCTGCCGAAGTAAACTCCTTTACCTCCAAAACCCCAGCAGATCATCAGCCATCAAGGGAGACATTTTACAGCCCTGAAAATGGAAGGTTCCTGAATTCTATTTCTCTGCAGTTGCATGAAGTCATGCCACTTCAGGCAATTTTAACTGCCCGTAGCGAATGCTCCTGTAAAATCCCCCCAGGATCTAGTAAAAAACCTCCAGGATATTATCTTTTTGAATTTGAGGTGTTGTGGTTGAAGTTACTATTTTTAATTAGCTGAAGGAAAAGTGTGTTCATTGCTTTGTAGAAGTGCTTATAGCATGCTCTGGAAGCTAAGCAGCATGCAGAGCTGAAAAGCAAACCCTCATCAGAGAATGTTCTGAGGGCCCCACAAGCTGTATGTACCACTTGCTTTGAAGAGTACTGACAGTTGGGAAACTGTTTGTCAAAATCAGTGAAATACTGCCCTCTTCTGATTTAATTTGTTGTAGAAGTAGCTGCACTTGCAATGGAAGAAAACAGATCTGAAAAAAAGCATAAAGGGAGTAAAGATGTGGCTTGGCAACTGGATGAACCTTCTACAGCGGTGGTTCAGTGGGGAACCTCCATAATTTCTGAGTGGCAAATGCAGTGGCCCACATCAAAGCAAGAGATACGGGTAGCCTGAATAAAAGCAACTTGCAATGTATCTGTATATTTTCGGACAATAGTGTAATGAAAAGAAAGGTGGCATGACATACAAGCAGCAGACGGATGATTTGAAGTAAACAGGAGGTGGTTCTCGTGTAATTAAGCATGGAACTTCTTGCTGCCCGGTTTTGTGCATACTAAGCTTTTCAAATGTTCAGGACCAAGGCATGCAAGCCCCACAAAGAAAAGCACATTGGAGCGCTATCAAACGTAAAGACACGGTCAGGAAGTCTCTGAGCTGCAAGCTGCTGGGTGGGTGTGCTGCAAAAAACATCACATTTGCTTGCCTTTGTCTTACGCCATTTCCTAGGTATTCTCTCCTGGCAGCTCTCACCGACTCATTTCTAGTCTCTTCGGTGCTCATCTTAGTGAAGTACTCCTTCTTTAAGTGCAAAAATGACTTGCACGCTAGCCACTAGGTGAGGCATTTTGCAGAGCTACAAGCAGGAAAAGGTTCAAAAATAAGGTGCGGTCCTACAGACATTTGTACACGCTGAACCATTTGTCTGATTAGTTTGACTGTTTTTACGGTAACCCTTACAGAGAATTTCACAGCAGGCTGACATGCAACATTGCTCCAGCTGTAAATCACCACACACTCTGAAAATGTGACTGCTTTTCAGAGCTGTCACAGAAAAGATTGGCACAGAAGGACCTTAAACTTCACTGAGTGTCCGCACAGCTAACAGCCTAGGAAGTAGCTTTACCCTTTCACAAGGTGAGGCCTAACCCTCTCGCATGTCCTGCACCTTCTGCTGCACAGGTGAAAAGTGCTCTTGTTCATTCTTTCCTTTTTTTGACCTATTGGGAATTCTGTGGAGGGAACGGAAGACGTAATCCTTATGCTCCCATCCTGGTAAAACCCACAACTCCGTTCAGCTTTGACATGTGTCGAACAAAACAGAAATCACCCCAAAGGGAAACTGCGGCTTCCTCTGCACCATGGCGGACCGACACGGATGCCGCTTCCATTCTGACACAATTTTACGTGTGCAAGAATGCTTTAAAATGTTGTAATTTCTTCGAATGCATTGTACAATACTTGTGGTCAAGAACATTTTTAAATACAGTTTATGAACAACACAAATCTTTTTGTACTGAAATACTTTATTTGCACTTCTTTAATTACTGTTGAATTGTAAAAATACAGTTACATGATAAAATATGAAATGATACAAATTGTGTCACATTTTAATACCTGTCAAATTCAGTGCATTTTTGTGCAGAATGTCTAAAACAAGACGATCTACTATTAATGTACATTTTTCTTAATTGTACGTTATCAGTTTAGGTGTACGCAAAACTCTTCACACTGAAAAGAAACGGAAAAAAAAAGAAAAAAGAAAGGAAGGTTTGTGGCGTGTAACATTGTGAGCTACATGCTACGTTCTGTCCTTAGGTACCGTGCTGTGAGCGGGAGCAGAATCCACATCACAGAATTTTTAGAGTAGACTTGGTATAAAAGCTCACTTGCAAAGGAGCCAGCCTAAGTGGCGTGGTTTGCATCGCTTAGAGGCACTGCTACGCTCATTTATTCATATGACCTACAAGGAAGAAATATCACCTTTCTTTTAGCTATGTTTCTTCATGAAGTGGGCGCTTCAGAAGGTCTTGTGTCACGTTAGAATGGTCAGCTGCAAAACCATGAGAAAGACGTTTTGTGGCCAAATGTTGTTAGCATAAAAAAAAAAAGTATTAATCAGTTTTAGTTCTCCTTTGCATCTTGCTGTCAGCTACTATGCTTATAGCTACACTGGAATATTGGGACGTTAAATTATGGAACGTATATGCAGAATTCTTGTGGCTGTCTAAACTATTCCACAAAATATTCCAGCACTAGCTGCTAGGGGAGGTGGGAAGAAGAAAGTGTCACTGTTTCCCAAGGCCATTGCTGAAATAAATGCCATGCAATTTAACTGGATGTCTTCTTCTTTAAGGACATGTGACCTTCCTTACATTTTGTTTCTGAACTTCAGAACTTTTGAAGTTGTGACCACTATTATATTTTATATTTTAAGAAACTCAGAGGCCAAAATTCACCCTCACCAGAGTTTCATGGGGCCCAGATAAGTTGCCGGCACATGTGGTGAGTTCTGGCAGCTCCCCTGATACCAGAGAGGAATAGTATTAAAATCCAATAGGCGGTCTCTTGGCATTTCATCTGATGCCACACTACTGAGGAGGGAATTGCACGGGCCCGTGGCAGGGTCAACAACAAATATACACCTGGATGCTCTGGGTTGTGGCCACTCAGGTCTTGAGGGCTGACCTCCAGGCTCGGGGACCCCACCTGGGAAACCCACTCCAGTGCTTCATGGTCCTAACAGGGATTTTGGTTTTGATTCCTTCTCTCCAGCCTGAACCTCTCTAGATTCAGGAGATGCCACCATCTCTCACCCTCCCACCAGCCACTGCTGGGAAGAGCCTGTCCCCCTCCCCTTGATGCCTTCCCCATAGGCACCGGGCTGTGCTGTGACGTGCCCCGACGCCTTCTCTGCTCCGTGCTGAACCAGCCCCAGCCCCACAGACCCTCCTTGCCTCCCCTGAGCCCTCTGCTTTGCCAGCCTGTCTCTGGGACCCCAAAGAGGACGTAGTGCCTGGATGAGGCCTATGGGTGCTGAGCAGGCGGGATTGTCCTTGCGCCCTCTGGCTAGGGGAGAAAGAGAGGAGAAAACCCTCCAGGGTGAGCCAAGTGCTGCCTGGGACCCGCCGTGGGAGGAAGCAGGGGAGCCCAGAGGGCTGGCCAGCAGTGCTGGGGTGTGGGGAGAGCCTGTGGGACCTTGTCCTGCAGCCTGACAGGGAGGCACGAGGTGTTACCGAGTGAACCTGCGTGGTACATGTGCCTGGAGACGTCTGCCATGGCCAGAGCGACCTGACGGGGCCCTGGGGAGGCACGGCTGAGGCCGCGGTGACTGGCTTAAAAAACCGATGCCGAGTACAAGACAAGACATGGCGGGGGTGGAGTGGGCAGTGGCATTGCGGTAAGCACAGACACACGTGCTGGGGCCGCAGCGCTGCCGGGCTGAGCAGCATGGGCGAGGATGGTCCCTCACGAGGTCCCCAAGCAATGGACGGTAACATTCCGAGTTCTGACGTTACTGGGTGATGGGCTGTGACATCACCTAGCAATGGAATGCGACCAGGCGTCCCTCGCTGCTTATATCCAGGCGCCGAGTCCCACGCCGGTGGCCAGTGCCCACACTCCAGCTGAGCAGGTCGCAAGGCTGGAGTGCTGAGCGAGGCCTTGGTGCTGGTGTCTGGACTGGGGAGTTGTTTCCTGCAGCTCTCTGTGGCTGACCCAGAGCCATCAAAGGACTATTCCCGGCCCTGCCAGGTTCAGGCAGCCGGGCACTCAGGAGGAGTGCTTACGGCAGCAGAGGTGAGCTGGGAGGGATGGGACACCTCACCCTGGGGAGCTGGGAGGGTTTCCTTCTGGAGGGACCTGGGCATCTCTTACACCCCTCCCCGCCCCAGCCAATGACCCTGGCCTCTCTCCCTTTTCTAGCGTGACACCTGGTGCTGCAGCACCGCTGAGAGGGAGCAGTTCAACACCGCCAGCTCCCCCAGCCCACCGCAGCAACTGGAGGGCATGGCCATGGAGCGAGGCGACCGCTGTCCAGTATGCCTGGACAGCTGGGATGATGCCGCCTATGTGATGCCATGCCTCCACCAGTTCTGCTACACGTGCATCCTGCGGTGGGCTGACAGCAAGCCCGAGTGCCCCCTCTGCAAGGGGAGAGTGCAGTCCATCGTGCACTCGGTGCGGGCTGACAGTGACTTTGAGGAGGTGGTCCTCAGACGAGCTGGGCTGGCGTCAGCGTCGGCTGGCACCCGCCAGGCAGGAGGAGCGCCCAGCCACCCAGCCACCCACAGACCCCCCCGGCCTGTAACAGCCCGGCCGCTGGCGGTGGCCTTGGAGCCCAGGGCTCCAGTGGGTGGCCTCCAGCCCGACGCCTGGGCGTCCCTCTTTGACGACCACCCAGCTCTGCTCCGACGCTTTCTGCCCTGGCTGCAACAGCAGCTGGGGCTGATCTTTGCGGAGGAGCCCTCAACGGCAGCCGTGATGGAGGACCTCATCCTCTGTGTCCTGGGGCTCTTTGGGCTGGATGAAGAGGTCCTCGTCCGCCTGCTGCAGGACAGCCTCCAGAACCGTGCGGCGGCATTCGTACACCAGCTCATCAATGTCGCCGTGCGGCGCTGCAGCGGGGAGGCCCACCGTCTGCTGGGCCTCGAGGACGGCCGCGCTGCCGAGGAGCGGGAGGGCAGCCCCGCGGCTGCCCCTCGTCCTGCTGCCTCCCAAAGGGGGTCTCCTGCCCCTGGCCCAGCCCCCTCCACCAGCCCTCCACGAGACCACCTAGAGGAGCGCCCCAGCACCTCAGCCGCTGCTCTTCCTGGGGGTCCCAGCAGCCCCCTCAATGCCCCCGTTCCCACCCACGGGGAGCAGGAGGAGCGGCAGGAGGATCGGGGGGAGGCTGTGGCAGCTCCCTCCACTACCAGCCGGGGCAGGGACCGCACCCCTGGGAGGCCACGGCGACTCGTGAAGAGGAGGGCCGGCAGCTCCCAGGACTCCTCCCAGCCCTCCAAGAGGCCACCCCGCCGGCAGCGCTAGAACTGGCCCCAGGAGCTGCCAAAACCAGGGCCGGGCCAGCAGCTGGGGCATGTCCTGCCCCGCAAGTCCAGATCTGCCCAACAAGATCAACTGCCCAAAGGCAAGTGCTGCCCAGCTCCAAGCCTGCATCCCTGCAGCTGGTCCCGGGGCAGATGTTTCCAGCCCGGGGGTCTCCAGGGCCAGCCCGTGCCCCGTCGCCCACCACCCCAGGCCTGGCCTCCTCCTCACCGCACCCTCTGCCCCGTCGTCCCGGGGCTCTGCTCTCCTGCCAGCCTGCAACGATGGCTGCAGCCTCGCTACGGCGGTGCCCAAATACCTCCTCCCGTGCACAGTCACGACTTGGTGCTGCTCTCTGCATCCCCCAGGGTCCTACCCTGCCAAGGCAGGAGCCCCAAGAAGTTCAGCAAGGGGAAGCGTGAAGTCCTGCACCTGTGGAGGGACAACCCCAGGCACCAGCACATGCGGCGGGCTGCCCCTCTGGGAAGCACCTTTGCAGAAAAAGCCCGGGAGGTCCTGGTGGGCACCAAGTCCATCATGAGCCAACAATGTGCCCTTGCCACGAGGAGCGCTGACGGTGGTGCCCTGGGCTGCATTAGGAGGAGTTTTAGTAGCAGGCCGACGAAGGTGATCCTTCCTCTCTCCTTGGCACTGGTGATGCCACCCCTGGAGCACTGCATCTGCTGCCGGGCTCCCCAGTGCAAGAGAGAGATGCCCATACTGGAGAGAGTCCAGCCAAGGGCCATGAAGACGATTAAGGCACTGGAGCATCTCTCCTCTGAGGAAAGGCTGAGCGAGCTGGGACTGCTTATCCTGGTGAAGAGAAGGCTCAGAGGGGATCTGATCCACGTATAAAAAGGCCTGAAGGGAGGCTGCAGAGAAGATGAAGACAGGCTTGGCTCTTTCCAGTGGTGTCCAGTGAGAGGAGAAGGGATACTGAAGAGAAGTCTGGACATGATCCTGGGTAAGCAGCTCTAGTTGTCTCCGATAGAGCTGGTAGCCTGACAAGATGACATCCAGAGGTCCCTTCCAGCCTCAACCTTTCTGTCATTCTGTGAAAGTATTTGAGCTGCGTCAAGAATCTATTCCAATACCTTAACTTTGGTTCTATAAAGCAAAGAAAGCAAGTAGTACAATTCTGCTCTGCTTACACTTATTAGCCATCCCCAGGACACCTACCAGGATGTATGGTGCAGGTGCAGTTTCTGCTACTGAGTGAATGGACTGAAATCTAGGACTCCTAGGAAAGACCCATAACCATTATGCTACAGGATAAATATTTTCCCTTCTGCTGGTCTTTTAACTTTTATCTCAGCCAAAACTGTTCATTGTTTTTGACCTTATGTTGTGAGTACTTCCCAGTGTTGTCCTTGCCTTCAAGGATAAAAAACCCAGCTCCTTTAAAATAAATTATTCACGAGGAAAAAACAACAACCAAATCACACATATCTACTTCCATTATTAGAAATAAACCATACCATTCCTCTGCCTGACCGTCACTCCTAGGCATTTGATTCATGTTCTTTCTCTCTAACAGGTCATTCATGTTTTCAGAGAACCTGCTACACAGTCAAGTTCTCTCCATTACAGCATCTTTAATCTTTCCTCCAGCCAGGGTGATAGTCCAATCCTTCCATAAAGTGCCACTGTACCATTCGACCAGCTCAGAATTTTGTCCTTCAAATAGAGTAAATAAAATAGAAAATTTAGTATGTGAATGGAACAGTCTGTAAGCTTAAATAATATATTCTAATCTCATTAAATAAGGCAATCTATTAATTATTCAATAAAATAAATTGTATGAAAAAAGTAATGGCCTACAGATTTTCTAAAACCTGAATACCATAATTATGCCTCAGAAAACATTCATGCAAATATAGAAGACATTTCTTATAAAAAATTAAAAAGTACACGAACAGGAATGCAGCCAACCCATGTGTATTTAGCAACCTTTTTCAAAAGCTATTCAGCTTGTAATTCTGAGTTTCAGAAATTAAAGACTTGGTCCATATGATTTAAATTGTTAGCCAACGATGTATACGCTTTCCCGTATTCACGGAGTCTTATCTACTTCTTCAACCAATTAGGCAGCTAGTGACATATATTATAGTGTCCTTTTTCAGTCTTGACATTCTATAACAAGAAAGTCTTCTGAGGTTGGAATGACTGAGCTTAAAAAAATGTGTAAATCAGAAAATATTATTCAACCTAATAAGGCTTTTGTACCTATTGCAGAGAATATATGACAATGTGAGAGAAATGCGACAGAAATGTTTGCTGTATACTGAATGTATTGTATTGAGGAGTATACAGAAACATCACTAAGCTTCTTCTATTACACAGAAACAGGTATTTCAACAGATCAGTCCTCTCCCTTGGTATAACTCCATGTCTGGGTGCTTATGGTCCTTTTAAGCATATACAACTAACAGAGAGTAACTGACTTATCTTTTAACAATTAACTCTCAATACAGTCAGCAAACACGCTGTGCTCCAAGATACAATGTCTGATTGCATTTCACTCACAGGCTTGAAGATAGATGCAAACTGAGGAACTACAGAACAGGAGATCTAGGTCATCCAGGAGACAGAAAGGATTTTTTAGCTGTATGTCCAGGCATGCAGCCCCCAGTGAAACACTACGGGTGTGGAGCGTCAAAAGAACATCTGCTTGGATAAAATGAACATATTCAGATCACCCATGCAACCTTCCTATGAGTGATACACAGAGGCAGAAAGGATCTAACTGAATACAGGACACTAATCAAAATATAAAATCAAAAAATTGGTAAGAAAATATTTGTTTCTTATCATGCAGAAGCTGGAAAAAAGCACTGGTTATAAACTTAGCTGAATTATAACGTTCGCATTTCTTTTATAGGTAATTTCTTATTATTTACCCAAAACAATGTATGTATCTTAAGTCAGATTAGACTCATTCCTTTATTTGCTCGCATTACACTTTTCTGAAGTTGTCTTCTCCGTGTCTCTGCCTCAATCAGATAAACATCCTCATCTATTCCTATTAATTAAACTGTACGGTGAGCTTCAAAACTGAACTTTTGCTGCCTATTGATTAGACTGCTGTTAGCAAAGGTAGCATGTTGTTTTACCAAAAAAGCTGGCAGATTACTTGGAAAACAGTGAATGTTTGGGCTCACTGTATTTGGAAACCTTTCCTGTTTGTCATTATTCATGTGGTTGCCTAAATACTGAAAAATATTTAATTGTGCATTTCAATACCATTAACTACTTTCTTAGTCTTTTGTGATTTACTTCAAGCTCAAGCTCTAAACACCAAGAGATACTGAAGAGTCTCAGTTTTCATTAAAAGGAAATGTTTTCAGTTGTGATTGCAGAGGAAAAGCTGAAAAGAAACAAAGAGGAACAAAGCAGAGAGAGTAAGTAAACAAAACACCACAATTCCCCAATTTCTGGCTCTATAGCACAAAACCCCAAACTGACAGACCAAAACCAGTGAGTTCGGTGACCAATTTTCTTGAATTCAGTTGCAGTTTTGTATCTCCAAATTTCAAAGCACAGGCTATGTAGCAACTGTTCAAAACCCTGAGGCTATTAAAAGGCTATTAAAAGGCTATCTTGAAAATATACTTTTTCCACAGCAAAAAATTTGGGCAACTAGATGGATCACTATTTAAAGTTTGTATGAGAGACACTTAGTCTTCTACGCACTTATAGGGTCTTTGCAATATTAACTCTAAGGGCAATTACATAAATGCTATGCATTTCAGGTATCTCAGAGACATCTCAGATACCTCAGAGAACTAGGACATGAACCTGACATCGTGGCCACCACACAGGGCTGTTTACATTCCCCTGGGACTGGAGAACATTTCTGAATAGTCTTACCTGCTCTTTAACTGACTGAATGCTTCCTGTGTTCTTTCTCTCTCCACTATGTCCCCTGCCTCCCAGAGCTACTCTGCATATGCCTGCAAAGCTGTGGACATGTAGTAGCTCTGTGTCTGAGGTGGCAACTCCATTGTTTTGTTTTCCCATTTTCAAAGAGAATAACCCCAGGCCAGAGCCAAGCAAAGAGAAAGGGAGTTCAGACTGAGAAGAGCTAGCAGTCAGTCTTCATTAGAGTAATACTTTCTGGCACAGAATGACTCTTGTCAGCTAAACAAATGAAGACTAAGGACTGGAAATACCAGATTACCCATTAATTAAAACAAGGCTGAAGGAATTACTCAGTTATTTCAAGCTAATTGCTCAAATGCCCTTTCCAAGACTTCAGGGAAAATATCCCAGAGCATCCTGACTCATTGGAATAAGTAAGTTTATTTCTGAACATGCAGAGATACAAATCTGGATACACATGCAGCAAAATTCCACTGTGTGAACCTTGGAGAAAAGAACGCAAAGAAGAGATAACACAGTCAGATTTCGAGCACTTATCTCTTACTTTGACAGAGGGCCTTCACAAAAATAACCCCAAACCAACCATGCGAAAATTTGACAGCAGATGATATTGTGAGAATACCAAGGTTTTGCTTAGACTGCAAACTAAACATGTCTTTGATAAGATCAGGAACAACTGAGTTGTTTGCATTTACAGCTAAATTGTAAATTATTCATCACAGTGTACGAATAGTTATTTTTTCCAAAGTGTCTTGAGTTTGTCTAGATACAAGAAAATATTTCACTGTCCAGAGCAGCTCCTTCCTTTGGAGTGTGGATTAAATTCCCATGCATTTACCTTTTGTGAATGTTTTGGAGAATCCTAAAGTCCAGTAATCAAAAGCAAGCTAGGTGGTACTGCCAGGAAACTGCAGCCAAAAGCAGGTATCAAGCTTGTCATTCCAGGTGTAGGGTAGGTCCTGGCAGTAACGGCTTCTGGTCTGCAGCTGACTGTATGACTGTAGTCTCACTCAGAGGTGCATAGTCTTTCTTAATAGTCACTCTTTCCTAATATTTGCTCATTTTCTTCCCCATCTGTATATTCTATATGTTTCCTTTCATTTCCTTTGTTTAACATATATTTAAATTTCTCTGCCCCATAAGCAGTATTTTGCTCAAACAATTCTAAAACAAGGGACTGGTGGGCCTTCCCATGCACATTCAAGTGTGAAAAGGGTGAACCAAAATTAATCCTGAAACAACACTGAAGACTAAAATTGTCTCAGATGATGGTCTCAAATTCTATTGGACTAAAAAAACAACTCAGGCAGCAAAGAACATATTTTGCGCATCTTACAGATGCATGATACTTAACATACTTCCATAAGATACATATGACACATTATGATTTAACTGATTATTTCCACCTATTTTATGATTTGCCATGGTATAATAAAAAATCTAGACAAAATTTTGACTCCAAGTTAAAAAAAAACCAAAAAGCGTTGAATTGTTGCCTGAGTTTATATATTCTTTTATTTGTTCTTTGGATACTTCTTATATTTCTAAATTTTCATCTGGTATTTAATTGTCAATGTCTTTTTCATTCTGCTGTCACCCTGGCCGCATTCTTTACTCTGAATGAACTCCTCTGTCCTCATAAACTGCCACTTTCTTTTTTATATTGTTCTAGGCCTTTATATTCTAGTAAACTCCAATATGGTATTTTAAAAAGTTCTCAGCTGGTGAAATTGTAATTAACGTATTAACTTCCAGTCTCTGTCTTAAAACTCATTATTAATTATCTTAATGTTTTGTATCTTATATCTCCGAAATAGCTAATCTATTATTTCCCCCACAAGCATGCTATGCACATGGCTTTCGACAATTGCTGGAGGAATACTGGTGCTGGGTGTCTCTTTGAAGATCTTTTTCCCCATACTTTGGGGCAGATCTGATCTACTTCTTGAGGCAGAAGAGGTTGAAAGCAATGGTAAAGAAATGGGCAAGTAATGGAATTCTCTCCATAACTGACCTTTTCATGCAGAGAGTGGGAAAGATTCCCCACAAGTCATTTCTCATCTACGAAGGGAAGATGCACAACTATCAGGATGTGGACAGGAGAAATAACAGGGTAGTGCAGGTCTTCCTACGCTATGGGAATCTGAAAAAAGGCGACACTGTAGCCCTGCTGATGCGCAATGGACCTGATTTCATCCATGTCTGGTTTGGGCTGGCCAAGCTGGGCTGCGTGGTGGCTTTTCTCAACTGCAATGTCCACTCTAGATCTCTCCTGCGCTGCGTTAATACATGTGCAGCAAAAGCACTGGTAATAAGAGAAGGTAAGTTCTGTATTGTGTTTCACTTACTACTGACTTTCTACTGCTTCGTGCTTTTTATCAAAAATAAAAAATCAGAGCCATTCAAGGCTGCAAGCACTTCATATATACATACACATATGCTGGCTATATGAGAGGGGAAAGAGATAGTCTTCTTTATATTTCAAGTGTAGAAGCACAAAACTGTGTAGAATTAATTAGTATAATAAAAGGCTTAAATCTGAAGCTCTCCAAGTACTGGACAATGTACCAGCAAAACCAATTATGCATCAGCAAGCGAACAGCCTGAGGACATACTTTTGCATCATCTCATTTCCATGTCTATTTATTGGCTTATGTAGATGCAACTCCACTGACTACAGGAAGACTCAGATTCCCTGTGTTAGTGGTCATTTCCTTCAAATTCAAAAAGTCAGAATTTTCACATACAAATTTATGGTTACTTTAGAACTACTTTAAAGTAGTGGTCCCAAGGTACAATTGCTTGAAGCAGAGATTACAGCATGTTGAGCTACAATTTTGGCCTTCTTACCAGCATATTATGTAATAATGGGCAATTTATTTAACCTTTCTACTCCTCTTTTCCCATCTTTAATACAGGTTGGCAATACTTCCATAATTCCATATGATCCCACAAGGGCTTATTAGTTGGTATGTGTACCAAACTTTAAAACAAATGTTATACCATACCGATTAAATTAAATTGCATATATTAGCGTCAGCAAGTAAGATCAGGGGGTTTTACCTATTAAAACTAAAGCCATGTGAAGTACAGGGAAATTAAACATCATGATTTTTTTTTCACTGTCCAAAAGGTGGGTTAGTCCTGCTGCAGGCTGTGGTAGGCTCACTGTACGCAGTGGTAGGGTATATAATTCCAGTGCAGGTAATCAGGTCTGTAGTTGTAATTATTTTAATAATAAGCATATATTTTTTTTTAACTTGGCAGATCGTTTGGGATCAATAGAGAAATAATTTATTTTTCATCTCTTGGAAAACAATGTTGCTGTCTGGCTGATGAGCACCAGTTCTCCTTTCCAGCGTGTTCACACTATAGCAGACAAACTAGACAAGGTGCCAGATCACCCTGTTCCATCTCACCTTAAAGTTGTCACTAACAGAAGAAACACAGCTATGTATATCTTCACATCGGGAAGTACAGGTGAAGATGTGCACTAACAAAGTACAACTGCAGCCCTCTGAAAATTAAGGTGATATAAATTTAGCAACAAGACAGGCACACAAAAAGATAGAACTTGAATTTTTAAGATAAAATAGGGAGGAATTCATTTAGTTAAACGCATAATACACTTTAAAGCATTTTTGCCTTGGCCTAACAAGGGTGTAATTCCACTTAGTGAACTTGCACATAGATACTCCATGGCTGAACTTTTTTGTTAAATATAAGGCCAATAAAGTCAGTCTCTTCCAGCTGCTCAGATTCCTTAGTGACAGAATTTCACAGGTCTATAATAAAAAGAAATATGGCCAGCACAAGTGCTTGGGCCTTGGGAGAAAACTTTTCCTCTGAGACTGGCCTGAATAATGAAGCTTCACCTTACGTCACTGGGAAGGAAAGGGGAATCCTTCCTCTAGTCAAGCCAAACTTTGTAAAAGTTGCTCCTATTGGAAATAGCACCCAAGTGGCACAGTAGCTCTTCAGAAGCTTTCCCATTCTCATTTTGTGATGAGCGAACACTGTGTGCAGTTGGTCTGCACTCACCTGTGAAGGGTATGGACTTTCTCCCACAGACAAAGCAGACAAGAGGATTAAAAGCCTCACAGGCAAAAAGACTGAAGAGGTTAAGAGACTAAGGAAATACGACATAAAAACTAAAGGACAGGACAAGCAAAGACTAAGAATAAAAGACAATTCTCTCTGTACATTCCAAACAATTTTGTTTGCAGCAAAATTATTAATGCAAGCAGTACATTTATAATTATTTGCTCCTCTCCCTTTGACAGGTTTCCCAAAAGCTGCTATCATCACTCATCTAAGAGTTCTATCTGCCTGCTTAGCATTTGCTCAGTGTGGTGCAGTTTCTCAGGATATTATGTATCCCACTCTTCCCTTGTATCACATCAGTGCTTCTCTTCTTGGCATCAGTAGATGCATTGAATTAGGTAATATTTCCCTTCTAGTGAAGTTTCATTAATTTGAGAATGCTGTAACATTTTATTATTTGGTGAGTAACTCTGGTGAGTAACTCAAATATTATGTCTACCAATAGACTTTAGTCATTTTCTCATTTTTATCACCTTCTCCAGTCTGCAAACAATATCTAAGATATATGCATAGTTTTTGAAGCTTAGAACGGACACCAGTTGTTGCATATATCCAACATAACATGACCTGAGCTCTGTCTATCGCTAATACCACTGCATATGCTCTGCAGGTTTAATGTGAAATCATATCTGTACCCTACACCAAAAGTCTAAAAGAGCATTTACATAGGTATCTGAGAAATCTGGCTTGATTTTGAGTGTCAGAAAGTACAAATGCAGTGTGGAAGCTTTAATTAACCTTTAGAATAAGGTCAACTGAATGTGTTTTGGAGCTTTTTGCGTCACATATTTAAGACCTCCAGAATTAGATTCATGATATTAAAGTGAAGGAAAGGAAGAACGGTGGAGCCTCCCTTTTTGATTCTGATAATGGGAGTTATTTGTAGAAGGCTAGCAATCGGCTATTTTTTCAGATATATCCTCCTTTCCTGTCCTTAGAGTCTTGCCCAGATGCTGTTTTTTGGGGTGGTAAGTATATATCTGGACTGTTTTAGAAGCCATTTCAGTGCTTTGTTTCTTCAGGAACAGCATGTGCAGGCATGCTGGCTACAGCAACTGATAACAAGACTACTGCTGCCTAACTGAAACAGAAAAGGGATGGGAAAAGTAGAGTATAGAAAGGTTTGAAGCTATGATTTATCCTGGAACAGAAAAAGTAGGGTAACAGCTTTCTTAGGTGGGCCATTCAGATAGGGACTCTGGGGGGCCTGGGATTTGAATGACAAGGCTTTGAGGTGAGTGAGGCTGAAGAGTTCTGAGAAGGCTTCAGGCCTTGCATGAGACAGAACCTGAGTCCAGGAGGAAGTGGCAAGCTAGGAGCAAGTGGACTAGAAGGGATTCAGAACTTGGAAGGCACTGGGAAGCTTTATGTGGGACAAACAGGATACGGGCAAAAAGGAACTTTGGAAAGGATAAAATAGGGAAATTTGTAAATTCTTGGCTGACAACACTTAGAAAAAACTGTGAAAAACAGACGGGGTGGCAGACATGAGATGTCTAGGATGAGGTGGCTTTTGGTATGGAAAGCTCTGAAGGAACTTCAGGGCCACAGAAACAAAAAACTGAGGATGATGAGTTGACACAAAACAGGAAATGGGGAGTGAGACAAAAACAACAGACTCGGAGCCCGTTTCCCTTCCACCACTTCTCACACAAATAGAGAAGCTTGGAGCTACCTTCTCCCCCATCCCAAGCTCTCTTTTTTCAGAGTTACACCAGTCACCATCTTGACAGAAACAAAATGGTTAGGCTTTGACCTATTCCTAACAACTGGAGACGACCAAAAGGTTCGCTTCTACTGCTTCTGATACTCTTAAATTTTCAGTTATTACTCAGAGAAAGAAGCAAGGCTCCATTGTGCTAGTCACATTTAATGGAATGATCTTGCTGGAAATAGCTTACAATTTATTTAAATAGCTGAATTTATCATTAGTTGAATTAAGAGAATGAGAAGTTGTTTTTAACAATAGTGGTAGAAGATAAGATAGATTTTAAAGGTTATTTTGAATTTTCTTGTCTGTCTTCATCACCTAGGAGCAACTTGCCTTTTGAAGAAGAAATTTTCTGCAAGCCAGTTTTGGAATGACTGTAGAAAATATAATGTTACAGTGTTTTTGTACATAGGAGAACTCTGTCGCCACCTCTGTAACCAACCCAGTTTAATTTCTTGTTTTCAAATGCAGCTTTAAAATACAGCAAATCTTTATTTTTGTAAGTCATACAGAATTACCTGCTCCTCAGTTGTATAGTATTTTAATGTCTGATAGGTTTTTTCCAGTGTATACAAAATTTGGGTCTCGAGTTCCTTGTAGTACTATGATAGCAATCAAGTCGATATCAGCAAATGTAGTGGTTACACAGAAACAAGCCTGGCAGGATGGGACAGTTATGCCCAGACATTAACATACATTCCTCTGTAAAGCCAAGTTTGTTAGCTTTTCATCTGAGTGACAGGCAAGTGGCAGGTCAGTAAGGAAAAGGTATAAGCAGTAAAAGCTTTATTGGACTCAATGAGCAAATGAGAGCATGAACCATATTAAATGATTAACCACCTGCACTGCACTGTTCCAAAGTAGCTACTTAAGAGAAGGCTACTCAATTCAGTATTTAATGGCTGATAATTAATTTTGGTATGGCATTGAAACTGCTGAATAAGTTTTTGTTTGTTTAATTTTTTTTCTGAAGAGATGTTCCAAAGGCACATTTTGTTCCAAGGCCGGGTATATGATGATAAACTTACCTGCGTAAAGCCATAGTACTAATACTGTGGTGCAAATCTTGGTCGCCCCTGGGATAACAGTCCTGCAGAACATGTGAGCTAAATCACGATCAGATTTAGGACAAAAGTAAGATGTCACTGAACAGAGCAGCAGCAGAAAAGCAAATTTGAAAATATTTATTATATTGCAACACTTGTTTCTCGATGATGGTTGAAAGATTGGTTAATTTTCTTAGGAAGAGTACTGTTAGGAAGTTACTGAAGGGAGGCGACAAGAGGTATTCCTACCTACCACAGAAAACATCATGTACAAGCACAAGGTTCAAATGATCTCAGACTGCATTGGTCAGAGATTAGTGCAAGAACTAGCAACAAGGGAACATATGAGAGAATCCACCAGCTGGTTTGAACAGAGACTTATTATTGTGTGGTCTGGATGTAGGAGAGGGGTCAAAGACAGAAAGCTATTAGAGGGAACAAGCCAGGAAAGCTGTTGGCCAGAGCTCAAATCTGCACAACGTTATATCAGTAGTCATAGATCAAAAAACCAAAGGAATAATTAGCTAAGCCAAACTAGTTGTGTAAAGGTCTCTCCTGCAGGAAAAGGCCGGAAGAACTTTCTTTACTTGGCTCAGTAACAATAATTTAACAGAGACAATGTTGATATTTAACTGGCAACTGGTAAGAAGAGGGAAAAACAGAAAGATGGCCTACCTGAGCTGAGGAAGCTGAGGATGCCATCAGAAGTGGATCAGGGTAAACATAGAGTCCTGTCAAGATCAGGTATCTTACCAAAGTATAATACATACAACCTTTAGTGTACCACACAGGTTCTTCCACAATGAAAGAAACCTGTGCAGGCTAATAAGCCAGCCAGCTACTTTTCACCTAGTCTCCTTGTGCTGTGGCAGACTAGCGCACAGCAGTCCTGTTGTTGCCCAGGACTAGGACTACCTAGATGAGGGACCTGTTGGAGTATGCTCTAGGTCATATCCAGGATGTCAGTCCTTACCTCCTTTCACAGAGCATGCCTAGGTCTCAAACTGAAATTGAGAAACAACATGGATTTGGGAACTAGGAGGCACTCCTGGGTTTCTTAATGTAGACAGAGACTCTAGACATTATCCTCTGATAAAATACGTCTACATGAAGCTTACCCAGCATCCACGTGCCTATTGGAATTAAGTTTTAAACACGGTACCTCATAGAAGGTAACAAACAAAACAATGTATGTCAAGGAATGTTTTTAAAGAGACCCATACAACTTTTAAAATAAAGATATTTTAAAATCAAGGTAATGCAGGGAAGTCCTGCAGATTATTATACCAGGGGTGAAACAAGGTAAGCATAACAGTTTATCCTATGCTTATAATCTCTGAAGCTCCTGAGATTTACTTTTAAGTCCTCAAGTCTCACCAGCTCTTTTGAAAAAAAAAAAAAATAAATAAAAAAAAAAAAATCCATTATCTCATCTTGAAGACCAAGTGCTGAAGAAGGGACAATATTAGGCATGAACTAACTCTCCCAATCAGCCTGCCAACTGGTCCATAATTGGGTTTGATCACATACATGGGATCAAACCATGCTATGCCTTCAGGCTTGCCATTACAACTGCAAAAGAAAACAAAGCTCGTTAACCAGAAGCAGGGAAGTCTCCACTCCTGTTTTTAACAAGTGGAGTTTGGTCTGCATTACAGCTGATCCTATTATGGCAAATAATTTATCTGCCATAAAATGCAGTTCTGGATCAAATGAAATTGTCTGTTAATCTAGGGTTCACAAAACAATTTTATGTGAATATTTTTAAAGGTGAAAATGTTGAAACACTGATTCTGCTAAAATATTTCAGGGTAATTCTTACATGATGTTCTATTTTGAAATCACCTTAAAATTATTTAGAAATCACATATATTTTTACACTTTGTAAAGTTTAAAATAACACTGTAATGGAAACAAAATGCTTCTATTTGGTTTGAAGAAACCATTCCTGTGGACCTGAAATAATTTTATTTTCTGCTGTCATTAAGCCATTGCAGTAACTTAATCACTCAGTCCCAACTATATCTCCAAAAAAAGTGGGGGCTTTTCCATAGGCAGGGTCTTGACTATAGTTCTATACATAGTGTGCTGAGCAGTCTGGCCCAATGCAGAAAACATTTACCTAAGTAAGCATTTGAGTAGTTTGCCACAATAATAACCTAATTGACATGCACAATGACACATTAACAAATACATTTTGACTGCAGATTTGATTACCATCTTTTCAGAATTAGGATTTAAGATTAAAAACTGCACCTAATCATATCAGATATGGTAAGGAGCTTTAAGTCATTCTGCTACTTTTTCAGGCAACATGGCAGATGTGTAAAATTTACTACTAAATATCATTACATGTAGAACTGACCATAGCATGTCACAAGTGTGTTCTAAGACACGATTTTATTTACGCAGAAAAATTACTTTCTTTGGCTCAGAAAGGGATTTCCATTCTATGGGAAATGGCACTTACTTAAAACCTATTTATTCACATTTTCAAGATAAAATAATTCTTTTAAGCTTTGTAATATGCATCTCAGTTATAGAATTTATAAGTGAAAATACGAAGATCTACAGAAATAGTTTTCACCTTACAGAAATCCTTCAAACTCAGACCTACAAGAATTCGGATAATTTTCTGTTTGATTTTTTGCAAAATGAATACCGTTCTGTGAAGTGTTTTAGTCAAAGTGGCAATTTCTAAAGGAAAATTATTCTGTTAGAAAATTTTAGATCAACTCCAGCTATTTAGACCCACTTTTCTCAGCTGCAGAATGTTTCTTTTTGGCTATTCACAGAAAGAAGAGGACAGAGTTCTCAAAGTGTGCATTGCTTTAGGAAATGGTGTCAGACCTGCTGTCTGGAAAGAATTTCTGATGAGGTTTGGTCCAATTAAAATATTTGAATTCTATGGATCCACAGAAGGAAATCTTAGTTTCTTGAACTATACTCATAGGAGCTGTGGGCCGTGCTAGCATCTTCTCAAAGGTAAATGTAATCAATCAGCCAACCAAAAAAAAAAAACCAAAAAACCCAAAAACCAGATGAAAGGCAGAAATTCTAAAGAGCAGGAAAGTGTACAAGGAAGAACCTGCTTACTGGACTCTAGATGAGGCAAAATTTGGTTCATGGAAACAGAAACCTTATTCTTAGCCCCTTACTTGACTCTATTCTCTGTACATATATTGTGAAGCTAGAATAAATATACAGAACAAGTCCACAGAAGCTGAAACTACTGCTTCATGTATCTGACTTTTCCCCCAGAATATAAAAAAACCCCTGACTGTACTGTAGTGCCTATCCACAGGACTGATTAAAGACATCTTTTGCTGAAGTTTACTTATAATCCTGAAAACTCACAGATATTAAGTGATGAGGCAGAAATTAGTTTTGATTTGACTTTTGGTATGAATCAGGAGGTATGTTCCAGAGGAAACTTACACAAATTTACTCTTTGACTGCATCTTCACTCATTAAAACCAGCGTCACACTTTCTTCTCTGAAACAAGACAAGCAAAACAAAAAAAAAAATCAAAATTCTCAGCTCTCAAGATATGTGAACTATAAAGTTTATATATATGACTACTGCTGAAACTCTCATTGGAGATATACATCTTTCACCCATAAAAATGCCTTGAGAGTCTCCAATGCTTTTCTTATTTGTACAGATTCTTTACAAATCATGAACATTATACTACAATAAAATACTGTTCAAATGATACTAAAGACTGAGATCAGTAAACATCAAAACCAGATTAATAACTTCCAAATGATTGCTGCTTTTAATCTGAGATGCCAAAAATGCCTTCCTGTGGCCATATTAACAACTCTGCAATGCTCTTGATCTTCTAGCAATCTTAACTGTGCTGACAGGGCACGAAGGCTGGAAAGCCTAAATCAAACCATTGAGCTGTATGTTTCCACTTGGATCTGGCTGGAGCAATTTTTGAGATGTCTGCTCATTTAATTTGGACTTTTTGTCATAGAATCATCTTGATTTGCATTCCAGTCATGTTAAGCCTCTACTCAGAAATGGATGGTAGTTTTAAAGCAAAATTGACAATTTGATCAAAAGCACTGTTTCACTTTACTTTTATATAAATTATTTGCATCTGACCATTCTCTAAAACCACGGATTTCTTTTTATCAATAAAAGAGATGAACACTTCAACTGTACATTCTTAGTGTTGCTTACCATTATACGAAAATTTTCTGACAATTCCTTATCAGAATACTGTCAGAATATTTCAGGCTGTTCCAAACCTTCTGAAGTCCATAAGGTACTACCCATTATTTCAAAGCAATTTTTATCAGAACAATTGGAAAGTGAGTAAGACTGTGTGGTTTTTAAGTATGCATACACACTTTTTTTTACATAGTTCCCACATTCTTTTGCGTTGTTGAAATATGATGTCTGGAAACAAGAACTTGTGAAGGATGAAAATGGAAGGTGTAAGAAAGCACCCATAGGTAAGGAAAAATATTAGTTATCTATGAACTAACGGATATCTCAGTTTAGATGGTGATATTTTGGGGCAGGGATTAACTCTGTGATCTGTGAGTGACAGGTTCCTGTCATGCACTTAAAACTTGAAAATGACACAGGAAAAATACATTATCAATAGGTCCAAATAGGGATTCACTGCCAATATACCCAATAACATATGCAGGTATTTATAATATACCCAAATATCCAAAAATACAATAATATAAGAACATAATCAATATTCTGGGCTCAGAATGTTTTTATTCTCACCTGCAAAACCTTGTTCATATTCCTGAACAAATAAGATTTCTTAGTGCTGCTTTTTTTCCAAATAAAGGGGACATAGTAATACCCAGATATGCTGTGTTCTGAGGCCAGATGTTTAAAGATGCTTTCTAATTTCCAAATTTAAAGTTCTGCGGAAGAACAGTATCATTTCAAAACCTAGAAAATATTTTTCATATTTTTACATTAAGTGACCAAAACAGATTTAACTACTTAGTACCTGGAGTTGCATAGAATGTCCAAACTCCTACTTAGAATGGAATACTCCTACTCAAAGAGCTGGAGCTCCCAGGCTGAAAATAGATGACCTCACAACTGAGATTATCTTTGAGAAAAATCCTGAAAACTGACTCTCACAAAAGACATAGCACTGCATTTTACTAAGGTCACATTAAATATCTGTGTGTCTGTGTGTACACGCATGAATCCATGTGTATCAAAGGTAACAGGTCTGGGAAAAAGGTCTTTAATATCATTAGTTTTAGTATGGAGATTTAACTATCATTGAGATAAAATTCCAGAAGGCAAAAAAGAGGCTTGTACAGCTGACCTAAATGAAAATATTTGCCATGCTAATGTCAGATCTCAATGACACACAGTAGTACTGGTCATCAAATCAGTAATTATTATTAGTTATTTCTAATAATATATTATATTCTGGTAGTAGTACTGGAAACCAAAGTATTATTAAATATTTCTAATAATACATTATTTGCTGATAATATCTAAATCAAGCAAAAGAATGATTTGGTTTTTTCCCCCTGAAAAGAGCTTGCTTCCTCACTACAGTTACCTTACAAAATAGACAAAAATTCTTGGTTTCTCAGTGAAATTGATAAAATGCCCAGTTTCATGGTTGTTACACATATTTTTTAGATAATCCTGAAGCCATCACTCAATGTAATGCTGTTGCTAAGCCACTCTCCATCATCTTTGAAAGGTCATGGAGGACAGGAGAGGTGCCTGAGGACTGGAGGGTAGCCAGTGTCACTCCAGTCTTCAAAAAGGGCAAGGAGAAGGACCCAGGAAAGTACAGGCCAGTCAGCCTCACCTCCATCCCTGGAAAGGTGATGGAACAGTTCATTGTGGAAGTCATCTCCAGGCATATAAAGGAAAAGAAGGTTATCAGAAGAAGTCAACATGGATCCACCAAGGAGAGATCATGGCCAACCTGATAGCCTTCTATGATGACATGACTGGCTGGGTAGACAAGAGGTTAGGCACTATGTTTTGCCCCCATGCATATTGTTTGACTACCTGCACCCTTTCCAAATGACAGAATAGTCATCCTTTCATTGGGCAAATGCTTTTCCAGGGTGATGTACACCATACTCCAAAAAGCTTTTCCCTAAGGTCTAGCTTTTCAGAAGAGAAGGAAGCAAAATTAGGTTCCCTCTTCCAGTCACCTGCTTCTGCTGTTCAGAAAATAGTTATGGAAATGTAGCAATAAGATGAGTAGAATGGATGTGGTTTTCCAAAAAATTTTTAATATGATACTTTATGTTCTAAATAGCGCACTGTAAATATGTTTTTTTGCATGCCCTTTTCATGGCCTGCAGGCAAACCTGGTCTTCTAACTGTCCAAGTTACTCACGATGCCCCATTTTCTGGATATGCTGGAAATAATGAAGCCTCAGAGAAGAAACTCCTGCGCAATGTGTTTGTAAAAGGAGATGTGTATTTTAACACAGGAGACCTCCTAGTGATGGATAAGGATGGCTTCCTCTACTTCACTGACCAGGTGGGAAACACTTTCAGGTATAGTACAGAGCTAACAGTAAATCCAGTGAGCTTGGAAGAAATCTTACATATGCAGAGCTGGATGACACAGGTCAGACTTGAACATGATGAGTATCAGTTTTGTTTTAACAGAAACATTAAGGATCACAATCAAAGTCCACCGAAGTTCACACCAACACAGTAGAATTTTTCAAATTTTAGTCAAATGGCACTTCTATTTCTTTTAAGTTTGGAGTCTCAAATGAGATGGCACTAAATCAGAAAAGGATTTATCTGTCTACACTCTTCAGTGAAGAAAAACTGTAGTCCACAGTAAAAGTAGTGCTCCATCACATATAGTCATGTATAGAATAAAAATTTGTTAGCTAATATCTATGTTATTTTAAAAAATATTTTCAACAGGTGGAAAGGAGAAAATGTTGCCACTGTAGAAGTCGTGGAGATCATTGGTATGATGGATTTTGTCCAAGAAGTTAATGTTTATGGTGTAAGCATAAAAAGTAAGACATTCCCAACAGTTTGAGAACATAAAATGAAAATAGTCACTTCCTACTCTATGCTTTCTGTTCTTGCAAGAGAATATAGAGTTATATGTAAAGAAATAAATGGTATCAACTTGGCAGTTCAGGCTTTCCTACAGTGCTCTGAAATTTGTTTCAATAAAATGCTCTATTTAATAAACATGACATGCTGAAATTTTGTAATGAATGGCAGAAACATCAGGATGAATTAAAACTCATAACACAGACGTGAGAAGTACAAAATTATAAACTACAGAAGATTTCTCTTAGGCTACAGGCTTTCAGCTGAAAAATGGTAAAACAGGGGGCCTATTAAAAGATGACATGTCTGAAAACACCTGTCACAATCTTGTAAGTACAGTCCTAGAAGATATATATTTTTTCATAATTGGAATGTTCTCAATCACATATGGTCCTTCATAAAAATATACAATACCATGCTGAAAAACTGTAGGCAACTAAATTACAAGATGAGGTGGAAAATTGCTCAGAAGACACATCCATTAATGAACAGGTTGAGGACTGCAAACCTTGTGGTGCTCAATAGCTGTTCTCTGTTTCCTTCAGATGAGAGCAAACGAAGTCTAGTATTAAAAAAAAATAGTCACATGACGAAGTAGTTGTCAAGAGACAAGCTACTACTTAGCACTGAGAGATGGGAGACACAATGGATTCAAAGAAAGAGGATATATGAAAATAAAATTAACAAAAGGCCATTAAATGAATGGTTGATCAGCAGGTGGCTGTCAAATGCCAATATGTTCATTTGTGAGGGATGGCATCCTCAAGTGCATGCAAATAAAACTATAACATAACTTGGAAAGCATATCTCATCTTCATCTACAGTTGGAGCTGACAAGAATTCCTCGAAGGGCTATTGGTATCTCAGGCAGTGAATAGCATATCAAAACAAAACCTCAAGAGCTTAAGAATCCCATTCATTCTTGGTTGTAGTGTTAATAAAATCTAGATAGCATAGTCTTTCATATTTCTGAATCAACCTGAGTCTCAAATATTGCCAAAACAAACTTTATAGCATATTACAAATTACACAACTGCAAGTTAATTTTCATGAAAAGGGAACACCCATATTTTATCTTTCCAGGGCCTTGGCCACACCTCAAAGCTGCTCTTTCATTCTGGACAGATTTAACTGTGGCAGCTCATTTCTTTGAATGTAAATGTTTTCTCCATTTGGAATTTTTACCTGTGTCTGAATAAAGAGAAAGCAGGAACTATGTTTTTTACCTCTTTTTCAAAAAGGTTTTGTTTCTGTTTTCAGGTCAAACATAATTTGCTGCTTGTAATTTACTAAGAGGCACCTCCCGTATTTGTCACTATAGTGACATGTGTCTGTGGAATAGAGCAGAAAACACTAAGTACTGCTTATACACTGTACAATAGCCACTAGATTTTATACAGACCAGGTACAGTCTCATACATGTTTATGTCCACCTTTTGCACTAGTCCTTGTGGAAGTGCATTTGCTCTTTATTGAACTAATGGTCACTCTGATTTCATTAGGCCACTATATTACCAGTGTCAAAATTGAGCAAGGTAGGAAGAAAACCTGGCAGCCAGCTGTCAGCCATACAGAATTCCTAATAAAAAGAGGTCAGTGACATTTTTTTAATTGAATAAAAACACTGAAAGTAACTTTAAGTCTTCCAATATAAAGTATCATGTATCTTATACTCAATGATGTCTGAGAGGATAGGGAAGATATTTCACAATATCAAAATATTTGCTCTGACCAATACTAAATCCCTCGAAATGTCATACAAGACTCACATACACTCTCACTTGTCACAATATTTTTCAGGTTTTTTTAGACTACAAAGGAAGAACAGGGATGGCAGCTATTGTTCTTAAACCTGGCCAACCTTCAATGGAGAAAGACTTTATAAGCACGTTGTGGACTTCCTTCCAAGTTATGCCCAACCATGCTTTGTGAGAATCATGGTAAGACAATCAGTTGCCTCCTACTTGTATTTATCTTCTGTCTGATCTGAAAATTGGTCTCCACAATCACGGCATGCAGGAATTAATTCACAAACAGTTTCAAGAATTGAAACACAAAAGGTAATACTAGTCTGAATTACTGTTGCTATTATTATAGGAAGTTAAGCAAATATTTGATGAATTAAACTTATATTTTGCTTTTAGTATCCATTCATACCTTAAAATCCTAGATGTGATTAATAACTTGGCAAAGCTGGATTTTGTTTCAAAGCTCTTCATATTTAACCAGTGTGTTCTAGCGAATGGAAGACTAAGCAGATACACACGGGTAATATTACACATAACAGTGTCCTCTTATAAAAGGATGACATGATCCATTTAAAACCTTTTCCTAATATGATTGTTCTTGAAGTGATTATTATTCACTGTTACTGACAAAGCATCAAACAAATATCTAGCTCTTTGCAATAGACAGTAAGATAAATACTTTACAGTGAAGATCGCATAATCTGAGAACTAAAATGTACCCACATGCTTTAAAGGCAGAACTGGGATACAATTATTTTTAAATGAGCACCTTAAAAGTGCAAGGATGACACCCCTTGTGTACTCCCCACAGGATGACCTTCTCCAGCAGGACAGGAGAACATGAACTGCTAAGAGCAGGAAAGCGCCTCACATTACGTCTTCTGAAAGTTTGTAGCAGACACCTTTCTGCTGTTAGGGGATGCTGAGAGGCATTTGCCAGTTTTGCCTCTCCCTAAATATTGACAAATTGTCTGAAAGGCAAAAATTTGATTGAGAAGAAGATGGGAATGTATCAGAGTGAGTGAGACTGGAGAGGAAGAGGAGAAAAAGAATGTATACATTTAGGGAGAAGTGTAATTTTTAAGAGTTTAAAGAATTGAGGAGAGCTATTTTTTCATTAATAGGTTACTGTACTAAGTAAATGTATCTTCAAATGCAGTTAGCATAAGTTATACTATCTACAGTGCCTCAGGACAGCAATGCCCTCTTCTGGGAAAGACCTTTGGAACAGAGTTGTCTTCATGGTTCCATTAGATGGAGAAAATCCACACGGAGCTCTATGGTCTATATATGTGGAACTGATTAAACCTGTCTGCATTTATGTGTTCTCTGACTAAAGCTTTTTTTAGCTAACTGAAGGAAACTTACTACCAAAGATACTATCAGTACTAACTAATGAATATTTACACATGCATAAACTCTTATTAAAGAAGATAAAATAAATTTTATAAAAAAAAATCAAAATTATAAAAAACATGTTACTTTAAAAAACATCTTAGGGGAGGATAATAGGATGAATGCTGAACTCACCATTTTCTGAGTGGACAAAAAAGTGAAGTCCCTTCTGAAAAAAAAGATATGTCTTGAGAAAGAGTTCATCTTAATCAAGAGTGACAAATAAAAATATGAAATTCTCATGCCAAATTGGATTTAAGATACAATCAATCCTGCAAACTTTTCAGCAGTCCATATGTAGGCTCTTTCTAATATGACTTGCAACCACAGTTGACTGATTTTGTGAAAACCAGACAGACTGAGAGACGTTTTCTCAAATTCTCTGACTTGAGCCTAGAAGAGCAGACGCCCAGGGACAATGATGCAAAGAACTAGGGTACTCCAAGGCTCCAAGACAGTAGTTTTTTCAGTTGACTTTTGCTAACTTTATTTCTTGTTTGCAGAAGGACATTAGGAAGAGGTTTCTAAAAGCATCCAAGGAGTGATTTCAGTTTTGCATTATTTGTGCTCCATTTTGTTTTGGTTTTGGTTTTTTTTTGTTTTGGTTTCTTTGGGGTTTTTTGGTCAAAACTCGTATTTCCAAGTAGAAAAATCTGACTTTATTAAAATAGCATCAGGATCATTTAAACAGAAAATCTCAGCAATCCATATTCATAGTATACATTTAAACTATTTAATACCTATCTTTATTAAACTTTTAATCTCGTCATTGCAACTTTTTAAATAATTGCCAAGACAAATTCATGCCAGCTATTCAATTTGAAGCAATCCCGCTTGGTAATGATTGAACATTATTACCATCTGGCAGCTATCCAGTGTATGTATGAAATGACTTGGTGGTCTAAGTGTGGTTCCTATCGTAAGTGCTGCCAAAAGAGAGAATGAACCGGCAAATTTATCAGTAGTCTCAGCTCAGAAGCTGAAGACTAAATGATCTGGGAGTTGTGGAAATGGAATAGCAGTGTGAAGAGGAAATCAGGCATGTTACAGATCAAGACAGAAAAACAAACAAGAACTGACAAGTGGCCTATTTCAGCAGGAGAACTAGAAGAAAATATTGGCTACACTGAAAACACCATGCAAGTAATAACAACGCTTGAGAACAGTCTGTTTTAGACTTCTTCCTTAATGTGAGCCACACTTTAAACGACATTATTTTATATATTTTATATACATACACTGACTACTGTGTGCAGACCAACTTGTTCATGAATTGGCATCTGAATAACTAGTGTATAGCAATTGCTTACACAAAAAAAATACAGGAAGGCATTTACATATTTGTATTTAATGTCTTAAATAAAGTAGAGCAGTTGGAAATCAGAGGAGAGCCAGTACCATAAAATCAGCCAGCTCTCTGCAGAACATCACCACGTGTCACCTAAACTACAGATTTTGTGATCGGCTGCACTATGGAAAGTTAAGGAAAATGCTTATTTTGAAACAGAAACTTGCAAGCTTGCATGTGGCTTTGATAGACAAATTGATAAGAAATAAAAGCTGCATTTAGATTTAGATTTCACTGTACCTGTGAATCAGATCATTCTATCTAACTTAAAGACATTCTGCAGTAAAATTATATTATATTCAGTAATTGCTTCATATATTCACTGATATAGACTGAAATGGAATATTGCCCTTTACTTGAATCATTTCTTTTTTAGAATGCTATGCAAATTACTGCAACTTTCAAGCATCAGAAAATGCATCTGGTGAATGAAGGATTTAATCCAGAAATTGTATCTGAACCTCTGTATTTCATGCATGAACCTGCACATTCCTATATTCCTTTGACACAAGAGATATACAAGGATGTGGTTTCCGGTGAAATACGTTTATAAAGCATACAAATAAAATTACTCTACCATACAGAAAGTAAAATTCAAATATACTCCTGCAATTATTTCAACAAAAGCCAGTATGCAGTATTTATTCTAAAAACTAAGATAATTAAATTACTGTGATAGAATTTGTCTCTTCATAAGACAGAGCCACAATAGTTAGATGCATTGTGTAAGCTGCACTGCATCTGCTCTTATTACTTCCAGGGCTCACACATGCAAATTTTTATTTTACATTTCTCACTGATTCAAATTATTTTTGTCTAAGCCACTGGTATCTTAACTTTATTGAATAGTTTACTCCTTTATAACAAAATACTGATTCTGCTTTTAGAATGCATAAATGATTAGATGAAAAGTGTCATACACATTAATAAAATAAAAAATGGGCAGTCAGAAACGTAAGGAAGATACTGCACAAGCACTGCACGTAGACTTCAGTTCAATGCTTGTTAATTACGTTGTGTAATTTTTCATTGCAATATTTTAGGTTATGCTTAATTTCAGATTTTTATCGAAAATAAACATTCAATGTCAAAATACAGTTGTAATATTTAGTGGTCATTATTTTTCACAACTTGCAGCAGAACTAACACAGATTAAACTATCTGCAAAAATTCATCTCTGCTGGCACATGCCCTCTTCCTTTAGTTACCAATTGTCATATTCCTGAAAAAGCGTTCTTATGAAAACAGAACAGAAATGACTATAACTTCCAGCTTTTGCTGGAAGTGAACACTTAGAACCTATTAAAAGGTGCTATAAAGTTTTCCAGGCAGAAGCAGATCAGAGGATGCAGTATTAGCACACCTGTTGGATGTAATTCCCTTGACTGTACACAGGTGACTACATTTAAAAATCAAAGAACTACACAGTTATGTGAGGGAAAAATTCTCTACTGCATATTTCCCTGAATTCACATGATCTTTTATCTGAATGAATAAAATAGCTATTGTATTAAGCTAATTCTTGCCCCATTTGGAACCCATTTTACAGACTTGCATGGTTATCTTTTTGCCAAATATGAGACTTTATTTTTTCTTGGTTTTCAGTATGTATGTGCTGAACTTGTGTGAACTTGTGTGCTGAACGTGAATTACTACCACTGCTCTGCTAATACTGCTACTACTGCTGCAATGCACTGAAACCTGATAACTGACCAAAACGCTGTTGGTCTATTGTAGAAGTACAGAAGAGAAGCTGGCTGCACCCCACAAAAGCTCGTTATCTAACATGAGGAACAATCTGACTAACAAACTCGGTTATGATCATAAAAGCCTGTAACCCTTGATGATGCAGTGTGTCTCTCAAGGTCCATCATGATGCCTCTGCCATTGCAAGTTACGAGAAGTGTGTGTGACAAGACCTAACACAGCCACTGGAAATGGGCTACTTGAGATCTAGAAGCTGGTAAATAAAACAAATGAGCAGAACTGGAGAGCATACTATATGCAGCATATTACATACACCTCTGGCACACTGACATTTCCCATGACACACAAGGTTTCTGAGCTTGGAGTGAGATAAGCAGAGATCCATGAAAAAAACAGTCTCCCAAGCACTTACTCTTAAGAATTGGCCGCTTGTGGACTAGGAAGAATACTGAACACAATATGGGTTTGAGGAGGGCCTAAGGGATTCCAATGGTCTGAATCCAACATGTGGCTGTAGACCACCCAAAAATGTCCTCTGACTGAGGCAATAGACTTCTTATGGCTTGCTAAGAGCTCTCAATTTCTGGGCACACTAGTGTCAAGAAAGGAAAGGATCAGTTACTCATGACTCTTGATTGTAATGGTTCCTCCAACTATGCTACTGTGGTCTTCTAACACATGAAACAATAGGGCTCACCTAGAGCTCATCTTATAAGCTAACACCTTATTTCCAAAACATCAACAATTTTCGGATGGTCTCATGGTACTGAGACAGCTCTGAACTGGCTACTGTAAACAAAATATTTATATTTTTCCTACCCTCTAAAGTTTTATATAGATACACACACATGCACCCCCTACACATGTATACCATTAAGCTTTCTGAGGACTATCCCTACCTAACTGCTGATACCAACACACTCAATTCAGTCTGCAACATTCAGAGAGCTCCAAAAAGCTCAGGCAAAAGTATGGTCACCTACCTGACTTTATTTTTATTATGGAGATGTACTACAGAACACTGTCTGTCTGTCTGTTTTTTCCTCCTTTCTCCCTCACCCTTTTATTCTCCACATTCAATTCCTTCCCAACATTCATGCTTCAGAAAAAGTTAAAATAAAGAAGAGCACAAGACAATTATTCTATCCCTGGCTGCACAATTAAAAGTTGCATATATGATAACCAGAAAAAATTTACATAATAGAACTGACCATAAGCATAAAATATAACTGGAAGTATTCACACAATATACCAAATAAATGTTTCACAGAGAGACACTTGAAGCGCTATAACTTATTTGTAGCTTGATTTTAAAAGAACAATAATATTTGTTACATTATTCATATACACTTGCTACCATTATTCATATAAACTTGATATCATCATTTACTAATCTCAAGAAAAAAACCTCGAAGTCTACAGGTGACAGTCATTTTTAGAAAGTAGGCATCATTTTGCATTTATGACTCTATAGAAAAAGTGTCTAATATAACACACTTCTGTAGATATAATAATGCACTTAAATGATAAATACTGCACCTAACATAGCATACTGTTTTCAATAAACTATGCTCTGCATTAAATCAAGTGAAACAAATTGCCAGCACAATAATTTTTTATTAACTACAAATCATACTTAACTGTAATATTAGAAGCTTTTAGCTTAATTTTCTATACATTGTAATTAAGAACCCAAAATTATATAAATTTTTTGTAAAATATATTTTTAATGTATGTTCTCTAATGCAATAAAGAAAACATCTCCAGTAACTGAGAATGATAATGTAAACAGACAAAGGCATAATACTTAATACTTGGTGATACTTAGAAAGGTTAGATGTTATGTGACACCAAAGCATGCTAGTGGAAGTATAAAATCAATGGAGACAAAGTCTTTACCAAGTATTATAAAAGACATAAGCTGCTATCAAGTCCCTACATTCATATTATCATATAAACTTAAAAGGAGCACATCAGTTATAAGCTCTTCACAGCAAAGATCTTTTTATTGTCCTTTGAGGGTCTTTCTGAGGGTCACAGAAGCCTTCAAAACAGCCTCCTGTTTCATAAACAAATCTTTCACATGCCACTAAGCCATAGGTCATTTATAATCTTTTATAATAATTTGTTGTAAAGTAATTAAAAGGTATTTCATTTCAAAACCTAAACAACCTGATCTACTGAAAGAAGTTACTACAACAGTATTAAGGAATCACAAAACCAATTTGAAAGCTTGTTTTAGCAGGCATGTAGACACTACATGTAATTATATACTATGTGGGTAAAGAGGTGACTGTAAGAGTGCTATCAGCATATTCAGTCATTTCAGGCACCACAAGATGGTAGCATTTCTGAATGTTACTGGTACTTGCTTTCTTCTCTAGTGTTTCAACACACAGAATTTTACAAACAGCAGTAGTCTGATTTTTAATCACAGAATGGCTGAGGTTGGAAGGGATCTCTGGAGGTCTTCTGGTCCAACCCCTCTACTCTAGCATAGACACCTAGAGCCAGCTGCCCAGATGGCTTTTGGATATCTCCAGGGAGGCAGACTCCACACCTCTCTGGGCAACCTGCACCAGTGCTCAGTCACCCTCAGAGTAAAAAACTTTTTCCTGATGTTAAAACTTTTTCCTTTCCTTTCAGGAGGAGCCTCCTGTGTTTCCATCTGTGCCCATTGCCTCTTGTCCCACCACTGGGCACCACTAGAATAGCATGGCTCCACCTTCTTTACACCCTGCCTTCAGGTGTTTCTACAAGCTGATGAGATTCCCTTGAGCCTTTTCTTCTCCAGGCTAAACAGTCCCAGCTCACTCAGCCTTTCTTCATATGAGAGATGCTCCAGTCCTGTAATGATCTTTGTGTTGTACTGAACCCTCTCCAGTATTTCCATGTCTCCTGTACTGCAGAGCCCAGAACTGGCCACAGTACTCTAGGTGTGGCCTCACCAGTGCTGAGGAGAGGGGAAGGATCACCACCCTTGATCTGCTGGCAACACTCCTCCTAATGCAGCACAGGACACTGTTTATTTTTAAAACTGCTTTAACCCAATGATTTTCTAACAATAAGCATAGTATTAGAGAGCTCCCAGAAGCTCAGAGAAAAGTCTGCTCACCTATTTGGCTTTATTCTTACTATGGAGATACATTGCAGAACACTGACTACCTGTCACTTCCTCCTTTCTTCCTCACCCTTTTACTCTCTACATTCAATTCCTTCCCAACATTCACTCTTCAGAAAAAGTTAAAATAATGAAGAGCACAAAACAACAATTCTGTGCCTGGCTGCACAATTAAAAGTTAGTAGCTTACTCACTTGCACATATTTACAGGCAGCAAATTATGTCCCACCTCACTCCACCTAAGTGTTTACCCTTCATGTTTTCTAAAAGCCCTAGAAAAGAAATTACATCTTTTTTGTTTACAGTTCAGTTCAAAATTGTAATTTAATCTCTGGTTTAAGGAACAAAAGATATACTAATAAACTTCTGTCCATCAATGGTGGAGCTCCAGTACTTTGTTTAGCTACCAGTACAAGTGGACTGCAAAATAGTCTGGATAAACTGGGGAAGCAGTAGGATGGAAAACATGTAAAGAACTAAATGCAAGAAAGAATGAATTGTACCTACACAAAAAGGAAAATAACTAATCAGCAACTTTTTGAAGAGGAGGGTTTATTGCTTAGAGTGATCAAAGCAAAGGACACGTCTTCCAAAGTAGGCACAAGCAGAACAAGGCTGTTCATTCTCCAGCAGGTCATGTAAAGCAAGCTCCAACCACAAAACCACTGAGGTTGTTCTGGGTACCCAGCACAGTGGCCAAGACAATTTGACCGGCAGGAAAGTTTGTTCCTTCTGCAAGGCTAACATGGTTACATTGCTTCCAGAACAGCTCAGAGCACAGAGAGAGGAATTCAGCTATGTTTGCATTCATCCATGAAGATACCCCCCAAAATGCTAAAAAGTAATTTCAATGACCTTTCGCAGTAATGTATCACCCACCTAATGAAGCATGCAAGCTGCCTCTGAAACTGCCTATCTCTTCCTAGTAACAATAAAGCTTTTAAACCTGGGTGCTTTGCGTTGCACCTAAATTAGATGTCCACAGAACAGTGAATTAAAAGTCCTCTTTAGAAGGACTTCATTTTCACATGGGTCCCCCTTCATTCTCCCCTGGCCCTACAAAGCCAGAGCATGAGCATACACTGTCATAAGCAGCAGTATAGAAGGTATCTCAGGGTGAAGAGCTCTCAATGCCTGAACACTGAACCAAACACTATTTTCAAGGTGAGAGAAGAGAACAAGGCAGCTGAGTATTATGAAACATTTTCACACACTAACAGAAACTGGCAGACTGCTGAGGAGATTGTGAAATATATGTTGTTGGAAGCTTTTAAAAAAAAATATAGCTCAGAGGTGCTCTAAGCTTCTGGCCAGGGTATTTCCAATAGCTTGTTATGGACTTACTTGAGAACATCATAGTGTGACTCAAAAAAGCAGCCATCCAGTCATGACAGGCATTCATAGGATATCATCTATCTTCATATGGGCACAAGGATTGGTCGCATATGTTGTTCTCGTGAGCCGTATCTGTTGGTGAGAAAAATATCAAGATTACTTTATTTACAGTTGATTTTCTATTAAAGTGAAGAAGTAGTAAATTACTTCTTGAGGCCACTCCCTGCCCTATGCCTTGTAATTTTTATTCAAAAACAGGAGGATTTTTATCTCAGGACTAAAAGTAATCTCCTCTGTGTGCATCAATAAGGTCTAGGTGACCTGCCAAAATTCAAGATCTGTAAGGTTATTGTGGTAAGAATAGAAAGAGATGGCAGAGTCAGGTATTTTTCCATACACTTTCATCTGCTTCACAGTTCAAAGCCTTTAGTCATCTCTTCCAGTGTTAACCTTTCTTTCATGTTTTTTGTTTCTCCTTAGGTACTTTCCATGATCATATCAGACTTCAGCATCTTGTCTGTTTTGTTGCATTGTTTCTTTCTTGTATCAGCAAACACCCAGTTCAAAACAGTATCAGTAACATCTCCTCATTTGTTATTTCAAATTCCTGTATGGATGACTTTGCTTTTGTTTTGGAGGAAGACGTGCGTTCAATTTTGAAAAAGATATTACCTAAGAAACTTACTTTCGTAAAAGAATTCCCCTAGGGACTGTACAACAACCTTAAACAAATGACAACAGTTGAAACTCAGTGTTTAAAGCAGAGTCAAAACACCAATATAAAAATTTAAATTAAAATTTTAATTTTTTTATTTTAAATACTATAATAAGAGTTTTTAGTACAGAAAAGCTTTTAAATACATAATTTATTAACCTATGTCACAGACATGTGAAACAACAGTGACCTATAGCATAAGAAGACCCTTAAAGAAATTGAGGAACTGAGTATTTCATATGCAAACCAAAATGTTTCTGGCAATAGGAAAAGAGTCCTATATAAGACAAAAAAATCCTTAACACATGAAAGATTTCAACAATAAATAGATAGGGCACTAATTTCTTCATTCTAAACCTGGAATCTTTTTAGCTGCAAGGATACCAGGACTTTTATTTGCTGATAATGCTGAAATCACTTCTGGAAAGAAGTTCAGAAGAAAATGTGTTTATAAATTAATATATGTGCTACAGCTGTATCTACACAGACGTGTACTTACATACCACAAGTGATTAAGTTTGTATAGGCTTGATGCTGCCTTGTGTTAAGCTTATGTATCAGTGAAAAGGACAGAAGGAGATATCTATCATTTGTAAGTAAGCAAACTATTTGGCAAAGATATGCCTCTTGTCATTTTTGTCAAGAAACTTCTGAGATTTAGACTTTTGAGATTTAGAGCTTGTTATTGTCACTGACCATTTTTTCCAATACACCACTCAAGTGCTGATCAGATCCTGCAGTCTGTTCCACACAGCAGCTGAAAGCATTTCCTATCATCAAGGCTCCTGCCCATGTCAGGAGGTCATGCACGTAACAGTCCTGCAGCCTCCAGAGAATGCTTATATCTGGGCTGATGTGCAGCACCACAAAATCATCATTCTGCTGTTCCCGTACATGATTTAACTCGTGCGAGAACCATCCCTGCCTATGAATAAATCTGGTTTTTTGAGCTAAAAAGCAAGTTAAATATTCAAAATATTACCTGAGAGACCAACTCGAGGAGAGAATACATAAGGTAGGGAAGGCATCAAAAAGAAAAACCAACTCTCCCACTGCCTCTTTTGGAAGAAATAAAAGTAAAGTTTTTTAATATCCAGCCACAAATCTTTGGAGTCTTGATAGTTAAGAAGCACAGGAACCTGGAAACTGCGTACATCCATAAACCTGGGAAGTTTTTACCCTGTGCAGATATTAGGCAGTGCAGGAGCTCCAAGCCTTGGGCAGGCAGGTAAACAAACTGCCAGAAAGCAGGCTAACGTTATTAAAAGTTCAGGGTAACTGACGTGTTGCATGGCATTCTATTTCACGTTCTACATGCTGATTTTAAAATACCACAATGGTTTTACGTGGCATTGCTAAATTTATCTGGCATTGCTGGTGTTCTCTTAGGCTTAAAAGCACTTGTCTGTTTTCTTTGATACTACTAGATTAACTATAAAATGTTTACACATGTCAAACGAGTTCGACATCTTCCAACATATTCTACAAATAGGGTTTTTAACTGAAAGAACACTTACAGAAATCAAATGAGAGAACTCTAAAACTGTTTGTGTATTACACAAAATACCCTGCTTTAAGTCAACAGCAACACAAATACAGATCATTTTACAAACTTAAAAGAAAACATAAATCTCATTAGGAGAAAAATGTATTTCTATCAAGAAGAAAGAACTAAAATGTTCCTTTGCATCTTGTTCAGAATAAGGTGTAACTGCTGTTTTGAAATATACAAATAAGGCACATGTTACCACATGCATAATGATTAAACTTTGACAGTCAACACCAAAGGAAAGTCACAGCTGATGACAATATGCTAATATCCTTCACACACACACAGAGGAACAGGGGTGAGCAAATTTCAGCCCAAGTATTCTGAGCTGTTGATGAGTCCTCATGCAATAAAGCAACATGAATACCAGAGTCTGGTACCTAAACATACTGAAGTTGGACAAAAGAGAGAAATAAAAGTTCAAAGAAGAGGGATCAAATTCCCTTAATTGCAGGAAAGATAGGACATAGCCTATCCCAAATGGACATAAAGAAAAATCTTTCCAGGTAAAATGTTTGATATTGCTTTATTTCACTTTGACTTTTACTCAAGAATCATATTTATACTATCTTCAGAGGTCCTACAGATAAACCAAAATTCTGAGAGGCCTCAAGTCAAGCAGAAGGGAAGGTGCTTACAAAAGACTGAGTTTTAAACTCTCCCATGTTTCTTGGGATCTGGATTTAAATAACATACCTCTCTGTTTTAACATACAAGTATTTCCTTGATTTTTATCAAATTCAATATAACTCACCAAAGATTTCTTTCAAAAGCCTTGAAGGAATATATCTAAATTAAACAAGGTTGGCAGGCTGTACTGTAAATAACTACATACACAGTAGTCTTTAAACTAGATGACCCTGGAATTTGGAGCAATGAGTGAAGCAAAGTGTTTATAAAGTAATTCATAGCCTTTTTAAGAACAGAAATCTGATAACAACATAGCTCCTATTACTTTTTACTACACAGGTATACTGACATATGCATTTACCCTTCACAGAGGAGCTATACAATTTCCCCAAAACAGTGACTTTCTGAAAGCAACACTGGTGCCAAGTTAAGAAATTCTTCCAAAATAACTAAATTAGTATCAGTTTTTCTCTTGACCATTACCATAATAACAATTGACAAATGAAGCACATTTAATAACAGGTAGTGATACTGTCTTTTATATTGCCTGCATCTTTGAGCTCATTCATTCCTACATATGGTGACAGTTGTAGCTCTTGAAGTAAAAGCACTAAAGAAATCTACATTACATACTAAAAAATAATTTCCAGTGTAGGCTGCTTCTTACTCTAAGACACATTATATGCTACAGTCCACAACTGAACATTAAATAATAAATGGAATTGCAAGAATTTGCAGTCCAAAGCTACCTACACTTAAAAAAACCCTGTTATTTACTTGTACAAAGTAGATGACATAAAATTTTCACCCATTCTTACTCCGTATGTATGCTTATTTTTTTACATACTTTTTTCTTTCTTTTAAGTGGACATCTACACTACCACATAAATACTAACAATATATATGCATTTTATGTGAATTACCATATAGAAAATCCTTATCCAAAATTCTCTGGACTTTTACTTCAGGACATGAAGAAAAAGAAAACTAAAGCCATAGGACTGATCTACTTACTTCAGTAAGAAAATCAGGAAAATAAGAAAACAACGATGAGGAAAATGTCAATATCAATAAATTAGGAGTCTCAGCCACCTTCCCCCCAAAATGAGAAACAGATGGTATTGACAAGGACACAGTAAAAATGAACAGAGTTAGATCATCTTAACACAAGTATAACTTCCATTGGAAAAAACCCTAAACATTCTGTAGAATGCCTTGAAGCCTGGGCCTTTTTTTCAGAAAGAAGAGCAACAACAATATGGCAAAGGTATTAAGGGCTTTCAGAGACAGATACTTACGCAGCCTTACAGTGGGGTTTGTGAGAGAGCTGAAAGGGATGACAACATGCGATATTCTGCTTCTGAATGTTAAGAGACAATAAATGAATATTTGGAGTCTGCTGTTGAGAGGAGGAATGGAAAAAGGTCTTGTGTAGCAATAGGTCTTTATATTAATTATTTTCTGCCAGCCCTGTCAAACAGCTCTTCTACATGTACAGCAATATTTAGCAATTTTCACTGACAATGCTCTTAAAAAATTGCTATGTTCTGTGTTGAGAAACAGTTTAAAAGTAACAGAACTCTTGACTGTGGAACCCTTAAGAGATAAGTCTATTAAACGGTTGTTCTTTTAGATTATCTTTTGCGATACCTCATATAATTTTTCTGATCTGTTTTTGAAACTTCAAGGAGATGATTCTTGAATTTTCACTAAAAATCAACTATGGCAGCCTTTCTCAAAATACTTCACTAACGAGTAATTTCTGAATATGGCATCTGCAAAGTATGCAAATTAAGTAATTTTGTTATTAATTAAACACAAATAAATATGGACTAACCAAATCGTGAGTACACCCAACACTCTTTCAGAAAGGGATTTTTACTAACTTCCAGATGGAACCTTTATCACTTTCCAACGGAAGAGCCCCAAGTCAGTAATAAGGCTCTAAAATCCTTCAGAAAAAGGATTTTCATTTCCTTTGTTCAGATACGAACAAAGATTGTATTTCTGAAATATATAGGTATAGCAAAGACTTCTGAACTTTAACTTCAGAAAAACAAATAATCAGTACTGAAAGTCAGAATAACTATCAGGTCTCACGACATGTAACTATGGCATGTTGCTTCTCTCCTTACCACCACTGCACTTCCTTGACCTCTGACAATGCAAAGGGCACACACCCAACCTTTGGAAGGCAATGTAGTGCTGAGGGGCAGGGGACACAAAGGGGACAAAGATAAGGAGCACAGCATGTCATTGGCCTCTCTATCCTTCTTACTGCCCCTTCTCTACATCCATCTTCATCCTTTCCTACCCCCATTGTCAGAGGAAGTCTAAGGCAAAAAAAAACCAACCCTTGCTGTTTTACTGGGGTGAGAGATCTTCACTAAGCTCCTTAAAGAAGAGAGTGCATGAGAGAAGAGACTTATTGCCTTGCCTGAGCCTCTGCTGTCTAAGCAGACTGCTGCAGTCATTGCTATCACAAATACGAAACCCTTCTGCACTCAGTGTTTTTTCTTCCAGCTAGGCAATTCTCTGCTTTGCTTATTCTACAAGCTAATCAGGCACAAACTTTCCTGCCTTGGCATCCTGTAGCAATTGCAAAAGCAACTCTTAAGCTCATTTCACCAAGCTGTTATTTTTCAGGTATCATGGTTTACAGACAGATGGAAACATAGGAAGACATACTAACCACAATTACTCCAGTCAGACCATGTTGTCTGGTACATCTTTGCATGGTCAGCTGACCTTCTGAAAGCTTCCAGAACTCCTTTTGCTTTCAGTCATAAGTGGAGCTGGCTATCTCATATCAAAGCAATTTTCAGTGCTGTCGACACAGTGGCACCTGAGTGGACAGCATGCTAGCTGAGAAAATACAAAACGGGATTACCTCAGCACGTATTAGTACTTCATCAGGTACTAACACTCATGCTGTAACACTGTTGAGACAGGACTATGAAGCTGCGATTAGCCAGTAGGCCACTTATTAAGTGGTTAATGGACTAGTGTAAAATACAGGTTTCTAATGTTCATTACAGTAAGTCCTTTAAAAAAAAAATTGGCCACGGCACACAGACATATCCTTGAAAACTCCTTTTTCAACACCCTGGCATGAAAGCTACATTTTGCAACAAGATCACTCACACAGATATAAAAAGTTATTAAACTGCACCCAGCTGAAGTTTTTGGCAAGAAAATTCCTTTCAGAAACAAAAACATAGTTATTTGCTCACATAATGCTGATTTTTTCTAAGTGTCTATACTTGCCTTGTTGTTACCACTTTCTTTTTTCTTTTATTACCAGGCTAGCATTTGAAGATACCTACATATTTACCGCCTCATTTTTAAGATAACCACTTAATAACATAGACACACCCCAGGCAGTTAGAAACTAAGAAAATGGCCAATTTGTCTGAAATGTTTATGGCTTACAGCTTAGAAACACCAGAAAATTACACATACAAAAATATTTTCTGTGCATGTAGTACTGACTATATCAAACAACTGCAAAGTTAATGACATTATAATATCTGATGGAGTCACCTCATTGTTCCTCATTGACTTCATGAGGTTTATCAATCAAGGTGGTTGACTATGACAGATCACATCTATATTTCATATGACAAGTTACCTGGATGAACATAAAGAATTTTTTTTTTCAGAAACACTTTTCAGAAAACTGCTAACCACATGAGACTCCAGCTGCAGTTAGAGGGCATTGCAGCTTCTTAGAACCTGGGACAATCAAGTCCCAGACAGTGCCACAATGGGCAAGTGTCACTAATTGGCCTTAATTGCCCTGACCAACAGTCACCTGGGATCTCCTCCCCTCCACCCAAAGGTCCCATTTAAGCTCAGGCCTTGGCAGCCACCCCTCACTGAGCTATGTTGTCCTGTTTTGTGGATGGACCTTGCTGTATCCTTGTCTCTAGTCCTACCTCTGGCCCCATCTCCTTCCTGGATTTCCTGGAGGGACCCTGGACCTGATTCAACCCCATGCCTTGCCTGGAACTGCTGACAGCCTCTATGTGGAAGTACCCCAGACCCTGGTGTGTTCAGGTGCAGCAGGACTGCCCTCTGGTCAGGGAGGGTACTACTGCCTGTGTTGTGGGCACCCTCAGCACCTCTTTTGTCCCCCAGTTTGTTGAGTAGCCCTGCTGTTGCTTCTTGGTGGCACTATGTGAAATGGAGCCACAGTAATATGAAGTGGGAGTTTTCAGTCATCTGTCAGAGTATGCTGCCTTGTGAAGGGGGAAGGAGAATACCAGGAAAAAAGGGGAGCACAAAGAGCATGTCAGACATTGCTTCAAGCAAGCCTGAAACTCCTGCATGCCAGAAACTGTTATGAGCTGTGAAAAAACACACCAACTCAATACAGGAGACTTAATACAAGAACAACTTGCTTTACAATTGCATTTAGCAGGATCTAGGTAGAAGATGCTTGAGGAATGAGCCTTCTCCCCCACAAAATGACTGTGGTTTCAGGATTCAGAAGAAATGGCCCAACCATGTGCAGAGAAGTACAAGTACCTGCAACTCTTAAGCACCTAAAATTCTTTTCTCCCTTGCCCATTGTATATTGGTTCTTGGGCTATCACGAGAGTTGTTTCCCCTGTTCATCTGTACAACAGAAAAAGAGCATGTGAGGAGAAAAATAAGAAAATGAGCAAAAGGTTTTGGTACTGAATTTAAAGAAATCAGTATTTTAGCATATAGCCCAGTTATACTAGATGACAAAGTATTTCTGAAAGTGGTGTTCCATATAGAAAACACAATTTTTTAAAACATAGGGCCAGATTCAGAAATGGGACTACAAGTACAGGGAAGTACTGCTAGCAAGAAGAGGCCACAGTAACAAACTGTTATATCAGCTAACATTGATAATATTATCTTCAGAGTCATCAGGTAAAATTTCTAATGCAACCCAAGTACAAAATAATGAAAGCACAAATAAGGGACAGATGTTCTCTGGCATGCTGTTTAACTCTGTGATGGAAACATGAAAGCTTAGAAAACAGAGGCAAGTTGAAAACTATCTTAGGCATGCCTGAAGGCACAGAAAGCAAACACCCTGTTCTAATCCTTTGAAGGATGATTCCAGCAGCCCTTTCACCTAGAAATGCAACAGGATAATAAAAGACTGAATACTTCCAACTGGTAGCTATTCAAAACACCCTGGTTAGAAAGATGGGGGGTGGGGGTGGGGTGGGTGTATTTTCTTTTAAATTAACTTTGGTCTCCCTAGCACATACCCGCAAAGCAGAAGCAAACAGAATGCAGAATGGAAATGCTAGCCATCTAGCTCAGAGATGATTTCTTAGAGTCTGTCGTATTTACTCATTGTTGCAGTTTTGCATAAGATCTTCATGCCTCAGATGTGCTCTGCGCTGTTTTGACACAGGCCAGCATGCCAGAAAATCTCTCTGGCGATCACTGAAGACTTTCTGCTAGAACCCTATATTATCCTATTCCAAGCCAAGAGAGGATTACACAGAAGTATGTTTTTATCATTTGACATCTCTTAAATTGGGCTACTATGCTCTGCATTAGTAGTCTAGAACAACAATTATAATAACCAAAAATTAAGGCATGGAATGCCTGTATGTTAGGTACTTCCAAATCACCCATAACTTAAGTAAAGTTAAACTAGCGGTCAATAAAATACCTATTGAAAGGATGTGAAAATGACAGCACTTCATACTAAGAAGTTTGCTTTCTTCTCCCTCAGTTCATGTCCTGTCTGCATTTCCCCCATGCTTTAAAGACTTAGTCTTCTTGCATACCTGACACCGCACCAGAATATCCTTTCTAAAGGATTTACACTCAGATTCAAACCTTCATCTGACTCTTATTTAAGAGGTGCTTTTGATCCTTCTCTACAAATGATTAGCTATCCTCAAGAGTCAAGTAAGGTAAGCGTCCCTTTGACAGGTCAGTGCCATCTCCCATACTTGCTTAGCAAGGCAGGAGCTGTGTAAGGACTAAAATCAACAGTCTATCAGAGTAAAATGTGAAACTCTTCCATATCATTATTATATTTCATCTCAAATGTATAAATTGGCAACTAAATACATTTAAAAAAATAAATAAAAGTGGGGTTTATATTTGCAGATTGCTACCAGTTCTTAATGCAAATCACTTCTGGATGACAGTGAGTCGGAACCCTAACTCTATCTTTGCTGGATCCAAAAAACTCACTGTTGTGAGCTGATTCCATCAGTAGTCAACAAAGTTGTTCAAGGAGTGAGAAAATCTGAATATTTCAGTTTGCTTCTCTGAGAGGTTACGGCTAAATTTTACCGGAGTACTAACACATTGGTATGATATATAGGTAAATGGCTCCTAGTATGAACAGTTTCATGAATTCCAGCAAAACTATAGATTTACCAATAGAGCTTATTCAAAGCAAATTAAGAGACAACGATAAAGTGCTTATGGTCTATTACATTAATAGTAAAGCTCTCTTAATAAAATTACATCTACCAGAGATGATCTTTCTCCACCTCCTGGAAAGGTTAACACGTCTGTAGTGTTGACATGCTGTAATAAATTACTTGAGACAAGACACTTCATGTAATGTAAGTATTTTAAATTAATGTCCTCACAGACATATAGAATAAAGAAGCATTCCAAAATATTATGAAAAGGATTTTTCATTTCCTATGGATTTGAGTCCTAAATGCTTTCCAGCAATCAAAAACTTCCACAATGTCCTGTCCCTGTCACCACAAAAACTTTAATCCTTACCTCCTCAGGTCCGTGCAGTAACCCTACTATGACTATGCCACTCATTCCCCAAATCCCCATGTGACATTATCAGTCAAGAGTTAGTTTTGTGTGGCTGTTTCAGAGCTATGACTTGCTGACTGGCCACTCAGCCATCCATTCCTGGTTTGCTTATTACTTGTCTGGTTTTAGATTTAAGATTTTAGACTTTGCTAGACATAAGTTTCTCCGATAAACTGTGGAAATTAATAGAGAAAATAATTTAGATATAATTATTTTACTTTAATGGGTATGTAGTTGAACAGTGAGATGTGAAGAGCTGGGAATTGCATTTTCAAAGTATGGTTTTTTTATATAGTTTTTCTAGAATATATGTTTCTATTTTCTAAAGTATAGAAAAGGATTCAACAGATACTAAGGAAGAATTCAATAGTGAGGGACAATCTGCAAGATAATCTTCAGACTGTGAGGCTGTTTTCTTTCTTTTCCATATTACAGCATTCTCTGACAATCTGAAAAGCTAGCTGTCTATTTTTAAGTCATAGACACTCTTTTCTTCTAGGAATTTCTATTTCACCTTTTTCTGCTGTAAAATTCAAAACTTCTATTCCAGAAGTCACTACTTTAAAATTACTTTAATAAAAAATTGAAATAAAGAGCTGACGTTTCAAAATTTATGCTATTCTTTTCCCTGGGAAAAAAAACCTTCATACATATAAAATACCTTATTTAAAACAACTTTTTTTTCTGCCCCCCCAAACTGAAGTATTTCACTGTGTTGTTGCTTATGCTACTAAAATAGCAGGAGCTAATTCCCTTAGGCTGGGCATATTAGCCAGGTTCAGAGTTAATGCAAATGTACATGCAGCACTATTTTATGTTATCTGATATTAAAAGGCTTAATGTGTCAAAATGATAATATCGAAACTACATGTTTTTTACACTACAGAAGCATTTCAGTAATTTGTGTATATTTTCCTGCTACATTGAGATGATACAGGGGAATGTTTTCTTTTTATCTAATCACATTTTTCAAAAAGAAATTTTTCTTCCATCTGAGTTTCACCAGAAGAAAATTAAACTCCTTTATATTTCATTATTGGGTCATGCCATACTCTTGGGTATCAAAATGTTTGCTATTGAAGGGAAATTGAGCAGAATAATTACAGCGTACTAAATAATTCAGGGCTCAGTGGTTTGTATGTGGTATGAGTTTATGAGTTCTACATAACGTCAAGAGTAGAATAGATTCCAGCTCATGACATGTAACAAGCAGCTGATTAATGGCTAAATCTCTTGCTATACTTTTGGGGTTTTATTTACTTAAAAATAAATATCACTACATTTAAAATACAAGAGTTTTAAGAGGTTTTTTACAGTTTACCTTAATTAAGAGTTAGCCTTAATTAAGGTTTCTTCACAACATGAATTTACCACTTCCAAGTATGTGTTATGTTAGTAACTTCAATCTCATAATAACATACATTTTCTCCCAGACAACTATTGCTTTATTCAATCCACACGGCAGCTCGTATTTACTTAACAACAGTTCAGCAGTTTGTGTTACACTCATTGACTCATACATGCAGAAAAGTTTATCTTCACTGCTGATATTAACTGGTCAACAGGAAATAAAATTATTAATTTCTTTGTAAGCCTTTCAAATCCTATGTTATTTACTTTAAAAAATAGTAATAAATGTGAATACATCTCCACTGGATAAAAATCTGAAACTGTAGAGAGCAAAAATACTGCAGGTGATTTTAGCTCTCCTAACTTGAGGGGCTAGACCAGCTACTTAAACTGAAGCATGTAAGTGCCACTTGGGATGTGTGAGACTGGCAACTATGACTCAGAAGCTTAGCACCTTCTGCATAAGCACCTAAAAGTCAGGCATTTATTGCCAAAGAATCTAGAATAGCACTAGATCCCTAATCATGGGCAACTGATCCAAGCCCAAGGTATAGACAATGCCTGCATATAAGCCACATTCTTACACTGCTGTTACAGTTAAGTTGAGACCTTATCCCAAATTAGACATCAGCACTTGGTCAGATGAGTGACTCTAAATTCCTTTAGTCATACTCAGAGTTCTTTGGTGCAAGCTCCCATTATAATCCATGCTCGCATGTAGACACCCATCTACCTCATAGATACCTATGAGCTGAATCCAACCTAGAAAACTTAGTCAAATGTATCTGATAATTTTCAAGGGTTCAGTTTTCCACTGTTCCACTTAGCATAGCATACAAAGCATGGCTCCCCATGCCTTCATCTACAGTTGTCTGAGTAACCACCAAATCAAGAGTCTGAAAGGTTAGGCTTAAGACCTTAACCTAAGACCTTAGGTCAAGGTGAGGCATATAGCTTGGCTAAATCACCCAGTTTGGGGAGGGCATAAGTGATTAATCCAGTATCACACAGGAATTCTGGCACAGGCAGGGATCAAATCCAACTCCAGTATTGCTTCACCTGAGTTCTGTGACTTGTTCATTGTCTGCTGAAATTTCTTGCCTCATCTTATCCATTTTTATAACAAATGAGAAAATTACTGAAAAACAACTCATACCCTGTAGAAATTTCCTCTCTCCCTTGGGGAGGATGACAAGAACTAAATTAATGTTAACTTTACAAAGAAACCTGGATAATGAGTACAGAGGATTGATATCATTTCTGTGCACAGCTGAGAGGAACAGGTGATATCCCACAGAAAATGAAATTTTCTGCTAAGTAATAACAATGGACCATGTGAGCTTTGCAGAACAGAATCAGGCAGGCAGAGGAGGGAACTGAGTGGTAGGGAAGCACTTGTTTTATGACTCTATCCTTGAAGAAGAACTGAGAGACTGATTAAAGGAAACATCCTGCCTCAGAAGAGGCCGAAAGCTGAGTGATAAAGGATGACACCAAGGAGGACAGCTAATCAGGATGTTTATGCATGTTGATAAGAACTAAAACTAAGTGTCCTTTAGGTGACCTATCCTCATCATAATACTAAAAATCACACCCATAGGTCAGAAAGCCCCCTATTGAAATAAGCCCCTCACTCTCTGAGCATGCGTGGCAAATTTAAAGGGAGCTGTACCTTTAAGATGAAGTGAAAAAGAAACTAACCAATTATTAGCTGAGGGGTGTGAATATTAGCTGTTACTGACACATTTAACTGAATAAATGCCTTGTAGTTTCTTGGTGCGGTGTGCTAGCTTTGTTGACTTACCACCTAGCACCTATCTTTGCGCAAATATGAAATGAACAAAATGCCTCCATTCTGTGTGTAGTTTGGCATTTTGCACATCAGGTGAATGATCCTGCTTTCAGGAAAACACAGGGACAATTCAGAGATCACAAAGCCACAATTTTCCCTTGAAACTAAGTATTTTGGAGTATCAGAGTCTTCATGTTAGGATCTTGTTCATCATTTCTGTTCTTTGGGATTAGCAGCATTGATAACATCTAAAGCACAAAATTATTTCTCTCTGTTCTCATGACTAATGTCTTTGGTGATGTGCTCGTCATTAGTCACCTTAGTAAATGCAATCTCCTGCTCACTTGCCTGTCTGATTTTTAGCTCACAGCCCAGTATATTTAAAATACATCTCTCTCATCCACAGGCCATTCTGTATTTATCTTCCTTTTGTGCTCTATCAATTACCTAACACCTATTGCTTTTCCTTTCACTCTCATCAGTAGACCCAGAGCTTTTCACAGATCTGACTCTACAGGTCTTCTTGTTCTCATTTCTTGCACAGCAGAATGTCTCCCCTTCTGCTTTCTTTCTGCCTTCTTCAAAGTAATCCTTGCAAACAAGAGTATATTTCAACCTCCCTCTATCTTCTTTCAAATCAACATGTAAGTAGACATCTTCCTTAAAGCTCAGTCTTTCACTTTATTAATTATTTATGCATATTTACGTAGTTAACAATGCCCAACTCTAGTCAACCAAGTAACTGTAAGGTGGGTTTTTTTACATCACTTTAAGAACAGGTTACTGTAGCATTTAATTTATTTATTATTCCTTAAAAAAAAATTAAAACACTGGCCCATGAAGTTACCTTTACCTAAGAAGAGCAACCTATAATTCTATCTCCTCACAGAAAGTCTTTCTGGAAGAAGTGACAGTCACCAGCTGAAAAACTAAATACTTCTGTCTTCCTGTAACTGTACACCTATATAGGATACAACACATACAGATAACTCCATTGCACCTTACAAGTAAGGAACACTACCGTACCAATAAAAAACAATCAGCCTACTGCCACCATCACTTTTAAACGGGCCAAGAAATTTATTTGTAATCTGGGTTTGCACTATTTAATTTGTTTGAATTTGCTTCCAATGGATGCCCAGACAGCACTCATATGACAAAGCTGTGTCTGTATGTTCTTAATCTAATCAGGTCTCAGTCTTAGTGGTAAAACAGAAAATAGCACTACTAAAGCCAGCAGAGAACACAACTCAACTCTTCCAGTGTCTGTTCTCCTCCAGTCCTTTGGGGCAAAGCCAAATGAGTTAGCCTAGAATAAAACCTTTATGAACAAAATTAGTCAAAACCATAGAGTTTTGAGCTAAACTGATTGTCTCCGCAGCTGGAGCTGACAAAGACCATTCATGATTTAACAGTTTGACTTTGCAATGACCTAAAGGAGAGACATCCCAGGAGTAAAGAGCATTCTTAGTACTGAAAAGCGGTGCAAGAAGCTATTGCCTGCCACTTCTCAATGTGTTTGTTGCTGCCTCAGCGCACCTTTTCCCCTGATGCTCTCATTCAATTTTCAGTGCATACAGGAGCACAGAAAAGACAGTTCATATGATTCCCAGGGTTTTAAGGCAAGAGCTAAAAAGTTTTTTCAAATGATGTGAAGAAATGAGCATAAAGCTGAGCTGTGGCTTGAGTCAAATGACCAGAATTAAATTTCCATTACTCCTTGTGCTCCTCAGTTTCAAGGGCAGAAAAAAAGAAAAACAGTATAAACTGAACTTTTTCTGTTAAGATTAGTGGGGGACTGGTACAAAATCTACCTTCAAAAACTCTGGCTGAATCAAGCCTTTTCTCTCAGCAATAAAATACTGATTCTCTGACCGCATGATGTGGAACATATGCCAAAAAGCCTGAGAAATCAATGATCTGTTGTTTCCATTATTATCCTTCTGTAGTCATTTTTTCAAACATTGAGGAAAGCAGTGTGCACTGTGATGTCGAGTGATTTACAAATTTTTGAGTTTGTAGAACAGAAATCCGTATCACATTTACTGTGGAGGGAAAAGTCTTCTTGCAATAACACAATACTTTGAGGAATCTATTTGCAGCATTTGAATTACATCTCCCGAGTTCTTTATTAGTTCCTTGTTTTCCCACCACCTGTCAGGTAACAGAAGAGCAATGACATGCGTGATATGCTGCAACCTTGTTGTCATCCTCCTCTGGTGAGAGAGCAGGTTTGTCCCTTAAGGAGTCATTTGTGCTGTGGTTTAATCAGAGCGCAGGCTTCCTGGGCTTGCCAGAAACGATACATTCCTCAATGCAATTGCCTGGAAACCACGTTCTTCACTATCAGTACAGATGATCCTTTCAGCTCTTTTGCAGCTGTTGCTTCCTCACCCATAAACATTTCCATTCACAATTCATTGATATAAATTTTCTTGCTTTTGTCACAAGTCTCTAAAAGAAGCTAAGGATATCCTTAGATATAAAGAGGAAGACTTGGGCAGAAGAGGGGAAGAAGCTGACAGGAGTTTCTTGCTGAGGTGACCCGGGTTGGCTAAGAAACCCACCGAAGTTAGACAAAGCAAGCTTTGCAGGAAAAATGCCATGGTTCAAAGTAAGTTCTAAGTTTTCTAAGGAGGAGTGTGGACATATTTAGGACATTTGCTTAAGGTATGACCATAACTGTCACAAGTATTTCCAATATTTAAAGATTTTAAATTGCCATATGCAAACTGCCTCTGCCACAGAAAGAAAAGCTGTAGAGTACAGGATGGTTCACAGGTTGAAAGAGTGACTGATAGTCAGAGCAGGAGAGAAAAGAAAAGAAGGGGAAAAAAGGAAGAAAAAAAAAAAGTACCAGCTCTAGAGTGGTAGCAAAGGAGAATGGCTGGGGGTTTAGCAGAACAAGAGACAGGGCCAATGGGCTAGATGCAAGCTGGATGAATGGGATATCAGATAAATGTTTTAGACAAGCAAAGGTCGGTCAGGGCTGTTACGCACCGAGTGTGGAAGCACGAGCAGTGGCTGGAAGACGTGCAGAGCAAAAATTGTGACACATTGTCTGGAGGTAGTAAGGGAGGATTCTAGAAAAAACTGAGTGATGAGTTGCTTTTACTGTTCAGGCTTTACTACTCTGTTCAGGGTTTCTACTAACACTTGTGCTAGACAGACTCAAGAAGAAGGTTAGCATATCATTTCAAGTACGGGATTCCCTCCACGCTATTCATAAAATTCAAGATGAGTCTGGAAGAAGTATCCTCTGGTATATCAATTTCTTCTCCGTCCAGAGAAGGAAGGCATTCCTCACTGACTCCAAAGTGCACAAATGACCCAGCAGGCTGGCTTGGTATCTGAAGAAGACAATGGGAACAAGGTCTACACTGTCAGCTTTCAGATCTCACAGTTAAGACGTACAATTTTGGGGAGGAAAAAGATTTTAATTAAGATTCATCTATCCAATTGGGTGGTTGAAAAGTACAGTCCTGCAGAGATTGCAGTAACACTCTGGAGTACTACTACATGAGGCAAACAATAGGATGGGGTGTGAAACATGACAAGAGGCTGGATTATTCTGGTGTGATGTTGGCAACAGGCAGACAGAGGAGTTCATACTGTAAACTACCAGTGCTTACGGTCCTACAACTTTAGAAAATACAAAATTATTCAAAAGCGCATTCACATCCCATTAAAAAAATGCATTTACAATAGACTACAGTTTTAAGATCAGTAAGTACCTTCTGATTTTTGTCACAATGCATTAGAGTCAGGAATTCAAATTGTTTGTGGCCAACAGGAGGGCAGAAAACATGTCACTCGTGAAACGACCTCAGCTTCTCATGGTCCACATAACTCCAGACTCAGCTGCACTAAAACACATGAACACCACGTTATGGATCTCACCGAGGGCAACAGCAGTGGATGCCTTTGGATGGCAGGGAGCCATCAGTGCTTCGCACGACAGACCTCAGCAGCAGCCGGATCAGCACCATGCCCAGGTGTGGCTGCTTCTTGCCCGCCGCGTCCCTTCAGCACGAAGAGGACATTCACATGGTACTCGGACCCATGGCCTTGGCCCAGCCCCCAGTTTCCCGGTGGACCGAACCGGTCCTGAAGGCGCTTCCCAGACCTGGGCTGGTTGCAACGCCCGTCTCCTCCGTCTAAAACCGCTCCTGAGGCCCAGGTGGTGTGTGAGCACGGGCAGCGGGCTGGCCTGCGCCCCTGTGGTGGCCCCCATGCCTCAGGGGGAGGCGGGCATCAGGGCGCTGATCAGTGCCCACCCCCGCGATGCCTCAGCGCGGAGCCGAGCCCCAGCGACCGGCAACCGACTTCCCGCGGCCGAACCGCCGCAAGGAAGGAGGGAGCGGCCCGGCGGGGAGCCCCTGCCCGCCCCGACGCGTCCCACCGCCCTCCCAGGGACCGGGGCCCCGGCCCCGGCTCTGCCACCGCCCGCCGCGGCGAGGGCCACCCCGCGGCGAGGCTTCCTGCGGTCGGCCGCCGCCTTACCCAGGATCCAACCTCCCGGGCTCCCGCCGCCGGGGGTGGGGTGAGGCAGCAGATCGCGCCTTATGCAACCGGCTCAGGGAGCAGCCGCCGCCGCCGCCGCCCCGCCAGCTGCTCAGCGCTGTCCGTGAGTGCCGGCGGGCGGTGGCGGGGGGGGGTGCTCCCGCCTCAGCCCTGAGCGGTGAGGGCAGGAGCTCCCGCCCCTGCCTGCCCTCGCCTCTCCCGCCGGGGCGTGCCGTGCCGCAGGTGCGGGGCCCGCCGCGGCGGGTGGAGGCTGAGGCGGGTGGGCGGCTCCGGGCGGCGGCCGTGCCGGAGCTGAGGCGGGCGGCAGGACCGAGGTGTGCGGCTGGCGGTCGCCGTCGGCTGCTCGGCTCCCCCTGCCCTGCTGCTGACTGACCGGGAGTTGCTGCGGGCTTCCCAAGGCGGCCGCGCACCTCTCCGGAGGAGGAGAGGGCGGGAAGAGGCTCAGCTCTCACCGGCTTTCTCCTCAGACTCCGCGCTCTGCCTGGCTGCTCCCCGCGTCCCAGCTCCCTGTGTTAAGCCGCCTGGCTGTAGGGAAATGAGTGGCTGGGACGACCTTTATCGACTCCCAATGCTGCCCTCCTGGGTACCGGGCGCTGCCGCCGGGATTGTCTCCGTGCACCTCATCCAGAAACTTCTCTTCCCCTACTTCTGGGCTGACCTGAGGTACCTGCTGAAAGTACTGATGTATGGGCTGAGAATGGAGATGTACCGGCTGCAAGGGAGCGTCGTCACCGTCCTGGACAAGTTTGTGAAGCTGGCCGAGAAGCAGCCCCACAAGCCATTCCTCATCTACGAAGGGAAGGTGCACACCTACCGGGACGTGGACAGGAGGAGTAACAGGATAGCGCAGGTCTTCCTACACCACGGCGCTCTGAAGAAGGGTGACACGGTGGCCTTGCTGATGGGCAACGAGCCAGACTTCATCCACGTGTGGTTCGGACTGGCCAAGCTGGGCTGCGTGGTGGCTTTCCTCAACTTCAATGTCCGCTCCAGATCTCTCCTGCACTGTGTCAGTAGCTGTGAGCCCAAGATACTGGTTGTGGGAGCAGGTAGAGTATACGCCTGATTTGTACATCCAAAGCTTTTAATGTCACCTCTCCCCCGTGTATGCCTCTCCAGCTCCGTTATTGAAACCCTGATTTTCAGATGTTCACAGAATGGAAGTCACCTAGGGCTTCAAGAGACCATAAAGCTTAAGGCTCCCAGGCAGAATCAAGTATATCCATGCTTTGGGGACATCTGTTTCATCTTTTCTTAAAAAACATGCATTGTGGGAAAGTTTGCAACATCCAAGTACAGCCGGTTCAAGTACAGCATTTAATCACTTCAGTAGTTGCTTAATGTCTCTTAGAAAAGATTAAAATGACCTACTAAGAGTAATTTCCCATTCCTTTCTAAGTAGTCAATTTTAATCTTATTTAAGTCGTGTACTTTCGTCTCCCTTACTATCTCCCCATCTTTCTAGTGATAAAAACCACTGCAGACTTAGAAGGTCTAAGCTCAGACTGTACAACCTCTGCTGTACAACTGTTTGCAGAGATACGAGAGTCTTCCAGGAACTAAAATTGAGAGGGTTTTTTTTACAGGTGTAGCACATAGGAGGTTGATTTGTAATAACCAACTTATTCTTGGCATTGCATTGTAGAAGAAATTGCTGTGTTTGAATAGGAGATAATTGTGTTGTGTAAGTTTCCAAAGTATTCCATTTTTATTAAGTGCTTCAAAAGAATTTAAGATCTTGATGTAGGTGTACTGTGCATTGTATATTCAAATTGGGCTTCAATTATTGAGATGTATAAACTGAAGACGGATCCAAAACCTAAACTTGCCTCAGTATTAATGATCAAGTGCAAATGAACCTGCAATGCTAAAAGATCACACAGAACTTTGACATTTGGTTGGAGGAGGATATTTCAAAATATCAAATATTAATGTCATCCTGCCTCTCTGCAATTATTATTTCAAGTCTACTCTGTCTTATTTGTGTTTCACATCTTCTTGCCTTATTTCTATTTCACAACTTCTTGCCTTATTTCTATTACACAGGTGGTGGGGTTTTGCATCCCTGACACCTAAATGGTGGAATTTCCTTCTGCTGCTGTAAATTTGTGCTTTCAGAAACATATTTAAGATTTTCCTCTTGCATATTCTTTAATAATAAATTTTGTCATTCTGATTGTATGTGGTATGCTGGTTTAAGAATACTTGGTAATTAAAACAAGCTAATGAAACAAAAGCCGATTTAAATGTAATCTCAAAACACATGATAAAAAAGCTTCTGAAATGACAGTTTTTAATTTTGCCTTCTTGTTTATGTAATTAAAAAAAACCCTCATTTAACACCCTCTCATGAGTATGTGCTTTTGAGTGTATGGATTGAGGATGGGATTAATGTTCAGGAAATTCTTGCTCATTGACTGTGGTGAAGGAGAACTTTGGATCAAAACTTGTATCTAAGAGTAGTCTTTATTAAAATGAGAGGTTAACTAATGAATGAAAAAAGTATTTGCACAGCAGGAACAGGGTCTGTTTTCTCCGATCTTAATTTGTTTCCAGCAGCTGATAGAGCGACTATATTGAACTAGCTTGTTCTAGGAGTCTGCCTCTGGTCACAAAAGAAGAGCTATGTGCAGACAGATAATACAACAAATTAGTTTCTGAGATGGCCTTTTATGTGTTGGTCTTCCTACTTTATTCATGGGTTTTAGTCTCTGCATTGTCAGTCCCTTGAGACTGCAAGGCTTCACAATATTCTTCTTCGGGATTTAGAGGCTCTTTTTTATCTGTATCTGTGAAAGAAGCTGAAGTTCTGTTATGTCGTTGTTTACTGGCCACCTCATACGGAAAAGCAGACTCCAAAGGATTCTAGGTTTTGCAACTGAAGGTTCATATGGTGTTCAGTGACTGTGAGGACTACTCCTACCACTCTTGAAACAAAAACATATTATACATAATTATTGTATCTAATAATTTCCCCCTAATGTTTATAAAAATTGTAGGGCAGTATTTAACACTGTGGTTACACAGTCAGTTAGATAATTCTCAAAGGTCTGTTAAAGATCTTTTCGTCCAGTGTTAGTGTGTGTTTCAGGGGATTCTTCCTTATCAGTAGGCATGACTTGAACTTTCTCGCGTGTTTTGCCTGTGGCATCATTTTCCACATGATTGTGCATAGCTTGAACATAGTATATTTTTTTTGCAAAATACTTACTGCAAACAAGCAACATGTGGTCCGATATCTGTCATAATCAGGCATCATATTTGGCAATTGTTTTTTTAATCGGACATTAGTATGTAATGGTATTATTTCTAGATAGTGGAAATCCTAATATTAAAAAATATGTAGGTTTTTCACCCTGCACGAACAAATACAGGCTTGACTTAGCAATTCCATTTCTTGTAACAGTTAGAAAACTATCTTTTCAATATTTTGAAGACCTTTGATCTTGTTCATATACTGCAGCACAGCACAAATCATCCCCTTAACAATTTGACCATTGTCTGTGCTCAGCAAGACCAAATCTGCTCTTGAAATTCTTGTCTGTGATGGCACCTTAAATCAGGAACCTGTATTCAAATCCATTTAATATCAAGGTTTTATTTGTGCTGAAAGGAACTTTCCACCTTCTGCTGATAATCTGGAACAGTTCCCACAGATAACTGTTTATTGCTAAATCTTACGTGCTCAGAATGGTGGTGTAGCCTTCCTCTGTGTGAGATAATTGCATCTTGCAGCTTTTTTTTGGTACATTTCGTCATTTTTCCAGAATGCTTTTATTTTTTACAAATGTGATACCTCTATCGAAGTAGGCTGGGTACAATTTATGGTTGCATTTTCTTCCCCGCCTTGTTCAGTCTTTCATGCTGCCTCTTGCAAGATCACTCTCATTTGTGGAATTCTTACTCTTCGGTTTTGTTTTATGCCTGCATATCTTTCAGAGGTTGTGGTTTGGTAACTTGGTCCAATTAGTGTCATCTTGTCTTTCCTTCAGCACTTGCAGACTCACTCTGTTCTGGTCTGACAATTCTGTGATATTCTGATTGCTTTTTCTAACTTTAGATGGCAGCTGTCTAATAGTGCTTAAGTTTGGGGGTTTGGTTTTGACTTATGTATTCTATGAACTCTCTGCAATTGAATGTTTTATTCTTAAGCCTCAGATATGTTATAAAGACTTCAGAGTTTCTCCTTGTCAGTTTCCTAGATGAAATGGGTATCTCTAAAAGGTTGAATTTTTTCTATGACAGCACTGTTCTTTTCATTCATTTAGCACAATCTAGTAACTTGGTTTTTTGCTTTCTCATCCAGCTGCAGGCTGTAAGGCAAATATAGATTCTCTGATTTGCCAATATTTAGACTTTGTGTTCCTTTCCAGTATTTCCACTTGCCTTTGTGGCAGAGAGGGAGTTTTTGCTTTAGCTGCTTTCATTTGTCTGCTGTGTTGCCAGAGCATTTAGCTCTTGCTTTAATTTGTTATGTAACATTCTCACACTTCCATTCCCAGAAAGACTGTCTACCACCACTCCCATTCTGGGGAGTGTTTGTTGAAAGAGATTCAGAAGTTGGAGTTTCAAACTGTATTTTTAATAAAACAGCAGTTAACTAACATGAAGGTAAATGAGGAACTTGTAGAGGAGAAAAAAAGAAGCTGTATGCTCCCCTCTCTATCAGACTGCCAGCATTAGCTTACTTTAACAGCAATCTGACCTGTTTAAAATGTATTTGTCCTTACAACAGTTGTTAGCAGATTATGCCACCCTTATTGGTTTAAAAACTACTGGTTAAATAGAAGACTAAGGTACTGCTTAAAATGGAAGCACCTTTTAAGGCACTGTGTCCTTTCTAGAGAGTATTTCTATTCACTGGAGCCTTGCTTGAACAAGGGATTACATTTTATCTTTTGGACTGTATGTGTGAAACAGCAAGACTATTAAACAACACTTACAATTTAGTGACCCACCAGAAAGGTAAAAATGGAATTTGCCAATGCATTTATAGTGTGTTGCTACTCAGAAGAGTTCAGCTTTTAGTGGGACATCCCAGATTGCCATCATGACTTCCGATGCAAGGATTCAACTGTGAAAGGATTGCATTACTAAACTCCATGAGATTGGTTTATGTCAGTCCTGATAGCAAAGGTTCTTCAGGAAGTGTACGTGCCGCATGGACATGTGTGGGCAGCCTGCTCTACGTGGGCCTGCTTGAGCAGGGCTGTTGGACCAAGATGACCTCCAGAGATCCCTTTCAGCCACAGCCATTCCGTGATTCTGTAGTTCTGTACAGAATTACATCTCCCAGCTGTGCAAGTATAGCATTTTCCTGGCCAGGATTCTTCACTCTTAAGGCACCAAGCCTCAGCAGCACTCTGCTGCTACTGAGCATATTCTGAACCCACCATCTGAGCTCAGAACCAGGGTTCATGCTGGCAGGACCAAAATTCAGGCAGAAGTGTGTCTACCTGGAGAAAGAGAGTAAACAAAGTCTGTTATGGTATTTGTGAATTAAGGTCATATGTTAGTACATACAAGTGTAAGTATCATCTGTCAGGTTAGTCACTGAATGGAAAAAAAGAATGGATTTTCTCAAAATCATCTTTTCTTAACTGTTTGGAACAAAAAGCTATTTAGACCTAAACATTTAGGACAAGGAAACCATAGATGACCTGCAGAAGACACTCTTATCTGCTCTGTTAGACAGCATATCTCTTTGCTTGCTTTTACTTAGTCTGTGTCTCTGTCCCAAATGGCCTTTGAGTGAGAAGCACTGTCAACTGTGATGCCCAAGCCAGTTTCTGTTTTACTACCTTTACTGCCTTCAGTGGCGTTTCAAGATACCAACAGTGATCCTAAGCCACAACTGACTTGTAATTTGTGTTATTATTACTTAGTAAGAATAAGTGCTGAGTGTAAGGAGTCACTTGGGGGATCAAGTACAAGTAACAATTATTTTCTGAGGCCAGACAGTGAGAGGAAGGCTTTGGACTTGCCATAGCTTACTGAGAGTATCAGTCAGGGTGCACATCAAAGTTATGTAAAAACCATTTCATATGGTTTTCCTTCTGAGTAACTTTCTGTTCAGTACAAGTTGATCTCATAATCTGACTCCTTTCATCAGCGTAGGACTGTGTCCTTGCCAACAGGCTGCATTGTTTATTTGCTAGAAAATAATATTAAAAAAGCTTTTGCGCAACTTGAAGCCTAGGACAGTAGTTCCAAATCAAAACATCTTTTCCTTGCTTTCTCAAAAGATGTAACTGAGTTATGTACTCATATGAATTTAATGTAACAGTTTCAGAAACTTTTTGTTGAATAGTTAAATGCTTTAAAAGCAAGAGGGAAAAAGAGGCAAAAAAAGTGGAAAACCGTATTCATTTTGACCAGTTACAGCTGGTATTTTTTTCCCAGTAGAAGCCAGATAGTTAGCACATGGTGAATATTCATATAAAAACTATGTAAAGAATGCATACAGAACTGCTGACTACATTGCCAAACTTTATATAAGCAGTCATTTCTTCCAAAAGGAATAAACCAAATCCTGAATATACTTTCATAGTGTAAAAATCAAACAGGTACTTGAGAGAAACCACAAGCTTAAATAGCTAAATTGCTTTACTCTAATTGCTTTCCTATATGGTAAAGTACACACACTGGCTACCTCTAGAAATAATCAAACTATAGTTCCTCCAAGAGAGCTGTTTTTTCCTGGCACATGGACAAGATGATATGTAAAGACCAATGAGCTCTGTGCAACATCTGACACAGAAGTTCTTTGTTCATGGAACAAAACATTAGTTGACTATCATCAGAATTATTCTTTGGAAATACGTTAGTACAACTGAGAGTTATCTTCAAACACCCATGCTCCTGTGTGTCCCAGAAGTCATTTTCGGTTTCTGGCACTTTGAATACAGCTGTTTTAAATTAACCTTTCTTATTCAGGAAATCACTTACTGTTTCTGTCTGCTATCTAACTGGAAATTTCTTGCAAGATAACATATAATTACAAGCTGTTCACATATTGTTCCAAGTACTAGATTCCTGAGCACAGAAAAAAAATCTACTGTATAATTAATTCATAGTTCAATAGTAGTTAAAAACCAAGCAAGCCTTTGTGCAACAACAAAAACCATAAGTTTCATGAGTGAGTGTTTAGAGAAGCAATAAGCAGTGTGTATGTTTAATTTGAAGATTGATCTTAATTATTCGGAGTAAATATGTTTCAGGCCACTAAATGGGAGCCATACCTTCCAGTCATTCTTGAATTTTAAATGATTGCGTCTGTAGAGTTAAAATTAATAGTTACTATTTTTCTTCCTTTGAAAGAAGGAAAGAAAAGAGGGGAAAAAAAAGAGGTAAGTCCTGTTTGATAGGCTTGCAATTCATGTAACTCAAATACACAGGTAACTTGGTGCACATCTAATCTAGAACTTCTGAGTACTAAAAAATTAGAAATATTTATGAATTTCTTCATGTCGTGCAGTCCTAAACAAAAATGTCTTCTGCAGAGAAGTTAAGAGTACCAACTCTTAGGTAATACCTGTAGGTAATACAGTTTCATCACTTCCCACTTCCAAAAATGTAAAAAGCAAAACAATTTAAGGAAATGCAAGAAGGAATTAATTTATCTATGGAAAATAAGGAAAAGCTACAATGATCCCTTTGGTATCTGCAGTACTTAAAAAGGGTGATACTCACTGAGTTTTTTTTTGCCAGGCCTTCTACAAGAGGATAGTTTTCAATTAAAGAAGAGGTGAAATTTCATTTACAATCACACTTCTGTTACACAGGATAATTTTGCATTATGACTTTTAGCGGACAGTTTTTCTCAATATTTGTACCTCGCATTTGTTACCTGGTAAACACACCACACAGGATGGACAGCTGAGTCTGGTTAAAATGATTACTGGAAGCTGGAGGAGCCAAGAAATTCTCAACAATCCTTCACAATTAACAATCCTTAACATCTTTGGTGACACTGTAGTTGAAGCCAGTGCAGAAGTAAAGAATGACAGAGAATAGAAATGAAGCTCCAGCCACTTCTAACAACTGTGTTTCTTTTGCTAGGTTCTCAGCCTAACTTGTACCTACACAAATGATCATTAGTATATTTAGGAGACACATATATGTATATGCATGTATATGCATAGTAGGAAGACAAAAATGAGTATTAGAAGGAAATAAGTCTATAGTTATTCTGTCACACCTTGTTTATTAGTAGCTGCTTTTCATTAGAAATAATACTGTTGTATTTTTATGTTTATTACTTGAAAAACATACCCTAATTTTGTAATACAACAGCAAAACAGAATTAATATGCCAATGAACCTTGACTTTCAGTGCATCGGGTTTCCTGCAGTTAACACTATTGCCCTTAACATTATTTTTTATTCACATTTTTGCATGCTACTGCTATGTATAGTGGAAGGGGACTGTACTCCAATGATTCAAACAGAAGGCTGTCTATCTTTTAGATTTTCATAATTCTTTGGGTGATTCCTTCCTGAAATGATTCTGCAGTGCAAGGAAGGTAGAACATAAAAATTTTTATGTCATGTTCCATCAGATCTATTTGCTAAACATTCCTAAAATAGAACTTGTACTAGAATAGAACTAATATAGAACTTGTACTCTGTAGGATTTAGGTTTGTAAGACATATGTTTAGTTGGCGACAGTAGGCTATATCTCTGTTACAGTAATAGAGATTAGTATGTCGTTCATTAAAATATATACAGCAGTCCGTCATAAGGAAAGTAGTTCGCTGAAAGATGTAAAATCCTTAGTTATTTTGGTATAAAATCTATGCAGGGGGGGTTTCTTAATGGTATCCATATTTAATATTTGAAAAATGAGCTTGGAGTTGACATCAGGATTTCAAATGCTGGCTCTGGCAATGCCTCATTATGAGGTTCTGGGTGAATCATGTAAACTTCCTTTGTTTTTTCATCTATAAAAACTGAGATAATAACATAAATTTATACCCACAGGGATATTTGCAAGATTAATTACATAGGCTGAGATCCAGCAAAGCATTTAAGTGTAAATGAGTCTTTAAGTATATGAATAGTTCTGTTGAAAGCCATATTATTCCTATTCTTGAGAATTTTCCTAGATTAGTACTTTCATGCCTCTACAGTGTTCTGAGAAAGTGCTAGATCATAAAACCGGTTAGAAATATGAACATAAATAGTGAATGGATTACTTAAGGCCTCTATTTATATTTTTTCTTTTTTATTTTATAAAAAGTGAGTTTGTATTTGTATTCAGGTAAAAGCTAATAGAAGGAATGGCTTTCAGTGAATGAACATGTGATTATAAGAAGATAAAATTATCTGATGTACCTAAATGAGATTCATTAAGGTATGTAAAACACTCAAAGCACTACATAAATAGCCACATGGTTCTTTGGCAGTGTCTGAATAAGCCACGGGCCTATATCATATTTCTGTTCTGTGAAATTCAGGTACCTACATACATGGTATAGTTTTTTGTTTGTGTGTTTGTTTTTAAAATAGTAAATTCTGTGCTTTTGAAAAAAATACTGCTTGATGAGAGATTGCTGTTGAGGGCATCCAGGGCAACATGCACTGTAATTACCAGCTATGTATATATTTGCCTTGCATCTTAAACAGATTTCTTCACGATTTATTTGAAGTTAAAGCTTAACTACTTCAGTCTGGCCTTAGCAATGACCAAAATGAGGTGAGAAGCAGGAGCTTGTAATTAAGGCTTGCCATTTTGCCTTGAGGGCTAGTTGATAATTAGACCTTGTGAGGTCAGCAGTATTTTTACCACATTATATCCCGTTTTCAGTGAATTTTCATTCTAGTTCATCATTATTTTATTGAATTTATTTATGTCCATGGAGGTGACTTCCATTATTCTTTCTATTATAAAAAGTAAAACCTTCAGAGGAAAAATACTTTATTGGCTAGTTTTGTGAAGACATAATGTAAGTAACATTATTATATGTTAATTTTTCAGATTTGCTTGGGACGCTGGAAGAAATTCTTCCTAACCTCCAAGAAGACGTTAGTGTTTGGATAATGACCAAAGACTCCTGTTTTCCAAGTGTGCATACCCTTTTAGACAAAATAGAGACTGCATCTGAAGACCCTGTTCCAGTTAATCGACGCTCTGCCAACAATCTCAAGTCATCTGTTTTATATATATTTACTTCAGGAACAACAGGTACAGGTCTTCTAAAGAGCCTATGTTTTCGTTCAGCTTTCATCCAGAAACTTGATTTTCTAAAACTCTAATATTTTGGTTTCTCTTTTCATAGCATAGTATCATATTTCTTATCTAGAAGCATTATGGTAGAAAATAAGTATGTTCCTTGTAAATGACTGTTCATATTCAGTGGTTTATGGGCTTCTCTTCTTTCTTTTCCTGCCACATTGTGCAAATACTATGAGAAGCTTTACCTCTGATTGCTTCACAGCTAAGGTGTTTATAAAAAATTTTGCTTTTTCGGTTGGTTTACAATGATAATAAGTATTATTTTGTGATTGCATACCACTGCCTAGCTAATATAGCTAACATTGTATCTAGAATTTTAAAAAACAGTCTTCAAACAAGCAAATAGGCATTTGGTTTTTCTTCATTAAGTCACGTTCTAGGCAGGTCACTGTAGAGACAGAAAATAGGATTAAGTTACTAGCCTTTTAGTTTAAAAACAGATGGCTGAATTTATTACCAGTGCCCCAGCAGCTAAGAAGCTAAGTCTTTAAAAAAACTGATCACTGACATGAAAAGCAGCATGTTGTTAAGATAAGCAGATTGGCATTCTCATTCAGCTGAACACAACAGTTTTAGTCACAAGAAGATTTAAAATGAAGATGTGTTTTATGGCTTTGTTCCCTCATACAAAAAATTATTTAATTTATTTGCCTTGGATTCTGGGGAAAAAGTAGAAAATAAAAATGTCAGTCTAGAATAAAAAAATTAGGAAGGTATAAATACTGTCAAGAGGTCAGGTATGTTTGTAATACTGCTAATATAAATATGGCTGAGCTTGCTAGAGTAAGGAGTTTTAACTAAAAAATATTATTGAATTGTCCAGGTAGGAGGATTTAGTTCTTGTAACTGTATTCAGAATATCTGTGTGAAGCCTCAAATTTTAGTTATGTAGAATTAATATATTTTTGAATGCTTGTATGTATTACGTAAATTTACATTGGATTTCTCTTATGTACCATGTAACTAGAAGAATAAGTTTTGTTTATTCTGAAGAGTATGGAGTAACTAATTCTAATCCAAAGTAACTGAACATTTTCACACTTTCTGATAAAGCAAGAGCACAGTTTTGCTCCTAAAATCAATGACTGGTAAACTGAGTTAAAAGAAAGAAGTATCTTGCACAGTCTGTAGTCTGCGGTCCGTAGAGGCAGAAGGAAAAAACTCAAGACTCTGTAGAGCACTTCTTGCTATAAGTGGTTCACTGGCAACATAGGTTTATTGCCTTTTCTCTCTAGTGTGGTGGGTTTTGGAATAGCTTTGAAGCGTAGCTAGAATCTCCGTAGATGACACTTCTGGTTATCAGCTCTAGTTAAGTCTTCAAATGAATGGTAGCTTTGCTAGAATAGGTGAGAAAACTTTCTGAACCATTAAATTTTTTGAAACCTTTAACAGTTCTCACCGTTCATCATCAGGACTCAGCCTGAAATATGTGTGTATATGTGAGAATATATATGAAGCAAGAATACATCCCCTACTCAAAATAACGGGTACCCAAGTAGTAGCCCAAGAAGCTCTTGCATGTGAGTCTTCATGTTGCTCAATAGAAATTCTGTGCTGAACCTGAAGAAACTCACGAAGAAGAACCTAAATGGAGTGGACTTCATGCTGGATTTTTTTTTTTAATTCTACCTAGTCTTCATAGCCTTCTAAAACAAATAGGTAGATTTAGATGTACACATCTTAGATGAGCACCCACTACATGATCTACTCATGTAGATCCCATACCTTTCTTAATTATGTTACAGTCCCTATCACTCTGTCTTGAAAGAGATCTAGTGTGATGCCTCTTTGTCTTTAAGGAAGCCCGTATGTACAGCAAATGCTTTTGGCCCTTTGTTGGCTCTATAACTTGATAGCATGCTACCCATGGAGTTTCTTCATGTTCCCACCTATTTGAATTGACTTGGCATCAGATTAAATAACTAACAGACGAGGTTACAAAGTGGCTTATGCATCTTTATGTGTACAGAACATGCAATACTGTATTAAACAGGCAGTTGTCTACTAACGGCCATCTAAACAGATGGCTGAAAATCTGGTTTTGGAAGAAAGAACGGATTCTTTTATGATTTTGGAGACCTTACACAGGAAAAAAAAATAAATTGAGTTCTCTTTAAGAGAAGCTTTATGCATGGTTTTGTGTTTTCATTACAGGTCTTCCAAAGGCCGCAGTTATCAGTCACATGCAGGTTCTTAAAGGAGCTGTTGGACTGTGGGCTTTTGGTGCTAATGCAGAAGACATCATTTATATTACTCTGCCTCTTTATCACAGTGCAGCATCTCTTCTTGGCATCGGTGGATGCATTGAATTGGGTAGGGCTCATTTCATTTAATTGTGTTGGTAATAGAGGATTAATTGTTATAAAAATGTATAAAACACAGTTAGGTTCACTGCCATTAGGGAAGCTAATGCTTTGCTGAAATCAAATGAATAGTCTTTTTGGAATAGCTTTATATTTCTGTATTTTGGGGATGAGGGGGTGTTGTAATAGCGAAGGATCTCTTACAGGCTATCTTTGTGGTACTGTGGAAGGATTGGTTACAGTCATTTGTGTCACAAATGTTTCTACTTTTGCTTATATTTACTAAAAAGGAATTTAAGGATATACATAATATTTTGGCAGTGTGTATAGCGCATTAGTATATATGTACAGACAAAGCATTGTATAGTGGAATAGAACTAAAGTGTATTTTGGTGAACTTAAAAAGACCGATAAAAACATTTACAGTGAACATTCAGCTTTGTCATGTATCATTAGGGGACCTATAACTTTTTTTCCATGTAATTTGTGTACTGTTTTGGCATGGACAATAAAATAAATATTTTACTGAGACAATATAGGTGTCCTCAATGACTTTCTCATAAAACATTCATTTGGAACTTGATGGCAAGTATTGCCTGTTTCCTCCATCAAGGACTTGTCAGAGCAAGGGAGAGATCATTGGATTATGGATTAATTATGTCTGAATCTGCATCGATGAAAACTTTCTTTGTTGAAAAATGAGGTTTCAGTGATAGGCAAATGATTTGCTAATTCAGACTGACTTTTCTGGATATGTTCAGTTAAACTTTTGAATAATGTTATAACACCAACAAAGAGAAGCTGTCTTCTTGCTTTTAACCTCTTATCTATCGGTTTACTGTCTCACCAAGGAGGAGACTGGGTTGATCTCCCTTCTTTGTCTACCAGGTTTGAACATTGGTCTTCTACTAAAACAGCTTAAATACCATAGAGTTGTCTGAATGAGGCTGCTCTTAGTTCCTCTTATGTTCTATTTTGTAGAAATAGTGAACATAGCTAGCTAAGCTGCCATATAGAGAATATGCTTCATTTCCTTTTCTACTGTTTCCATCAAGGTGCAACTTGTGTGTTAAAAAAGAAATTCTCAGCTAGTCAGTTTTGGAGTGACTGCAAAAAGTACAATGTGACGGTTATCCAGTACATTGGAGAACTTTGCCGTTACCTTTGCAGCCAGCCGGTGGTAAGTGGAACCGAAATTATGGCTATTTGTCTGTAAGTGATATGTACATTTATTGTTCTTAATGTGGTTATGTTAAAGGGGAAGCAAAACTGTACAGAACCTGTCCCTCTGCCCTTCTTTTTATGTGAGGTTCTTCAAATATTTGGTGATCTGTAGACTGTAAAAAAAACGAAATGGCTTGAATCAGGAAGAAGTTAAAATATTAAAAGAAAAGATTTCAAGATTAAACACTGATTCAGTATCATTTGGTGAAAAAACACTATTTCACAGTTTCACAAGGTAAGTTCAGTGAACTAGGATCACTGTTCAGTGTGTCTTTTCAGAATTTTCAAAACTTTGTTTCTTGGTACCTATCAGAGGTCTCAGGTTTTGTAGGTCATGTTTTAGCACTGTTTTGGCTTGTGGAATGTGCTTATTTTGAGACCATCTAAACCATATGGAAGGGGTTTGTTCTAGGTTAGCAGCTCAAAGGAATAATGCCTTTTGTTCCAATTAGAAAGCTATTCCAGACAACAAAGCTAGTTTTGTTAAAGTGGCATTCCTCTCTGAAACTATGTTAGCCCTATCTTGAAAATACTTCTTTTCCCTTGGCAGTCAGTGGAGTGAGGGTCTGTCTACATGGTGTCAAGGACAAAGTATGCTGAACCTGTTGTAATTATCAAGTGTAGGTGACTCGGGTTAACTGAATTAACTCTTAATCTGGCTATTTTCTGGTATGTTTCTGTATCTACACATTGACAACAGAGAGAGCCCAAGATGTTTAGGCTAAGCTAAATGCCTAAAATTCATTGGAATTAATTCAAGATGTATAGAATAATATAGATGGAACGGATATAACCTGTTGCATAGCAAACCCAACTGACTTTCTGTCCTCAAATGCTTGTGCTAAATGTGTCAAAATAAATATGAAACAAACATTCATAGTCCAGTGTAAACTAAAAGTCATCTTGCTAATGCTGGCAACTTCCATCCATTTATGAGCTGCAGGTTGACCTGTGTCTCGAAAACAAATCCTAAATGTTACAGCGTACATTATCATACCTGGTTAAGCATTCTAATGACTGACTTTACACAGTTACTTATGATCATAAACAGCTTTTATTTTGAATACTAAACAAAAATAAGTAACAGCTACCAAGTACCTGTATAAGATTAAGCAAAAAGAACTGTACCCTCTTTTAATTTAACAAAACGTTTAGAACAACACAAAGAGATCTGTGAAAGTGTACAAGGTTGAACACAATGCAACTGTTATCTCTTTGAACATTTTCCCTTTGCCTTTATCATAATTTCATTTTGTGATTTCAGAAAAAATCAGTGATTTATTTCCTTTTCAATTAATTCATTGAAATGACTCATCTCTTAAGGAATGGTGCCAATAATCCAAATCAATTAATCTGAAAATTCTTTTCTAATCCAAGTCCTCATTTTATGATTTTCCAGAATAACCTCGTCCTTAAGCAGTGTTCTAATAATTCAAAGAGAACGCGAATCAGTCTTGTTTTCCAGCAGAATAACAATTTTTATTAATATCTCGAGTTGCTGACCAAAGAATGGAAAAGTTCAGTGTTGATAAGATATTGGATTTTTTTTTCTCCCGAAAATTTTCAGAAGTATGTTTAAGTAATGTAGTGGTGGGTCATAGATCCTACAGCACTATCCATGCATGCCTCAGCAAAGAGAATGTTCTTGAATTAAAGAGGGCATGGCTGATGTCCCAGTGACCACCACTGGCTGTGATGTGAAACCACAACAGTGATACCTTTCTCTCTCTGTTTCTTTTTTTGTGTGTGTTGGGGTTTTTTAAATTTTTATTTGTTTTGTTTTTACCTTTATAATAAGTTAAACAAAAAGCTACAGGATAATGAAAAATCAAGTTAAAGACCATAAGGAAAATCAAAACATATGAGGGACCTAGCTTTTATAAATGGTGATTTTTCTTCATTGTAGGCTAACATGATTTCCCCAAAGTTATCTCCCTTCTCTCCAACACTTCCCAACTTTTGCTGTGTTTGCATCCTCAAATATCAGTTGTTCCACTTTTCTGTCTTTTAACTGTACAGTTAGAGCATGGCATTTTGTTTTACCCATTTTATGCTGTTCAGTATCTTCAAGCACAAATGATCGATTAATATACTTCACTTTCAAAAACAAACTAATTTTTAAATCCTTACCAAGCCATCATAAAGTTAAAGGAGTTTTAAATTTTGCAAATGAAGTTATTTATACCATCATTAACTTTATATATACACTGTATTTATATACCATCATTAACTCTTCATTAGCTATGTAACTATTCTATTTATTAATTTCTGTGCATACTTTCTAGGAGCTGGCACATCTAAACTCTGTGAAGCTACAGGAAGCTTTTGGGTTTGGTTGGGTTTTTTTTGCTAGCAGGCTAAAGAGAAACCTAACGTACCTTATCAAGAAAAACTAAAATTATAAAATGAATCAGTTTGACAGCTAGGTACTTGAAGAAAAACAGTGCGTATTTGTCATGTTAAAACTGGAAGAGAAACATGTTCACACAAATAAGTGGAAGGATTTTAAATATGTTATGCAATCCATTATTATTTTTCAAGTAAGTGAAATAATTTGCCAAGTTGTTATCTCTCTTTGAAGTTTCATTAACTTAGAAGTACTCCATATACTGACAGCATGAGAAAGATATGGCTAATAGAAGTTTTAAAGCTCTGTGAAGATACTATGTGGGCAGTGTTCTCAAGGTTAGAGTACTATAAAGCCCTTCTAATGAACATAGATTAAAACCATTGCAATTATCTTAAGTGCTTCATTTGTTTCTTTAACGTAAACTTGAAATAAATGGTATATTTCTAATAGTTGGAGGCCACAGTGTGGCCTCTTATTTCATAGATTTTGGACAGAACTTTTGGCAAGTCTCTGTGGTAGCATATAGACTCTTGGCTTAGCTTTCCTTATTAGTTTTGTCTTGTTTGATCTTTCTGCCTCCTACTGACATCCGCAACAGCTCTTAAAGACTCTTTTGCAGCAGAATTTTTTTGAAACCTGTTCTGCATCCAGTTTGGTTTAGTAATCTGTTGTCTGGAAAGAACATTTGCTAGAAAAGGAAGTTGTCTTTTTTCCTTAAGTACAAGTACAAAGACCCTGCATTCTGTGACGTTCCTAGATTTTTCTGGTCTCCTAAATAAGTGAGTAATCCTCATGCCTGCCCTCTTCCAAGCTCTTTTTTGGCAGTCTTTTGATCATAGTGGAAGTACAAGAGCCAGCATTGATGGCTAGTAGCCATCAGTAGCTACAAAATGAATCCTGCTGTAAGATATTAACACGATTACTCCAGTGAAACAGAATATCCAGCAAATCAATAACTTGGTCTTGCTGGCTGACATTGTTCAAAGTCTCTGTTAACAGTGATCTCTGAAATTTCAGAAGTAGGGCATAGCATAGTTCCCTATTTCCTCTCTAAGCAAAGGCCTTGGAAATACTTCTCTTCTAATCTGTGGATATATTTTCCTTAGAGGGTTGCAATGCATTTAAAATTTAACATTTAAAGTGTATACAAAATCTTCCTAATGTGCTTACAGATTTATTTCAAATTTGAAGTAATGAGCTGTTTAAATAAAACATTCTGCCGTGAAGCTTTTGGAAAGATATAAATGGTAATGCAGCATCTCTTTCCTGCTTTTCTGTAAAGAAGATCTGAATCCTGAAGTGGTTTACAAACAGAGGCTAGAAATCAAGTTTTCTTGATCATTATGTCCTGTCTTCTACTCTCATAAGCTGTCATACGTTATGACATTTATTGTATGATTTATGATGCCTTGCATGAACTTAGTAAGCTCTCTGTTAAAACCAGAGTTCACTTGTACTTGTATTCAAAGTCTGCTTCACAATTAATTATATCATTGCTTAGAAATTTTCTTTCAATATCTGTCATTTTTTGTCCATTTGGTATTCAGCCAATGTTATCCTTTGGCATCAGTAACATTTCCTGTTTCCTTGGGGTTACCTCAAGTGTATAAGACCATGTATATCAGCTTTCAGACTTTATTTTGTTAAGCTGAAGCAAGCCAATCTCTCTACTAGATCCAGTTTGACCAGCGTTTCTTTGGATAGGATTAAGCTCTCTGAAGTGACTTTAGAAAAGATGGTTAAGGATTGATTGTATTAAAACTTTTCTGTGTTAGAACAATAGTAATTTAGAAGGAGAAAACAAGGAAGTCAATGCTGCTGGGATAAGCAAACAGCATGAACACATATTTCCCTGCTGGTGACTCAAGTGTTGTGGGAAGGGGTGTAAGAATGGGGTTTATGTATGTTGGATAGCACTCTTTCCTACCTAGAAACAGGTTTCTTTAAAGGAAGGCAATTTGATAGTCAGGTAAGGAGGGAAAAATAAGTCAGCAGGCACATCTCTACGAGGCAAGTTTTACTTGACACCACATTTTATCCCCTGTTAAAGTTTAGCTCAATTTATATTCGGCACTGGAAATTCTTCTTTCTCTTATTAATATGTGGAGTGGAAATTTGTCAAGCCCACTGCAGGTTTTCAGCAGAAACATTTTATTAAATACCCCAAACCAGTAAAGTGTCATAGTTACAGACAACCACATCTGTACCTTTCATTTGAAGTCTCTGAATAATCTCTGTATGTCATTACAATTTTATTACTGGGGGGAGTTTTGCAATTTATGTATTCTTCTAGTAACCTGTGTTTTTTTTAAAAAGATCTGCAACCACTTGCGTATGTCATAAGCAGACATCACTCTTAATGCACGTTGTTGCTGATTTAGTATAGTATTAACAGTGCCTAAAAGGGGAATTGAACACTGTTTGTACATGCAGTTAGAGAAAATAGAATTTTTAGACTGTGTTCAGCACATCTGAAATGAAGTTTAGAAGTGGACCTATTTGGAAGCTTGTATTTTTTCCCTCCAGACTATATCAGTTGATCTAATAAAAAATATACTGAATATTACAAAAACCTTTTATCTGTGCTGTAAACTGCCATGACTGCAAAACAGTATTATTTTTAGAAAGTGGGTTTAAAAGCAGATTATAATCCTGTCCATTTTGGCTACTGCCTTCTGATATTTAAATGTACTGGCGTACCTCTCTTGGACTCCATCCACACAATGATTCTGTGTCTGTTTTCTAATTCTTCCCACTAAAAATGGTAAAGGTTTTCAGGTTTTCTGTAATGTTCGTAGAGTTCCTTTGGCCTTAGGAAGCATTGGTCTTCCATACCCCAAACAGCACTGAAGTCTAGTGGCAATGTCAGCTACTGGTTCTAGTGTGGTGGCTCAAGACTTCTCTGAATCTTTAAGGAGCCATATAACTTGACCAGTTTCCTTCCTTCTAGCTTCTTTTCCTAGATGCTCATCTTTTGGGTTAAGCTAGTGGAGTCATGCAGAAAGCGTCCTGATAGTGAAGCCTAGAGATCACAATCATACTTTTATAAAGGGAAGTTTCATATTGCTCACAGAATACTGTGTGCAGTATGGATTGCAAGAAATAATCTGTGCATACTTTAATTCTCTGAATTGACCTTTGGAAAGTTTTGTGTAATTTGTTTTGACTTGTGGGCTCCTGGGGCAATCACCAAAAATACAACAATCTACTTCATATTACTGGATGGAACACAGACAAAAGTGGCTTTTTGTTGTTGGTAGATATTTTCTGAGGAAATAGAAGTATAGCTAAAGAAAACATTTCTTATTAGAAGAGCTAAAGGAAGAAAACTCCTGTAAGAATCTAATCCTATTAGATTATCAGGAGATTGGTTAATGAAAGCGTGGTGAGAGTGAGCTATACTAAACAGCAAACAATGAGTTCCTGACCTGGAAGGATGTGTCCTGTTCCTAGAATTCCTGTTCCTTTCTTATGGTGCGTCTCTTAAGTACCCTTCCTGTTTTCTTTTTTTCTTGTATTTTTAAATTTGGGTATGTATTTTTCTCAAAAAAATCTAGCTGCAATTTATATTTTGGCATTACTGAAAAGTGAATGTAGGCATGTATCTTGAAGAATTTATTACATGGGCCATCATAATGGCAGTAGGATGTCTCTCATCTTATAGTCTCTCTACTAACTACCTGATGCCTGTTTTTCAGGGCTAACGTGTCAACAGAGAACTGGTGAATGTGTGGTTACACACATTCCTTGTAAATACATGAATGTAAATCCTGTGTGATCTGTCCATCACATTTTATATTTAACAGAGGTTTGCATTTCTCAGGCCCTGAGATTGCTTTTAGTTTCATCAAGGCCATAATACAGGAAACATTTCATGCCTCCTTTGCTTGAAGTTGCCTTTGCTTCTCTCCGTTTGGCTTTTCCTGCTGCAGAAACGGTAAAAGTAGGACAATGAATCTGTTTTCTTTTATTCTTTTACAGCAACTGCTAAGTGCATTTTTATATAGCTACAGTCATGAATCCTTGCACACCAATTAATATATTGTTGATGGCACTTTAAAAGGCATTTCTTTTATCAACAACTTAATCATGTAGATAGTCCACATAGTTTACAAAGAACACTTAAGGAGGGAAGACTGGCAGATGAAAAATCCCAGGTATGTGGTATTCTGTGTAATAAGGCAGATCTTGACTTGTCAATTAATAACTATACAAATGAAACAAGCTCTCAAAATTGAGAAATAGTATGTCAGAAACTGATTTATGATGTATGCAGATATTTGATATTCAATTCAAAGATCTTAGCAGAATGAACTGAAGAGAAGTCCAGGTGTAAGAGAAGAACCGTTCTTGCTTACTAATGCTTCAAAAAGGCATTGAAAAAAATGTTTCACCTTTACTGTTAGAAATAAGTGGATATAGACCAAATCCCCATCTTATTTCAGAATCACTCTGTAAGAAAAGAAAATCACAGTGCAGGAAAATAAATAGACATTTTTAAAAACCTTGGAAAGATGTTCTAACATTCTGTTACTCTAAAATTTGTGTTCCTAATTATCTGTAGAGAACTATTAATCACATTGAGAAACAAAAGCATGAGCAAATTGTCATAGGGCACACATAATTTGAATTTATTTGTGACGGTTGACCAGCACTGAGTCCTTCATAAATGAGATGTTGTGAGGAAATATAGTTATTAGTGAAGGAAGTATTACCTAGGTACTATGCTGTTGCAGCAGGCTAAGAATACGGATGCAGACAATTGCTGCATGCCAACTGCTGCACGGTAGCTGACTGACGTGCCACAGCTTGTTCAGGTGTCAAGAATGGCACAGGGACAGCAGAGCTTATCTCCCAGAAGAGATGTGTACTAGATGACTCCTTGGAATTCCTTCCACTCCTATAATTCTGTCTACTGTACCAAAGGGAAGCTAGTTGATGAAATGCCATCTGAATATGGCAGAAATTCAAGGCATGACTGTTTGGTGCTATAGCCTGTTTAAAGCATAAGTTCCCACATATTTACTTTATTTTGATTTTCATACATTAGGACACCCTAAGTGTGCATCACTCAACCGCGTTTCTAGAATTTGGTGGAATTATGACCCCTTTTCCTTCCTTTCTGTTATTTATTGCATAAGTTTTCAGCCACAGTGCCCATGGATACCAACATGCCCGCCCTAGAGTTGGACTCTGGCAGTGATCTGGACAATAATACAGAGGATGAATATATAGATCAAGTCATGAAAAAGATGTTAAAATGGCTAACTTCATTTTATTTACTGTGGTTCACTTTCAATGGAAAGTGAGTTATACGTAAAGCTACCGTGAATTAACGTCATATATTAGTTATACAAAAGTTGAGGTAAAAATATGTAAAAAATAGCTATATGAATTTACTCACATGTAGAACTAATGTGAATTATCACTGTTTAAATTTTGCCTCATTATAATCATTCTCTTCCTACTTATTAAACCTGCTGGGAGATTAAATTACATATAGTTTTCATTCTTACAGTTGAAAGACTGCTAAATCCATGACAGTCTTAATGCCTTTTCCCCAGAAAGCCCTGCAGTGCTCTTCAGGGAGTCTTGTATCCACAGATGGGTACAGCTGTGATGGAGCTGACTGAATTACAAATATGGCAGTTGCAGTAATGCAGTCTAACAGAAAACTTACCTTAATTGTGAAGAAGTGAATTACTGCCCTCTCTTTTACGGAAATTTGCTTTCTGCAATCAGTTCTTGATGACATCATACACTTTGTTTGTATTTTTGCAAAAGGGCTGAATGCCTTAAGAGAATACTTCCTAAAGTGAGATAGTCATACATTGTATTGTTGATAGGTGTTAACGTTGCAAGCATAGTAGAATGCTGACCTGTCAGGTTTACTCTGTGTCTTTTCCACTAGAGAAGCAACATTGTGCTGTAGTAATATAAACCAGACAAAATAACATGAGGAATTGAAGTTATTGAAGTAACTGCACTTATAAATGATGCTGTATTTGTCCTTTTGGAAAAAAACATAATCCATGTAGGCCACTGTTTTCTAGTTCATCCTAGTTTGTGTCTTTTCAGTAAACAGCCATCAATGATTTTATTTTTCTTGAAGTATAAATAGAAGTGAACTCACCTACTTACTAACTTGGTCTGTAGAGATTTTGAATGTTCCTAGCCTGATGAATGACCCACTTGATTAGTGTGTGTATATATACTCACATATTTGTCTCTTCTGTTCATTGTGGAACAAAGGATTTCTGTGAAAGAACCTCTTGTGCTATTTTTCATATCTTAGCAGAGGCAGTACGTTTGGGTAATTCAGTGGCGTCAGCAAGGGGTAACTGCAGTTCAGTTACTGACACATTAATTTCAGTTTAGCAATGACAGTGTAAGGAAAACGCTCTTTGAAATGTTTTAAGTTGAGCTGACTGGAATATTCTAAAGATGGTGGACAATTTTCGGGGGGGGGGGGGGGGAGAGTTAAAAGCTTTCCTGACAAAGTTCTAAGTAGCACTGAAACACTTTCTCTTAAAAAAAAATGAATACTTTTGTTGTTCGTTGACAGTATAATGATTTTGAATGTGTAATATAACAGACCTTATTAATTCAGACATACTACAATCTACACTGTTGCATTGTGGTATTGCATCTGAAGTTGAAAAAACAAGCCACTCCAAAAATTACATCTAGGGGCAATTTTTAGACACTGTTTCAGGCTATGTCCATGGTCAGTTTCATTGTACTATGCAACGTAGCACTTGTTAACAATGATTTAGCATGAAGTCACTGAAGTAGGTGCTTGTGTGTTTAGAAATGACTTTTGCATCTAAAGTAAGGTAGGTGAGGAGAAAGGAAAAGGGAAGAATTGGGTTGTTGTAAAAACAGAATGGCTGATGAGTGATGTAGTTCTCAGGTAAAATAGTGTACATACATACATATACATATATAGAGATATATACAGACAGTGTTGCAGTACAGGAGTGCTATGCAGTTCTAAAGGTATGTGGTAACAAACTGTACCTATATTTATTTTATGCTGTCTCACTTCTAGGGCATTCTGTATTGCCAGTTGCAATGATTGAAAAGGGAGTAATTTTAAAATAGGTGAAATTAAAAAAAAAAAACCAAACAAAACAACATTTTAGATCTTTTAACTTCTGATATTTCAACTTAAATCTGATTGTATTTTAAAGATGCTCCATGCAATCGCAAGGTTTGGGAATGTATTCATAAAATTAGAGAGTCTCACTGAACTGGATGAACATGTACTGTTGAGTTTCCTGTATTAAAACATGGGAGTTGACCACACCAAAGATGCAAGACCACCAAGAAATGATGTTTTCCAAGTAACATTGAATAAAACCTTGCAAGTCTTAATATTGAAAGAAATACAGAAGATGACTCATACGCAGTGCGTGGGACGAAACAGATACTACAAGTGTGTGAAATCGGATTGTTTCTTATAATCAGCCTGAAGACACAAGAAAGTAACTATTAATTTCCACTGACTTTAATCCTGTGGCAGAAATAATGGCTGCCTTTCTCTGTTCTGTTTTCTAATTCCTCTGAGTGGAAACAGACTGAGACAATACAACTTTTAAAATATGGAAGCATTTACATAAATTAATGTAGCTGTTACTCAGGAGATAATTTGCTTGTTCAACAAGGTAATAGATTTTTGATTGCAGTTTGCTACGTTGTAACTGTAGGTGAAGCTTTTACTTCTTAATTGTTGTGGGTTTGTTTGTTTTTTGTACTTGGTGTATTTAAGGAAGGTACGTTTTCCCCACAATGTATGCAACAATCAAATGCAGTTATCAGTATATTATGCTTTAAATCACTTTTTTCTTTTTTTTTTAACAGAAGGAAGGAGAAAAAAATCACAAAGTCCGACTAGCAGTTGGAAATGGAGTAAGAAATGATGTTTGGAGAGAATTTTTAGACAGGTTTGGTGCTGTTAAGATCTGTGAGTTTTATGGTGCTACTGAAGGAAACATTTGTTTCATGAACCACACAGGAAAAATTGGATCTGTTGGACGCACCAATTTCTTTTATAAGGTGACTATTTATTTACATTGTATTTTGTAAAAGGGAGTGCTGAAGGTGAATGTGTTTCTCAGTTTGACCACAGGACATGGGGCTGCAGTCACAAGTCCAAGGTAAATTTTCTAACTTAGTTATTGCAAGTTTCATTGACCCTCTGTAAAATCTTGGCTGCTAAAGTATTGCAGATAGTTCGTAGCACCCAACCCAGTTATACTTTTAGCAGTAACTCTTAATTTTTCTTCAAGTTCACAAGAGTCAAGAAGTCCTTGCCTCTCTTCTGACAGTTTTGAGTAGGTTCTGAGTATCATTTCAAATCTTTACTATATTAAAGGGCAAAAGAGGAAGTTGGATTTGTTTTAATACCTAAGAACTCATCGTCGGTGAAATAGACATACAGGTGTCCTGTTCTGACTTAGTGATCTACAGATTATATTTAGAGTTGTTTTCAAAGAGTATATTTATATTGCATGTTACTATGTAAATATTTGGAGTAAATGGGAATTAATAGTAATTAAAATAAAGCTACATATAGGCAGATAGAATGTGAAGAGATATTTTATACCTAGGTGCAATTAAACATAAGTAACTCCATTAAACTACTCTACATCTAGTTGTACCGTTATTCAGAAATTTCAAAGATAACACAATACAAATAATCACTGTTCAGTAATTGTGACAGACATTACTTGCATTACCTTATAAATTCTATGCCCCTTTATCTACCAAGTCTGCTATATTTATTTGGTTTGTTCTAGGTTACTAAAACTAGAAAAAAAACATACATTTTTTTCACTACTTATTTGATAGTCTCTGGTTTGTATTTCAGCACCTTTGACAATGGAAGTTATATGTCTTGGGGAAGAGGAATACATATGATTTATATCACACATGGTGGCTTTTCCTTCATCCTTCTGAATAAATGAAGAAGAATTTATTTCAGCTTGAAATTCACAAACCGATTTTTCCCTTTAGGGTCCTATGAATACCATCTCTTAAATGGTTTAAGATGTCAGTAAGTAACATTTGTCCCAAGCGTTGGCTAATAACATTGAAAGATTATTTAGCAAGGCTTTCTAGCAAGGAGACTAGATATTTAACATTGTGTTGTTATTTATGCCAATTTTTACTCTTCTTGAAATAAATAGGACTACACACATTTCCTAGAATTTGCAGATTACCTGAGGTACCTATTTATACTGAGATACCTATCTATATGTACAAATCCTGCTCACTTAAGTGCCATTTGTGATCCTGAGGAGACTTGACAGTAAAATATCCCAAAAAAACTTTTTTCAGAGAATGATGTAAAAATATGGTTTGGAAATACATCAGAGGTATCTTCTGATGGCATGCAAATAGGTTTCTAGGCCGCACATGTTCCAGGGTCCGAAACATCCATACAGCATCGCCACATTACAATCACCACAGACTACAACTCAGGGCCAGAGTTCTTCACTTCTGGGATAGGAACCCAGACTGCAGAGAGGCACGTGGAAACAGAACAAACCATGAGAGCTAGTGTGTTTTTCAGAAACTGTTGAGAGCTCAGGAATTTAAGCAGACTGACTGCTGATTCTCTGTTATACATGACTGGTACTCTGTAGTATGTACAGTGGACATCTGGTGCTGATGGATATCTCTAGAAGGGTACAGATCCACTACAGGACATCAGGAATCTGGAATTTAGGGAGTAGTAGATGAACCAGGAACCTCAGAGCTGATGTTGATTTTCATTTCACTTTTCTACGCTTTTAGTCAGGTTTTCTAAGCTTTAATTATTTTAAACCTTTTTTTAATTAATCTTATGAAATTTGACATTTGTTCCAAACCTGACTAAACTTGTTTTCAGTATTTCAGAACTTGGCAGAGTTTTGTCTTAAGTCATTAACCTTTTGGAAATACAATGTAAAGGTTACAGCAGATGAAGGATTAGACTTGAAATTATTGCTTGATTTAATTATCTGTATTTTTAATCAAGTAACGTGGGGGGTTTGCATGTATTAATAGTGGCATTCATATGTCACTATGTCAATGTTCACAAATATGTCAATAACATATGCTGTTTGTGCTTCCAAAAGGAAGATTGGTGTTTTGGGGTTTTTTGCACATGAAACATGCTACTTATTCCTCTTTGATGATTGGAATTATGATTTGAGTTAGTCACTGCAGATTAGGAGAAAAAATAGCTCATGCAAACTCCAATTAAAAAATAAATGCAGTTGTAACTGAATACTTGATTACCCTAGACATCCTTTCTGTAATTCATATACTGTTCCAAGTTGGAACTGTTATAGTCTATGGAAACATCAGTATAGTCTGCTAAGATAATTATGGATTGTGCCCTCGCTTACTCAGTATGAATACGGAAAGACCATAAGATATTTTATGAACCAGAAAAAACCATTTGTTCCATTTGGCTTGGCTTGAAAACAGTTCTATTCTGTCTTTTTCAATACTCTCTTTTCCCTAGAAATAAATCTACAGTAAGTCTTCAGTTATTTCAATAGTTTCTGTCATAAGGAAGGTAGCTAAAGCACATAATTTGTGAGCAGGCTCAATATTTAGCTACTACCATTCTCCAAGGGGCCTGAGGTGTATTGGCTCCTGACCCTTCCCCCAGTGTATAGACATTTGGTGTTCTATTACAGTAGAGTTTGATGGAAGAACGAAGGTTGTCACTGAAGACCAGATTCAGTGCAAAGACAAACTACCTCACCTTGGTTACATGGGCATGGTATGTCTAGCTAGGTCAGTGAATTGTATGACCCATTTTATGTGGAGATAGAACTGCCCCAAATCTCTTCTTCAAGGAGGTTTCAGAGACTACTCCAAAGCTCCATCAGGAGCTTTTTCAGAACTAATATATTTTGATCTAGAGCATTTATGGTTGTGTGACATACACGGTCTCTCTCAATGAAAGAATTGGTGTCAGTGGAAAAACATGGCATATTAATAATATTACAATAGTTACATATCTCAAATTAACCGTTCTGTAATCTGTTAACTCCTGGGGCTCTGCTCCTGTCACCGGTGCAGTTCCTCTGGATGGCAGTTCCTTCAGTCTGCTTCATGACACTTGTTTGCAGGAGCGGCTAGCTCCCTTGTATGCTGAAGCAGAGTAGTATTGGCATGAAGAAGGGCTTAGATATAGTGCAGTCTCAGGGAAGTTTAGAATAGGTTGAGAGAGAAGGAATGTTGAAAATATTATGAGACATACTTCTAAGTGATTTTCTTTTTTTTTTTTAAAAAAAGTACCTGATAAAACAAATACTTCAGTTTGGGGACCTTTTATATATATTTTTGATTACTCCGCAATCTGTGAGTATTGTGACACAGACTGTGTATTTTAATGCCATAGGTAAGTTCATTTTCACTTATTTCAGGCATTTGTTGTGGTTTTTTTAAATAGATTTTACAGGTTACAGATCATTAAGCAATGCATTCTGAAGCGTAGCTGTTGTATTTGTTTTACTTGTCTGAATGACATCTGCTGGACATCTAGTGATATGTAAAGGAGAGCAGCTTTATTTCTGACTTGCTGACCCATGAATGATCTGAAGTTGGAAAGGGAGACTGTCTCTCGCAGGAAAGCAGAGAATGGCACAGACAAGGCCCAGCCATCCAATTCCTGACTTTTTTGTTTCTTCAGAGAAATGCTGCATCAACTTCTGAAACGTTATTCTCATGACACTTGGGACAATATGAGGCGATACCCTTAGACATACCCTCTAGGGATTTCCTAAACACCTATTTCTTAAACTGGGAATAGAAAGAAAGAGAACTGAGAAAGGTGCAAAGAGGCTTGTGTGTTCATATATGTGACAGAGTAAAGGAGAAGGAAGAAGCTTACTCTTTACTGGCAAAACTGCACAGTCGGAATGAAGTAAATGCAGTATAAAACCCCATACATACAGATATTGAGAGTGTAGTGGAAATAATAGCAGATAGGTTCAAAGTATAATATTTTTAGCAGGGAAAAAAAAGAAATAGGAAGGCATTTCTGTTGTACATAATGGCAATGGCACAGTTTCTGAAGGTGAAAAGCAGACAAAAGTTACCACTTGAAAAGGTAAACTGAGCTCTCAGAATGAGCAAAGTAACTTTTCTGTCATAACTACCAAGGGTTGGGGACAAATATTTGTGATAAATATTAAGGTTCTACACAACAAATTTATTTTTATAAATAATTGGAAGACACAAGTTAATACGAAGATAGAAATTAATGTTATGGCAGTTGCCAGACATCCAAGAAGCCACTGTGTGTGAAACGTTAACTTGAAGCAGTGCTCTTGTTTGCACTTGTTTATTTTCACGCCCTTTATATAAGAGAGATTGGTTCATGTGCTTGAAAGCATCACTGCAGTATATGAATAAATCCTTCAATAAGGATGTTCATATAGAGTCGATATGTTCATATACAGCCTCTGAATAGCTTTTTAGCTGGTAAAACTTAAAATGTTTTACAAAGAAGATAGTGTCTAGTTTAACATAGTAATATAATAAATTACTGTGTAATATTTACATCTGGCATACATATGTATATAGTTAATGATTAATTTTATTATGTCTGTGACATACATTATGTGTGTACTTATATAAATGTGATATAGGAAAAATCTGTAAGACTCAGCCGTGTCTATCAAATATATATATAAATCTCTTTCATACACTGAAATAAATTCTGAGTGATGGCAGAGGACATGCAATGGGAGAGTGGGACTAATGAGATCTGAGGAGGCTTGTAAGAAGGGCTAAAAAGAACCCGTGGCAATACTCCAAACTTTATTGATAAATCTATTTTTTCATTATTTTCAGCATAAGTATTCCAACTATTACAGGAATCTAAATCTCTCTTATTCAAAACTGTATTAATCAAAATCACCTTTGAGCTGAAAAGCATTTAAATCTTATAAGAAACCATAAATCATTTCAACATATAAAATATTTGTCTTTCACACAGCAAAGCAGAATTAGTGTTACACACTTTTTTCATACAGTCATAGAACTTAAGTGGCAGAAGAGATGCTTTTTAGTTTAAAAGTAAACAAAGTTAGGTTTAAGCAAATCTTAAGACCCTGGCAAACTGGATTCACAGGAAGAACACTGGCATGTGTTAATCCAAGCAATGGAATCTCTTAACTTCACTGGCCGATGAAAATCAGTGTTGTTTCCACTCTTTTGACCAGTTTTGTGCTAAAATAATCTAAGGTACTTCAAGTGTATTCCAAGGTGATCCAGTTAATATCAAGCATAGCTTTAGAAGGTTTTTTCTTGGTTTTGTTTACTTTGGCTAACAAAACTATGCAGATGATCTACACATCTACTCTTTACAGCATAAATAAGGCATTACAAGTATATTTTTAAAACATTTGTAAGATATGATGATACTATGCTCCATAATTTTTTTTTTCTTTACATTTCACTTTTTTAAGATGCTTGGAACTAAATCAATTAAATGTAAATGTGTTGTTTTATAAACAGGTATTCTTCTAGAGAATTCAGTAATATCTCATCTCTAAACCAAGTAACTAATTAAAAAGCAATAGCTTGTGATCTTTGTTCTCTGGTGAAGGTTCTGTGAGCATTCACTATAAGTTGAAACCTTAGGAATTTCAAAACTATTTTGAAAACAATTTTTAAACTCACATATTTCCAGTCAATTAAGAAAAAAGGGGGTGGGATTGGGATGCTGTTATTAGATAACATTCAGGCAGCATAGTAACAGACAATAATGTTGCACTTTAACTCATTTTAATTTTCAGCTAGATCAATGATGCGTTTTGTTTGGTATTTTATGTGATGCTTTAGGGAGTAAAATGTAGATTAAAATGATGGATGCTGCATGCAGTACTCTCTGAAGATAATATGGTAATGCTTCAACAGCTTGGCCTTCTTTCCCAATAAATTTTAAATAATGAGCTAAAACAAATGTAGGCCTGTACCCAGACTAAATGCTTTACTCTGGAGCTTTCATTTTCTAGTATTTAATATGAAAAGAAAGCTGTTTGCACAGAATGTATATTGGCATATTTTCATTATGCATGTCTAATGCAATATGTGGTGGTTTCTCCCTTTAATTATGTATTTGCATGACTATTATTTCAAAAAGCTAACTTGAATTGGCACAGTTAATATTCCGAAGTTGCAGGCACTAAAAGATGTACACAGCAACATAAATAGTAGAAGTCTGAACATTTTTTGGATGATCTCAAATACTAAATTAAAGTTTCTGAGTATTTATAACAACTTAATGCATCATACAGAGTAATATGTTGACAAGATATAGCTATTGAGCTCTGAAGGAATGAACAGATAAAAATGGAACTGAACAGGGCACACTGCTGTTCTAATCAAACACAAAATATCAGAATAACGTTTCATTTGATACCGTTTCATTCTTATTATTTATATTCATTGCATTTGGTCTGTCATATGAAACCTATTAAAGTAGTAAATATCAATGTAAAAAAGAAAGTGAAAAAGAACAGCAATTAAATGTAGATACTCAAAAGAAAAGACTCTAAGAAAATATGGCTTGTATTTATTATTAATACCTCCCATTCTGTTTGTCAAGAATAATACAATTGTTTTCTAATTAAGGTAAATTTTTTGGCTCCCAAATTCTTGACTTTGGTAAATGCTATAGTCTGTAGTTATTAAAATAAAATGCCCCTCACTTTATTCAAAAATAGTCCAATTCCTGGATCATGACTTTATTTTGCATGCTATGACCTGGTTCCTTTGATCAACTGTTAAAATATCTTTTTGTTTCAGTCCTAGGGCAGAAGGCAAACACAGTGGTGAGCACTGAAAAGACTCAGTGAAACAAGTTCATCCATATGAGGCTGAAATTCTGTGCTTGATATTTGATTCAAGTTGCTTTTTATTCAGACTTCCCTGAAAACAAAGTGATGTGATACAGCTACAGCAACATTTCAAATTAGGATAAAGTAATTATGCAACTCTTCATCCAAATTAGTTGCATAAAAGCAAAGGGGTTTATGGTTTAGCATCCTACCCTTTACTTCAGTCACTTTCATAACACCATCCTTAAATTATATTGCATTTCTTTATTGCGAAGAGTGCAGGTGTATATTCATACGTTTTTAAAATTGTTTTCTCTGCTTGCCAGATTTTCTCCAGAAGATAGTTGTATATCCTTGGTTTGACTAGCTGTTAAATAGATTGCTGGGATACTTCTTTATGAAAAGGGAAAACAGAATCTAAAGCTGGGCAAACAGAAGCCTTGGGATAATAACTGCAAACACAGTAGTCCATGTAGTATCAGGCATTTAATATTTGTCAATGTCTCTCAAAGGTCTAATTTGGATTTATATCACAGTAGAAAAATGAAGCTAAATAAGAGTCAGACCCTGTATATTGGAGAAAAATAGTATTGCAATTTCTAGTGGTGATAAAGAGTATCTTGCTGCCTCCCTCAGCTTACTCAGAGCCACATTCTCTGCGGTCCTTATAGAAGAGAAAGGTTAGTTGTAAAACATAACTAGGAGGTCAGTTAGGTCAGCAATGTCAGGACTCAAGGGCTCACAGTATTTCAGAAAAATGCAGAACTAACTCTGACATCACTGCGGAACATGCACAGCTACATAACCATGTCAAATGACATGGGAGTACGTATCCTTCTGCTGGTGCTTTTGATAAGATTTTCCACCATACACCAGCCTGAGAAAGCTTGTGGGAAGAACTGAGGCTAATTAAGCAGGAAGCAGGTTGCCTGTTGTAAGGACATTTAGGCTTTTGCTTTGCCAGTTGTTTTAGGCGCCAGAAGACCCCAAGAACACTTTTCCTATCAACCACCACCACTAAATGTCATTTAAATTCCAGATATGCTTCTATTGTTCTGACTTCTGTAGGCTCTTCCACTGATACGTGGATCCCATAACTTATTTGTAAGAAAATTAACAAAATGACGGTTCTATGTCTTCACCAAGTACTTTTGAAAGTTAGAAGTTTATAAAAATGTTTTGATGTTGCTTACCTCCAGGAAATGGTGTACATTTACATACAGAGTATTGTCTGTTTTAAATGAAACTACATTCTACTTTTAGATGAGCAAGACTGGAGTAAAGGTTTCCTTGCTTATATTTGCTGCCACCAGATGTCACTGTGTAGATGAATAACTGATGACCCTTTTTCCCTTTTTTAGCTTTTTTTCCCATTTGATTTAATCAAGTATGATTTCCAAAAAGATGAACCAATTAGAAATGAGCATGGTTGGTGTGAAAAGGTTAAGAAAGGTAAGTATGTATTTTAATAGGATAGGACGGCCTTTTGATTGTATTACAAATATTCCAGAGAAATTTTTTAAGGAGCCTTGATATTGTGTTACTGTACTATGCCAACATCAACTATTACTCTTTGCTCTGACAAAAGCAATATGATTTTTGATATAAGACAAAACACTATTAAACATACCAGTGCTGACACCAGAAGAACTTAGAGGAGATCCTTGGATATATTCACAGAAGAGCAAAGTTCAAAAGTGATGACGTGATATTATCTCTGAATATGTAGCTCATGACATCTGTGTTTTCTAACGGAGGTTAATGCAGTGAGATAGTTGCCTAAGAGATCTACAAGAAAGACTGGTGAATTAGAGCAGATGCTTTTTGGTGAGAGATTAAGTGTTCCTGACTGAGTTGATTAAGCTTATAATTTTTTTTTTTAAAAGAGGTTGCTTGATTATAGCTGTCTTAAAAATACTTACCAAATATCTGGTATCTCTTGATTATACCTATTTTCAAAGTGTTTATCAGATACTGAAGCATCTCTGTTGTACTGTAGAAAGGTAACAGCTGTAATTAATGCCTGGAAGGTGAAGCGACAAAAACTCATTAAAGGTCAGGCAGATAGCTTTAACAGGGAGCTGAAGCAGATTTTTCAGATGAGTTAAGAGATCCTCTAACAGGTCTTAATCAAAGATGGGCACTTTCAGGAAAATACGGTCCCCAAAATGTGAAATTTTATAGGAAATTATCTGTAGGGATGTCAGACTGACCTGTGAGGGGACCACATGCTCTAATTAGACACCTGGTCTAATTTTTTCCAATTATACCAGTCAATCTAATAAAAAGTATTATTTCTGTCTATAGACTTTGTCTTACCCATGCCCTGTATCTTCAGAGCATCATGGTTGCAGTTACACTACCAGTGAACTAAATGCATTCACTTCAAACACTACCAATTTATGGAAAAAAGACACAGCTTTTTTATGAGGAGGCAGTCTTAAATTAAAAATTGTGCATATGTTTGGACACATTTTTATTTTTATATATTTTCATATTTATAATTCTTCTCTCTGATACAAACTAATGTAACTTAAGCTTTAGTGTTCAGAATGTGCTTCCAAAAAGGTTAGGAGTTCACACAACTCTTCCACTTTCAGCAAACTAACACCCTTGTACTTCACATGCATAACAGGATAATCCTATCCCCATCTCTCCCTATTTTTTGAGAAAAAAAATTAAATTCAAATTTTTATATTTTACTCTGAAAAGAAGGCAATGAGGCTATATCACATTAATGAAAATTCTTAAGAACTGTTCTTAGAACTTCTGAAAGGATACTGAATAAGAATTTAATGCCTGTGTTGAATACCTGCTTTTTATTAACACTAGTTTTTCAGTAGATAGCTGATGAAGTTGAGACTCATGACTGGAAATTCCATAAGGTGTGGGGAGTGTGAAATAATATTCACTTCAAGTGTGCACTTTTAGAGGATAGTAAACCTACTAGTGAACTCACAACTGATAGATGACAGTCTGGGAGAAAACTGTTTGATGAGCAAAGAAATACAAAAGACTGGGAATTTGAGCAGACAATAGTGTATTGTGTCTTTATGGTCACTCTGCATGTAGAGGTGACCACAGGAATTGTAAAGCACTAGAAACAGGTAAGTTTTTATTATTGGGTCTCATGTACTGAACCCTGCCAGACTAGGTTCCTGGTCTTGTAAAATCATATGTACCAAATTAATATTAATGTGAAGTACAGGAAATGTGCAATGACACCTTAGGTTTACATTCTTTCAACTTCTCTGTATAGGTGAGGCTGGTCTTCTCATTTCCAAAGTCAATGCGAAGAACCCCTTCTTTGGTTACGCTGGCAATAAGAAACACACAGAAAAGAAATTACTCTGTGAGGTATTTAAGAAGGGAGATCTTTATTTTAATACTGGAGATCTAATGGTTCAAGACCATGAGAATTTTCTTTATTTTTGGGACAGGATTGGAGATACCTTCAGGTATAATCATTGTTTCTTTTCACATTTCTTCATTAAAAAACACGGACATGCAGAACAATAATACTATTTTATTTGTTTTCAACCAGAAGTGTTCAGTTTATTACTATTGTGATGTCATTTATTATGATCTTGAAGTAGATGATGGGGGATTAATTTTGTAAAAAGTGTTCCTGTGGAGCTGCATAGCTCATTTCCAGAATGTTTTGTAGGAATTACAGCTCTTTGAACAGTCCTTCCAGTAAGCATAGTAACTAGTGATCTAGTGATGGTTTTGCTGCAAGTAAGGAAGTTGGATACTGAAGTGGAGAAAAATGCATCGAATAGTAAAGACTGGTCACATTTGATATGTTTAGATAGATGTCAGAATTTTGAAAACCATTGTATCAGCTTATAATAAGATTTCATAGTGCTTTATCGTGATAGCTAATATCCAGTACCATTTGAACTGCAAGCTTTGTCTTCTGTTGATCAGATCAATATACCAATGTGACAACTGGGAACAAATCTGAGGTGTTAGTCTGAAATGAATGGAGTTCCTACTAAAGTTAATGTTCTTTAAAGAGAAGGTGTTCATATGTTTTCATGGGATTAAATTATTTTTTCATGTTTTAGATGGAAAGGGGAGAATGTTGCAACTACAGAAGTTTCCGATGTCATTGTAATGTTGGACTTCATACTAGAAGCAAATGTGTATGGTGTATCTGTGCCAGGTAAAAGAAGCTTTAGCTGTATGTTTTTCTTCGTCTAGGTTAGTTGTTAACCCTCATAACTCTTTTATTTCATGTTTTAAACCTATGAATCACTTCTGATTGAGTCATCTGTTTAACACCTAGCTAAAATGTAGATGTAGATAATGAAAATACCACCAGATTGTGAATGAGCCAGTGAATCATGCATTTTTATGTGTATGCAGTGATGTGTATTTTTGAAAAGTTATCTTTCATGAATTTGTGATAGCTACACAATCTAAATTAAAGACTTATTAAATGCACATCTGTGGAAAATCCACACATCCATGTGCCAAAATAAAATCTCAACAAGGTAAGAATTAAAGTTAACTCTAAAGGAAAGTGTATGAAGACATTCTTCTGTCTTATTTCACTTTTCATTTAGCCTCATAAACCATCTGTAAACAGATATATTACAAAACCAAGGACAAGGTGAAAAAGAAAACCAAGATAAAAAAAATTATTAAGAAAGAAAATACATTATTTTTAATAATTTTTTTGTTCATTTTCATGAGATCATCTGGGCTTGATACCCATTCATGCTGAATCTTTTTTTAAAATATGTACTAGGTCTGGCTGGGATAGAGATAAGTTTCTTTATAGGAGTCTGTATGGTGCTGTGCTTTGCACTGGTGGCTAAAACAGCGTTAATAACTTACAAATGCTTGGCTATCGCTGAACAAAGCTTGCAGAATATCAAGGCTTTATCCCTGCAGCGAGTATGCTGGGGACGGGCAAGAAGTTGGGAGCAGATATAGATGGGACAGCGGGCCCAAACTGTCCAAAGGGATATTCCATATCATATGATGCCATGCTCAGTAATAAAAGCTTGGGGAAAGAAGAGGGTGAGACGTTTGTGGTTATGGCGTTTGTCTTCCCAAGCAACCACAGGATGTGCTGAGTCAAGCCCTGTCCTGCAGGAAGTAGCCAGACATCTGCCTGACAAGGGGAAATAGTGAAAGAAGTCCTGGTTTTGCTTTGCTTGTGCATGCAGCTTTTGCTTTCCCTATTAAACTGCCATTATCTTGATCCATGAGTCTTCCTGCCTTCTTCCCCTTGGGAGAAGAGAGTGAGAAGCTGGCTGGATGTTTGGTTGTTGGCCAGTGTGAACCCTCCACAATATGATCAGAGTTTAAAATGTGAAAAAGGTGGCACTTACCTCTAGTTCAAAGCCATAGAAGAAAGATCATAATAAAGAAGACTGACTGAAAATCAGATTCAAAAATACAAGAGCTTCTCATTTCCTGTACAACATTTACCTGCAAATTCCTACCCAGTTCATGTGCTTGCCTTGATGATTGCACTTAAACAAATCAAGTTCCTCACAGATTTTTGTAGCATTAGCAAAAAAAAATACAGAAAGGAGGCAAAAGATAAGGTTATTACTAGTTGATGGTTAAAGTGTGCAGTTATTTTTGATTGCTGAAGTTCATTGCTTTTATATTTTACCCATTTTGGTCTTTCCCATAGACCCACAGTTGTCTCTTTCCAGACAAATCAGTAAGAACTTTTAATCTCTCTCTCTGTTAACAACATTCAGATCCACAGTTCTGAGAGAAAATATTGACAAGACAGAAAGGCTAAAACAGAAGAGAAGACGTAACTGGCTAATCTGGGAAAGAAGCTCAGCACCCATGTTTTTGAGAGAGGAATGGTGTTGATGTTTATCCACAATCATTGATTAATATTGAGCATGGGACTCCGTTTACTTTTACCTGCCAAACTCATTTACAGCATTATTGCTTAATTGATCACTTGATTGATCTCCAAATACATGTAATACCATATAAAATATGAATGTAATCTTCCAGCTTTACTGAAACTCAGAAGATGATACATGACTGTCAGTTTATTAATGCACTACAGTTCTTTTTTGTAAGGTTCATCACTAAAATGTCAAATTTATTCATGTTTCAAAATTTTCATCTCACTTCCTTTCTCCCAGATCATGAAGGAAAAGCAGGAATGGCCTCTCTTATTTTAAAGCAGAATACATCATTAGACTTGGAGCAAATGTATAAGCACATAGTGACCTATCTACCAAGTTATGCTTGTCCTCTTTTTTTAAGAGTCCAGGTAAGCTGCATTATTGCACAGTGCCTGCAAACATCTACATGATTTGAACACAGAGATGGCTAAATGAATAACACAAAGTGCTTGTTCATTTATCAGTTTATTAGTTTTAGAACTGGTCCTATTTGCTGTCTCTTCATTAATGGAGTCCTGAGAAAGGAATTACACAAAACATCAATAACATCTGCAGATTATGTTAAAATGGGAGGAATTGTACAAATGAGTAAGTATAGAGGTCATATAAAAGGATTTAGGGAGATTAGAAGCATGAACATGGGAAAACAAAAAGATTCAGATTAGTAAAATGTGAACAATTACATCTGGAGAAAATCTGAAATCCATTTTATTCAGTGGAAATGAGAGAAGTAGAGCTAAAGCAAGAGACACTGATTGTGCACAATAAGTGAAATGTTCTTTGCTGTGTAATATAATGACAAAAGTTAAAGCATATGGAAAGGTACTAGGTAAACTGAAAAGATTAATTAGAAATGTACATTGTTATTCTCACCACCATAATCATCAAAGTCATCCCTATTTGTGTACTTTGCTGTAGTAACTGACCAATTTGGGAAAAAAATAGTCCCTCCCCCAAAGAGTTAAAAATGTTAATGTAATACAATGGACTACATATGGCTAGAAAAAAATGGGAGAGTATAGAAAACATACAATACTGATCATCATGGTAAATGAAGTCTGATGAGCATCTTCATTTCTGGTAGGTGTTTTGAAAACATCATGACAAAGGCAAACAGAAAAATGTTTTTGAAGATGTTTATGAAGGAATTCTCCTAAGTCTGAGGAGAAGATGAAAAAAAAAATCATTCTTTGAAAGGAGAAGTTACAGAAGTTGGTTCCCAGGGCCAATCAGAGAGTGAATACTGATGCAGAATAAAGAAGGGGAAAAGGGAAAGGCTATGAAGGACCTTGAAATTCAAATATATGTATATGTAACTATCTCGTAATTCCAGGGAGATACCTTTTGCAGGAGCATTCTGATATGAGCAAGCAAAATTACACTTGAGAATATTGCAGCAGTCAGTTTACAAAATTTTGAGAACCTAGTGTAGATTCATTGCTATACAGATGTACAAAATAGCCTTTATGCTGGGCAGAAAGAATCTGAATCTTGGACATAGTCTGGATATCAGGTATCTGGAACTTCAAATAGAATTTAAATGCCTACATTTCAGATTAAATGCTGTTGGTACTGCTGTTATTAACCAAGAAAGAAGGTAGTAGGTGGAACTTCAAGGGAAAAAATTAACCTATTGAGCTTGATCTGGCATGTAATCATAGTTTAGATGATGTCAGAATGTTTCTTAGACCAACCAAAGCAGGTAGATAAAAATCTGGAGGTAAATCTGGAGTAGATACAATAGCTCTCTGAGTTGTTGGAGATAATTTTTCATTTTCAGAGATTGTTCGCATATATATAAAAATATAGACAGAAGAGAAGATAACAGAGAGAGGTCATAAAGTGGGGCTGAGAAGAGGTAGGGAGGATCGAGAAAAGAGTCTCATTAGAGATGCCTGCCACTCCTTTTTCCAAAGGACACAGTGACACTGAAAAGAAGCTTGAAAACATTATGAAATATATGGTAAAGATCCGCATTTATTTGGACTGGGCTGAGAATGAGTATGGCTGATTTAGTATGTGATTCTCTCAACCTTCTATTTAAGGTGACAGTAATCATAGAAGTAGAGAATTTCCTGAGGTTTATCTATCTCAGATTCTTTACAATGTGTAGTTTTATAATGCGCACAAATGCAGAAACTAGATTTTCTCAGGCAGGCTGGGGCCATGCCGAATGAGACACTGTGATGAGACACTGCACAGTGATACAGAAAGCAATGGACTGTAACTTTTTTCTGCCATGTCTCCGGGTGTTGGTCCATAGCAGCACAAAAGGATTATTTTTCCAGCATAATGAGAATAAACAGTATTAATCTTTTGTCAAGATTTTCAAAAGCAAACATGACAGTAAGCAAAAGAAAAGAAGCTCTTCTATTGAATAATAAATCTTTCTTCTACAGGAAAAAATGGAAATGACTGGAACACTTAAACAACAAAAATTCCGCCTGGTGGATGAAGGTTTTAATCCATCTACAATTACTGATCCTCTTTATTTTTTAGATAATTCTAAGAAAGCATATGTCTTGTTAACCAAAGAAGTACATGAGATGATCTTATCTGGGAAAAAGAAACTTTAATTAACCTAATAATAGGCTATTAAGGGACAGTCTGTACAACCTGCTGTATGGGAAAACAATAACATTAATTACCAGTGTTTATATGTAGTTATCCAGAATAATATTTTATATATTGAGATTTATGTTCAGATATGTCTTGTATCTTTCCTCACTTGATAATCATGTTTTACCTCTTAAGACCAATTTCTAAGTAAATGACCTGTAAAACGTGACTATAATCTACTTTATCTTAATTTTGGAATATAAATCCTGAGTCTGATAGTTTTTCTTAGTACTAAATGAACATGAATGATACATGGTATGAAATGTAGTAAAAAAAGATTCAACATATAAAGATATTGTGACACAAGTTGTTGTTTCTAGAGAGAGAAAATAAGCCAGTTAACATAGTTTTTTTAACATAATTTACATTTCATATATACTTCTGACTATATACTTTAAGCAATACAGACTTGACAGTGGTTGGAAGGAAAAACAACTCTTCTGCAGAGAACATTTCTGATGGAATGTAAGATGAAAGAGAGTGAAGCAGAAGAAAGCCCTCCAAACAAACCCAAAACTAAGAGGTTTATACTAACATCACTGCTGAGATTTTTTTTGTCATAATCCATGTTATTTCATTTGCTAAACTTGCTCTTTGGAGTGTCAAATTCTGAAGACAGAGCAAACTTTTGTGAAATGTTTAGCAGCAGATTAACAATAGGCAGAGAAAATGTGCACACTTAATGGGGAAAATTGCTTATATAGCATAAAAAGAATTATTACAGCACTTTGTCATGTATATTGACTAACAAATAGCTTCTTTACTCTTATTAATGACTGCCAGAGATGATTATTTTCTGAGTATAAAATATAGAAGAAATTTTAAAATTCTAAATCATACGTTCTAATGCATTGCTTTTTAAAAGTTTTAAAATAAAGTGTAAGATTATTTAAACCAAATTCCATACTGTGTCAGTTTGATTTAAGTCTGATTGTGTAAAGTCTGTTTTGTAGCCTGTTTTGATACAGTGCTTGCACAGTGACCTCCTCTAGTGGCTCATGATGCCAGCTGTGATCAGCCATAAGCAGTATCATAGAATACTGAAAAGGTAAGAACCCTACAACACTGGGCATCGTAAGTCTGTCGTAACTGTGGTATAAAACCAGGCTTTCATAAAAGAGTAGGATGAAACATACTTAGAAAATTATCTTTTCTTGTTTCTTTCCACTTCGTTCATCTAACAAGATGTTAGAACTTGTGTCAACTTTTGATTCTCTGATTCTCCCTTTCATTAATTTTCCTTAAAAACCCAAACCAAGGATGCAGTTAAAAATGTACGAAGATTCACAGCTTGCTTATATTTCTGAACACCATCTTCTGTATGGGACTGCCAGTATAAATAAGCAAGTTTGCAATTTTGCAATTTACAAAGCAGCAAGACCAAGCAGTACTTACACCAACATCATGCTTTTGGGAAGATGTTAATGTAATTGTTAAGTACATAACGGGGAAAGGAGAGGACTGCTGGGTAAGGATGGAAGGGGTCACTGTGGTCACTGAGCAGTCCCACTTTTTATATCTGTTTCTTTATGTAGTTCCCAAAATGGCCGTCTACGACAGAAAGCTGGGAGGGTGGGGGAGGTTGCCTCTTATTCAGACAGATGAAAGTCCCATTGTTCTGTTCTGCAGATAGTTGCACTTCCCTAGTCAAGAATTGCAAATTTAAGAATCAGGTATTTACCATAAAGTTAAAGCCGACTTTGCAAGTTAGGTTGTAATATTGAGCAAATGATTGGTTGTTGAAATCAAAAGTATTTTATCTCTTATGCCCATCTTCCCATTAGTGTGTGCTGAATATTTATTACAACAGTAAAAATTATGCAGTTCCTATGGCAAATAATAACATTTTTTAAAGTAATTTTCAAAAAAATCGTACCCTGAGATCCACAGGAGCACGTTTAATCTTGTAATAGAATATAAATGAATATAATGAAATCAAATGCTTAGCTGCAGTATCAGATTTACCACTTTTTTGATTTATTTTGCTTTACAATATTTGATACTATTTATGACTGGTGAAAAGGTTCTACTATTTAGATGCAAAGAAAATGAGAGGGAAAGAAAAACATAAAAAAAAAGGTAAGGAAACAAGTAAATACATTTCCATGCCAAAAAAAAAAAAAAAAAAAAGTCTGTTTGGGAGTGTCACCATTTGGTGGCTTATTTTGTAAAGTATCTAGGATGAAGAACAGTGTTTCTTTGTGGAGTGGTTAGGACAGAGAGAGTGTTAGAGGAAGAAAAATGCATGTGTGCTAACTTTCACGCTCTGTCCACTACTAGAGCAGCCAACTGTTGTTTCTGAGCTCTACTGTATATTTCAGCAGCAGCAGGACTCTTCTAACTTCGCTGGCTTGAGCTGCCTACAGGTGTTCATTTCCCAGCTGTGACCACTAGAGAAATACAGAATTCCAGCTACTCCCCTGTATTACTTAGTGTAACCAAGACAGCCTGGGCAATCTGCCTGTCAGAGGCTAGTAAAAGAGTCCGGTCCCATGCGCTGTCTCAAGAGATAGGATGCTTATGACATCAAGAAAATAACAAAGGGAAAATCTACAGAACCATAGGCTCTGTGTTTCTTAAGGGGAAAACAGTGTATTATTTTCAATCCAGTAGTTCTCTCTCTTTTAGCCGGTAGGGTAGGTGCCAGCAGATGCACTGAAGCATGTCGCAGCAAAATGTCACATTTCCCATGGGTATGTAAACTCTTGAACTGGCACTGAAGTTGGGCTGAATGATAATGATGTTCATGTCAAACACCAGGAAGGGCCTTTCTTTCAGAATGCGAAAATATTTGGACCAACCTCTTTGTTTCCTACCCTCATACCCAAATCAACATGTGGCGTGGCTGAGGGATGCAGACTGGAGTGTTGCTGCAAAATTATGTGCCAGTATTTGCCTGGGAAGTTTCATTTCATGTAGTAAGGGTAAAGAAGCAGCTGAGGGTGGCTGGGGTGTGGATGGGGAACTGTACTGCTAACCTCACATATTAAAAAAAGAAGAGAGATTAAAATATATAAAGGTAATTATTTGAGATTTAGCATACATATCTTGAAGTTTTTCTCTGCAACTGGGGATTGTCAATGATTAGAAAAATGTTTATTTTAAAAAATGAGATTGGAATTATCATTTAGGGAAGGTAAAATTCTGCGAGAGTAAACGCATATCCACTCTCTTCTAGTGAATCTGGTACAGTTAATGCAATTATAGTCTGGATTAGTTTTCATTAATGTTTCTCAGGATCCCCAGGAAATGGTAAAAAAATACTAAGGTCCTAACCAGATCATGGCCTGAATTTTATCCTCCTGACCCAAGTTAGGTAGATACAGCTTTTCAAGAGATGAAGCATCTAAACTGTCCCTCACACTCCCACCAGCATTCCCATACCTGTAACAGCCACGGTAAAGAATGAATTTCAATTGACCTACAAATTCCCCACAGAGAACATACAGAAAACATCTTCTACTGTTGGTTTTGCAATTCTTTTCGTGGAAAAAAAGGAGGTAAAGCAAGGAGCAGTCTTGTTTGCATTTTTAAAATTAAAAAATACAGCATGGCTATGGAAGGAAAAAGACCCTCTACTTAAAAAAAAAAGTGATGTTTCATTTTCAGTAGCCTGTCCCCAGTTAACAATACAACTAGTAATCTGATGTGCATTCCCACACACAGCAGAAATTGTAAGACACTTACAAGTATTTATGAAACTTACTCATTAAGTCAAAACTAATTTCAAGCAAATACTATCCTTCTTTCACTATCTCAAAAAATGCTATTCGCAGTAAAATTAGATGCAAAGATTCAGCAGACAGCCAAAGAAAGTTGCACATAAATAGGAGTAATTTTAGGAATAAATTTAGTGTGATGCATATTATTAGCAGTACTGTCAATAACTGACAGCATAGTCTGATAATTGACTTCACCATAAGGGTAACATCAGAAGATCATCAGATTATGACTGGGTATTCAGGACACAATACCTTACTCATTATACCCTTAATTAGACAAATACATTATATGATGTAGATGGCAATGCTAGTTGTAAATAAACTAGGTCATTATCAGAGTGAAATGAAATTCCTGTATCACTAACAAATCCACAAGCTCTCCACAGTCTGAGAATCTTTTACCTAAAGAGTCTTCATTCAGTTTCTCCAAAGACTGCAACAGACAGTTCAGATCAAACAGTCAGGAATTGCTTGTGCAATATAACAAAGCAGTCTTCATTGCTGCCTTGCAGCAGAAGATACGCTGACCTATTTCTATCTGAAGCTGTTCCTGGCACCGTGAAGTTTGCATAGTTCCTGTTATTACATAGTCCTGCATTAGAGGTGGGGCGGTTGCATTACGTCAGCTGTACCATACACAGGAATAATTCTTATTGGTAAAAACACACTTAGACTAGCAAAAAACCACTTTTTGTTGTTGTTGTCTCATTTTCTTCAACTGATACTGCTATGCTGACAAAACTAATAGTTCTTGCAAGTATGTATGGACAGTGTTATCAGTACAGGACTGGCCAAGTCTGGCAAGTTGCTCTTTGTGGTGGTTCTGGGTTTAGAACTCAACTAAATGGCTCAGTTCAGTTTAAAAAAAAAAGAAAAAACCAACAACAAAACCTCCCCGTTATAACAAGTTGAGTACTGACTACTCAATTATTTGAAGCACATTTTGCAAGAAAGGAGTGAATGCCTTGATGGGAATTCTAATACGAAAAGAGTCCTGCTTATTCAGTGCAACCCGCTGAGTACACATAAACAGAGTTGTCAGTCTTTTACAGCCCTTCCTGTATGGAAGGACATATCTTTTGTTTTAAATTACTGTCTGAAAAAGCAGATTTGATCCAAAACCAGACAACTTATTTTGGTATACAGTTATTTGTCTGGTAAAATTCATTACTCATCTGTTTTTGCCAGGCATTTGTGCATCTTTGTTAACCATATGTAGCCAAAATATACTCACTGGTTTCCAAATCAGACAGGCTCATATAACCTCCTTTACACGGAGGGTTATCTGTAATTGGCAAACTCTGACATCAACACTATTTATGTTAACAATAATTAATCAGATAGTTATATACAGGTGCAGATCTTTACAGTTTTAAAAATGAAAGTGTTCATGGGCCTCAAGATAATATTTTCTGATTAAAGTTACTCAACCTAAACAAATACAAATGTAAAGGGCGAAAGGTGCCTGTACAGGATGATGGATTGCAGAGAAATTAAATGATGACTTTGTGAGTAATGCCAACTACAGTGTTACTTGTGATTCAGGAAAATGTAAAGTAATTAGCACAATTTCCATTCATATTCTTTTTATTCTTCCTTTCTCATTCATTCTTTTCTCCTTGCTAATAACAAAATCTACCTGCATTCTTAATTTTTTTAAAAAACTGGTAATGGTAAGTTAGGAACAGAACATACTAATGCTGAAACTGGTCATGTTACAGAGATTCTGCTGGACCCAATAAGTACTGAGTACTGACTTTAGTAATCTGGACACATTTTTATACTAGGTTTGTGAAAATGTACTCAGGTTTTTTTTCTTTTTAAATTGGACTAGTTAGGTTCATGGCCTCACTGAAAGCACAGAAATTAAACATGCAGACTTTACCAGGTAGCTGCCTTTGAAAATCTGGTGAATGACTTGAATTTTTCTCCAATCGCAGGATGTAACCACACTAATTTAAAAAAAATGGTACTGAATGCCACCATAATTAAATAAAATATAGGTAGCTATGAGACCATTAAAGACTTGCCTAGCTATCCAGGTATTTCCAAAATTTTTTTTTTCTGAAGTCATTGCTACTAGGCACCTTGCAGTACTTTTCTAATAATGTATTGACACACCTGTCTTTTATTATATGCTAATAGTTTTCTGCACTGAGTGGGCTGCACTTTAATAGTAAAAGACTTGATCTCTACTACTGCCTTCTTTTTTCTTTTTTCTTTCTTTTCACTGGACATGCTTTTCTACACAGCTTTTCCAGCTCAGGCAGACAGAAACACCTGTCCTATACCAGTCCTAGCTCATGAGCACACTGTGAAGAGGGATTAATTTATGCCAAACTGTGCTCTCCCTGTATAAGGATTCATTTTTACTGGTATTGTATAAGCATGAATTTGAACCTATATCTCTGGAGAGGAATGCCTGAGCATTAGCTCATTCTACCAGCTTCTTGTCTGAAAGGTATGTAGGAACAGGATGCTACACATACACATTTGTGTTAGTAAATAAGAGACCTCTCAGACCTATATTTCAGTTACATTTGAAAGATAAGACTCCTCAGTAAGTTAAGAATATTCATAGACAGCAAAACTACATGAACATCAAAACTGTATTCTGACATTTAACTTTTTTATTAAGGAAAACTATTGCCTATCGTCTTTAGTGGATGCATACAAAGCTAATGATGTCATTCATTCAAATGTCAAAGCAGAACTTTAAAAGGTATTTATGTCTGACAGCTTCTAAAAAATAGCATGCAGGATCTATAGATTGCTTTCCACTTCACTAACATTATAAAGAAATTCAATACTTCTAGAGTATAATTCTATTATGGTTCTAATTAAATGAACACCATGTGTGTAGCTAAAAAAGACACTTCTTAGATATCTCCATTGGCTGTATTTCATGGTGCAAACTTTTGATACCTTTCCTACGTTTTTTAAAAGAAATTTGTTAAAGAAATTGCAGATTGGCAGTAAACATGGTATATCCCAAACTAGCCACTGCAATTTAGGGAACTGCGGATGCTTAAGCCAATCAGATAGAGTGAGACACATGGAGGAAAAAGAAGATTTCAAACCCCTTACCATTTTCTGGTAGAGACTAGCACTTACTCCTGGCTATGTAAGGTTTCATAAGAAAGTGGGATGAAGCCCTTAGCCTGTGAAAATTCTTTAAAAAAACAAGAATCAAAACATTAGCTATGAAAATTTGCCTGTGCTCCAGATTTGTAAGTGAATCCTTATTTCTGTAATAATCCAAATCAAAAGCTTGGATAGAAAGAGACTAAGAGACTACCATTTTGGAAAAGTCTGGATTAAATTTCAAGGCTGTGGCATATCTTGAAGTCCTACTGCTTGGAGCCCTTCCACTTATAACCTTCCACCTTTACCATCTTTTTTATTGTTTTAAGAATATCTATATGTTTATACATATTTTTTTTAATCTACATAAATATATATATACAAACACATACAGGTATGTATCTATATATAAAAACCGATAGAGATCTAAGCTCCTGCTTCATTTGCAGCCATCACACTTTCGAGCAAATATTGCTCATTTTCGAAGCTGAATAGCTGGAGGAAACAGAGTTGCTACAGGCATTGTGTCAGTGCCTAGCTCAAGAGCTCAAATGCTTAGTGAAATTCACAGACAACACGTTGGATGACAGCGCCTCAAAAAAAGTAAGGGAAGAGTTATATACCTGAGAACAGGATCCACAAAAGTCAGATCAAAGAGCAAGAACTGCCTAAATCGACTAGTAGGGAACAGTGAGAAGAGGATTATGTCTTAAATCCATCCCCTGCCAGCACATAGGAATCTAATTCTCATTTGCTGGGAGCACAGAGATATCTGAGCTCTCTCCTGGAATTACACAAAAACAATTTTTTTGCAAATGCTTGTAATTCTACAGATTGTCTGCAAAAAGATGGCCGTATGCATTCAGCTCAGTTTCTATTCAAGCATTTCACTGGAATTATAAATTAAAGATAGGAGAGGAAATTATTTATTGATGGCATATGAAAGCACTGTAATCAGTCATATATCATTGCAGTAACAAAGCCATATTCTGTCGTAAGATGAGGAAAACCTCTTTTGGAGTATAAGCAATATGACTCCATTTCCATTTTGCTGGCCACAAACATCTTACCCAAATACCTGTAATCTGCCATTAACAACCTGGTTTTGTTGGGAAATTCATAGTTCAAAACAACATTAAGTATGACTCACCATTATCTTAGTCCGTTTTTATACTGGTGTATCTCTGCTACAATGAGGAGTCCTTATGCCATTTGTCAGGTATGTCCTGAATTAGCTTGAGGTAGTAAATTTTCTCCAGATGTGCAGATTATTTTTAAAGACCTTTTGGCTTCCTCTTGTGCTATATTAAAACTAAATTTGTTTAGAGAAATGTGCCATACAAGAAAGCAAAATATTGTCAAACATCTTTGAGATCACTCACTCTGTTCAGCTAGCTCATAACATTAAATGAAAAGAAGCCCCCCCTAACTGAAATGTTGATCCTATAGTCTGTATTTTTCTGGAACCTCTCTATATGATACTCAGTGTAAGTACTGTTCTTCTTAGGCAACATGTGACCTAGTTAAGATAATCTCTGCCTTGCTTTCATAGACAAAGACCAGTGTCAGAAAAGGAGTTTCTAAAAACTGTTTCTAGAGAAAAACAGTTTTCTGGACTGAATGAGGACTGTCAGTGAAATACCAGTAGCTTTTTCAGATGAATCTTTATTTACACTGCCAGGCAGTGGATGACAATTACCCTCATGTTAGCTGCACTATACACGTTCTGTTGGCAGTTCCCACAATTACGTTCAGAACCAGTATATTCAGTGATCTGCAGAATTTAAATGGAAATCATTCTTTCTGCATCCCATAAATCACAGTATCTTGTCTCATGTCACCACCATCCTGTCTCTGTTTCATAAATAAAGCTATTACATATTCTTAGTACAGGAGCCGGCAGGACCTTGAAACTGTACAGTGAAATCAACTGAAGCAATACACTAGGTAGCATAGGGCCTGCTGCATTTAATGAAATATTAAAACACAAATGTACGACTAGTTTTGATGTCATTGTGTTGAAAAAATAGTTCTACATAGATGTTTCGTGAGCTGCAAGAGAATTATATATTTGCTATGACATTAAGACTGGAGTCACCCAGAAGCAGTTATCTGAAAAACTTTTGTCCATTTTCTGAAACCACCACAGTTTTTTTTTAATCTTACTACAGGTTTTTCTGAACAATTAGAATTTATATTACAACTGCTAATTCACACATCTGGAAGCTGCTGGTCATCGTGGAGCTTCTCTCACTGTAAACTGTTAGAGAGGACAGGACATTCCGCCTAGCAACAGAGACAGCTCAAAGCCAAAATCCTGTGGTCGGTACTGGAGTTCTGCTTTCCCTTTCCTTTTCTAAACCCCAAATAATGCATATGGTCATTCCACTTTGAAGTAACCCCCAAGGATTATTAGGAAAAAGGGAGAGGATTTCAGCTATTGAAGCTCTTAGTAACACTGCCAATGCCATTCAGTTGAACCCACTGAAAACACACAGGGAATAATTTTGGCCCTGCATATTCCATTGTGTCATTCTTTACTAATAAAACCCTGTCCAAATTACTGATTTTTTAGCCCCAGCTTTCAACAACTATTCATTTTACACTATTCCTAGTAGCAGAAATCCCTGAAAAGACGAACTTCAATGAAAAGAAAAAGCACCTTTTTTTTTTTTTTTGCTTCAGCTTTTTTCATCTTTTGTTTTTCTTTGGATGCTACAGCACTAAAGTTCGACTCAGGAAACAGTTTTGTAACTACTAAATGTCTCAGACACATTTATGTATTTGTCTGCAAAATGGGTCAATTGCCACTCAGCTTTGCTGTTACAAATATAATCTATTAATTGTGCAGGTGTCGCCAGACCTGCCGTGACGGTAAGGCTATTCATTCTGGTCTCTCAAAGATACTGACAATAGATTCTAGCTAAAAATATCTGTGCTTTGGACCTTGTCTTTCCTCTATGCTCTGTTATTCCATTAAAAAAAAAAAAAAAAAAGTTAATTTTAAGGAAACAGGAAGCAAGGCATAATTCTTTAGTTAATGCAAAATCACTCATGGATTAAGGATTCCTGGAATTCAACCTACAAATCTCCTGAGGAATGAAAACCACATTTCATTCAGTAGCTGCTAATGCAGAAGTTTGTCAGGCAGATGTTCCAAATGACAGTAATCAAGTTAGAAAGCTTTTGAAAGAGCTCTTGAGTTAGTAAATTACATCCTCAAAATAAAATATTTAGAACTGGGAAACTGAGGTCTAGGGTGATTGATTTTAAAATAGATACAATAGAGATGAATGCTGACAGTGAAAGAGCAGACAGAAGATAGTTCTTTCCTCCTTAAAAATCTCTAATAGTTTCCTCTGTGTTACAGTTTGCTGATACACCTCCTAAGAGTGCAAGTACACTTTCCAGTGTAAGTCACAAAGCATGCCAAAGAAGAAAGCATGTCGAAAGAAAATGCAAAGGCAAAATATGATAGAAGCACCTTGTTGATTCAGGTAGCTATCCACATGGAGGAAGGAGCAGAGAGGGCATGAATTTGGTTGTATTTACATTAACACTACAGAGTTTAGCTCTAAATAATCTATTTGTATTTTTAAAGGTTAAAGGCTAACTTGTTCACCTGATGATATATCTGCCAAAGCTAGGCTTCATACTTCGTGCTGCACAATTACAGACCTCCTGTCAAAACCCTGCATGCACCAACAGGCTCTGCAGGCTGCCCCCCCCGGGGGTCTGGCTGCCTGTGCTGGCGACCAGCCCTGGCATGCTGCAGCACCAGGCTTGCACCAGGCTGCGGGGAGAAAGCTGTGAGGTTGTCGCGTCCCAGCGACATAATAAAATCAAACAAATAATACAAATAATCCATGCTGTGGTTGCGAACATATGTCCCACGACGGTTTGCTCACAATCTGCAATACACATACATATACAAAACCAAGGATGATTAAAAGGACGGAATAATCCATCGAGTATGGATTCGATGGTCCTTTCCATGGGCATCAGTGGCTACCCAGGAATAGGGATTAAGTGGGGTTTTTAGAGTTAAGGGTATTTCTCCTACTGTTGGTAAATCTACCAGAACAGGTTGTCCTGGGTAGCAGAGTAGTTTTATTGGGTCTTTTGTATCCCTTTTCCCCGAGATGAGAGAGGGAGGTCTGGGATAAAACGCAGTGAGCCTGGGACATCCATTTACACCCCAGCGGCTATTCACTCTTGTTATGGCATCGGGGAGTCGTGTAAGCCATCCGGAATCATGAGGTTTGAGGACACGTTTCAGCAACCCATTTGTTCTTTCCACTATCCCATTCGCTTGAGGGTAATAAGGAATGTGAAATGTCCACTGTATTCCCTCGCTTTCTGCCCATTCCTGAACCACCCCGGCAGTAAAGTGGCTACCATTATCTGATTGGATCGATTGGGGTTTTGGTAGGTAACTAAACCATAGCTTCCACCCTTTTACTGTGTTGTCTCCAGTTGCTCTTGCAAAGGCCTCAGCCTGTGTAAGCCCTGACACCACTTCCACCCCGACAAGGACATATTGTTTCCCGTTTGACTTCCTAAAGGGTCCTATATAATCAACCTGCCAAGTCTCCCAGAGTCCCTTCCCACTCCGCAAGCGGAGGGGGGGTTCCAGCAAAGGATGCTTTTCTAATCGGGTACGGCACTGACCACAAGCAGAGATGGTCGTGTTACACTGTTCTCGGGTGACAGGCCAACCCCTGCTCCCGGCCTCTTTGTAAAGGTCTTTAATTCCTCAATGACCACGTTTTACATGTAACCATTCTAACAAGTGGTCCCACTCTTCTTCAGCCTCTGCCATCATTGCGGCTAAACAGGTTAGCGAGTCTACTTGCTTATTCCAAATGTGGGCTGGGTGATCTCCCTGTTGATGTGCAGCTACCCATCCCACTAAGAAGGTCCCCTGTTTAGCAATGTTCAAAATTTCCTCCCATTTTTCTCTTTGCCACACAGGTACTCGATTAACTTGCCATTGATTTTGTTCCCAGAAAGGGAGCCACTCAGTACATCCTTTAAATACAGTGTATGAATCTGTATAGATGAGCACTGGGTTTTTGTTCCCAGCCTCTTTCTTTATCACACTCCAAACTGCTATCAATTCCCCTACCTGAGCACTTCCCTCTCCTTCCGTTATAATTCGCTCCCCCGAATCAACATGTAAAGCTACTGCCCAGTACTTCCATATCTTTCCCTCTCTTTTGGAGGATGTATCAGGAAACCATACATTTTTTAAGTGGGGTTCAAATGGAGGAGCAAGTTTTAGGTAAGGAGGAGGAAGTTCCAAGTCCGACTGATTACCAGATGGTTCTTGTATCTGTAATGTTTTAGGTGTTCCCTCTTCTATTTTATGTGTGTGACAATAGCGGTCTAGTTGTGCATACCACTTTCTAACAGTTTCCCGGTGTGCAACCCCTGCAGGAGGTGGAGTTCCAGCCAATATCGGTTTCAGAACCTTAAAAGGCCCTCTTAAAATAATTGGTTGTTGTTTTATAATTCTTTCAGCTTCTTGTAGAGCTAGATTTACTACAAAAAGGCTCTTTTCCCAAGCTGAATATCTTTTTTCTGCATCTTTAAAACTTCGTGAATGGAACTCGATAGGGCGAGTCGGGCTGTCAGGTCCACGTTGCCACATGTGTATTGATAGCCCATGAATTGCAAAACCCCATTCGATATGGAGTGGATCGGTCAGGTGTATTGGCCCTAGGGCCTGATATACTCCAGCTTCAAAGATTAGTAGTTTTAGGGCTTCCTCATGGATGGGAGTCCAGTCCCAAGAGGCCCTTTTACGAGTCAGATTGTACAAGGGTTGGGCTATGATGGAAAAATCTGGGATGTGTTTTCTCCAATACACCAGCAATCCTAAGGCATGTTGTAACTCTTCCTTATTTTGGGGCATTTTTACTTGTTCAAGGGCGGTTAAGGTCTCAGGGGGAATACATACTATTCCTCCCCTCCACCGAATGCCTAGGAACTTTACCTTGGGAGAGGGAAGTTGTACCTTCTCTGCTGGGATTTGGAGCCCCAAGTTTTCCAGATGATCAATTATTTTAGTTTGGGCCTGTCCTACTGTAGTAGTATCAGAGCCACTAATCAATACATCATCAATGTATTGATACACTTTGACCCCTTCTTCATGAGTTATTTGAGCGAGCTCTTGTGCTAGCGCGCAGTGAGCAATAGTCGGTGAATGTCGGTACCCCTGGGGGAGGCGTGTAAATGTAAACTGCACCCCTTCCCATGTAAAAGCGAAGCGGTCTCTGTCAGCTTCCTGCAGGGGAACCATAAAAAACATATCTTTTACGTCAATTGTTGCTAAGATCTGGTGGGCTTGCTCCTGTATGGTGGCAATTAGTTCAGCTATGTTTGGGACAGCAGCGGTTAAGGGTCCCGTCTGGTTAAGGGTCCCGTCTTTGCATTTAATCGCGAATCGGCCCTTTCCGTTAGGTTTACGGACCGGCCACACCGGGGAATTGTAAGGTGAATGGGTTGGGATAATTATCCCTTGTTCTCGCAGCTCAGCTATTACAGGAGTTATTCCTTCTCGGGCCCCTAAAGGAAGAGGATAAGGTTTAACATTTACTACCCCTGAGGGGGGTAATTCCGGTGCAGGTTGGAGCAAACGCACTGAGGCAGCCAGGAGGCCGAACACCCACTCTTCCCCCCCCCCACCCCCCACCCCCCCGCCCCGAGTCCACCCAAGAACGCCCTCTAAGTAAGTCAAGGCCCAGAATATTTGTTGGGAAGGCTCCTAGAATCATAGTAGCTTCAGTTGCAGTTTCCTCTCCAGGTAGCCAGCACTTAACCCGAGCTGTTGGCTGTGGTTTAGAATTCCCAAAAACATCTGTAACCCAAATCTGTTTTCTGTTGGCAACTATGCCGTTGCGGTCAGCGACATCCGTCCGGAGAGCTGACATTTGAGCTCCTGTGTCCACTAGAAAGGTAACAGGGGCCTTAAAAGGGCCCAGAGGAAAAGTGATCAGTAAGTCCCCTTTTACAGTTTCTGTGAGCCTCCTTAAGTAAACCCATCTGCTGTCCCCCCCGCTCACTTACTGGGGACGGCAGAAGGAGTTTCCCGACTTGGAACTATCTAAAGTAATCAATTCAGCAGTCGGGGGTGCGGATGGGGTCACCTTCCCTTGCTCTTGGGGCTGGGAAAAAAAACCTTCAGGGTTTGTGAGGGGTGAAATTTCTTTTATTTTGTCCCAACCTTTCACCAAACTTTCCAAATTGGGAGTGGGTAATCCGTCCATCACCTCCCGGGGAATTCCTTTTGAAATACCTTTTGTCCACAAAATATATCTTTTATTATCAGGGGGTCGTGTGGGCTTTGCCAGGGAGGGTAGAGGATTGCGCATAGGCATAGCTTTTGCTCTCTCGTTCCTTTCCATCCTTCTGAGATCCACTTTGGATTTGGTCTCTCCCTGACCAGTAAGTCCCATTCATCTCCCATAATTAATTAGCTCCTGTGCTACCTCCCCCCATGTTACCTCCGGGGGGGCTCCCCTTCTCTGGGGTCGGGGTGTCCTCAACCGATCTTGTAGTTGTACTGCATATAATTTCAAAGCATCAGGTAGTCCCCTTGTAAGAGGGTGAAATCTTTCAGGGTCAGCCACATATTGCATGGGGGATGGTTGTTGTGGAACAAGTATTCGGTCATGCATTAACTGGAGGCACACGGCTTTCTGTACGCTTTCTAGGATATGACTTGCCATAGGCGTTTTAATCGAGAAAGGGTCCCCCCTCTCCATAGGATCTAATTCACCTGCCCAATACGCTACTCTTTGGGTCAGGGACCAAGGCTCTCGGTTGTCATTTGTGGTTATAAAAACTCCCGGCCCCCAATATCCTCTTGCTTCATCCTCACTCAGCAAGACACGGTTGCCCCCAGTAAGGGACACCCTCCATACATATTCAGTTTCTGTCTCTCGGGGTCCCCGGGAATATTTTTCTTGAATTTTAGCCAGATCAGTAGGGGAATAGGGAGTAGTACGGGTAGTAACTTGCTGAGCTCCTCCTGGACCCCCATCTGTAGTCTCGGCCTTAATTAAAGGTCGCATTTTGACTTCTCCCTTTTTGGGAGAACACGTTTCTTTTGCATGCTCTAAGTCTCCAAGAGGGTATAACAATTCCAACTCTTTTCCCCCATCAAAGTTTACGTTCATATTTTCTACATCAATTTGGGAACGGGTTTCGTCCAATTGCTCCCTTAATATCTTTTCCCGCTCCAAGGCTTCCGTTAAAGCGGTATGTAGTCTCTGGTTAGTCGCTCGCTCGGCAGCAAGCTGATCAGAGAGACTCTGTATCTCATTTTCTAGCTGTTCCTGTAAAGTCTTTACTAAATCCTGAAGGGACTTTATTGCCCCCTTTTCTGCTTGCTGGGTATCATGTTTCTCCTGTTGTGCTGCCACCAAGGCGGCTCCCAAAACCCCACAGACCAACGCTTTCCCTTTTCCAAGCTTCAACTTTCGTTCTTTAGTTAAGGTGGAAATTCTGTCTGTTACAGCTTGAGGATCATGCCAATTATTACGGGCCCACATCATACCAGGGGGAGAGGGTCGGGCTTTATAGCCCTCTAATCTCTCCAGGAGAGGGGTACAATCTACAGTCGAACCTCCCAGGGAGGCCCTAGTGCCTACAATCAAACCTCCCAGGGAGGTCATAATGGATCAGATTACACACAGTGATAGGGAATAGATCGCTTGTGAGTCCTCTGAGGACTGTCTCCCCTTTTGTATGACTCCTCTCAGAGAGGAGGCCGTAGTAAAGGCTTAATGTTAATGATCGCTTCAGTACCAACGAGGGGATCCTGTCTGTGACGCCAATAAAATATGTCCCGTCCCAACCTCAGAGGGAGGAGAGCGACTAAGGTTCTAATGATCCCCTCGGACTGAATTAAGGTGAAACGACACCAAACGATCAATCAAACATTTTCTTTTTATTCTAACACAGAAAGTAACTTAGACTTGGAAAGGCAATTCGAACTTAAAAACCTGGAAAAGCATTAGCGGTGTGGACTCTTATTAAGAATATTCAAAGAAGAAGAAGAAGAAAAGAAAGAGAGGAGAGAGGAGGTGGGGGCGGGGGGAGAGAGAGAGATCACCGGTCCACGTTCCAGCGTTGGTCCAGCCAACGGGGGGTGGGTGTCTGGTCGGTAGGAGCGCTTGTCCAAAAAAGAGGAAGCAGAAGAAGGAAAAAGCCCCAAATGGCACCTGCCTTGCCCTTTTATATTCATCTTGTGAGTGTTTGAGACATTCCTCAGAAAGGTTCAAGGGATCTCCACCCCCAGTCCCCTCATCAAGTATTGTTTCCTGCTAATTGGTTAGCTGTCCTCGCTTGCTGTGTAAATTAGCACGCATGCTCCTTCCAGGAGTGGGGGGGCAAGTCTTTTTAGCCCTGAATTGGGTCGGCGGTCACGATCTCCCCCTGCCACCTTTACCTTTCACCTAAATACCATGGTTTTGGTACTTTGTCAACCAGCTGAGGGGGATGCTCACTCTTATCAGTCTCTTCAAGGATCCTTATCTCTCAGTTTTTGTCTTCAGCCAACTGAGAGGAATGTTCATGTTCACTCTTATCAGTCTAAGGATATAGTCATTATCTCTCAGCTTTTGTCTTCTGACTGATGAATTGGCCTTGGTGTCAGACTGCTTGTCATTCCAGTTGGACTCCTACAGAGGTGCCTCGCCAGGGCCGTTCCCACTTTTGCCAGGGAGCTGCTTCTAACCTCAGGCCTTTGAGCCTGACTACTAAAATGCATCAAATGCTTTCCTTTTTCATCAGTAAATGTAAACTACTGCTTTAGTTATTATAAAAAGGTCATGCGGTTTACAACTAGACACAAAGTATGTCTTCACATAATAAAATAGTGTTCGTCTGAGAAAATTAATAGCATTTGTGATTCCATGCACATCAGTTACAAAGAACAAACCAGACAGTACAGTTCAAAAAACTGAACTACTCTTTGTAAAAGTGCCACATCCTACCAAAAGTCCTCGAGCACAATATATACCATCCAGTGTGGAAAAGTCTACCACATGATGGGGAGAGGTCAGTCCTTCTGCAAGGAACGAGGCATCTCACCGTAACTATTCTCTTCCACTCCTGAATGTGACCTGCTGTCTCTGCAATCCTTCCTCCTGCCAGGGGAAGCCCTTCCTCCAGGGCGATGCTTTAACACCCTTGCGAGTCACGGATTAATTTCCACATGCTCATGGCTTGCACACTCCACACTAACGACTGCTCAGAAAAGCTTGCCCATCCTACCACAGCTACAATCAGCGGCTATATATATAATATTACATCAAGTGTGTACTATTAGATATTAGTAATATGAACACACATGTATACCTTTATTATAGCTATTGTGCAAAAAAAACCAAAAGCCACAATAGCTGGGGACAGAGACAGGATGCCAAAGCATGAAAATCAACAAAGCAGAGTGTAACGGCAGAGATGGCAACAAAACTGGGAAGCAGGCTAAACTGGCAGCCACTTATTAGTGAATAAACAGATCATTTGCAGAAGAAAAAATGTTCGAACTTTGAAAAACCTAGTTACTTGGGGAACCTAGACTTGTCTGATAGCTTGCTAGATCTTTGTCCAATCAATTAGAGGCTTGCTAGATCTTTGTCCAATCAGTTAGACAAACTGGAAAGGTCCATAACTGCTAACAGCATGAATGAAGAGAACAAGGTATCACTTTAGACATGTGACTACATGAAAAGATATTGTCTGCTGGGTCATGTACAAAGTCTTCCAAGTATGAGCGCAAAAGGTTTGTTGAGATTGTGGAAACTCTACAGATCCCCCAAACGCAACTGTTTATAAAACATTTCTGCCTTATAAACAAAACAAAAAACCAAATGAAGTGACTTCTGAATAGATGACAGGGTTACAGGAACTAGGCGAGTTCTACCGAACTGGAGATAAATTACACAATCCAAAGAAGGACTTGCATAGAGAATTCTTTCAAAAGTAGCTTGTGACTAATGCTTATTTGACCCAAAAATGTGCAAGTCATCAAAGACATAAAAATAAACCGTGGGTCAAGCAAAAGGCACAGCACAGACCACAGTCAAAACTATCTTCACTATGGCAACTGGTGTCCCATGTGACCAAATCTTATTGATTCAAAGGAAAAATTAAGTAGAAACTTCAAATAACCCACAAAATCTAATGCATATAAAGATGATGGAAGACTGACTGCAAAAGGTGCAGATAAATTATATCATAAAGGAAATACTATAAGTTTTCATGTTCATCAACCTTCAGTCAACAAAATGGGTTCTACCAGGTACAACTTATCATCTCTACTACTGTCATTAGCCACCTTGAAGCCACGGGATGAAAAAAAACCCTCTCCTATTTGGTGAGATTCTGTTAGAATGGCAAAGCATATGTTTGTACATTTAGATTAACATTTGTTAATAAACTTGTCTCGAAAGGAAACCTAACTGAAATTTTGGACCAACTGCTGGTGTAATTCCAAGTAATTCTGTGCCCTGAAAAGATATGGTGGCAATACTTGATCTTGAAGAAATAATTCCTAAATGTTGCCAACTTTGCCTGTTGTACTTTGTGATTCAGATGATGGTAAAAGATAATCAGATCATCAGGAATGTGCTTTAACAGAACTACCATACCACATTCAATGCCAGTAATGAAGAAGCACGTCATTACTTATATTGGTAAGAATGTGAGGGCTACCACATCTGAAAAAAGACAGAAGACATCTTATTTTCACATATCACAGTGAAAAAAATAATGTAATTATTCAGTAAGCTCTTTATATATATATATATATATTTTATCCATTTATATAATTTATCAATATGGTTAATATTGTCACATTTTATTATCCTCTTCCAATTGCTGTTATACATGAAAAAAATACAGCCTAGGTGTCATGGTATTGAATCAATTATTAACAGTGGCGCTTTAAAACACCTATCAAGCTGCAAAATCAAATGGTGGAGAGATTTGTCCCAATAATGTGCTTTGTACTTTGAGGTATCATTATGTAGTGGGCAATCTTAAAAATAAAGAAATAAAATACCCTGATAATTCTTGATAAAAGGGGTATCATGGGCAGATGACATTAAAAGTAAAGCTAAAAACATTATCAGTATTAACTCATTTCCAAACCTTGCAAGGAAGCAAAACTGACCTGATGAAGAGTGCTTTATCCTTCCAGGAAATTCCAGGAGCTCTTTGCCAGTCACACCTATTTCCATCCATACCACTGCAGAAACCTGTCATTCAAATATACAGCATCAGCACAGTTGTAAGCTAATTAGCTCAAATATGGGCAACACTTGGGTTGTCTGATCTCAGGGTCAGTCTGACATTCAGAACGTCCAAAGACTCCACCACTCCATATGCAGATTACCATTACAGGTAACTGCAGCAGAAATATAGACCTCTCTTTGAAAGGATTTTGTGCGATGTTAATATAATGTTCCTGCAGACGAGATAAATGGAAGTGGCTGGGCCAAGTATGGGGTGCTGAGGTTAAGTCCACATTGCAGCTGGCACGACTCTGAAGTGCAAAGTACGCACCTGCAAGGTCCTCTCCCCAGCAGTATCAGCAGAATTATGACAGAGCCAGCGCAAGGGACATTATCTCAGGTATGTAGCATAGATAGCAAGCAAATCTGGCTGTAAGCCCAGTGTCAAGGGTAGTTTTAAAAAACAATGCAGCTCTAGCCAGATATATCGAAGCCAACAGAGAGTTCAGGGGGGACTGCAAAGCCAGGACTGCAAACCTAAGCTATCTGTGCTGAGCTGCCTGATAACGTGGTTACATTGCTACAACAAGGTAGCTTAATACAGGTTTGCAGGACAAGATGCGAGATCTAACAAAGGTTTTTGTGGCAATGCTATTGCTTTAACAATGTAATCTGTGACATGCCCTTACAGGGAATAAAAGCAGTAATTTGGACGTGAGATGAAAATAATTCTGAAATATCACAGGGGAACTGAGTAAAGCCGAAATAATAGAAAATCAATGAAACTGCACAGACAGGCAGTGTATTTATGCATGCCAGTTGATAAAGTACAGTAGTACTGCTGTTTCCTTTTCCTTGACTTCCTTCCTATTGCAGGTATTGTGTAAATTTCAGGCAGTTGTGATGCCAGAGGATTTTGAACTATAAGAAATCTGTGAGCTCTCTCCAATTTTAAAGCTACCTGCTCATTTTGGAGTTTCAAAGCACAAAACTGTTAACTGCAGGACATACCTCACCACTCACACTTTTTCGCTAATAGAGAGGGCATCACTAGAGCAGTAAATATTTTTCCCTAGGGCTTGCTCTATACATGACTTTACTGCAATTTTCAACAGAGTACTTCGGGGAGTGTATAATTTTAGTAGATTCAGTTTGACATTGTGTTTCATTCTGCAGAAGCTGACCATACGATAGGCTTTCACGCAGACGGAAATAAACAAGTAAAAAGATTCAGGCAGAAAATATACTTCTAAAACTTTGAACTGAGAAACTGATAAACCCTCATCCAAAAGTTAGAATACTGAACTGGTTTTGTCTTTAAAAAATGTAAATTCTTTTCTCTTTACATACTAAGGACTTTACATTTTAATGCCCCGAATTTCAACCTTCACTCTGAAACCTAACACATGCCTCTATTTTTAAAGCAGACATAGCATGAGCCTCCATGTCTCTCACCTTATCCATCCTAGCCCTTGATGGAAGTGTTCCTTAACTGCTGAAAACAAACACAAAATGCTTTCCAGAGGCTACAGATCAGATGACCTTGTTCAGTTCTGCCGCAGCAAACAAAGGTCCCATGCGGCAGGCAGAGCCTTGTGTCTGAGCAGAACGCCAACGGACTTGTTAGTAGGAAGACTTGATAGAGACAGAAATGTTTCAGAATTGGGCTAAGGAAATTTGGCCTTCACTTAAAATCTTTGATACTCCAGTAGTTTTCAATAAATTTCTTCATAGTGTGCTGTTGCGTCTACAACCCAAGAGGTGTATTTGCTGGGATTATATCCCCCTTCTTTTGACTTTGCAACATGCTGAGCTTTTAAGCGTGAGATTGGCAGCATCTTAAAAAAACATGGCTGGAAATCAGTAACACCAACTTTCTAGTAGAAGTTGTATTTCTCTTTATTGTGTACGAGGACTGATCACACATTACTTGCAATGTGAAGTGCCAAAGAGTTGTGTTACAAATGCTCTTACACACTTCTGTTGTTCAAACTGGGTAAAAAGTACATCTTTGTTTTAGGCCAATGTAATGTGGGTCATTGGACTTTTTCCCTGTGTAGCACACCATACCCTCTTTTCTTTCTGTGAAGCAAAAACTGCTATGCTGGATTTTCTATGTGGACTGGAGCTTCATATTTGTGATGGTGCCATACCTTTGCAACTTAATTAAAAACAGCCTGATCTGCCACCACCATAGGAGCCGTAGGACTAAAAGACACATGAAAGGCCAGTGAATCTAGCTTGCATCCAGCTGGTGATGCTTGGAAAGTGTCCCTTCCTGAGACTGTGTCTCAGGGTGATACTTTTAACAACTGAAGATGACCAGAGTTGGGGAGGAAAAATTCATGGTCTGAGATCTGCTTCCATCAGAAGTGTCTTCCTCTATGTACAGTACCATCCAAGCACAGGCAGCTACTCAAAAAGACTTAAGTGCTTTCAGAAGAAAAATTAAACTATATATGAAAAGACTGACTGTGTGGTTGCTGAGGGAAGAGAGAGAATTCGAAATGCAAAAAGATCCAAGGTGGTATAGTATGATATGGGCAGAGTTAAGATGCAGATAAAGGCCAAGGTTAGGTGTCACTTGGTAACGAGAGAGGGACTGCGTAGTAAAGAAAGCAGCTATCGGCCTTTACCTTCATACACGTGCAGGGATCTGGCAGTTGTGCTCCTCCGCCTGCAAGACTTGGTCAGGGGGAAGGAGGAGTGGCCCCTGCTCTGCATGTCTGGGTCCATCTCCCTGCTTGTTCCTTGACCTGAGATAGAGGGGGACAATCGTCATCCGGATTTTGGATCAATCCAAGTACTGCTTCCTTGCCATTGCATAGATCTACCCGTTAGCAAAAATTTTTCTGTCATTTGAATAAGCTCGAATCTGGCCAACTTAACAAAATATCACTTATGTATTCTGCACAATAACTGAGTAATTTGTATTCAAATGTATTCATTGTAGACAGCAACTGTAGAAAGGTAAGAACTTGCCGTGGTGTATTTTGTTAATACAGATAACCCTATCTTGCTATAATGGAAAAAGAAAGCCCATTTAAAACACCATTAATCAACCAAACCACTACCCATGCTATGTTTTAAAAATATATTGAATTTTGGAACTGCACTCAATTAAAATAAAGTACAAATTAAGAACTGGAAACCAACTTAAGTCACAGAAAATAAATATAATTCTTTAAGTATTCAATTTGTCACCTTGTCTTTTGGAAAACTGGAACTGATTCAAGTCAGCTAATGACTGGGCCATAAAATTGCTCACCCTGTACGCCTCTACTGTGACAGCATTAATGACCGGCTGTATTCGTAAATTAAATCAGCAGAACAGTAAGCACAGACAATTAATTAAAATAAGCCCCAAACCCTGGCTGCTGGATATTTTTATAACTGGCAGGTGGAATAGAGTTGTATATACTTCACTGAATGCTCTTATATATGTACTTCTAGAGGTAAAAATTGCTTTTTTTCCCCAGCTAAATACTGTCACACAGAGGATGGGATTAAATGTTTAAACAGAACCTAGATGGACAGGATCTCTTGCATTTTCACTCCTTAAAAAGTATTTTTTCAACACCTAGATGTGTTCGGTTAGATTGAATACAAACAGACTGACACTACCTCCTTCAGAAAAAAGATGCAAACTCTGTATGAATCCACTGAATTCACTGGCAGTAAAAGAAGGCAGAATCAATGTATATTTTAGACTTGCAATTGAATCCTTTTAAAACCTTACTTGTGTAATTTCTGCTGAGACACAGTAAAATCTGCATGTTTTCCCCGTAATGTGCAGAAGCCATTGCACATTTGGTTCTCGGGTAGCGTATACAATAATCACTTCAGGCTGCTTCAGTGCCTGATGAGTATATGTGTGTGTAAATATGTAATTGTGAAAGGCTCCTCAGACTTGCAATTTTTAAATCAATTCGTATCAGCAATGTATTTTCTGAAAAAAAAAAAAAAAAACCACAAACCAAAAAAACCAAAACCCCAAACCTAGGGAAAATATAATATTGTCATTTAACATGACAGCTCCAGATTTCCAACATCAGTAAAGCACAAAAACAACTCTGAGCTTCAGCTTGTTGGGATTCAGCCAGGCAGCCATCTATTAACCTTAATGGTGGTGCCACTGCACTGGATAGTGCGTGAGAACATCCACTAGATTTTTAACGTAGGGTATTTCCTTTCTACGAGTGTAACGCACTACTCAGACCCTTTCCCCCAGGCACACTGAAGTGCAATTGGAAATCTGGCAATTATGGAAAAAATATGGGCAACATTTCCAGCTGCCAGTCACTCCTGGGGCGGGGCAGGGCGGGAAAGTTAACGAATCTGGAAGTTTTGTAGAGAACACGAAGCTGGGAAAGCTAAAATGTGGGGATGCATTGCATCCTGCTCGCTCCTCCTCACCGGTGGATGCAGAGCCGCAGGTTCATAGCCTCGGCGTGCAGCAGCTCAGGTACTGCCACTGTTCAGAAACGGGCATTTCTGAAAAAAGCCTGGCGTTAAACTCAACAACCCGTGTCGGTACCGGGAGAGCGAAGAACTGCCGCCCATCGAGGTCTACGAATCGCGCTGGATCGTGCTTGAAAGAAACCGGGCGTTTGTCAGCCTCGATCAACAGGTTCTTCCCCAGCTTCCGCGGGGCTCGGCCGCGCCCGTTCCCGCCCTCACGTCCTGCCTCCCTGCCTGCCTCCCTGCCTCACCTGCCTGCCTCCCTGCCCGCCTTCCCGCCGCGCCCGCCCGACGGGGCGCCGCGCCCGCCGGCCCCACGCCCCCCCCCCTCACCGCAGCGGGCCCTGCCGCCCTACCGAGGCCGCGACGGGGCCGCCCCGGCGGGAGGCGCCCTTGCCTCCCGCCGCCTGCCCCTCTCCGGGGCACCCGGGCTCTCCCCGTCGGCCCGGACGAGGGCAGGCGCTTGGGTGAGGGGCCGCTCCTCCCGCCGCCCGCCTGAGGGGCGGGCACCCGCCCTCCGCGGAGAAGCGGCGGCGGCGGGAGAGCCGGTGCCCGCCCGGCGGAGGCACCCCGGCGGCGCGCCCGCCCCCGAGGGCTCCCGGGGCAGGGCCGGGCCCCACGGCGAGGAGGAGGAGGAGCAGCCGCAGCCGCAGCCGGGATTGGGGGCGGCCGGCGCCGCCCGCCCGGCCGCGGGGGGGAGGCGGCAGGAGGAGGAGGAGGAGGAGGAGGAGCGGCGGCGCGGGCCGCAGCGAGCTGGCTGGGTTCGGTGCGGCTGCCCCTGAATATGGCGGCGGCGGAGGCGGCCGCTGCTCCGGGCGGCGGGGGCTGCTCGCCGGCGGGCGGCGGCGGCTCGGTGCCCGTCCTCTTCTGCTTCTCCGTCTTCGCGCGGCCCTCCAGCGTGCCCCACGGCGCCGGCTACGAGCTGCTGATCCAGAAGTTCCTCAGCCTCTACGGGGACCAGATAGACATGCACCGCAAGTTCGTGGTGCAGCTCTTCGCCGAGGAGTGGAGCCAGTACATAGACCTGCCCAAGGGCTTCCTGGTCAGCGAGCGCTGCAAGGTGCGCCTGGTGCCGCTGCAGATACAGGTGAGACCCGACGGCGGGGCAGCGCCGGCCGCCACAGGTGTGCCCGTGGGCGGGCAGCCCCGTCCCGCCGCCGGCCGCGGCTGCCCGGCCGCCCCCCGCAGCCCGCCGCGGGGAGGCGGCGGCCGCCCGGGGAGCCCGGGGCGGGGGGGAGCCGCGGGCAGGGCGAGACCCGCCAGCCCGCCTTCTCGTCCTGCTCCGGAGAAACTTCTGCGCCGCCGAGGCGGGGAGGCGGGTGCGCCCCGCGGGTTTGGTAGCCGGGCTGGAGCCTTCGGACGGTCGGGGCTGGCTTGGCCGCGTGCGTGGAGGTAGCCCGGTGGCTGCAGTAACCAGTGCTTCTCCTTTAAAACAGGCGGCTGGTGCTAGACAGCCTTAACCGGAGGTAGTGCTGCGGGGTGGAAACTCAAAGGCTGCCGGTAAAGGGGTCTCTGCCAAGGCTCGGTCTCGTGGCCCGTAGGTCCCGGGGATTTCTGTATCCCTTCTTAGCCCAAAAAGCCCTCTACGATTTACAGGTTCATAACTCTCTAGTTTCGTGTCCATAAACCAGGAAACCAGACTGCCAGACGGATACAGTACGTGTGTTTCATACTAAGATATCTTTATGCACAGTGGAGATTCGTGCCAGTCGCGCTGGAATAGTTTGCCCTCGAAGCAAAATTGCTTTTTCCTTCCTCCAGCACCAAAGGAGTCAACTTTTTTAAAAAAAAAAAAAAAAAGAAACACACAAAACACATAGTTATTGTTTTAATTCAGAACGTTCTTCTTAATTTATAATTAAGAAGTTTTAGTTTGTTGAGCCAACATTACTAATAAGTTGAGAAAGTGATGTCAAAAAAAACTGAAACATTGCTCGTCTTCTCTTTATGTTTCTAGAAACAGAAACACTGTTTGTAAACCCTGCTTAATTGTAGTGTCTTGTACCCATAAACTCCCAAGGTGGCCCGTTCGCTTAGACTGTACGTCAAGGATGCCTTTGGAGTCTTTTCTCCTTTACTTAACCCTCTGCATGGAAAGAGTGGTTAAGAAGACCAAACTAGTTTAATAACTTATTTTGTCACTTATTACTCATTTTGTCAATCATCATTCATCGTATTCAGTTTAAAAACCTCTCTCCTTTCTGTCTTGGAAGCAGAATGGGTGGGGCCCCAGCCAGAGAAACTGGAAAGGATAGTCTTTCCAACTTGCAAAAAGAGTTGGCATGGGTGCTGATTCAAGCAAGGATTTTAGAAACAGAATTTGTGTAATCTGGGCGTGTAACAGTGATGCAGGTCAGAATTTTGTTTCTTACTTGTCCATGCAGATCACTGCTCTGCAAAGACTCTCTTGCAGATGGCTTCTGCACTGAAACTGTATTTGCAGCCCGAGCATTCGTAGCAGGACATACATCTCGGTGTAAAAGGTCACTGTTGAGACACGGAAGGATACGTCATTCCCAGGGTACAGATGCACTATGCAGTTTTAACTGACTGCAGGGATTCGGGATGAAGCAATATTTAATGCATTAATTGCCTAATTGATTAGCTGCTTTCACCAATACTGTTGCAATTCTGTGACAATAGCAACTGTTGATATGAAAAGGATGGTTCTTGTGTATTATTTTAGTTGCCTCCTTGATGTGCTTCAGCAGCTGAGAATGAGCTGGAGACATCACAGTGATGTCAGTCAGCTCGCCTTAAGCCACCGGCAGGTGCTCAGAGATCGCTCGTTTGGGGAACATTTGGTCTGATACAGTCACAGCTGTGCTTTTTAAGACCTTTAGGATTTACTGATGGGAAGATTATACTTTCCGTATGTTGATTCATGCACTACCACTATTGTGTGCCCTTCCCCCGCCCTGATGTTTTAGCTGCAGTTACACCTGACATAGGTTTGTCAACTCTGCATGTGGTGTGGTCAGCTGAGATACCATTTTGAACCTGTCTTTTCAAGAGGGACGACCTTTGCTCACTGATGTCATTAGACTTTCATATTTGGAAAGATCTATTTGGTTTAAGATTCATAGATACTAGCATCTGTATCCCTAGACAATAATTTCAGTATTTTTATGTGCATGCTTTATGAAATATATGTATGCATTTAGTTAGGGATGGCATTTTAACCCCTAGGGTGGTAGCGCCCATGAGTTCTGGAACAGTATTCTCCCATTTTGATTCCTGTGCAGACCTGTCGTGGAAGGATGCCTTTTGTTGCAGTAGCTCAGGAAATGTCAGCACCAAATGGTGTTTTACTGGGCTATTTCAATTTCCTGTCCCTGCAGCTGAGGGGGGCAGTAATCTCACGGAGAAATCACCATATGCTCACCTCGGAAAGCCACTCCACGCAGTTCAATTCAAGCCTCGATCTGTACAGGGACGCTTGCTCTCCAGTCATTTGTGCCTTTGCACTCTGCTCATATATGTACATTTGTTTGGTTTAGCTGTCCTAGCGCAGAACAGCCACTTAAACTCTTAAAGGCCACCCAGCGTTAGGCAGGCTGGTGGGATAGAGCGAACCCTGATATTCAGCCTGGCTGCCACTCTTAAAAGTCCTCAGCCACAGACTTGCAGTGAGGAGGGACTTTCCCTTTGGCCTCTCCCAACTGGTGAGGAGGGCATTTCTTTGCAACCTGGGGGACTGAGTACAAGCAGAAGGGAGCTTTCTGCTTTTCATGGATTTTATGTGTTTTAAAAGTTTTAACAGAATAATATTTAGAGTCAGGGCAGGAGGAATGCAGGACCACTTTCACCTCTTCTAGCAGTTAAATAGTGCTACTAAAACTATTGCGTTTTGTTGTAACTGCCTTTGGAGGAGAGAAGCAGTAAGGAAAAGCACTTTGGAGGTATTAGAAGACAAGACAGCTATGGTCATTACAGCCGTGTAATAGAGGAGTTCAGGCAGCATTTGAATATATGCCTGAGAGAGGCTATATCACTGTCGCTGTCATAACTTCAAGGTGACTTCTCCTCAGCAGTACTTGTGCTCTGCATTTACAAACTGATGACCTTAAGATGCTAGAGCTAAAAGGATAAAATTATTATTGAAATCATTGCATCAAGCACCTCTGCTTCAGGGTGTTTTTTTTTAAAAGACATGTTGATATCTCAGGTGTGTCTTTCTTGCAGAGAGCTGCTTGCGGAATGATACTTAATTGTTGCTGAAAGATAAGGTAAATAAAATAGGGCTATTTATACACAGATTTTCACTCTTTCTGCATATATCTAATATTGCTACATTCAGATGCTTTGGAAATAGAATTAACATTAACTCAGGAGCCTAAGTCCATTTTCTAAAGACCAGGAAAAGCCAAAGCATAAATTGCAGGATATGTCAGGTGAAGGGAGTTGTTTGCCCCCCCCACCTTTTTTTTTAAAGGTGCAATTATAAATTGTGATATCTTAGCGCTACGATTAAATACAATGTTTCTAAATAAATAAATTTTTTTAAAAAGCAGCACTTGGAACCTTAAAGAAGGGAAAAAAAAGGTCTGGAAATACCAGAAGAGAGGTTTCTTCAAATCCAGACTCCTTGTTTGTGTAGCTTTACTTTGCAGCAAGCATTTTGATCATTTTGGATTTTGATGAAGAATTTTGTACTGTCTTAATTATATGAACATCTTGTGCTTATCTAACTAAATCTGCCCTTTTTAAATGCTGAATTGCATATAAAAGGCTGCACTTTGGCTTAGCATAAAATAAATATTTATATTCCTAAGTTGAAACACTTGTACCCTATTTTTCTCTTGAAATACATTAAACTGAATTTCTTCAATTTTTTTTTCCTTTGAAAGATAAGCAGCAAAGCAAAACTGAATCTTACAGAAAAAGAAGAAAATATGATAGTCAGCTGCTTTTCATTGTTGTCTTTTTATGCCATCCTTGAAATACCAAGACTGCAAGGTCCTCCGTTCTGCCCTTTTAGTGGGTAATCTTGGCAAGAGATTGACGAGGAGACTAGTGATGCTATGTGGGATTATTTCTCCGCTTCCATTTTCTTGCTCATTACATATACTGGGGGAAAATTGCATTTTGTATCTGTAATGGTCCCCTGAAGTTTGAACAGGGAAAGCACAGATAAAGAGCGAGTATATGTGAATATTTTTGTAAAGCTGATTCTTTAATTACAGTACTTCATCACAGTCACATTTTGTATGATTAATAATAATCAGCAGAGATGAAATAGATGTGAAAAAACATCTGTCCTTTCCCACCTAGGCCTTTTCTAGAGTAGGATTTAAAGCTGTATGTAACTCGTGACAGCATACCTTTAAATCCTGGTCTGGACAAGGTCCTAGAGATGACCTCTCTAGCTGGGTAAGAGAGTTGCATCAGGTTACGTGTCCGTCTGACGTACCTATTCTGGTTGTGCTGTGGAGAACTTCCAGCTGGAGGGAAGAAAGTCCTGGTGACTAACCGAGAGGGGTGAAGCAAAACAAATTAAAAAGCTTACATGCTGTGTGGGGAACTTCAGGTGATTTGGGGTTTTTTTTGGGTTTGCTTTTAAATTTAGGTTGTTTAATGATATCTGGGCTAAGTAGGTGTTATATTTGGGGTGGATTCGGACAGGTGCCTTGTGGCTGCAGTGGCTCACCATCCTTGCCCAGCCTGCCTCTCCTCGGAGTGAAAGCAGAGGGGTACTGGCGTGCCGGCCCAGAGTTTGATGTTTGGGTGTAGGTTTGCCTCTGCTTCAGCTCAGTGGTAGGGTGCGGCACTGGAGCGGCGCGGGCCGTCATGGTGTTCACTGTCGGGGACGTGTGAGCTGGAGGTGTCCCGTCTCCCTGAGGTGGTGTGGCCGTGGAAGGGGAGGACGGCTTTGAGAGTGAGTGAGTGGTGGGATTTACGTGGCCTATTGAAGAACCAGTAAATGGAAACTTTCCTTTATACGTAGCAGCTACTTCTGTGAATTTATTTATGGACTGCATTAGCTGCTATTTATGAAACTTAATTTCAAACTGCTTTCTGCTGCACTCTGTCCTTCCCACATCTGCTATTCCAAGTAACACCAGCAAGTGTTGATTTTTTGATCTTGCCATTTATTCCAGTTTCTTCTTTTTCTGCCACATGTTGCATGGTTCGATTCAGACTGCAAGTTAATCAGAAATAAATATGAAAATCAATATAGGAATTATTTGTGTTAGATTTTGTAAACACTTTTATTTAGCAAATATATAGTTGACCCCACTTTATTTTAGAGTGCCACTGGTATTAAAGCGAAGGCATAAATTAAATCATATTAAACCAACTTGATAATAGAGGAAAGCAGATATAAGGCTTTTGCTCCAGCTCCCTGTGATGTTTGTCATAAACACATTAGATGGTGGATTCGGTGGAAGTCTGTAATGAGGATGCTCCCTGGCTGGAAAGGCAGTCAGTTTTCTTCCGTGCTTCACTGTCAAATCAGAATAATACTGAATTGGGCTCTCTAAGATCTGTTGCGAATCCGCTGTTTGAAAATATTCCATCATCCACGTCATTGCCAAAATTTAGGGCAGATACTGTTTTTGCAGAAGGTGACAAGCTGGGAGGAGCTGCAAGCATCTGAAAGAGCAGAATTCAGGCTTTTCATGGCAAGTTGGAGAAACAAGGTGAAATAAGATGCAGTTCAAAATGGAAGCAACAAAGTTAGAAATAAGTCCTACACTAAGGTAGAAATAATCAACTACGCAAATAAAAGATGAGGGAGAGTTCAGGGGATGGTTTTGAGGTTAAAATGTATCTCAGGAGTCTAAGTATCATCAATTATGAAAAAGCAAATAGCATACTGGAAAGTACAAATTGAACAGGGCCTGCAAGGACTGTGAATTGACCCATCTCTGAGGCTCTACTAGTGCTGAGAAGTATTAGGGGCAGAGGAGTACTTCTGTTATAGTAGTATTGGGTGCCTCACTGTAGGCTGCAGTTTGAAAAGCACTCCAGGGAGGGCAATTAAAATGATTTGAGTTGTAGGAGGAAAGGCTGAAAGTAGTAGATATGTTTTAGAATAAGGGAGGGGAGGGGAGGGAATAAAGGGAGACCAGATCTGAGTCTTGAGGTATGGTACTAGGTGTTTGTGCATGGCTGTGCACATGAAGGAGGATGGTAATGCTCTTGTGTTTCACATCCACCATGGGCAGAACTGGAAATAATGCTCTTAAATGGCAACAGAGGAGCTGTGGGTGAGAAAACACTGCAAGGTAAAGATAACAGAGCTGTGGGATGGATTGTATAGGAGCTCTCTAAGTTGTGTATTGCTGAGGGCTCAGACCAGGTAGGTATCTGTGAAGAATATTTACATTTGGTTGATCCTTCTGTAGAGGCAGACTATGCATCTTCTTGCAGGTGTTCGTAGTCTATTCATACTTGTTCCTCTGCTAGGGATGGTAGTGCCATCCACTGTCTTGGCATAGGAAGGTGTATACTGAGGCAGTAGACTAATTCCACATAGATCACTCTCTGATCCATGATGGTTTGCAGTAGTTCAAAATTATCTTAAAAAAATTAAAGTGATGGAGTGATTTATAGAAGAAAATAATGGTCTTTGCTTGTCATGTAAATGCCAAGACAAAATGACACATTTTCTGAGTGGGAGGTACACTTATAAATATTGTCAATTTCAATTACTCTATTTTTTGCTGCTGAGCAGTAGGAAAGTTAAATGTCATGATTGACTGCTCTGCTGGTAGTAAGTGCCAGAGTTAGAATGGGTCACAGTAGGTGCTTACTGTGGTCTTGAATTGTACGTTAGTACTTCCCACCAACTGGCTTCTGCATTGTTCAGGCACATAGATGGGTGGTATTCAAGAGCAAGGCAGTTATTCAATATTTAATTTTATTTTCAAGCATTCTTGGTCCCAGGCTTCATTTATTCCATGGTATAGAATTGCAGAAGTGTCGTTTGGGAGAGTTATCTAGAGGCTGCCTTCCCTAACTCCTATGCAAAGCCAATTCTTGATCAAATCAACTGTCGCCTTGCTGAATGCTAAAAACCTCCAAGGATGGAGATCCCACCACCTGTGGTAACCTGTGTCAGTGCAGCTGTACCTTCCTGGTGGAAAAGATTTCCCTGATGTGTGTTGTGGTGCTCTTCTGTCTTCCTGTGGCATCAGTGGGTCCAGTGTTAAAACATCCGCTTCATGGTCGTTACTGCATTTGCCTTCGTAACTATATTAATAACATTGATGTTTCGCCAGCGAGGACTGGAGCACCTACTTCTCCTCCTTCCTCACTGAACTTGGTGTCTGCAGAGTTGTTTCTCTCACATGTCCTCACTCTTCTCTCCCAGCTGCTGTTGCACAGTGGTTTTTTTACCCTTTCTTAAATACATTACAAAGAGGTGCCACCAGCATCGCTGATGGGCTCAGCTTTGGTCAGCAGCAGGTCCAACTTGGAGCTGGCTGGCATTGGCTCTGTCCAACATGGGGCAGCTTCTGGCATCTTCTCACAAAAGCCACACTGCAGCCTCCCCGTTGCCAAAACCTTGCCATGTAAACCCAATATATCCTTGCTCTTCCAAAATACACTGTTTTGCAGATTTTGTAATTTTGTTTTAGTTTAAAACATCACAACCTCAGTTTGCAGAAAATGAAGTGTATACAATTAATGGCTACTTCCCAGAAGCAGTTTATTCAATTTGATTTATCAGCCTGCTGAAAAGCTCCTGAATGGATGTAATTTCTCTTGAGTTGCCTTACAACTAGATGATAATATATAGCTGCTTGCTTTCCCTGTATCCTCCAGCTGAAGCCTTATCCTTTGCTTCAGCAGGTAGTGCAAGTAATTTCATACAAATACAAAGCACTCTTTCAAAGTGTGAGAAAATGCAATCTTAGATTTCTTTTTTCTTACCTCCCCCCTTTCCCCCCCACCTCACCCCATTCAGTAGCCTGTACGAGGAAAGATCTGGAAGATGTTTATCATTAAAATGTATTCAGTTCAGTTTCTGGTCATAATACTGACAAGCTCTGCTTTCGTTCTAACCTTTGGACTTTCATCAGACTTGTGCTAAAAGATGTCATAGACAAACTGACTACACAATGAAAGTGCTGAAAATATGTGTACATACAGTATTGAAAGCAAGTGGAAGTCTGACTTTTTTTAACTTTATCCTGATTTTATGTCAACTCCAAGAGTTGTGGATTTAAAAATATATTTGAGGAATGTAATTTTGCTGTTGGTACTTTTTTTTTACAGTACTTTATGCAGTATGCTCGTCTGCACCCCTTCAGGGTTCAGAAGTTTCCATGTACATTTATGTTGACTTGTGTCTCCCACCTAATAAAATCTTGATTACCTATTGATGATTCTACTGTACTGCCCAGTATCAGCCGTTCATTTGAATTTAGAAACATACCAAAATAAGGCTTGAAAAACATTTCTCTTATTTTGACTTAAAGTAACATAAAGCTGTTAGCTGGCAGAGGCGTTGCAGACTCTTTCTCATTCTGCTGCTTTTCTGAAAGGGTCTTCACTGCTATGGAAAACATTATCTTTATTTTGTTTTTCAGATGACTACTTTGGGCAACCTGACACCCTCAAGCACTGTGTTTTTCTGTTGTGATATGCAAGAGCGATTCCGGCCTGCCATCAAGTACTTTGGTGATATCATCAGCGTGGGCCAACGACTGGTACGGGTTTTGCTTTTTTTCTTGTAGTGAGTTTTGAACACGCATGTAAATTATTATTTTATACACAGCCAGTTTACTGATTATTCAGTTTCAGGTAATAACAATGTCTTTGCTATTATTGTTCTTTAATAGTTTCTTTTCTTGTACTCCTTCTTCCCTGACCCCTTGCAGCTCCAAGGTGCACGGCTCTTAGGAATTCCAGTTATTGTAACTGAACAGTATCCCAAAGGTCTTGGCAGCACTGTGCAAGAGATTGATTTAACAGGAGCTAAACTTGTGCTTCCCAAAACAAAATTTTCAATGGTGTTGCCAGAAGTCGAAGCAGCATTAGCAGAGATCCCTGGAGTCCGCAGCGTTGTCCTGTTTGGAGTAGAAGTATGTGCCTTGTCATTCTTATACTGTTTTATGGTAATGTCTGTTTGGCCCACAATAGTATTAAGCATTGCTTTCTGTAATAAAAAAAGTCAATTTGTATTGCTTAGAGCTCAGATATCCTCTACAGATTAAATTATTCTTGTGTTATTTGTCTTTGACATTATCTCATAATAAAATTAGAAATTAGATATTTGTAAACTTACAGGCTCTTGTCTCAAGCTTGGTTGGCATTTAAAACCCACATTGAGTTCCCTGGCAATGTCAGAGGTAGAAAAATTAATTATGTATTCTAATTTGGCATTGTCCTGCTCATGTTTTATAATAATGGTTTATTGGTGGGGTTTTTGCCTTTGATGTCTCCCCTGTAGACTCATGTCTGCATCCAGCAAACAGCATTGGAATTAATTGGCAGAGGTCTGGAAGTTCATATTGTAGCTGATGCCACCTCATCAAGAAGTATGATGGACAGAATGTTTGCTCTTGAGGTAAGTTTCTTAGTCAAGACTTTCTCCACCTTGGGTCTGTATGTTAATTTCCCTGCTTATTGTAAGCTAACAAGAAATTTCTAAGGACAGTAAGCAGTGGAACTCTTCTTGAGAAGAGGTGAATGCTCTGATTCTCAGAATAGCTTCCAAGATGGAGAAGGATTACTGCCTTATTTTTCCTCCCTGAAGTATGATTTAATATGTGGAACCCAGTTTGGGACACTGACACTTAGATTTTAGGTGATCGTTTCATGCAATCTAGGTTACTCCGTATAACCATTAGCACTTTAGGATATTTTCATATGGAATGTTATCTGTATAGCAGAGTAAAAGTGCTACAGAGCTTTTGGTTTTGTTGTTCCAAACAGTGTTTGATCTGCTGTTGAAATTCCTTGAAATGCAATAGAATATAGTAGGTGATCCTGTTCAAAGCTCCTTCTTGGATGTCTGTCCCTCCCTCTGCTCTTCCTCATCAGTGCAAATTAAAACTTAATCTCAAGACTCTGTGATTATAGTAAAGACTTGCCCCCACCCTGCCCAGGAGCTTAGTCTAGCTAAACGTTGAGAAAGTGGAGATAAATATAATAGGAAGATTTAAAAGCACATACAACTATGTGGTAGCAAATTCACACAAATGATTTTTTGATGGTGTACTCTAACTTGCCTACAGGCATCACTGTTGCAAAACAAAAACTGTACTTTTTGGCTCAGGCCCTAACAGTTGTTTGGAAATTGAAATTAATAACTACCACAGTATTTTATACTTTTTTCATTAGATTTGGAAAAGACTTAATTTCTTCTGTTTCTCGTGAATAAGAGAATTAAAGGCTAAAGGGAAATCACCAGCCTATAGCGTTTGATGAAACCATGACTTCCATTAAACATAAAGTATAGCAAGGCATACAGAGTGCAGGAATGACTGAAATGATAGACTTCCCAAGTCAATGTGGTGCTGTAGCAGTAGTAGACAAAACAAACATAGAAAAACTGAAATCTGTTTGCCTTACTGTGTACATCTTTAGATTTGATTATCAACTTACACTATCTGCAAGCTTAGGAGTTGGTTCAGTGTAACAAAGGTTAAAGCAATGACTAGCTAGCTTTGCTTTTCTTTCTAGTCAAAAAGGTATCAGTCATCTTAAAAGAGTGGTTGGTTGCAAAAGCTGTAAACCTGGCAAATTGGTCAGTGTTAGGTAACTTTTTAGTATGTCTTTGCAATGTTTTCTCACCAAGCACAAAGAAAATGTTTTGCTGTGGTCCCTTAAGTAGTCATCATTAAAATATGATTCAGGGAATGTTTGCTGGCTTGCTATGATGAGCCAGCCAGTTATATGGCAGTAACTCCTCCTTCTCCTCCTCTGGAGCTGCACATGCCAACATTGTCTCCTTTTTGTGCTCTAGAGCCTCTCTTAAAAATGCTACTGAGGGCTGTGGGCTAGAGCAGGCAAGAGGTGGGCATGCTTGGGAGCAGAAGACCAGGAGAAAGGGACACGTGTACTGGGCATGTCAGTAATCCTGATTGACCATGGCGATACGTTTCCTAGGGAAGTTCGTAAAATACCAAAGCATTGGGTAATCCTGCTTTAGTCTCACTGTACAGCTGACAGTTCCCAGTCACGCTGTTTTGATTAGTGAGTCTGACATTGTCTCTTGTGCGAACTTGCTCCATACCTGGTGAGCTGAGGTGAGGTTCATTGATACGGATTCCCTGGATCCTTCTCCTTACCTTTCTGTGAAGACAGGTGTAAAATTTACCTTTGTTCAGTAACACAGCCTTCCTCTGTTCACGGTGACCTTTCAAGGATGGTAAAGAGTGACCTTGCAGTGATAACAACCAGATTCCTCAGCAACCTCAAATAAATCCCATCTGGTCTCACCCACCCCTTCAGTTCTCCACATTTCCCCTCACACAGCATGTGTTTTGATGGTGCTGGTGACGAATGTGCACATATCTGAACAGGTGTACTAGGAAGTGTACTTTGAATTAATTGATAGCCAAAGCTTTCATGTCTGCCTGGATAACCCTAAAGAGTTACTGTCTCTGCTTCTGTTGTGTGCTTAAAAATAACAGCAGGCAAAGACTTGCAATTAAAAAAAAGAAGAAGAAAAAAAAACAACCCCAGAAACCAAAAAACCTCAAAATTTCCATTGATGAAGTAACTCAACCCAGCTCGCCAAGGTTGTGGCTGTTCTTAATCTCTGCCCGATCTGGTGAAGATGCCCTGTGTTCCTGCTTGGTCTCGGATTGAGCCAGCTTAGTCTGTTTCTGCTGGATTTCTCTTCTGTTCTACTTGTTCCTGCCGTGTAGATGCAACACACGCTTGCTGCTTTCCTTCATCTGAAAGACTATGTTCAGAGAAAACTTTTTCTTTCCTTGAAAATCATCCAGTACGCTTAGCTCATACATGTTTTCATTCCTACTAATCTCAAAACTATATAAATTATACTTAGTCCTTCTAAATTATACTTCTAAGAAGAGTATAAGTCAATGCCAGCCTCTTTGACCTGTTATGGTATGTTTTGCTCCTAAAGAGAAGATATGCTCTTTTTTAAATTCATATTTCTCAGAAGGCAAGGTTCTTTAACAGCCTGGTTTTTCTCTTATCCATACTAGTTAAAAGCAAAAACTTCGTATTCCTGGAGAGGTACATCTTGAAAACATTGCCATAATATTTCATTTTGATTTTCCTATTTTTCTCTTTTGTACGTGTATTTGGTTTAAAAAATCTGTCGTAATACAGAGTAGGAGAGCAGGGGAAGCTGCCTCCTTTGTTTCAACTTAAGAATATCACAACGCTTGCTGCTGTTATTGCAAACAGGAAGCATTGACTTGAGTAAATCTAGCCTAGTTAGCTTCTGTAACTACAGTCTCTGTATTGATATACTTTACTGGTCCTGTAAAATTAATAACTTCCCCTCATCAGCTGCTTTGTAATTCAACAGCTAAATAGCCATGATTATGTCTGCCCTAGAAAGTTTGGAGTTTCTCTTTCCTTTAGTAATTACAGTTGAAACCTGTCTGAAGGCGTACATATCTGTATTTTCTGCCTCTTGCCCTCCCTTGGCTCATTCAGGACCCCGTTAGGTTTGGTGGAGCATGAGCTGAGTAGAGGATGATGGAGGGGAAGCTGTATCCATGAAAAGTTTTAATGCCAAAGCATCTGTATGATTGCTGGGAAGCTGGTGGGGGTAGAGGGTGGTCAGTCTAAGTAAAGATAACTTGCTACATTGACAACAACTGCAGTCTTAGAACTCCAAAAACATTGCAGTAAGACCTGTGGCTTGGGCTACAGGAAGCATTGCTCTGTTTAGTTGCGCACTTACAAGATCTAGCAGACCTCTTTCAGTTTTGCTTTCTGTGCCAGCAGTATTACTTTTTATTCTGTAGCCTGTGAGAACTAACTTGGGAGTTACTGAGGCTGTAATGAGATGTCAGTTAAAAGGAGCTGCTGTTGTGCCAGTATGATTTATAAGGTCTGTAGAAGAACTTTTCGTTCTGTCTTCTGAGATTATTAGTACTAGCATGCTGTGCAGTCCAGATACCGAAGTACTAGTACATAACAAGCCCTGAAAGAGAAATTGTTAGAATTAAGTTTCTTGCTTAATGCCTTTAGCTTGGACCTTACTATTTTCATTTTCCCCAGGCCTTTCAAATCTGCATGAGAGTGAAGAAAGCTATCCTCGGGACCACGCAAAGGGAAAGGGTTGTTAATATAAGAGGGGCTGGGTCCTGTGCGTATTAAACCTGACATGGGGAAAGAATCCAGTCCAAGTAGGAAGCCTTATTTGTAATCCATGGCAGGCTTTTTCCTCAGTAAAGTCTAAAAACAGTCACTTTCCATCCTACCTTTATAAATGGCACCACTGAGAAATGCTGGAATGGAATTGGCAATACTTTTATTAATAAGAAATGTTTTTAAAAATACCATCCATCTTTTTTACAAAATATATACTCATTCACCTTCGCAAGTATCTCACATTATTTTCTCTCTGCTCTTCTCTCTTTCAGCGTCTTGCTCGTACTGGAATTATAGTTACTACTAGCGAAGCTATATTGCTGCAACTCGTAGCTGATAAAGAACATCCAAAATTCAAAGAAATCCAGAATCTCATTAAGGCGAGTGCCCCTGAGTCAGGTCTCCTTTCCAAAGTTTAAAGAGGATGTGGAGGAAGTGGATCTCATTGTCATCTTTGAGGAGGAAGGAAAGCTGTAAGCGCACATGTACACCTCCTTTCAGGCAAAGTTTGGTAGAAGTGTAAAATTAAAAATTGACATACTCGTGCTTGCCTTAGCAAATTGTCTGGTTATACGTCTGGGTGCTAGTATGTTCTGTTTAGTTACAGCTGTCAGAGGCTTTGGGTACCGTAAGACCCTTTTGTTGTCAAATTTCCTTATTTATTTAAAAAACAAAAATTAACGGAGGTGCCTGCTAGCCTATACTATACACTGATTGTAACAGCTCCAAAAAGTGCATATTTGTGTGACACCTCTTGATTGTGCACTTTGTGAAAGCGTTCTGTGATACTCTGTTTAACTTTTGTATTAATAGAAGATAATTACGTATTGGATAAATGTGATGTGATATGCTTTAATGTTCCATGTAAATGAAGTATTTTAATAGGGCATAAGTTAAAACTGAGTAAGATATACAGGCTACATGTGCGCTTTTGTTCTCTGGGATAAATTTTAAGTGCTTTGCTTCATAGACAAGACATAGGTCAAGCAGCAGCTGATGTTTGATTGCTCTCGGTAGCTGAAGCCTGCATCATGACTTTCGATTATTCTAAAATTGACTGCCCAACCCTGTACTTCACTTAAATGTACACAAACAGAAAGCTGTTGTTTAATGAGTTCTTTATAAACAACTGGTGTAAAGTCCTTCAGAACTAGCAGATTACCAAAACTTTAAATAAATTGGCAATGCTAAGGATGTTGAAGAACAAAAGCTTTTCAGCTTCGAGTGCTGAATCTACCACTATGTTTAGATTTATTTAAGGTTTTTATGCCATTTCAGTTAAACTGAATAATTCCATCTGATTTACTCGTTTGACCAAGTGAGCTCTGAAGGAAACCCCAGCTTCTCTAGGTTTTTGCGCTTTTTTTGTGGGCTGCAGCTGGGTGGAGTTTGAATGGAATCTGGCCTAAAAGCATTCTTCAGAAAAATAGCATCTTTACTTTAATGATACATATATTTTCTGTCTAGAACCAATCCTCTAACACATGATTGTTCAGACACTTCCTTCATGTTCCAGTGGTTTAAACAATGTTGTATAAAGTTTACGGTGTGACTGAGACATTTATTTTTTTAAAAGAGTACTAGATGTCATACTCAACACTGATCTTTTTGGTAGGAAACCAATTAAAGTACATGTATTGTTTTAAATTGCTTATTTTCCCCACAAGGTGGCTCTAAAAGAATTGTTTCAGAGTTATAACCTTTATATGTTCAAAACAAATAAAATGTTAACATTTGCTGTCTCTCTTACGCTTGTGATATTTATTGAAGAGCAGATCCCAAAAGCTGTGTTTGCCATGAACCTTATTCTGTTTTGTGCAGCTGTGGAATTTCTATAGATGTCATGGGAATTTTGTGTAAAGATCAAGGGTAGATAATGTCTAATAATTCGTGTCTTCTGTGTCTAGTTACAGTGTTATTTAGTGCTCCAAAATATGAGAAATGAATGTTATGCTTCACGTTGGAGGCAGGAAGGCGAGTTGAGTTGAAGAGCCATTGTCCTATATCACTGACCTACTTTTTACCTTCTTTTCCGGTATATTAGTCACGTTGCCTAGCAGTATAAAGTCCCCTTATATAAATCAACAGCTGTGCACAAAAATACTATAGATCTCTTACAAAATAATGTTTTTTTTGCTTTCTTGCCTTTATGTGTTGATGGCACCTGGAGTTAGTAATTGAAGGAAAAATGATAACAGTTTTTTTTACACATATTTATTTTTTGAACAGTATAGATTTCCTCAATAACAAATACATGGGTTTTTAAGAGATAATTATGTTTGTTACTAAAAATTTACCATTTTTATACAAACATAAATTGGAAGACGGATGTCACCATTTCCATTGCACATAGTCCTTTCCTAACTAAGGTTTTTACCACAAGGGGAATCATTTGGTAGCAAGATGGCACTAGAGAAGAATCTATAAAATACATTGATATTCTCTGTGATTATTTCCTTTTTTTGTATTTGCATAGCCTTCTGTCACAAGCTAGATTTTTGTCAGGGTCCTTAGTTTGTGTTTTTTTCCATAAGCTTGAAAAATAGGAATGCAGAAATACCCAGTGTTATGCTATAAAGCTGAGCTCTTAGATGTGATTTTAGGGGCAGAATGATTGAAGTCTTTCTGCTTCATTAGATGGGTGCGTGTCCTGGTTTTAGCTGGGATGGACTTAATTTTTCTTCCTAGTAGCTGGTATAGTGCTGTGTTTTGGATTTAGTATGAGAATAATGTTGATAACACACTGACGTTTTAGTTGCTACTGAGCAGTGCTTACACTAGTCAAGGACTTTTCCAGCTTCCCATGCTCTGCTGGGTGCACAAGAAGCTGGGAGGGGAGGGGACACAGCCAGGAGAGCTGACCCAAACTGGCCAAAGGGATATCCCATACCATGTGACATCATGCTCAGTATATAAGCTGGTGGGAGTTGGCCAGGGGGGACCCCTGCTTGGGGACTGGCTGGGCATTCGTCAGTGGGTGGTGAGCATTTGCACTGTGCATCACTTACTTTGTATATTCTTTTGTCATTATTATTATTATTATTATTACTACTATTATTATTATTACTATTTTCCCTTCCTTTTCTGTCCTATTAAACTGTCTTTATCTCAACCCATGAGTTTTATGGGTTTTTTTTTCCTCTATTCTCTCCCCCATCCCACTGTGGGGAGGTGTGTGTGTGAGTGAATGGCTGTATGGTGTTTAGCTGGCTGCCCGGTTAAACCACAACAGTGCATTAATCAGCATCACATGAATCATTCAGATGAGATTCTAAGAGTATTTATTTAAAAAGAACAGAAAAAGTGTTGCCATATTTCTCTTACCTAAAGTTTATTCACAGGAGAGAAGTTCTTTTGCTTCTTCATGCTCTAACTCATCTGTATTTTCTGTCCCTGGCAAGCAGGTGTTCCCGTGCAGTAGAACAGCAGAACTGAGCTGTGTGAGAAGAGGTCTGCAAGCTTTTGCATTATCTACTGTAAGTACTGTTTTGCCCTGCAAGGATATAGAATAAATTAATGAAGTAACACGGAGGAGAATTGTTTAGGGCTATACTCAGGTGACTGTGAAGAAGCCTAATTCATCACTGTCTAAGTGCCAAGCTGTCCTTTGTTTGAAGGCTTCACCACAGCTATGGCTAAGCAACACGATTGCCACCTGCTGTAGGTGGCTTCAGCATAATTGCTGTCTCCTTGGGGAAGCAGAAAGACAGTCCTTTGCAGAGAAGGCTGGTTTATTTTCCTTTGTAGGTGTTCTGCTTCTGTGCAAAGTTAGCCTCGCTGGAGTAGCTGGTGTATAAATTCTACACTAAATATAATAATAGGCATGTGCGTGATTAGTTGTGCTCTGCTAAACCCTTATAAAGAGGAGTGCTTTTTTTCTTATTGGGACAGTTAAGGTTTTGAGTTTAAAATATGATCCTGTCTATTCACAGAACCACAGGCCTTTTATTATTTTTCCACTTCTATGATAATTTCGTATGAACTAAAACAAGTAAGGTCTCTAGTACCCTTTGCAAAACCTGAAAATGGAGAATAAATAAAACGGTCAGCTGTTGCTAGCCAATGTTTTCTATTATGGTCATCACAGATGGCTGGAGAAATGATGCTATGGGACTGCTCCACCATCATCTCTGCATTTGCCTGACAGTAGTTCTTAGGTAAATGTGCACTTAAATAAATCATGCTGCTTGTTGAGTATGTTTCCTATTAGACATCAGGGTGGTGCCCTCTCCCTCCCGCCCCCCCCCCCCCCCCCCCCCCCCCCCCCCAATTTATTACATGACCTAAACAATGACATTAATCTTTCAGGAGAGAAGAATTAAGACCAATTTTTTCTTTTTGACATGAGCACTCCATTTTTTCTTTTCGAAGACTGATAGATTTTTTTTCCAAGATTTTTGTTGAACTGAACTCTTCTACTGCTACAGATTTGTTCTCTTATGTAAGTGATGAACGTTCAGTGCTTTGTTGCTTTAAAAGCTTTGTCTCAATTAAATATGAAGTAACAGCTGGAGCTGTGGAGCCCTGAAGAAAGGCAAATGATATTAAGGAGGGTAAAAGCTTTTACTTTGATAAGCGGTGATGCTGACTAGTGCTGTTATATACTTCACTTGTTAGTCTTCAGAGTATTTTCTACCATATTAAGTGCTATGGCAGTGACAGAAGTTGTTAGTGATTTGTAGAATCTGGGTTTTTTTGACCTCTGGATAAAGTAGAGATAAACTATACTAGATGCATATAACAGATGTCCTTTAGATAGGTTTAGAACATCTGCTCTGCAAATGGGCTGTGGCAGGAAATCCTAGGAAAAAAGTTCTGTTTTGACTGCCTAGTGATGTTTTCTTCTTAATAATCTCTGAAATGGAATACTTTCATGAAGCTGTTGTTAGACCTTTCTGTAATCTCAAGAAGTGCTTCTGGTACAGCAGAGGTTACGACTGATACTATGCTGCTGCTTCTCTTAGGACAGAACTCTGTCTATATAAAGACAAGGTAGAGTGCAGGGTCTGATCTTTTATTACTTATTTGAATTGCATAACTTAGTTTTTCATATGAGATAAAGGAACATTTGCAAAGGACTGCTGTGAATAGAAGGAATTTATTAAGTATTAGCATGCTTAGGTCAGCTTAATAGACTTTACTAAAACTGCCAGGGTTGGCAGCTCTCCTGCCATTGACAGCATTAGGCTTTGCTTTAATGAAACTCTTTTATCTGCTCAAGAGAGATTGAGCAAACAAATGAAGAGAGCAGTTAATAGAGAATAGATGGTGAAGTGCAAAGGCAAAATGGGAAAGAAAACTTGTTTTGTAGTTACTACTGATTTTTTTTTTTTTTTTTTTTTTTTTGCTGTGGGGATGTTAAGAAGCTGGAACACTTATCAACATAGAATTGCGTACCTTAAGTTTGCAAAAACTGAGTAGGTCACAGCAGTCCTTGCCTTTGTCTTGCTGTGCACTTTATTTCCTTCCTGGACTGTTTTTTACCTTGTTTTCATTATAACTGTCCAAAAAGCAGACTCTGCTAAGCTTTTTGGCTCTGAGTATTGCAAAAATTGCCCCCTGGAAGGGTAAATATTCTGCTATCAAAATAAAAAAGAAGGGGAAAGTGTTGGAGCAAAGAGTGAAGATCATTACAATGATCTGTGGCCCTAACATCCCCGAGGCAGGTATGAACTGTTACCTGGATGGTAGTTTCAAGAGAAGGAATACATACAACTGAGACTTGGACAAACTAACAGTTTTCTGAAAACAAAGATAGCTCCTCATAATTGGAATGATTTTACCTGTCTAGGACATAGAATTTTACAGTTAAAAGATCTTCATTCATCTGAAATGAAGTGAGTTAGCACTGAGTTGGTGCCACTTATCTCACGCCATAGGGAGGGGGCTGGATTATTAGATTGAGCCAAAATCCATTAGAGGTAGCTTCTTGCTGTACTGCCACAGGGAAGCAGACACTTGCAATTAATCCAAATGAGAATACTTGAACTATTTTGTCTGAAAGATTTGCCTGTTCAGGTTCACAAAGCTCTTGGTAGAACCTTAGTTCAGCTGAACTCTTGAAGCTGGATTTTAAAATATCATTCAGGCATCTGGAAATGCAGGTGTTTGGCTACTACATTGTTTCCATAGTTTGTAGGCGCTTATTAAAATTAAGTGTAATGCTGCCATTGTTTTTAAGTTCCGGTATGTACCTTTTTATGTTATTTGTGTCCCAATAAAACACATTAAACATTCTGGCCTTCAGATTTTGATCCAGTATTTAAAGACTTCATTGGGTATCTTAGTAATTTCAATGGCATTTTAACTGAGGTGTTGCAGACAGGGAAGACTCCATCCAGATTTCCTCCCAAGTCCTAAAGTAGGAAACATTGCTGATGGAAAGAAGCAGGGAATAAGCTGTCTAACTGTTCACCAGAGTGTTTAACCAACTCATGGCATCAGTGTTTCCACTTTATGTATCTGGCTAATTTTAAAAAGACAAACTTAGAGTCCTTTCAGACATTATCTTGTTGTGTGTGTGTATGTGTATATATGTATAGCTGCATTGTTTAGTTTTGGTATATTTGTGCTGAGGCACTGAAAATCATGAAGCATTTGTCATGTTGAGTAACCCTGCTGAGTCTTCCTAGGCACAATCCTTTTATCCAAGGAATCAAAGGATTACCGTGTCATCTGCTAGCAACTCCAAGGCTATTGCAAGACCCTTACAGGAGAAAGACAATCTAAAATTGGGTGAACAGTGCCATACAGGAAAGTGTTATCACTGAAACATGGTGAACACAGATTCATGCTCTTGGTGTGTACTGACTCAATACTCAGGGTGCCATCACTTGCAAATCCCATGCCCTAAATACTATAAAGTACCTACACAGTTCTGTTAGTGTTTAGTGGACATGTTTGGGCTGGTAAGTATGACTAAAATGAGCAGTTTCGCTAGAATTACTAAAATCATCAGAAACAACACATCACAGGAGATGTATTAGTTGTAATCTAGTAAGACTGTGCTAACCAGGTAGACTAGACTATTATGTTGCTGTATAAAGTTTCCTTGTGCAAAAGATAAGCCGTTGTAAAGATTGTATTTCTGCAACTTCTAGTGCAAGGATTAGTATATTAAAAATGCCAAGGGGATTAGTATATTCCGAGGTAAGTAAATAGTTAAATGGGTAAAGTCTCAGTCCCATGTACTCTATGGGAGTTTTACCCCATTTAATTCAACAGGCCAGGCTCTCATTCTCTGTGACTGGAAATGAGCAGTTACTGAGCTCTGGCATAGCAGCATGGAGCTGAAGCCCAGGACAGGGTTCTGCGCTCTGCTGGGACTGATGCAGCCAGCTCCAATGGTGCTGCTGATTCCTCCCTGCTCTGGTTTTTCTGGCAAGTGCTGACACACTCATTAACGGTGAATAATGACAAGGTGGGTTCTGAGTAGCCTGCCACAAATTGGTATTACATGGAATAAGTTTTAAGTTTTCATATAATTAAAAGGAAATCAGTGTCCTGACATGTCAAAGAGCTGACAGGTAGTGTCTGCTATTACTAAACTAAGTGGGATATACTTCAGGTACACTTTTCATTCTCAGCTTGTATCTCTAAAGTTAAAGATATTCCTTCCCCCTGCCCCGCTGCCCCCCACACTTTGACAATCCCCCTTCCTCTCCCAAAGTAAGGAGTAGAAGAGTTTTGCTTAAAGCACATCAGGAGAGGAAGAAGAATCTGCTTTAATCTGCATCATGGTCAGATTCAGGCCATGAATCCATTACATTGCTGTTACTGTTCAATAGTATATATCATAAACCTGCTCCAGTACAGTGAGCTACTTGATGGCATCCATGGGTGGCTGTGACAGGAGGTGACAAGTATCTAGTGCCGAGACCAACCAAAGGCTCAGAGCAGGCTTTGCCATCTCCAGGAAACAGACCTTTGCAATGCACAGTATCAGTCACTGTAGGGAAGCATGGCAAGAAGCCTGTGGGAGCAAGACAGCAGATTTCCTCCTAGGAAGCAGAAATAGTTGAATGTTTAGATGCGTATCTCTCTACTGGGGTAACATTAAAGGGAAGAGAGGCTAAAGTCTGCTAAGGAACCACTCTTCCCTCCTCAGTGATAAACATCACCTCTCACAATTATGTGGAGGTTGAGCAAAAAGGCTGAAACTGAAAAGCTGAAGAAGAGCAGTTTTATTGTTTCAGGCAGTTACTTTATTTTAATGAGTACCCAGGAGGACACTCAAGCAATCTGCAGGAAAGGTTGAGACCAGCAGGGCATGACAATTCAAAATCCCGCACTAGAGAAATACTGAAGATTTACCAAGCTCCAGTCTGTAAAATAAGATTGGGTTAGACAATTTTCCTGAAAAGCCATGATTTGCCGGGGTCACTGTATTCTGTTAAATGCTTGTCCTTAATCATGTGTCTATGAAACATGATTTCTCTTGTAAGTAGTGTCATCATTTCTTTCAGAGTGGCATATTTTAGTATATTTTTTAATTTCTGAATGTTAAAAATGATGTTCCGATTATCATTAGTTTAAAACAATTGGGTAACATTTAGCAGGTTTAAATAGTGGATTTTCTGGTGAGGATAACTGATGTGGTCTCCTTATAAAAATTATTTTCATATTAGAAAACCTCATCTTCTGTTCTGCAACTAAAAGGCAATTAAGGTGTCTCCCTATTGGCCACTTACCTCCATTGAAACTGCTGGACACAGCTAGGCTGATACTTAGTTTCTTTGCAGATTATATTCTGGAATCCAGATTATGATCCCACTTTATTTAGGTTAATGACAAACCCATGATTAATCCCATTGATTACAAAGAGATTAACAGTTTCATGGGATGCAATAGTTTCACCATATGTTCCATAAAGCAAGCTAATAGAGAATAGAGCAAAGCTACTCTCTATTACTGCTCATCACAAATCCTCGAGATCTTCCACTGTTTCCACAGTTTATAGTAAATTATATATAGCTTTTTATTTTTCTCCTAGGGAGAGTAAATAATCCTTACATGCCTGAATAATGTCTGGGATAAACAGAAGCAAGCACATTCTCACCACCAGAATAATAATTAATGTTTAGTAATTAATAATGAAAGCATTTATTCTGAAAGTGATAGTTGCATTCTTTTCATTGTTACATGCAGCCTTGCAAACACTTTGTGTATACTTTTAGTCTTTTTCCATACCTGATGGAGGAAACTCTTCTGTAAAGAATGCTACCTGTTGCTGCTGTGTAGGACAGAAAGGTCACATCTGCATTACCACACTGTGTTTGATCCCATCCTTGAAAAAAAATTGATAGTATTCATGGATCAGTGAAAAGGAAACCCGGGAAGTTGGTGGACAGGCATTATTTGCTTCCTATATGCAGCAGTACAGTAAAGGGTCCAGTCTGGCTAGGTTTAACTGTATTAAAAGGGAAAGCTCAGTCAGTCAGAGCTGAGAGACAGCTTAGAAAGCTGTTCCTTACTGCTTCCCAGTTGTTAACTGTTATTTTCAAACTGAGAGGCTGGTGCCTGGCTGTGTGTTAATTTGGATGCAGTAAAAATTTAGGAGTCTCAGGCACAGGCCAAATATGCAATGTGAACATAATTTTTAAATGGTTGGCTTGTTTAAACTAGTGGAATGAAAGGATATATTTGCTCTCTATATGAGCATCAGGAGATAAATGCTAGGGAAGAAAAAAAAACATCAGAGCTTAAGAGTTCTAATCACAAAAGAAAAATAGATCAGCCAGGAGTGGCTTCAGACTGGAAATTAAAGACAATTGCAAATCATCAGAAGAATGTGTTTCTGAAATATTCCTCCAGTGGAAATAGCGGCACAAACCCTGACTGCAGATGGAATCTGCATGTGTAACCTGCACATCAAATCCTGTTAATAAACAAGAATATAAGATCCAGTTGCTTCCAATAGTAGGGAGCTGGTTAAAATGTAAATGGTGAGCCAAACTCTGGATATTTGCCACTTCAGAGAGATGAGTACTTTGCATCTGCACAGACCCAGCTGAGCCTGGCAGGCCTCCTCACAGTTGCACTGAGATCGTCGGTGGGTAAAGACTGTAGCCCTCAGCCAGCACTGCTTCAGACAAAACTGCCAAAAAGCTATAAGACTTTTATGAGAAAAAAATCAGTCTGGGAGCTGAATCCAAGTCCCCTAGTAGGCTCAAGATTTATCCCTGACTAAATATTAAAGGTATAAATAAACTTTTGTTTCTGTATGGATAGATAAGTCATTAATCTGTTTACACAGAAGTAATTCTATTACCACTTTTAAAAAATATATATTTAGCTTGCAGGACAGTATATCCTGCTGGATCCAAGAGCCTGGGAGAGGCGAGGCTGCTCAGCTCCACATCCCCAGGTCCAGCTATCAGCGAGGCTGGAGACGCGTTCCCAGCAGGCAGATGCACACAGAGCACACGTACACACCACGTATGTACCTATATATGTGTCCGGACACATGGAACAGACAGACACCCGGAGCACTCACACAAACACAGGCAGCACCAAGGGCCTCATCGTGCTCCTCTCCAGAAGAGCAGGATGGAGGTCCACAAGTGACAACATGCACACACGAGTGACCGAGGTGGGTCCCTCTGGCAGCTGGCTCATACCCTCAGCCTGCCCAGCAGCTGCCCCTGGATGCCAGCCTCGCCAGTTGCTGGCATCGGGACATACAGCCCGTGAGGCTGCAGCCCCACACCAGCTGCTGCAACAGACCACTACACGTGCGTGCACACACGTACACACAGAGCTGGCCAGGACTCCCCTGTCCCCATAGCCAAACCCCTCATGCTCTCACCCTCAGAGACCCCCACACCCACTTACTCCCTGCCACTTCACCAGCCCAGTGCCCTGTGTAGCACAATCCTCGCTGGCGCTTGCTCACTCACTTGCACATCCATACCCACTGTGGTCACTGCACCACGGACTCGGGGCTACCACCCACCCTCTGTCCCCAGCCACTGTACTCAGTCCCCATATGCGTGCACACACACGTGCACACTCACACACACGCATGCACAGACCTGTCAGTGTCAGAGTGAGGAAGGACTGTGATGAGCAGCCGGGACAGGCTGCACTGGCTGGCTGCAGGGCATGGCTGCAAGTGTACCCGCCAGCCAGATACTACCAGCCCTTTTTGCCCCTTGCCCCTCATTTTGCCACTCCTGTCCTCCCCAGATCACCTAAACCCCCTTTCCCACCTTTGATTCCTCACCCAAACATCCCACAATAAATCCTAGGGGATCCCAGGCTGCTCTTCCCCTGTGCCTGCAATGTGTCCGCCAGCCCCGGCAGCCACCCCCCTCAGTCAGAAGCATGAGCCGGGGGTGCTCCTGATGGCTTCTGGTGGTGGGTTTCATGCTGGGTGTGGGCTGGGGCTCTCCTGGGACAGCCTGGGGAGGGCCATGGCAAGGTGGTTCATTCCTGAGGAGCCTTGATTTGGGTTCCCACCTGCTGTCCTGCTGCTGGGCTCCTTGGGCCTTGTGTGATGGGCCTTTGATGGGCTGGTGGCCCTGGGGTGAGCCTGGGAACAGCCAGCGCAGGTTGTTATTTGGGGTACCCCTCCTGCCATTGTCGCTCTGTGATCCTTGGTGGGTGTACAGATGACCTTTATCACATAACCTAACAAAACCAGTTCAGTAATCAGACATTTAAAACATGTCATACAGAAAGAAACCAAGTGACAAACACAAGGAATTTGATGCCAAATTGTCTTTTACCTTCCAACTCACATACCCTTGAACACCCACGTAGTAGTGCAGGCAAATGACTTCTTGCGTTGCAATATCTCATCTCTGCTTGTGAGAAAGCAAGTAACAATGGCGAAAGAAGAAAAAAATGCTTTCCTTTTCCCAGGGTAATTAGCTCTAGGAAAGTCTACCATTAGTTCCTCCATACTGTCCCATTACTGATTATTAATGATTGAGTCTCTTGGCATCATTTACTATCATCTGAGAAGAAGAGAATGGAAATTAGTAAATATTCAATCTGGGGAAAAAAATGTCTGCATGACAGGAAGTTATAGACTGGAAAAACTGGGTTAAAAACTTAATGATATGGCCTTTAGTACCTTTTAAAAACCTCAATGTCTATTATAAATCTTTATGAGTAAATACACACATTCTGTTTTCTCTATCTGTTCAAGTTCATGACATCTTTCTTCTATTCTAACGTGGCATTACACTACATGTGTTGCTACAACAGCAGAAGTCTGGGGACAATTTACAGCTTGGTGCTTCACAGTGGTTCACCCTCTGTGCACACTTGTAGCCTGCAGCCTCCAAGCTAATGCATCTTTTGTGGTCTCACAGAGGATGACAGTATTTTCCACTGACTTTACAGAAGCACAACTGATTGGAAAATGTGACAGCAAGGAAAATGTGAATCCACATAGTCTGATTTTAACAATAGCTCGTTCTGACTCTCTTCACTGGGGAGCAACACAGGGGAGATACTTGTGAGTCAGATGCGTGGCAGCTGGAAGACATAGATATGCACCAGGCTGCATGAGGTCTGCTTTGGGGTTGACCCTGAAGAAAACATGATCTTTTAAGGGCATTGGATAGCAGAAGCAAACCAAGGAATGCACAGTTGCCCCTATTGCCAGCTTCCACAGCATACTGTGCTGGAAACTCAGCAGCTAGCCAGAGGGAGCATGTGAGGAGTTAATATGGGAGAGGCAGCGGTTGTGTTTAAGTCACAGTTTATCAGGCTGGCAGCCATGGGGTTACCACTTCACAAAATATGGATAAATATGATAATGGAGAGGGGACTCATTATTACAATTTTGTTATTTTGTTCATTACTTTGTAAACAGTCACTTGAACTCACTACCCCACAACCGTGTTAATTCTCCAGTTAGTCATTGCAACTCACCATAAAGGGTGATATTTCTTTTTATCAATATATTTGACAATGTTCTTGCGGATTTCAAAACGACTCATTAATAGATGCTCAACAAGTTGTTAACTAATGTTATGTCTCCAAATTCAGATGGAGTGGTCATAAACAACAAATTAAGGAACGTTCTTTAATTGTAAGGATTGTACGTGCTGTGTCTGTGATGCACAGGGTTTGATGTTAAGATTTAATGAGCACTTGCTGTACTCTTCATCAAGAAAATCTAGGCTGCCTACACATCTAAAAAGCGGGTGTTATGTGCTTAAAAATAAGATAACAGAAGTTACTTCAACAAATAGTTGCTGTGATACAGTGCAATCTATATATATACTGGACAATCAGAAAGCTATTCCTCGCACACTGAAGTAAAAAAAACATGCTCAGAGCTGCATTGTTGGACTGTAATGCTCAAAGGAAGACTGCAGTCAGTTAGTAAATCCAGAAATGCCCTGAAAGTGTCTTGTCTCAGGATAATATTTTAACTCCACTCCTATGTTAATCAGTAATCAACCACGTGAATTGTAGAGCAATCACTGTGGAAACAGACACATGTAGTACTTTGGAAAACATTAAATGCTGAAAAGGTGAGGAGATGGAGCAAAGTACAAGGTACTAGACAGTTAAATCTGACAATGCTTCAGAGTTAAATTTTGATTCAGAGGACAATGCTTTTACAGGATATATTTAACCCTCAGAGGTAGAACCAGTCCAGGCTTACAAAGCATCTGTACTTACCTATGAACCAGTGTGATTTCTGGGTGTTCTCATTAGGAGCTCAGTGTGGGCATCTTTATAGTTTACCCTGCCAAAAAGGCCAGATGTGGAGCTCTGACGTGAGGTACAGTAATCAAAACACAGGTGTTTTTTTAAGTAATAGTGTGATTTGTTATTCTATGATCAAGGACTAGTGGATCAACAGTCAGTGACTACACACAGAGAAGACCAGTCCTTAAATTCTGATCTGTACTGTTAGAATTTTTTAATATTTTTTTCCCCTGAGAAAAGGTGGACAATCTGGTAGCACATCTTAATTTCAAGAAATAGGATTTTATTAATCTTTGGAGAAAATTTACTTTTAGAATTTTTGAGAGCTCTATCTATTGCTGATTTGGTTTTCTGTGACTTGTTTTAAAAAAAAAATACTCTTTTTCTTACGGTATATTGGAAACAAAAGACAGTCAGAAAAAAATTACTTTTTGTTACCATCATGCTTGGCCTTCACTAGAAAATTGCTGAGGTTCTCTCTGGGAAATTTGTTACAAGGAAATATAGCCGAGAAGCATTTAACTTTTAACCTAGCAAAGAAATACTGGTAGAAAACAACACATTCATTGCTAAGATGAAGTCAGTCTACAGTGTGTTGGTAAACACAGGCTGGAGAAATGTGAAGCCCCTTGATTTCTCTTTGTATTTCAGAGGCCATAAAACCTTAATGACAATTTAAAATAAGTATTCTACTTGTATACCGTGGCTTACCAACTCTGTAGAGACATCCTCTAAAGAAAAAGCTAGCAAACAAAACCAAGCTACTCTTATAAAACTGTCATGATGATTACTTCCTCCGTGTTTTCAGAATGAGTATCAAAGGTCTCTAAAGCAAAGCTTTTCCATTTGGATAGTGCCTGAACGGATGCACTGGTGCCAACTATGCTTGGGCTTTTGTGAAAATAATAAAGGTATGTGGGAAACAATCAGATACCACAAATCCTTTAAGGCATGGCATTTTTAATGTGTGTTGTCCAATATGTATCTATATATTTGGTCTCTGTTGAACAAGAGACCTGACTAGCAGTGTACCTTGTACTGCCAGCTGCCTGTCTGCCATGGCTTTGAGTTTTGGGCGTTATGTCCCAGAGTACCTATTTCCTTTGCAATCACTGCCAAAGGTCAGGCCACCCACACTGCGATGGCAATCCCTCTTTTAATGTTGTCGAGGAAAAAAAAGAAGTAAAAGCCTTATCCATACTTTCATGGTGGCACAGATGAGCCACACAGAAGCCTAAGAATGATTTTCTAGCAGAGAAAGGGAAATGGTGCAAGATGGAGCCTGAGGAATGTTTTCTCCAAGGGTTGCTTAAAGGTGGGGAGTGTTCTAACCCTTCCTTTACCAGTTTTAGTAAAAAAGTGATTTGAGATAGAATTTTGTCGGCAAACTTAGATACAAAAAATTAACTTTTACATTTAAAGGGCTTAAATTGTCCCCAAAATTTATCTAGAGATACTAAGTACACTTAAATTTTGCATTTGCAGAGCTTCAGTTGGATTAGAAGCTATTTCACTCAGATATAGCCTCACTATGTTCAGTATGAGCTTTGTTTTGTCCCTTCTCTGGTATGACTTCCTGACATAGGTTAAGTCAAATACCTGAATGTTTTCAGCAAGAGAGGTCTGGGGTTCTGTTTAAACCAAAGGCACATGTAACAAAGAGGCAGTGTTATGAGGAGCTGATTCAAATCACATGGTATTCAATGGCTAAAGAATGGAATTTGTACATTAGAAGTATATTTTTGCTAATATAACAGAACATAGAAACATTTGAGCATCGATTATGGTTGCTTTGTATTATTAATAGTTTTCTAATGGTAACTACCAAGGACTAACTGGCACAAAGTTAACCAAACTTCCCACGGCTTTTGTTTTTGAATAATTTCTAAAAAACGATGCATACTATTTCAGAAATGATCTGATACTTCTTTTGTCTCAGGAGAAATATATCCAGAAGGTGGGGGTTTTTTTAGTATTCAGTAACTGGCTTTATCATACACTTAAATAAGGACTGCACTTTTTCAGGGAGGTTTCAAGGGTCTGCTGAGGAATGCAGTTAAAGGAGTAGGAGGTCTTAGGGGTATTTCAGAAGCTTGAGTTCTGCTACTTTACAGCTTCTTTTTGTCTCCTTTAGAGAGCTATTTGTTCTTCATTTGTAAGCCAAGATCCAATTTAATACCTGTATAATTATCCTAACCTCTCAGAAAAAGAGGTGCTCTAGTAGAATTTGATAATAAATTTCATTTAAATTGGGAAGTGGAAGATGGGTGCTGCTCTTCAGAAAAACTAGGTCACCTGCCAGTGAAGGCTTCTGGCAAGAGAGTGTGCTGGTGCTTGCAAGAACATAAGAATAAATCCATTCATGTTGTGCAATGCACAAAAGTAGTATGAGGAATATTTACCTACTTCCTAAAGAAGGTTTGATATTAAGCTAGATCTTACCATATGCTGAATGATCTGTCTTAAGACTGTAACTGTAACCTCTACCTGAGGTAACCTCTCCTGCTGAGAGGAAGAAATCCCTACCACAGTCTTCTATTCCACTAAAGAACAAATGGAAAACCTACAAAATGCCTGATTTCATGAGCAGGATACAGATTTACATTCTCAGTCTTTACTAAGATCTTTCACTTTTGCTGATTTATCAGGAAGAGTCAATCACCAAAAAAGACTAGAAAGGCTGCTTAATCCATATACTTCATACACAGTGTCAAAGGTTTGGGGATTTAATAACCTGAGAATGATATACAGCTCTCTCCCTCATGAGAAGACTCTTGCTACATCATTTAATTATTTTAAATATTGAAAACTGCAAAAAATGTAAGCAAACCCATCTACTTGATAAGACTACAAAATAAGCTGCTTTCCCATCTTAATACATGCCTCAGTATGATCTACTTCTGATAAGTTTAAGAAATGTTATTTCCATATACCCCAACCCCCTCAAACTGAGTGATGAAACTCATATTTCAGCTTCTAAAACTCTCTTTTAATCTTGAATTCAAATCCTTTCCAGGTTATTTCTATCACTTTTTAGAAACCTGTAGTTTTTCAGTTTTTCATTTTACATCTTACAAATGCTTACAAATTTTCCATTTCTAATCCAAAAATGCAACATACCAGCCACAATAGTTAAGACAGTAGCACACTTGCCAATGCACTAGATAATATCCTTGCTTGACAGTGAAAACAGGAAGGTCTGTTCATTTCTTAACAAAAAAACATCAGTTGCCCTTGTGTGCGGTTAAGCGGGGTGAGAAAGTGTTCAGATAGGAAAGTATCTCCTGGTTTATGAGAGGAGGGAAACCCTCAGTTTGAACTCTCTGTTCTGCATATATATCCATATATATGAATATATACATATTCCGCAGATATATATATATGCACGTAGATATTCTGCATATATATCCTAAAGGCATGGTGGAGCAGTAGGAGTTTGGTAGTAGCATCTGCTGCCCTATAGACAGATTATAAACGTATTGTGTACAATACCAGATCACAGGCCTATCTAGGCAGGAAGCCAGTCTCCAACAGTGGCCATAAACAGATGCTTAGGAGGCCAAGAAAAGAGTAAGAATAAGGTATGTATTTGTCGTACTTTCCCAATCTTCAGCTTTCCTCAGCTTAATGGATTTCCTGAGGTGGATGTGATTTTCTTTCTTTATTAAAGCTTCAGTAGGTTTTCCTCCAAGCGCTTGTCCAGATTTCCTTTCACACTGTATAAACTATAGCATCCAAAAAGTCCTTTTCTTATTTCCTCTGTACCAGGAATAACAACCTCCTTGGGTGGTTTTGAACTCTCCTCTTACTGTTTTATTTGCAGCCAGCCTCTTCTTGTACCAGGAAGGACAGTAAACAGCGGGTCCCTAGTCATGCTGTCTAGGCTACCTTGATTTTTGTAGATATGTGTGACATTTCCTCATCTTCAAATGTCCTTTTTCCCATCAGAAGTGTCCTAAACTGGTCCGGAGTTCCTCACACAGAAGGTGTTCCATGCCTTTGATCACCCTTACTGCCTCTTGAAACTTTTTCAGCATTAATGTATTCTGCTTGGAATGAGGGGACCAGAACTGCACACAGTGTTCAAAGAGGCAGTGAACCAGGGCTTTATATGGTGGCACTGTAACGTTTTCTGTTTTATTTGCTTGTTTTGAGCCCTGAGCAGAAGGCAATGCTTTCACTGAATTTTGTAACCTCAGGGTCCTATTCCAGGAGTTGTAATGGTCACTTCTGAGCCTCCCTTTTTATAAGTGGAGTTGGGATTCGGTTTGCCAGTATACAACACCTTGTGTTTACTGACACTGGCTTTCATTCATCTTGTGTTTCATTGCCCACTCAATGGGTCTAGTAAGGTATTTCTGCTATTCTTCAGTTGGCCCTTGTCCTTACAGATTTATTAAGTTTATTCAGCAAGCTCTCAGGTCATTTTAATTACACAGCACAGGCTACTTGCTTTTTCTCATTACTTTACTGTAGTATTGTATAAGGCCCTTTTTTCCCTAAAAGCAACCTTCTTTTACTCTAAAAAGAACCTGTGAAGAGACGTATTTTGGTGCCCACCCTTATTGATTTGCTCTTCTGACTGCTGAAAACACAAGGCTGAACAAGTTTTAAAACTTAGACAAAAACATGGTTCCTGAACTACGAATTTATATTTCAAATGTGTTAAAAAAACAAACAAACAAACAAACAAGACAATTTCCAAGAAGCAAATATTATCTGGAAGATTGCTTTTTGAAATAAAGTGCCTTATGCAACAACTTATACAACATGTCTTCCTTCAGTGACAGGCTCTGTGGTAAGTGTGTGATTGAAAAGACATTTCTATGGTACTCCAGCAGACGGAGGATATGCCCAGGATTAAAGAATTAAAAAAAACAAAACCACAGCATGGAAGGTGTTGATGGAGTAATTATAGGAATAAGGTGAACACACATTTTGGAGAGAATTCCAGAAGTTGGGGCAGAAAACTTGTAGATGTTGATAAAAATATTCAGAAATTAAATGGTATGAAAGAAAAGTTATTTTAAAGGCAGCTTGTAAGATTAGAGTTCGAAAGAACAGGATGGGATATGATTTGCTAGTAAAGATGAGAAGTGATGAACAAATTAGCACACTTCATCAAAACAGTCCTGTTTTGGCCTGGTGAACACGAGAAATCTTTCCAAACTGCTTTGTAAGGGTAGAATGGATTCTTAAGAACTGCATGATTTTGTATTTTTTTTCCTTTACAGACTGCCATATCTTTAAAAAAAGAAAGCGTTCCCCGGAAGATGTGCAATTATTGAGTTGGATTAATATAAGCTCCTTTCCCATTCCCTGAACTGACAAGGAACCACTTACAAATTATCACAGGCAAACAGCTTGCCCAGATGCATTTAAGAAGCTCATCTTTTCATTTTATACTAATTTCTTGAAAAGGGTAAGAAATTCTTTCCCATAAAACTGCAGTCAATGGAGTAGAAGTCCCACCTTGTCAGAAAGCCCATGGAATATCAAGTATCCTTTCAAGAATAAGCAGAACAGGAAGGAATGGGCATCTGTGTTGCCTTTTCTTCTTCCTCATTGTGTGTCACTCCCTCCTCAGAGGTTTGTAATCAGCAAGATTTATTTTCTGGAGGAAAAGCAGAAATATCTTGACAGATGTGTGCTTCTGTGCATAACATTTTCCAAGAGGAGCAGAATTTCAGTCAGCTAGAAACAGCTCCCCACCTCACCTCAAATTTTTTGGCAATTTTTTTTTTATTAGTTCCACAAAGTGGAAGAGGTGGCAGAGCCTTTCACATTAAGTCCCACTGTCTTTGGCACAATTCCCTTTCCTGCATGTCTCTGTTAGGACTTGAATCTGTATTTCCAAAGGTTCAAGAGAGATACTGATCCCTAACTCTATATGGCTTAGGGTGGGCTAATAGTAGTCTCTTCACTGAAGGACTATTAGAGAATAGTAGTAGAGAGCACATAATGTTTAGAATACATTCATTTTCATGAAATCCAAAAGAATTTTGCTCTCTCTTCTTTTTTTTAAGTACAAATTTAACTAAAAAAAATATAAACACTTCATTCAACTCTTCCAGGTGAATACTACACTTGCAGGCTCATCCAACTGGCCTTCAGAGGAATTCTCCTCTTTCAACGATATGTTAACATCCCTTCCCAAAACAGAACTGAAAATGCAAATATTACATGATCAAAATCAAATCACCTACCATACCATTTGTAAGGGATGTTCAAGTCTTATGATCGGCAACGTAGCTGTTCTGGGAGAGGCTTTGCATGGGCACACCCATATGTGACAAATCTGACAGCATAGAATCATAGAATCATAAAATCACAGAATGCTTTGGGTTGGAAGGGACCTTTAGAGGTCATCTAGTCCAACCCCCCTGCAGTAAGCACAGACATCCCCAACTAGATCAGGTTGCTCAGAGCCCCGTCCAACCTGACCTTGAGTGTTTCTAGGGATGGGGCCTCCACTACCTCTCTGGGCAACCAGTGCCAGCACTTCACCACCCTCAGTGTAAAAAATTTCTTCCTTATATCCAGTCTAACTCTTTTAGTTTAAAACCATTACCCCTTGTCCTGTCACAACAGGCCTTGCTAAAGAGATTGCCCCCATCCTTCCTATAGTCCCCCTTTAAGTACTGAAAGTCCACAGTAAGGTTTCCCCGCAGCCTTCTCTTCTCCAGGCTGAACAACCCCAACTCCCTCAGCCTGTCCTCACAGGAGAGGTGCTCCAGCCCTTGGATCATTTTTGGGGCCCTCCTCTGACCCCACTCCAACAGATCCATGTCATTCTTGTGTTGAGGGCTCCAGAACTGGATGCAGTACTCCAGGTGGGGTCTCACCAGAGTGGAGTAGAGGGGCAGAATAACCTCCCTTGACCTGCTGGCCACGCTTCTTTTGATGCAGCCCAGGATATGGTTCCGGACTGCAAGCACATGTTGTTGGCTCATGTCCAGCTTTTCATCCATTAGTACCCCCAAGTCCTTCTCTGCAGGGCTCCTCTCAATCTCTTCATCCCCCAGCCAATACTGAAACCGGGGGTTGCCCTGACCCATGTGCAGCACCTTGCACTTGGCCTTGTTGAACCTTGTGAGGTTCACACAGGCCCACCTCTCCAGCTTATCCAGGTCTCTTTGTATGACATCCCATTCTTCTGGCGTGCCAGCTGCACCACTCACGTTGGTGTCATCTGCAAACTTGCTGAGGGTGCACACGATCTCACTGTCTATGTCACTGATGAAAATATTAAACAACACTGGTCCCAGTACAGACCCCTTAGGGACATGACTTGTCACTGGTCTCCATTTGGACATTGAGCTGTTGACCACTACCCTCTGGATGGAACCATCCAACCAATTCCTTATCCACCAAACAGTCCACCCATCAAAACCTTATCTCCTCAGTTTAGAGAGAAGGATGCTGTGGGGGACCATGTCAAAGGCTTTACAGAAGTCCAGAAAGATGACATCCATTGCTTTTCCCTTGTCCACTGATGCAGTCACCCCATCATAGAAAGCCACTAGGTTGGTGAGGCAGGACTTGCCCTTGGTGAAACCATTCTGGCTGTCTTGAATCACCTCCCTGTCTTCCATGTGCTTTAGCATAGCTTCTAGGAGGATCTGTTCCATGATCTTCCCTGGCACAGAGGTGAGGCTGACAGGTCAGGAGTTCCCCAGGTCCTCCCTTCTACCCTTTTTGAAGATGGGCACAATGTTTCCCTTCTTCCAGTCCCCAGGGACTTGAACTGACTGCAGTGGCTTTTCAAATATCATGGACAGTGGCTTGGCAACTACATCAGCCAATTCCCTCAGGACTCTGGGATGCATCGTCATGTCCCATAGGCATGTATGTTCAGGTTCCTCAGGTGGTCATGAACCTGATCTTCCCTTACAGTGGGAGGGGCCTTATGCCCCTGGTCCCTATTCTGTGGTCCATCGAGTCAGAAGGGGTGAGGAGAGAGGTTACCAGTGAAGACTGAGGCAAAAAAGTTGTGGAGTACCTCAGCCTTCTCCTTATCTGTTGACACTAGGTCACCATTCTTGTTCATCAGCAGGGTACACTTTCTTTAACCTTCCCTTTCTGGTTGACATACCTGTAGAAGCCCTTCTTGTTATTCTTTGCATCCCTTGCCAAATTCAGCTCCAGCCGCGCCTTGGCCCTCCTGACCCCATCTCTACACAACCGGGCAGTTGTGTACTACACTACACAACCCTATACTCTTCCCAGGATACCTGTCTCTGCTTCCACTGCCTGTGCAGTTCCCTCTTGCCCTTTAGTTTGACCACCATGTCTTGACTCAGCCAGGCTGGCCTCTTCCCTTCCTTGCCTGATTTCTTACACCTGGGAACCGAGAGCTCTTGCGCTCTATGGAACATGTCCTTAAAGATCTGCCAGCTCTCTTCTGTTCCCTTGTCCCTGAGGACTGTGTCCCAGGGAGTCCTTCTGACTAACTCCTTGAAGAGCTGGAATTTTGAATTCCTAAAATTTAGGGTCCTGACTATACTCCTCACTTTTCCCATATCCCTCAGGAGTGTGAACTCCGCCAATGTGTAATCACTGCAGCCCAGGCTGCCTCCAATCTTGACATCACTGATGACCTCACTTGCATTGGTGACCATCAGGTCCAGTATTGCATCCCCTCGGTTAGGGGTGTCTATTACCTGGCTTAAGAAGTTATCCTCAATGCATTCTAGGAATCTCCTGGGCCTACAGCTTGCCATGCTACTTTTCCAGCAGATCTCAGGGTGGTTGAAGTCCCCCAGTAGGATGAGAGCCTGTGAGTGCGAAGCCTCCTGGAGCTGGAGGAAGAAGATTTCATCAGTATGCTCCCCTTGATCAGGCGGCATGTAGTAGACACCAACCACAAGGTTCCCTTTGTTGCCTCTGTCTCTGATTTTTACCCATAAGCTTTCGACCTGCTCATGGTTATTCTTCAGGGACAGCTCTTCACACTGTATCAATTTCTTGATGTAGAGGGCAACGTCTCCACACCTTCTTCCTCTCCTGTTCCTTCTGAACAGCCTGTAGCCATCAATAGCCACATTCCAGTCATGGGATTCGTCCCACCAATTTTCAGTAATGGCAATCAGGTCACAGCTTTCTAGCAGCACGGTAGCTTTCAACTCCTCCTGTTTGTTTCCTGTGCTGTGCGCATTCATGTAGAGGCATTTCATCTGGGCTGTTGGCCATGTCACCTTCTTAGCGGAACACCCCTTGTTTCCCTTGAGGTGTTTCATGGAAGTTTCCTTCTTGGCTCCTACTACCTCAGGAGCTCCCAGCTCATCTCCACAAGACTTCGACTGTGCTGCAGTGTCCCCAGCATGCCTCTGGGCAACAGGTTGAGGGCTCATACTAGCAGCCCGTCCCTCTAATCATTGTGTATCATCCCCCAGCTTGCCACAGGCAAGCCTGATACGTTTCCCCTCTCCCTTCACCTCCAGTTTAAAGCCCTGTCAATGAGCCCCACAAGCTCCTGAGCAAAGACCCTCTTTCCTCTTTGAGAAAGGAGGCTCCCATTTGACGCTAGCAAGCCTGGTGCCATGTAGGCCATCCCATTGTCAAAAAACCCAAGACTGTGACGGTGACACCAGCCACGGAGCCATGTGTTAATAGATGGGTCTGCCTGTTCCTTGCAATGTCACTCCCCACAACTGGAAGGAGGGAGGAAAAAATAACCTGTGCCCCAGATTTCCTCACTAACCGTCCCAAGGCCCTGAAGTCTCTTTTAATCAACTTTGGGCTACATACTGCAACTTCATCACCACCCATGTGGAAGAGCAGTAACAGCTAGTAGTCCAAGGGCCATACCAGGCTAGGAAGTTTCCTAGTGATGTCTCTAACCCGGGCTCCTGGGAGACAGCAGACTTCCCTATGAGGACGGTCAGCCTGGCATATTGGACCTTCTGTCCCCCTCAGAAGCAAGTCACCTGCAGCTATGACCTGTCTTTTCTTCCTTGTGGAGGTGGTAGTAATACGGGGGGTAGGTCTTTCTGGTCTTGGCGACTCCTCTGGTGTAGAATGATCGACACCCACATTGTCCACTGACTGGTCCTCCACATCTAGAGCCTCACACCTATTGTGCAGAGGCACCTGGGGAGGCGTGGTGGGCAAGAAAAGGGTTTGCTTGCTGCCCTGTTTGTGGACTTGTTTCCACTTGCTGCTTCCCTTTAAGACCCTGCCTACATTCCGGTGGGGGGATGATACTGGATCCCTTTGATCACGGGCTCTTTCTGGTGGCTGTCCCTTTTCAGGTTTCCAGGAGGCCAGAGCGAGGTTCCACCAGTCTATCTCTTGCTTAGAATCCCTGATGCTCCTTAGCCTATCTACCTCCTCTCTTAGCTATGCCACCAGGCCAAGTAGATAGCCCACCTGATCACACCTTACACAGCCGTTCCCTCTACTGCCATCTGTTTCCAGGGCAAGCTGGTGGCACTCCCTGCAGCCGGAGACCTGGATGGCTGTGTGTTTTCCTGGGAGCTCAGTCTGGGTTGATACATCCCTTCTGGCTAGTGCAGACGATAGAGCCTTCCGTTGGGTGGATGCCATGGCTAGGCTCCCTCTCACCAACTGAACTTACTGAACTTACCTCTTGAGCTCAGAGAGAGACTTCACCTTCCCTGCACGCCTTGCCTACGCAAACTGCTGCGCAAACTCAGTATTTCGGGATGGCTTCAGCCACTGCCTCCCCTTCCCTATCCCTCCTCCTTGGCAGCCTTTGGAGCCTCCAGAGAACCACCGATGGAAGGGTTTTCCTTCCTTGTCCTTTGCCTACCCTTTTCAAAATCCTGTCTCTTTTAAAAGATCTTAAAATTCTCCATAATGCTGCCATAGGCCACAGTATCTAAGTGAAGATTCAGGATTCACATTGAAAGGCAACAATAAAGAAATTACTATGCACATATAAGGAGTTTATTTCCCACTATTTTGAATATTACAGAATATTTTAATACATATCAATGAACGAATATAACATCAGTTAATATTAAACACCTGAAATATTATCTATCTTCTTCTGCCTCTGATTATTGTAAAACAGTTGACCAAAATTTTCTGGAGAACTAAACTACAGCAAACTCGGCTTGCCGTTTGGGGTGCAATTTAGAGAAAAAGAAATACTCTTACTGCAACCTCAGCGTTATTTTTTGTGAGTTAAAGCTCGAGTATCATGGCCGTGCAGCCGCACGGTGACAACAGGTGGTGCTGCAACACTGACGTTGGGATTGTTTCACTGCTACCCTCTTCCTTTTTTGTGCTTTCCTCGGGAATAAGCATGTTAGGGCCAACCGTCTGGATCACAGCAGTACTCTATCCTCAAATTGGAAAATGAAGTCATTCAGCAGAACTTTTAATCACTTGTAGAATTTAAATGATTGTGGGGTTTTTCTTTCTTTTTTTTTTTTTTTCTTCTGCATGCTGAGATAATAAACCACACAAGAGGGTTTTGGATTTTTTTCCCCAATAGAAAATGGAATTTGTTTTACGCCTTGCAAACTTTTGCTGGACATAACTTCAGCAATGACTATGAGATAGGACTTCATTCAGATAGGTTGTCATGAATGCCCAAGCAAAATGTCAAATGCCTGAATCTGCTAAATGCTAGTATTGACTACTTGGAAACAAAAATACTTTCACGCTTCTATATTCTGGAGGTCACAATTCTGAAAATGTCTTCTAAGAAATCAAAAATTCTAATTCTTATGTGAGCTTGAGGTAGGGAGCGGCAAAAGATCTCTGACTGGAGTGAGAAAGGCTTAGGCACATACGTATTTTTTCTGCATGGCTTCAATGCTCCTGAAAGTGAGAAACTAATAGCAATGGCTTGGATCAGACATATGCGGGCAACCACTGTGAAATCCTCCCCATGTAACTCTTTTAATGCACCTCAGTGTTGGCTTGTGGTATCCCTCTTAGTTCCAGACCTGGACCTCTCTTGAGCGGAGGTTGCCAACTGTATCACATTGTGCCAAATTACGTGGTGGTTTTCAGATATGTGCAAATTGTGCCAAAGAGAGATTTATTTAAAGAAATGAATCAGGTGTTGAGATGTTGTTATAAATAAAATAGCACATTTATATGCTGAGCTGATTTCTGAAGTGTCTTTTGAAACGCAAATCTAAGCAATCCAACTCTTCTTAAAGTGCTGGGTTTTCTTTTCTTTCCCCCAGTTATAAAGTAAGAAAGACACATTGACCAGGCTCAGCTGAGAAATGGTTGGTTAGTTAGTTGCATAGTAGCAACCCAAGGAATTAAGTTGAGAAAAGCCAAATGTGGCACAACAGATTCAGTGGAACAACCTTTTCCGAAGTCTTAAGGGTTCCTTCTTGGAGCTTGTTCTGTTCAGCACACAAAGCAACAGAGTGATTCGTGTTCCCATGTACCCCACATGTTGCTGGATCCCTCAGTAGTACAGATGTGTGGATGTAAGACAGGAAACTTCCAGTTTTAGGTTCAGCCACTGCCAGATGAAAGCAAGCCACAGAGCATAAAATAATAACAAAAATATTTTTAACATGGTAACTGCATACCCCAACTTGTTTCTTGATTCCATTGTTCTGGAACTAGCATTGATGAAAGAGAAAACAAAAGGCCTGGTTACTATGTTAAAAGTGTATTTGAACCCTTAGGGTAGGATTTTCGAAAGTACTTAGCGCTGGCCTTTCTTTGCCCCCTTTGACATCAACAGGAGCAGAAATAAGTCAGTGCTGACAATGCTATCCTTAAGGTGTTCTGTAGTAGAACTTATACCTCATGTGACCCCACATTATTCTTCTTTTCTCTCATCTAATTAGCAGTCTGTTTTAATTCATTTACTCTTCAAATTGGTTAACGAGGAATATTCAGTGGCTAAAGTCACTTTTGATACTTCATCCATAAAAAGACTGTATGGAATTTCAGAAGCTATCCAAATGTCATGGCAACATAGTGACTAATGCAACAAAAATCTGGGAGTTTTGTTAAGATAAGCTTAAAAAAATGGATGATTGGTCAGAGCTCTCTAGTCTACAAAATGGTCTAGAAATCTTGCAAATGCAGTGAGGCATTTCTATGAGGTTGCTAGCATTATCTTGCTTTTAGCCCAATGGGAAGGATCACAGTAACAAACTTCTATGCACTTAAATGGTTTGAACATGTGAAGTTTAAATGCACCTTTGTCTGTAAGGTCTGGTCTGGGCTTTTTTAATGGGATCATAAATTTAGAAAGAATGTAATGGCACCATTTTCCCCTTCAAACCTGATCTAAATTTGAAGGCTCAAATTCTGTTCTTGATTACACCACAGCAATATTGGCCTAGTACTAATAGGTGAATTTTACCTAGTATCTTACATAAGCATCAAACAAATTAGGATTTAGCACACAGATTTTTTTTTCTTTGGTCCCAAACACAAGCATTACAGTACATAGAGAATAAGTACTGAAAAACTGTTCTGTCCTGGTAACTATGCTTTAGAACTAGGCTAATGTCTCTGTAGGCATCTCATTTCTACCTGATGAAAATGCCAAAATCAAGAAGTTTTTACAGAATTCTGAAAAAAGTTACAGAAGAACTAATGTTACCAATTCATTACTATATGCAGCAATCCAGTTCCTCAGTGATGAACAAGACAAACATGCATCACCATCCTTGGTCTTTATTTTCCTAGTTTTTGACCAACCACCCCATTTAGAGATGGTTAGAATCAGGAAAGAGCACCTGAGCTTTAGAGACATCCTGATCTGAACCTGAAATCTGTGTTGGATCATAATCCTAGAATTGAAAAGAGAGGAAATGTGAAGGAGTGTAGATCCTCATCCAAACCGCCTCACTTAAACTCATCATTGTTCTTTTGCCTGTGGATTTCACTGCCAGACACTACTGGCTGATTTTTTTCCAAGCAGATAGTTAAACAGGGACTTCTGTTGCTTTTGTGTGGTTATTTAATGGAACTGCTCAATACCACAACTTTGTTAGAAATCTTTTTAGGAATAGTATTCTCTCATTTTCCTCAGTTTTCTAGTCAAACAGTATACTTTTCAGTGATGGTAGTGTTTTCCTTTACGTATGAAATGTTAATTGCTAAGGTAGTTGCAATCTGTTTTTAAACATGGAATTATTGGAAATGATTAGCATTAGTTTTAATTAACATTAAGGGGTAAGAACTTTTTCTGCCATAAACCTGCAAGCTTCAGTTGTCATGACAACTACTGTATGTGTAACTTTTTAATACAGAGAAATTATTGCTGCTGTTTAACACAACTTTCCAAGAGACTTCTTTTTTTCTTTTCTTTTCTGAACTACAGACACCATAAAAGTGAATTCAACACCAACTCGGCTGCTAAAACAGTAATATGGAGCACTGGCATATTTCCCTCTTTCAACATGGAAGATTCTACACAGCAGACAACGGTGACCTAGTTACAAGAGGTACTATAGGAAATAAAAATGAAAACGGAGGAAAGTAATATCACAGTCCACTCTTACTATCAGTGGTTCCTCCTGTGAATAATTCAGAAATAAAAGGATTCTTTGTCGTATGACAACAAGATTGTTCATCTACAACAATAGGAAGAGCTGAATTAGAGTATACTGAGGGAATACCAATGCTAAATTATTTTTGAAAAGCATTTTAGAATATGCTTTTTGTCCTTTTTCCCTTTCTTACTTTGCTGATGAGCTAGTAGATTCAAGTCTAAGTTAACCAGCAGGTGGTAGCAGTGTTTAAGATTTCTAGAACTGGTATGTAAATCATGCAAGTTACTTATACATAGACAGAGAAAATATTTCAGAGAGTACAGACCACACAGTCAATGCCTCTGCAAGTTTACATTTATAGCCAGGTTCTTCCATCTTTATTGATGATGGATGGACATTTACTTGACACCTTTAAGACCCTTCAAAGATTATTTCATATGCAGAGTAATGGTAAAATGAGACTACTAGGTCTTTTTTTTTTTTTTTTTTGGCAGGAGGTGAATTATTAGCCTAATGGTTCATCTTCACTGTAGTCCTCATTTCACCACTGTTTCCTCTGCTTCTGCAAAACATAGAAGCAGTTTGAAAGAGTTCACATCAGAGGGTTTTTTTTTCATATCCACTTCAATTCTAGTACATTTCAGCTCTATCCTTTTATTCTATTTGGCTTCCTTTTTTGTAGTCATTAAAGTGAGTGGAAAAAAAATGCACTCCATGCTATCATCTCTTTGTAATTACTTTTATTACCAAAGATAAATAATTGCAAACAATATGAGAGCTCTGGATGTTGTAGCACAAACAAAATTTGATTTTAACAGGAGAACTTTTGTGTTAATAAGACAGTTCAGGGGCATGATACCTGCAGTCTCTGTTAATGGCTAGTTCGTTCTGAAAAATGCCTGAGGCACATGCCTGTTAATGAAGACGTGCAAGTGTGATATAAACACTGTGGTAATGTAGCTGTACTTGAATAGGTGACCCTGTTTGAATAAGACATTTTGATCTCTACTAGACAATCACTAAGAACAGCATAATTATGTTGAAATTACTGATCCATATAGCCATGGAGTTTCCTAGCTGATAAGTAAAATAAAAGAAGTATATCTCTCAGACCTCAGTTTTCAGAGGTTAGTATTAATGAATTCAAATTATATTTAAGATCCTTTCAATAACTGCCCACATTCATGTAAATGTTAGCAAGAAGATGCTGGAAACAAAATATACTGGACATTGCACAACATTCAATTTTGTGGTCATATCGGGGCTTGTCTTTTGCATTTAAGCATATTCATTGCTCTTCTCCATATAAGGCAACCCCAAATCTTACAAAATGGGAAGGAAAACATGACTGTTAGGATATAATTATGACAGACATAGAAAATAATTTACAGGGTACTGCAAAATAGTTCTGCTAATTTATTTTTCTGGTCTGTACCCTCTCTAATTTTAGGGGGAAGGGAAAAAAAAAAGAGAGACAAAAAGAGAAGTAAACAGTGAGATGCAAGAAGAAAACAGTAGATTTGAGTCACATGTTAGAGAATGATTTAGTCATAATACCACCTAAATACAGCCACAGTAAATGAATGCAAATGGTCAGCAGACAAATAAAAGGGTCTCGAAACAATTCATTTGGCTGTGGTAATTTTGTCTGCTGTGATGTTCCTAGTGACTGCATTTGTCAGTTAATAAAGTCTATCTGTATGACAAGATGTATTCACTTTATACAAATGGACTCTGCTTCAGCTAAATTGATACCGCTGCCCTGCACAGACATTGCATCCAGAATACTTCCTTATAAATTATCTGCAGATATTCTGGCATTAATATGAATTCATCATATAATTTTAGGGTGATTCTTTAAAATTTCTAGAACAGAATGCATGTATAATGTGCATTTAGCATCATAAATATCAGAAATCTATGCTGGTATAGCAGCATATTGCAATTCCCAGCCAGGGATGTATAACTTCTCTCAGTACCTTAACATGCTACATCTTTTAAGAAACAGAGATCTTGTGTCCTCCTTGGTACTTCAGAGGTAGTTGTAACGTATAAACCTGATACAGCTGCCAAGAGCTGTTCGTCTTGGCAGGGTCAACCACATTTTTGGGAACCCAACTTCCTCTCTTCCATTTACTGCTAGTGATTTATGGAAATTATTTTATTTCTTCAGGTTGTTTTCTTATATATTTCACTTTGATGAATGCTTTGTAATCAATTAATCTTTGATTCAAGGAACTCACTAGATGTTGTCAATAACATTTTCTTTCTTGTGTGGATTTCATTGTGAGTAGTGCTAGCAAAACATCATTTACTGTCTTGCATCTGTTAACAGTATGAAGAACAGATAACTGCAGTTATTTAAAAAAAAAAAAAGATGATTTATTAATTCGTGTAGAATTTTGTTAAATATTTGCCTGCACATACAATTTCACAGGGTGTCCTTAAAATTGTCAATGTAGGCAGTTGCTGAACTAAGTCATTAATGAATTGCCATATATTACCCTTGCTAACTTGTTAATAATTCAATGGCAAGTAGACTAGAAAAGCTTTGCTGATTCTCCTTAGCAATTGGGTGCAATTCAACAGTTTGCCTAGGAGTTATAGAGATGTGTCAGCATATCATGTCTGAAGTTAATGGGTTGAACACCACAGTTGTACAGCTTCCAGACGAGATCTGTCTTCTTTGGGCCAGCTTGGGCTAGAGGAACTGAGCTCACATCTCCCTGCAGCTGCCTATATCGGTTTGCCTTGAGACCCGGGGTATCTTGTTACAGTCTGCTTTTCATTTTCTTTCTTTTCCCTGTGTTTGCTATAAATTTTTCACACTGGTATTCTCTACAGCAAAGTTTGCCAAGTTAGCATGAATGGGATACATCAGGTTGTGAACCCATTGTTTCAGACATCCTGGTGTTTGTTCAGAATTTCTGACCTGCTACTACATGTTAGTTTCAGAAAATAAATAATATTTATAGTAACACATATAAACTCCATCCATGGTCCTGGACTAGGGATAGGGTTAGGCTTGGGAGAGAAACAAAGCCTAGAGATCTCATTGACATGGGGCTGCAAAGAGGCTGTCAAAGGAAGGGGTGGGCTTGAAAAAGGTTTCTCCCTTATCACCATTTTGCCCTGGGCTATGGGGTGTGTTAAGGCTAGCCACTTAAAATGGCCTTGTTCTAGCCATCATGGAGAAGCATCTGAGTAATGTGCTGTATTTTATATATGTATCATATGGCTCTCAGCCACCTGAGCAAATCTATGGCTTGCAGCATGAAGAAAGCTGGGCATACCTACAGTATGGTAAGATATATAAGCGATTTTTAAAGGATAGGTTGAGCATAAACTATCAATATTAATTATTGTAAAATTAATCACCATTTATGTTTTTTCCACTTCTCAACATCTCTGTTTGTTTGTTCATGATCCACTGAAGGTCTAACCTGTATCCCACTCAAGAGGTGGAAAGAATCCTTCTGTCTTTAAATAGAATTGAATGTGGACCTGAAATAATGCTTCTGTACACTGGCTTCATGAATATCAACAGTTTGCTTTTCTATGTGGAAATCAACTTCATTTCTTCATAAAGAGGGCATAGCCTCATTCTCTGAATTGCTGATGAAAAAAGTAACAGTAATTTTATCCCACTGTGTGATGAACCACACTTCTTCCCTGTTAATTTCTGAACTTATTTCATCAGCTTTTCCATACCAGTGCACAAAGAAACATAACTTAAACTTGTTTATGGACTGTATTCTTAATAAGGACGTAATCCAGTCCTTGGGTGGGCTTTTTCTTATTTAATACTTGAAAGACTTGGTCATTTGGTGCTTTCTGGTTTTCAGGTTGTAAATTTCTGGAATGACAAGTAGGCTTTGACATGTGGTCTTTCATTTGCTTTTACTTCAGCTATCCTTCTTTCATAATTTATAGATGCCTTTCATATAAATACTTGCTTTAAGAAACTCTTTATCTTACCTGTATTAGGCATTTAATAAGTAATGTATTACACATTTAATAAGTCATTTTCATATTCACTTTGCACAAAGAATCATAGTAATGATTAGAAGTACTTGAATATGATAGTTTATTAACAGTTTTGGTTGTGCCTCATACATACTCATAAATATATTACACTGCCAGCCCATAAGTAACTCCAAGCACTCTTTTCACTCAGGCAGAATGCTCTTGTACTTAAGCTAGTGTTGAGAAAACATCTTCCAGAAGGACAGACATCTGCAACAACTGAGCTCTTAAGTGTTTGGCTAATTCAAAATATTTCTATACTTCTGTGAAAATACTTAATCGCTCCCTACATTTTTTACCTATCAGTAGCCCCCACTGTGAGCATTCCTCTCAGTAGCATGTTCTACTGTGACTAAATAAAAATTAGTAATGCCATGCTGACATTCCCTATCGAGCATAATAAGGCCATCTTGTTTGAGGTTTGCTTTTAATTTCCTGCCATGGCGTCTTCCTCCTGAAAGGCTGAGTGAACTTTTATGCAATAGGCATGCCAGGTATTGCTAAACCATTTAGTCCATATGATAGCTGTCTTACTAAGGTAGAAGTTAGGACTTGCCTGTGTTTTTGAATGTTGAAAAATACGCTTCCTTTTTTTTTTTTTTTTAATAATTTTCATCTATGTAAGAGATGATTACCCTCCCGGGTGAAAGGGATATTGAGATGCTAAGAAGCAAGGAAGATAACATGACCTGCTTATTGTACTGATTCATGGGAAAAGAATCCATGGACATACAGTAACATGAAGAAATCGCAGCATTTGTCCAACTGACCTGCTTTCTCACTAGGCACTGATTATTAGCATAGTCCTAAAAAATATGCTGTGAATAATCAAGTGCCTTGTTTCTGTGATGTAGCACCTGGACTTGCTTAAGGAAGGGATGTCATGTTCACAGACAGCCTAAGAAAGCTTATCAGATGCTGCAGGTGGTGCAGTCAGTCTGAGCATGTCACTTTGCTTTAAAAAGATTGAGTCGTGGATGAATCAGCCATGAAAAATTATTTCATATGTTTCCTAATTTAGGAAATTTAGAAATTACTGAGGAAAACTGAAGCAGTTGAAACACATTTAAAGTTAATCTCACAAGATGTTTATTTATTTTTCAGAGTATAAACTGAGAACTCTGGAAAAGGATCAATCTCCACTCCAGTAACCATCCGCACTGTCCCTCAAGCTCTGTGCTATCACAACCTGTTACTTCACTTCCCTTTGCTGGTGTCACCATCTGAATATCATTTAAATGTGTAAATTGGCAGTACTTTATTCAATAATTTAACTCTGCCATTCTGGAGAATCTCTCCAGTTTCCTGGTTAGATCACTTACAGTGACTGTAACATGAAGAGCTAATCAGCTGTAATCAGCTAGCAAGCTTGCCCTGTGGTTGCATGTGTCTGCTGCTGCTTATTGTTGCCCTTTGAAAATGCACACACTCTTTTCTCTAACAAAGAATTAAACTGATAATTACAAAGCAATGGATAACAATGATAAGCAAAGTTCTGCAAACTAGAAACAAGAACTGAGGAACACAGAGTATATTTTGGTTTAGTAATATTTTGATTTAATCCCAGATTTTTTTTGTTTTCGTATTGTTTTTTTTTCTGACAGAGCTTAATTCTAGGGAATGGTTACACACTTTATTGCAAGAGGATGGCCTGGGAGGACAACTGGGCTGAGATTTGTGTTTAGATTGAAAATTAGGAAATAGTATTTGGAAATATCAATATCAAGACATGTAGCTGCTAAACTATTTAAATATATCATTTTATAAATGCTTTTTATTTAGATAGTTTATGGCTAGGAAATTAATCACACGTGCTCACAAGCACTTCCTTCTATTCTTTTCTTTTGGCGGGGGGTGGGGGGGAGTTAGGTTTGTTCTACATTACTGTTTCCAGTGTATTTTGTTTCCAACAGTAAATCAGTTCCTGCAGCATATGATCTTGGATATTTTCCCCGGTGTGCTTAAGCTTCAGGTTGGACTAGAACAGGAAACCACCCTTAATCTTACTTGATAGTAATGAACTGTTCAGCAGAAAGGTCAAATGCCTACTAGATCTATCATAACCTTTCCCCCTTCAATGAGATATTGCTAATAACTCAATTAAGGAACCTTGCAGAGTTGACCAAAACTTCCTGAAGTGTTGATTCAACTCCTGTTTAGAAGGTCACCTGGCACCGAACAATTGCTCTTCCTCTCTGGGGGACCTTGTCCATGACAATTCTGTTTTCAAATCAATCATCTGTATATATGTATACATACACACAAATACATACAAATAAATATAAACATATCTGTATCTGAACACATATGAAACTGGTCTAGCTATAAGAAATTATGAGTTACAAGGGTGATAGACTCATATAACCAAGTAGGAACCTGCAGACCATGACCCCAAATTTGTAAATTTGTTTTCAGATATTGTCCTCTAGTATGCTTACTGTTTATCCCATTTTGGTGTAAATCTAATAAACATTATTCAGCCATTATTCAGATTATGAGGGGGAAAAAAACCTGAAAGGAAAACCATATGTGACACTGTGCTCAAAACAGCTATGTTGGTAGTGTGCTAATAATGACTACTGGCACTTTGGCATTACCCTGTACTCTTTTCTGTGGGCTCATGATTCTGTAGTTTCACATAATGTCACATGCAACATTGTCAAAAGCTTTTCTAGGCAAACCCAATACATGTGATTAGTGCTTTCCTTTGCTCAGGCTATTAACCTGTTATAGGAAGAAAAAAGATTGTTGTGACATGATTTGTTTTTTGATGGTGTTTGCAATTTGGCTTGTTCTCATCTTGTTTTATTCAAAGAAATGACATTCATTTGTTTACTTACTCTTTCCTCTTGGCCCTATGGATGTTAAACTCAGGGATGTGTATGTACCTCACAGAACCACAGAATGGTCGAAGTTGGAAGGCACCTCTGATCGTCATCTGCTTCAACCCCCCTGCTTCAGCAAGGCCACCTATAGCCAGTTGCCAAGGACCATGTCCAGACAGTTTTTTAATATCTCTAACGAAGGAGACTCCACAACATCCCTGGGCAACCTATTCAGGTGCTCAGGCAACCTATTCCAGTGGTCCTTTCCCTATTCCTGTTCTTTTGCAGATGACCATCACTCTTGCTTTCTTCCAGTTCTTACCTGCCATTGACACTAAACAGGTGAATGGTCCTGATTTTTTCAACTTGAAATCAGAGGGACTAAAGTTTAATTACCTTGAGGGTGACTGTAGACTAGCCTGGTTGCACAGAAATGGACTAACAGTGCTCTATAGTGGCTGTTACTGTACCATAAGGTAGTAACAAATAACTGTTGGGAAGCCAATGCGTTGATTTCTTTTTACCCTGGAAAGATCATGTGGTTATGATCAACTGCAAACCTTGTCTTTATGTACTTCAGATCCTTGACATTTACCTTCTCCTTTGCAATTATTAAACCTGTTGTAGGAAATATTTACTTGGTAATAATAAATTGAATGAGAATTATCTCCTCTTCACCTTGCAAACAAGGACTGTAAGAGATATCATATCTACCTGTTCTCTTTCTCAGTCTTTTTTTTTTTCCAATTTAGTTTGCAATTGGAATTTGACAGATGTGAAAAGCTGAGTTAAATTCATGAAGCTGAGTTAAATTCAGTTTGTAATTCTAGCTGGAAGAAAACATGTTTGGACCAGATCTAGAACCCCCAAATCAGTGCTGCTGCTGCTGCCAACATCCCCACTGTTTTATCTAATGGTTGACTGAGTGCACAGAGGACAACATTCACATCTTTCCCTCTCTTTTAGGTAGAAAATAGGCCTTATCATATGTCCTCAGGAGAAATGTTCTAATCATCAGGCTGTAGGATGTTTTGAAATAGGCTGTTTTCTGTGTAATTCAATATTCATTAGATCAATTTTAGATATCCCGTCATGAAGGAATACACTTAACAACCTCTATTCTGAACTCTTTACACAGCTATTATTTATTTTAAACATCTGATAAAATATTCAGTATCATAATGATATACTGAAAGAGTGTCATAATACCTAAAGCCCATGAGTGAAGTCCTCTGGGAGGAAAGGCATCGCAAGCTGCTGTTTCCCCTCTCTTTGTCTGCTGGAGAGCACAGATTTGTGCTCAGCGCTCCCTGACCCTGCTGAAGATCCTCACCCGAAGATCAGGTGTTTTGTGCTGTGGGAGGGAAGCACTGGTCTTAGTAGAAGTCACAAGGTACTAGTGTAAAATAAAAGTAACTTGCCCTCTGAAGTTTTGTGGTGTGGCATTTAAGGCTTACTTCTTTGCATAACATCATAAAAAGTAATTTTAGAACCAAGAGACTGCTATGAAAACAGATTTCTTTGAGAAAAGATATGAATTGTCCTGGCATTTTTGCTCACTGAAGTCTACTTAGGCAGTTTAAGTGTATGAAATACGCAACACGCATACTAGCAGTGCATAATTTAGGATTCTGTCATCTGTGTCTAAATGTCTGGACCAGGTATCCTGTTCAGTTCAGCAGTAGGCCAGCTGTTACAATTTACCAACTACTATATAAACACTTGGAGTTTGGATAGATTTCAAAAATACTAATGCCATTTGCTTTTCTAGTCTGGAAAATGACCCATTATCTCTTCACCTACCGTATGTAAACTACAGAGTGGATTATTTCAGCTATAAACTTGAAAATGTTTAGTTATTTCTGTAAATTGATTTATTTCAGTATAAAATCATGACTGTTGGACTTGTTATAAATAGTAATGGACTTTTTTTCTGTTAGAAAGCAGCATTACTTTGGTATAGTACAGGATTAACAATCAGGATTGTTAACTTCTATCCCTGGTTCTTTCAATGACTTGTTGTTTTATTCCACGTAAATCACTTTCTCATCTCTCCAAATGCATTCCACATCTTTAACTACTTTTCAGGTTATAATACTGATATTTGTAAAACCATTTGATATCTTTGAATAAGCAGTATTGTAAGCAGCAAAAGCTCTTTCTAGATATGAGAAAGTTCAGATGCAAATCTGAATATAATTGTATTGGATCCACCTGTCCTATATTAACAATATTGTAACCTTCCATTTTCTTAGATCTGGCATAATAACAAAAAAAAAATCATTAATTACTTCACTTTAACTGGACAATCTTGAGGACTTCTTCCCTTTGTCTTCAGCTTGTAACTTTTACTGGTGTCAGTGGGAATTTCATATGTAGATCAAAGATTAAGGAGCAAAAGTTGCCTTTTAAAGTACATTACCTGGCAGAGGTGCATATAATTTAGAGTGTTGGGTACCTCTCCCTGCTTCTTTCACTGGTTCTGGACTTGCTGATATTGGCCTTCCATTTATAGGAGTTAAAAGTCATGCCAGCTGTAAAAATTAAGAAACACTTAGCATTGTTTAAGTATCACTTCTGTCAAGAAGTGTCAGTGAGTGTTGCTCCTTTGCTTATATGCTTTGCAGTATAGGAATATAACACAATATCTTGCTTTTTCTATGATAGTAGGTCTTACACTATATAGTGTTACAGAAGGACACATTCTACTCAGCTTGTATTAAAGACAGCATGTGTAAATATTAAGAGAAAAGCATAATAAATAAAATGGAAATAGTATTAATAAGTAACTTTGTAGTGGATAAGATAGACATAATGCCAATTTCCAATTTTTAGTATCTATTTACAGATAAATATTGTCCAGTTTGCTTGAACTCTGTAAAGTTCCTTTATGCGCCTGCACAAATAAGTTTTTTTCAAAGGTGCAAAGGTTAACAGTCCTTGTCTTTGAATTACTTCAAAGGGAATTTAGTGCTATCAGTCTTCAAACTGCTGAGACAAAAACATTATTCTCCAATGCAGCCCTGGAGGCCACACAGCTCTGCACTGCCTGAAGAGATTATTTTCCTGAAATATAGCAGTTTAAATGAGGGAAAGACATTTGTGACATGATTTTTAAGACTCATCAGAGTGAACGCTCTGGTGAAGTAACAGGCCCTTTTGACTACAAGTGTTGCAAAGCTGCAAGGCTTAAAGATATGGCTTTTTGAGTTATGAGGCTGGGCCAACATTCTAGATGAAGGGGACACAATTTATAGAAGCAGTAATTTGGTTTATTCTACCTGATCCAGAGTAGATCTTCATCTTACTACAGAGGTGATGGACTTCTAGTCTCAAACTCTCTGTAGAGTCCCAGCATCTTTCAGTCTTCTTCTTATCAGATGAGATCAACACCTCAGATGTTCCTGCGGCTCTGTGTCTTCTCCTCAGTGGTGTATGGAAAGCACAGCTGGTCAAATTTGACATGTTGTTGAAAAACAGAAACTAACATTCTGAATTGTTTTCATTTTTGTTTTTCATCATGAATTTCACTTTTAGCCAGGAAGAAGGGCTGGCAGAACTGGAAAACAGAAGTAGATGATTAATCTGAGTGGTCCCACCAGGAAATCTTGGCAAAATGCAATTAGGTTACAAGGAATGATCAACTCCTTATGTGATTAATTTTAAAACTTCAAAATTGGCCTACACAGGAGATGCTATCACAGTTTTTGGAGCTGGTAGGAGCTGAATTTGTTTATGTATGGAAAGCTAAGTAAATGTTTGTAAAAGTGGAAGAAATGATCCAAAGAAATAATTTTTTAAAATTTTATTTATAAGAGATAGTAAGCATAACGCTAAAGCTGTCATAAGAAGTTCTAAGTTCTATGAAAAGGCACTTTGTGTTTAGCAAAGATTTAGCCTCTTGCAGGATTCTTTCTCTGCCTTACTTGCAAATTTCAGCAGAGACTTAAAAGATGGAGCTGTTAGTAACAGAATCATTACCATGTAATTAGCTCAGAATATTAACTGAAATGCAGGACAAATTAATTTGTTTTACAATAATTAATTACTGGTATTTGAGAGGTGAAAATATTTTAGTGTCTTTTTTATTAACAAATTATTTAACTTGTTAATTAAAAGGTCAAAAATGTTTAATCTGTTTTGCACTAACTGATTACTTCCATGTGACAGGTAAATATATTTTAATAATAAATACAACAACACAATATTTAATTTGTTAATTAATCATAAATTATTTAATTTGTTTTGATGTAATTAAATAAGCATATGTAAGAGCTATTCTGTACTAATAATAACAGCCTATACCAAAGCAAAAATCATTCTAACTATAGTGTCCTTTCAGGCTGACATAATAATGCTTGCTTGTTATAGTGTCAAAGTAGTTATGCACCTGGGATTAAATTAAATCTCGGTGCAAAAGGGACAAACTTCAGTGATTTCAAGGGAATTATTCCTGCATATCTTGGGTCAACTTCTACTACCCTTTACTCATTATGCAATACCTGTTAAATCCCTGTAACACCCCTCTTGCTTCCTTCCTTGTTTTTGCTGAAAGCACTTTGGCCTGGTATATTGAATTATGAGACTAAAAGTATTTTGGTATTTAAAATGCTTTATTGAATTGGTTTGACAGACGTGAAAGCTCACTTCACCAATCCGTTGGATAGATATAAGAAATATTATTGCCCTGTATTCTTCATTGGTATCTAATCTCTGTGATGGTCCCTCCTCCTATCAGAATATCTGAATGTTGTATACTGAAACTGAGCCTTGCAATGCCTTGACAATAGATACCCAGACAACTGTATATTAACTACAGGAGAATTTACATAAATGGATAGTGACACTTCTGAAACTGCTCTCTCTCTCTGACTGTGTAATACTTCCATTTTATTTTGTGCATTTGATTTTTTCTTCTTTATCTGTAGGTATCATAAAAGAATTAAGACACAAGATAGTCTTCTAGACTTCTAGAGTTAAGGTTCCTTGACTATAAAAATATGCAGGAGCTACCTTCATTGATTGCTCTGTGCCATAAAAACACCAAAACAAACTACAATGCTATGTAAAGCCTTTATTTTGGAAAATAATCAAAGAAGTCTTTTCCAAATATTTGTCTCAGCATAAGGAAGGTAAGTATAGCCAAAAAAAAAAAAGGATTTGAGTTACACCTGCCAGACAGCTTTTGGAGCATGTGAAACACTCATGGTACTACATAAAGACTTATGTTAGAGAGAAGCTGCAGGAGGCTCAGTCCTGTACATGAATTTGCTCTGTTGGACCTGAGCAGGATCCCACTGACACCATCAGGACTCAGGAAGGCATAAAGCCAACCAGCTCCGCATAGATTTATTTGCAAAGATCAGAGTCTTAGATGGTGAACATGTGAATTTTGCTGAATGGTTCATTCATTTTTAACAGCTTTGGGGGAAACACAATGAATGACGAAACTATTAGTTTCACAGCTCATAGATCATAACTCACAGAGAAGGAGAGAGCGAGCAGGCCAGGGTACTGTAATTCCCCACTAAGGGCTCCCACAATCAGGAACACAAACTTCCTATTACATGGTGGGGAGGCAACTGGCTGCAATTGGAGCAGACATCAATTATTTCAGAAGTTTAGTTTGCTACAGTGCAAGGGTGTAGGTTTTTAAAGAATAATTTGTAGGAATACTAATGGTTTCCTTTGCAAGTGTTTTATCTGTGTTGGGATATATCCTTCAACTATTGAAAAAATACACATAGATTTAAGTAGATTTGAGCCTTTAACAGGGAATGACCTTGAGAACAGGTGATCTTTTCCTCTATCTACATCTTTTTTGAATTGGAAAGTGCAGTATTGATCCCTGTACTTTTCAATTATCATGCTCATTCAAAATGCTTCAGGTTTTAATTGTTTCTCCTAACAGTGCCAAAATAAAGATAAAGATAACCAAGACTATGAAAGTAGAGTACTCTTTTTTTCTATGCCCAGGAAAATTGTCATTGCCTACTGACGTGCTCCCTCAATAGCTGGAGGAAAGAACAGTGAATCCCAATTTTTCCCTAGGACAGATTTCCAGCAGTAGCACACCTGGAAAGCTCTGACTTACACTGCAACCCCTGCTAGGCAGGGCAAGACTTCCAGGACTCTGGCAGAGAGGGCAATGGATAAAGTGGTTGTTCAGAAAGCAGATTCAGTAAATAGGATTATCTTTAATGGGATCACTCAGTAGGGGACCAAACTGTGAAAGAATACTCTTATGAGAAAAATAAAAAGGACTCCAAATTAACAATAGGTTAATGTGACAGGGCTAAGGGGAGTGGAAATTAAGTTCATAATTCATCTGAGATATTTGCCTTTCTGGAGTTAAAAGTTTAATGGAGGTGATTGACCAAAGTTTGCCTTTATTTCTTTAAATATTATACATAATATGAAGAAACATGTTTCTTTAAGCTTAAAGAATAATTTTTTACTAAGTGTGCTTAATATGCAAGACTTGGTAAAATGCGTATTCTTACAGGCTTGCCCAAACCTAGAGCTGGCATAGAACTTGATATTTTTTTTTTTTCACCTGGAACTTCTGAAGTACAACAGTTCTGTTCTAATGCTGAGCAAAGTTGAAAAATTGAACTCCAGGAATGCTAATCCCAGAAAAATGTGTCAGAAGTGTTCACTTCATTAAAGGATTATACATTTCCTGACGGACTTCCTATTTAAATAAAAATGTGTAACATCTCCAAATGTTTTTGTTTGGCTTGCCAAACTGTCTTTCCTCCTTTATAGAGATTTAATGGAGGAATGTTTCTCAATTCTGCAGGTAACTGCCAGATGATACCTCCTAGATGAGGCCCATGATCAGGCTTGGTAGAAGGGAAGGATGCACTGCACGGCAGGAGAGAAAATCTTCAATGGATTTGGGATCAGAAAAAAGGATGGTACCTTGAATTACATGTCTTATGGGGCACAGGGGTGCTAAGAAAATGTTGAACTGATTAAGTTCAACAAGAAAAACAGTTCTTATACACGAAATACTTGATATCAGTTCCATTGATAAAGAAGAGTATTTAAGCCTAAACAATATATCTTTTCAAATAAGATTTTGATTAGGTGGAAAATTTTGACCAGTTACATTTTCATTTTTTAATAAATCTTCATATTATAATATCTGTTGCTGGATTATGATGTTATATTTGATGCCATTTCTTTTGACAAGCAGTAGAAACTCTGAGTGTGAATTAGGTTCATTGACAGAATGTGTTCAGAAACTGCTGTCCCTAAAACACTAATTTTAACACATCCAACATCTGCATTACATTAGATTTAATTCATACAGAATAATTCCAGTCATTACAGTAAGTATTGAAAGCAATTTAAAACATATGTCTCATAAACTGTCTGCCATAATCTATGTGGATTCATTGCTACAGCACAGATGCTTATGCTCAGGATGCTAAAGAACGGGTTTAAGCCTATTTTTGCACTTACAGAAAATATTTAAAATTTTCTGTCAGTTCTTGACTTCTGTGTATCATATACAACTATCAGCCAGAGCCTTTCTTTTTACAGTCCCTAAATAGCTTTTGTGTGATTCTGAAAGTAGGCATGAACTGATTTTTCTTCGATACGCTACCACGATGACACGCCACTAGTTGAGCTGGACACATGCACTCAGCTAAATTTATGAAAAGTGGAAACATTTGTTTATGGGTGAATCCATCCTTTCATGGGTGTGTCATGCATTCCAATAGCCATGACAGATAACATTATAGTTCTGAGATATATATATATATATATACACGTCTATTCCTATGACATTTGTCCGTGGTAATTCTACAGAACGTGTCATACAAAATATAATGACTGTCTCTGATTGCATCTTAGAATATTCATTCACCTTGTGTCTTTGCTAGCGCATAGGCCATGCTATCTGCATTCACCTGGTATAATTTCTGATTTAATAAAACTCATTAAAAACTGTTTTAATTGTGAGAAAGAGGATACTTCCCACGTTTGTAGTAAAAGCTACTATCACAAAGTATTCACTGTGACTGTGTCTCTGCTTTTTTTCTTTTTTTTTTTTTTTTAGGAAAAAGAAATCTAAGGAAAGACACTGGATATAAACTAATTTTAAAAGCAGAAGTGTGGAGAAGATGCATGGGATAAAATGATCGTTATTCAGTTTCTGGGCACTAAGTTGTTTTAATCCTTTACTTATATGGGCAGCATAAAATCTGATCTCAGTACTCAAGTCTGTAAAAGAGCACAACACAATTATATTCTTGAAGACTTTATCCTGGGAATGCAAGAAAAAAAGCTAACTTATTGAAAAGAGCAATTTAATTTCTTAGGGCTTCAGGGAGTGCGCGCGCACACACATGTGTATATATATACATGTGTGTATAAATATATAAAAACACATACACATATATTTTTATGCATATATATGTATATAAATATAAAGATAACTACAGACTTGAACAGTTGGCCAGCTCTCACTGAGGTGTTTTGACTTCCAGTTGCATCAGATAGGGATTCTCCAACTACATCTGGGTAAAAATCATGGAACTTAATTTAATTTCCACAAACTGGTGATAACGTTCATCTGCAGCAGTTTTAGAGGTGCAAGGGAGCTCATGGTGTCACAAACCTCATGCTGTTTTAATCAATAAATCTACTTCTTTTACTAAGCTACAACCTGACATCCACTCTGAGATCTCCAGACCTTCTCTTTCAATGTTTATACTTGCCCACTTTTCAAAAGTGGTTTTAAATGTACAAGGTAAACAAAATAACTGCATGGAAATATTTTTTTTATACACCTTGTATTCACATTCAACATAGGTTAGTGTTCCAATGTATTAGCAAACCTTAAGTAAAGTAAAAGTAAACTTTGTCCAATAGCATTTTCTTATGAAATGTTACAAGGAGTCTATACATCCAGCAATACTCGTCCCTCCAGTTGAACTTCTTGGGTAAAATTCTGGCACCACTGCAGTCAGCTGAGGTTTTGCCATTCTGTCCTCTGGGACAGGATACCCCCTGCTGTTTCTCACCACCTAGTAAAATTAAAATAGAGGAAACATTAGCTCTATGACTTTTGCAATGTCAGTGTCAGAAATGTGTTTTGTTTTCTTTCACTTTTAGTTGCAGATAAAATGCTATCTCTTAGATGTCACTGACAGATCATTAATAATAATTTAATTTATAACTAATTTGCTAATTAGTTGTATTCCTGGAAAAAAAAAATAATTGTTTCCTTTCATTACATTGAAAAGAGGATTCACAGATATTTCATGCCCACATCTCTGAAAAAGGCTCATGCAAATTAATGACCATCCTCCTGACCTTTCTGAAACATCTATCCAAAATCTACAAGAAACCTACCAGGAAACAGGAGTCTTAGTGAGTAGTCCCTAAAGTGGTTAAGTATTGGTTGCTAAAGTAAAGAGCTGTTTGTCACCCGAACAATTCTTTTGATTTAACTTGGAAAGGTTGCTGGAAAATTGTTTGAGTTGGCCTTTTCCCATCCAGTGATTTCTGTGTAGTCCACATCTAAGTAAATATGTAATCACAACAGCATAGAATTATGTTAAAATCTGACTCTAGAATAGAAAAAGATTTAGTGGCTTTGTCAAAGTGACCAGAAATATTTTTTGTCATAATGCTAATTGGCACTTTAATTTTGAGATGTGTGTTATTATGTAGCTTAGCTTGTTAAAACTGGATGAAGGTAAAAGTGAAAACAAAGTCAAAATTGGCTTTCTTCTTCCTTTTCGGTGGAGAAAAATATACAGAATTTCATTTGATTAATCATTGACTTCATGGCTTATGTGTGGCCTTCACACATATTTGGAGGTTAATATCATAAACCAGACTATTTTTCTTCTATGAAAGGTCCTTATTGTTCAGCATTCTTTGATCTGGAAAAAACTAATTTCATTTTTCCTGCCTTACTATCAGAATATTCTAAACTAGAACTAATGAACTCAGTATGAGGAAAAAATTTCTGTAGGCAATAACTTCTCTGTGAGCTTGGAGATTACACCAGACAAGCTGAGCTAGAAATATCACTGTCAAGAATTGCCTTCAGTAAGGCTAAACACAAGAATTTCTGAGGACTCCTGCTCGATACTTGCCTTTTCACAGTTGAGAGATATTCAAGGCGGGAAAAGAAGAGAAGACAAGCCATTTATGGCCCATTAGAAGGAGTGCTGGTTCATTCAGGTTTTCAGAACCATACAAAATATCACCTAGACAGAATCTGATTTTCGCAAAAAAATACAAATTAGAGAAGAACAATATTGAATGATTTGTGGGACAAATGACAATGAGGAATACAGTAAAATAAAATTTCGAAGGAAATGCACATTGGAATTGGTGTAATTTGTGGTGTACTGCTGTACTAGTGAATACAGAAAATCTAATTCTCCATGATGTTCTCACATTCAGCATCGAATCTCCTAAGAATCAGATCAGTGTATTATGAAGTAACCTACAAAATCACTTTCCATTAAGTTGAAACAGGTGAGTTTATTTCAGTGTTGGTGATGATTCGTTACATTCCACTTAGAATAACAGCTCCCTCCCCCCAACTCTTTTCTTTCACTGTCAGCCAGCCCATATATTAAATTCTATAGAAATCGGACTTTTTTTATTAGCTTGCTTTTGGCCACACCTAGAGTGGGAATGATATGCAGTATGTTACCTGACTGAATTCCTGTTACACATCATAAAAGATACTTAGATGGCAGTTCATTGTGTCTCCTCTTCTCTCCTTTTCTCTCCTCTCCTCTGTCCCTTCATTTTTCTGCCTCTGTTAATTTTCTCTTTCTTGCTTTCTATTAAATCTTGCAATGAATTTCTGAAGTACTAGAAAGCTGATAATGAATGCACAGAGATTTGAATCATCAGTCAGTTCCAAGAAAAATACTGGAACAAGTAATCATTGTACAGTAACAGTGTTATCTAAATTCTCTTTTCCAATTTCTAAGAACAGATTTTATCTTTTAAAATAAACATGTTTAAATACTCTAATGGACTATAGAGAATTTTTAAGTCTATATAAATTTGTCTTTTGCACATATATTTTCAAAAATATACAGTGTTATATCACAAATACATAGATTCAGTTGTTCAGCTGAGCAGGGAATAAATGAAGATGAGGATATCTCATATTTCTCTTTAATCCTTTTTACTGAAAATTATTTCCAGTCTTTAGTTTCCATCTTTATTTTCCAGTGTCAGAGATCTTATGGCTTGGAGAAATCACCAAGGTGACCTATTTATGGAAGAATAATATGCAAATACAAATCAGAATAACATGGAATGTGAGCAGAATTTGATGTAGAATACTTGAATTCTGAGACTTCACATAACAACATTTCTATCTTTACTTGGGAATGATAATGAAATTTCTTATCTATATGTTTTACTTCACAAAGGGAAAAATATTTCTGAATCCACTCCCATTTACTGCTGTGAGAGGTTTCTTTTGCCATTGATTTCCACAAGCTTGAGTTGAGATCTTTGAAGCATTTGTTAACTGAAAAAAAAAGTATCTGATGATTTTTTGTTTGCTCATCTCCTTAAAAGGCTAATAGAGGCCTTTCTGTAGACAATATATAGTGGGTTGAGTGTCTCTGACTTTTGCAATTTTTACCTTGCAATGTTTAGGTAAGATTTTCTGCACTCTCTTTGTCAAGAAATGTATGACTGACACTGATACAGCGGCCCACTTGTATCTACAGCTAACTGAGAAGGTGACAGCCTGTTGAGACAGAAGATTTCTTATAAAGAAACTATGTAAAAGTCTTAATCCTGCTTCCTGTAGAGGTCAGTGAGAGTTTTGCATTTGACTTTGTGGAAGCCAAATTGGTCCCCAGTTGAACAGAAAACAATCACTCACTGTAGAGCGAGAATTTATATCCTGCAAAAAAGAGTGTCTATTATTAAAAGGGACTGACATAGGGGTCACTGGGCAATTTTAGTAGCCTACAGATCATTACATTTAGTACTCAGATTTTTTTCCTTTCATGCAAGAAAAGCTCACCGTGACTTCAGTAAGAGTTTTTCTTGCTTAAGGAGCACAGGACTGGGTACTTAGTTGAGAACTAAAGCAACATTAATGACTTCCATATGTCATTGCATAAACCTCATTCATGTGTTTTTGATTTAATGGATTATAAAACAGAAAACAAAAATATTCTGTGTAACTTTTTGTGAGAAGCAGAAATGCTTTAAAGATCACGGATGAGAACAATTGGATTTTAGTTAGATGTGCAGTAATTGTTTGAACCCTGGAAATCACTTCTACAAAACAGTCTCTTGTTCTTTTTGTTCAGTATATCTGTCTTACATACTGTTTCCATTCTCTTGTCTTCGCCTTTTTTATTTCCGAAAGCCCTGTGGGGATATTATGTCAGCACTTCTTGACCTCATGTGGTGAAGTTGTCAATGTTGAATTAAGTATTTTTTTAATACAACCATACCAACCCCATGCACAGATCCTCCATGTGATGTCCTTGATTGTATAGTGAGGTGAAAATGCTTAGGGTAACACTGTAACTGAAGTAAGAATGTGGAAGTTAGCAAAAGAATATGAACTTGTTACATAATGATTGACTCAACGTCGGAATAGTGTTCACCTCTTAGCTTTATGCAGAAATCCTTAAGCACAGACAAAATCCCCTGCCCTAGGATATGGGTTTGCAAGGAAGGCAAGACTAAAAAAGAAAATAGATATAAAACTCTTTACCACTGAATCTGTAAATAATATTAGCAGCATCCTTAGGTACTGAAAATAATCAACCTTTTTTTGTTGTTGTTGTAAAGACAATTCCAAAATATCATATAACCCAAACTTGTAAGGACAGCTGTCCAAAGTGGACTTCTACTTTAAGCTCAGGATCTGGGATTTGCAATTATTTGTATTCTCTAACTCAGGTTTCCCCCCAAGGCCATTTTTGGGGTTCCTCTGCCAGATAGCTGTCATCACACAGCATGAAAACAGTTGCTATTTTTGCATTTACTTTATTCAAAATTTAGCTTGTAATTTACCTGGATGTGAACCATGAAAAATAGTGTAAGCCTTAGATCATGATACAAGGAGTTGATCCTTTTCTTCATATTTATTTAACAAACTGTGCTATGTCATTCTCTTACTGGTGAAGTGAGGAAGAAAACATGAATATGGTAGTCTTTTAATGAGCTGTGGTCATACCAGACTAGCAGTTTTCAAGCAAAGTTCCTGTGGCTGGAGATTTAGGTCAGTAGATGAGGAATTACTCATTTAGAGAAAAAAAGGTTGACACTGACCAACAAGGCTGTAAAGTTTAGCAGCACGTGTTGAAACAGCCATATGTAAAATCAGCAAATAATGCAAGCTGAAATGAAATAAAAGGATCGAGGCACTGGAAACATCTCCATGCCTCTTCCTGTGAATTACTATATTTTTAAGGGCTTTACTAAGGGCGTTGTCAACTCTCAAGGAAGGAAGATGAGTCAGTAGAAAGAAATTAATAAGCAGTTATCATTTCATACATGCAAAATGTAATTTTCCTACTGTCTACAAGCTAAATATTTCCCCCCAGAGTTCATATATCTCTTTCCCTGCAAAGTAAAGTTAGACCTTCCTCCATTTTACACTTCCAGGCCTTTGACCCCCTTCACTGTTTGAAGTGATTTCTCTCTCATTTCTCCTCATTCTTTGAGTGGTGCCTGATGTCTCCCCTCAATGTCGTCGTTTTCTGTATTATTATGCTCCAGAGTGCCCTATGGAGGCAGTCTTCTGAAGCTAGCAGAGAGAAATGAGAGAATTCATGGAAAACAGGCTGGGAGAAGGAATAAGTAGGTGGTTATTATCTCAGAGCATTTCCCATCTCTAACCATTCCTCTGAAATCCTGATGGAGTTTTCCAGCTGAATATCACCACTGAAGTATTACTCTAATCCTAAACTGTTTACATGTCATTGATGAGGAGTGCTTCCTCTCCATTTTGATTTTAAAGAAATTATTTGATCAATGTAGGCCATCAACTGAACAATGCCCTACTTCTTTACTCTCAGAGGTTGCTAAAAAGATGTCTCCTCTCTTTTGGATTGCTGACTCAGGAACTGATTGCTAATACAGGTAAGAGTTTGTTTATCAGTACATAGGTGGCACCTCCTGGGTGGTAGCCATATTAATGGTTATGTTTTAGCTATGTAAGCAACAGTTTTAATTGTATTTAGCTTGATTTTAGGCAGATAGGACCTCACAGAATAAATTAGAAACAGTAAGCTCTTATATAAAATTTGATAGAGGAAAGAATCTTTCTACAGTGAGAACACTCAGTCACTGGAATAAACTCTCCAGGGATGTGGTGGAATCCCTATCACTGGAGGTTTTCAAGACATGATTGGACAGGATGCTGACAATCTCATCTAGGCTCCTTTTCCCATGAAAGGTTGGATTAGATGATCTTCTGAGGTCCCTTCCAACCTGAGCTGTTCTATGATTCTATCATTCTATGATTAAATTAAAAATAGCAAAAAAGCTACACAAAAGATGTAATTCAGTAAAAAGAATCTCTGCCTTTAAAAGTTTTTGTCTTAATGTTGACAGTAAGTTTTCCAGGCATTCAAAATTAGAGGGGGGGTGTGTGTGTGTGTCATCTTGGCCATATCTTTTCATTGTCCTGCAGACTTGATCCATCTAATGTTCCCAGCAAAACAGACCAGGAGCTTGTGTCCCAGCCAGAAGCAGGAAGTCCTTACAGTGTCTAGAGGAGCACCATTCTTGCTGGCTTTCTAGACAAGTTTTTGATGTCTAGGTAGGCGTCCAAATTCAATGCAAACCCTCTGAGTCTTCTTATTGGAATTTAGTACTGTTTCCTCCACCTAAAAGTAGTAGTAGTTGCTCACTATAGAAAGAGTTGAAAAGATGTGTATACTCCTAATCTCTACAATGATGTAATTAGAAAATTAAAGGGAAATATTGTATACAATTTATTTCCTGGGGTACAGTGCAGGGCAGTTTTAGATATATAGTGTGTTACTGTATTATTAGTGACAAATTACTCTGAGGCTTTTTGACTATGTAGATAAAATGATAACACAAGATCAACTAAAGAGTGGATAACTTGGATCAACATTTAAATAAAAATTACTCTCAGCCACCATCCCCCAAACCCTCAGCATTTGTTTTTCATTTATAAACTTTGGTGGCAGAACATTGATCACATTGTGTCAAAGACTTAAAGAAATATTACTTTGAGAAGAAGGATTTAGTTAAAGAATGTACTTTGTTAACAGAGATGGTAGTAATAACGTATGGAGTGTAACATATACACATGGCATGGCTTCCAGCTGTTTGGCTTCAAGGTTATTATGTGCACTGTGAAAGAATAAATGAATCTTTTGATAATGCAGCAAAACATTCTGGAGTCTGTCACTTACTTTTTCTGAAGACATAAGGAAAGTTTCCTTGAACTATTAATTCTGAGGTACATAATAAACTCTGCTGGGTAGATATTAAAAAATTAGAATGACCAATAAGTTTTGAGAGTGAACTTAAAAGTTAGTTCAAGAAAATCCATTACCATTTCCTAGATATAAGCATATTCTCTGTCTTAAAATTGTTAGCTTTCCAGAAGGAAATACAATTTCAAGTCAGTAGTACAGCTAATATTATTTCAGAGTCTTCTGTTCTGATACTGATTTAAATCTAGGCAAGTATAAGTGAAAATTTTGGCAAATTCAGCTTTTAAGGGAAATATATATTTGGGAGAATTGTCTCAGGTCAGCGTGTACTGAAACGGTGGCTATATTTTTCCAATTTCTGCCCTCCCATTTTTTTTCCTTTTTTATGCCAGGTATTTTCCAAACTGCATTTGAGGGAAGTTCTCTAAGGCAGCTTTATTGCTTTTACAATACTTTTGAGGGATCATATTTTCAATGGGAAAGTATTTCTACTTCTTGAGCTATTTCTTGTACATATGTGTAAACCCTTGACAATATAACCTGAATCCATATTTAGACCTAGGAAGAAGGATACATGTCCAGAAAAAGAACAGAAACTGAAAAAGGGGGTAAATGCCACATAACATTTGACTTCTAATGCTTGGGTTGAAGGAGACTTTGTTCTGGTGTCACCACATCCCACTGGCTACAATACTCTTCTTAATTAGAAAGTAGGAAGTAGAGTTTTAAATCAAATATAGGACCTCCTGAACTTGTAATTTCTTAAGTCACAGCATTAATGAACAACGATAAGATTTAAATATGAAATGTACAAATCGTGCAATGTGTTGAAAGAGCTTGGATTTGGCTGAACGAGACCTGATATGCTTAGGCAGCTGGGAATCCTATTTGTGAATCTGCATTTAAAGGCTGTTATTTTGGCCATAAACACAAGTACAATTTACAAACAAGAACTTCTCTTGTTAACCTCCTGATACTTTTGCCAAGAAATTTTAGAATTGTAAGATAACAGAAAATAAGAGACATGATTTAAGAGGTTGAGTATCTCTTCAGTCTGCTCTGTGGGCTCCAGCCTGAGATACGAAGGTGGCTGCCAACCCACCAAAATATAACAAAAGTTAAGCAATGAAATGAATTACAGTCTTTCTCCTAGGTGTTTCATTTCAGCAAATGGTCTATATGTTGGAACAAGATACAAACACAGTAATTATTCCTGTACATGATGCAGGGCTGTATGTGTGTGTGTATGTATATGCCTTATAATACAGAAAAGTGAACTATCTGTTAAGCCATTACTTTTTCCATCTTTGCATCCAGATTTCACTTAGAGGAAAAATGACAGGATTTAGATCTCTTACTGTCATTTCAGGAAAACTTTCATGCTGGGAGAATGGCCACTGGGGAATTTGACTTTACCCAGAAAGCCAGAGCACAGACAATAACTGTTTTCATTTATTTGTGTTATTCTGTCCAACTCACTGGTATTTTTGCATTCATCTGCAGACCTACACTTGACCCCATCCTCCTATCTGAGATGAAGCTATTCACCACTACTATCATCTTCTCATCACTAGCATTATTTTTTTGTCCTGTCTTGCCATTAATAGTGTTTTTGGCTGGTCTTCTGCATTAGTCTTCACTATTACACTATCAAAAGTTACTTTCTCAGTTCATTTAATTTAGTCCATGACTTAGCTGTTTATTTGCATTGCTATTGTAAGAAAAACAGTGCATTGATTGCCCTGATTCTGAGTCTGGAACAGCATGAGCAGAGCCCCAAGCTTCTAGGTAACTGCTTTAAAGATAAATAACAAAAAAAAAAAAAAAAAAAAAAAAAAAAGACGACAGTAAAACTCCATAAAAGCTCACAGGTTTGTTCACATGGGTCTAGTTATGGGAGGGTGGTCCAAAAATTATGTCACTTTTGCATGTCCTTACAGATGATCTGTAAATAACTTTTTTGGCCAGATGCTCCTTTTTTATTTTGGTTACTTGCGTAAATCACATTACTACCACAACACATGTGGGGGCTGCAAAGGCATAATTATATTTCAGAACTGGGCACACTTTGTAGAAGTGCTAAATGACTTGTCAAGGACCACAGAGGAAGTTTGGGGCAGAAAAAGAATGGAAGTTCCATTTTCCACAACCTTTCTCAGTCCTTGAAACACTGGTGTATCCTTCTGTTTCACTGTCACTGTCCTCACTGTGACTCATAAGTTATCCAATCTTCAGTCAGGCTTGAAAGCCTTAGTTATTAGATCTGGGTAATTTGTAAAAGAGAAGCTTAAAGTACTCAAATAAACTTGCAAAAAAAGGGGCTTTGGTCAACCGTGAACACTATTTGTATTCACTGTGCATTGCTAATTATGCAACTGAACCTCCTTAGAATGAATTTCTTCTGAGAAACAAAGGTAAGTGGTGGATATTTTTCATACATAACTTTTCTATAACATACAACATCCTGCAATGGGTGCTCAGTTACAGTCAACTGGGCTCAGAAAAATAGAAAAATTCCACACATAAGATAAAACATAAAATCAGTGGGAAAAAACGTCATTGATATTAGGAAGGATATGATTTCACTTTCAAATTTTTGACTCTGAGTGGACCATTTCACCCATTTTTCATGGGTAAAAATGGATAAACAGTTTTAGATATTAAGAAATATGAAAAGATTGTGTTCAACTGTAAGGAATTCAGAGAAAAAAACAAAATGACAATATTTAATAAATAGTTACAGAAAGACCGATTTGCTCCTCTCAAAGAATTATGTTCTTGTCTTTTTAGCTAGATCAATACAAATTAAACCATTAATTTTAGTTTATGCTGAAGAAATCTCTCCTGATCTTCATGAGTTAAGAGCTTCTGCTGTGAACAGGATGTTTGTCATATATTTCAAAGATATTTAACATTGTTTCCTTAAAGAAATAATTTTCTTCATAAAATATTTTATGTCTTAAAGTCACTGTATTTTAATTGATCTTTTTGCTCATCACTAAATCTTACCTCGCTTGTTGGCACCTTTTTTCTCCATGGAAAACTTTGCCATACAATTTATTTATTGTAGTTTCACAGTTGTTTCTGCTTCATCTATCACTAAGTTCTCCTTACACAAGTGCAGAAGTATGCAACAATGAAAAATAATGGCAGGAAAGCACTTAAACAAACATTTCCAAGGCTGCAAGAGAGTTTGGTCTGGCAGGAGAGAAAAGAATGAAGGTTCAGGTCATGGGGGTAAAATGGGTTCCTTATTTTTTTCTAAACTGTTTTCCCCTCCTCTCAGTGATACCATAAAACAAAAGCTACTAGTAACATAAAACATTAGGCCACTGCTTCAGTGAATTTATGTAGACCTGTATTCCAGGAACTGCTGCAACTACGAGAGAAGTCACTCTGAGACCAAACTTCATCAAATTTTTAAGGAATGATGCAACTAAGGTAACTAGTAATAAAAAACATCTTGCAATTTTCAGTTTACTGAAATGCACCTTGGGCCTCTGGCCAGGACAGATATGTTAGATTTTGCCTTTGAAGTGTTTACAAGTGACAGCCATTTATCATGTCCCCACTGAAATCTCTCGGATCTAAGAGGGAAAAAAATTGCTACTCACTTCACTGAGCATGGAGACAGATGAGATTGCCTTAGCAGTCCTCATTCAGGTGCCTTGGGGGAAAAATCCAGGTCACTCACTTTAATCAGCTATGGCAAATAGACATGGGGCATTGATTTCAGGTTGTCTGCTTGCAGCTGATGCTGGGGTCACCTGGCATACAGGTGAAATGGATTTCTGTCTGCACTTATCTCTTCTTCCACTCCTTTCTAGTAGAAAGCCAAACAAAGTATCTTAAAGTGCTTAACCTCATCTGCTTGACTGGAAAGAACCAGAAGTATTAAAAGTTAGAAAGGTTAGAAAAACTGTTTTAGAAACAACCATCTTATGCTTGTCATTTACTGTCTTTTATTTCAACCCAGAAACTAACTGTTCTTTTGTGAATGGGCTTAGGTACATGTTAGCAAGTCAAAAAAGGACGAACAGACAATTTATGAACAAATCTGGGCTGAAAATTTGCAGGCACACCTCTGTTGCAATATCTCCTAAGATATCACTAAGATATCTCCCATTGGTTCTGAGAAATGGTTCTGCACAGGGCTCTGCTGCCTTCCACGCTCTCCTGACTCCCCAGAAAGCTCCCAGTTATTGCCTTCCTCTCTTTCATCTTCAAGAAGAAGATAATGAACTTCCCATTGTAAAATATGTGAAGGACCAGGCAAATTGGTATGTGGATGAATGAGAAGCTGAAAACCAAGGTAAAATAACCTTTAAATACTTTAAACAATATATATATAAAGATCCATGTGGCATTAGCCGAAAGCAAACTATATTGATTTTTTTTTTTTCTGATTTTTACCACTGTATTATACATGGTTCCTCTTTTGTGCAAAAGCCTATTCTAAAAAGAAATTTGGTCCAAAAATCAACACAAATACCTAGGCAACTAGACACCAAGAGATGTACAGCACTGACTCCAGTGGGACTTGTGTGCATGAATGCTGTTGTAGAGCTGAACCGTAGTACTTGGCACTGGAATGGTTAAGGACATATTGGGGATGCCTTGCAGTTGAAGCTGCCTAAATATGTTTGAATTATTAGTGTGTTAGCACAGAAAACAGGAGAGGCTACTTAAGTATTTCTTACCCTGTTCAAGTTGTTTATCAAGTTCAGCCAAAGTTAAATGTTATGTTCAATGCACTTCAAGTTTTATAGGTGGTATGGGGATAAATACATGAAGGGCTGTGCTACTTCTGCTTGTATTCAGCAATTGCTAACCTTCTTTTGCTCATTATCCGAAACTGGTCTCCATGGGTCTCAACTATTTGGGACACATACATTTAGCAACACCCCTATGTTAATATGGCTCTCCTGAGATCACAGCTGGGACGCAGAGTTTCTGTAGCTGATTATGATTAGAATAAGACTTTTCTTTTTCCAGCTTTACTACTTATGTCACTGTAGAATCACAGAACCTGGTTTTGCAACTTTTGCCCGCTCAAATTTTGGAGACATTTCAGGGAGATGATGGTTTCTTGATTTTATTTATTTATTGTTAATTAGTCCTGCTGTCATTGAAAAGTTTTTACTGTAAAGACTTTTAAATCTTGTTATTCCTGGAGGAATAACAAAGCAATATGTACACATCCACCTTCTTTTGCTCTCCTATTGTGAAAAAGGAAAATATGTTCATCACGGCATTCATACCAGAGGGTACCATTTGCTTAAAGCTGCCATCTAAACTGCTCACACAACAGCTACTTAACCTGCTTCACTTGAAATCTGCTGTGCTACTGTGAACTGACTGGGTACTGGATATGCCCTGAATCCACTTATTTTAACTGAAAAAAAGAATAAAGCATACCAGATGAGTATGTCTACCACCAGATGAGTATGTCTACCACCAGATCCAAAGGGATGTTCTGCCAAAGGGAGTCTGCAGTGGGGGACTGTAATTTCCTGCACTGACATGGCTAGGTTTCAAAAAGGATGCCCAATGCCTGAAAGTAGGCTTCTAGGCCAGTACAGATACAATTGGGAGTCCTGAAAACCTCAGATTTCTTTCACAGGAGAGAGTCTTCCACAAGTTTTCGTTCTTGACTTGCTGTGTCTAGGTTTGGCCTTCCTGTGTCCAACATGCAGAGTTGCACATATGCGCACAGTCTTCCAAAATGATGGTATGTCTCTGCTGCTCTAAGTGGTGCACTATTTTCTCTCTTTCATATGGCAGGAGGCTGTTTTAGTGTTCTTTGATTCCTTTTGCAGTATGTGTCATGGCTGCCCCAAAAAGGCAAAGCCCTTATCTTGTGACTGCTTTAGCGTAGCCAGTTTTCTGTCTCCCTGTTAGACAGGGTATACCTGCAAAGGTGTACAGATGTTGTGTACTGAGTGAAGAGACACACTGAGTGTTTTCACATGGGGGTCATCTGTAAGTCCTGGCAGAGGACAAATCAGGAGAGGTCTAAGGCTATCAGGAAGTTCTCTAGTACCAAGTGAGTTGATGATGCTTCCTATTTGGTATAGAAAAAAATCTGCAATTAATATTATTTAAATGTATTTATTGCTTGCAAGGATTTTTCCTAGGTGAAGCTTTTAGTTTCATTCTGTTTAGTGCTGTCCTTGCTAAGATCATCCAAAAAATAGTGGATTCACATTCTTCCTGTTTTGCTTTTCTGGAAAAATCTGGAGAAACGCAGTGAAGTTTTGATATCTGTCATATCATGAAAGACTTTCAGAACATCACATGTGAAATACGAAGGAAATGAACTACACATCCGTAACATCTGTTTCATTACCTTTTCAAATTTACATGTGTGTTGGAAGAATTTGGAAGAAGGCAATTCAGATATTGCCTATTTCTGTAGTGTCCCTGACTTCCAAGGCCGTGAGTGGGGGGATAGCAGTGATGTGGTCAACCTAAAACAATAATATGAAATAATATTTACCAAAATACATAAATAATGAGGCAATGGGTTTTTTTGACTCCACTCTCCTTTCACTTCAGAACTAGTTAGACCATTTGTGGTTTGACAACCAGACATTCATTTATTAATTATCTTATAAAAGTGCTGTGGTCATATATTCTTTCCCTGAAATTCAGCTCAGTGGGAGGGAGGGAGACACCAAAATGGTGTCAATGAAGCACACGAATGAGAGAGTAAAGCCATCTGTTTGGGATGCAGTGCTCTTTACATGGAGAGCAGTCTGACATACGGCACCCATAAGGTACATACCGGATCAACCCCCCCAGTTGTTGCATTAGATGCATAAACAACTGAAGAAAGGCTGAGCTGCTCTCCAGCTCCTCTTCTCCTTCCTCCAGCACCCCGCTGTGAGAATTCATGCAGACAGTTTTATTGTAGAGATAGTCCTGTTTTGCAGGATAAAGCTCTTAGCATGTCACAGCCTCCTAATGGGTGATACTTTGCAGTTAGGGAATCTGGTCCAAGTTCCTCTCTGTCTTCCTCTCTCCTTCTTTCCCTCCTGCCTTGTCTGTCTTTAATTTTATAATAGACATATTTGAAAAAAACCCTACTATATAATTACTAAAAACTTGCTTACTCTTAAGATTTAGTACAATCATTGCAAGAAGGCATGTGTAATGTATATATGGATTTAGTTTTAAATATAGTGCATAATTTTATAACATTTGCATGACGTTAATATTTCCTATGTAATGGATGGCCACATATGGTGCATATATGCTGCAATGGCAGTGTGCTGAGGGCTTATTGACACTCAGATGTATAGATGGTAGCTGATACTTCGAGAAATATGCAAAGATATTCTTCATCCTAACCATTCTTCTATTTACTGGTGTTGCAAATGTGCAAATAGTCATAAGTATTAAATCACTAAACTGGTGTAGTACGTATTTCTCTGTAGAAGTACATGACAATTGTCAAAATTCACTGCAAAAATTATTGTTAAAAAGGAATGGCAATTTAATCTAATGTAAGACAGGGCTGGTCTTACAGCTGAGCTTTGTAGGTGTTGAATTTATTAATGATCTTTATTGATTTTGCATTGGTCTGCTTTTTTTAAATTTTAACTTTTATTTTTATTTCCTTCTGTCTTCAGTACTGGTGAGCACTTTCTCAGCTGGCTTATTGCTGAGCAGGGCTCTAAGGAGGGACCGTGACACAATGACAGCAGCCAGAGATGATAGTTGCTCCTGCCATTTCATATGGTGGTCACAGTCTGCAACATAGGATTCAAGGATATGCAGTGAAAGCTCTGTATCTGTAATGGATTAAAAGGCAAATCATGAACACATAGCAGTGCTACCAGTTTGCATGATTCTTATTGCTAATGTTGTAGCATTTGCTTGTTTTTCCTAAAATCCTAACTACTGAATACTTATGATTGGATGAAAATTTTCACTTAGAATATAAATTTCTAAACCTCATTTTAACACCACCCTCTTATATCTTCTCCCCTGTCCCCTAAAATTCCCTCCTAGATTTGAAACTCTGTAGGGTGTAAAAAAATAATTTAAAAGCAATTTTTCAAATCTATGTCTTAGCTGATAGTAAAATATTAACTTTACTGAAGGTCATATCTTCAGACCCTTCTCCTGAATGTTTTCCATAACATTGGTCTTAGATTTTAAATGTATAATAGCACTGAAAAATTGTGTTTGTATTGCACATGTGTGGTTAATCTAGTTGATGGTTAGACCATGAAAGAATGAAGGACACAAATCAGTGAAGGGTGTAAATCATACTGCGTATGTCAGTACTATTGGTTCAGCTGTTTAAAACTGATAGAAAAGTAGGTGAACAACAGTCTATCATAATGACTTTTTCTAGCAGGACAATCATTAACTGAGAGAGCTGAGGATTTTGGCAAGTGCACGTTTACTCAATTTAATTTAACTTTAATAAATTCCTTTAAAATTGTCATAAGCATTGATTTGATAGAGATTGGGAAAACATATGGAGTTCCTCCAGCCTCAGAGTTTGCATAATAGTTGTACTCCATACAGAGTTTCACTCCATAGCTAGTTTCACCAAAATCACAGGCTTTAGAGGAATTTTTTCCTATCAGTCTCTTAATTTCTTCACTACTGAAGCTGCAGATGCAGAAATTCTGAACTCCAAAGGGTATAGTGACAGTGAACATGCGAAAAAATATAAGGGCTTCAGTACAACCTAGAGCATCGAGTCAATTTTTGATAATTTAGAAATACATTGCCTTGAGTATGGTTTTAGACTGTGCAAATTTCAAAGGAATGTATTTCTATTAGACATGACTTCTCTTTGTTTACTTTCTATTCAATCTCTCTTTTAATTTGTGCATAGTTCCTTTGTTGTTCTCTATCAGATTAGAGAAACTCTCTAATCTCTAGGATTTATACACTGTGCACCTGGTCTTTGTAAAGCAAGTCTTGAAAGTGGTAAAAAACTGCAAAACATAAGGCTTGGCTTTGCTTCTGTATCCTTTCTTTGGTGGGGGGTGGGAAGGAATGAAATTCTTTTGCCAAGTTGAGAACAATTGGTTGGATTTGATTGTTGAATGCTAAATTACTGTAGTACTTGACTTAATTGCCACACCCTGGAATAACTTTTGAGTATACAGTGGAATAAGGATTTCAGTCTTATGGTCTGTTAGTTGAGGGTTTTTTGGTTGGTTTTTTCTTCTTCTTCTTTTTTTTTTCTTTTATTTTAGGCAGAGTTCAGCTTGATAAATTCTCTTCCCACTTTACAACTAGAGAAAAAAAATATTTTAGAAGTGAACACTGATGTCCTTTGCCTAGCCAAAATCTTGCAAAGGAGCTAACAAAGAAGTCCACTATTTCCTTCCAGTTCTTCAGCTGGTGTCTGGCAAGTCTGTAATCCAGTAATAACCTAAAAATCCCAGTGAAATGAGAGGTCAGTACCTAGAAAAGGATAGAACACAGCTACCACTTCTTAAATGACCCTGTAGGCCCCAGAACATCTGGGAAATGCCAAAATAAAGGGTTCTGCTATCCCCCAAAATACTTGTTAAGTGTGGGGCTGGGGAAGATTAAAACAGTAAAAAGCCAAGGGACATAGAAAGAATACACCTGATTCCTTTTTCTTCCTTTCTTTGCACATTTTCCTTTCTCTCTGTCTGTCTGTCCCTTTTTCTAAAGTAGAGGAATGTAGTAATGTGATCAGAAAACTTAAGTAAATAGTACTTCAAAAATATTTTAGTTCTAGAGTTGAGTGAAGATTTAGTAAAGAGGCTATGATATTTTGTGTTATGAGTTCACCCCATTAGTATCATGTAACGCTGTGGAATCTGCTATAAACCAGCATTCTAATCCATAGAATAAATATTTTTTAGTTCTGTAAGCAATATTTTGAACAAGAACATGTGGCTGAAACAAATGGTGATAAAACTCTTTTTTCACCAGGTCATATCAGCATGAAATATGTGTTCTGTCATTTATAACAATATGGGGATTTATTATAAAGAGTTGTTTATTCACACACATTACAATTTTATATAAAAATCACAAAAATTTGGCTTAAAAAAACTAATAACATTTGCAAACACTATGCAGCTGTTAATGTCCGTTTATCATTATGATTTTGTTTTGTTCATTACGTGGCAGCTGGAGATTTGCTCTTCATGGGCTTTGCAGAGGTCAACAAAAGTCTTTCTTGTGATTTCAAAGGTTCTATTCCTGTCCTTAAAAAGAGCTTCACATCTTTCAGTACCTAGTCCAATTTGCTAATACCAAACTATTCTCTACAGATATATCTGTCAAATATGTTTTTAGATGAGGTATTATTTATAGATATATATGAATGTATATATATAATGCTAAAGATGGAGATTCTTATCCATTTTTGGTTCTGATTTTCTTGTGGACTCTTAAAAAAATCTGTCTCCCTTATCTAACACCATTTTAGAGTTTGAACTTTCTTTTAATGATTTAGTAGAATGGTATAGTAAAGCATGGGATCAATTGATTATATGCCTAAGCAAATTCATTTGTATTTCATACTCAGTTCTTCCTTTCAGATTTGAACTGTAACTGACTGAAACTTACAAGAAATTTAAATGTTTCTATTTCTTTCAGAAAACATCTAGGATGGTGGAATGACTACGTGCGATCTCTGTTCCTTTCAAAACTAGAGAAATAAAAATGTGGTGAAGGATTTATCTAGCTATAATAGGAAACGACAATGAAACAACTGATTTTGTTGTCCAGATTTTTTTTGACAAGAGTCTGTGAATGTGTTTGTGAATATATGCAGAGTAAACACTATTACTTTTAGAGGTTACTTGCAAATGAGAGAGACTTTGGGGTTCTGTTTAGGAAGCAGATCAAACTAGTATAATTTTGTTTTTTTTTTTTAACTCCTTGCATTTAGGAATATCAGGCTATATTAACATTTTCTTTCTTACTTTGCCTTGGGGGCAGAAAGAACTAGAGTGAGACGTTTCACAGCTTTGTTTATTCCAGACAGAAGAAAATATGTAATCTGAAAGTGCTCATTTGAGTGTTACCTATAATTTCAGTGGAGAAAAGAGTTAATTTCCAATTTAGTTATTAAGTAAGGATTGTTTTCTTCAGAAGGACTCGGAAGCTGGTGGGTTCAGTTGTTTGCATGAAAGTAAAGGTTACGCTTCTTTGAAAACCTCACGCAGAGTATGTGTAAGTCTGTATGAATTGTTTTGAAAAGAATTCTGGTATAAACTGCTTAGTATTTTCACAGAATTAAAGCAAACCATGGGAAAGAAGAGGCATTTCTCCTGTGTAATCCTAGATCATCTTCTCTGTCTTCTTGACTGTTGTTCATTCAGCCTATCAGGGCCCGAACTCTTATGTACTATAATATTTTGCAGCATTTTCCATCTCTTCTGTTTTGAGCTGTTGTTTGATTTTTGTCAAGTTCAGCTGTAAGTCCTGGAGAGAGTTTTAAAGATGACCTTTATATTTAAACTGCTATAAGGAATACCTCCCCAAGGAATTACACAGATACATTTCAGTCTAACACTGTTGTCTGAGACACTCTTCATCAACTTCTACAATTTCTATCTGTGTCACCACTTTAACTTTTGAAGTTACTTGGCTCATTTGTTTAACTACTAGTGAGTGAATTAACATGGTAATGACCTAATTTTGTAATAAATATTTGGGTAGTATGACATACAACAGCAAGACTGTCTTAAAGCCAATAAAAAAATTTCTTGAAATAAAAATTATAGTATCAAAAGCAGTTAGTTTTCCAAGAGATACTTCTTTCTAATTACCATTGTTACTGGAAATGCAGGGAATAAAATCATAGATATGCTATTTTATATAGCAAAATGAAAATAGACCTAAAATATTAATGTCCTTCAACTTCCAAGACTACAGAGTTAAAACTTGCTAGATTTAATTCATTTTTTAAAAAAAAGTCATTAAACAGTTCAACCTTAATTTGCCTTCCAGCCTTAATAATGTGAGAAAAGGAGCTTACCTTTTTCTTTGATTGTTATTCTTCTTTTTAAAGAAATAATCTACTTTTCTACTTGAGACACAAAGTTTGTGTGAGGACAAGCATAACTTTTGTTCCAGATCAACTTTTATTCCAAGTATGTGACTACAATGATGTAAAGCACATAGGAATACATAACTTGGATTAACATTTACAGATCCTTTTTAACAATACACATATCTTATTTTTCCATACTCCGCATTTTTAAGATCTTTACATGCATTATTCAGTTTTCCTTCAATAAGGCAATGGAGGGAACAATCCGTTTCTTCGCTGAACACCATTTCATCTGGAATTCCTAGTATACATTTTTTTAACATTGTGTTAGAGTGTGTTGTAACAGATGGCTCTAAAAATACTTGAAGAACATATATTTAGAGTAAAACTGTTCTTCAAAGAATACACAAATACTGTATTTTGCTGGGCAAAGCAAATTAATTTACTATTTTAAAAATACATACATACAAACATTCATGACAATGATTAATCAAGTTTACATAAAAGTTTTAGTGTAACTGTAGAAAACCAGTCATGTTTATCACTCTCATGCTAATAGCATTCCTTACAATTCCAATTCTTTTATGTCCCTGTCTTGAAGCCTTTATTCTTTGTAAACTTCTCACTCATGCTGTTTTGTACTCGTGAGCAAAAGGTTAGCAATGAACGAGAATAAATACACTCAAGTTATGTCCCCCTTTTGCTGATTTTTTCTTTCAAATTGCTATTCAGTTTTAATTCTTCTTGAGACTCTGATGAACTGCAAAAGGTTTGAGATTATTTTTCTGTATCCTTTTTGAAGGAGAAGGGACTTTATTTCTTATCCTACTGTTTATGAAATACCACTATCTTCTGAAATGAGGTATCTCACATTATATATGTGTTTATAGATTATATTTTGGCTTTACAGTCAAGAGTTCTCCCACTATATTTTCAGATGTCTGTGTGCTCTGGAAAGTCCAAGCTCTGTACATGCTTGACTCTGCGTCCATAATGATGTTGTTAGTGACATAATAGTGCATATGCACATTTTAAAATTTTGCAATACTGTAATGTAATGCTGAAAAAATGATCCTACTTTATGATTCTATTTGCTTGTTGATAGACTTACATAAACTGGACAGATGAAAAAGCCAGTAAGCTATTTTCACTGCTTCTTTCATGATGCATCTAATCAATCTCAAACTATTAATCAAAGTAAACAGTAATTTTAAATCAGTCTTTTAACAGATGTATGAAAAACTTCATCAGATGTATACAGCCTTCCTTGAATTTAATAGGATGATGCTAACAAAACTGACGTTGCTATCAAAGACGCTGTACCCATAATAAGAGGGGAATTCAAACGAATAGTGCTGCTTCAATCTCTGATTCAGTGGCGTACATTATATAGTACTGCAGATTTATACCTAAGAGTTCTTAGATCTTTTAGGTTCATTGTAACTTGAGTAATTTCCAGTATCACTGAAATACAACAAAGAGTATTCAGTAAGTACTCAGCAGCAAGATTAGAAAATGTCCTTAGGAAGTTACTATGAATAATATTTTTGGCATTACAACTCTGGGCTTTAGTCTGTGGTATCAAATAATTTCCTATGAATTAAAAGTTTTAAGCGTAAATGCACTTGCTAGTTACCTGGCTCCTACTGCTAGTAACTTACATTAGAAAAACTCCCCTTTTGTGTGAAAGGAACTGTAAATTGTGGTATCATTAATACATATACAAATTATGTGAAGTTCACTGTCTTCAGAAATATTTCTTTATCAAGAAATTATGACATTGTAAATAACTAGGTAAGCCCTATACTGGTAGTCATAACAAACACATGGAAATAAAAATGTTTCTAATACCCACGTCTTCACAGTGTGATTAAAGCAAGATACAAAACATTGTAAACAACTTTTTTTATCTGCCAAAACATGAATTTGGAGTGATGCTTTTCTTTTATAACAGATGACCCCCACAAACATGTAAAGCAGCAATACAAATTTGTTCCTCATACTTGTTTTGCATATTAGAGGTGCCATCAACTCCAACTGGAAAGAGAAAAAAAAAACAAACCAGCAACCAACAAAACAGAGAACCACAAATAGCCTTCATTACCCCAGATTTTAGTGTTTAGATGAAGAAAGAACTAATTTTAAACAGCTTAGTTTTAAAATGTATTTTAAAAACATTTATTAGTGATTCTAAATTTGGCTAAAACTTGAAGATCTTTTGCATTTTAGAAGAAAAATACTTTAGTTTACCTTGAAAATAAATTTAATAGTATTTTCTGTCTGAAGATCCAAAACCACTTTAAAAGCGTAGGAATATGAAACATCATGTACCTCCCCAGATAGGTAAGGCAGCAGCTGTCCCTAGCAATACTCACACTGGACAGGGAACTCAAGCAAATATGCTCTGCCTTCAACCAGCTCCGGTGTCCCTGTTGGACATCCCCTACACCAAGAGCTCAGTACGAAAACAACTTTAGGTGCTTGGGCTGGAGGCACGTGGGACAGTTCAACTTGTTAGTGCACTCTCTGCACTGGCTGCACTGTATCACTGAATAAATGGATGGGGATGAGAAAGAGATCATGGCTGCAGCAAGAAGAAGGGAAGAAAAGAAACAAGTGGCAGATGCCCATGAGCAGCTATAGAACATTGCTTATTTTCTCAGGTTACAAAAATGACTGGAAAACAGTGCTGGAAGACTACTTCCATTTATCCCTGTTTTGCATATAAGGGAGGTCTGAATACTATCACTTGGTAAGTACCAAGTGTGCAAAATATTTGATTCAATAGACAGGCAGGCTGCTATTTCAAAGGCTGGTAATCACAAACATATTCTCTGAAGGCATAATTACTGAGTACAGTAAGAAATTTGCGTATTTCTTTTTAATTTCAGTTATTCAATGTGTAGTAACAAACAGGGTATATGGGCCTTGGACATTGAATATTTGCATATAGTTTAAATATATTTAAAAATTATGAACTTAAACATTGATAGTGGTCTCTTTATGTTGCCAAATGCAATAAAAACTTCCAGCAGAACTTTATATAAGTCAAAAATCACAGTAGGAACTTGATAGATATTTCTGTCTGAAAATTATTTATTATTCCTTATTCTTCATTTTTACTCCTGATTTTCAAAAACTGCAGTCATAAATATAAATCAGTTGCTCACGGCAGGGAAATGTTGCTTGCCAATGTTTTCTGAATTCCTTTTAATAGCATATTTCTGCACATATGTGTTTTCAAATGATTGGGATTTCAGCTGTGTGAAAATCGGCACGCTTGTGGAAAAAAAAAAAAGAAAAAATTAATTTCAAAATGTTTTGTTTTGGCATATAGAATGAATGTAAAACAACTGTTAAAATGGTGCATTATGAATCTAGTCTCCCAGTAATCTATAGGCAATGTGTATGTTAAAATCACATGGGAATTATACTATGGAGATCTAATATAAAGTAACAGATAAAAATACACAGAAGAGAGCTTAAATGTAACTCATTTGTATCCAGAGAAGGCACAGTGGAGTCTCAGAGAAATCCATGATTCTGTATCCTAACAGACCAGCTAACTAAATAATTTAAGGTTTTTCCACCCTTTGCTTATGCATTCTTCTGCATATGCATGAGAATTCATATCAAAGAATGTATACCGAGTAAATGCATTTCAAAGTAAAATGAAATGACTCATGAAAGTGAATCTTCTCACCAAATGTAAATACTGTAACATAATAAAGGAAAGAAAAATTTCCATGAATTTTTTTACAGGCTACTTGGGATGGGACACAATTTCCAAAGAGTTTTACCACCTTTCCTTGTAACACAGTGTAATACAGTTTTCCCTGCAAATTTGAGTGAACCCCTGTCTGCTTCGCTCAAGCAGAGTTGTGAAATAGCCAAAGGCACAGCTGCTAGCTCCAAAATAAAGTGACCACTTCTTACCCTGCAGGCTGAATCTACAGATTCAGTGCCTGCAGCACACTTGCTGTTGTGGTCTCTCCATGAAGCCTGCAGACTAAGGGCAGGATATTTATGGGGGTCGGGCGAATTGCTGGGTCATTCTGCAAGCTCTTATCGGCTCCTGCAAATTCTTCTGAGCTATGTGATTATATTTCTACGTGTCCTTACTGCCTTTATATTTGAAGTTGTATCTTTGAAGAAAAACTGCTTTTTGCTATGCCAGCTTGTCCACAGCAGGCTTGAGCACTATCATGCACTATTGAGTGCCCAAGTGTAGACACTGAGGCTTTGTCTGTATTGCTAAATAAAATAAACCAGGGTCCACATTCTGGCTTTAAAGCCATGTAGCAAAGCCTGGGTAGAGTCCATAGATCTAAACTTTCCTTTTCCTGTCTGCAGCTAGATGTCCTAAAACAGGACAGTCACACCAGAGTCTTCCTAATCGGAATAGTTCCTGGAGTTTGCTATCTCCCAAATTATGCTTGGGAAAGCACAAGCTGGCCTCAGCCAAAACAGCACTAGGCAGCACCCTAACAACAAAGCAGAGCAGGCGGGCACAGGAGAGAATTCACACTATCTCTATATTAGCACACAGACCCATCTTTTTGCCTTTGGGGTCCTTACAAACTTGCAAGATCCTGGTACAGGAGCTGCTCAAGGCTGGCCCCTACCGAAATCAAGACCTTGTGGAAAAGGCAGGCCCTGCTAATTTATGCCTCTCTTGCAATGAGTTGTGGTAGTGCTGTTTGGACCTTATTCTGAATCATCACTTATTTAGAAAGAAAAGTAATTTGTGCCTACTGAAGTGCAAGTATATTATGGAAAAGAATAAATTTCCAGTGGTAAAGCAGATTCACTTATTTCTATACCTTATACTACAGCTCCAGAAGGAGTGATCTAATGACTAGCTTATGGTATGAATTGTTTCCCAAGTAAGACTGATGAAATAGGCCTCAATTCTATTCCTTTAGCAGGTCTGTAACTTTAAATTTGTAGATGGTTTCATTAACATCAATGGGACTGTTCACATTTTTAAAGTTATGGAGATATAAGCCAGTATCTTCAGTATATGTTTAAACTCTACCCCCTCCCCATGTTTTGACAGTTTTCAGTCATACTTTGATAACAGGTGCATATTTGCTTTAAAACTTCTTGAGAGAGTCTGTCTAGTCAGTCAATCTTATATGAAAAGGAATATTCTTTCCTCCGTGCTTGCTAATTTTTATTTCATATTCAAGATACATTAGCTGTCTTTTCAATTAAAACATAGCATGTGATGTGGAAGTCATGAGCAAAACCCACAAAATATCAAACTGCAGAGTGAGTACTGTACAGATACTTTTGCACAAATGGGAGGCATCTGTCAATATTCCTGGAAGAGAACAGAAACAAAACATGTGACAGAGAATGTATATGGGATGACATTGTGAGTGGGTCTAGTAAGAATAACCTCTTCAACAAGAGACATGCTATTGCCGTGAACTCGTTTATAAGCATTTATAATTAACAGCCATTTATAATTGTTGTAGTTATTGCTGATTATTTCATTCAAGTGTAAGTCATGGAAAGCACTGGCACTCCTTTTCAATCCAAATTCTTTGGTTTAGATAGTATTGAATGGATTTTTACTTTTCTTTTCATTTTGTGCATTGAAATCTTCCTCCAAATAATATGTAGCGTAGGTATTTCTTTTCCTCATCTTGAGGACTGCTTAACACTTTCAGACATTAAAACTCTAGGCACATTTTTAGCCTGGTTTCCCTGGGGAAACAAGGCTTAGGCAGTCATGATATCTGTGTGGCTGTGCCTCTCTCGCTAGTACCCTGGAGTCCCTTGGACAGTTTCAAGAAAATTTGACAAAGACATCGAGTTTTCAAAGATATTAAGCTCTTTCAACTGGCCTGCACAAAATATTTCCCAGGGGCCTCATTCAGGCTCCAGAGCTGTTTGTTTGATCCATCAAAGTTGAGTTGTTCTGTTTAGGCTCACCCAGCAGCCAAGAAACAGCAACCAGACGGGCAGTCAGCTCACGGAGAGCTGCCGGTCAGTCGGCACGGCTGAGATTTTCACCAAGCTACAGTGCGTGCTGTTTCTTGCCAGGCTGTCAGGCCAAGAAAAGATTGATAAGGACCTGATGGGTTGTGGGCAGGCTTATGCAGGAGTAAGGATATGGCTGTGTAGGACTGCAGGGCACTGGGATTCAACCATTCTATAAAATAAATATTTAAAAAAAAAAAAAGAACAAAATCTCTATAGCTTTATTTGTCTCTTGTCACAGAACTACTTAAATGATGAAACAAAACACAGGGTTCAACACTTACTTGCTAGCATCCAAATAACAGTTTTCAAAACAATGCACACAATACATCTGTTAGGAAGAAAACAATATCTAAAAGCTACAGGAACAGACAGGCACATCCAAAACACATGTAAGCATGTGTGTGCGTGTAGAGATAGATGCATACTTGCATATGAATGTACTAATCCTGGAACCTTCATAATCTGATGTACATAGCCCATGTAAAGAACCTCAAATTCTGTGCTCTTGTTATTTCCAGTGCATTTTGGCAGCAGGACAGTTTTTTGTTAATTCACTCCTAGATGGTGGAGCAGAGTATTTGGCCACTAAGATTAAGGTCAAGCCCACGAATTTTACTATAAAACTTACTGATTTGGTTTGTATAAACAAGATTTTTGGATAAACTATGTTGTTTGTCACCCGCAGGTCTCATATTACGTAATTACAATGTAAGCTGCAAATAAGCTTCACAAGGGCAATGGTGTGACAGAAACATTCTAGTAGTTCTAGTAAGCAGCTTTGTTTCAGAAAAAAAAAGTCAGAAACTATTTCACAAATTTCTTTCATTGCCAAAAATCTATCTTAAAATGTGTTAACCATTTGCCTTTACTCTTTACCATGAACTGCTGTCTTTGTTTAAGAACTAAGTGATTGGAGCCAAATGTTTAAGGCAACAATTTAATATTTTAGTTTCATTTTATGAAAAACCCATATTAAAAATGAATAAAAAATTGAAGGGAAGAAAAAAAAAAAGCATTCGGAGGGCACAGCAGAGTGGACAGCAAATGTCCCATAAGTAACGCCAGCAGGCAGGAAATAACATATATTAAATTCAAAGCAGCCATTCGTGTCTACAGTCTCTCCAAGAATGCTAGTGCAAATCCAGCTGGCACCTCAGGTAGGTTCTCCAGCCACATCTGCCTGACGCATTTGGCAGTGTCTGATACTTTTTTTTTTTTTCTTAAGGAAAGGTCTAAATGCTAAGAAAAGTATACTTCATTTATTTCAGGATTTCAAGGAACAGATAATCCACCACGTGGCAACATTTCTCCTCATCAGCTTTTCCCTACTGTTGTAATGCTGAGCAGGAACAAATGAATGGCTATGACTGCCATGCTTCATATTACTTAGAGAGGTATGGCTGTATTTCCATCATGGTTTGCACTGTGGTTTTCCTTATCCAGCAAGATGCCCAGTTATTAGCTTAAAGAAATACTAACTTCTGCTGTTGCATCTAGAAAGCCCTGAAGCAACGATAGTAGTACATCAGCAAGCAAATAGGTGTTCATTCTGACCATATAAAGCACCAGCTCTTTAGCATCAAGTTGGTCCAAAATGTTTTTATAAGATACTAAAAATCATATTACATCACAAATTATTTGGCCAGATACCTTCTTCATTTAATTCTGTTGGCTTTTGCCTTAAAATCAAGAAGGGTTTGGATAACTCTGGCTAGAAATGGGCTGTAGCCTCAAAATGCAAAACTAAATTTTCAAATGCCTCTAACTTGGAAGTGGGGTTTTGTTACAAGTAGTCTTTTTTTTGTAACAGCAGGACAACATGGGATTATGGAATTTAAATGCATTGTATTTTGGTTATAAGTTCTTCAGCTCATGAAAGTACAAACTATTTGTCTACTTTAAATAAACATCTTTTGTATATCTGCCTGCATGCAGTCACCCTGGAAATTTATATGTAAATTCCCAGTTCAGTTTGAGTTACAAGTGTCTATGTGAAACCTCAAAATGGCAATACTCTATTGCAGAAAAAAGAAACATTAGAAATAAAGAAGTGCATTATTCGATCTATTTCTTTATGTCTGCACAGCATCAGGCAAACAACCAGCTCTCAATAAACCATAAAAAATAACAAATAAGCACAAGAGAGTACAACTGAAATAATCCCAAAGAATTAAGGCCAAGTAATTACAGCTTTTTAGATATATTGACTAAAAAGAAGTGTTTTCCTTAAGGGAACTTGAGGTTAACCATATGGCATACTGACCTAATCTTCAAAAGTACAAGAATGAGAGGCTTTTGATGAAGCGTGGCATTGCTATCTACATCTGCGACAGAGGAGAACAAATTATGTAGCTCTGTAGATAATATAGTAGTCTTTATTAATAATGGTAATTAAACAAGTTAGTATTACAACAAACATTAAAGTATAAAGTTTTAAGATTAAACTGAGCAGTGATGGAGCCAGGAAATCAAGTCCCCTATGTAGAACAGTGACTCATTGCAGTATGAATCATTTATGTCTAAAAGCAGAACTGGTCCTATTGTGTTTTGCATTGTGTCAATATTTCCATGGTAAATCATTGTTTTCAGGGCTTCTATCCATGGAAAATGGATTTTTTATTAAAACTGGTACACAAAACACCAGGCCAATAGCACAAAACTTAATTACTGTAAGTAATAGGTGTTTCCTCATGCAAAAGCAATTTGGATCATTTGTATAGATGTTCAAGACAAATTTGATTTTCAAATGAATATTTGACCCATATTTAGATTTTGTGAACTTGAGAGGAAAAAAAATCTGTGTATTTGAATATATCTCATTATTTAACTTTTATATTTTTGTGCATTTTTTCCACTATCTTTTCTCCCAATCCTTTCTACTTTGTACCACAAACATGTTTGCTTCAGGATTTGTTTAGTTACAAGTGTAAACCCAGTGGACTTCTGAGGGCTGATTCTTTAGTCAAGACCAGCAGATTTCTAGCTCCCTGTGTGTTCCTGGCTTTATACATGGAGTTGATTTCCTAAATGTTTTGTAACAGGTATGATGAAAATCTGGGCTACAAATATAAATGGTTTTAGTCCACAGGTTTTAATCAAACCTTCATGATCAGAGCAAAATCTTTCTCAGTATGACAGCACATGAATAGGCCTAGATTTACCAGACAGACAGTTTAAACCCAGGTTTCATTGGTTTCAGGTTGGCACGTGACTGCGATAACTAAAAATTCAGGTTTGCCAAACTGCTACTCCTTAGCAAAATCATAGAGCTGGAGGTGGAGGAGATTTTTCTGTTCATTTTTAAAGATGGATAAATCGGACATTTCTATGTAAGCCAGTTACCCTGGTATTAAACATCAGTAATACATCTGTATAATTTGAAGATTTTCCACCATGAATATGATTTTTTTTTTAAACTCCTTTTCTCCAGATTTCAGTGCTTTGGGTTCTTCTATGCATGCATTTCACTACCAGGCACCTAGCCTGAAATAAGTAGGGGCTGCCTAAGAGTTTGGTGAAGATGGGGGGAACTTAATAAATGCTGAAAAAGTTTAATAGTTGTAGGGCATCATTATGCATTCTGAGTCCTGTGAAACTTCTTTCTTATAGTATGGACTATCCTGTGAATATTTGAAATGTTCTGGACTAACTTAATGGAGTTTTGCCTCCAGGGTTCTGCTCTGATTCTTTTTCTTTTTGGCATGACACAAAACAACTAAGTCAAGTTTATGCACAAAGAAGATCTACCTTACACAAATTTTTTGCTAAGAAGAACTTTTACTTCTGAAGATATTATGTGTTTTAGACACTTTCTCAGATATGCTGTTTTATTCTTACACAATCTGCTTGTTGCAGCCTTCATCTGTCCCAAAACTTCAGAAGCAGTATTGTTTTGCCAAAATGAAGAATTATCTTGTCATCCATGACTATATCTATTGCTAAGGTAAATAAAATTACCACCTCACAATTATGACAATAACTACTGAAATTAATAACACTACTCAAATTATCATTAAAATGTGTTTGGGACAGCAAATCTGAACTCCAATTAGTACTAAATAAAGCATCAAATCAGAAAAGTGACACTGCGTAATAAACACTGAGGACAAAATGTAATTAATAATAATAATAATAATAACAGTTAAAAACTGGTATTCTACCACTTTCTGTACAGTATGAGAAAGTCAGCTCCAGAGTTAGAATGAAAGTTCAGAAATCTAAGAGCAGTTACCAGGGTTTAATTTTGCAGTCCTCAGATAAAACCCACATAGAAAAGAGAAAAAAAACTTGCTTGGGACTAGGTGTTTCAGTGTTTCCAAGTAATTAAAATAAGACTGAAAAGAATCTAAGAAGTATTATCTGTAAGCTGACATTTTTGCTCTGATTCTAATGTCATCTTGAAGCTCTGAGAATGGGGACAATTATTCTTTTCTTACTATTATCTGATTTCTCAGCATGAAATCATGTGACATTTTTTCTTTTCTTTTTAACATGGACACTTATAGTTGAGGTCTGCCTAGATCCTCTTCTTTGTGCCATCTGGCATACCTTGACTTTCTTTTCAAGCTCTTCTCATCCCTTCTTTCAAGAATTCTTATAAATTTCTTCCACTGAGGTCAATACTAAAACACTCACCATCTTCAATATTAAGAGCTTTAAAAAAATATTTTAAGTTTTGGTAAATTAAAAGAACAACTCAGAATGACTACATAACTGTGGTGACTTCACCTTTGTCATCACCTGTTACCCACGCAGTGAACTTTTAGTGCTTGTCTCATGCAAAGAGATGTGCAAAATCCCATGGAAAATAATGAGGTTTAAAGATCTGTGGTACAGTTTTTTCATGTAGGGTACAGAAACTCTGTTCCTGGTTAGTGATCTTCAGTGCAGATTGGGAAATTATGACAGTTACAGCTTCTTCCAGCTAAGAATCAGGTCCAATGTGGATGACCAGGTATTTTCCTTGTACATCCATATTTGTGTAAAGAACAGGATGAGAATTCTATAATGGCAAATTAGGAATTATATATTTACTGTGTTTATTACTTTAAAATAATCTAATTACTTATTTGCTAAATGAATACATTACTGAGTGGCTCTTTGAGAGAGGGATGGGAAAGATTACTTACCTCAGTTTACTCTGACCATTTTATAGTACATATGTATCTTACAGGTATTTGCAGAGAGATTAGATGGCCCTCAGTTCGGAACCATTACTAGTAAAATTTTCTTCTGTCAATTTCTGGTGCAATTTTGATCACCCAGATAATTAAGACCAAAAATTGCAAAGGACTTTGATTCAGATATTCAGAATCACCTGCGTCCCCCACAAACTGGCAGACAGTTACAAAAACTTTCATGCATCCATCTACAGTCAGGTGCAATTAGCAGTTGAGGTGCAAACAGTTTGTGGTGCAACTATGTACCTAATTATTTTTCCAAAACTGAATGCACATTTTTAAAAACTATTTCTGTTCCTTAAAAGAGAATTCCATTACCTCTAGAATGAATACATATGATAGTAGGATAGTCTAAAATTTACCATACTTTATTAATTTGAAGTTGTAGATTTTTCCAATCTTTCCTTTTTCCTTGTACTTTTCCACAAGTTATTATGAAATAAAAAAGATTCAGTAAAAAGGAAAATATAGAAAGAAAACAAATACCAACTAATGACCTCTGAATAATTGTTTTTAAAGTGACAGGAAAAATATTATTTTTACAACTACAAGGTATTCAGGTCTAAAAATAAGAAAGAAAATAATTTTTTTCTAAAATTTTTCTGCAATTGCCTTTTTCTGCAGAAAGTTAACACGTTGAACTCCTACTGCCACTTCTTATTTTTGTGGGAGAAATCTTGTCTTTCAGGATTTTTGTTTTTCTTTTCCTATTCTGGCCTAATTGTTATGAGTTCACATTGTAACCTGAAAGTACTCAGGGGAGAAGATGGGAGAAATCATCATCCTTCCACTTCTTGGAGTGAAAGTTTACCGACAAGAGTGCACCAGCCTTCACAAAACGTGCAGGAGAAACAGATGGCAGTAAAGATCATAATCTTGTTTTCTTCTGCATATGAGTCAAAAGATCAATTCCTTGCATGGGTGATATGTACTTCATTTGAAAGGATGTGACATTTCCATTCTGTCCTTGCAGCCCAGGAGACAAGAGATGTACGTATGTCTCATACCTTCTGAGTTCAAGCAAGGAGGAGATGGTCAGGTTGAAGGGAACAGTTAAAGGTCGTCTTTGTTTCCAGTGGTATACTCACTGTGGATACTATGGCAAAACATTTCACACCTGCTATAGTCTTTACTTTTCCAAAAGGAGAAAATTTTCTCTGAAGTATTAGTCAGCGCCCCATGGATACGTTATCTCTGGCATGGATTATCTGAGTGCACCTGCAGGGAGAGGTTGCTCTGTAACTTTTTAGCAAAGATGTCACAAGAGGCACTGGGAGCTCCCTCCAACACTTTACTGTCTCATGCAATTATTTCATCCTTGAAGCTGCCAAGTGGGACTTTAGCTAATGCCTACAGATAATTTAGCTATAATACTTTGCCCACTGCACCCCACAGCAAGGCAAGCCTGCATAAGCTCTTAGTATGCTTGCAATGTAGTAGGATTTCTTTGGAATAACTGTTTATTTTGGAAGCTTGTTGCCATTAACAGGAAACACTTTCTTACCCTCAAAGGTATGCAAGATTCTTGCCATACTTAGATGTTGCATTCAGAACTCTGGAGTTTGCAAGTGACTCCTCAGTCAAAATTAGAAGTGTTTTATACTATATTCATAAAGACCTGCATTTTCTTAAGTGAAGGTTAACAAAGCTATTATGAATGCCAAAGAGAGGCAGCTGTCTGCTCAGGTGGAAACCAGGTATTCAGTAACAGGAGTCCCTGTGATGTGGCTTGCTGTGCATAAAAGGATGTAGGTGAAAAAGGATGTATAATGTCAGCCTAATAGTCTCTTGAGTCAGGTGAAATAAATGAAAGAGTAAGTACTTACTGCTTGTATGCCTCAAGGCGAGGTCTGTTATATAAACATGCATTTATTAGAGTATATGGTAATATCTCCACCCTTGAAGATAACTAAAGCCTGAATGGACACAGCCCTAAGCAACCTGCTCCACCTGCCCCTACTTTGAGCAGGGAGGTTGGACCAGTTGATCTCCACAGGTTCTGTCCAGCCTCAACCACAATGTGATTCTGCATAATAACATCTATGTGATAATCTGCAAAGCCTAGGGGACTATTAGTTTACTTGGATGCCTTTCCTTCCTCACCCGTATTCCAACTGCTAATTAATCTCATTTGGGATGTTTCCAAAGAAAACAAATCAGACTTTGTTTAATTCTTGCTTTTTTCCATTTTTTAAAGTTCTAGCTCCAGATGAAAAAAACTTGGAAATTGTTGTTCTCCCAAAGAAGTTAAAATGCTTTCTGTTTTTTTTTTTTCCTTTTACCTTTTAATGTAATTTTCTTTCCTTTCAATAACATGGAAATTTTATTAGTTGTAATGCAAATATCTCCTCTGTATGCTATATCCTCACATACAGAATTCAGTAGCAGAATTAGTTGATTTGTGGTTCATACTAAGCAACATTTGCCCTTGAGCTACTGGGAACTGTACTTATATCCTTGTCAATCTAGAAATAGGGAATGAAAAATGGTAACCCTTTTTCATCCTTGAAGTGTCATTACTAAAAGCCCAACAGTAGAAGTTCTGAGACATGAGATTTTATAGCTGTGTTTTTTCTGGATGAAAAACATAGTGAAAGTCATTCTGGCTTTTTAATAACTATCTAATTTTGAGCCCAGTGGAGCTGGTTTCATAGTAATTAAAGTACTAGAGGTTACAAATTGAACACAGAAACTGTACACTAAATTAAATTGAACTTCACACTCAATTGCAGTAGGTCGTTGGTATAGATTTGTTTTTTCTTGTTTGTTCTGATCAAAATGACATGCAGGCTCCTCTTCTAAAGATTAGTGTTTCAAGTTGTCAGTTTGGGGCTTTGCATGTTTGTACTTAGCTTATTAAGAGCATTGCATTGTGGAAAGATGTTGATATAAATATTGTAAACAATGGGGCTGGATAACCTATCCTAAAAAAGGAGCCAAATGGCCAGTTTTGTATGTGTATCTGGGTTTTTTTTATGTTTTAGTTGTTGTGGGGTTTGGTTTTTTGTTTTGTGTTTGTTTGTTTTTTTTTAAAAAAAATTACTTTATTTCATTTTATTTAGTTCTTTAAGATCTTTTGCCTTCCAAGGGTTAAATCAGATACCACACAGACTTTTATTGACTAAGGAGTCTCCCCCACCCTGCTTCCATTAGAAGCCTTTGAACTCAATTCATGTCTGCAATCCTCCTTCCATTACAAAGTAATGTCAAGATCTCTGCAAAAACTGTGGCCTGTTTAATGTCTTATTTGTCACCTAGTTAAATCCTACTGTTTGACATTTAGAATTATCTCTAATAGCTTTATCACTTTCCTAGGATCTTCATCCCCATTCAGCATGGCCTTTGTATAATCTTTGCTAAAATACTATGCCTAAAAACAAATAACATTTATGTTACATAGATTTTAAAATTGTAAAAGGCTATATAAACATCAGGTCCATGGAGACTCAATTATGTAATTTTAACTGTAAAGAAAAGAAAACAGATGCTATACACCAAACTTAAACTACCTAAATCATAAAGAGAAAAGATTTTAAAAAGGGAGAAACTAGTTGTTGCTGTTACTATTACTACAGTCAAATTCAAGATCACTTCCCCCATTTCTCTTTTTAAAATGGAATTTAAAAAAGAGCTGGGCAGGTTACTTCTAATGAAGAATTTGTGCAGTTACTTTTCTTAATATATACATTCCTCAGTAACAATACTTCTCCCTAATTTTTCATTATCAATATGAATTAAGTGACTATTTCCCATTACACTGCAGACTTGATTGTAGAGTAATTGCATTATTTGATATTCAGACTAAACTTCTGTCTTTGAGTTTAGTCATTTAAATTGCATACTGTTTTACTCTGCAATATAGATCACTATATTTCTTAGGCACAAACTTCACTATTTAGATGGAGGGTCAACTTTTTTGTCAGAATTTATTTTTCACAATTTTTCAGAAGCATTTGGCACACAAATCCATGACTACTTTCTTCAGGGAGCAAAGCTGAAGGAAGATGTACCCTTTCCCTCCCCTAAACTCCAAATTGTGCTTCTGTTTCTGTGCCTCAGCATGCCAAGTCCTTGGTTGTGCCTCTGCAATTCTTTGTGGAATAGCATTCAAAATAAAGTCAATGAAATTATCTGTGTTTAAAGTGCAACAAATAAACTTTAAAGACTCATCCATTAGCAAGTAGAACTATAGCAGTGGTAAGGGACTCGGCATCAGGGACTTTGTGGCTTCTTGGTGTTGTTTTGGCTAGGAAAAGCTCTCTACCTAGATGTTGTATCTAGTGACACTGCAATGTACAGAGATGGTGGTAAAGCATTCACTGTGATACAGTGACTCAGTCTAAAATGCAATGGAGAAGTACTTTTTCCAGTGTTTGTGGAAACAGGAGTGGTTAGAGAAGAAGACAAAAGTATACATCATATACATCCAATTGATTGTTCTGATGTGGATAAGGAAACCCATGTCAATAAAGCCTGTTGTGACCTTCTGTGGGTGCACCATTTGCAATTAGCATGATAAAATGACTTCTGAATGGCACATATTGCCCCCTGAATCATAGTGAGATGCTGGCTTACAACAAAATAATGAGAAACAGCACAATACATGTCTATGGCTGGCTGTTTTCAAATAACCCTGGCTTTTCTTTGCCTAGCAGAAATCTCCTGTTGGCTAGCTTCCTTACCAAGGTTGAGTGTAAACACTTATGTTCATGAAAACAGGTTTCCTCAACCTGACATTTTCCCCACACTCTGAGAGGCGTGGCACAGTCCTCTGCCACCCATCCTGGTATAGATTTGTCATTTTATTTAAGCTTCTACTGTCAGCAGTGTGTGACCTTATAAACAAAGTCAGTTCCTAGGATAGCCACCAGGAACTAAGCCCAACCAAGTAATGAGGGTAACCATACTGATTGTGATAGACTCAGCATCACAGACACATATAGGGTAAGACCCTACCACCGCAATGCAAGAAGAGGACACCACAAAAAACCTGGGCCATTGGTGGCAATTTTGTGGCAAATACTACATAAACACCTAGTTATATACTCCAGCTAATTAATTCAAAATACACCTGTTCCAGATCTGGTTTGTATTACCCAGTGATCAAGCAGTGCAAATATCTGATATCAGATATCATCAGATCTTGTCAGGGGTGGGAGGGAGGAGGCTATAAGGAGCAACTTTGCTTGCACAGTGGGGATGGATTGTACTTAAGTAATGCATTTTCCATATCTTAACCTCAATGTTGAAAACAATTTTCAGCAAACATTTGAAAATTTGTGAAGAATATAAATGAAGAAGATTATCTTAAATGGCCAGCTAAACTGTGGCTGGCTTCAGCATTGTAGAACTCTGGGTATGACTGCAAATACCCTGGAGAATTTATTTTTGGTGGTTCTGTGGTATGGAAGCTGGACATATTTCTTTGCTTTGAATCAAACACTATATATGGAGCTTAAGAGTAGTAAAATAATAGAAACGGAAATCTTCAAAGTGCCTGGGAACTGATCAAAAACTAAAGGAGAAAAGAGCACTATAAACTGAGAAACAAAAGATGAATTAACACATTCTCTCCATTAGAGCTAAGAATGCTGCAATTGTGTTGGGGTTCAATCCAGGACATGTGGTGTTAGTTACAGAGAAGTATCTATAGTATGTAGCAAAGAAGCAAATGTAGCTGCTGCTACTCAGCATTTTTCAAAGTGTGGTTTTTATTCCTAGTCACTATGCAACACAGTAGGAAAAGTACCATGAAAAATTTAGAACAGTTGTTCCTAGGGGACTGTCTTTGGGTGAGGTGACACAACTGATTGTACAAGCACATACATTTATTACTGGAAAGGTATTGAAAGAGTACATTTACTACTAAGAACTCACATTAACTCTGACAAACACATACCCAGTGCAATCAAATTAACATTATATTCTATATAGAATACCACAAACTGTAAGGAAATATGTTGTTTCCTATATAGACATCTACAAAACACAACTTGTAAAATAACAAAGCCATGCAGCACAATCTACTCAATTACCTTCACTGCCTCTGCCTTAATAGACGAGGTTGAGAGACTTAAAAAACTCTGCATTACATTGTGTTTGGCTTAGGAAAGGGAAGCACATTGTAAAGTTGAGATGATTTTTTTTTTTTTTTTAAAGAAAAACTTCCTGCTGAAGTTCCCTTCTGAAAGAAATGAAATTCCAACCTGAGATCACTACACGATTGCAGCTGTGGCGGTATGAGCTGGGTGGCAAGGCAGCCTGAGGCAGACTTGGGCCCTCTGTGCCCCATACCTTCAGTAAAGTCAGGGCACATCCTGGGAACTGCAGTCCCTAAAGCTTCCAGGGGGAAATGCAACCTACCAGAGAGCCCTGAAATCCTTTGCATTCTGGTCTGTGTTGGAGTAAAACTACAGTGACCTCCTAGAGACTCATATGCGGCTACCTCACTGTCACAGAACTAGGAAACCTGCCTAAAATTCCCCTGTGTTGGGAATATTTTGATGAAAGGTACGCCCACCCTATAACAAATGCAGATTAATCAAATCCAGACAATGTTTTATGTAGCCTTTATCTTAAACAGATGATAAACTGCCATCTCTGAAGTGATGCTGACCACGTTAGTCCAGCATTACAGTGTACCATTACAGTTAGTATGAGTCCAAATCAAACTGAGCAAAAAGGGACTAACAACAGCTCTCCTCAAACTGATGGGGACACATGATTTCATCAGATTCACTCACTCTTGAGTTACTCCAAGCCCTGCTCTGTTATCACAGGTGTTCAGCCACCTTCCTTGACTGCGCCTCTGGTTGCTTTCTTCCCATCAGCACAGTAACCGGAGTAATGAAATACCTTTGGTTTACAGCATGTGGGTAGGTGTTAGGACTTTCCTGTGGGGCTTTCTGTTAATTCCTGTTGTCCTGCTGGAAGCAACTTCATTCAACATGGTCTGCCGTGACACAGCCTGCCAGGACACAGCAGCAGACTTATACTCCTAATTACCCTTTCAGCTTGTGGGAGAGCTGGCATTTTGGCTGTAAGAGGAATTTTTTGAGGCACAGAAGGATTCTACCATCTGTAATACCAGGTAAGCACAACACTGCAAGCAGTCTGCTTTGTTCAGCAGTGGGCAGTGCCAGGTACAATATAAGAACAAGCAATTAAGTGTAGCTAAAAATGGAGACCTTATTGCAGAGCTCTGGTCCTGCATGTTAGATTTGCTCATTTAGAAAGTGTATGTCAAATTGTCACAGGTATTTTCTTTTCTCCTGTTCAGACCATCTGCATGTAGTGTATGTATATAACAATTCGGTTTTCTGAAAACTTATGAATAAATTACATCTATAAAGTATCAGTGAAATGATGATAGTTTTTTTAAAAAAATCTTTTTTAAAGCATGTGCTCTTGTCTGTTTCTGGCACATATTTTACCCATCTCTAGCCTTTAATCTCTTTAATATCTCAGTCTTTGCTGTTAAAAATGCCCTACAAGTCTCACACAATTCAGCCTTTTCCTACTTTTAAGTCCTTCTTCTACTCCCCCTATTCCAAGGCAATGTGAGTTCTCAGATATTCTTACGTTTCTATGTCACTCTCTTTTAATGGGACACTAATGCTAAATAGCAAATCTCAGTCTGCTTTCAAAAATCCATTGTTGCTTTCCTGTTGAAGACAGTTTTGTTGACAGTAGAGACAAGCCAAGCCATGAACAAGCTTCCCCTGAAGCACTGTATTTATGTCTAATACTTTTATCACTATCATGCATGTCCAACACAAGGCCTTTCTGCTGTCTATAACTTCAGACTAAGAGAGACTTAGAGCCTACGTCCAAGGCTTATTTTTGCCTGAAAAAAGCTCTAAAGTACTTGTGTGCTATCATAAACATAAACTGCTCAGTACAATTATTTGCGAAACTACCAATACGTCAAGCCTGCCCACTTATCTGGCTCACCAACTTTGCATACCTTCAGTCAGAATATCCACTTTCTGCTGAAATCTCCCACTTCTTCAGCTGTCACTTTAAAGTGCTTAGAAAATCATTTCAGTATAGGTCGTCTGGTGTTCCACATGTCTCTTAATTCTCTTCATACAAAGTGTCTCAGTCAAACAAATATTAGAAAAAGCTGTACCAATTTTAAACATTTGCAGATGGAGAAGGGAATGGCTGATTGTTTTTTCTTCCTTTAAAAGTGTCCTAATTAATTTCCGTAGAAGCAGGACACAGAATCATATTTTCATTCAAATTCATAACCTGAATAGGCAGTATTCTTGCAAGATTTTTTTTCAGCATCTACTGTCTGACAATATTGATGACAATCAATGAAATCATTAAGTGATAAACTTCTTTTGAAAATAGTTTTTAAAAGTTTTGTGAGGTAGAAACAAATTTGCTGTGAACAGTTTGGTCTGTTTCTTTTTCCCCAGTGTGAGACTGTGAGATGCATAAGTGATTGTGATGATTCTTGAAGCACTTTTAGTTCAGATAGAGGGGATTATAGAATTGACATGACATGACCATATCATATATTGCTGACAGAATGGGTGGGTACATTTTTGGGAAAAAAAAAAAAAAAAAAAAAAAAAAGGCTTTCATATGAAAAAGGGAAAAACAAATAAATAAATAAAATTTTCTCTAACTGTGTGCTCCCAGGATTTAGAAAACAGGAAAACAGAAAGGGCGATCCAGTGTGAGATTTTCTGTAGACCTGGGATTTTTCCCTAGAGACTTGCTGGAAGCCATTCATTCAGCCAATCACCATACAGAAACAAAAAAACCTTAATATTTTTAAGCTGGCATAGGGTAAAACTCTGATTTTGCAAAAAGATAAAAGTAAGATTCTACTGTATTCATAGTCTCAGAGTACAAATTAAGTTTAATAATTAAATGAAAACTGTAAAGGAGCTGTGGGAGGAATTCTGACTGTGTGTACAGAAAAAAGAGCAGAATCCAGACAACACACATATTTGTAGAAAACAGGTTAATGAAGAAGTAACTCAGTGAATACAAATTTGCTCCAAACCACAGAATCTAGCAATAACTGATAAAATAAAGAGAAATGACCACTCTTTGAAAACCTTTGAAATGCTTGCTCTTTTGAAATTTTTAGATTAAAAGGATTAATCAGAATGATCCACTCAGTGTTTCAGCAGAGAAATCTCATATTTTTTTGCCTGCACTTGCAAACTGACACTAATTCTAATTAGTTAAGGTTCATAAAGCTGAAACAAAAGTAGTTATCACAGCTTCAGTATCTGCAAACTGGCCTTTAAACATCTTTCTAAAGTTTAATGTAATTCTAAAGATGTTTCTAAAAGATCTTTCACACATCCAGTGAGACAAAAAAAAAACCGGCTATTGACCTCTATCAATATATCAGGAAGAATGACATGAAGGGATATGTCTAGGAAAACCAAATGAGTGCAAACTTGTTATGAGTAAACACAGACTGGAAAATAAATTCCTAAGAATTCAAGGAATAAGATTTTGGAGGGATATCCTAGAGGGATAAAAAGGAACAAGTTAAAATTAACTGGAAGTTTACATGTTTATGGAAGAGAGGACATAAGAAGATATTTTGCAGTAAAAAGAGAGTAGACTTAATATTCCAAAAGGGTCTTTCTAGTTTTATGTTCTTACATCACATTAGAGAAAACTGCAAGTTAATGGGGTGCATGATTTTTATTATGCAGTTGCTGAAGCTCTGCACATGACAAAGTGTTAAGTACTTAACCCAAGAGAGTCTGAGTTTGTTTTCGAAAGGGATAGTACTCAGCACACTACACAGTTGGAACTACTGTCTAAAATATTGAAAAGTATCAAAATGAAATGCCCATTTTCAAGAAATTACTACTTAGGGACTTATATCCCACTCTTTTAGATAAGTGAGTCACTATCAGAAATAGGATTTATTTTCTCACATCATCTGGTTGCTTTTGAAATCCGTAGTCACTAGTTCCTGTAAGTGCATGATCAGAGAAACAATATTTTTAAAAGAACTATTTTATTAAAATCTCAACAGAAAATGAGGTTTGAAGATTCAGAATTTCTGCAAACCATAACAACTTGCCCATCGCAATTTGAGAGTGAATGCTGCTATTATGTCCTTTAAATAAAAACTCATTAAGAGAATAGTAGTTGTGTAGAAGCAATTATTTTCTCACTTTGGAGTCTTTGTTCATGGACAATCAGACACAGTGGTGTTTAAGAAAAATCTAATAGGCATTTCATATGAGGTAAGAGTGTAAAAGGAGAGAAAAGTAGCTCTGTCATACAAGATACTTGAATATTCCATAATGATTTTCTTTCAAGGTCTCCTGCTTAAACAACATAGTCCTAAAATACATAACTGTCTTCATTCTTATTTTTCATATTTAGATAAAAGAAAGCCCTGTGAACAATCCTGGTCTTTCAAGAAACTTTTGTATGTTTAATTTTTCCTGTAAATTTTCCACCTATGGAACATTGCCTGCATTTGGTCTTACACTGACCTTTCATTTGCTGAAATCCTCAGTCACACATTAATCACTTCTTATCTGGACTATTGCTATTCCTCCTTATAGTCTTTATAAATCCTTGTTATCTCAGCTTCAGGGAGACGGAAGTATCATAGCCAGACAGTTCTGTCTATGCAGTAAATATCACTATATCAGCCTCATCTTCCAGACCATTCCCTAGCTTTCTACTTAGACTGACCTTCTAATCAACTTCAAAATGATGTTTTTCAAAATGTTTCATAAATTATTCTAATTCAATATATTAACTTGTTGTCCAACTACACCTAACTTTGCTGCTCCATCTTGGTATTTTCTCTGTCTCTGCTTCATAATTTGAGCTGACTACTAAGGTCTTCATTGAGCCAAATGAGATTCCCCATCTTTGCGGTGTCTCTGTGACCAAATAATTTTAAATCTCACATTATGGTTTTTAGCATAGGTTGCTTGATTTTGTGCAAATCCTTGTATGATATTGCTTTATACAGAATTGTATTTCACAGTTTGCCAATATGAGACTGCAGAAAAAAACAAGAAAATAATCCTGTGTAATTCAGTAGTTTCTTTCATTTTATACTGGATTACTTAAGCTAACATATGTGATTTCAGTATAGCTTTTTCTTACATGAGTTTCCCCGAAATGGTCCATAATATTTGTTCTTTTTAATCCCCAAAATTGAAAATTGAATGTACATTAAAAACACATATATAAAAATATAAAATTTATAGCTGCATGATGAATTTGAAGGTTTTTACTTTTATAAAACAATGTATTTTAAATGTATTTACTGCATTTATTTTCTGAGCCTTCGGCACAAAAATAAAAGATTTGAGCAAGAAATATTTTCTTTTAAATTGTTGCAAGAATGTTTAAAAATCTTTAGCTCAAGATATGAAATAAATTTTATTAAAATCCTCTGGTATGAAGCATGATATAAGTTGTGAGAAATGCTTTACAGAAGGATAAACAAATTCAAAGAAAGAAATTAAATAATAATTCTTAATCCCAGTGCTAAAATCCACATTAGTTTTTTCTAATATAGAGAGGTTTGTGTCTAATTCCCCTCAAAGCTTAGTAAATGATCACTTCTCTGCTCATAAAAGCAGCAAAACTTTGTAACATTATGAGAATGTGACATTTTAGTACAGCCTGAAAGAGCAGACTTACAACTGTCAAAACCACCTCATACTGATGGCAAGCCCAGCAACCACTTTTAGGCAAACTTACACTGGGAAGTTCCCTTTCTAATAAATGGAAAGGGATATCCCTGCTTTGAATCATCCTTTGAAGGATTTTATTTCATTCTTTCTACTGGCCACATTTTGAATACTATATAAAAAAATACAAAAATTCAAGTATAGATATTTTATTTGATGAATTCTCATCTGTGTCACAATGAGTCTAATTTATAACATGTGAGCACTGTTTTCTTTCATTTTGTAAAATGTTGACTTGCAAACTGGTGTAGGAAGTAATTGCACTACTGCAGGTACTTTCCACTGTTTTACTGTCCTGGTTATACATAGTTTTACAGAAGAATCCTTCCTTTTACCAGACTAATTGAAAGGATTTTTTTTTTAAACTTGGGGTTATGAATTACTGTATGATTTAACTTGAAGAGCTGCTCTGTAAGGTCTAATTTAAAGTAATAAGGATGCTACAATCCAGGAAACTGTACTTACAAAACACCCTGACTTTTCAATGAGGTACAAAATGTCATGTGGTATATGAAAGCTGCCAGTAGAAAAGTAATAGCAACAGAAACAGAAAAGAGGGACAAGGTTAAGTCTGGAATATTTCAGAGACTTAGCAAATGACAGGTGATTGTGATAGAGGCATGAAGGAACAGATTCCTGGAAACTTATTGTATAATTAGAATATGAGTCCTGAGTATCTGGCAGACACTATTCAACTATTGCTAGGTTGACAGCTTAAATAACTTTGTGTATTCTTTTCAAATAATGGCAAGGTCACCAAAACTTCTCATGTTCAAATTGCAAAACAGCACACTGAGAGTAGTTGGCTGTTCACCATTTCTTTTGTAATTCAGACTCTTCTGACTGGAAGGCAGAAAAGTGGACACAAATTATCTCAACAAAGGGAAAAAATTATTACAAATCAGAATTGTGTAATTTCTCCGGAGGTTGCACTGGATACATTTAAATTACATGCCAGTGCAGAGGCTTGGGTGATCACATTTTGCACCATTTAAGCACATCTTCTGTCAGATTTAGAAAGGATTTAAATAAGGTTTTGTGAATCCAGGTGAATTTAATCTGTAATTGCCACTTAATAATTTTAGATGTACCAAATTGAACACATGCCAGTCTTCTCCATAAAACAACCTGATTCAGAAACTTACTATTTTTTCTCTCTCTTTCAGTATAAAACTACCACAATTTCTAGATTAAGCCATGTGGTGTGAAGAAACATATGCAAACATGGAAACAAAGAGAATTTTTTAATAATGCAAACAGAGAAAAAAGATAAATTGGAAAATTAATGAACAAAAAGGATAAGATTTTCTGATATACCTAAAAGACATCTTGAGAGAGGCTTGTGAGTGTGATGACAATACAACTCAGGGGAAGGCTCAAGAACCATTAGCTTAATGAAATTTATTGACTATTGCTTAAGCAGTTGCTGAGCTATGTCTGTAGGCTTTCCATCTACCATGAAATAATCCATTTTGTGAGCGCTCCTTCAGTGCTTCATTTCAGCTTGGACCCCCAAGGAAGCCAATCTGAGAGGCAGCAACAGTAAAGAGCTCCAGGGACAATTGCAATTGCAAAGTACACACAGCAGTTAAAGTGAGGATTTTGGAACAGAAAAGAATTATTGTGCAGACATCAACAAAAGACATAAATATTAGTTTAAACATGAACAAAATTTGGGATCTGCAATTATCTTTAAAAATTAATCAAAGTCCAGGTTACTCAAAATTCAGGCTAAAGAACAGACAAAATACTCTGCTACCTGTCATTCCACTCTATTTCTCATCTCAAAAATAAAACAAAAAAGCCCACCATGCAGTCAGTTACATTAATTAATATGTTTACTACATGAGGTATTACTAAATGGTATGCTACAACAGACATGAGCAAGCCCTTCCCAGAGCCTGAGCCAACCAGAGCCATTTAACTGCCATTAGAATATCACAGAGCCCAAGCTAATAAGCCCTGGTGTGAAGCACTGTGTATTATTTTAGGAATGATGCCATGCTAATGTGGCATGGCTTGTATTGGTTGAGAGTGCAAAAGAACAAGATTATTTGCTAGCTAAAACCCATGTAAACACAGTCATAATTACAGCAAAGAGTTTAGGTTGCTCTGGCAGCTAAGTTATGTATCTCTAAAATGATTATTTTCTACACGTATAGACAAAGCCCCACCTAAGAACAAGAAGAGTTACTGCCTTGTTTCCATACAGAAGTCACGATATCTGTTACCTAAGTGATTTTGAATTAACCTAATTAAATTCTATTTTTTCCAATGGTAGGCTACAAAATTCCATTGTTTTTTAACTATCATTAGACATGATGTTGGATATTTGGGGGAAGTGAGATAGCAAAAAAAGTTTATCTGATGTTTCTCTTTGTTTTGAAATAATTGATATCACCCCAAAATTACCATAAATGCTACTTTGCTAAAATTACATGTTTTAAATTGGGATTAATTTGCAAATAATGGATATATATTGTTAGAAAATACACTCTATACTCAGAGACATTGCTATGGTTTTTTAAAAACTCTTTACTTCAGAGGATATTACTTGCTGTGGAGGTTTCTCGTAGGTAGATGCAAGGCCACTGGAACCGAGATACTGGAGGATGCAGATCTGCAAAATCAGATTGCTGAGGAGTACCTCATTCTGTGCTTACAAATAAATGGGTACCAGTACAAACTAAGATTTTTAGACAGTGGCTTTATTTTTTAAACTGTCTTGTACTAAAACTTTTATTGTGTTTAGTAATTCTCTGGTGCAATAGGAAGATGTAGGTAGGTATTTACATTATGTGCTAACAGTGCCTTCTATAGGAAAGGAAAAAGATGTGTGTAAAAATACAAAAGACAAGTAAAAGTATGGACGAATCTGATTCTTCACCTGCAATTCAGTTACAGACTGTAATTTTGGCTGGGCCAGGCCTTTGTAAGGCCGAGATAGACTACTCAAAAACAGGAAATGAGAGAGAGATTTCTAGAACATCCATAACTAGTATTTGGCAAAATACTTAGAAGAAACTGTCATAGCTTCCTGCATATGCTGCAAATGAAGCAAAAAAACCCCAAATAAAATAGTCTAGTTTTGCAGTCTGAGCAAAAACTGACAAGCCCCAAAGCTAAGTAGACAAAAACTGGTATATTAACTTGGGGTAGGTGGGAGCCATACCCAAAGCAAATCTACAGTCTACACCCACAGTAAACCTACAGTCCCTAGGGCTTCCCTAAAAGCGCATAAATCTCATTTTCCAAAGGTAAGTTTGCTAGAAAACAGAGATGATTTTGCACTCCATTTTTCAAGATGTCGTATATCTAACATGGCAGCAAGGTATAATGCACAGACCAATGACAGTAACTTCATGTACTGAAGTCTGGGGTTAGGTATAAAATCACTCATCCCAATCCAACAGGAAAACTATCCTAGAGTAGCAAAGTACCTTAGAAAAATCATGTGGAGTCACTCATACTTTGCATTATCAAATTATATTTTGGCATCAACCAAGTACAGCTGTCATATTTAATAGAAAACTGGATGCAGTGAGCCTGTAATATTTAAAATTGATGCCAGAGGAAATGAGGAATTGCAGAAGTGCAAAGAAACAAAAAAGGCCAAACAGAATAATCAATATGGTACAGTATCTGAAGGTCTTTCCCATACAGAAAAAGATACTATATATCTTACAGGGGAAAACAACAGTTACAGCTTTTAGTGGGGTCCCCAAAATTTGGCAGACAGAAACTGTGGAGAGGTAGGTCCTATCATCCCAGTGTCCTGCAAAAAAGAAGAGAAGGGGCAATGGGAACCTGCCAATTTGTACAAGAATGACTTAAATGACAGTGATAGTGGATTAGGACTAAAGCGTTTACCAAAGCAAAGAGATCCCTTAAAGATCTGTAGTGAAAGTAGCGTCTGTACTTGAGGGGGAATTCACAGATCCAAGCCACCAAGACACATCACAGATACATGAAAAGTATCTGATATGCTTCTTTATGCTGTGCTCTGCATTCAAACACCGTGCCTCAGCTACACATAATATGCTATATTACTGGTGTTTAGCAGAGTCTGAAAGTCTTCTGCCTCAGCACTATAACACCACAGAGCTCAGAGCTGTGTCCATAATAATCGTCAGAAACTTTTGGTAAATGCTGTTCCTCAGAGTAGCTTTCCTGCAACTACCATCAATGTTGTTCCTCATAAAAATCTGACTTAAAGAATTCAGTTGTTGTACTACTGCATTTTGGTATTGCTCTGTCTTGGACTGTCTGGACTGAATTGCTTTGTTCTGCTTCTGCGCTCATCTTCCCTGACAGCTGGGGAACCACAATATGTGCTCACATCTTTTCCTTATGAGATGTGGCTGTTCCCAGAATGAGAGCTTCTTTATTGAGAAACCTTGTCTTGCTTCCCCATTACCATTTGTCTTCTCAGTTCTTTCCACTCTGTGTAGCTCTTTTATGAAATGCAACCAGCTTATAAATGCTGCAGTAACAACGTTTCACTTGTTGCATTCATGATAAGCATCTATGCTGTATGTTCCCCTTGACGATCTTGTGGAAACTTTTACTAGAAAACAAAAGAAACCTTCACAAAATCCTTAGGGGACAAATAGATCACTATTAAAGACCATGTAAATTTTTTTGGGCATAACATAGAAAATGAATGTATTTTTACATAAGGTGTTTATTGTATCTAGAAACACAAAGATTTTTGGAATATACTGAGGACAACATCACTTTTTCAGATTATATTTAAGTTTGTGAAACAGGTTTGCTTCATTTTCTCAGGAGTAACTAAATGGTTGAGAACATGAGCGTTAACTTTTGAATGTTCTTGCTTTCCATATGTCACTTGACCTTGTTGATGCTCTGCAGCTGGGTAACATCAATCCTGCAATTTGGGAAAAAAAATTTGAAGACCTATCGGGGGGTTAAATTTCTTAGGAAAATAAAATCCAGGAATTTTAAAAAGAGGGTACAGATAAACGTGATTTAATTAGGGTTTTTTGTTCAGGATTGTACAGCCTTTACCTAAAGCATCATATCTAAAAATAAAATACAGCTACTGCCTCATTTAATTCAATTTGAGGATAATTTCTTTAGCCAGACTCGCACAAAAGGGGAACATATGTATATATTGTCCAGTTCAAAAACAATATGGCCACCTCTTTGTCTGGTTTATTTAATTGCTTTCCTGCCAGGGATTCTAGGAACTCTCTCTTTCTGCTGAATGAGTGTCCCATGCCATTTAAAATACACCAAATGTTTTGAATTTACTAATCTGTAAATGTCTCTCCAACCCACAGCTATTGACACTAAAGAGTTACATGTGCTGTCTCCTCCATGGCAGGCTCACACTGCAGTCTGTTTAAAGTTTGTGATCCATGAGCATCCACTGAGGGCTGTTTGTAATAGCCTCCCATACACGTTCATGCTTTCAAGCTATTCCTCCCATCAAGGTGAAACAAAGAACCATAAGTGCAGTTAGCACTAATTTGTTTTTAAATCTGTACATGTCACAGAAAGTCCCAGATCTGGTTTTGTACCTGAAGCATAAAGAGGGTAAGAGTTCTTCCTAACAGCTGAGACTGGGTATAATACAGGTCAGGATGTTTAGATGTCTCCAAAAAGCTGACAAAGGAGCAGATAATTGGAGCATGATACAGCATTGTGAAGCATGCTGATGCACAGAAAGGCAACAGAAGATGATGAGAGAGGCACAAAGATGGAGGGCATGTGAAGGACTATGTGCCAGGTTCCTCCCCTACCCCAGCACAGGGATGGGGTTCAGCATCCTCCATTTCCTTCTTGTGGTGGCACTCTACAACAGATAAGTAAGGCTTGCCATTCTTCTGGGAAGGTCCCTGAAGTCACCTTTCACAAGGATTTTTAGTATCTTGAACTTGGCTTGGGTTCATTCTGCTTGCAAGGGAAATAGGACTGCAAGGTGGCTGGGCTGGGACCTTTGAGATCTTTGGGGACACTCAGATCTGAAGACCCGAATGTAACATAAGTGTAAACAGGTTCAGTCTGATGCTTCTGAAAGAGAGATGTCCATGGAGGAATGCACCTCCTGCAGAGAAGGTGAAGCTTAATCAGTCAATATTTGTACAATTGAAAATAAACAAAGCAAAATTATCAAGAAAATAATACAGAGCACAAGTAAACTAAAGGATTCCTGTTACCTTCACTGGATTTGGGACTGGTCCTGTAAATGAACCCATTTGCTGTTGTTGCAAACTAGCCCTTTTTGAATTTCAGGCTGACAGATACCTACTTGCTTACATGGATTTGAAAGTCTTGAGGCTTGTTACAGAGCTGTGTACTCTTTACATTTCCCATCATGCTCTGTGCTGCTAAAGAGTTCATAGTTTCTTTACCCAAACATATGCCAAATCCCCTTCTTAGTTATGACATGGTGTGATTCAGCACTATGAGATCAGCCAATAGACCACGATCTATCCTATGAATTTTCTAAGAGAAAAGGGTGAAGATTTATTAAGAAGGGAAATTGGTTGTGGTTTAGCATGGTGTCTCGCATTGCAAGTGATAATTCTATTTCATTTTCAGTAAAGCAGAAATAAAATGTTTAGCATATAGTAAATGCTCAAATGGATGTATTATGATATGCTGGTGTTTATTCTGTTCATGTCAGAAAAATTAGATTAGCTTGTCTGTTAAATCTTACTTAACAATAAAGCTGCACAATGACTATCATTAATCATTTCCATGTTATGCACACATCTCATAAAAAGTTTATATATGCTTTAAATTAACCTTGCATGTATTGTTTTCGTTTCATAGCAGCAGGTTTTATGTGGTTTTTTCATTTCCAAATGGAGAAAAAACCAAGAAGTTATTTTGCAGCAGGACTTTTATTTCTTTTCTTTTTTGGACATCCCTTCATACTCTTATGGTCTGCTTGGCTGCTAAGAATGACAAACCTCTGGTTTTTGGCAAGTATTAAAGACAGCACAACCCAGTTGAACAACTTCCTACAAATATCTGTACAGATAAGGGTCTTTCCAATATACGTATCAAGTGGGTTTACTATTCATGCTATCTCTTCACCACAGCCTCTCTTTTCCAGTGACATACATACAAGAGTTTTCCTTCCTATTCCAACCCTCTTACAGCTGAGCAGAATAAGGACAAGGGAGCTGAGGAAGACATAGGGGTGAGGACAGGACCAGGGACAGGACTTGAACTGGGCAGGGAAAATGGCTGTGAGGGAATGATTTCTTGGTTAAAAGAAGGTGTGGGCGATAAACCAGTTTTGTAGGGCAATGGTGTGGAGGAGGGGAAAGGCTGCTGTAATGGCAAGAGCCAGAAGGAAGTTGGGAGAACTCAGGAACTGACAAGAGAGTACTGACATCTGATTAGGCAGTGCTTAAAAGGTTAAAATTTCAGTAGTTGGCTGCATCTTAACCATTCTGGGAGACGCTTGTGTTTTGCTGAGACTGTGGACAGAACAACACAAAGATGAAGAAAAAAGATAAAGATGTTACAACAGGGACAGTACTTGAGGTAGCATCTTCAAAGATCAGTAAATGTTTCACCGAAGTTACTATGCTCCAGATGATCTCACCCATGAAGTGTGACTTTGCTACAACTGCAGAATGAATTCAGGAGGTAATGTCTACAACAGGGAGGCAGCCCTACTTTTAGAGTTACATCCCAGTGCAGTCTGAAGGGCAGATGTCTAGTGACCGTTCTTAGTTTTTGGGCAGAAAAATGCACTTCTGCCTATATCTTGGTACAACAAAAATGGAAGGCAAGTTAGTGCAAGAACCATGACTAACTGCTACTATCAGAGCTGAGAGCTTTGAACAAATAAGATCCAAAGCAAATGTTCAAATCATTAAGGCTTTAGGATGGGCTTAACTGTCACCAGCATGTTTCTGTGTCATTAGGAAACAGGATATTACCCAGTGCATCAGTATGTATTTAAGAGGAAGCTGGTGTGTGGGGTGAAGCAGTGCTTGTGAGGGTGAGTTCTGCTGTGTGCAGTTGCTGAAGCTGGCTTAGCAAACATCAAAAGTAAAGACTGTGTCCTGCACAGCCATGCTTACTGTGAGCTCAGCCTCCCCTACAGCGTGCTCCCTTGGGTGACAACTGTGAAAAAAGGGGTGCCATCAATGCAGTTCTGGCTAGGGTGAAAGAGGCAGATGTTGGGCTGCTCTGCCTTGTAGACAGCAGCTGTGTTTTGAGTTACGACTATTTGCTGAGCAGGGTAGAGGAAGTCGGCAGCCTTGCAATGTGTGAAGGAACAGTTTGTCTAACATCTAGCTTGTTTTTCATGGATGTGATGTAGTGGGAGCATTTTCCTTATTCCCTATGGAAGTGAAGGAGGCCATCACTGGACTAGCAGCTGCAGAGCATAATTACTATTAGACTCAATCTCAAATGAGGTCATAATAATAAATATCATAAACATTGTAAAGTACATTTAATGGTCTCCTTCAACATTTGTAGTTTGCTTAGTATTTGTGGCAGCCATCACTTTATGGAACAGAAAAAGGTAAATATTTTTGCTAATAAAAATTGGTCTAGATTTTCTGTGTTTCCGTCTTTCCCCTTCTCTAGTCCTACACTATCTCTCTAAATCTTTTTTTGAAGTAATCTGCTATTCAGATCCTTTTTACTAAGGCCCAGTTTCCTGCTAAGAAAATCTTATAGAGGGAGAGGGAGTAAGAGACCACAATACAAGGCAGGTACTGTTTTGCAGTACAATTTCTTAGATTCTGGCATAACTATTTCTCTGCAGTAAATGTATGTTTTCCATCAGACTTTGCTCTACCATGTGGCCTAATCTTCTTGATATTTTGCCCAACACATTATGAGCTCAAGCTACTATTTCTTTCCTTTGTACAAGCCAGTAATATAAATGCTAGAGCAAATGGTATAAACCCCAATGGAAAACACATATCTATTTCATTGGGGTTATTAGTTGCCAATGGGAATAAACAGATTTTTGTCTTTGAAGAGCTCATTAGCTTCTAAGAAAAAAAAACCAATACAAAAAACCTTTCTAACCTTGTAAATCTATTGGGACCCAAAAACAAAATTTCATTTAGTATTTTTGGGAGCGTCTGCTGACCTTGGCTTCAACAAACTTTGTGAGCTGTACTTTAGCCCACACAGCTTTAGATGCTCTCAGTTAACTTAGAAGATATCCATTACTGCTTGTGTCCAAACTGAAAAAGGGTGTTGGTTTAGAAAACAACTGCCTGAGCTTCCACGATGAACTCCTCTATTAGATCATCCCTATTGCTAGCTTTTCCCTACTATTTGAATACTTACCTTTTCCTCAAGGTTGGCCAAGGGATTGTCTTTCTTGGACAGTGTAAAGCACCTATCAATATTCCCTGAAAATCCTATCCGCACAGAGAAGTGCAGTGTATGCAGGAGGTGCAAATCCCCAGCTACCTGTCTCATTCTCTGTTTCCATTAAAAAAAAAAAAAAAGGAAACTAGCAAGATATATTGGTCAAATATTGTGATTCTTACTTGATCTAAAATGCTATCGACGTTGAAAGGAGGACTGTTCATGAAAATATCATGAAGTCTACTGCTTTTGTTTTCCCAGAAGGCAGTCACATCCTGCTGGTGGTCCTATCTCCAGACTGAATCTCTAGACGGAATTCTAAAGAACCACTTTTAATCACATGTACTTCAGCATACAAAACATTTTACAAACTGGAAAAAGAGCCTGTGGATAAACAGCACATATCAGAAAAAGGTGGGAAAAATATGTTTTATTTGGCGTCATTTTACTGGTTCCATACTACTTAAAGTAATGGTTTTATGATTAATACTATGTAGAAAGAATCAAGTAGTTAAACTTAAATTGATTGATTTTCATCCAAAATGTATGCATGTAAGCTTGGAAATGCTGGCAAATTAATTAAAATTTCCAGACTTGTAAATACAAGTCCCTGAATAAATTTTGTAAATTTTAATAAATAAATTTAATTGTACTGCTAAATCTAATAAATCACACTTTCAAATGGATTTTAAAAGCCATCAACAGTGATTGACAACATATTTGAATCTAAATTAAACTTTCATAGTCTAGGCTAAGTGGTAATTAAAATATCTGAGCTGTTCACAGTTATATATATGAATGACTTATTCCATCTAAGGGAATAGTACCAAAATATTTATAACGAGTTGTAAGCTCTTAAAGAATAATTTTTTTCTGTATCAGTAGAACTGGTCAGTGAATATAACTTCAGGTGTTATTGAGATATGAAACGGCCACAGGTAGCATGACTATTAGTGCTCCAAGAACAAAGCCACGGTAACCTCAGGATTCAGATTTCTACCATCACCATCTCTACGTCGTCTGTATGGTGGCTGCCTTACACACCCACACACTTGACTCTGCTTAAAAATAGCTGTTAAAATTAAAATTTCTATTGCTGGAGATCATGAACAGGGTCTTTCTTTCACTTCACCTACTATTCATGAGATTGAATTTCATGCCTAGCCCTTCTCCTACCACAATCACTGGATGTTTTTTATATATGTAGACTCATCCTCACTTTGAAAATGACCTGTAGCTGGCAATATGTCAGCAGCTGTTTCTTTTTTAATGTAATGCCCTTGGCTGTTATTAAGAGGACCTCAGTAGTAAGCACTAAAGGAACAAGATAATTTTCATTGATTATAGAGAAAAAACATGACAGAGAATTTGCCTGCCATGTTTGAGCCACATTTTCTTCAGTAGTGATGATATTTTTTCCTGTCTCAGGATAGTGATAGGATTGTGTTCAAATTTAGTGACCCAGTTCACTGTCAACTCTGGGTAATCATGAAGCAGAACCCTGTCTCTTTTATGTATTTGCATAATGAAACATAATAGTCAAGGATATTTGCAGACCAAGCAACCTTATCTCTCAACTTCCACCTGTGTTAGAGGAAGTGTTTACACTTCAGAAAAATATTCAGCATTTTGAAGCATGCCTCTCTATGTAAATAAAGTAACTCTGCAACACTTTAAACATCTTAATAGAATACAAGAAATATAATCATAAATGAGTATTCACACACAACCCCTTATCAAGGCTATTTGCTTCTGAACAAATACAGTGGTTTCATGTGTACCATAATCCCAGAATTTACATCTTTTTATGGAGCCAAGAACAGAATTGGAAGATCTTGCACAGAAATTTGAATCCAACGATAAAGTTTCTTTGATTATGTAAACAAAAAGAGCATAAAGGTGGTGGCACTATGCAGTGAAGACGAAATTGAAAGGAATGACAATTGAGGCATAAACCATAATTAAATTAGTATTTTACCTTTCCAGAACAATGCTAAAGTTGAATGCAAAGGCCAAGGCAGGATGGCTAGATGACATGAGAGTATGGAACTAGAAATTATTATGTTAAAGAAGGAGAAAGAATTTCATTAACTTACTTCCCCCAGGTCAGGGGAACATCATAATCTTCACTGCAGAATCCTGCAAAGCCCTCCCCCATGGTATAGTAGGGCTCAGAGGAAGGCCTTTAATATAGAGTGAAAAATCTAACCTGATTTTTTGTGTACATGTGCTTCATGTGCTACATGTGCTACATGTGTCATGTGAATTATAAAACAAGTTTTCCTTTCTAAACTGGAGGCTAAACTTTTGGAAGCAGAAAAAAAAGTGTAAAGCTCATTGGATTATTAATCATAGGAATGTGATGGGATACCGTTGCGATGGCTGCAGATGCTATCCCAGGCTTTACTAAGTAAAGTTGTTTTCAGCAGAGATCAAGAAATACTGTTGCTTTTCTACTATGCAGAGTGAGATCCCACCTGTAAGGAAGATGGATTAAAGTGAAATAGGTGATGAGAAGGGATTTTTTGACAAATTGAGTATAAATTCTTTCAGAAGAGAAAAATAAATGGGCTTTATTGTTTTGTCAGAACTCTTCCAAATGAGAAGGCTTTATAGATACGTCAGCTATTAAGGCCAACGATGGTAATGACACAAAAGCAAATAGATATAAATCATCATATTTGTAAGCTAAATATTTCTAACCATCATTAGTGCTATAGAACAACTTTCCAGCAGGAATAGTGATGGGAAAATAGACTACTGAAATGAGTGATGGTTCTTAATCCATTTGTGGATGAGATTACTTGGCACGCTGGGCAGACAACAAAATTCAGGGCTGCATTAGGACTCTCCCAGTCCTGTGTTTTTCAGAGTGCAGAGACCTGTTCCTGACTGTTATAAACAGTGTAGTCAGTGAATTTGTATTTCCTTTTTGCAAATAGTCTTGTAAAATTTTTTTCTCATAGTACAAGATACTTCAAAAAGATGAGAAGTAATTTCTAGTCTGAAAGTCTCTGTGTAAAAATACAGATTTTAAAAGAGAAAAATCAGTAAGGTGAGTGAGTAATTTTCACCAGGATCTCACTGAGTCGATGATATTTTAGTGTCTGAAGGAAGAACCACAGGTAGACTTCCAGGGATGTGGGAAGACACCTGTAATCAGCTGAATTTTTTGAAAGTGTGTGTTAAAGAAGGACAAAATGTGAAAGGTACCAGTTTTGGAGGTATAGCAATCTCAGTCAGGGAACTTGTACTGGCATATCTCTAAAAACTGTATATTTAAGGATATCTTAAGGTGCTTGCATCTTTCCGGGGTCAGTGTCATGGTTTAACCCCAGCAGGCAGTATGGGACATCCCTTTGGTCAGTTGGGGTCAGTTGTCCTAGCTGTGTCCCACTCAAAATTCTTGTGCACCCCCAGACTACTTGCTGGCAGGGCAGTGTGAGGAGCAGAAAAGGCCTTGACACTGCATAAGCACTGTTCAGCAATAACTAAAGCATCTGAGCGTTATCAACACTGTTTTCATCACAAATACAAAATGTAGCACCTTACAAGCTACTATGAAGAAAATTAACTCTATCCCAGCCAAAACCATTACAGCCTGTCCACATTTTCTGTCACACTTGTACTATTTATGAAAAATATTTTCTTTTTAAGACATAGCTGTCAAAATGTAAACAAAGACTGGTGCTGCTATTTTGGGTGTGGAAACCCAGTTTGGGATGGTTTCCAGCTTTAAAAAAAAAAAAAAAAAGTAGAAACAGCAGATGCCTCTCATTACTTTGTCACATTCTGAGGTTCCAACCCTGCAGGTAGACCCCACAGGCAATTCCTGTTGAAGTCTGAAGTACTTTTATAATCCCTGTGTGAATTGCTCACATATAAGCCTAATCAACTTTTATAGTACTGGTATGAAATTCTCACCTTCTTTGTGGAACGAAGAGTTAATTTCTTGACTCGTGCATTTTCATTGAGTTTACGTAAGCTTGACAACATGATCCAACAGAAGGTTGTAGGTTCTGTAGGTATACTGTAGGTTCTATGATTATTGCACAGTAACATCTTTTTTGCACATGGTAGAACTAATGCACCTCAGTCGTACACTTACAACAACAAAATTAAAATTTGAACACTTTAATGTCTAACTGGGTCACTTTCTCCTGCTTATTAGGCTGACTGCATCAAGATTCATCAAACACAGGTTGCATTACAATCTCTGCCACTTTTTGAGCAGCTGCTGCTGCTTTCCTCCTGGGCTTCTCCAGCAGTCCTGATGCCAAGCCCAAACTGCTAAGCTCAACAGAGTCTATTAATTCTGGTTCCTCTCTGCACACGCTGTATCTCATTTAATATTAGGGTGTTGGGTTCGTTGGAAGTAGTGATCCAGTGGGCTAATAAAACACTGTAGTTTCAGGTACAGTTTTTGAACACCAACGTTCACTTTAATGTAAGACACAGACACTACTTGTTAACCAGTGGTATATTTTAAATACATTAACATTTTACATTTAAATGTACATTTTAATACATTCACTACTCTGATTGCATACTTCACCTGCATTATTAACCATGGGATTTCGTCAGCCTTTCTGAATTGCCATCTAATTTTTATAGCATTTTGCTGTTAATTTATAGTGCCATTTTTAGAATGACTTACAACTCTGGTTGCATGGCGTAGACCATGGGTGAAATCCTGGCCAAATGAAAGGACTGATGAACTTCTCTTGCTCCAGTAGGTTACTGAAGGTATTTATTTTAGAGGTTTTCAATTTCCTATTTAAATAAATAGCAATATTTTCTTTTAAATTAAATATTTAAATAATTTCCTTTAGCTGAGTAAAATACTTCTACTTGAGCAATCAAGTGTGAAGAAACTTACTGCCCTGGACAATTGTAGTACCCATATGAACACGAAATCCTCAGAACAACGTCAGAAATTCATAATTTCTGTAAGTAGCAACGAAAGAAATAATTAAGATTGTTATGGACCCTGCATGTTTAGTGTGTCTTTCTCAGGATCTTGCTTTTGATACAGGACTAGAGATAGCAACAATGCAGGATACAGAGTCCATATTCCATATAAACTCCAATTAGAAATCACCCTAATACATTATGATTAAGGATTTCCTTGTTATAGTCTGGACCATTTGCTGATCCAGACTGGCTATAAATAACTCTGAAGAAGATCTGTTTTGCTGCCTATTAAGTCATTGTTAAACCGATGTGCTCACAGCAATAGGTGCAATCCTTTTCAAGACCTAGCATAGCAATGTCCTAAAGTATCACAGGAGATAACTAGAGTGTCAATGACAAAGATGCTGGTAAAGACTGTGTTTTATGCCACGACTGTTCAAGAAAAAACATATGAGCTTTCTTTTCCATGACATCTGTAACATCTCAGTCAGTGACTAGTTCCAAGTAATTGTCTACTCTTGGGGTTGGTTGAGTGTTTCATGATGAGGAATTTTTGTTATACTTGGATAAACTCACTAAAACTCAGACCTGACTTTTGGCTTGCAAAGAAAAAGGCTGGCTTCAGAAAGGACAAATGTTTTTTTGGCTTGAGTTTTGGTCAACAGTATCTCTTGGTGAGACTCTGGAAGCACTGGGGGAGTTTCAAACTGATAAATAAGCCAAACACACAAGTTGCTTTTGATCAATGAAATTACTAGGAGAAAGCAAGATACCACTTCATTTGTAGTTAAAACTGGTGAAAACTCGCTTTACTTCTCATTTCTTTGTGCACTGACAAATTCTCTAATTAGCAACTTGCTATCAAATATTCCTTCTATGACAGCACATGTAGTCAGAGCAAAAAAATCAAATCCTTGTTTTTCTCATGTTTTCTGTTTTGTGACACAATAACTGCGCTGACCTCTAATGCTTGTTTGCGACCTCACAATAAATGAGAATAAAGTGTGTAAACTCTAGCCATTTTTGTTAATTGAATAAAAGTGGTTATAGCCATAGTCCAATGTGACAAAGATAAATCCAACTTGGAGCATTTATTTATTTATTTAACTTATTTATTGGCTAAGCTATAAAGCTATAAGCTTTATAGGCTAACAATTTTCTGTTTTCAAGACGATTTGTGATGGTGATAAAATATCAGTATTTGTATCTATTATCCAGCTTTATGTCATAATTTACTAGGTACAATACCAGTAGTCATCTTGTCCCTTTTGCTCAGGGCACATATGCAAGTAAGTTCACGGGGAATGAGAATAAGCAGAATTACCCTTGTAAAAACTTGTCAGAAGAGCTAATGGCATTGTCCTACCTTCCCAGTCTCTCTCTGGTTCCTTCATACATCTCTGAAAGTGCAGCACTCAGCTAGGCACAGCTGGGTCTTCCTCAGGACTGGCCAGAGCAGGAAAGTGATGATGCTCAGTGCTAACACCCATGGAGGGCAGTTTCACCCCTCAAACCCCCATCAACTGGGAGAACCCACAGCACTGGAGTGTGGCTGTGTCCAGGACGAAGTCTGTGTGCCCAGCCCCCCTGTTCTACCTTAGCGGGCGTCGTAACTGGGGACTTTGTCCCAGACATTTCAGCTGAGAAGATTACAGGGACTGTTAGCAAGAGTTTCTCAGAAAGCAAACTTCTGCAATGTTCAGCTTTCACTTCATTTTTGGAGGTAATACAAAGTTTGGGTGTGTATTTTGTTTTTGTTTTTAAACTTCTATCTCCTTAACTTCATTAGTTCCTATGTGACTCAAAGACAACTGGTCTCAGAAGAGGGCTACTAAGGCAGATGAGAATGTCTTCAGTAGTCAAGCTAAGACTTACTGTTTATTCATGAGAAATTGGAAACAAAGTCTTTTTGAAAGAAGGGGTTTTCATAGTTAAAAATCCCAGATGGGATTATTGTAGTCTTTTTTGAAGATGCTAATCAGTATATGTGAAATGTTTGTTCCTCACAAAAGGAACTCCAATTTGGCTATGCTAAACTGTAATTATTACTAGAATAATCCTGGCAGAACTGACAAAGATAACTGATATATTTCTTGCCCTCTGATCCCTGATGTGCCTCTTGTTTGGCTTACAAATTATTGATGTCCTGTCTTTGCTGTGCCTATAGTGAGACCAAAGGGCCTAGTACTTTGACATAAATTTTCAAGTGTAATACTCAGGGACTCTCCAGTCCTTCCCATATGGGATTAGACAGGGATGCTTGCATGCAGTCCTGTTGCTGCATGCGCGGGTTTGCCACTAAGAATATTTTCCAGCACCCGTCTTTGTTGTTGTATGTATCCTCTTCTGGAGCAAATCCTGTTGTTCCAGTGCATTTTAGTTGACTTTCATTTATTTGACATCTTCTAGTATCATGTCTGCTTGCCTCAGTTGTTATTATGATTTTTCTCTTTTTTACTGAAATGACTGTTTCTTTGTTTTTCTTCCTGCTCCCTTATCCACCCCCATCCTCTTCTCTGTCAAAAAAGATAAATCTCCATCTGACTTTTGTTCCTTACAGCCTTCTGTTTCAATTTCTTGCCTGATATTCCTCTGATTTTTCCTCTCTGGGAACCTCAAGTCATCCTCATTAATTTTAAATATCCAACACAGTCATCAGTTGAAGAAGGGGAACCCGGACACTGTGTTTGGGTGCAGGTGTATCCACATGCAGTACAGACACTCCTTTTACTGACAGGTTTGTGGATTTATCCATATGCTTGGGTAGCATTCCCAGATTCCTAGGAATTCTGCTCTTGGTAACCTCCCAGGAGTTGCATTTCAAGCCTATGACCTAGGTTGTCTTTGGTGTCTCTGTCTATCTGTCCATTAATGCATGGATCCTCTCAACCTGTTACAAATTCCCCTACACACTCAAAGGTAAAGGTCTGAGGTGGGTGTGTGTGGGTGTGTGTGCGTGTGTGTGTGTGTGTGTGTGTGTGTCTATCTGTCTGGTTCAGATGCCTTTCACAATCACTTACTAAAACCTACTGAAAGTATTGTATTTGGGGGTGTGCCTGAGGGAAAATATTCATGATCTCAGTGGATTTTAAATTGTTCCTGGTATCCTTGTTTTTGTTGAACATGATCTAAGGCAAGCTTCAAATATATGTCCAGAACAAAACTGGACATTAAGTTCACTCTAGCTTTCATGGCACAGGCTCAAAAACTTGTTATGATTGAAGGGGGAAAATGGCAATTCACACAAATATCTTTCTGTGCAATTAAGCCATACCTCTAGATTGTTCCTGGCACCCCACAGCTGGAATCCTCAGTTCATACTCAGAAAAATACAAACTTCTTGGTATGCTTCTCCTCAGACTGTGAACAAACACATTATGTTCACTGCTGATTCTATATTGCTGTTGATTAAATGAAAACTGAATCTTTCTAACCAGTTCACATCACCTATGGTTGAAAACTGTCAGTTTTTATTGTCATCAAATAAAAAGCAAAACCACTGTATAAAGCAAAGCAACTTTGGTATGGGAAATTGAGATAATAAATCTCCAAGGTAAAATAACTTCATTTCTGATTTAAAAACTCATTTGAAATAAATAATTTGTTAAAAAAGCAAAAGCCCAAACCCATATTTCTCCTACATAAATTGGTTTTGAAAAGACACCAGCAAGTGCCAGAATTCACATATACACTGACATATGAAAACGGCTGATCTAGGAGCATATTATAACCCGTCCTAGTCACTTGCTGTTGTGAAACTGAGAGCTAAGATTTTAATTTAAGACAACTGTGGTGAAAGATAATGCAATATTAGTGCCCAAGCAGTAACAGTGAATGAAAATAATGATAACCTCATGAGAAGGGATAGAGAAACATCTTCCAGAATAGAAATATAATTAATTGGTCACTGAGATAAGATATACAACCTATTCGACTGTAGTTGACCCACTGTAAATAAATAAATAAATAAATAAATAGCTCAGAGGCCATTAGATACCCTGGTAGTCGTACTAGATGTCCAAGTACGTAGATGTATGGAACTGTGATATGGGCATAAAAATAATCTTGTTCATAGTCTCAATCTCAGACATATTTCTTTGTTTATTTTGTTTAGTAAAACAATTTTGTCTTTTTCATTCAGTGTTACTTCCCTAATTTTTGTTCCCTGGATTGCCTAGGCTTTTATAGAGTGAAAATCAGTGCTTGGTCCCACAGCTGTTGAAGGTAATGAAAAATTCTGCCTTCTGCTTGGTTATATAGAAGCAGAACAATCTTTACTGCTAGAGGGCTAGCAACAGTTTTCCGTAGTGCTCATTCTACCTGCTACTTTATTTCTAGCTTTACTACCAATTTAGTTTTCTATTTTAGTTCTTTGGCTTCCTGACTCTTACATTAGGTTGGGTTTTGTTTGTTTGCTTTTTGCTTTAAATACTCTTTTAAAATTATTTTAAACTTGATAGCTTCCATAAATTCAGTCTTGTATTGTCCCTGACAGAACATATACTCATTTTTTCTTGTTAGGGTTGAATTTCCATGATTTTTTAGGATACCCTTTGGCTATTTTGTTTTTATACTTAAGGTTATGCATTCCCTCTATGATGAAGCTCCCATGCTGAGCTGAGTGACTGTAATTACTCATTTTTGATATCATGTTATGGGGCTTTTAGCTCTGTGTTTTAAGTATCCTTAGCACAAAGATTTTTTGTTTTGTTTTGTGTTATTTCTTTCCTCCAGACAGTTGTACTTGTCTGTATTGTGGACAGTAAGAGATAGTAATTGTGAACTTACTGTGTTATCATTCAAAGCCATGATCCTGTTCAACTAATTCAGATGAATCTCTACTGCAAAAAAAAAGTGAATCCTCTCTGACTGCCATGTGCTCCAGCACTTCAGTTTTGCATACAGTTGTAAGCTTGTATCTGCACCTAGATGGTCACACAGACCATACACGATTTCTGTTTGCTATTGAATATATGCCCACATTGTATCTGTGTTTGTTGTAGGCAGAGAGTGTGTCTCTACCCATAATAAAGGCTACAAAACAGGTTAAAGGATAGCACTATCAGATTTCATATTAAATGCTTACTTTAATCACTCTGGTGCTGGATGCTGCAATGAAGAGCAAGAAGGTTGTTCTGACTGCTTTCTAGAGAGGGAAAAGGAGAAATGATGAAACATCTCAGCAGCCTTACTAAGCCATGGCTAAGCCTCGCCTTGTAGCAGGAGGGGAACAGGGACAGAAGGTTAGAAGGACACAGAGAAAAACGTAAATGCATAAGAAAACAAAAGGATGATGATGAGGAGGAGGTTTAAAACTACTCTTATAGAGCCTGAGAACCTGACCTCTCCAGAAAATGTCTTGCTTCCTTTCAGAGGATGGCTCATGAAAATATGCTTGCACTGTATTAGCCCATTTATTGTCAGTTCTTAATTGCATAACCCTGAGGTTGGGAAAACCAGAATAATAGTTGCCAATTAAATTCATTTTGGGTTCCCTTCACATGAGCATCATGTAGTATTTCCAAAAAAGGTAATGCTAGTAGTAATCATGATGTTTTTGGAGGCAGACGTTTGGTGAGATCATTATATTTGCTTTCAGTTAGATTAGATTAAGTGAGATCATTATAGAAACAGGTGAATATTTTTTTTGGTAGTAAATTTTGTGCTGTCTGTGGAACTACTATGCTCTGATTGCTTATTTAAAAATTGTAGTGTACAGTCTTATATTTTTAGAAGCTCTTTCTGGTTTTTTGTTGGCTATAAAAACTTTTATTACTGAAAAGATTGTACCTACCATTTCTATGAGCAATTGAAATTGAAGGCCATTTGGAAGAACCAGGTTTTATAGCTGTCACAGGTTAATAAAATGCCCATGTGGATAGACATAACTCTGGCTTATGACTACAGAATCTGCTAAGGAGAATAACAAATCACCATAATGTTTCCTAATGCTGAATCTGAAAGATATAAGAAATCATAGGGAGGCAGAGAACACCCTATCAAACACACCTTGAGGAAGTCTATATACAGTTTATTCCAGCTAATACCTGGAATATACTTCACTCAGAGATACTAGGAGTCCCTCGTTATTGTTCTCAATGTCACTCTAACAGCAAAACAGGGGAAATCAGAGTGTTCTGTGTGCCAGATTTCTTTCCCCCTGCCCTTGTTTTCACTGGCCTTTTGAATATAGCAAAACCTATCATATTTCTATGCATCTTTGCTTTTGCATAACATTTATTCTAGAAGAAGAAATGGTATATTGTCCTGGAATACAATGTACCGATACTGGCTTACATCATTTAGTCGTTTTGGAATGCATTTCCTATGAAATAACACAAGATAAGTATGTTACATAGCTAGCTCTTATGCTTACAAAAGATTTAAAGTCATGAGAGTTTTCTTGTCTGGGATCAGGACCAAACTCTATGTCAACAAATTTCCATAACGGTTGCTGGATGCCTTCTTGTAAGTCCTAAATAGTTGTGTTTTTATAAAGGCAAGGAAATAAAATATTTTTAAGCACTTTTTCTTCAAATGTGCTGTTGATGAAGAAAAGCATGAGGAAACACTGAAAAGAAACGGAACTGTGGTGAAAGAGCCTCCTGTTGAACAGAATGGTTCATCAAGTCCAACAGTAGCAGAAAGTAAATGAAAACGTGACCTGAATCAGCAGCTGAAAAAAAGAGAAGTTAAGCCTGTTAGAAATGCTTCTGTCAGATTTTTGGCATAGTTTTGCCCTTATATTATATGTCTAAAATACTGTAGGTATGTTCTCAAAATAATAATAATAATAAAACTCTAGTAGACATTAAAACAATTGTTCTTGAAGAAGCAATAGAAGTTTAATAGAAACCATCTGTTAAGATGCTTGGCCTCAAGAGGCCATTGTTTTAGCTGGTTATTTTGATCTTTTTCTGTAATATTTTTAACAATAAATTCTTTGCAAAAATACCCTATTTAAATAATTTCTAAATTAGAATGTCTGTATTTTCCCATTTTAAGGGGGGAAAACTGCAATCATGTTATACTTTTATTTACTTAGTAACTACTTATACGCTCTCTTATTCATGGCAATAAGCTCCTCCTGGAACCATTTGCTACTTTGTATTTAATGAAGTCTTACACTAAAGCTTTCTTGGAAGCATAGCAGAGGAAGTTGAAGCATGTCACTAATATCTTGTAATAGTCAGTTTTTCTTCCCTGTTTTTTAACACCGAGCTCTATCTTCTGCTCTGTAAGATGTATATGGGAGGGAGATACAGCCAGAAGTCAGTAATGAGATAAAATCTCTCTGCAATGATTAATAAATAAAATGTTTTTATTAAAGCAAAAACACTAATAAAGAAACCCCTGGTTTTCTTCTTACTACACACTTCTTAACTTTGTACTTTCCTTCATTTAGAGGCCATTTCTGTGCATAGCACTGCAGTGTAGCATACAGTCCTCTGAAATAGGCCTTAATTAGTAGGTTTCAGTTCTGCTAGCAACACAGTTATAGTGGCTAGAACATTTAGGACAGGTAAAATGTCAGAATAATTTCTTACTCCACACAGGTTTTGCACTGGGGCCATTTCACACAAGGGACTTTTGTGCTGCCATGACTACTAACAATGCCAGGACACACTAATGCAAAGCAGACGCTGAGAGGTCGTGGCAGCACAGCTGTATGGAGGTGGCGAATTGAACAGTGGGTAAGAAGGTAGACTTACCTACTGAGGAATGAGCATACGAAGTGAATGGAGATAATTTGACTGTAATTTATGGGCCTAACTGAGAAAAGGAGTTGAATTCTTGATCAGCTTAAAGCACATGAGTAGAAATCATAATTTTTTCAGAGCTCGTATGTTTAGTCTGGTTGTATCTTAAAACCAATGGATGTTTTGCCGAACAGAAGGTCAGGCTTTTCACTGCATTTCTTATACAACAGCATGTTGTCTGTCTACATTTAGGTTTGAAAATAGGAAAGAAAGTTTATTCCTTATCATGTAATATTATTCATGCTCTTGCATTCGTAACAGAACCACCATTTAAAGATACTGCTTTTAAAAGCAGACTCTAATTTGATAACAAAAATAATGTTCAAAGCAAAAACTAATGTTTACAGATCATCAATAACCTAGACGTTGTGCCTGGGATGACATACAGTATATATATGCCATTTCAAGTTCACGTTAATTTATCATAGTCCCATGTAGTGTTATAGAAAGTATGCATGCCAGCCACCATAACAGGGTTCAATGCTAGGTTTCCACTGAATCAATAACCCAAAAAGAGATTAAAGTCCTTTTTATTAACAGCGCCTCAGCTCGAGCTGGGAGCCTCCAAAGGGGGACCCCAAAAAAAAATCCCTGGGCAATTATACCCTTACAACCTAAGTTCCCCACCACTCATGCCATAGTTTGGACCAATAGTAAGATTAAGGTCTGAGGCCTTCTTGCTTTTTTATTGGTTTGATTTGTTTGCTGTTTCATTACTAAGTGGTTGCTAAGTGGTCATCTTCTTATACACTATCAAATTCTCTTAGGTCAGTTTCGGCCGATTCCATAGTTAGCTGTTTGGCATGTTGTAAGACAGTTGTTACAGTTCATGTGCCATGATCTGTATGCTTTGTCTACTCTAGTTATTAATGTTTAAGCTGCTAAGTTTGTTTGCTCTAGCTATTATTAGTATTTAAGCTGCTAGCTCCAAGTTTCAACTAACTTTGTGTACAACAGTAGGTAGATTGTAAATTCTTGTAAAGTTCACTTGTTTGAGCAAATATGTAGCTGCAGAGCTCCCTCTAGCAGAGTTTAGTTATTCCCAGTCTTTTTATCCAGTGTGTCTTCTGAACTGGTTCTACAACTGCTTTTCTCTTTGTCTTCTTAAAATAAATTGCTTTATATAGATGCTTTCTCAGAAGTTAAGGTTAGATATTCTAGGAATCAACCTTGTTTTGAAAGAGATCTACATGATGCAGGAATCTTATTTTCATCACAGACCTAAGGGAGGAGGAAAACCCACTTTCATCTTGCAAAGATGTGAAAAGATACCTGAAAAGAGCTTTTAAATTTGCAGTCACCTGCAAATTCACCCTCTTTTGAACACATTCAACATGCTTGAAAAATATAACTACATTACCACCAAAGAACCCAGATCATTCTTTTTCACTGTGTATAAAATTAGGAGTCATTCTTAAGAAGTTTGTAACTGGTAAATTGGGAAGCTACATTAATTAAAGAAAAGTGAGCTCAGTCTTTGTATGAAAGTTGTTTTTATAGAAAATAGATTTAATTGAACTTTCATTTTTTGTTAAGTTGAAAATGCATTAATCTCACCATGACACTTGACTGCAACTCTTTAATTGATAGCATTTGCTTTCTTAGTAGTTTTTTTACTTATCTTCATTATACATGTCCCCTTTATGATTTGTATTCATTAAAACGTATTTTATATGATGTAGCAGATTTTCTTACAATCACCATTTGCTTGCTGCTTTATGTACTACAGAAATACATTTATTTTTCTTAATTAAATAAATTAAATACATTGCTAACAAAATCTTTTATTGAAGGTGTAAGAAGAAATCAAGCAAAAAATAAAATGATAATAAAAAGTAACATGACCACTTTCAACCAATGTCACCCCGAAGCTCTGAGGAACAGAAATCGAGCAGTCTCATTAATATATGAGACTATATTAACTATTAACTCCACTGAACTATTAAAACACAGAACCTATATTTGAATACTCAGTAAAACAGAAAGGTTTTTTTCAAGACCAAGCCCCAAGAGCCCTAGAACTTTAATACCTACTGCTGCTCTACTACGACTGGCATATTCATTTGTCTAAAAACAACGATAGCATTTGTTTTTCTTAAACAATATAAACTACTGATGGACATTATGAAAACAAATGATGTAACCTAGAGATGCTAGGGATTTTAAATTAATCATTTGAAAGATGGAAGTGGGATTCATTTTATTTGGATGGGTGTTTCTCTTTTAATAGAAACTGTGCTTTAGAAGAGAGTGTGCAGAAGTTTGACATAATGCCTTAAATGCCTTAAAACAGTATGTCTTCTGCAAAGCTGTGTAGGTTACTAAAGCAGGAGCAAAACTTCAGCAGGCTTCAAGCTGAGAGCTGGTATGTCAGAGAGCCACTGCAGGAACCTTGCAGTGTTCATAACCATTAAAGGGGAAAGGATGTTCTCTCTCTTTTTTTCTTTTTTCTTTTTCTCTTTTTGAGTTGTCTCCTCATTCATTCATCAGTTTTGCTTCTATTTATGAATCACACTTCTTAACAGAAGAGACACTTGATTTTGCGTACTGGCAAGTATTTAAGAAAGGAATAAAAGTAAATAGGGAAAAACTATGATGTGTTAATATGGGCAAGATGACACTCCACTGTCAGCCAGATCTGAACTGCACATTCAGGCTGGTTCAACAAACGCAGCTGATCTCCTGTGTACCAAGGACTGAACAGTTTACTAAAATACGTTTTGCAGTGTCTAAAAGGGAGGGAAGATTCTGCCCTCTAAGAATGCTTTTTTGAATGAGGCAGTGGTCCTTCCCACTAGCTTTTTCATAGGCCAAAGGGAGAAGAGGAGGAACAACTTGCTCATTTGGTGCATTTCCACTACTGAGATGGCCATTTCATAGGTCGGGAGGGACAGTTAGAGGAAGAGCTTGCTTATTTGGCCAATTTCCACATAATTTCCTGCAATCAAACCATATCCCTGTTTGCTTTTGCTGTGCCTTCATCTCTTTTTTCTCTAGGAAGCATACTAAAGGAGAATATAAACTATACGGTGCTCCTAGTGTGTAAAAACACATACGTTTATTAAAGGACTCTAACCTTCATGACCTCAGGTCAAAAAGGAAACAAAAGTGATCTACCTTTATATAAATATCAAGTGGAAAACAGATAATATAAATTATGATTTTATATAGACTGTGAAATATCAGTGATACGTACCATGGTGCATATGTACTATAAACAACCATATTTACCTCTCTTGCCAACACTAAGCTAAGCCTGAATGCAGGTTTCCAGACTCAGGTTTCTTCTGAGCAACCAATGGTTTAAAGCTGAATTTAAGATTTTGATTAAATGGTAAAAGTCCTACCTGTGTAAGTTTTTGTCTTCACAACCCCCATACTTGTAGCTGAAGTCAAAAGAGGCCATTTGTGCTGGAACACCTGGCTACAAAGAAGGAAGTTATTTAACCAGGCAAGGCACCCCACTCTTCCCTTTAATCTGTAATAACTTGAATTTGTTAACTTGCAGGTTGTATCATAAAACCTCCATCTCCCGACCCCCACCCAGGTTTCTTCACTGCTGTGCAATAATTATTTCTTTGGCTCCTTTTAACATTTGAGAAGCTTTTCCAGAAGAGATGTCTTTATTTCCAAAGATCAAAGGAAGTTTTTCTCCTAAAATCTGCAGACTGATGAATGAGCGGATAAGTAATGTACAAAGAAATCTTGCTACATTATGAAGGAAACTGAAGGTGCTGCTTTGGCACTGATGTGCAGATATGAAACAGAAGTTTCCTGAGGCAAAAAACCCCAACATTCTCTGATCTGTATTCTGCAAATACTTACCTTTCCTAGATAAATGCAAGATGAAAAAGTATATTCCATTTTTTAAAAAAGAACACAGGCCAGATAGGCATAATACATACATTTAAAATACAATATTCTCTCTTCAAAGCCATCTTCTGGGTATATTTATGAACAACTTAGTTTGTCCAACAGGTTAAGCCAGTTCCAAGTCACATTCAATTCACACTTGCACAAAGGTGCTGCATTCTCTGCTCAGCAGCTATAATTCTTTCTGATTTTATTACTACATGTCTCTGCTTCTAAGGATAAGATATCTAATTGAGTTCATGTGCTATTGCACCGTTATTTTGGTGTGAGAGGCTTGAAAAGTCTAACTGGGATGTTTAAAAAAAACTCTTTTATCTGTAATCCCGAGACCTTATTAGTTCTTATTCTATAAACAGAAAACCCTTATTCTGATTTCAGACACAAAGGAAAAGTCCAAAACATCCCTAGAAGCATTACAGACTGGACTATGGCCTTCAGAACCCAGAGAGTTAATTTTTGCTTTTACTTACTGAGAAGTGGTAAGGCTTCAGCAAGAACCTGCTTTGGGTAATTGCATTTCCAGAAAGATGTGGGTCAGTTTGAGAGTCCAAGGGAGAGCAACAGCACCCATCAGAGGTCTACAAAACATGAATCTGAAAACATGACCAGTGGGAAAATACTGAAAAAATGTGTTGGGTCTAGAGCACAAAAACCCCAAAGAGCAGTGATAAATGTTTGGTAGGCTGCTGTTGAAAAGAGAAAGGGAAACAAATTTTCCTCCTATCTACAGCTAGCAAAGTAACAAGTTGAAAGTGGAAAAAAAAATAGATCAGATCTAAGGAAAGATAGGCGTTCTAACACTTATGATACTTTAACACTGGAATTGATATCAACTGGAGAGCAGGGATTTTTCATCACTGAGGTTTTAAATCTCCTGATTGATTTGATCATAGAACCATAGAGTCATAGAATGTTCTGAGTTGGAAGGGACCTGCAAGGATCATTGAGTCCAACTCCTGTCCCTGCACAGGACAACCCCAAATTCACACCATGTGTCTGAGGGCATTGTCCAAGTGCTTCTTGAATATTGTCAGGCTTGGTCCCATAACTACCTCCCTGGGGAGCCTGTTCCAGTGCTCCACCACCTGCTGGGTGAAGAACCTTTTCCTAATACCCAACCTAAACCTCCCCTGGCACACCTTCCTGCCATTCCCTCGGGTCCTATCATTGGTTGCCAGAGAGAAGAGATCAGCGTCTGCCCCTCCTCTTCCCCTTGTGAGGAAGCTGTAGACCGCGAAGAGGTCTCCCCTCAGTCTCCTCTTCTCCAGGCTGAACAACCAAGTGACTGTAGCCGCTCCTCATATGGCTTCCCCTCTAAACCCTTCACGAACTCTATGGCCCTCCTCTGGACACTCTCTAGTAGCTTTGTATCCTTAATATACTGTGGCACCCCAAACTGCACACAGTACTTGAGGTGAGGCCGCACCAGCACAGAGTAGAGCGGGACAATCACCTCCCTATTCATCATGATGGTTGGGAGAGATAGGGTAAGCATACCAGAGAGCTTCCCTCTCCCTCACCTCTCCACATCATATAATTCTGAAAAATATGGTTGGGCAGGCCGTTTATCCACCTTCCTGCCCAAGAAACTGTTGTAATGCCAGTGTCCTGTCTGACAGTTATACTTACTTTGAATACATAGAAATCTCATATTGGCCATGAAACAGGCTTATACTGCTATCTAGGCATGGGGGTAAAATCCTTGGTCTACAAGCTCTTACACTGGCAGAAAAAACAGGAGCAATCACGGACACCAGATTTACATCAGCTGATTTAGAAAAGGTATTTATAAATAATCCCAAGGTTTTCTGACAATACATTGTAGTTTGCATCTTTCTGGACAACAGAGCTTTTTGGATAGTAATGATATACAGCACCTTTAATCTTCAAGCTGCTCTGCAAACAGGAATGAATATCTCCTCTGCAGCGAGATCTTTGAGCTCTCTGTTGACTGACACTTCCTGGCTTTGGCCAGAAACAGGATCACTGTTGTGCAGTTTGTCAATTTGTTTATTTCTACTGCCTGACCTCACTTAAGTACACTATCTTTTGCACTTTTATTCTTATCTGTCTCAGCATAATGGGAGGGAGAAGGAGGAGGAGAAGATTAAGAACTGAGGAGAAAAACTGAGAACATCTTATATGACATCAGTATTTCTTTTTCCACCTCAAATCAAGCAAAAGAATACTAGAGAGTAGCTTGGAAACCCTTTAGCCATGTGTCCTTGGCTTTTTGCCTGTTTAACAGAGGTCTTGCACAACCTGTGTTTTATGTGCTGTCACCTTGATTTCTCTATATTTTAGCTGGTCTCCTGGTGCCACTGTTTGCCATTGGCCTGCCTTCAAAGTGAGTGCCTGTGGACAGTACTCATACGGTATGTAACATACCGTATGCTTTGACAACTCATGTGGTCTTAATGGGTTTCCCAGTTACAGCAGCTAAAAGAGCAAGGCAGCCTGTTCTGCAGGCTACCACACAGCAGTTCTTATGAATAAATCCTTCAGATAGGAAAAAATAAATCTTTTCTACAATGTTTGTTTTTTATCTGGTAGATATAATGAAGTCTTTCTCTCCTGCAGCAGGGGAAAGTGCAAATAGGATATCCGCAATGTCATTTAAATGAATAATGACTTGGAGACTAGTTAACTTCATTTCTGTAAGGCTTCATGATATCTTCAGTGCTTGCAACCAGGCGACATATTGAAGCAGGATGTCTAGAAATCAGTTATTATCTTTGTTCAGCTATCCTATTGCATGCTTTCTTTAAATCTATATGGAAAGAGAGATGTGTTTCAGAAAGCAAGGTTATTTATATGCCTCACCTTACAAAACAGCAAGGAAATGAACCTTGCTGCATGGACCACTGCCTTTGATTTACTTACAGCTTTTGAAGTGGTATCTCATTATCTTCTTCTTATCCCCCGTTGTTTTCCTTGACTTTGTTATCTTGATCAGCTTTCAATCACCTCTATGCTGGCTTCTCCTGACCCTGGATCCATTCTCCTGCTTCTTGTCCTCTTTTTCTCTGTGTGAGTTAAAAGTGTAATATATATGTGTATATATATATAGTTATATAATAAAAACAGTAATGCATCTATACTGATAAACTGAAGACCACACAGCAATTTAACTGCCAGCATCTCTAAAATTCATTTAATTTTTTAAACCTTTCTTGGAGCCATATTTCATATTATACAAGATTTGCCTTCACTGCTTTTCATATTTCACACAAACATGTTATCATTCTCATTGCTGTATTCTTCATTTTTATCTTCAAGTTTATATGCTTTCAAGTTATACTAATTCCTTAACAAAAAAAAAAAAAAAGCCAACAAAAACAACAAAAAAGTTTTTTTGCTTTTTTCTGAAGCTAATATGGTGTAAATACATTATGATGGTAATGCCACTCAGCCATTTAAAGTGTGTATGTAAGTAATGGAAAGGTGTTTTTAACTCACTGTGTAATTCTTAACATGATTGCTTCATTTCTCTGCATAAAATCAGAATAAATTCTGAAACAGACTGGTTGCCTAATACGGTTGGGATAACTATGGCTTATAGAATCTTTTAAATTTACTAGTTTAAACATAGCAGACATCTACCTGGTGTTCACTAATAATCTAATGTCGTTGTCAATTATTCTGGTTTGATCATAAAAGCCATAAAGTTTTGTACCCAGTCCCAGATGTTTGCAGTTCCTGCCAAATGCTTTCCTTTGTTGTACAGTTTGTATTCCTGCCCACCTTTTAATGTGGGGACATGCAGGTAGGGAGAGGATGAAGTAGCCTAGGGAAGTTCCCCAAATTTTTTTCTGATATAAATTAGAAAAGGTTAGAATTTTTTAAAATACAAATGCCACAGTCACAAATGGGAAAATTTTCTAACAGGAAGCAGAACTCTAATTTTCCACCATTTTTTCCTTATGCAAAATTTCTTTAATCTTCTAACCTGCTTTTACAGTTTGGCAAAGGAGTCAGTTTCATTATCTTTATTTCAGAGAGAGACTTCCCTCCACCGTGAGAATTCATGTCCATCAAGCTATTTTAAGGATATTTTCCATTATTGCTTTTTTCCCAGTAGTTAATGTTTCCATGTTCTCATATATGTTTACAAATTATAATACAGTTGTAAACAGTATTTTTATTTTGAAGACATGACTATTTTAAGACACGCTTATTGTATTATTTTAAAATGTAATTGTCAAGAAGAACCATGCAGTGTTAATTAATAATGTGAATGTATTCTCCATAAGTAGTCTGTACTATAGCCTCTCTTCTACTCCCTATAATAGCAATAGTGATACATGGGTTTTGATGGTAAATTGTACATGCTGTTGAGTACAGGCAGTTTTATAAAGATTGGAACAAGTTTTCGACAGCATCTCTAAACCAACAACTTTAAGTTTATACACATTGACCTCAAAAGGATTACTCTTCTAAATTCAGGCTTGTATGTAAACCATGGAAATGCTGGAAACTTAATTCTTACTGAAGATCTGATTCAAATGGCAATCTCAAAAGTTCTTAAAAATTAGTGATTGAAATGTTGATCATTCTGGATTAGCCTTTTCCCCATAACTAATCAAGTGACATATTTCCCTGATAGATGATTTCTAGTTTAGAAATTTGAGGAAGCTTCTCTTTGTGGGAGGCTTTAGCTTGGCAAGTTGTATGGGACTCAGGTTCACAAAGAGAGCCTTCCTGTCTTTTAAGTGGCTTCAACTTGAGTAGAGTACTTTGGTACCTTCCATTGTACGGATTGAGCTTTCTGTCAAATTGTCAACAATTGCCAAGCATCAATTTTTCTGAGAAAAAAAAGTCACCAAATGAAAAGGATATGATAAAAGAGTTGTGAAAGTCTGTTCTGGTTAAATGGTGACTCTGCAAAACATTCTATATAAATAGTGTGTTGAAAGTGTATTTTAAACCTGTATGTGCCATCCACAAAGATCTTGATCAATTTCACAATATGACTTAGTGAAGTAACTCACAAGGTAACAACAGTGACTTGGGAGTAAATTTCACTTAATCACCTAAACGCAATACGATCTTAAGAATTGGTGGGGTAGCATAATAGCATTGAGCTGCTATGAGCTTACCTTTGCACTCCTAAAGGTTTTGCACTTTAAACTAGTAGAGGTATTAAGCTCACAATAGTTTGACACACATCTTACTCCACAGGTCACCTGATTGTACTACTGAGTTTAGATGTAACTGTGAGATTTGCTCTGAAGCAAGATCTGCTAAACAGAATTTGTTTGAAGTGGTCTTAAATACATACATTTTAAATAAACCCTTCATTTTGAGCATGTAAATAACAGTATAGAATTACAGACTAAACATTCAGAGTCCATGAGCTAACAGGCAGTGGAAATTCACTGTTCAGTTCAAGGGACAGGGAACACAATATTTTCTAAAATGGAAAAAAGCTCATTTCATTCACACTTAAGTGGAGAAAATTTGCATCGGTTCACATATAACTTGCAGATAAAAAAAAAAATGTAGTTCAATCTGCTTTTAAACAAGTTTATTTATACTGAGATAACATTTGCAAAGCACCCTAGAAACAGGAAGATATGAGTTTCTGTTTCTAATCTCAACGGTCATACGATATGTGGCCTTAAGGTAGTAAGCACCATTCAAAACAGAATAGATTTTTTCCATTCATATAGCATATTTTGTTAAGTTGTAAAAATTTGAAACAAATGTACTCAAAGATTTAAAAAAAAATCAATGATATCATCAATCAGATATATATAAAGCATATGCACAAATAATTAACAACTATTTCCCTGTGAAGACGATTAAAGGTTTAGGGTTTTTTGGTAACAATTACTTGAGGCAATCTTGTATATATTGTAAAGCTGAGGTAATTTTAAATCACTTTTGTATGTATAAACTTGATAGCTTTTACAGTTGGATGATTAACTAAGGAGGAAAAATAAACCAAGGAAAGTCCCTGACTGATGGTGGTGTCTGTATTGCCAGAAGCTGACATTTCGAATTCAACAGCGTGATTTGTCCATACTTATCTTAATTTCCAGAATTAAATCATGAAACAGATTCACTATGAGATGGGGGAGGGGGGGGAAATTCTGCCCTTGCTCACATAAGGTAAGACAGTAACTGCAGCACAGATTTAAATAAAACTATAATGGTGAAGGGTGTGGCGGCTGAAGAACAATATCCGTATCTTCAAACTATGGCTTGAGATGTCTATGGTATGTCACCAGTGATTGGGGCACTATCATGCATGGTCTTGGTACATGGAAGAAATGAAAAGTCAGCCTGTGGTGGGGCCTGAGAGAGCCCATGCCCTGCCAGCCCCTAAGGGACTGATGGCACAGTTCCATAAATTTAACATCAGGAAGGACTAAAAGAGAGGAAATTGCCAAATCTCTATTGATTTCAACAAAATTAGGCTGATTTATCTCAGTCAGTCAGGACTGATGAGGACAAATTCTTTACCACATTTTCTGTAATTTTCTTCTCATGTCAGTGAGATGGTCTGCACCATTGTTATATTTCAAAAATCAACATGATATTTACTTAATGCGTTCGTGATTCTGCACGAGTCCTTAGACCTTTCAGTTTGGATGCACAGTTTTAAAAATGTACTGGAGCAAACTAAATGTTTCTTCTCATTTTGCTCCATATTGATATTATTTCTTCCAATTTTGCGAAGGCATAGTTAATACTAGCCTGTGTGCAGTATGTTCTGTAAAATAAAAAGTGTTTTGCAAAGAGTTTTGGTGGCTTTGCGATTAAGAAAATAAAGTCTTTTGTACAGTACATGTGGATACAATATTATTCTCTCTGCAAAATAACTGCAGTATGAAAGCATTGTTTTGTTCTTTTAATTCTTATTCTTTTAGACATAGACTTCTCTGCACTAGTTTCACAGTGACGACAGTTAGCATGTGGTAGGCTACAATACCGTCTACCAGTATTAACCTATGACCAGACTCTTTGTTAAAACTAATGAACACCAGTAGGGGCTCTATTTTATAGTGCACTTTTCCCAAAGTTAAACATAGAGAACTTCCCCCTATATTTTTACTTTAACTATTGAAACGATAAAAAGAAAACATAAAATGAGCTAAAGAAATCTGTTGCAGCCCCACGTTGACTTCAGCTTGCCTTGTATTTGTATGCGGAGATGTATTTGAAATGTTCCTCTTTTTTTGGCTGGTGATGAAGTCAAACATATTAAAGTCTTTCTCAATTGGCTTCTTACAGTCTCTTTACCCCCTGCAGCTTGTGTTGAAAAGGCCAAATTCTGCTTACCTTACTGACAAAAGCAGTTCTTTTGTCTTTTTAGTAAAATTATACATGTGAATAAGAGAAGCAGAATTTGGTCCAAAGGTACTAACTTAACTTCAGCAGATTAAAAACACTTAGAGCAGTTCACAGTTTTAAAATGAACAAATGCACATGCCGTGTCTTTCTTTCCTTATTCCTGCTGGTTGTCCATTTATATCTTTCGGGATGTTACTGCATGCACTGTAAGCAAAGATTTTCTCTGTGTATTTTTGCATCTTGCCTATAGATTCTGATTTGTTTTTAAAAAATACAATCAGAATTTGTACCTAGTATTTGCACAACAGCTTATAAACCACATCTTACAGCATTTTCTAATCGGCTGTAAGGAGAGTTTTGGCTGTAGAAAGACTGCAGTTTTGGGCCTATTAACTAGTTCCACAGTAAATTAGTACCTATGTTGTTATTTACATGGGAAACAAAGCTTCACTTTAAATGTATTTTCAAGGTAACCTTAAATTACCAGGCAAATACTAGTTTGCAGCGTCTGGAAAACTCCCCTCTTCCTGAACTGTTAAATGCAAATCTGTCATCTTGTTTTTACTAAGTCCCTCTGATTTTGGCTCAGATGCAAAAAAAAAAAAAAAAAAAAAAAAAAAAGACCACTGTATGGTAACTTTTTTCCTGTAAAACCAAGCAACTAATCAAAAATACTGTCTGGAGGTAGTTGAGAATACATACCCACGCAGCATAGGTTTGAAGCAGCTATTGAACACAGCAGAGAGCAAACCCCAGCTGCATTTTTTGCTTCTGTGGAGTCTAAACGTGTTTTTTATTTGGAGCCCTAGCATGTGATTTTTGTTTGTTTGTTTTGCTTTTCATTTTATACAGCTAACTTTTAGAAAGAATTCTTGCAACTTTGTAGCTTACCCTCACCGGCACAGATGGCTTTCCTTTTCCACACGAGATTGCTCTGCTTTCCCCTAAGGCGTAGTAGTCACCTTTGACACCACCGCCAGTAGGTAAAGCAGCAGAAGTTACGGTAAGAAATCAGGCTTTTAGAGGGAGGTGTTTACCTGTCGCTTCTGCAGTTTACGCTGATGTTACTTAGATGTGTGTTTAAAGCTTTTGCTCGAGTCCTCGTTTAATCACTCCTCTGCTGACAAGGGTTGGGGAGGGAAGTGATGGGTTTCCATGGAGAGCTGCGTAGTGCGGGCAAAAGGCGTTCAGCATCGAATTACACAAAACCAGGCAGAGACGGTCAGCCTCCGCGGCTCCCCGAATTCGAGGCACAGGCTGCGCCGAACGCGCTGCCGCCGGCGGCGCGGAGACGAGCCCTTCCCGCCGCCGGGACGCGGGCGGTGCGAGCCCCGGCGCGGCCCGCGGAGGCGGGCGGGGTGCGAAGCGCCGTCTCCCGTGGGCCGCGCCCGCGCAAGGTGCCCGCGGAGCCGCCCGGGCGCCGTCCCGCGGCGCGGCGGCGGGCCGGGCCGGGCCGGGCCGGGCCGGGCCGATGGAAGGGGGGGGCCGCGCCGGGTGCCCGCCCGGGCGGGGCGGGGCGGGGCCGGGCCGGGGCCGGCCGGGCCGGGGCCCGGCGCGTCCCGCCCCGTGGGGGCGAGCGGCGGGCGGGGGCAGCGCGGTCGCCGCCGCCGCCGGGGCGCAGCTGCCCGCCCGCCGCCGGGCGCTGTGTGCGCGCACGGGCCGCGCTCCCGCCTGCCTGCGCCCGCACACGCACACGGAGGCGGACGCGGACGCGGACGCGCACCCGCCGCGGCGCTGCGCATCCAGCCGTGCCGGTGCTGCCCGCCCGCCCCGCCGGGACGCCCGCTTCGCGCCCGCCCGCGGCCGCGGTTTCTCCGCGGGCGCCCGGGTGGCTGCGCCCCGCGGCGCTCCCCGCCCGGCCCGGCTCGGCTGGGCTCGGCTCGGCTGGGCTCCGCTCGGCTCGGCACGGCCCTCCCTGTCCCGCCTGCCGGCGTCCCGCGGGCGCGGAGCCGACGGGGATGGGCGGGAGGATGCGCCTGAGCCGCGTCTGCTGCGTTTTCTACCAGCTGTGCGTGCTGTCAAGCGGGCTGGCCGCGGGTAAGTGCGCGCCTAACGCGGGAGGGGGCCGAGCCGCGGGGCGGCCTCCCTGCCCCGCCGGCTGCCGGCAGCCGGTACCTGCCCATTGTTCGGCGCCTTCACGGCCGTGCCCGTCCCCTGGAACCGGCGGGTGACGGGGTAACGCCTGCCTGCGCTGGGAGGGTGCGTTGCAATGCCCTCGTCTGTACCAGATACTGATTTTCGTGCGCAGCCCTGTCATCTCGGCAGAGCTATTCCTAGCGGGCGTAGGATGAATGTGTAAATAAAACTGTCATCTGTCTCAGGCTGGTGGACATTGTGTGTGCTCATACGTTTATAAACACAATGCTGGTATGCTGGGAATTTTGGTTAAATTGTGATATGGTGTGTATAATACGCAGACATCACTACTTAGCGATTATAATTCCGTTTGATTACAGTGATAATGATGATACAGCATCTGCATGCATCTGCCACTTGTACGCGCACTCGCACGTGTGCAGCCATGGGGTGTGCGTGCGTTTGGCTGCACCTTTGAAATCACAGTGGGTCTTGCAAAACATGCTGAGAACAAGGTTGAAATTTTCAAATTTTTTTGTTCAGGTTTTCCCTGCTAAAACAATAATTTTTTTTTTAGCTGTATGAAAAAGTTGCCACTTTATCTAAACGATGAAAGGTTTGTGCAACTCTCCTTGTGTGGAGGTGGTGGTCATGAAGAAGAACATCCCCAGCTACTGGTACAAACACAACTTCTGCCCAGCTTGAGCTCCAGCTCTCCCTCAGTGTTTACCAGGACCGTGGTGTGTCCCAGACCCCTGAACAGGCACAGAGACATCTAGCGGCTGGCCCCTCTGCCGTGTGTAAGAACAGGATGAAAGGGCCAAATGGAGCCCACTGTATTTTCGGTGGCACGCTTGGTGGGCTGGGAGCCAGAAGGAGTGTGTAATGGGGTGCACAGGGTAGGTTTCTGGCAGGCGCTGTGGGCTGCCGGGTGCTCCACTCATTTAAAGCATCTGCTGGCCTTCCCGCAGGTCTCCATGCTTCAGAAGAAACTGAGGAGTGGGAGATCGTCTTCCCCGCGCTGTGGAGCAGGGGCCAGCAGGAGCCGGCGGGTGGCAGCGGTGGTGGTGGGGGCTGCAGCGCCGACCCCAGCTGTGGGAACCGGAGCAGCACCCTCAGCGCCCCCGTCACACCTAGCCCAGTGGCGGGCAGTTCCCGGGAGGTGCGTTCAGTCTCCTCCTCGGTGGAGGGGCAGGCGCAGGCTGTGGAGGAGGCGGCAGAGGAAGAGGACACTGAGGATGAGTTTGAATCTCAGGAGTTTTACCACTGGTCCCCCCTGCCCCAGGGGTCTGGTGCTGCCTCTCAGTTGCCACCACCACCATCCCCCCCGCCACCACCTCCAGCAGAGAACGGAGATGAGGTGCTGCTGAGGATCCCGGCTTTTGCTCGGGAGCTCTACCTGCTGCTCAAGAGGGACAGCCGCTTCCTGGCTCCTGGCTTTGCCGTGGAGGAGCGGCTCAGGGGTGAGGGCAAAAGCCCACCCAGTGCTGGACAGTCGCAACCTGAGAGAGCTTGTTACTACAGTGGTGCTGTCCTCCGCTACCCGGGCTCCTTCGCCTCCTTCAGTACCTGTGGTGGATTGGTAAGATGACCTTGCATGCAGGGGTAGCACCAAGGTCTCCGTCCAAGTGTCAGCTTCATCTCCGGCTTTTCCTTCCATCCCTTTCCTAAGGTCTTCTTTCTTTCATATCCTTGTGGGTCCTACCTCTGTACTTACCCTTATTTTTAACCATTTTGCCATTCATACTTCTGTTATCCCACTCATAATTTTTCTCAAACCCTACTTCTGCCTTTGTCCTGTAAAGTTTTGATGTTCTTTGTCCCATTTCCAGTTACAATTTTGTCTCTCAGTCCTCTACCTTTCTTTTTTGGATCTCCTTTTTATTCTTATGACATTCTTTCTTCAACTTTTTCTCATCTCCGTCCCTAATTTTATTGTGGTCTTCAGTGTGTGCCTGTAATTAGTTACCTCCATGCTCAATCTCCTTCCTTTTTCCTGAATCATCATCTCTCCTCTAGTCCATCTGTAACCCATTTATTCTTCATTCCCGTCCTATATTCTAAAGTTACCTTTCTCATCCATCTTGATCCTCCTTATCTTCTACATTTCAGTTTTCAGACTGTTCTGTCTTTCCAACTTCTACCAATGTTTTATGTCTGCCTTCTCATCTTCATTATTCCTTTTCTTTCATTCCTTTCTTCCCTTCAGCCTTTTTTCTCTACCTTACAACTTCCCACATGTGGTACCTGTAGTTACTTGGATTTGGGACTCCATACCCTTCTTTCCTTTTAATTCCTCTATAGACATACACAATGAGTATGTTCTCAGTAGAAATGTTAATACAGTCAGACCTTTTGAATGGTTATTACTTCTGTGGCATACCTCCCTTATTTAAAACAAATTTCACCTGCTATAATTTCTGTTGGATCAGTCGTGAATTTTACCAGATAAAGACCAGAACTGGGCACACTGACAACAGCAGTGGTGATCCAGTGAGCGGCAATCCCAAGATACTTGGGGGTGGATGGAAAGAGTAGAAAGCAGCTGGGATGATGTAAAATGCTGGCAGGTTTTAAAACAAAAACAATTATTACTACTATTATTCTCATTTTGGGCCTTTATATAGCATCATAAATGCACACGCCTGCAGCACTTCACAGACTATAGACTACAAACAGTAATGGTGCTAGGGAGAGTTAACGTCATCATCACCCTAGGTTTTTTGGGTGGCTAGATGGGTGTAAATCACCGCAATCACATGAGAGATGTTTCCTTGTATTTCTCTCCGAATTTGAACATCTAACTTGTTCCATTGTTGATTCATGACAATATACCTGCCTGGTTTTTATTTGCATGGTCATGAAGTGAAACCAGGTAAAATGTGGAAATTTTGAGTGCTTCTTCATTTGCCTGTTTGGACTTATTCAAAAGTCGAAACCCAAACTGAAAGTGGTGGAGAGGGAACATAGGTGGATTGACACCAAATAAAATATTTGCCTGCACTCCTGCAAAACGAAACCGCCAAGTTTCACACAACTCTAAGTGGTTGGCATCTAATTGACATTTTGTCAGATTTTCCAAAGCATGGTAGCAGAATTAATTGTGGGGAAAAATATTGACAGTCAACTGAAGGTGGTTTGAAAGCAATCAGGTAAAGGATTTTTATGTTCTGGAAAAGGATTTGAATTCTGCATTCCTTGTCCTTGTTAGAATTTTACCTCCTTCTACATTGCATATGTGTAAAATTAGGTTAGAGAAGAACGAGGTTGCAAAGAAATTGATAGAGATAATTATGACAAATGTCTGCTCAAAAGTGGTGTACATCATTGCATATCTGTAATTCCTTTGATTTGATTTATAAACTGAAATTCACTAATCAAATAGACCCCAGTTCCCTAGGAGCCCCATTAGTAATTTTTAATTCAGTCAGACTTTTCCTGGGAGTACCTGCTTACTCCCAGCCTACTGGCCATCTAAGCATGCCTGTGCCCAGATCATGTTCCCCATTCAGAAAGCTGCAGCTGAAATATAAACCATACTGTGTAGCTCAAATAAAATTGGAAACTGTTGTTGATGTTGACTGGTGTTGTCATGATCCTCAACTGCATAGTCTTGTTTGCAGTGAAATAGTTAAGCAGCTGTTCTTCCTGAGAGCGTTGCTGCGTCAGGCACATAGTTAAAAAAAATTGCACAGTGCTATTATGTCAAAGTTGTCATAACAAATCTTAAGTTATTTGTCATTCTTTATTCAGTCATTGCTTGGGCTCTATTACATATGTAAGTTGCTCTGTTTCCAAGAGTCTTGAAAAAACATCACACATACATTGCATATTCCATCCTGTTTCCTCTAGGCCTTGCCCTGCAAAAAGAGCCAAGCCATATTTCAAATTACATTTTCTCTTTTAAGGTTTAAAAATCCATTGAAACTTGAACCTACAAATATTTTATTGCAGTTACCTCAATTACAATTTATTTTTTCATTTTAAATATAAAGAAATTTCAGAGAAAATATGGTATGAATGTCTTAGATACACCCTCACTTCAAAGCCTTGCAGACTTTGGGTTAGGATTACTAGGCTGCATCCATTTTGGAAGGCCAAACAAGTGGGCTATAAGTCCCTTAATTTGCAACTTAGATTCCACTCAGCAACTTTTCAGTGTGAAATACACCATCTCTGTCTAACAACAAAACTTCCAACATTCTGCTCTTTAGATAGTAGTGAATCTCTTTATTCACTGAGGAAAGTAACTGTAGTCTGACAGACAACAGTGATTTTGCCACACAGGAGGAAGGGTGAAGAGGTGTAAAGGCCAATAGAAAAGGTTTGGCCATCATGTGCAGGGGAGGGTCATACATGGCAGTAAACATGTGTGGCTGATGCTGTGGGTCTAGTTGTGTGAAAAGATACCAGACCTTCAATAAAATCAAAAAAAGGCCTTGCATGAAATTGTTGTGCCATCCAAGTTAGGATGTTGGTGTTGGTTCCAATTTCTCAAGGCATGGAGAAACCTGACATGCCAGTGACATTCAGGAAATTGAAAAAATGTCTATGTAGAAGTCTTATCTGCTCATTCCATAGGCAGAAAGAAGAATATTGTAGCAGATGTTAGGCACCTTATCCCCTTGAAGTGGGATTTAGATGCTTTTTGAATAGTTTACTAGTTGCAGTTGGGTAAAGCATGTAACGTACAGCACAACATTAAAGCTTACCCATATTTCTTATTTGACAGTTCTTGAGAGCTTCGGTAGTGTGTTTTTTCTTCAGCTGTTCGGCAAAACCCATCATGGAAGGGTGATAATAACGGGGTTCATAACATACCATGTTAATCATGTGAATATACAAGTGAAAAATGAGAGCTGTACTCCCAGTTAATTACTAACCAAATTCTGACTGCCAGTCTTGGCTTCATTTGGCAACCTATCTTGACAAATGAAGGAAACATAACTCAGTGGATATTTTCTAATCAAACTAAAGACTGGAGATATGCATGGACTGTCTGGAAACTCCATCACCGTGACCTTGGTGTAATCTCAGAGCTCACATGATCAATGGTGACACCCCTATCCAATTCCTTGGTAAAACACTTGTGGATTTTTACTTCCTTTTGTAGCTCAATGGGATTGGTTCCGACTATGTTTTGGGATTCTGCACTGCTGCTGTGGGAAGATTAATAAGGAGAGGTTTCCAAGAATTCTCCATCTGTATGCTGACTGCCTACTTGTTCATTGTTAGCCAAGTACCAGGATGTAAGCAGTCCTGCTGATGCCAGTGAGACTGCTTTTCTGAAAGTGATGAATTGCAGAGCTGGACCGTTAATTGTTTAAATGGTCATTTCTACTGCTTGCTTCTGTTTTGCCGTAATGTTTGAAATAAGAAAAAAAAGCATGTCAAATGTTGCTGAACAGTTTTATTTGTAACTGGTATTATATATAACCTACAACTGGTAGTTCTTTTAGAGCGTGCTGTAGGAAGAGCTTAACTGTGGACTTAGAATTAAGAAATCTGGCTACTGGTTCTTTACCAATGATCTGCTTTGCTGCCAGCATGGAAGTTGAAGTAGTCTCACTGCATTTCCCCAAAGAGAGCTGTAAACACAGCAAATGTGTGCTTTACCCCCTACTTTCTTTTCAGAAAGAGAGGCATTTAATGTTGTTTTTTCTTAGTACTGAATTGCTTAGGTAGTACTCCATGGCTATGTGATCTCAGGCAAGGCTTCCCCCAGTGTTTCGTTTCCTTTCTCTTTTTCTTTTTAACTGAAGCAGTCTGCAGTAAATAGAGAACAGCTCGGTAGAGAAAGGATTTGAATGTCGTCTTATACCTAAAGCAAAGGGATATATTTAGACTGTTAGGAAGTGCCAACAGGAGCAAATGTATACACAGAGGATGGACAAGAGAATGCAGCTGCATACAGCTATGCTGTTCATTGCAGCACTTAGCAGGTTGTCTAACAGAACATGTGTGGACATATACCTAAACAGACAGCATTGATAGATGGGTTAATTTACTGGAGAGAAGCTTTGAAATTCGTCTGTGTGGTTCTATATTTTCACTGGAACTTAGGAATGTGAAATGGTCAATAGCATATTTATAGTTCTCTAAAGGCCTGAAGTGTCAAATACTATTTGCAATGAAAATTAATGTGCATTTTCCAAGAGACTTGAGTTGGAACAAGTCTTAACACATCTCCACTTCAATCCAGGGAAGAGGTCCCTCTAGAGAAGTGTATGGTGCTTTTATTAGGCCTCATTGCCATTAACAAACAGGTATTTAAAAACTCGATATAGATAAGTAGTCACAGATTTACTCCAGCTGTTATGCATACATTTAAGAGCACTGTCCAAAGCAATGCTGCCAGCATCAGCAAAAGAATGGATGTCAGTAGTTCTGTGTCATGCAGAGATGTGCCAAATATCATTGGATAACAATATTTTGACAAATTCTTCTCATGGTAACGTCCTGCTTTTACAATAAAACTGAAATAAATTAGGGTGTGAAAAAAAAAAAGTGCCTTCTTTGGCTAATGGAATGCTGCTATGATACTTCAGTAAGATTTGAAAAAAACCTGAAGCACCTTTACAGGAAATGTATGATTTTTTATTTCTGACACAAACTGTGTTTTGAAGATTAGTGCTATTAACTAATAGTAAAGGAATGACACGTGATGGATTCAAAATATTTTAGATTTTTTAGGATAGGCTAAATTCACATGACCCTTAAATTCAGGGCACAAAATGGAACTCCTACAAAACTGGAATTCTTTATTTTGTACTTATCAGTCGAGGATAGTTTGACTTTACAGGTTGTCTCAGAACAAGCAAAATGAAATTGTAGTAGAACAATAGTAATAAAATATTTTCTGTATTCCTAAAATTCTGCACATAGTCACTTCTGAGGATAGGATTCAGTCTGAGAAAAGGCTGAATCCTTGTTTTGACATCTTTCCTCCTAGAGAAGGATATTAACCACAGTGTTTCAACATTTTTATATGGGAGAACTCCCAATGAATATAGTTCTTAGTTACACTACCTAGTGATTCCTGCAATGAGAGTAGTGTCTGACATGGCAATTACACTTGAATATTTGGACAGCTTGCACAGTTTTGGAGAGCTGTACGGAACTTCTGCCTTTTGGTTGTACAACTTCTTTCAGTGTCAGTGCAATACTTAACCTCCTGCAACTCCTTTCCTGGCATAGGGTCAGACTGATTGGGAATGCATAGATTGTTTGCATTGGGTGTGAGTAGTGAGCATGACATTTGCTGTGCAGTGCACTTGCAAGGTAAATGCTTGCTTTTGTGAGCATTCCTGTTTTTGTGGGTCTCTTGGAGGAGGTGGTCAGGAGCAACTCATGGGATTCATGAATTGCCCTGGGAGGCTCTGCTATTAGAAGATGTGAGGTCCTGGTGTGAGGCTCTGAGACTTCTTAACAGACTTCCTGCTTCGATCAAGCTGGAGAGCAACTACCTCATTACACATCCTGGACCATACAGCACCAGCATTCAAGCCTGAAATGGGTTAAATACCAAACCTCTTGACAACCAAAAATAGTACCCCTGCCTCCCCACTTCAGTGATGTTGCAGTTACACATTGGTATTCAGTAACTTCCACACCAGGTGCTTTTCCAAAAGAAATTGGAGGCAATTACAGCTTCTTTTGTGCTGAGGGTAAGCATTAGAAAACAGAGATCACCAACTTTTCATAAAAGGGGAAAGAAAAAACAGTTAGCCATATTCGTTGTCCATTTCATACATACAGGCTAAAGTTTGACATTGCAGAAGGAGGATTATAGAATTAAAAAACAGGATTATCCTTAAAGGCTGCCAGGATGAAATGAAGTATACACTCCTTCCTTCTATACACCCAGCTTCCTGGGATCTGTAAATGAAAGAGGACAAATACAAGCAGTAAAATATGTGTTAGGTCCCCTCTTTTTAAAAACCAGGGCTAGCTCAAGACAGAAAGATGTGGGAAATCACAGGTGGGTTTTTTTGAGGTTTTGTTCAGTTAGCTATTTAGAATACTAAACCCTTTATTTCTTAATGCATAGTCTGCCTACTGCTGCACTGCGAGTTTGTTAAAGAAATGAAACTTTGCTGAGAGGGACAGAAGTAAATATGTGAATGAGGGTACTCTTTGAGTATCCCCTACTGAGAGGTCACAGGTTCACCAAGTTTTGCTTTGTTGATTTTAACTTATGCCTTATTTATGTTTTAAACATCTTTAAATAGACAATATAAAATTTGTCATCAGTAGAAATAGGTGGGCAAGGTAAGACATGAGTGGAAATGTCAGCCCTGAACAGAAAGCAGCTTTGCTCTGTTATGAAAGTGGGTTTCTTTGCAGAAGAAACAGAAGCACCCATAGGAAGATGAAGTGTTGGACTAAAATTTGGGCTTCCCACCTCTGCAAAAGGTAGAAGAACCAGTGAAATGTGGTGGTGCTTCTGGGAGAATACCCATACTTTCAACGTATGTGTTGTGTTGAATCTGAGCTGATGAATCTGAGCTGTATTGTTTCTCCTGGATTTACATGGCAATGGAACGTGGGAGAGGGGAGGGCAGCCAGGCTTATAGGAATTCTGGTGTCCAACAGGACAAAAGAAGTTGTTTACATGAGGTTACTTTGGCATGCTTAGGCACAGTCACATCTTCCTCCAGCATAGGCTTACCTACTATTTTTATTGATCTCTCTGTTATATTAAAATCACTTAATTATAATCTCACCTTGAACATCTAATGAAGCACAACTGAAAACACGGTACAGAAGCCAGAGAAAATTAAAATCAAGAAAGTGACTATGGCCAGCTGGAATAAACAGCATATATGTACAAGCAAAGCAATATTAACAAACATTGTTTTATCCTACCTGAACAGCAAGTTAATTACAAAGAGAACTACTAAATATGGTTAATTTTTATTTTTTTCATGAAGAAAAGGAGTACTGGAGATTGTATCCCTTTAAATGTTTGATCGGTGTCATTAAGAACCATAAACCAACAAAGATCTATATAAAGATAAAGTACTAAAACCTCTTTGTTTCTGCTTTCCTTCTTGAGCTCTGATGCTGCAGTCTGTGGCTATTCACCTTTGCCTCTCTGGATGTAACATCATGTGGTTGGATTTTTGTTTTGTGTATCTGAGAATTCTTGCTAATTGATAAGAAAGATAAGTCTTTAAACAGGAACAGTAGTGTTAATGTAAGGCTGAAAGATTTAGAAAATCAGTTTTGATTTAGGCTGAGACTATATTTGAACTATAATGATCTCTTTTTCCTTTAATATTAAACACTGTGGCATGGTATGTGAGATGTTGGGCCAAGATGTCTCAGACCATGTGGTAATGATTCCTTTCTCCTTCTAAGAGCTATAATCATGTAATCGCTCCATCCTGAGACAGGTTTGATTTGTGATTCCAATCCTGCTTATAATAGCCTGCTGTTCTCCTGAAGTGCTTAGTTTCAGTACAAATACTTCCTTTGCAATGTATTTCCAAGCCATAATTAGAATTGAGAAATATGCTATCTCCAGAGTAGCTTTCTTTAAAAAAATTGAGACTGTTGTGAATTGCTTGAGATGTCTACCCATTGTAATTAATAAGTATGCAATTATCAAGGTTATTCTGCAAAATACAGAAGTCAGATGGTAAATCAGAAAAACCAGATAAGTCCATTTCTGAGTAAAGTTTTTGCATTAATTCAGTGAGTAAATTTTGACCCCCTAATTTGAAAGTAACCACTTTAAAAAGAAAAGAAAGCGCTGAGCCTCTCCTAGCTACAACTGTTAAGGTTAGTGAAATTAGCATTTTCTCCAAGCCTCTGACTCAAGTATCTCTGACTTTTATTCATATGATATATTCATATATGTGCTGATTGTTTCTTCTGTAGCAAATGAACCAGGATTTTTAAAAGAAACAAATGTTTTCCATGTTACAACCGTTGTAATTTTATTTTAAAAGCACTGCTCTTTGTCTTTCTTTTTTAAAAGATTTCTTGGACCTGCAAGATTGGAGGCTCTTTTTGGTCGCTAATGACAGATTGTGACAGGGGAAAAAACAGGAGCATCCATGATTTCCAGGATGTAATACCATAAAAATAGAAGAGCTGGGAAATAGGGAGGAAACAATAGAAAGCATCAGGTGTGAGAGACATTCTGCGGTTGATGGTAGGTGAGGATATTGAAGGAGGAATCTATGAAAATTGATGGTCATGTAGAGGTAGCATGCAAATGATGCACATCTCTCTGCTGTGTGATAAAGAGAGCTACCAGGATAGAAAGGGGTGACTCAAAGCCATTTGGATTTGGGGGAGAATGAGACGTTTGCAGAAGCTATTCTGTAGAGCACTTGCCTTCCCTTGGTTTACTCAGGTCTCTCACGGATAACTTTAGGGATGTAGCATGAGCGTTGGTTGGTTGTTCCTTGTTTAGCAGAAGCAGCAATGTAATGGAAATAGTGTGAAATATGCTGAGCACGTGCATGTGTATGTTATATTGCATATCCAGACGGTAGTGGGTCAAACTTTTATAAACCAATAGCCCAAAATATCTATGTTGGATTTAAAATCAGATGTACATCTGTTATGCATTAGCAGTTCAGTTAACCTTTTGTTAACCTGTCATTGACTGGACAATCTGGTCTTCTTGGTTATTTCTATTGCTTCTAATAATGGCATAAATAAGCAAAGAAGTATTATTTGGAAGGGAAAGAATGAAGAACACTTCTACTGTTACCTGTAGAACAATGTATTTAGAATGATAAATCGATATCATAACATTAGTTGCTAATAATACATGTATCTGCACGTAAGTGAATAGAAGTAAAATTTTTTGGAAGCCTGTACTGACAATGTTTTTCTTGGTTCTACCAGTACTCCAGTCAGAATTATTTTCTGAATGAGTTTCACATCCAAAAATGTAGAAATGTGCCCAAAACTGACTTGTGAAGTGATTTAGTTTCTGTGTGATTGTCCTCCAACAATTGCATATGCTTGTTTTATGATCTCAGCTGTGCTACCTTAAATTCTCATTAGATGTCAGAAGTTCAACTGGGTCAAGTCAGGTCAAACTTATTTAGATAGGAGTACGTTAAGGAAAATACAGATATATTCTGCAGGTGATGTTAATTCAGCTGGGGACAACTTTTTATGATTCAGTATGGAGTAAATGACCTGTATGTCACTCTGGGCTTATGGGGATGCTGGCTGCAGAAGTGCCCAAGAAATGGCTAGAACCATTATAGTAATGCCGTCTTTTATATAAAATGTTAAACTATGCTTCAGATATGCTTAAACTTCTCAGTGCTCTTTTTGTCATTGAGAATGCTGATTAGCCTCACGGTAGGATTATAACCTTGAAAACTGAGGTGTAACTCTGCTTCAAGGCTTCTTGTATGAAGTGCTTTGCTTTTGTTCTGAAGATGAGAGACAGGAAGAAAAAGGGACATGATAAGGGATAAAAAAAAGCTGAAAAAAGCTGAATGCCTATTACTCTGGGATACAGCAGTGGGTGAAGGGTTAGTTCTTATTCTCGGTATGTGCTGGGAACATAAAGCCAGGTTTGTACACATATTCTCAGGACTTAATATTTAATTGTGGTCTTGCTTAATTTGCTTTTTAAAAATACTCTCTAAGCATAAAGCTGTCTGGATCTATGCTTCCGTCATAAGCTCTGTGTGGAACTCTTCTAACTTTGGCAATTTTTTAAATCTCCTGAGAATTTACAAGCTTGTGCAAGTTAGGGGACAGGAAGTTACTTAGGTGATTTTATGCCTAGATAGATCACCAATCTCTTTTGTCCCTCTTTGACATAAATAGTCCTCACCCCAAATATTTATTAAGTAACATATGAGGGAAGTGAGGGAGTTAAAAGTAGAAGAGGGTTTATAGACTAAAATAGATACAGTTATGCATATAAAAACCTTAGTTTTCCAATTTCTGGCTGATAGTCCTAGCATGCTTCCCTTTTTCTGTCTGAGCCCCTGTTTCTGCTGTAGTAACCCATCTGAGGAAGTGTAATAACAGAGATTTCTTCTATGTCCCTTTGATGGTGTTTTTTTTTTGGTTTTGTTTTTCTTCTAATACTGAATTATCTGCATTGGAAATAATGGAAGGAAATAATTCCTTCCTTTCTCATTTTGAGCGATAAATCTTTTGCTTGTTTCATATAAACAAATTTGCTTAAAAGTGACCACTCAGACTGATGCTACTCAGTTAAAGATGCTAATATCAAAACTCCATTCTGCTCACCATTTGCATTCTTACGCACATAAAATCAAGCTCTCTAGCTTTTAAAAAAAGGAAAAAAGCCTTCTTCCAAAATCTCTTTTTTTAGTTTTAGTTAAAGTAATAGTTATTGAAAAATAATTAGATACTGTTCCTTCTTTCATGAGGCTGGCAGAACTTTAGTTTCTATGCGCAACAAAAGGTAAATTAATTTTTTCTTTTCCCCAAAAGGGGAAGGAGAATCTAGGCTTAGAAGTTAAAAGCAAAAAACTATGCATTATTTGGAAAAAAAATTAGATACGAATTTCAGTTAGGAGTGGAGTCAGAGAAGTATTTGACTTCTATATATTTTTAACTTTTTTAAGCAATGTGAATCTAAAATGATAATAAATTGTGAATCTTATTTATTTCTCTTAAAGCCACCAGTTCTGGATTCATGTAATTCTAGATAGAGATATACAAAGCCTAAGCATAACTATTTTATAGATGGGCTAACTTGATTTGTTGAATTATAGTTCTATGCCCATAAATATAATTTATTTTCCTTTCCTGAATTGCTGTTTTCCACAGTTAGTAGTTTTGGCAAATTGTAGATCTGAACGAAACTGAGTTTCATGGAGCATTGCCTTGAATTAAATAGTCTTTGAATGTAGTTCAGCTCCTCTCTCAGAAGAAGACCAAAATAATGGAGTCATGGATAGATATTTCAATAAGGATTAGCAGAGATTAAATTTCTCTATGGGCAATCATGGGCGAGTTTTGGAGCTGTGCCACATCCCTCTGTGGCTACGATGAAAGCACATCGGTTTGAACAATGGTAGCTCATTGGTATGCACTATTTGAGTCTTTTATACAGATGAATCAATTTAAACTCGGGTCCCTTGTATTGGTCTTTTTGGTACTAGTCTAGGTGTTTTATCTAATGTAGGTTACATACACAGTTGCTGGTATTTTCGATTTAAATCTCCTGTATGGGACTCAGTGCAGAATGTTTTGTGCTCATCCTTTGTGTACTATTACATATTTGCCTGCATAAAATAGTATTTCGGATTCTGATGGGATTGAATCCAGGCTTGCACTGAAGAAATGGGGTTAATGCAGTTTCACTAACTAAATGTACAGCAGTTTGATTCATACTCTAAAAGACTGGTTTTCAGTCTTACCACAAGAAATGCTGAAGTTACTCATATTACACCAAAATGCTCTAAAGAAACACATCTTTACAAGTACTGAGTCTTTAATTGCATGGATTTTTTCCATAGGTGATGTGTTTCCATAGGTGTTGCTTTTTCTAGGGCTAGTCATGTTTAGCTATGCAAAGGGAATTTCTTATACAATATTAATAATTACTGAAATGTTGTTATATAATAAATGATCTGGAATATCACTAAACCAGTTCATTGTAAAAAATTTTTACCTTAGGTTTTATGGAATACAGTTTTTTAAATCCTGGCTTACTTTAGAGAAGCTGTTGTATATATTCTGGAAAGAGGGTATGGTTGGGGTTGTGTACATTTTTTTTTTTTAATAGTATATCAGTGGTGGTGTTCCGTTTAATGTAGCATGTGAATGATGAGCAAAACTTAGTGATTGTTAACATCATGCATCACTCAGTTATGACAACATGATAGACATAATTTATAGGTTAGATGGCTGTTTTAAAAATGGAGTTTTATGCCAGTTCCGCTTTCAGTTGTGCAAATAAAGGGCTGTATCATGCTTGTTAAGTATAATTGTATCTTGGTTTTTAGTTTGATTGTAGTTTATTTTATTGGTGTGTATGAGTCATCTGTGGTTGGCTGAGCATGTTGATCTAGCATACTCATTGAAGCAAAATAAAATAAGGCTTTCCAGAACATTTCAGGCAACAGACAAGAAGCAACTTGATTCATTAGTTAGTTGGTGCATGCACCAACAATGGAGTTGAAGTCATGCAACCACATAAAACATCTGTTTAATGTATGATTGTGTGGGAGACAGAATGAAGACCTTTGTCCATGGGACTCAAGAGTTTGACATCTTTGAATTTTTTCCTTTGGTTTAGCAGCCTTGGTAGTTGGTTAATGCTTCCCTTTGTAATGGTAGTTACTTCCTTTAGTTCATTTGGAAACTGTGCTTGAATCATGGTCAGCTCTGTTCATTGTGGCTTTGATGAACCAAACTGAGGGCATGGCCCTTGAGATTTGCTGTACTATTACTGTGTCTTCCAGCTTGAAACATAGTCCTACATGAAAATGAGAACTCATAAAAATAAAAAACTAATTCTCCAGCCCACATAAGGACAGATCAAAATATGAAACCTGAAGGCCAAAATGCAGGGAGACCACTGAAAGAACTTCTTTAAAAAAAAAAAGCTTCTGATTGTAGCTGACCATTTAGAGCTGCAAGTACAGAAAGTTTATGTGTTCTGTTAGTAGAAGAATACATTCCATTTTAATTAAATTGATTTCTGATTAATAGAATTTTTTCATGCAGGTAAATAGGACTGAGCTAAGTGGCCACTTCATTACTTTTGCGCAGGTGTTGCCTTCTAGTTTCCTTCTCTTTACTAGTTCTAGCTGTATTTATTAATTATTATTTTTAAATAAATTAATTTTGTAACATAAAGATACAGGCAGTGAATTTTTCTACACACCATAAAATATGAATCTTGATTATATAACATAACTTTATATTAATATCACAGCACTATCTTTGATCTAAATTTATATGAAATCAGATCTGAATCTTCTTAGGGTTTAGGCAGAGAGGGTGGAGTATTGTATCTTGCTTTATTGAGCATATACTGACCAGAGCAGATTGAGAGTTTTGAGGGCTGTATCCATGAAATGATTTTTCCATAACAACAACCTCATTTGTCTTCCCTTTTAACATTCTAAAATTGAGAAAGTCTCTTCTGATCTTAACTATAATGTGGTTACCCTCTTACCATAATATCAGGGCTTGATCGTAGTTGACATAAACACAGTGGTTTTGAAAGAGACATACTATGGTCTTTAGTGTCATTATTCTTAAAAAATAATAAATACTTAAAGTTAGGCAAGCTTTCTGAGCAAAAGATACCTGTTTTATTAATTCAGCTTATGTCATTGGAATAGTCAACCTTTAAGTTTTTCTAGCCCTTTCTTAGAGCTTCTGTTTCCTCTGTAAGAGAAGCAAAACTGCTTGAGAGATAAGAATAGTTCCAGAATCTAACTAGTTTTACTAATCAGTTCAATCTTCTGAGATAAAGAGTAGGAGCTACTGAGTGAAGGGAGGAATGGTCAGAGACCAGTGATTTATTGCATGGTGGGTTGGCAGAATTGGTGATGTTTTCTTTTGTGACATAGTCATGGTTCTCATAAAATCTGTATTGTTTTAGGCATCTAAACTTGAAAATATAATGTTTGTTTTCTTAAGGATTGCAGAGTGTGCCTTGTGTGCAGTTATGGATATTCTGCACCACTGATGAAGTCTGGCTTGTCAATAGCAGTCTCTATTTGTAGTGATATTAGTCAATCTGTGCACAGTTACCTGGAGCAAATGCATACAGTACAGGTTTTTAATTTAAGTTAGTTTAAAAATAAATTTTTTTCAGTGTGTCCTTAACCCAGTGTGTCTTTAAAATAGGTTTTAAATTGACTGTCACATACATAATCTAAAATTTGACTTCCCATTTCAACAATGTTTTGTAGCACTTGGATCAGAAATGCTAATTTGATTTTAGAATTTTATAAAATAAAGTCACCTGTGCTAGGAGTAGTAGGCTTTCTGTACCTCATAAACTTCCAGAGTGGTGCATAAGGAAAAGAAATAAGAACATGCCTGTGGTAAATCTGCATTTCTTAGTTTATAGTTTCTAAGTATAAATCTTTAGGTGTTAATAATTTTAAATTTATGATTTTAAAAATGTATTTGTGGAATACTTTTCTTGAGTGAACATGGAACTGTGTGTGTGAAAGAAAATGGAATTTCATGTACTGGAAACTAAAAGTCCAGATCATCTCTATGTTGTATAGTTTCTCTATCTCCCCTCTCCTTTTTTCCCTCCTTTGTTTAAAGGAAGTAGAGCCTGGACACTAGACAGATTAATAGATGTATAGCTGTGGAGAATGTGTATTCAGAATCTGGATAGCTGCAATTTAGGAAAAAAATATGTTTATTTACATAGTAATTTTAGCTGTGTATCATGGTAACAGGAAAAAGAGAGGCATTTAGAGTATTTATGCTTCTGTCAAACATTTTTCATGTATTTCCATTTGCATGCAACTGCAATTGTTTTGTAGATGTTGCAACTGAAAGCTCAGCTTTCAATTGTAGTTAATGTCAAAATCTTAAAATATAGCCAGTAGTTTGCTGATTATTAGTATTCAGCGTATAAATATAAACTCCCCAAACTGAATGCTAGTTAAGAATACATGAGCAGAAATACCTTGGCCAAATTTATATTGCAAGTCAGTGACAGAACAAGATTAGAATTCAAAACAAAACAAAGACAAAGTAAATAACAGAATTGGACTAGAATTTAGAGATCAGGACAGTATCAGCTTAGTATAACATCACAGCCAATTACATGTCCCCTCCATGACAGGTGATGATGTATATGTAGGTAGTGGCACAGATCAGCTGTTACTAACAGAAAAAAACCAATTCCAGCAGAACAGTTGTAGGGATTATTCAGCCTAAACTGAGGAAGTACTGAACGAGGTGTTACATCTCTTACAAATTGTATGCACAGAAGTGTTCTATTATTCATGCAGGATTGCAGCACCGTTGATTTTTTTTTTTTTAATACCTTGGACAAAGATATTTGAGTAAATTTTCTTCCTTTCTGAATATATGTTACACTTCAGTAGGATTATGTAAATTTTTATTATGCTTTTTCTCTTTATTTGCATATGTCTTGTCGTTCTGTGCCCCACCTACTGCCCACAAGGACCACCAGAATCTGCTCACCATCTATCCATCTGTCTAGCCATCCATCCATCCATCTATCCACCCACCCACCCACCCCATGGGAAGTCCATATCCATTGGAGGGGGTGAATCTGTCCCAGGGGCTGGACTTGGCATTCATCCTTGCTGAATTTCATGAGGTTCCTGCTGATAAGTCTTCATATAAAATATATGCATAAATATATATTTATGTATAGGTTGGATGGCACTAAAATGAGGTCACGCAAATGACTGGTATCTCCATGAGACCCACATTTCTGTTGTTCTGTGGCTTCAGTAAAGATGCTGGGGCTCTTGTTGGCTGTCCCTGTTCTTTTTGTTTTTATCTGGCTCATAGATGACATTGTCTGGCCATATCTCATCAACCCCCAAAATTTTAAATTATCTGAGGGTTACTAGTATCTATAGTGCAAATCATTAGGTAACAGAATTATCTTCATGTGACACATTGGGAATAAGTTATCTGCAGTTAGACGCAGTTGGATTGGTTGCCATCTATTTTTTAGAAAAATAGGGTATACAACGGGAATGGTACATTTAGCTTAAGGTGTTTGTAATTCATATTTGTTAAATTTCTGTTTGAAGCATTTGAAAATAGCACTTAGAATTGCCTTATGGTAGTAGTTTGCAATGAATTATTATTAAAGATACTTCAGTTACCTCAAACTGGAACAGATTAGCCTTGTCTCTATGGAGAGAAAGAACAGCATACACATGTCCAGTTCATGGGACAGTCTGTGCAGGGTAGTGATTGTTTATAAAGGTTTCTGTAGTTGTTCCAGAAAAGTCATCTTAAGAACTATAGGGTTTCACTCAACACCCGTGTCCTATTTACCTCCTTTTAACATTTAATATTTTGAAATTTGAGTTATGGTGCAGTAGTGATTTTGAAATTTCTTATGTATGTTTAAATTATGCTATGCCTTCTCAGTGCAAGACTTAAAAGGGTTTGGGATGAGTTCTGCATTTTAAAGCATTGAGCCTCTTCCAGTGTTTTGACACAACTAATTTGACTAAAGCAATCTACAATTAAACTATACTTCTGGGTAAGTGCTGCCAAAAAAAGAGTGTACAGTGGAGTCCATTTACAGCGTGCTGTTGAAGCAATAAATCTGTGAAGAGAAAAACATATGTTTAATTTCAGTAAACTTCTTCTTGAAGTTTGTTTTTTTTTTTTTAAAAAGGGGAATCTATGAAAGTTTATATATGATGTTGTAATGAACCTGCTGGCACATTACTTCGGAGAAACAATTTTCACCACCATATCTAGCTAGTAACATCTTGTATGCCTTACAATACAGGAAAAGTAAGTAGCATCAAAGACTAACAGACAAAACTATTTAGATCTAGGAAATTGAGATGAAAAAAGGTATTTTTGTAAAAACAGAGTGTCAGAGGTAACAATGACCTTAAAATAACAAATTGGAAATAACAAATGGTAAGAATTCTGTTATCCCTAATGATTCTATTATGTGTTTGACTGTTGTTCTGTGCTTTCCCACTTCTTAAAGACTTCATTCTCCATGGAAGCTGGCTGCCTTTCAATGGAAGATGGATCTTTGGTGTAACCTGGTATGATCGTTCTGAAGTCTCACTCTCACAAATTTAGCTGGCAGAGTGAGAGACAGGGTTCCAGTAAATTTTGTCTGCTTTTCAGTGTGACTTTTGTTCATATTAATGTAGAGAGAAGGCAGTGTTTTAGATGATAAAGAGCATATTCTTTTTGATGATGCAGTATTTTTGAAGGAAAAAACCCTCTTTTGCTGGAAGGCTCCTTGCCAGTTCTAGTCATGAAGCTTGGATGCTTTATATGAACAGGAAGTAAGATCAGAAGGAACACCTGGGGAGTTTACTTTGCTTTAGTGGTAAATTCAGAGCTGGGAGGCACAGGAGAATTAAACAGACTAACGGCTAGTGTAAGTGGCTTCCAGTGTGACTTACTACTTTTATACTATATTTGTAGATTTGCTTTATAGACTGATGACTTAGCTGGCAGTGACAGGAGGAGGAAAAGCCTGTGTATTTGCTGATCATTATGAACCATCAGGCATGACGCGGGTGTGAAAGATGCATCTAACTGATGAAGGACATTTAGTGGAGATACAGAAGCTTTATTCTCATTTCACAAAGTTGCAGTGAAATGAGAGCTGAAATATGGCTTGCAGTTCTGATTGCTGATGTTCAGAGAGAGGAATTCAGTTGTGGCTACAAGGATAATTATAGTAGTAAAGCCTCTGTCATCAAGCAACAGTCAAAGGCTGGTGTGTTTACCATCACACAGCAGAAACTACAGTACAATATGATTACCTTTTATAAAAACACTGGAGTGAATATCAAGGAGCCTGGAAAGCTGTCCAAGGAGGAAAACAATGTAGACCCAGGATCAGATGGATCTAAAATAACAGCCATGAATAAATTAAGGTTAGAAAATTGGAAAGATTTCCAACTATTGGAAGAGAAAAATCTGAAACAAATTTCAATAGGAATAGTAAAATAATAGAGCAGCAGTTCTATTGAAACTACTTTATATACCAGTAACAGCAAGGAAATACATTAAAAAGAAATCTAGGCTGATAAACGATCTGTGTTACAACAGTAAGTGTAAGAAAGCCTCTATTTTACGAAGTCTTGAATGCATAGGGGGTTGGACTTAGTGTGTGGGTCTAACACATCTAAAATACAAAGGTAATTTGCATTCTTTATTCTAGACTGTTTCTTAATTATTTTTTCAGTACTACAGGACTTAAGCAGTGAGAATTAAGGTAATATAATGAAAATAATGAAATAATACATGCTGCAGGAGACAAAGAGAAAATTGGATTTGATTTAGCAAGTTGAATTTAGCTGAGTCTGTTTTTAATATTCAAGTGAAATTTATAAGCAAACCTACAATTTCACACGTGATATATAATTCTCTTTGATATCCTTGTTAGAGTAAAAAGATTAAATGGCCTTTTATGACTTTGAGACAGTAATAAAAAAACCCTGAAAATCCAGTGTGCTAGGTAAGTTACTAGGGGAATCAGCCAATTGTTCTCTCAGCTGGTGCTTCTTTCAAGACAATGTCATTTGTTCAGAAGAATATGCATGGCCTATGTTAACACCAGGCGCTCCAATCAGCACTGGAGAAGTCCAGGTGATTCACTTGTTAGCAAATGGTTTTTTGCTGGGTTTTTCTCTCTTTCACAGAATACACAGCTTTTTTGAGTATTGGAGTGTGTTTTGCTTTGTCACAGGTGCTTCTTAAGTTTGGGGTTTTTTTACTCCTTTAACCCACAGCTTAATCAACCAGAACGTGGGCAAGAGATTCTTGGGTGGGGAAGGGGAAGGGGGTTTGAACACATAATTTCAGCATTTGACAATTGGTTTGTCAGTTCTACTGGATTCTTCTGGAGATCAAAGGGCAAGTGTGCAGTAGTTGAAAAGGCACTGACTTTTCTGGAAACAGTGACACAAGCTGAACAAGTGGACTCCATGCGTGATGTGACAGTATTGTTGCAAGAGTCTCTAGCCAGTTAATATTTCTAATAAGAAGAACAGAAAGTAGTTGGCATGTGAAGAGGTGGTCACTTGAACCTGATGACCAGCATGTTACGTTGCCCAGAAAGCTGTGACACTTGGAGGGACTTGTGTCAGGTTCATGAGTTTCACTGATGATGGCAGTGACTGAACATCTGATTTTAAAACACTGCCATGAGTTTAGGAAGCACATTTTGTGCTTTTGTCTAAAAAAGGCACTTTAAAAAGTGAGTGATTAGAATTGATACGTTTTCTGTATTTTATTTGCAATTTCATTTTGCGTGTGGTGAATGCCTGTGTACTAATGAGTTGCATAGTGAGTGTTGCTGAGTAGTAACATGATTATTTTCCTGCATCTGTGTGGATTTTTCAGAGAGAGAGGGGTGTGTATTTCTGTGTGTGTATAGTCATTGTAAAACACTATAAAATGGCAAAAGAAGCAACGGTAATAACTACTTCGGCATTTTAATGTTAGTCTTCAAAAATTACAGATTTTTAAACAATATGTCCTTAAGATGGTGATCATGAAAGATTGATATACTGTGCTGGAAACTAGGAAATTTTTACTTGCTCTGAAATTTGTGTTAGTCTATAGCAAAAAAGGATTTTGTGCCCTTGTGTTCACTGTGTACCAATTCATAACATACCCTTTTAGGTAATATCTTGGTTAAAAAGAATCTTAACCATACATCATGTGGGCTAAAGCCCATTTGGTATAAAGTGCATGAAATATAAATACGATAACTTCATTATGCATTTGTTATTATGATCATGTATTGTATCATGGGGAATATTTCAGCTTTTCAGCTTTGGCATGGGTTGTTGTGGATTTAGAAAACTCTATGAGACAGAAGAACACAAAAGAGATAAGTTTTATGGTAAACCCAGACATCATGGGACCTATGACAAAAGTGACAATGCTGAAACAAAAAACAGATGTGAAACATGAATAAGAAGATTATAATGTTGTAGTGATACAGATGGGTTTTTGACATAGGCGCTTGTTGATACTTGTGCCTTTATAGCTTTTCCCTTTATTTAAAGCTGGAATTAATTGAAACATTTTAAAGCTTAGTGTTATTAGTGAAATGTTTAAGCACTGAAAAGCTTTTTTGAAATGCTTAGAAGATCACAGTTTGAATTATCTACGCTTATGTTAATTTATGGTATCTGCTTTTGTCATTTTATCACCTTATGATAGGTGTGCAAAATGCATCCTCTACCTTTGAAAAGATTGTATTACAGCTGTGCAGACAAGTTACAGCTTGAGGATTAATTTTCTCAGATGTGACATGAGAATTTCCCAAAGTGCCCTACAAAAGTTCTGGCTTTTGAGTCTTTATCTTGGAGGTGTGAGTACTGATTGTTACAAGCTGTGGACTTCATAGCCTAATTATACAAGTTATACTGAAGCATTTTTGTCTAACTTCGAGTAAAATCTAAGTTCATTACAAAGAATACATTAAACAGAACTGAGACATTTCTGCAGATGCCTTTCACATAAATTAAAAATACATCCCAAATGTGAAAAGCTAGCCCTGTAACTTAGGATATCTATACTCTGTAAATGGCAGATGTGTAAATAAGCTTATGTAGAACTTTTTTGTGTCTTTTATATCTTAGAAGTGCAGTCTGCAATTTAGAGATATACGTTCTAATCTTAGAGGTTTATTTTCTAATCTCAGATTTTTACCTAGCGAAAAGAAACGTGAGCTTCATATTTAATGGATTGGCACTATTTGGGACCATTTGGATGGGTAGGTTTTTGCAGACCTGTGGGATTCTTGTAGAGAACATTGCCTGTCACCAACTTTCTATTGAAACTCAAATACCTATTCTTAGCTTAGCTGTATTTCAGCAAAATGCCATTGGAAAAACCCAAGTCTTTCAACAAGATAGGTTGCACATCACTGAGAACTGAATAACTAAAATTCAGAACCTGAATGTTCATGGCAAGCTTGTAGGCAGTGATTTTGGAGCATGGCTATGGAACAATATGTTGCTGGTGAGGTATTCTTATCACCGAGTAAATTTGCCACTTCTCCACCACTCTTCAGTGAGTAGGAAACTGAAAGGTGTAGAAACCTCTACAGGCCAGATAAAAGGTTTTCTTTTCTAGGTCTAGCAGAAAGAGCTTTCTCCACAATGAGATGCATTTTATTTTTACTTGAAAAACTATTCCATCTAGTAAAATTTTTTAAAAAAGGTTAATGTAGCGTTCATGTTGCAGAGCTAAGAAAATAGAATGTCAGTTTAAGCAAAAGTTAACGTTGCTGTTGGAACTTTATTTTGGCAATGCTGCAATATTCGCTATCCTGGATTTTTTTTTAAAGTATGACTTAACTGTACATATAATAAAATATACATGGTTTCTAATGGAGCTGATTTGAATTGGAACTTATAATTTATAAGCATAATTCAGGAAGAATAGGGAAGAGTTGAAGTAGGATTAATAGGTTTCCAAAGCATTTTTATGAAAAAAGAAAAGCGGCTGAGTGATTAATTATACCTCTATCTTGTTGCAATTCACCTATATAAAGTGATATATCTTAAAATGGTGTAATTGAATGTTCCCTGGTAATCTTCAGAGTGTACAGCTACACCAAGTTGATTTTAAAATCAAGCGATAGTTCATATGTTTTGAGTTGGGTTTCATAAATATGAAATGTTTTATGTATGTGATCATTAATAATTATTCTTAAGGTATTAAAAAAAAAGTTATAGTATTGGCTACTAAATTGCTAACCTGTTATCATTTTAGAGAATTTCTGATAACTTACAGGTGATGTAATTTACATCCTCCAGACTAAAATGCACTTTGAATATCTGTTGTCTTGTAATGGCAGTTGAAGCATTACGAAATGCTGCCTTGCACAGAGGCAAGATGCCAACAAGTAGCTGAATGGCAGTGCCATTTGTAAGGTAATGATTTCTTGTGCTTCACATCACCTACAAGAAATATGAGCAGTCCAGCTGGCCATAAGGTGAGAGGCACACTTTGGCAGTGGAGGCAGGCAAGAAGAAGTATTGCTGGTAAGAGTGTAGGAGGTTTTAGGGGTGGAGGTTTTATTTTCAGTAGGTCTGGTTGTGGTGTAAATTTATAAGAAAGGCATTTGTGGAGTGGGACGGAAGAACTGAGATGTGCAAAGGGACGTCAGACTGCAAGATACAAGTTAATGTTCAGTTTAATGGGGAAAATGTAGCTATATCAAAGCAGCCTTTCTGGAGGTCCTAGTGAATGTCTGCAAACTTGAATAAAAATCAATAGGTATTTCACAATTCTGTCAGTTTCACAGTTGCGACCATATATCATGTTGCATCAATTGCCTTGTTTCCAAGGTATGTTAAATTTGTCACATCTTTCAAGTGATATTTAGGAGGCTGTCAACCTTTTATGGATTGTGAGATTACTAGTAAATATTTGACAATATTGAATCATTTCTAAAGCTATGAATCTGTTGGCTTCTTTGAGTTCTAGTCTGCTGCACAGACAGAGGACAGCACTAGACTTGACCGACAAGGTCTGTAAGCACTTGCAGTGTAGGTATCAGAACAGTGTTTGTAAGTTACTCATTACAAACTGGGAAAAAAAGGATGCTTTTTAAAATAAATATCAAAGAAAGTGGAGTCTATAAGTCATGGAAAGTTAAATAACCCCCCCTCCACCCTTCAGTAGATTAGGATCTTAATAAATCCTTTTCCATATTTTTCTCATAATAATTTTTATTAATGGTCTTTTTATATTTTTGAGATTTCATTCACTGTGGTTGGAAAAAGAAAGCTAACTAGTTTTCCTTTTGTATCTTGTCAGCCTTTTTCATACTCTAGAACTTGAATCCTTCCTACATGGTAAATAACTCTTTAATAGTGCTTTTTGACTTGTAATCTTGTAAATTAACAAATGAGAGGAGGAGGAATTGTTTTTCTTATTTCAACTACAGTTAAAGTTTATGCATACCATATAGCTACTGGTATCAGCTCCCTCCCAGTTTGCTGTAGGCTGTGAGCATACAAACTATGTTTGCTCTGTTCTTACACTCTTTCTTGTCATCCTTTATGCACTGTCAGCAAGAAGATACTGTACAAGGTGGACCTTTGTTCTGACCCAGTCCAGTTGTTCATATTTACTTAACATAGATGTGATTGTGTTCTTAATATTGTCAATCAGCAATTTTATCAGTGGTGCAGGTGATCAGCCAGCCTGACAAAACAGTGTGAGGACAACTTTGCTAGATGGAAAATTTCCTTGAGAAACAGGGTGTCAAGATTTGAGAGGGAGGATTCTGAAAAAATGATGCAATTTATGTATATTTGTTGAAAGATTTCCCTGTAAAAGTCTCTTCAGAAATAAAAATATTTCAAATGTGGTCTCCAAACAATAAACAAATGCTAAAATCTATTTTAGGTACTTGTATTCAGTAAAGCTAACATCTGAAATAACTGGCAACATCTTAAGACAGATCTCAAACTTGTGTTACAAAACAATTTATTGCACGCACAACCTTATTAAAATATTTTTATTATGGAGGTAGTCAGTGATTGTTTGTGGTCACTTCTTAAGCAGACTGTACTTTGTTCAGATTTCATCCTGCACAGTGAATACAGTTTAGAAATCACAGCCAATAGTAGAATATTGGCAATTTAAACAGCATTGTACCAAATACAGCAGTAATTTCTAATAATGTGTTTATAGAGCGAGACTTAGGTCTAAAAAAGGAAATATTTTATTTCAGGCTAGGAAACATGAAAATTGGAACCTGGAGGAAATGCCAAATATCTTAAGGTTTGGCTGGCATTGCATTAATGGGCAAATGGAATTTTGAGGGGTAACAACCACAGACCCTCCAGGCAGACCTGATGGCTATAATTTTTTTATCCATTGGTCTCCTTTACTTCATTTCCTTTTCAACAAATCAGATTCCTATGGATTTGTGTCCTTTCTGTGATCAGCTTACACTCACTCTCCACTGTCAGCTTGAGAGATTCTTGCTCATTTGAGTAAGGTTATGTGAATAATAGCACCTGTTGAAATGTGTCAGAATATGCAAACCCATCTCAATTTTGCATACTTTACTATTCATTTGTATGTAACAAAAATGAAGAAATCCTTTTGCATGTGCAACATCAGCTTGTTTTGATAAAAGTGGTCATCATCTTAAACATAATGAGAGCAGCACCCTAAAGAGAATGATTTTCCTAAAGATTTGCGGTAGTGTGTATCTTAAACCAAACTGGAAACAGAGGAGTTTGGAAGAGTTTAAAAGCCATGGAAAAATTGTTTCTACAGATCTTAAATTTGGGGGCCAGTACCTGAAGCCATGCTTTTAATTCAGTTGTCTCTGCATAAGTCTGAATGGTTTTCCTCTGTCAGGGCCGTAAGGTATGGTATTATGCACGTATGTATACTTCCTTAGCGTGCAGTCTTACCATAAAAAAAAAATCCCAGAAAGGATTGGGTTGAATGCTGTATCGGCAACTGAGAGCCAGTCAACAGAGATAATACTGACTCTCTCCCCGCTGTAACTTCGCCTAACTCTGTGCAGCAGAGTGGAGTGAGCAGATAGATAGAGAAAAACCTCTGTGAGAAGTACAATGTGTATGCTGTGTTTGCAAAGCCCGGAAATGCAGTTAATTGAAGACAGAAGTTGCTGGCACTTACGAATTGTTTCTTCAGCCTTCAGCAATGAAGGTACTTTAAGATGGAAAGCTGTAGTGTGTTTGAATAACAAGAACATGTGAAGCTCTTACCCTGTTACTTACGCAGTTTGAAAAGTTGTTTGAGCTTGCTTTATTATATGCATTAGTAAGAGCTGCAGACTTTTATTTTTGTTTTGTTTCAGCTGAAGTCAGGTCCTGATAACATTGTTAGAATCATGATACTAAATTTAATCTGAACTTTTAAAATCATGGAGGAAAACTTTCTTCAGAATGGGATACCGATATGCAAATTAAGGATTTTGTGTCTTCAGTCAAGAATAAATCTTCAGTTCTGGGACATTTTACAGAGAGTACAAACTCTAAGATTACCAGAATGTGTTTCAAAACACATCGTAGTATTATTGAATTGATAGTATCGACCGTATTGATAGTATTGACAAGTATTGAACTAGTAAACAGGAATTTTCTTTTACACTGTACATTGAAGAAAACCTTTCATTTTTAAACTGCAGATGACAATATTTTGGTGCTGATGGTTGTAATATGCTTGTTAAACTATATGTACATTTTCTACATCTGATAGGAATGCCATTTTCCTATGACAGTATTGCTACTTGCCTTGGGCAGTATGGTGGGAGCATGAATAAGTACAGTTTCATACAACCTGTCCTTGCAAACTGTGTGTGTATCTGCTTCACAAGACAGTGGAGAGTGGGCTGCAGGGAAAATTTTTACTGGGGTTGTGTCATGGCAACTCTATGTCCATTTATTACTGAAATCTAGTTTAAGATGACTGTTGAATGGATGAAGAATCAAAGAGTAGTGAGAAAAGAGGAAAGGTGTAACACAGTGGGAGTTTACTTCAGGTGAGAATTAAGAAATTTGGAATCTACCACTTGTTTAGGGGAACAGAGCATTGTACAGGCACAAGTACGCCTGTGTCCATGCAAGCTTGCAGCTGGTAAAAACAACCTGCAGGAGTGGGACTGGTATGCAACGCTACGAACGGCCTCTGTGGGATGATACCAGGGGCTGCCCTGTGCTGGTCAGAGCTGTTTCCAGTGGGCTCCAATGGACCTGCTGCAGGGCAAAGCTGAGTCCCTCAGCCAAGCTGGCAACGCCCCTGGGAAAAGGAAGGGGTAAAACACTGCCCAGCAGTGTGCGGAATGAAGAAAAAAAGTGAGAGAAACATCCCTGCAGACACCAAAGATGGAGGAGGAGGAGGAGAAAGAGGAGGAGGAGGAGGAGGAGGAGGAGCAGGTGGGAGGGGGAGAAGGTGATCCTCCAGGCACCGGAGCAGATATCCTCACTCCTCCATTGGGAGGACTTCAGGCTAGAGCAGGTGGGCATGCTCTGAAGAACACTGTAGGCCATGGAGAGCCTATGCTGGAGCAGGCTTATCCTGAAGGACTGCAGCCTGTGGAGAGGGAGGAGGGGTAAAGTGTGAGGATGAGGGAGCAGCAGGGAGAAACTGTTATGTGCTGACTGTACCCGCCATTCCCCACCCCCCTGTGCTGTTTGGGGGCAGAGGGAAGGTTTTGTTTTCATTTGTCTTTGTTTCTCACTATCCAAATCTGTTTTAATTGGCAATGAATTAAATTAATTTTCTGCAAGTCAAGTTTTATTTGCCTATGATGGTAATAGGTAAGTGATCTCCCTGTCCTTATCATGAACCATGAGCTTTTTTTTTAAAATCTTATTTTCTCCCTCTGTCCTGTTGGGGACGGGGATAGGAGAGCGGCTGGGTGGGTGTCTGGCAGCTGGCCAAGGTCAACAATCACAGTGGTGAATTGTTTAGTGAATTAAATATTTTGCTTTGACATGTCAAGCTGCAGGATTAGAAACTGCTAGTATATAAGTGACTAACAATAAATTGTAGACCACTGAGACTGGTCCTTTGGAGCTGGCAAACTACTTTGTTTAAAAAAGTAAAAAAGCCTTAATATTTAATGTTTCTTTGAAGTCTGTATTACATCATCTGCATTTATTATTGCATTTCAGTGAATCTCTGTGATGACGCAAACAACATATTGGCAAAATGCTATTTCATAACTGTCTTGTGGTATGTAAAGTCTCCTTTTTGACACAGTATTATCTGTGTCCCATCTCTTCTCTGGGATATTAAAATGGAAATTACTTAGTCTCTGACTGTAATATATGCTTTTGCATATTCTACTGTCATTCCTTTTTTTATTTTTTGTGATAATTATATCAAGGGAAATATATTTTCTTCTTTTCTTACTTCTCAATTCCTGTTCTTAGGAAAACATACTAATTTTTCTTACATTCCTTTGTTGCCTTGTTTGTATAAATTCTGAAAGAAGCAATATTATGTTCAAAATCTGCATTGTTTCAACTTTGAATGATAACAAGCTGCCACTCTGAATTGGTATGCAAGGAAGAGTATATAAGAGTTCAAAGAAACCTTTGCCAATCTTGATATTTCCTGGCTTATACCCAGTATCTAGTAACTATATGAATAGGTGGTCTTCACAAATTTACTTCACTTTTATGGCTGTATAACTTCTTATGGTAATATAGCTTTATTAGAAACAGTAGACTTACTTCAGGTTTTCATAGGATACTTGACAGAATGTCAAATCCTAATATATGCTCCAAATAGGAAAAAAAAAATGCTGTCCTATTAGGAAAGAAATACTGAGTGAAAAAGATTAGCATGAGTGTTCTAACATAGATGTTAGAAATAAGATGGCATAGCAGTTCCATTATAATGTCTTTTATCAGATGCAATTGCCCAGAATATTCAGATATTTTTCATTCTTCATCTCTCACCTATGATATTTCCAAATGAATATAAGAAAAAAACCCAGCTTTCATATTTCAGAATTCTGATCTGCCTACTGATCTGCCTAATCTGCAGCTAGTGTAACTGACTGAAAAATTAAATACATGTATTCACGTTTATTTAGTGTGTTTGTGCAGAGAGACTGTGTTGGGTTTTTTTCTTTTTTTAAGTAATGCCCACTTATGTTTTCAGGAAATTGTATTTTGTACCACATATAAAATTTAATTTTATTTTCTTGCTGGGATTGGAATTTCTTTTTGATGATTTATCCATATGTCAAGCAGGATATCCAATGTGATAATGGCATCGGTATGATTCCAGAAGAAACAAAATTCTTTTCTATTTCTCTCTATTCATACTACATGGAAACATACAGAAGAGCTCTTTCCTTCTCTTAGTCAGATGTACCACATTGATTTCTTTCTGTAGCAAAACTGTTTAATAGGTTTTTAAGTTTAGAGAATGAGAAAGTTAACTGTCAGTCTTGCTGATGGCATTTTCTAGGAGGATAAAAACCCACAAAACCTTGCTGTCTCCAGCTTTACTCTTGATAGGAACTTGTGTGTGTTGGCAGCTTCAATATTTGAACTGAGTTAGATTTGTATGGTATGTATATAAATACATTTTATGGTATTCTTTTTAACTCTGGCCACACTCTTGCAATATTAGATATGCATTGGGTGTGTTAGCTTTTTATGTATGTTTGTGTGTATAAATACGTTGGGATGGGGGGAAGCTAACCAACTAAATGGATGTATTAGAATGTTTTTCTGTTTTAGCTGCTGGCAACCAAGGAGGGATTGCTGCGTTATTTTATACTTTTTTTTTAATTTGAAGAAGTGTAAAACGAGTTTCACAAGATGTCTTTTCCAGCTTCATAGTTGGTCAGGATGTATTCTTATGCCCTAAATTATTCCTGTTATTTCATGAAACATAGTTATCTAAAAATGTGACAATACACTGAGTAATAAAACTAGTGTATAGACTTTTCTGTACATGCTGTACATATTTAAATGACCCCATGGGTCTCCCAAAGCAAACTTTCAACATTCCAAATCTTTTACTGTGCATCTGCTGCTGGCATGTAGCCACCCACCCACACAGATTTAGTTGAAATAAATGAAATTTATTCTAGTTCACTTAAGTAGGAAGGCTTGTAAAATATAAAGGTAGTCACCTTGCTGGTGAGGTTACTAAAACAAACAGTTTTCTTAAATGGACTTTTGTGGATTTTTTCTTCTGCGGGACTGTGCACAATTTCCTACTTTCTTAAATTCTTATCTTATGTGTTCCTTTTGTTTTCCTTTGCAGATGGGGTTTATACAGATTAATGAGGACTTCATATTTATTGAGCCACTCAATCGCACTTTGGCTGTGACAGGTCATGCACACAGGGTGTACAGACGAAAAAGGTCCATAGAGGAGAAAATTACTGAAAAGCCAGCTTCTCAGAATCAGTACTGTGGTGTTGTTACAGGTAATATCAAATCTCACTGAAAAGATCTAATGTAGCAGACATATTTTTAAGATATGTAGATAGTAGTTAAAAACAACCCCCAATAAAAGTATATCTGATTATTCTTGTAGCAGTAACTTATGGTGGACTTTGAGGTGGCATGCTGAGGCTGCTGTTTCACTTGTCAGAAGAAGAAGTTGTCCACTGAGGAATAGACATTGGTTCTAATGTCCATTTATATTTGAAAGTAGTAATCTTTGGGTCATTTTTTTACTTCAACTTAATAATTAGAACCTAATTCTTGTCCCTCTGTGTCTTCATAGTTGCTTAATTACTTACTATGTGCAATGCTTGTACTTAATTTTCCGTTTTAACATATAAGCACAGTTCATCCCAGTTTCAGTTAGTAGTAAGTCTTGGACTTCCAAATGGGTCTGACACTGAATTGAAATGATTTTTGTAACAGTCTTCCATTATTGGCACTTAGAAGAACTGTATGAAACAGTCCTAATGCATTTTCGTCAGTGGCAGGTAAAAGAGGTTGTTGAAGGGTTTCAACAAAAATTTGGCATATAGTGATGACTTAGTAGTTTTCAATGGAGAGGGGAAAAATGGCTTTTGTGAAAGATGACATCCTGTTGTTCCTGCTTCCTCATCAACTCCTCTTCTTCAAAGGATAGAGGACACCTCAGTCTTTTGACCTCAGCGTGGGCTGAGAGTGTTTTTAATATTAGTGTGAGAAATTTTTTTTTTTACCCAGGAAGTAAACCAGAATAAGTGCACATTTATAGGCCTTATTTTCATGTCTCCTAATGTACTATAAGTGAGATACTGACAAAGTGGAAAGAAATAGCTAGGGAGCTGGATTATATGACATTTGGAGTGAGGCAGAAGAAACTGGGTTATTTCAAACAGGTAAAGAAAGGTAAAGGAAGGATGCAGCTGCAGTCTTCTGGTGCCTAAGGGGCTGCAGAGAGATGATGAAACCAGACTTTCCTTTGAGGTATGCTATGACAGGATGAAAGGCAACAGTTGTAACTTGCATTCAAGGAAATTTCAATTGGGCATAAGGAAAAAAAAATCTCAGCAAGAATACTTAGTATTGGAAGAGGTTGCCTAGAGGGGTTGTGGAGTCCGCATCCTCCAACATTTACAAAACATAGCTGGAAATGGCTCTAAGAGAGCTGATCTTACTTTGGTGCTTGCCCTGACTGGAGCAGGAGGTTAGCCTAGCTGACCTCTGGAGATCCCTTTCAGCCTAAACTTTCTGTGGCTGTATGGTCCTTACTGAACATTTATACTGCTCTCTCCATTTTATATGGTTACAGAATAAATGTGACAGGTGTTTTTTCCATTTTTGGAAGTATTGGTTTATAATTAGGCATCCATCCACATGTTGAAATCACAGATGAATTAGCAAAGCAAGGCTCTTTTTGTAGTTATTAAGAGGGACTAAGTAAACGACATGTAACTTCCTCCAGCAGGGTCTGTATTTCTCTTCTAAGCATTGTATTACATTGCCACTGCTTATCTGAAAGTGAAATTTTCTATATTAGCAGAAGTTGTTCACATAAAGTAAAGCTAGTTATTCTCCCTTATTAGTGATAAGTGAGTTAGAGCACGCATGCCTGCATGCGTTCGGGAGTGAGAAAAAGAGGGAAAATACATGCATGATGTGTGCACTGGTAAAGGAGGAAAGGGCATCTGATAAATAGCAAGCCATGATGTGTATGAAAATGAGTAAAGATGCAAACTCTTCTGTAAGGACATTATTTTTCTGTCATGTTCAGTACCAGCCATCCGTTCACTTTCTCTTATGCTCTAAAATGGGAAAGTCAGCTTATTCTATTCTAATAATCTTATGTCCAAGGCTCTGACTTGGTGCAAATAGTTTGTCGACAGAGATTCAAATATTTGCTTGAAATGAGTTTCATTATCTCTACTACCAGCCTGAAATTTCAAAATAACTCAAGCTGTCCATAACTGATTGGCATCTGCTGTCATAACCTTATTGCCAGGGGGGTATAAATATCTGCAGTTTCTGACTGACACTGTTGTACTGGCAAGACCAGTCCCTCACTCTGCTGCTACAGGTTATTTTACTAAGTGGGGCTGCAGTAAGTTACATGCATAAAATTGCTGTCTATGCTGGGAGCAGTTTGCTGGTGTGACATGCAGTTAGTTAGTATCACCAAAACATTCATGGTATGGGCACAGCCTTACAGGTGGATTGAAGCAACAGAAATAAGCCTTTACAGCAATATTTGAGATTTTTTAGTCAAATCCTAAACTAAGTAGATCAATGAAACAAAGGTAAACAGATGAGTATATGGGGCTCTCTGATACTCGTAGGTTATGCACAGTTGCTTTTGGTAGAGTTGTAGCTGTGTGACACAGAGAAACTATTATCTCGGCAATATGGGAACTTCTCAGCAATATGGACCTATCTTACAACAGGATCTCTTGCTTCTACAGTACTTGCGTGTCAGAATAGGTGCTCTGGGACAGGTATTTATGCTGCTAGTTTTGAGCCAAATTGATCTCAAAGACTGACTACCTATCAAGCAAATGTGTATTACTGGTGATGAACTGTAATTATTAGAAGGAATGAATGTGCTGGAGGTGTTGAAGGATCCTATTGGTAATAATAGCTTTTCATGCAGAACTGGAAGAGGCAAACAAAGAAGGTATTGTTTGATGTCCATTAGTGTTGTGGGCTGGATTGAAAGATGCTACACAGCCAAAATTATTTGGAGAGAACAAAGAACGTTTTTGTGAATGTGGTGGATTTTTCTTATTAATTAGGGCAGAGAGAGAATCGTACCAACAGAAGCAGATGCTTTCTGGATTTGTGAGAGTGTGTGTGTATATCCTGTTGTTGAATGTGTGTGTGATTTATTTACATATGTGAGCCAGTTGCACATACACAGACCTCACACTCCACACCTTTCCATGCACATGGCCCATGAAACCTTTCACAGCAACCAGTTCACAAGTCTGTTACAGAGAAATGTGAGAGAAGAATTTGCTATTAGAGCAAAGGGCCACATTGGAAAGCTAAGCTCTTTTCCTTCTACCTAATCTGAAGCCCTTGTTTTGGCTGAAGTTGTTTGTACAGAGAACCTCACTCACAGTAAAGGCATGGGGCACTTTGGGGAAAAAAATAAATAATTAACTTCTCAAATGGTCATTCCTTTTTACACAGACTAGTAAGCGAGAGCTTTTATCCAGGATACAGTAGATCTGAGTTTTGAATCCCTTCTGTATTTGGGAGACTGGAAACCTCCTCTTTTATGTCTCAGTTCTGGCAATAAACAATATACTGTTCTGAGTTATGAGCAGATTGTGCTTCTCCTCTTAGAGTGATGCCATTTTGCACTAAAAAGCCTGCTAGTTTCACTGGATCAAAAGCAGAAGTTTGACTTTATGGGATGTAGACTGGGCAGTCAGCTGGGAGGGCTGTATTGCTTCTTCCTCTACTGCCTGTTTTCATGTGATAATCATGAAACAAAATGCATAAACAATCTTGGTCATGAGTCCAGATCTATGAGATTGCACTAGATGGAGACTGGTGCTGCTTGAGGTATTGGTTTCCATTCCTTGGGTCAGAAACAAGTTGTCACTCTGCATTAAGACATTTAAATCCCTATCCAAACTACAGTGGAGGTATAGCTCATGGCTTCCTAAGCTCCTGAATATTCCCTACGTTGCCAGAATACTGCAATTTCTGTATGTCTAGGGCACCCATTTTCTTTTCCCTGGGAAAAGAAAGCCTGGAAGAGTGATGGTGATTGCTCTGTAGTCTGGACCTCATGTGGATGTACTCAGGAAATGCTCTGGTGCATGAGAACTTTTAAGTGTCCTGGAATCCTGTAGTCATAGCCTGTTCTTAATCTTGGCTCAGGTACTTTATGCAACCTGTGGTTATAGTAGCTGGATTTTCAACTCTTTTAGTTTTGGGGGGGATTTTTATTGTTTTGTTAAAACTGCTTGTTATTTTCTCTTACTTGCCTATTGAATGTCAAATGTCCTTGCTGCAGTATTTCTAGCTTTCTTGCTGGAATACTGGAGTATTTCTAGCTTTCCTTTCAGTCAACTGACTGTAATAAATTGATATGGAATCTTCATATTTTCCATAGTTGCACAAAACACAGAAGTCTTATTGCACTCATGTAACATTTATTTTTTATTTTTCCAATACAATTAAATTTTTAAGATTAATTTATGCATCTTTAATCCCAAGAATAGTTTTTTTGAGTTAATCTGACTTTTATCTTCTTAGCATATGCATTATTAACGTAGGTATGGTTTTTTGCAGGAGTTATCTCTCACAATCTGTACCTTCAATAATGAGAAATTCTTCAGAATTTTTACTTATTTATGAGTACGTAAAGTATGTATGTGTTTTTGCCTAAAGCCCGTTTTGCCTGTTATCTGGCAGTAATCGTGGCAGTTGTTTGAATACCACTGGTACCAAAATAATTAATTCTATTTGTTTAAAGGTCTTAGGGAAGAGCTAAAATTTTCAGATAAATGAGATCTCATGTGATGGGGAATTCTGCCAGCAATTTGGAAAAGGTTGGCTGGCCAAGAAGAGATTGTCCTTTGATTTGTTAACCTGGCAGATATTTGAGGCAAATGATGGGCCCTGCCCCTTGCAGCCAGCTTGTGTACAGAGTTGTGCAGTCTTCTCATCCACTACAATCCCAAAAGACAGAGGTTTCAGCAGTTTATGGGACTGCAGTGACCTTAGTGTTTAGCACAATGCTGTATTTTATTGTGGACTGCTTACTGTCAATTCTGAGTAAAAATGCACTGCTAGCTAAAAAATTTAGAGAGTTGTGTTAGCAGAGTTCTCTGAACAGCAATGCCAATATTAAATTTAAGGTTTTCAGCCACTAGCTGCTGTTTTGTACAAAGAAGTGAACAATGAATAAACTGTGTTGCTGGAAACTGCACTGGAATCAATCACTGCTCCTAGGAGGAAAGCAGATTGACCAGATGGCTCATGAGAGATCTTTTTTAACCCAAATGAGTTTACTATTTAAACTGAGATCTATAGCGTACTCTTGCAGCATTAGATGCTTGTATGGTAAGTCATAGTTGTATAGTTTATAGGGTGTGTTTTTTTTTGGCACAAATCCTGACACTGAAGTTTCATTAAAAATTATTCTCAGAAGAGTGACGAAAACACACATAATGTTTTATAAACTAGGCTGTAGATCCACAGTTAGCAAACACAAGTAAAGCTAGATGCTAGCTGGATGTATAAGGCTAAGCAAGTGTCTGAAGGATCAAAATGAGAGAAGTTAAAATTAATTTTAGATGGCTTATGAATGTATAAGTTGTTTCTACTTCTAGGCAATCAAACACCAAATATTTATTTCTGGAGAATATATACTTCTTTTCTTTTAGTAAATTTGTATGCTTTGTAAGTCTTACATTGTCACCAGTTGTACAGGAATCAGTAAGACCTTCTAAAATGTAGCAGGATGGACTAAATCACTCACATATATAATCTTTAACAAATGACTGCAGAAAAAGCCAACCCTTTTTAAGCATGGATACTTTATACTTTTTACATTGAAAAGTATATATCTACATTATGTTTACATTAAATCTATATTACACATATATTTTTATTAAAGCATGTATCCTTCTTCCACTGGTATCTTATATTTTAAAGCTAATTTGTGAGTTCAGTGACTTTTAAGGCATATTTTTAGCACTTTCCTGAAGAGTGACTCATTTTTTGGAGAGTAGTCATGTGTTATAAAATGAACTGCAGGAACTTTCCTATTAGAGATGAAACTGATTAATTGCAAAACATTTCCTCAAAATTTCTGAATATTTGATTGTTTCCAGAACATGTGTTTATAATTGTCATCTCAAGCATCACTTTTGTTGTAAACAGAGAGCCCAATATTCCATTGTGGAAGCTGGAAAAAATTTCACTTGATTTCAGTGACTTCAATGAGATCAGTCCCAGAAGTTTTATGTCCTCTCAAGGGGATCTAACAGAATTTGGCTATTACAACAGGGAGTTTCATTTTATATTTTCTTTTAAATTAAATTATTTTAAATATCATTGCTAACTGGTCTATGCATATCTGACCACCTTCTGGCTTGAACTGTTTCTGTGTAATTAGTTTTTCTTTTTCCATATGTACTGTAGTAGTAATGGAGATTTTGTTGTGTTTTTGGAGGGGAAACTTAAAATTAACAGGAGCAGTAACCTCTAGCTTACCACAAATGTAACATGTTTTTGCTTTGGAGCTTTTTGTAGGTTTAGGAGCCTGTGTCCATGGTTTGATTTTGTTGTTTTACTTTAGATGCTTATAATGGCAGCAGCACTGACTTTGAAGTCATGTTAGTAACACTTCACTTTTTTGTTACCACCAAGCCTATATCCTACATTTTTTCTCTGTCATTCATCTGAAATATTCTTTCATCTTTGCAGATCACTGAATTGTTCCATGTATTTTCTTAATATTAAATTTGCAGCAAATCTATATTTGTTGTCTTTTATGCTAATATACACTTACATCAAGATGTTTTCTGTGTGATTTATGAAGATGGGTGGATAACAATTCTGCAATCTCAGAATATTTTTCTGTCAAACCTAACATGAATTTAGTTTTCTCCCACAAAACAAACTAGGAGGCACATAGTCTTTTATAAATATGTTAGGTGAAAGGATGCAGAGAATCTGACTGACTGTCTGAGCAGCTGGATAAAATTCCTGTTTTCTTGGTGTGAACTAACATTTATATTTTGTACTGGCCTTCAGTCTGAGCCTTAGCACTGGCAGTGCTAAATAAGAATGTATTATAGTTCATAGCTATTACATTCCACATAATCAGCTGTACCATCATCACAGGTAGCAGATCCTAAAAGTACTGTAGGGGTAGTTTGAAGGATGAGTTTATCAAGCAATGTTTTATGTTACAGATAAAAGAAAATCCCAGAATCAAAAAGTACCAGAAAGTGGAAGAGGAAAACGATACTCTTACAAGTTACCTCAGGAGTACAATATAGAAACTGTTGTGGTGGCAGATCCAGCTATGGTTTCGTATCATGGAACAGATGCTGCCAGAAGATTTATTCTAACCATCTTAAACATGGTAGGAAATTTAAAACTAATTTTGGCATTTTGCCAGCAATGCACGCAGCATGGGCTGATTTGATTGCTCTTTTTAATTATTCTGTCCAAGAGCCTGTAAGGGACAGTCAGTACATGACCATCAGCAGGCTGTCAAGACTTAACTCCATCTGTTTTGCAGCATAAAACCGTGGTGCTGCAGACTTGTCTGGGCTGTCGGGTGTTAGATCATCAGCAATGAAGTCAGAAAGTGAGAGCTGAACAAGATGATTTTTTGGTTAGAAACCTGTGACGTTGTTGGGAAGGCTGCGGCATTGGATGATTTCTCATGATATATGTTTGTTATGAAGAGATGACATTGTCATTGAGAAGGACTGTGTGATCATTAGTGGCTGAAAAAAACCAAAGTGTAATGCACTTGGACAATTACGTCCCCTCCCAGCTCTATCTGGATCTGCAGTGCATTCATTTGATGCATAAAGCAGTGAAAACTAGCATCTGTAATGTATAAGGGAGGATTGTTCTAAAGAAGGAGCATAAGCTGAAGAGTAAATAATAACTTTAACTACTCTGAATGATAGGAAGAGTTACTTCCATGTACTGGCTCAGACCATTCGGGCCACAATCCTGGACTTAACTGAATAGAACTTTTCATGTGAATAGTATTATATGCATGTGTAAGTATTTGGAGAAACAAGCTACAGTTTATAAAACTGTATGGTCACGGCCACCGGGGGGAAAAGGTCTTTTTGTACTCCCAGAATGAATACTGCTTAAGCTCCGTTTTTCCTTTCAGAAGACCAGCACAATATGTTCACTTAATGTTCTGTTCAAACTATGGAAAATTAAAGCAATCACAGTAGAATATGAGAAATGTTTTTGGTTCTTTGAGGTTCTGTTATTTTTAGACTACAGTGTGTTTTGTGCAATACAAGCATGTATTTGTATTTACTGTTTTTTATCTTAGGTTTTTAACCTTTTCCAGCACAAGAGCCTTGGAGTACAAGTAAATCTTCGTGTGACTAAGCTTGTCCTCCTTCATGAGACTCCAGTAAGTATATATTGTCTTTGTCTTTGCCTGTAGAGGGTAATGCTACTTACCTTGTTGCTCCATGAAGGCTTTCAATATTCACTGACTTCAATGGCTGACAAATTGTCTCAGCAAGTTTTTGGGCATTATTTAGTTATTTACACTGCTGGGCAGCCCCAGTAAAGATTAAGTTTCTCCTGCTTTCTGTGCTGCACATCCTGAGATTTTTCTGTGCTTGCAGTTGGAAGTCAATCAAACAAAGTTTCCTTGTGGAAATCAGCTAGTTCTTAAGAAGATCTGCTTGTGCTCTGCTTTTTGTGCATTCGTATAGCTAAATACAAAAATCTTCTCCTTCAAACCCAGTGGACAGTAGAAGGAGAAGTGATGTTCTTTGTCAGGCAATGTGTAGATGAACAAAAGGTGCCATGATATAACACTATTCTTTCATTGCACCTTTCAGGCATCTCAAATCCTCTTCCTCTGTCTTTCTGAAGAAAGACAAATTGGCTGATATCTTGATTGATACTTTCGATTAACCTATGGTTCGTATATTGTATTTCAGGACAATGTCAACTTGATTTCTTGTTTCTACAAAATATTATGGAAATCCTTTCATATTTTAGTCAATTCATGAGAAAAAGGGATTCCCTCGCCTGTGTTTCTAATTTTAAAATATTATATTTTTCCAGTGAATAAGAAAGTACTTCTTTCTTCAGTGTCTTCTCAGCAGATGAAGAAGTCTCATTTCATGTTCAAACTCTGGATATTCACACCATGAATCTTTTCTTCACTATGGATAGTGCACAATCAGTGAATGAATGAGAGGAGTTCAGGTGAAGAGATCCACTGAAGGCCTCTCAGTGCACTGTCTTCACCTGTGTCTTTAACATGATAAAAAGATGGTCTCTTCTCCTGAAGTTCAAGTCATTCTGCCATGAATACATTACACTGTAAAAAGGAGAATATTTTGCTAACTCAGTTAAAAAATGGTCCTAATTCTATTTACAGAATGATAGTTTTAGTAAAATTAATTGGTTTTTATTTCCAGGCAGATATGTATATTGGGCATCATGGGGAAAAAATGCTGGAAAGCTTTTGTAAATGGCAACATGAAGAATTTGGCAAGAAGAATGATATACACTTAGAAATGTCAACAAGCTGGGGAGAAGACATGTCTTCAGTTGATGCAGCCATACTGATCACAAGGTAAAATACTGAAAGATGAGCATTAAAAAATAGGCAGATGGCCTAATATGAACATAGATCAAAGGAATTGATAGATGACCAACACAGTTAGGATTTAATTTTGCAGTGAGGAAAAGTGCAACTTGAGGCTTCTTCCCAGAAGTCAAAGGTGGTGGTAAAGTGGTGGCAAAAATGGTTCAGAAAGCAAGAGTTCACTGATGGTAAATATGTGAAATGACAGACAGGTCACTCTCTTGTTTCTTCTTTGGCTATATAGCTAAGGCCATAGGTTAGATGCCTCTCTCCATGTGCCTTCATTTAAAAGAGGCAGCACACACAGACCTGTAGATACTTTCATGCAAAACACAGAAGTATATTTAGATTGTTCAGAACTGGATCAACATGACACTAGGAATATCACTTGAGTTATGCTTCCTTCTAATGGATCTAGAACTAGTATGTTTCATTGTGCACTGAAGGTCCATCTTGTATAGAGTATGTGCTCTGCAGCCACAGAGCTGTGATCCCAGATCTGCACTTCTTTATAACCCCTAAGTATCAGGTGTTTCACACATTCAGAGGGAAATATGCCTCCAGCTCACCTCTTTCCTCCCAAGCAGATGCTATAATTGTTTAGGCTGTAAGTGGTGCATAGGGGGATGCATCTTGATATTCAGACAGTGTACAGCCATTATCCAAAGCAAAGGACAGAATGATGGTTCAGCTGGTCTAGGGTTGGGTTTAGTCCCAGTTTTGAGGTGGACCTTGGACTGAATGACCTTTAGAGTTCCCTTCTAAAGAAAATTCCTGTGATTGGATATATTAGAATAGTATTGTGCTGTCCCATGGTAGTTGGTGACATGGTATCTTAAAACCGTGTGTAATCTTTAAACTTACTTGTAGTCTTATACCATTTATTCAGGGCATTCTCACTAGGAACTATATGCATTTTTTTTAAATTAGTTTACATTCTGATTACTCCAGTACACATAAGGTGTTTCAGTTTTCTGAAGCAGAAAAATGCTTCCCTAAATTTCCCTGTTTTGGAAAGCCAGCCATATACTGGAAGCAGGAAATGAAGAAGTCCAGATTGTCTGTGGTGACAGTTTTTTTGCTACTTTTGCTGTTTAATCCGTTACCTTTTCTTAGAAAAACCCACACCCATCTCTCCTTACCCTATACCATCCTCCCCTGTTTGTTGTGTTTGTCTGTTTTATGGATTGTTGGGGCTTTGAGGGGGCAGATTAGTTTTTGTTAAGCAGTAGTCCTTCACACAGACTCCTCTGAACTACCGTGGAAGACATGACAAATAATGTTCTCTGTAAGAAATTTCCATTAGCTCATCAGAAAACAGACTTGGGATGACAGACCAGAAAGAAATTTTTCAGATTAAGGCTCAAGACTGATTTTAATAGTGTGTTGGTGGGGGGAGAGTCTAGATGGAGGAGGAAAGGTGTGAGTAGTAGGAATGAGTGAACTTGGGCCAAGGCATAAAGGGTGGCCGAGTATCATACATGGCATTGGCTTGATGAGCATAGCTAAAGGGGAACAGACCTTCTTACCTCTAGGTGTACTTTGTGACTGTCCAAGGATAATCAAGCAATTGCGTATTGCTTGGTTGCTAGAAATGTGGGGTGGTTGAGTGACCTCTCACCTGTCCCCTGGCTCTCTCATTTGAGACAGCGGAGACAGCAGTATCTGCATCAGCAACAGCAGCTTGAAGGAGCATCAAACCCTTCGAGCCTGCATCTCAGCCACTGCCAGGAGAATGCCAGGCACTGCATTCTTCAGTTTGTGAGGTGTATCTCACAAGTAGCAAGATACTATGAAATAAAGCATGTAACACCTCTTTCCTCTCATTTTTCCATCGTCACCTTAACCAGCCTTTGTGGGAAGAGGCAGAAGAGTTCTGAACTGATGCAAGTGAGGTGTTAGTTAAACAGTCAAGAGGCAATAGTCTGGAGATGTCTTTAGCAGCCCGTGTGTTTGGCCAGAGAGGTTTTTGAATTACATGCAGCGTTTCTAAATGGTAAAAAAGCTTTTGGAAAGTCTAATCATATGTCAAGACATGCTTTTCTGATGTGCTTTGTAATAATGATATTCTGATTTGCGTTGCCTACAATTTTTACCTGTCAGTTCTAATATTTTTTTTGAGTAAATCTCTGATCAGTGTTAAGGAAATTGAAGTAGAGACCAGGGAAGTGATTGCTTGGATGTCAGATAGTAAGTCAGTGCTGGAGCCAGAAATTAAAGATCTGTTCTTCTGACATTTTTATTTTTTCAGTGGTATTATTCTCTGGACTATACTGCCTCCCATCTCAGAGCTGCTTTAGCTGCTAATAAATCATACCAGTGTGGTTTGCTGACTGTGGGAATGTTTTGCTAATCCAGGCTCCCTCTGCATATCATCAGGTTTATGGTATAGCTAACCCCATGTGTGGCTCCACTTGTGTGTTTTGTTAATTCAGAGTCTCATTCTGTTTTGCAAACACAGAACAAGCTCCTTTGCCACAACTTCCAAACAGCTTTGGACAGCAGACCTGCTTTACTGAGAGAAATAATTTTGTTCAGACAGATGAACACCAGCTGCTCAGTATTTTTCAAGTAAAAATGTAAAGTTTTGGTTATCTAACACATTCTGTGGCAGACCTCCTAAAACTTGCCCACACCTCCTTTTTTGTCTCACATGATAATAGAACAGCAAGAGTGCTTTGAAAAAGCTTTCCTGTGCTTTCACATGCCAGTTGTGTCTGGTAACCAAAGGTGTTAGAAATGAAGTATTGAGTATTCTGCAGAGCTAATTTTTAATGCCTAACTACAAAGAGCATGATGTGTATGTAACAGAGACTGTTATTCCACAGTCAAAGAGCCATCATAGACTTTTTGTGAGAAAGGTACTTTTCAAGACTTACTTTTGCATTTATTACGTAAAGTGGAAAGCAAAACCAGCTTCTCCCCACAACTTTCTCTGCTGCCCAAATAGGCTGTGATGATACATATGAATCTGCTACCAAGTTGTTCATTTCACTCTCCTGTAGCCCTATTTCAGCCTGTGAGTTTTTGTTTAGTTTCCCTTTACATTGGCTTATTCTGATGAAGTAATGTCCTGTTTAAAATATGGTGCCATAAAGTAAGACAGAAAGAAAAGTTTGAATAGTGTATTTAGAAAAGATTCCCGGGGAGGTTAGGTATAAGGAGAATGTGAGAATTAAGACAGAAATTGTTTTAAGGACTCTCCTGATAAAACTATTTGATTCACAGTTCTAAATTAGCACTATTACTTTAGAGATATACATAACAGGAAGCATTTTTCTCTGAGGAAAATATATACCATGGCACATCAACATCCTCCTTGCCTTTTAAGTTACAGAGTACGAGTGCACAGAGATAAGCCCTGATTTTGGTGGCCTCTGAGATGATACTACCAGTCGCTATCTGCATATGTTGTCTGACCTGAATGATGTAACTGAAAGTGAGGCACAAAAAGGCCCATGGCATCCACAGTTGCTCTGTGACGATACTTAAGTTCTTATATTGCCCCTATTGCAAACAAGGTAATGAAAGCTTCAAATTGTAGGAAAAAAAACCTGAAAGGGTACAAGAATGAGGCAGAATCTACCTTCACTTAAAAATTATGCATTATGCTGCTTTTCCAGTGCATAAGTCAATCTGTCACAGCATTTTTTTAGGAAAACATGTAAATATGAAAATAATAATTAAAAAAAATCAAGTTCTGTGTTCTCCTTCTCAGAATTGCCATTTCACATGTGCTTGTGGTAGAAAGTAGATCTCTGATGCTCCTGATATCCAGCAGATAGACAGTGATACTCTATGTCCACAGTGTATGTCACCTGTTTGTTCATATTGATCTGCAGTATCTGAAATCTCTTTGCTCTGGGTGACACATAATTGCAACAGTGCTGCAAGGCATTTTCACTGTAAGAAACCGACTCATTCTATAAAAGTAGACAATGGCTTAAACAGCACTTAGATTTGCTAAATATTGTTTCATTTCCAATTTTTACAACCCTCCATAACTCTCCCCAGACCTTGGACAAGAACTTCTTAAGCGTTGCTGTTACCTTCCAATGCACACGAGTACAGTTCTTTTCCTGACTTTGCTTTTTACTTCCTTTCTGATGATAATGGTTTGAACCAAAAACACCTCCTCAAGAAAGTCAGAGGTGGAAGATTGCAAATGACCCCTGCACAGAAACTAACATTACAGGGTCACCCAAAAATCTTGCAGTGTTTTGCAGTCCAAAATTGTTGAAATGTAAAGGGATAGAGATTGGGTTATTAAGCTGCTGTCCTTAAACTTCTAGTGAAAATCAGCTCTGGAAAAATGAGTTCTTGCAAGTACACGGTGAGAGGTGAAATTATTCTTAATTTTGTCTTCCTAATGGTATTTTCTCATCACTGCAATTTCAATTCTGCCAACTTTCTTGATATTTTTGCGAAGTTTTCCAGTGTTTACTGTTTTTCTTTTGACATCAACAGCAGACGTCAAGGGATTTCATGAGAATCTCACATGTCCTTACTATTAATTATTTACTAATAGGGTTGTAGATGCAGAAGGAAGCATGGAAATGTGAGAAGAGCATACTTTCGAATCAAAGGTGTCTTTTTAAAAAAAACTCCACAATCTCCTTTATTTATTACTTTAATTTTAAGACGTATTTTTAACTTGTGTGTTTTAAAAAAACCACTAATTTTAAGTTATTACATGCTCTGTGTTTTGGGTTTTGTTTTTTCTTCTCTAAAAGGTCAAGGTGTTTGAGTCTGTGAAGTGGTAATGCTTGTAATAACACATGTGAGAAAAATCTGCATGAATTTACCTGTTTCTGTCAGCTTGTTCTTTCAAGCTGTAGCATTGAGGCTACGTGTGTTCCATTCACTTGTACAGATATGTTATGTAGCATTACATGGACCTAAACTGAATTTTAATCTCTGATTATCTACTGCAAGTCTCTAACATTAAATATGGTCAGTTATTTTTACATTTTATTTTTCTGGTGAATAAGAAAGCTGGACAGTCTTGAGACAAAGATTTAAAAGAAAGGAAGATTAACTGTGTTCTGAATTAGACCATTGCCACAGTCCTTTACTTTCAGAATGGACAGTTGTGTCTTATTTCTAATTTTTGTTACTTCACCTTTCAACCATGGATCTCTTTGTACCATTTGCTGCTAAAGAGCTATTAGAAAGCTCCTCCCTATGTAAATATTGTAGGCTGTGATCAAGTCACAACTCATCTTTCTCTTAGATTAACTTAGAGAGGTTTTTAAGCCTGTTTCCCAGACATGTAATCATTCTCTTGGCTCTTTCCAGACCTTTTCCTATTTTCCAAATTGTTTTCTGAAGCATAAGTGCCAAAATTGGACACAGTAGTGTGTGAACAGTTGTACTGGTGCCACATCTGATATTTTCCTGCATCTTTATCCAAGGATACTGTTCACTTCTACTGCCTGTTTTTGAATGCTCACCTCTTTCTGTTGTAGTCATGCTGTTGCCATATGTGATCGAGTTTGGGGGTCCAGTTTTGGCTATGTTAAAATAAAACTTACCCAGATGAGTCATCTTTAAAAATTGACTTGTCTTCATTCCTGTTAGTATTCTACCAGTCCTCATTTAATTTTCAAACTTTACCAGTAGTGCTCTCTTAATTTCTTCCAGATCATTGTTTAATGCTAACACTGAGTCTAGATTCTGTTGGACTCCACTGAAAAACACCTTCCTTGACTCCCTAACATTTCTATAACTGGTTTGAGATGTTAGCTACACATTCAATTCAGTTATTAGTTCACTTATCACATTTCTGAGCTGTTATTTTTCAGTTTGGCTGAAACATGAACTTTAGAAGAAGGCCTAATTCTATTTTCCTTCCTAATCTCAGTTCAACTTTACAGAGCCTAAGTGATCTGTTAACTATTTAAAATATTTAAATACAGTATTTCCTGATTTGCTAAAATACACTGTCCAGTGCATACTGGTGCATTAGAGGTTTACCCTCAAAATACAAAACAGTTTCTGAAGTAGCATCTACGATAGTAACATTGTCCATTTGTTTAAATTCCCAACTGAATAGTAAATGTGTAATTTATCTTGTGGTTCATTAACTCCAATTTTTTTTTTAAAGTTACTCGTTAGTATGTATGTGCTTAGTTTATAGGTGGGAACCACTTCAGAATGTCCTGTTATGTGAAGAGGCAAGAACATCTGCAGTGTTGCCATTATTCACTTAGCACGGTACAAACAAAGGCATTTGCAATGTCGTGATAATGTTATTTGCCACAGGGGCCATTAATTGCAACTATTCTTTATAAAAGCCTTATGATTTGAGAAAACTTGTTGCTTGGGCAATAGACCTCAAAGATAATCTTAAAAAGTTGTGAGTCCTAAAATCACTGACAACAGCAGGAGTTAGACTGCAGTTTCAAGCCTACACTACTTTTTTCAAAAATGTGAACATTAGAGAAGTTAAGAAATTGGAAGGAGGGTGAAAGCCAGAATGAAGATTTAACAGGCTGGTAAAATGCATTATCTGTCCTCTTCTGTTTCTTCTTTTCTCCAGTCTAGCATATGGAAGGAAATGATAAACCGGCTTGGACGAGAAATAGGTCTTTTGAATAGTATGCCTAAAATAAGTGTTAAATTTATCTAAAGGGACAAATTGGTGCAAACTATTTGTAAAAGATAAGCCTGGATTCTTCTTTAGTCTTCCTCTGCTGTTCTTGATGTCTTCTGTTGAATATCTCATCTACACAGGATTTATTTTAACAAAGATAATGTAATGAGATACTTTATATTTGGCAATTGGATAGTTAGTCTTTGTTTGCTGTGAAGGCTCTTCATAATGCTTTATGTAGTCAATTAAAAATGCACTAACTAAATGTAATTTTCTGAAACAATGGATTAGTAGTTACCCATTCTTGCTTAGAATTCTTTTCTAGACTTAGCCCACTCCTTCAAGCTTGGAAACACTCCTAAATCTCATGAAAGCTTCTCTTGTCTCTCACTTGAATGTGCATGTGAATTAACTCTTTAGAGTAGTGGAAGTTGTGTGCTGGATACTGGTTAGAAGGGGACTTCAGTGTGCTTTAACCAGTTCCTCGCTTTCAGTGTTAGACTCGGTTGCTAAATTGTGCCACAAAAGCTTCTATAAGTATTAATGATAACTAATATCTTTGCCTTATTTTTCTAGGAGAAAGGAGTAAAAGAACAGAAGTGTCATGCTTTTGGCTGGGATAGAGTTGAGGAATTCGTGGCAGAGTCTGTTGCCACACTTGCCACAAGACACCTTTAAACCCTCTGGCCACTCCTTGCGCTTGGACAAAGGCAAATAATCTCAGTGGCTTTCCTGATGGCTTCGTAGTGTGCTTTATTGCTCTGTTTTATACCTCCTCTTACATGGAAGAGTCGGTATCCTCTCTTTTGTGTAGTTTCAGTATGCCAATTCCATACATATATATAAAGTGCAGAGGTGTGTATATATGTGTGTGTGTATGTTATTATATACACACACAGGAACATAGTTATAATATGATGGAATATTTAAGTTACTGTGCGGGAACTGGCAAATGATTTCTGTGAGAGTCATTGGTAGGTCTAGCTAGAGCTGTAAATCTTTACTAAAGAGCCTAGTCTCAAATGTATGTATGTATTCATATTCTTGGAAATTAAAGGAGGTACTACATTCTTTCAATGTAAATCAGGAACTAAGAATGGTTTATTGTACTTCCCTCTTGCCAAATCATAGCAGTACTGTTTTCCCCGGGTCCCATAATGAAACGCTGGATGCATAGTGAAACCATAGTCAGAGTCAGCCAAGAAGGAAAAACAAAACAAAACCAGCTCAGTAAGTGTGAGAACAAAGCTATTACATAAGCAGAAACCTCTTGGATATTGGCAGTTTTAAAATGTCAGATGGTATTCTTGTACATTTGAAGGTATGCTCTCTTTTTTTTTTTACTTGTTGTAACATCAGTTAATATTTGTGGTAGTTGTATGAGTGTGTGTGTAAGACAATCAATGTCCTTAGATTGTCTTTACACATGTCCTCTTGCTTAACCACAAGTCCCATATTTCTAATCGTTCTGTCATGTCACTTAACAGACAGTAAGTCCCTTGTGTCACATAGCAGAAAACAAAGAACTGTGTTAACGACCCAGTGCATTAATGCAATTTGTTGCAGGTTTGAAAAAATAGAAGAACTTTCTTCTGTATCTCATTATAGTTTCTTGTTCACCACCTTTGGCTCAATTTCCAGGGCTCTTCTAAGGGGATTCCCATAGTTTCTTTACCAGTTTATTTGCAAGATTTGTTTCTAGCACTGTTGTTTTGCTTTTCTACTCTATAATTATTTGGCAATGGTGACTGGAGAATCAAAAGCGATATAACCCCATGTCTCTGGCTGTGTGGCCTTTAACAAGTGTCAGAAAATTGCCAGCCTCTTGAGATTGCTTTTGGGTCTAAATGACTCTGTGTGAATAGGCTGTGGGAAACAAACAAACAAACAAACAAAAGCTCTTGCAGTAGTTACGTTTGGAAAAATGGCAAGTATCACTGGTCTGCTCTCTCATCTCAAGAACCAAACAATTCCTGTGTTTTGTTCCTGGAAAATGAGTGTTTCTGTATGCATGTATCTTTGTTTGTATCAATCTATGTTTTATCTATGTAGCTTCATAGACAGAATATAAAAAAGAAATCTCTCTGGCCCATATGGCCCCTCTCTAAAAAGAGAGACTATTACTCTGTGGTACAGCTAAACAACAGAAAGTTCTTTATTTGAGTACATGTTGGAATGAAGTTCAGGTAACTAGGTTGTATTTTGCTTAGGTGCTATATGTGGGTTTTTTCTGTTGTTTGTTCCCCGTTGGTTCCGTCCGTCCCTCCCCAGTTCATACCTCAGCAGTCCTATTTTTACTTAAAATTAAAAAATTAGCATGAGTTATAAACACTCCAGTAAAAAGGTTTTCCTTTGCTCTTTTGATACCTTTGTTATATGTCTCTGAGAACAGGTAAAATAGGTGTGAAATTAAAATGAATCCCAAGCAGATGCTGTTTAGCACGGAGATGAAGTATTTATTCCACTTCATGCAATTGAGCAGTCTTATATATAGAGCTATGGCTGGACTGAAACCTGTGTTGGTGATAGGACAGGTGTCTCCCAGTGAGTTAATTTGTAAGTCTTCCACTACTAGAATGGGATGGCCTAGCAGAAATGCTTCTCCAGAATGTATTCCTATGAGTCATTTTAACCATTGACTTCTTAGCAGAAAAACTTTCTGACTCTGTCTCTGATCTAAATGCTGGATTACAGTGCTGCTTTTGGACCTGATATTAAGCACTTAAGATATTTTCATTTCACATGAAAGAAAGACTAACTTTAGAGTTGTTACATTTCAAGATACTTACATGGGGAAAAAATTAGGTACAATGCAGTTTAAATATATGGTACAAGTTTTGTCAGCTGACTACTTCTAAATCTGTTCTGAGAATAAACTGAAGTTTAAGTGTTCTGGGTAATCCTGGCCTTTGCTTCCCCATGCTCTTTGTTGAGATAATGGTGTTCTGTATTCATTCATTGAGCCATACAAAATATTTGTAAATAGGTCACACAGTCATTATCAGTCTGACAGCTTGGCTTGCTTAACATTTTTCTTTTTCCTCCCGATTCTAGGAAGGATTTCTGTGTACATAAAGATGAACCGTGTGATACTGTTGGTAAGTAAACAAGTGTAAGAGACTGTGTGTATAAACCACTTCATAAAATAAATGTTACATAAATAGAGATGTGAAGCTAAAAGGTGACAACAGCATCAGTGATGGATAGCTGTAACTAGCTAAAATGCAAAATATGTCTCAAATGCCAATAATACTTTGTTAGATTTGTGTATGCTTCTAGCAAAATAATAAGTTTAAGTGCAGTATTTCCAACTAATTAATAAAGCAAATGTTTAAAACTTTTTTCTTTTTAATCTCACTGCCAGTTTAATACCAAATTGTTTTTATATTCTTAATGCAGAATATAAAGCTAAACAAATGTGTTTATGATTCTTTTTTATGCAGTGGTTTTATCTTTGGTGAGAATATGTCTATGCTATTTTAGAAAAGCTTCCATAAGAATATAATGTAACATAGTAGAGTAATACAGTGTTTATGAACTATGTAACTTCTGAAGCGTACAGAATGTGAACTATTGTGCAAGGCATCTTCTCACATCTTCAATTAGAGTGAGTGCTAGCTGCGCTGAGTTTTTCTATCAACACTTGTTGATGTAGTTCACACCCTTTTGGGAAGACGGTTTTTCAGTGTAGAGGTCTGGTGGAAAAGGTAGCAATTGTTTTCTTCAGTTGTAATTCTGGATAAAAACATGCCATGACACTAAATGAAGGATGTCATGGCATGTGTTTACTCTAGAATTTCTTTTGGCTAACAGAAGTCTTTCACAGTTCTATATGTAAATGCAAGTATTCAGAACCTAAATTGTTTTAGTAAGAATAGGATGATAGTATTGGAGTATTAACTATTGTCATGCTTGTGCTCTCTTGTAGGTGGAGAGGTAGATTTTTGGGTTTTTTCCTGTTTAATTTCAGTGGCAAATGTTTGAGGAGAGTTCTGCTGTGAACTGTATTACCTTACTACTTGCTAGTCTTTTTTCTTTTACTGCTGTGTCAACCCAAGTTTATGTGACCGTGTTTGTGGGGTGGATATCAATAAAGAATCCTCCTAAATGAAGAATAGAATATTTCTCACAGCAGTTAGTAGTTAAGAATTCAGAGTTCTTCCACTAATTGGTATCTTGGTCTTAGGTGAATTTTGTATGAGTGTTTGGTGCTCAGAGGCATGTATTTGGTGCTCAGAGTCTTGGAAGTGGAAAAATGTTTCCTTCCAGCTGAAAGAGGAAGCAATGTGACCAAAAGTCTTCAGCATCTTATGCTGATCTAAACTGAAGATCAACTCTGGAGTACTTCCAGTATATCTAAATCAGGATAGGCTGCTGTCTGGATTTCACAGATGAGGTGAACATATTCAAGGATTTTCCTTGAAAAATGTTTCCTCTTTGGTTGAACCTTGGAGGTAATAGAATGACTTTATCTCTGAATTTGTCCATGGAATTGTAAATGAGATAAGATTGAACTGACTCAAGTATCAGTTGTTCACATTTCTGTGATGAAGAAGCTTGGATGAAACTTGAAAATGAGGCAGTGCATTAATCATAAGTGCACAGGAAGTAAAGAGTTTGCAGTCTAATATAGCGATAAGCAAAATGAAGTAGAGACCTTGGCTGTCTAATTCAGCATTTTGTGGAATGGCTGTTGTGGACTTTCCCACTCTGCATATTGTTGTTTAGAGTTTTCTTTAGGAACTGAAGCATAGTTCATATGTTTAATTCTTTCCATATAGCTACAATTGTGCAGCAAAAGCTAAGGTCATTCATTTCCTGTTGTTCCATCAATTATTATATATGAATTTAAGAATTAGGTTTCCAGAGGAATATATGACCTTTCCAGAAATTCAGTGTATCATTCCTTCCATGCACATTTACAGTACTGCAGGTCCATGCTCAGTCTTAAGAAGACAGTGTCTTTCTGAAGCTCTTGTCCACCATCATCCATGAGCTGATCTAAGGAAGAGTGTTCCAAAACTAGGGAGAACTTTGTGCATTTCTCTTGAAGAGAATTTTTAAATTGTCTTACTGGCATGGATGTACACATCAACGCTTTTAGGATTGCAGGTTTATATGCAAAATTGTTGAAAGTACATGTAGGTAGATGGTGGTTTCATTTTGGCATCTTTTCTTTTGCTTTTGCCTTCACTAGGAAAACCCAAATGGTGATTTGTAGTTTTAGATTAGATCATGAGTAAAAGTTCATTGAAAGGTAAGGAAGAGCAGTTTGATCTTACTATAGATCTTCATGCAACATGTTTATAGGCAAAAGGAGACAGCACGTTCCAAGGATCTTTAACATGATGTAGATTATAGAATTTGCCAAAGAAAGTAGATGAGAAATACTAATGTACTATCAACTCTACAATTCCCAGCTGTCCAGAGCTTGCCTTCCTTCCCACAAAAAAACTCCAAAAGAATATACCACAATACAAACTTTTGTCTACCATAAAGAGTGGAATAAGGCAATTCTCTGTGAAATGTTAACATAACTGTACATGTGTGTGAGGCAGTCAAGGTGATCTTTGTAGCACATTACACAATCCAGAAATGACAGTCAGGAGAAAGGAACATTTACAGGATGGACCTTGTTATTGGAAAGGGTTGTCATGTTGGATCATAGTTCTTCTCAGTGATGGATACTAAACAGACAAATACTGGATTCATTGTTTATTTATTAAATGCCAAGACTCACAGTTTTCAGACTGGACGTGAGTACCCACTTAAGCCAGATAGAGTAAGTGCCAGTATTCTGGCAAATAATACATTTCTCTATGCTTCTGGTCTTGTTCTACTCAAAGTACAGAGCTTATGCACTCTTCAGTTAGTACTTTTTCATTGTCTCTTAAAATAACAGAGTAATTTATATGAAGATTTGATGGTTTAAAGGTAAGATTACCAAGCACTCTGTTAACCAGAAAAAAATGTTTACTCAAAATCAAAAATGTGGCAAAACTCCCTAGAAATATATAATTTCAGTCTTGATTTTGAAACAAAATTCATGGTGCCAGTCTTCCAAATATTCCTGCACAAAAGCATTTAAGGTGTACAAATATAAGAATTTTTTACCATAATGATAGAAAACATGTTTTGGAATGTTTGTCAGATTTTTACATTCTTAATCAGAAAAAGAAGTTCTGGTTCTCTTGGTGATCAAGCACAAAATGTATTAATACTTTATATTAGATAGTTTTGAAAAGTAGACAGAAATAGAAGAATTAGTTCTGGAATTTTATTTGATTTGAAGTTGAGAAAGTAGTATGTCTTTATTTTATGCTTTTCAGAGTTATATTAAGTATTATACTATTGCCAGAAGTGTTTGGAAAGCTCTACTGTAACCAGGGGAGTTGTGGGTCTACTTTCTTACTTCATACTTTAAATCCAGAGTAACTCAAATGCATTCCTTGACTAATCTCACGTTTCTGTAAAACAGTAAGCTAGACTGTCATGTGGTATCAGTCAGCCCAGGTCAACTGATTTCAGCTAAGCTATTCTGATTTCAACATTGTCAATTGTCACAGCCCCTGTCAGATTCCTTCTGGGTGGAGAACCACAAGGCAATTGTTTTAGGCTCAAAATTGACCAGACCCAAGTGTTATGAGCTTCCTTTGGTTGGTTGGCTGCAGCACTCTTTTATTTTTATTTTTTTCTCCCTGCTGTTTTGCTCATGTGTGTGCTCCCTGCCTCCTATTCCTGCACAGAAGTGAGATCCTGTTGCTTTGCCACTGATTCTCACAGCTCTTCTGTAGCTTAAGGAGGGGTTTCAGACCTTGCTTTACTGTACAATCATTAGGGACATATTATGATTAAGACAAACAGAGGGCTTGTCTGGGGGTGGAAGAATATGAAGATGTTTATATACAAATTAAATTTCCTTTAGCTAATGAAAAAATTGGTTTAGACCTGTAATGGTCCAAGATTCTTTTCCCCCAGAAGACAACTGTCCTTTGGGATCATGGCATTTCTGTCCTCCAAACAGGTTTTGTTCGCTTGGTCAGAGAATACTATCTCCTAAATTTGTGGTGATTTGGGGTATTGTTCTTTTTCTTGTGCTGTAGACAGGTAAAATTAATACTGTAGATGTCTCAGTGAACTTCTGAAAAATCTAAGAAATAGTTCAGTTGTCAATTTTCAGAAAATTAAGTCTCTACTGAAAGAATCATCATGAAACGTAAACTAGGGGCTGGTACATGCTGTACTCCTCCTGTGCATGCATCTGCTGGTATTCTTAGATTTAAGTAACTGAAAGGAGCAGTGATTCACAGGGCAACTTGTTAGTGGATTACTGTTAGTACCAGCAGATGGAAATCAATAACTATTTTCTCACTGCCTTCAAGGATTAGGCTAACAAATAAATAGAGGAAAACTATTCCTGAAGCAAGCATATGCATATTTGAATTTCCCGTCGTCTGCCTTTTTACTGCAGCAATTAAGATTTTGAGTCTCTGAGACATACCTCTTTTGGAGTACATTTGTTCTTTGCTGCTAGCTAATGTCTTCTGTGGAAGCACTATCATGGAGAGTTCTTAGTGTGAAACGTTACAGGCATGGGCAGATTGTAATATGATGCTCACCTTGTGCTGGCATTAGATTGGAGCCTCATTAATCTGCAGGAACTGAGGGAATGACTGTTTCTGGGACTGCGTGGCTTGGAGGCTGCTCACTGTCTTGGTTTAGCATCCCTCTGCCTCCTTTTCCAGTCTTCTCTTGTGCCAGCAAAATGACTCAGCAAATCTTAGCCCAAAAATGCAGCTACGTTTAGTGGAAGTTGTTATTTTTTACTTAACTAGCTGTAAAATTTTGTTTGTGGTTTCCAGGCAGCTCACTATTTGCATCAAAGCTGTAGATGTAGATTAACAAGTAGGTTCCAGCAGGGTGCTTGAGTGCTTGTTGGTGCCCTGGAAGAGTTCAGGGATGCATGGTGTTGTTCTTGCAGCAGTATCATCTCAAAATGGTTTTCAGAAGGCATAGGAATGGGCATAATTGCTACAGCTGGAAATACTGGCAGGCTGAATGACCCACACAAGATCAATGAATTAGCAAGTGAGAGAATCAGGAAGGGAACCCAGCATGTTTTTCCTCTCCATTCAGCCTATTACGTTGTCTGCATTTCTAGTGCCTATGATGTGGCTTTTAAGAAAATCTAAAACATTGGTATGCTGTCATATCACTCTAAGTTGTAAAGCTCCAAGTAAATTTATCATTGAAGAACATGTAGCATTTGAAAATAATTTGCAGACAGGAAAATCTTCTATTCTACTATTTGAAAGCTGTTGCTTTAGTAATACTATCCTATAGTGAATATTAATTACAATTCCTGCTGGTGGTTGGTTTTTTGCTAAGTCTTTGTTGAAGATAGATCATTCCAGATATCAGACACTCAGCACCTGAATCCTTGTATTATCCCGTGTCATATGCTATCTGATTCTTCAGGCACTGTCTTCTCTCATCCCTTGTCAAAAGTCTGCAGGTGTACAACACGTGCTCTATAAAATGTTGAAACCATAGTTAGTGTTTTGAAAGATTTATCATAGCTTGTAAAATATGCTAGTAACACCGATTGCAACAAAATGGAAAACAAAAAAGTAGTATTTCCAGATTCAGTTACCGTAAGCCTTTTACTGCACTCAGTTAGAAAAATATGCCTCTGTGAAAGGAAGGTCAGGAATTTTCTTGGCATGTATAGATTGAGTTCCGTTTAACCTAATATGTCAGAATTATGAGTCATTATGAAGATAGCTTTTGACTTAAATGGAGTGACCTCAGCTGATTGTTTCAATACTATCTTCTTACTGCAACAGGGTGAAGCTTCAGTTTTTCAAATACATCTCCAGCTGACACACCTATATTGCTCTGTACAAACACATTTCCTTTAAAGCTGATCCCATTTGCTTATACTCTTAGTCCTGGTTGAAATTCACAAGTAATAGGATGTTTCAGGGATAGTAAATGGAGCTTTTCTGATGCTTTATCAAAGAGGGGGTTTCCAGCATTTCATTGATCTCAGAGAAGTGTAAGTGCAATGTTCTGATTGTGGTCTCCTGGAGAGAAGATAATTAAATGCTGTTTTCAAACAATATTTTGTATCTTATGAAATCACAAAAGAGCAGGGTTTCCTTAAAAAAAAAATTGTTATTTTTAAAACCTGATACTGTACCATTTGATCCTGTACTTTCAGATTCCATTTGCAGTGAAAACATCAGCTATAAGAACATTGTTTCCCAAAAACATGCTTCCATCTGAACTGTTTACTAGAAAGCATTTTCCAATAAAATGCTGACATTGCAATCTGTAAACAGAACTCCCATAAAAACTCTTGTCAGATTGTTTTAGAGGGATGGTACAAATGTAGTATATTATAGGTTTCTAACTTTTCTACCTTTGGTAACAGTAAGTGTTGCAGAGATAAAAACAATAGCGGAAAACTGAGGCGCCATCAGGTCTTCATTCTGCTGCAAAGGATCTAAATAGCATAGATACAAATAATGACCTGTAAGCAATCAGACAAACATCTACAAAATAAAGACCACAAAACAAAATGAGGTGAAAGAACACCCCTTCCATCCAACTTAGCAAAATGCCAGAGATAGATTTATTTACTTTTCTTTTATAACGTGAAAGCTGTAGATCTTCAATACAAAGGAATTGGCCTTTTCCTCCAAAACTTGCCCACAGGGACAAAGGTTTAGTCCAGACCTATGCATTAAGAGGTATGACAGAAACAGGGAATTGGGCAGGCTACCATTGTCCAGTGGAGATTAATGCTGAATATTGAACCTGAATGCTTAGGGCTTGTTATCAATGAATAAGCAGCCAAAGAAGTTGCACAGAACACGGGCCGCAGCACTGCAGAAGTAAACTTAGGAAGTCTGTTTCCCTGTGCTTCCTCACCTGTATCCCTCTGGTGTCCCTCCTCTTATCTGGAAAATCGCTCTGTTGTAGTCTTGTGCAGCTACCCCTAACCTAACTAACTAGGGGAGTGATAGCAGTTTGCTGGGAAGCAGGGTGAACTCTCATGCTGAGCCGTACGCTGCTGTGGCTGAACTCCTGCAGGCACTCGATGTTGCTGATTTAAAGCTAGTTCAAGTACCTGTGTGCTGCAGAACAGGAGCCCTTGCTATGTAAACCATGTAAACAAGGTTAGTCTTTCTGCCTCTCTAACACTTTGTGCAGTTGGGTTCTGGTCTGCAGCTGGACAGGTTGGGATTACTGGATCCTGCACTGGACCCTGTTCCTCCAGAGGAAGGGAGAGGAGGAAAGAGGTGCTGCCACTGCGTTTTCAGTGGGCGTATTTCGTTTAACTGGCGTAAAGAAGCAAGGGGAAGTCTGCCCCTGCCTTCCAGGCCCTCCCCACCATCAGAACTGGCTCCTGCAGCACATGTCTGTATTCCTGGAAGACAAGGGCCTCTGTTGTTTATATTCACTAGAAAGGTTTTTGTTGGTTTGTTTCTTCTCTTTTGTTGAGGCACAATTGTGAAAGAAATGCACTTAAGGCAGTTACAAATCAATACTGTAGGTTGTCCAGTTGTTGACATTTGCAGGGGGCAAGAGAGATTTGTGATGGGTCAAGGCAAACAGGAACCCATAAGCCCTGAGGCCTGTCGTTTACGGTATGTGCTAACATTGACGTGCATTTTTGGGAACAGGTTTCTCCACAGGACAGGGAAGGCTGAAAGTAAGGGGCGGCCCAGAACTACTTCAGTAACGGATGGGACTACAGAACCTATACATAAGTCCTGCGCTATATATGGCAGAGGGGGAGAGGGTGGGCAGTTGGTAGTCTTGCCAGTCTTGCAGAAGGAAATGTAGGAGGAATGCTTAGAGAATGAAATCAGTGGAGGTTAGAAAGATGAGTTTTGTGAGGTGTGTGCATACATCTGTTTTTTGAAACATTCTAGCATTGCACGCAGTCAGGTTGGCTATTGGTGAAAAGTGTTATGTTTTAAGTAAGAAACACCCTTTGACATTGCCATTTTAAAATTCTGTTGACTGAGGTCACCCATACCTGGAGATGTAAACCTAGCCCTCCAGCTGACCGCTGTGAGCAGCAATTTTTTCTGATGTTCATCACTAGTGTAATTAAATTTGTTTCTTTTGTTGTGAATGTTACTCTCCCCATGTACCTTAGGGAATTCAGAGTGGGAACATGAGCAGTTGGGCAGACAGACTGGATAAGGAGAAATAACTACAGCCAGTTTCTCCCAGTGAAGGCATAGGTGCAGTCTGTTAAACTTTCTAGGTCAAAAATGTTCTCTGACATACCTCCCAGCTTGCAGCTACACAAAATTTGTAAAAATGGCAAAAGCGTTATAAGCTTTGAGGTTTTGCCCTGTGAGTTGGTTTACCCCAAAATACAAAGACTGTCCTGAACAGAAGATACTCTAAACATACTCTATGTTTAGGAAAGATAATTTTTGTCTGTAAGATTGCTGACATTCAGAGAACTGGGTTCACCATTCAATCTGCAAAAGACTTCCCACAGAGATTTCCAACGTATAGGCTAATCTAAGCCAGTCATATAACTTTTACAATACGTACAATTTTGCATTCATACAACATTCTCTTTTACAGCAAGATCATGATAAGAAGTTCACTGACCTGTACATAAAGGAACACTTTATACAGTGAGAGCAGGAGCATCTTTTCAGTGCTTTTGTGAAAAGTTGACCATAGAGATCTCACTCCATTTCACTTCATGAATTTTGTTTTTGTTAGAAGTACTGTAGCTCAGATGTTTGTCCAGTAGCTGCAACTGCCCGAGTAACTACAATGTTCTCATGTGGCTTCTAAATATTGATTTCTCCTGTGACGTTGCTAGGATGTTTTATTTAGTATAAATTGAACTATGTGGAAGTGTAGAAATGCAGAAGTTCCCTAGGAAGTGATATCTGTATGGTAGTACAGTACGTCTGGTATACAAATACCTTTAATAAACAAGATTGTTTTTTAAATCATCAGGGAAATTTTGACTTCTGCAGTATTCTACAGAATAAAACTTGCTTTTGTTGGTGAGTTACATGTCCATAAGTAGAGCAAAGCAGAACCTAATTAGATGTGAATTCCAATAAATGTAAAATTTAAAAAAAAACAAACCAAAATAAATAAATAGAATTTAGTCTACCTCATGTGTCAGAAAACATCAAATGAATTATGCATGCTCGGTGCAGTTTCTCAGGAAGGCAGAAGAACACAGGACTACATACTCAGTCTTCAAATCCAGACGTCTGCTATTACAAGCCTCAACTTTATTCCTCCTCTAGTTATATTAAAACCAGTTTTAAAAATTATTAAGACCTTTGGTTCCAGCACAACTCTTAAGATGCGGTCCCATCTTACCTTGCTTCTTGTTTTACTGAGTTGGAATAAATGGCAACACTCCCTTGAGACCAGAGAGCTAGGTTTTCATGTCTAGACAGCCAAACCTTTGTTTTCAAGCTGTGTTGTAACTCAGACACAAAATAACTAGGTTACGACACATTAGATTGTTTTATTTTCCAGTGTTTTACTTTAAGTGTTTAAAGCTTAATTAGTCTGAACAGTAGTAGGGTAACACAGAATAAATCTCTCTGAATGGAATCCTGATGGCAATTTCATGATCACTGAGCTTACTTTTAATTACTAGCCACTTATCATACCTAAAAACCAAGTCTTTTCTTCCTTAAACAAGTGATCAAGGACTCACTGCTTCAGGCAATTCCTTCCTTTATTTTATTTTATTTTACTTTGAAGTAGTTGGCCAATGCATTTAGAGAGCTGAAAGTGAAGGGAGAAAAAATCTTTTCTGTTTTGTTTTTCAGATTATCCTGCAGAAGTCACTTACTGCTTTCTTACTAAGTATGTGTTAACAATCTGTCTTAGGAAACAGTAGGGCCTTTGAGTGTGTTTAGGAAGACTAGAAGGTTAATCTTCATGTTTACATTCAGTTTCAGAAGTTTACAATGAAATCTGTTAGTAAATTTTAGATAGAGATGAGAAAATCTGTGACGCCTGTATTGAACTTCTGTTAGGCTGTGGATGTTGTGGTTCAAGGACTAAAAATTTGTGAGAATGAAACAGACTAATGCATTACTTATTTGATGTGCAGGATCATTTTGTGTATTTGTTGATAGAGTTGGTATTTATGGTTGTCATTAGCAGTATTTATTTGTATAGTAGTTATAAATTAAAAATAAATACAGGGTATTTCAGATAATATCAAAGGTGCAATGATTCCTCAGTTACTAAAGAAATCAGCTTTTTCAGAAATTGTGGTTATCTTGAAATATCTCTGAGGTTAGCAATTATTTTTTCTTATGTTATATTATTACATCCATTCAGACACATGTCAACTTCTTGTTACACATTCCAGTTTAGATGCATTCAGCTGTGCTCTTTCTCATTTAGGCGACATGCTGTGCTTGCTCTTAACATACATTTAAATCCCGTCAGAACCAACTACATGCTCAATTGCTGAATTTGGTTCTTGACCTCAGTAAGTTGTCCTGTAATATGCAACAATAGCATCCATAGTTCTTCATAATTGCATGTGTAGCCATATCCCTTCTGTGGAAATGTAATATAACCTTGTCATTTTCTACAGATTATACTACTTCATCTCTAGGTAAATTTTTTGTGTTTATTTTGTATTGATTTCTGTATTTAGTCTCAACTTACCTGTGGTGTTTAAAATTCTGTCTTAAAGGGATTTAAAATAATAGAGACTTACTATACGTAACGAATTTTAATATTACACTAAATAGCATTTAGAATATTTGTGCTTGGACTGGAACTTCAGTTTCTTTCACAGGCAAAACTGCTGCGTCCATCAGAAAAAGGCATTCCCAGCCAAGTAAGGACAAAAGAATCTGTAATATTATGCAGTGCATATTTGCTTTGTCCTAAAGAAAACAAAAGGAAATTGCAAGCTAATTATCGTAACAATTTATGTTTGTCTTGTGAATAGTGTGTACTTTCTAACTTCATGTCTGAGTCCTTCAGGTATGCATGCCAGATTCAAAAGTGAAAAATCAGTGCAACATCAAAGCAATGCTACCGTGGTATGCAAGAGATGCTCCTGTGAAGGCTAGGGAAGGGTGGTGAGACGCAAAGCGGAGAACAGAGGTGGGCGTGGCTTAACTAAGCTCTGCTGGTAAAAATTCTTTCACCAGGAGGAAAGTTAGAGTTTTCACTAATCAGACTGCAAGAGATAAACAAATTGGTGATTTAGTGACCCTCTCGCTGCATTGAACAGTGAATTATGTCCTGTGTCATTTTATTCATCCAAACTGTTGAAAAACTGAACCAGGCCCAAGCAGCTGTGAACTCTTAAAAATATCTTTCAGTGTCTCCTGGATTTTACAATTTCAGGACTTCTTATCTTTTATAGGATGTTTTTATGTGAAAAACATTTAGATGAAGTCTTGTGTACATTCATAATAAAATGTGTGTGGGCTGGCAACTGTAAATAATCACGCATCGATAATCAAGCATTGGAAGAGGCTGCCCAGAGAGGTGGTGGAGTCACCATCCCTGGAGGTGTTCCAAAAATGCGTAAACGTGGCTCTTCGGTTTAGGAGGCATAGTGGTGTTGGGTTGACAGTTCGACTTGATGATCTTAGTGGTCTTTTCCAACCTTAATGATTCTATGATTCTATAAATCAGTTACTCTCTATATATGCTATAATACTGATATATACTCTACATTAGTTTGTATGAAGAATTGCTCTTCATTTCATGTGTCATGCATACAATTAAATTTTAAAAATGAAAAATAAAATTTGGTGTCAAACATTACAAATTAAAGACATGCAAAACATATGGCTGTAAAGTAATGTATACCTGTTTTCTAGCTAGCCAGCCGTTTCGCTAATGTTAGAGTCTTGTGTTTAGCGAGAGCTAAGGTGGATGTGCTTGCGTATAGCATTTTCATCCCTTCAAAAGATAGATTTGCAAAGTTCTATTTGAGTAGAGTAGTCAACCTTGTATAGTGTTTTGCACTGAAGTTTTTTTCAAAATAAGGGAGCCCATGTAGCTCCCTGTGACTAATGCGCCAGTTTCTGTGTCCTGTAGCTATATAATGGGAAAAATGCATCAGTGTAATGGAATTAGAGAGACTATGTAATGAATGCATATTTTTCTCTGGATTTTGAAGAATGAGATGGCTAGGCAGTGATACATGGGTCCTTTAATTGAGGAGGAAACAAAAGGAGCTCTGTATTTGTGGAGAGACCTGTGGATGATCCATACAACTGCATCTAACTGTTGTCCAAAATACAAGGAAAAAGTGCTCCACAAATACAAGCAGGAAGGAACAGAGGGACAGGGCAAGGCTCACTCTTCATTTAAATGCCTTTGGGCAGATTTCCTGTTTGAATCCATCTCATAGCTCCCTTTTGTGACACTTAAATGGCAACAAGTTCTTTTGTATTTCTGTTTTAAGCCTGCATTGAAGGTTTTATGTTCTCAGGGTGATGGTACCCTACCTTGAATAAAACATGAGTTTCTCATCAAGTAAGTCATCCTTTACTCAGCTTGTTCAGGCAGGGACTAGTCAGGGTCTAGTGCTGCACATGTGAGATACAGGAGCCGCCTCTGGTTCTTGATTACCTTGCATCTTGCAGACTTTGCAAAGGTAGGTTGGATAATGGATTCCCTGGAAGAAGAAAGACCTGATACTCAGACTTTTCAGCTTGCTTTCACAGAGCTCAAACTTCTTGAGGACCATCCCAACAAACTCAAAGAATTTTTGAGTTGGAAATAGTTTGCAGGAGCATTGAGATATGGTCTTGAAGAAACTCATCAGGTGCAGGTACCAGTTGGGTCACTGATCAGTTAGTGCTGACTCTTACTCTGGCAGAATAACCACTTTCATCACATGTGCTAATACAGCATGAAACAGTATGTGCTTAGTTACAGTAATGAAGATGGAATACAGGATGGATATCTGGAGATAACAGTAGTAATTTTAAATCAAATAATTTTAGATTGAGAGGCGTGATGGAAGACTCTTTTCAAGACAGCTTTGCCATTGTTGTCGTTTATCAGGAAGATACTAGTTTAGCGAGCCATCCACATCTAGACAGCGTTTTCTGTAAAAGGGAACAGATAGCTATTTAATTCACTTTTCCCAGAAGGTGTGCTACTGGTGTCTGCTATAAGCAGTCCCAAAATCAGCCATTTTCTTACAGTGTATCTCTCTCACAGTGAAATAAAGTATAATTGCTTCATGTGAAAAACTTGAGGTCACAAACTTCAAAACTTTGGCCAGAGAGTAATAGATTATTGTAAAAACCAACCAAACAAACAAAAAGCAGACCAATACTTCATTCAATCCCCTTAGCTGCCCCTTGTCTCACACAAAAGAGAACACAGATTACACCATGCTTTTAAAAAAAAGGAAAAAAATTCCTAAATATATTAAGTGGGATTTAAACAACAGTAAAATAATCACCTTCATACCACTTTTAGCTTGATTATCTCATGAAAACATGAGCAATGTTTTACAGGAATCACCCAGATTGCAGAAAATGAGGAAATGTATTAGTGTGCTGAAGCACTGTTTGTGAAGGAACAATTCTATGTTTCTACCACACAGTGTCATTTCCATAGCACAGGTATAATAAAATAAATTGCAAAAGGAAGTAAGACAGTCTTGTTTTCCTTGTATTTTGTTGTAGAAATAAAGGTGTGTTAGAGTGACAGTGATGGATATGGTCTTATGAGTGATTTTGCATCGGTTTGTTGCACAGAGGGTGGTACCAAGACAAGGGGAAAAAGGCACCAGATATTAAATTGTAAGAAAGTGGGCTTAATGGGGTATCAAGGCTGGAATCTTTGTAAGACCAGGAAAAGCATCAGTGATACGTTATAAGGAGATCAAATAGGTAAGGGGAGTTGATGTTACTCAAGGCTTAGAAGCATGTTCAGAAAAAAAAAAAAAAAAGATTTGATGGAATGAGACAAGAGGTGAATTCAAAGGCATTGCAATGTGCATAGATGTACAGAACATGGGGGCGACTTTAGCAGCTGCCCGCTTTATGAATGTGAGAATTGAGACCCACATGTCGGAAAGGCAAGAAGAGAGATGAGCACCTGGGTGAATATTTTCACTATTTGGATGGAGTGACCTAATTCTTAATTACCTCTAGTATATATTTCACTCTGTGATGCTAAGATATTTTGACCCAAGTGTTCAGAGTTGTAGGCTTATAGTATTTGACAGCATCTTAAAGTGAGGTCACTCTTCTTTCACAGCAGTGGAGGGAGTTCTGACAACTAGTTGGACCATCTTATGTTGCAGGATAACATCTATTAATCCCATTTCTTACGGGGAGAATCAGATTTTCTCAGAAGCAGAATAAGAAACAAGAGATGGTATTAAAAATACAGCATTTGCATTAAACCAGGAGTGCAATAAGTATTTTCTACCTTTTTTTTGACAAATTACAGAAAACATTTAATCATCTTGACATGACCTACACACTTAAGTTTTAAGGTCAGCACAATATTTTTAAAGTTACAGAAGTTATGTAAAATTTCCATTTAGAAAGTAGAGACTACCTCAAAACTCATCTTGAAAACTAGGGAAACTTTTAAAGTGGCTATAGTGTACATAGCTCTCCTGGAAGTCTAAAGCCTGCTCTTACATCAGCATTTTCATAAACATGCTGTTCTGTGCATTGTGCTTCCTGTTTCCTTGGGCCAGGGCCCTTGACATTAAATGATGAGGCTCTTTTTAATATACTGTAAAATAAAATGTTGTGGTTTTTAATGTGTTCCAGACATTTTAAAATATTTTTAAATCAACCAAACCTTTCTGTATGTTATTTTTTATAAAAGTATGTCTAAAATAGTGCTTACATTTTAAAAAAAAAGTAATTTAAACAATTGGCAGAGGCAAGAAAGTAGGCAATAGCAAAGCTGTAACAAATTATTAGAAAAGGTCATCTTCATAAAATGAGGTCAGTTTGTGTTTCTTAATGCTAGCAAGTATTCAACCTGTAATTTCTTGTACTACTCTGGTATTCTTGTGCCTCTGTTTCTGTGAAAGATAACTGTTTTAAAATACTTGTCACAGTAAATCTATGCCATCTATTCCTTACAGATTTTTGAATGGACAAATACTAGATATGAGTCACCCACTATTCATCAGGCTGTCTAATCATCTAAGATATTTGTTCCCATCAGATGTTTTATTTCTCAGAAAGTGTTCTAGAAGGAAATATGTAGACCTGATAATCATTTTCCCGTTACTTGTTTTTACAATGGAACTTTTATTTTTAAACACATCTGAAGAATAATTTTTCTCTTTGAAGAACTGCACAGAGAATTTCCCACTTTCAAGAATGCCTCTATCTCTCAGGCACTAGTGTGGCACTATTAAACACAGATAATCACTTCCTATCCCAGATGTTCATAGTGGTCCTACTTGCTTCCTGACAGGTTCAAGAGCTACCATATGCTCTGACACGAGGTCAGTTTCCAGCAGCTGAACAGAACTTCATTCAGACTGAAAACAATAGGGAAGAAAATGTATTTTAGAAAAGGCTAATTCTGTATGGATGCTGTATAGGTCAGTATTACTTTTGCTTCCATCCTTGGAAAGAATATACTCTGTGGGGAGCAATGAAATGCAAATGTATCAGAATCCAATACTCTCTGACCAGGCTCTATTAGATATTCCACATGAGGAGGGTTTAATGTTTAAGACAAAATTTACTTATCTGAAGATATCTGATGTTACATGGGATTTTGATTTAGCAGAGCGATACAGCAATGTACTGAAATCGCAGTGTAAACACAATATAGCCATTGCAATATACACTTGGATCACAGTACAAATCTGATTCCCACTACAGGCATTTATGTGCTCACCACCATGATGCTGGGCATCCCCAGGTGCCAGGAAGGAATATTTGAGTTAAAGTCAGCTGAAGCCCATTGCTCTGTTCAAAGTTAATTTTGTCAGTTGTTCAGTTTTATGCTTTCTCTTGGGCCGAGCCACATATGCACTTACCCCTTGCTGGGCTGGCTAACTTGAGAAACTGTTCACACTCTTTTGATTAACTCAGGGAAAAACATTTACACAAGCTGTTAATCCACTGAACTGATACAGGCGTTTATCTAAAACAAACCCTCCAGTCCCTTTTCTGTTGAGATAAGTTCAGCTTTCTTTGCAACAGCTGTGGTCAGTCACTCCCTACATTCTTCCCTCAGCTTCATAAGCACATCCCCTTTGCCCATCTCATCTGACCCTTCTTCTGTTTTAGGGGTTTATTGACCACACACAGAAAGATAAACTTTTTTTTTTTTTTTAACTAAACAAGTTTATTTAAGTAAAGCGGTGTGGAAAAGAAAAATGAGTGATGGGCTAAAATAAAGATGGGCTAAAATAAAGATCAAAAGGGCAGAAAAAAAGGAAAGTGCATATATATGTACACAGAATTGTGGAGACAATTAGTCCAAGGAATAGGCACAGCCGTCATACCACAGGTACACATACCACCTTGTAATACTCTATAGGGGCCAATATGGAGTGGTGGTGCATCTGGTCACAAAGATAAACAAGTAAAAGGAAAAGGTATGATTTCCATATTTTCTAGTCATTGTGATGGTGCATTAAAAGCAGTCTTCGTTAGCTTCTAGGTTAGTGTTCATTCTACCAAAGAAAAGCAGAATTCAAGCTCTGCTTTTTTCCATCTAGCATAATGTTTTAAAAGATATTGCTTCCTAATGATCTTTTTTACGCTGTGTATGCATATAAGAAAGTAATGGACAATAATAAAAGCTTTTCTTTGTAAAGAGTAAATTTTCATTCCTGTTTCGCTACAGCTAATCCCACGATGAGATGTGCCATATGCTTAGATATCATGAAGACTGGAAATGGCTAGTTCACACCAATAGCTTTCCCTGTTCATTTTTGCCCCAGAAAAAAAGTGTGATCGCCAGAAGGACTTGATAGAGAAAGCTACAAATACAGGCTGAAAGACTGCAAAACAACATTGTCACATTGCCCACCTGTAAAGAAAATCTAACTGTATACCAAGTTGGAAAACACAGAAAGCAAGTTTGAGTTGTTAAAAATACTTCCTGTGGGGTACCACAGTGTTCTCTGTCATAATCTTGTCTGTAGAGTAACAAGGGTTTTGTCAACGTACAGAAACAGTTTCATGGTAGGAAATGGGCACCAACTCTTAATCTGAGGCATGTGATACTCATTTGAAGTAAACTGTGTATCTGCTATGTCTGTCCAATGCATAAGTGAAAAGCATATCCTTAAGAAGAATTTATTTATGCATGTATTTGGTGAGAGCTGTTCTGAAAATGCTGGCGCTCAGCTTGAAACCCATTTCTGGTTTTTCCTGTAACAAGCTTCCACTTTACTTTGGAAAGCCCCATTCAGTTTTGCTGCCAAAGAAGTGAGGTGTCTCCTTTTCAAAGTCACATCTTATTTGTTCGTATACAGCAGCGTTCCTTGAAGCTTTCATAAGGCACTCTTATAATTTATCCATGTAGTTTAAGGACTGAAAGTCTTTATTGTGTAAGTCCTAAAAATAGGCTTTTCTACTTCTGTCCAAAAGTTAAACTTATAAATGTAGATCAAGATTATTTATAATATTCTATGCCATGTGAAACAAAGATCTAGAAAAATAGTTTACGCAAATCATGCAATGGGGAAGTTAAGAGTAAATGGATTAAACTAGTTCAATTTCTTAGAGGATTGAGTTATTGCTTAGAAAGATTACGTTTGATTTTTCCTTCATATTAACAGTATGAGAAAATAGGAAGCAAAGAAAATCTTTATTGCACATTACTCCATATGCTGTGATTTTTCACATTTTCTTCTGAACAGAATGACTTAGGACCTCTTTAATGTTAACTATACACAATCTAACCAAGTTTTTTTCTGTTTCTAGATTACAGGTGCAAAAGAAAGTCAAAGGTAGAGGAAGGGAAGTTGTGACTCTTTTCTTTTTCAATTCACGGCTTTTTTCTTTGCATTTTTCAGTATGCAGTTTTCTTTTGCATCTTTGTCTTTTCCTGTTCATGCATATTTTTATGGAGAAGTTTTCCACTTGGTGATGTTGCCTTTAAAAAGACAAAAAAAAAAAAAAAAGGCAATTAAAAGACTTAAAAAGTATACTGGCTCTACTCAGTAGCCATATTACAGTGTGTTGTTGCGTTAAATTTTTAAGACATTTTTTTCTTCTGTTGCTTAAAAGTTAGAAAACAGGACATGGGAATTGTCAGCCTTTCCATTAGAAGAAGGTGTCCTTGAGTTCAGAGCTGCCTCGCTTCATAAAGTATTTGGAATAGTGGTGGCCTGAGTATGCTTTCATATGGTTTGAAGCATTCTGGATAGTTCAGTATGAAGCTGACGAGAAGAACTGTAGATGAACGTCATGATGCTGAAAAGACAGTGAAAGAGCAGATGAAGTATTACCAAATACAAAGTAATGCATTTTAAGGAAAAAAATAAGGCTTTAGCTTATATGTGTGAAACAATGGGCTTTGCTACCATGCAGGAAGGAGATCAGAGAGTGATAGTTGACAATTCTCTGAAAATGTCAGCTCACTGATCAGCTGAGTAAAGTGACTGCTAGGAGTGACTAGGAAAGAATAGAAAAATCGTAATGCTGGCCTTTTATTAATGCATGGTACCCCTGACCTTTTGATTATAACCGCTTTTGTCAGAAAGACTGCGGCAGAACAAGAGAAGGTAAGGAACGCAGAGGGCTATAAGATGTCAAAAAGGTGTGGTTGGCTTCTGCTTGAGGAGTTCCTAAATGTGCTAGAGCTTCTCAGTTTGTCATTGAGATAGCTGACAGAGATCTAGGAAGGCATAGGTGGCTTTGACCAGATGAACAGGGTTTTCTATTTGAGTTAGAATACCCCCTATGCAATCTTCATAAAAAGAGAAAAATGTACACAATTGTTGTACACAATTGCACTCTGGAGCTATTTGCCATCACATGTTATGGACCCAAGCTCTGAAGCAGGTTGAGAATACCCAAACTGGAGAATGAAAGCTTTGGTGGCTGTTAAAGATGACAGTATGGATGCAGCCTTTAGCTCAGGGAATCCCTATGACACTTTTCAACAAAGACCAGGAGTGGACAGTGGGGAAGATTCACTTACTATCTCATCTGTGCATTCATCTTGAGAGAAGTGTTTTCCATGTAGGCTGCATTTTAAAAGAAAATTAGTATCTTCCAGCAGTTCTGCCATCCCATCCCTCTAATAACAGATTAGACATCTGTGGGCTGTTCAGAAGGTGCAATAACTAAGGACCTAAAACCGTACAATCACACATTCAGAATTTGTTCATGTGTGTATGGCATACATTGATATGCCCTCTCCATTTTTAGACTTTTTCCACACTCTAAGGATTAAAGTGCAGCAGTTTGTTTAAAGGGAGAAGAGTAAGCTTAATAGTCTATTAGGAAACATAAAATCAGCTGCTTATTAGCTATTGATAAAGTATTTTTCTGGAAGCATTAATTTTTCTAAGATGTACTTAAACTATAAACTAACAAAACAGCTGAATAAAATTTGACTTACATTTGCATGAAATGTAGCAGAAATTGATTTGGTTTTATCCCATTGTTTTTTCTAATGTCTTGCATCGGTGTGTATGTGCATTTGTGTGTATACACACACAGGTATAGCTATAGTTACCATCACTGTCGATATCTCTTACTTTAAAAAGAAAAAAATAAATATGTCTAGGCTGCTTTGTTTGCATTTGAGATTCCTGTCTATTAACAACTGTGTTGTTTTGATTGCTGCTGTGTTTAAGGGCTGCTGACTCACTGAGGACTGACAATACCTTTTTTCCTGGAAGTGGTCAGTATCTGGGGCTCTCTTCAGAGCAGCTTGTGCTAATTCGACTTTGAAGTGTCTGCTCTGTGGAAAACTTTTTTCTCCTGCTTCTTAAGAAAAGCATCTGGGCTGCTAAAAAAATAATTTGTTAGATTAGTAGTGAAGTCCAGTTAAATACTATCATTTATACTCACAGGCCCATTGATTTGCCAGTTCAAATTTAAAATACTTATATTGGAGTCAAAAGCCAGGTGTACTTGGGCATTAAATTATGTTCCTATTGCAGTGGCTTGCTAGGTTTGTGCATCATCAATAATTCAAACAAAGGTCATGCTATCAGGAGTGTATCGCTGCATGGCACCTTCTCAAGGCTAAAGATTTTCATTGGAAAGTTTGTGATTGAAATTGATATGAGTTTTTCTGCATGTTTTCTACCCATTTCAGGCTTACCTGTATATCTTCAGTGTTTTATACTATTGTTTATGAAGCTTGGTGTAGAAACTTTAGAAGAAAATTCCATACATAAGTATTACTTTTATTCATAGTATGCGCTTAAGCAATATCAGTTATATGTATACTAATTTAATAAAAAGAGATCCATCATTTGTGAAGTTCATAAGCAGTTTCGGTGTTATTGAAATTATGTCTAATGTGCATTCAGTAGTGATAGCGTGCTTCATCATTTTACCTTAATGACAGGGAATGCAGTAGGCACTGGGAATCTGTTCTGTTTTACTCTTTTTCATCTTGGTCAAATTTGACAATTTTTACTGATGGATAGACAGCACAGCAAGGTGCATACTATCCCTAGACTCCTGAGAAAATAACATACTCCTTCATTAAAAAATGCTTTAAAATGGATATGCTTTTTTTTTTTTTTCCCCTGAACTATGCTATACAAACATGTTCTTTTCAGTTCTTTCAGCTTGTATTTTCAAGGCTTGGGAGTGGAACATTTGTATTTGGTTTTGATGGAATTTTGATTTCATATAGACTGGAAATTCAGATAAACTCAGGTCTTGATCAGTAGTAGAAGGGTTATCTGGGTGATCCCCTGTCCCTCTCCATCAAAGAATATGTTACAGGAACTTTGTTCTGTGTTTTTTATGGTCATTATTGCCTTGTAATAAAAAAAAAAAAAATCTCTGTTGGGCAGAACATTACTGTTCCCAAAACAGAAGAGCTGTGAAATAGCTCAGGAATGTGTAGAGGTGATATCCAGGTGATATCAATGGATTGACCTGGTGGTGTGTGGAAGGGCCTCTATCTCTATTAAGAGCATCTAAAATTAGCAAGTAGATTTTGGAGCAAGAGTGAGGGAAGGGATTCAGAATAAGCACATAGCTAACGGCGTGACAAACCAAATTTGAATGTGTTGTGAAACCAAGGAAGTTCAGAAGAAAAGAAATTCAGGTGTCCTAAGTAATTAATTTGTGTGATTTAGACTTTCAAAATATGTACTCTATTTTATTGGATCATTATAAGGGAAAAAATAATGACCATTCTCTAGCCTTTCAGAATGCATTGTTACAAATGCAGACATATTCAAGTCATACTTGCATACTGTATGGTCCCTGTAAAGAAGAGCAATGTTTGTAGGTATGACTGCATATTTCTCTAATGAGATTTTGGGGTTTTTACTGTGGAGTCTTTGTTCCTGCAGGCAAAGCTGACAGTAGCCTTTTAATATAGGTAGTGGATTTATGTTATGGGGGGCAGGCCATGAATGAGTAGGTGAAGCTGACAAATTTGTTTGGATACTTTTGTAGGTAATGTGTTTTCTGTAACATCCCTGTGAGCTGAACCACGGCTTTTCAACAGAGAAGTTGTAAATGTGTGCCTACTTTGAAAGAATACATAGTTTGATGACATGATGAGGATGTTCATTAAGAAACCAGAAAATTTTAAAGAAAATTTATCATATTGTGTAGAATGAGATACCCATCTCTATGGGTAGCAGTAATGGTAGTAGTAATAAACCACTGCTATGACTTTGGCAAAAGTTCTGCTTTTCTGAAGCAGCATGTATTTCATTTGGATATTTATATGTTTGATAAGAAAATGTAGTCCCTTACATGGTTCTTCTGGGGCACAATGGTAAAGCTTTACTCTCTTAATTGATATTGCATGTATTTTTTTCTGAATTAACCAGCAAAATAGTTATCTACAGAGAGAGGTAATCTGAATATTTTACATTTGGCATGTGTTCATTCAGTACTTTTTTGTTTCAAAACATAGCTTTCTTCATAGATGAGTAACAGGATTCTTCCTTAAATTGTCAGTGAGGTGATGTTACTGCTTCCTAGCCAACACTTTTCAGATACCAAGTGTTTTAATTTGAAGCTGTGTGTTGAGACCGTGGGGTTCACTAGGAATACCTTAATCATAACAAGGGAGCAATTGTTCATTGTTTTGTTTTTGGTTTTTTTTTTTTTCCTTGTGTATTTAACCTTGGAACAGTTCCAGCTGTGTTAATAAGGCACAGGAAGCTGCAGTGAACATACGTATATTTAAAGAAGAAATTCCTTCTCTTACCTAATGCAGAGACAACTAAGCAAGAGCAGCTGCTTACTGAAGTCAGTTTCTTTTTCTCTACATGTGAGATAAATAACCAAGGACAAGACATGAAAACTAGTTCATGGCTAGTAGTTGGCTGATTTACATCCAGTAGCTGCTGTTGGATGTGGCTTTCATGTATGAAGTTGACTTTGTTTAATAGGGAAAAAGTCATAAAGCATTAATTGCATTTGATGCTTTTTGACATTTCTAGAATCAGAAATCTGATTTAATCTAAATGAAATGGAGGTTTTATGTTTCATATGTTACACTTAAAAGGATCAAATATAATCAATTCCCTTTGAGGAATGCCAAGTCTAAAAATGGTATTGGTGATATATATTGAGTATTGTTGAAAATGCCTACCCCTGCTGGCTGCTTCTTCTGCAGCACAGGTATAAAACTTGCAACGTGCATGGTTCTTTGGGAATTGTGCTTTTGGGGCAGCCAGGATAGTAGACAGCAGCTGATAGTACTCATGTTATTGTATGGAAAGATCTTGCTAAGGTACTTGAACCTGCCATTTTAGAGGCCAAAAGACTGTTAGGGAACTTCTTTTCCCCACAAAAAGCTAGAGAGCATCAGACAGTTTTCAGTTAGTGCTCGGCATCAACAACCAGAGGGAGGTTTGGGAATTCTCTTTCTGTAGATAAACAAGTTTTATCCAACTGAGGAAGGTATTTCTAAACAATCTGCATTATAGTAAAAGGAATGCCCACAACCCTTTGAAATGCAGTCCTGGATTTTGCCTATGGTGAGAGTAATTTTTTCTTCTGTTTTAGCACTTTGTAAATTTATTCGCATTGGCTGAAGTCAGGGCTCTGATGACTGCTTCTTCTGGTACTGTTATCAGCTCTACTACTTAGAGCTACAGTATTAAAAGCAGCTCTTATCTTTGCCAGTTTACTCATCAAAACTTGAAAGAAAATGCATGTAATTGTGGAACCACAAGGCACAAAATGGTTCTAGAAATATTTTTCTTTTTATTTCAGCCACTGAAGCATAATATTTGAAATAAAACATTACATTTCAGAGCGTTTCTTACTTCTCTGATTTCCAAAAGAGTTAATATAAATGATACCTACGTTTAGCATGGGGTGTCATTTGAAGGACTTCAGGGTTTTTGCTTTGAATATTTTTCCTTTTTTTGTGTCCCAAATTACTTTTACCCCTGCTCCATTTTTACTCCCTTCTTTGGAAAGAAACAGTAGAAGTTGAAATGTTCTGCCGTATTCAAATCTAATTTGTGATTGTTTTGTTCAGTCCTGAACAACACTTTTTGTCACACGAGTTCTGTGTCCAAAAACTTTCAGCCAGCTCTGTTGAGAACAACACTGCCAGACTAGTGATGGGGTTACTACTTGAATTTCATGTTGTGGATGAAGCGTTGTGCTCACAGACAGACAAATAGTTGGATTGTAAGAAGAATTACTTTTATCTTGTTAACTTAGAATGCTAATTCTAAGAATGCTAATTCAAACATTGTCAAACATTTCAAACTTGACCTTTACATGCAAACATCCAGCAAACATGTTGATCCAGGAGGCACCATTCCATTGAAAGGATGTTCCTGGGAAGAAGGCCAAACACTTGAAACAGCATTTTGATTGCTTACTCTAAAACTTCAAACAACGAGTGACGACAATAGGTCCCTGCTAAACGTATTTGTGGTCTGAAAAAAAATACTGTTACCCAAATTAAGCTGCATGTTCCTCAAGCTTTTACAACTACAGACATTCTACTTTTTAGAAGCTGAACTTGAACGCAAAAGCCTACCATTCAGGCTTCAATTTTTTGAAAACTTAGGTATTAGATAGTAGAGGTGTTATAGCGTCTACAATGAATGTGTTTGTCAGGCTGCAGTCTCCTACAAATTCTACTAGTTCTGTGACACCTGACTCTTTTACATATATTTAAAATTATTAACATGCTAAACATTGTACCAGTACGTAACAGTGATAATGTAGGGGTATGGCTCTGTGCTTTGCATTCTGTTCTCCTGAGCCTGTCAGAAGAAATACCTGTTCAGATTTTTGTCCTATTGTTGTAGACATCTATTTTCATTTACAGTAGGATCGATATTCATATGTGTGTTCTGTCACATCTCATCAAGGTACCTAGCAACACTTCTAAAGAATACATTTTCTGCACATTGCAACCTGCGTAATCATTACTTTCAGGTAATATTACCACTGCTTGTGATTTCTTTGCTATCTTTTATGCAATTTTGTGCTAAAATCAGTTGCTTTAGCTTATGAGTAAATAAACTTTTGTCAGAGATCTGTTCATAGATTTGGATGGCTCTGACCACAATAAGGTTTGAGACCTGTTGGGGTCAGTAATGCCATAATACATGCAGTTAGTAATAACAAAAAAATAGTTGACTGTGGTGGTTGGTTATGTTTCCTAGGTATAGCATACCTGAGTGGAATGTGCAGTGAAAAACGAAAATGTATAATTGCAGAGGACAATGGTCTGAATCTCGCCTTTACCATTGCCCATGAAATGGGTCACAAGTAAGTATGTGGGTGACAAACCCCAGTATTTGTTTGCATGTAATACTACTATGATTTGATTGTGTACTTCAGTATTTCTTTTTTTCTTTTAGGAAGGCTTTTAAATTTGATGAAAAATTCGGAAAACAATGTTTTTGTTATTAATAATCATAGTGACATGTATTGATTTATAGAATGCACATTAAGAAAATGTTTACAATTTGGAGTAATACAGGAATCTTTATAGCTACACAATAACTAGGTTAGCTGGAAGGACTGACATTGTGTAGAGGAAAAGCAGGTGCCCCAAGATGTTTTTTTTCTTTTGGGACTGTGGTATTGTGTATCAGATCCAGCTCTGGCTGTAGTTGCCAACAAACTTTTTAATGAGATCATGAGCTGGAAGAGCCCTTATTTAATTTGGCTTTCTCAGGATAGATCCTATTAAACTGTATAGTGGTCATCGGTCATCACAACATTAATATTGTTTTTTCCTCCCCTTAATAGAAAGGACGACAAAGTGAAAGTAACTATCCTTCACAATTGGATTGAATGTTTTTACTCATTCCACAAAAAATACTTTGAAGCAAAAGTGAAAAATTCTCTTGTTGCAATAATCAAATTTGTTAGTGAAAGTTGTATTCAACTCTTGGCTTCAGTACTTGTTAAAGAAAAATAAATAGGAGAGTCCTTATTTAAAAAAAAAATAAATAAAAAGGGAGGTGTGTATTAATCTGTCATTTTTACCTGCAGTGTCTGCTCCAGGTATCTGTGTATACATTTTCAGAAGAGCAGCTTCAGAGTGACAGAAGAGGGGGATGCTTTGTTAAATCCTTCGAACCTCTGAACGATGAGGTTAGGTATCTTAGGGCAAACACTTTGAATTAAATGTGATTTGGTTTAAATCTGGTCAAAGCTGTCAGCAAATGGAAGTCATAGCATCTCATGTTGAAACATGCAGTTGATTATAAGACAGAATTGGAACTTAAAGTATTTCCATTTAACATTTTTCCTGGATGAAAAATAAGCAAATTCAGAGCAGTTATATAACTTGGAGGAAAAGGGTGGCCTGAGTATGAGATGCTGCATGAAATTGATCTTTTCTTTTTTTTTCTCTTTTTGAGTTTCTGTAACTGCGGAAAGCTACTCCAGGTTAATATAAGCCAGCCTGTTTGAGTGATAGTTATGATAAAGGAAAGACTTCAAAAGAAAATTTTGTTTGTGTTTTGTAACCACATGCTGTCCTTTTTCTTTTTTTCACAGTAGAGTTTGCTAATATTACAAGGGAGGATGGGTGGAGGAAGACTTATTTACTGTACACTTGTTCTTATGACAGTAAACCAAGGATGAGGGGAAAGAAACAATAACTGAATATGATCTGCAGATAAGTTCAGTGATTGAATAAATTAGAAAATTCCTTGAGGCAGATATGATAATACCAGGTAATTTAGAGAAATATAAGTACTGCTTTATGCACTGCACAACAAAAAATATGTTTAGAGAATAAAAAGCTTGGCAGCAGAATTACTGGATTTGAAAAGAAGAGGCACCTTGATCAACACAACATGGAACACCTTATGCTTCCTGAGAAATGGTGATGTACAAAATCCTGTGGAAACAGGAAGCAGGTATAAAATTTTTGCCAAGTTATGGGCAATGTGTTGGTTCTGCACTAGCAAATTTGAGAATGTGGGATACTGATCTCAAAAAGAAGGTTTTGTCTTGCAGCAGGCAATTCAGAGCTATCTTTGACATTCTAAGGGCTGCTGGATGCCAAGCAGTATCTGGAACAAGTTAGACAGGGAAGTTGCTGTTACCACTCGTCCTAACAGTTCTTCCAAGACTGCTGCACAGGCCAGGCTCTATAGGCCTTGTCGCATTCAGTCCCCAACTTGGAATGTTTTCATGGCTTTGCATTGCTGTGGCACTGAGGAACAGAAAGGATTTAGCACGATCTTCTTACAGGGATATAGAAACTAAACTGCTGATACATGAATCCTGGGAAAAAATGTTAAAGGCTACACTATGGAATTTGAGAACTTTCAAATCCGTCCATATTAATTCAAATAAATTTGGAAAAAGAAATCATGATGCTCTCCCAGCCATTATATTCTCACACTAATAATGGCATTTGGATGCCCTTAGAGACATTCTCACATTTCTCTGCAGGTACTGTAACAGATGTTTAAAACCAATGGAAATAAAGACTAAACCAAATCTGTTTTCATGGTAAAGGACAGGATGTTATTTGAACCACACATTTCTTCAAGAAACTCAACCTCATGAAGGCTAGTAACAAGCCACAGAGAAAACAGGAAGAGTACCACAAAAGTGAAAGAATAAATAGCCAGAGACATATCTGAACAGTTACCACAAAAAATAAAAAATAGGGGACAGCCTCGAGTGCAAAACACGCAGAGGCATTCAGCTTGATCCGTGCTTCATTGTGGAGTCAATCTAGTTGTAATTTAAAATAGAGTGGTCTTGCCCCAAAGAGAGGAAGGTGATACTCCAGAGACATTTGTTTTCTCTGCATGACTGTCTCTGTCTGTCAGCCTAACCCTGGCGAGTGCAAAGAGCACACTAGAAGTAGTTGACCATTTGTGGAGAGACAATGTAAAAATATTGGAAGACAAACATTTGAATGAAGGTCCCATTGAAAAGGACCTCAATAGATTCAAATATAACTAGAATATTTCTCTCAGAGATATTTGTCTTGCTCGTTCTTAACTGTCTTGTTTTCTAGAATATTTTCACAAACTCTTTCTGAATTTTGAAGTCACTTAACTGCTACCTTCTTCTTTTTGCCTAATATCTTTAACTATTCTAGTTTATCTTGTTGTGAAGACAGTCCTATTCAGCAGCGTAGGAGAAGCAAAAACTTTCTCAAAGACTTTGCCTCTCAAAGTACAAAGGAAAAACCCTTAATTTTTTTGTCTTCTGTACAACAAATAATATATTTGGCTATAAATTATTATTCAAATAGACTCAAAATGTATGTAGTATAGACTGTTGATTTTCATTGATCAGCCTGAGAACATAAACAAACATACATTCACAATTGCCATTGTTTTGATGAATATAAAAGTACCTTTGAAAAAGATCACAGTTTGCTTTTGGAGGCCTTGTTTTTATACACCAACCTCCATGCTGCTATCTATATATTTGAAATTCATTTGTGTCTGGTAAAATCTCATGATCATTTTCAAACTCAGAACAATTTGGCAGACCTCTAATGTCTCTGACATCATTTGCATAATTGCGGGTTTAGGGGACTTGGGAGGGGATGGGTTAAACTCCCTGCCCAGCAATCTAGGTTTGCTTGCACAGGAACACAGTTGAAGAATGACAGTTAATGATATTGAATACTTCTGATACATGGATGTTTATTAAGCATTGTGTGTGGTTTTCTTAGTTTTTACAATTAAAACAGAAATATTCTCAATGAAATTCAATGGCAAACTAAACCCTACTTTGGAATATGAAGTGTCTTTGTTCTAGCCATGTTTATCTGAAAACAGATGATCTTTTAATGACATTGAGAAATAATGTTGTAAGTCAACAATTGATTTTTGAGCTCCATCTTGAAATACTAGGAGGCACTCTGTGTAATCAGAGATTAAAAACTATAACACATTAATGGATTTGTTTTTAATAATTGAATCCTATTTATTAAAATAAATTTGATGAGCAATTGGGTAATTATATAACAAAATCATATTACAACATAAAAACTAACAAACTTGAATTGAAAGACATTGTCTCCTTGTGGAGAACTGAGAGAAGAGAGAGTGCTATTATTTTGGTTATCGAATAACACTTGTATCTTCATTTTACTTACATGATTGCTGGCATATGAGTCCTTCTTAAGTATGGAGAAATAAAGGATAGATGTAAACTGCAGTACCTCAAAATACATTAATTAACAATTATTATGTGCTCTAACTGTACTTTAAAAGTTGTTCTAAATAACTGAAAGAGATACTGGTGGAATTTCTCAGAATCAATTTTATACACATCTACATTCTTTTTCTAGTAAGTGTTTTGTGAAATATGAAATGTACCTATTTTTAAAATTCAGGATATTCTGCCAAGTATTTTTCCAGTTCCAAACAGGAAGTCTGTGGAATTTTTCAATCACCTACTTAATAACTCATAAGCAAATGACATCTATTTTTTGTGACAATATTAAACAACCTTATGAAATTCAGTGGAACTTGAAGGGAGTTTTAAATGGGATACGAGGAAATGCTAATGGAGCGTCAGTTACTCCATGCATTTTTGTTATCACAGTCCAAAATATGATAACAGAACACAATAAAATCAACAAGAATAATAAAAGCAACTGTCTACCAATCTTTGTGAATGAGTTGCTAATGTGGAGTAGAGAATCTCATTAAAGTAACTGAAAAAAGAGCTATCTTGATACTTACAAGGTTAAAGTAGAATTTTACAATTGAATTTGGGTTTAACAAGGAACAAGATTAGCACATGGAAAGCAAAGGTATTAAGTAGGTTTGGCAGAAAACCTCCTTACATCTTGAAAATCATCAAACCTCCTTACATCTTGAAAATCATCTAATCACAAGTATAATGAGAAACTTCAGTAGCAGTAGTGGTCACTTCCAGTGATAAAACTGCACAGTCCAGTTCATATTAGTAAGGATCACTAAGTTAAGGCATTTGACATGTGGCATTTTGTCTCATATGTTGAGTCAAATATTTGTTTAGCATTTATTTTGATCCCTTATCATTCAGCTGTGAGAGAAAGAATGAAGCCTTCTTGACAGCTGGGTGGATATGCATACAGACCACCCACTGTTTACATTTTAGTTACTTTTCTATTTTGAGAAAGAAGTGTAGAGAGGTTTTATAGGATAGTGGCACTGCTTTTCTCTTTCCAAAATACCTAACTGTGGGGTATACCAAGAATTTTGAGTCTCCTACCTCTTAGTTCAGCAACTTTCTCAAAGGTTACCTTCCCAAGGAGAGGGTTTTGGGGATTCATTTGGAAAAAAAGAGAAGAAGAAAACTCTCTGTCCACTTGGTCAGCGACAGCAGCTTTTCTTATGAACAATAAGAGTCCCTCCCGTTCCATGTGTCTTCCGCTTTTCTGGGACAGACTACGAAGGCAGAGTTTGTAATTCCTACTAACTCATGATAAGCATAGCTTTATTTTGTTTCCCCAAACAAGGAAATGTATCTATATTAGGACTGTAATTGCCAGTATCTGTATTAAGAGAATACACTTTTCATTCCTGAAAACAGAATTTAGATGAACAATCCATGATTTGAAACACAGATTCAAAATTTGCTGCTGTTGTTGCTTCCACAGGACCTTTCTTTTCGTACATGAGATAGTAGACTTCTAGCCATGCAACAGATTGTACTGTTCTTATTTTGATAATAATTTCATTACATTTATTTTACATCCAGAATATGGGATAAATATTTTTTAGAATAAATGAGAAAGTAAAAAAGTGATGCTTTTTTTTAAAAAAAGTGATTACCTTTAATGCTGTTTTACCACAAAAGAAGAAGAATACTTTCTATCTGTAGTGCAATTTTCTGCTCTGAGAAGGCAGCCAAATTAATTTTTCTGAATGCTCATAACATTTTAGCTGATTAAGAAATGAACCATAAATAAAATAATACATGATCTCAGGACAGCGGACCACAGGATGAAATTGTTGAAGTTGAAAACCTGTTTCCTACAGAAATAAATGCAGGTGTGGTAAGTTAAAAAATAGTTTTGAAACAAAAACTGGTCAAAGTACTAAGCAGGTCATGCTGTAGGAGGTGGTCTTTTGAGGTTCCTCAACTCCAGAAATGTTTCAGTACACATACAGTTCCTTTGCAGCTGCCTTCATTAGTAGGGTATGTTTCCCAAGTTTGTCCTGCAATCCATTACTCAGGCTTTTGATTCAAGTGAAAGAGTAAAAATCTGAAACTATTAGGTTCAACATGACTATATGTTATTTTATTAATGTTTTCAATGATAGTTTTTTTTTCCAGCGTCAGACTTTCTCTTCTACAATATTAGAACCCTAAAGCCTCTGCTTTCATTTTTTTGGATTTTTTTCACTAATGCTGACTTATAAATCATTTCTTTGTGATTAGTAAGATAAGAGCCAATAGGATTTCTACACTTGTTGATCTAGGAGGCTGAGAAATTAATTTCTTAGCACCCACAAAGGCTTTTTCTTTATTTTGGCTTTAAAATACCAAATTTACTCTTGGTGGGGACCTTCTTATTTCAGGTTATGGTTTTCTATCTCCCCTTTCCTTTATGTGAAATTGTTCCTCTATTTCTGTCTGTAATTGCTATACAGAAAGACATATGCCTTCTAATTCAAATACTCTCTTAAAACTTTGGACAGTTTTTGATGTTAATTGATATTGATATGCAAATTGGTAATTTGCATACTACCATGAAGGAGACAGGCTAGCAAAATTTTGGAGCCCTATTATTCCAAGCACTGGAATATTGAAATGCTGGAAAATCCCTTCATAGTTATAAGCATAAACAGTAGGTGTTTAAAAAAAAATTCTAGAAAGTGTAGACGAATCTCAAAATATACCTCTCTTTTATATGCTGTGCATAGCATTTCTCTGAAAGTAGATCTATGTAAGAGAGATACCGTGATGTCATATATTTAGCCAACTCTGATTTGTTGATAAATTATTGACTTAAAAGATGTTTGCAAGGTGTAGGTTATTTAACCAAGGGTATATTGAGCTGATGTGTTAGGATAGTTACTCCATTTTCTGATAATTAAGCTAAGCCTTTATTCAGTAACGGCCATAATATCACTCTGGGGTCCCTTTCTCTCGGAGCTCTTCCTTCCCAGCATCCTGACTCAGGTCATCTTGGGGTCCTACAATGTCAGGTGTTCCCATGGCAGTGACTACTGAGTAAGAAGCTGCTGCTGCAGAACTGTTGTGTCACTGGGAACTGTGCTGGTAACCTGTCCCCAAATGATGTACTTGCTTCCTTCTCTCTCCCATAAATCCCTGATCCCATGGGCTACAGCAGCAGTGGGTAGAAGGCGCAGGGGAAGTGCCTGTCACTGTGGCCTGCTCCCAGCTGTGCAGACTCTCTCATTTTCCTCCCATTGCTCCTTTCCTTAATTTTTCTGTCCTTTTTGGCTAATGGTCCAAAGCTGGGTTTCTCAGTGCAAGTTTAGATACAGATATTAATCTATCTGTAGACATAGAAATATCCATAGATTCAGGGAGTTGGATGAAGAAGCAGCCAGACTGTCAGAGATGTTAAGCTTTAACTGTTTAAACTCATTTTCATCATTACGAGTTTTTTGTTCAAAATAAAGTTCTTGTTGAATGCCAACTGAACTGTAGACACAGGAACCTAACTTTGAGCAATCCAATTTGAAAAGCACAGCTGCAGTTTGCAAAACTGAGCTTTACGATTTTAAAATACATGCACAACAAACTATAAGAAATTATATTTCCCATACATGTGTTTGTGTCATTGACAGATGTACAGAGAAATGGCTATACTTCTCTGCAGTTTGTGGATAGCTGCATAAAAGAGGGACATATTTTTATATAATTTTTGGTATTGTTTTACTGTCTGTGGAAACATTTTCTGTCCTGTTTGTTCAAAAATGTTCACTTTACAGGAAATTTTATCTATGAAGCATAGTACTTTTTTAATAAGAAATTAGTTTTATTGAATTTACTTTTAACAGGAAAGAGACAATGCTCCTTTGTTACTTTTTGTTTGATCAAAGGGGGTTTTCAATTTGTATTGCATTTCAGCATTACATATTCTTTATTTTAAACATGATTTGAGAATGACTCCAGTAGTTTCATCACAAGTGCTGCCTTTTTTTTGGTTAGATTAGGAGAAGAATCCATAAGATAACTGTTCAAAACTATTGCAATAAAAAACTCACAGTGCACTGGCTGATCTTTAAAGCTTTTTTAAAAATCTCTCTGTTTTTTTTTAACTCATTTTAATGAAGTTCAAAGTATCTGTTAAATGTTCAGCCATACAAGCAGACATTTAATATCCCTCCAATGATAATGAATAGAAAGTAATGGCAAAAAATAGCATTGTTCAAAAAAAGCAGTCACAAGGTCCTTGAGATCACCATAGATTCTGTCATTCAGTTTTCATGCTTTAGTAGGTAAGTTCTTTAAAAATCAGTAATCTCTGGACTTCCAGCATGCATATCAAAGTAGGCATCTGTGTTCCACAGTCGTGAAGTTATGCTGACTTAAATCAGCCTAGTATCTTATTGAGCAGATGGGTATATCATACCAAACTTGCCAGTGGTCTGGAAATTGTCCAACAAAACACACTTGCAATTAGAGATGACAGAAAAGGATGGAGATTATTACAAACTTTGTATTTCCATTTACTCTTACTTTCACTCTCAAAATTCATATGGTGATTCAAAACCATGAAAAAAAGTAGTTTTGCTTAGTCCAATTCTAAGAACAGACAGAGGCTCAAGAAAGATCTTATTTTATGCAAACACATCACAACAATGCCTAGCAGAAATCAGGCCTCTCTAGCCTTTTGCTGGTAGCTAGACAGCTGAAGAAAGAAACAGCTCAGGAAGAAATGAAGCACTGAGACAGTGAAGTAGCACTGCATCAGCGTTTTAGGTAAGTTAAAAAGTTATGGTAATTTTGTACTTGAAATTTAGAAGATTAGTCAACTCTTTCTCTAGCAAGGTATCAAGGCTTCCATTTCTGCCAGACGATAATGTTCCAGGATGGATTTAGAGTTAATTTTCCTTAGAGTAGCATTTGTAACTGAAACAGTTATTAACTGAACAACAGCCTACAGGATGCATAGGCTTAATCGGTAGTCTGAACATATAGAAGAGCTGTGAAAAGGTTGGCAAAGGATCCTAATAATGTCAATGGTTTTTGTTAATAAGGAAACTTTTCTGGTTTTTTTTTTTGTCTATTCACTAAGTATGTGGTAGCTCAAAGTCTTTTTCCTGGTTACGTATTTTCTTCAATTTGAAGAAGTTATATGTCAATGTTTTTCCTTGGCATAAGATTAAAGTCATAAGCATAATTGTTTATCTTGAAATACTGCAATTTGCAGGATGTGGCATGGGTATTGTATTTGCCAGAAGTGAATACTTTCCCTGTATTATATATTCTCTGTAAAAAACTTCAGCAAGGGACCATATGTATCTTCATGTTATGATGTTAAATGCATCTGTCATGTCAAACCTTTAAATTATTTATATACTTAAGTCAAAAGACCATGACATGGTGCTATGTCTAGATCCAGCATGGTGGTAGGTGTTGGAGCGATAGAGAAGAAAGCAGCTGTTTAGCAAAAGTTACCAGTATATGTTCATGTCTGCATATTAAAATACATTTTGTATATTTTACCCGATAGTTTTAAGATTGAAAATGTAATCTGAGTTGCTAACATCCTAGAGAATGATCAATGATTCACAAAAGAGAAATATTCATTGCCTAAACCTATTTCCTTTTATCATCAAATTATTAACAAGAAGATTGAGGTTTCCTTGTGCAGTAGATTCTTCCTTTTAAGACAAGAGTTTTTCCAAAAGAAATCATCTTCTCCCTTTTGCTATCATAGTTTTCCTGTAGCTGGGTTACTTGCATTTCAATTCACTTCAGGCTAAATAATTAATTTACAAGTAGAACTGTGTTTCTTATCCCATTTATGCAATGATCTGTGAAGCCTTCATACTTTTTAAAGCACTTATAAAAAAATCATACTAGACATTCTTTCATCAACTGGGATTTTAAAAAAATCAAAACAACATACACTAATAAAATATTTTTGCATTAATTCTATAAAATAGCTTATAGAAAACTGCTACTGGTCTGTTTGTTTACATAATTTTCTCTACAAAGGTAGCAGCATGATAAAACTTTTTGTTGAAAAAGTGCAACACAAGTACTAACACTGTAACGCAGCTTCCATCTCCCTGTGATAGTCAAATGAGTGGTGTCACATACATCCTTGTGATACTGTGATATGCAAAATTTCAGATTAGATAAATTGTTGGGACAATCATTATACTATTATATGCCATACAAGCTTTTAAACCTTGTTGTTTCCAAGTCCATAGTTTAAGAAGTTAAGAAGTTTCAATCATTCTAACATAGTATTGCATGTAACGAAAACAAAAAAGAAAACAGTGGAAATAATAGGGAGGATAACATTTTGTACTTAATAATGATTTTTAATTCTTATTTTTACTTTTTAAAGTAATCTAATCTGTTATATGTTGGTGGTTCATTTGCTAGAACAGAAAAATATCTATAGGATAATAACTGCAGTAAATTTACAAATGCTATGTAGCTATCATTTATAAAAATATGTATTTTGAAAGAAATCAGATGGCACCCTGTTACCATCACACATTACAGGTATAAACTGGCAGCAGCATTCAGAGGTTTACTCTCTCCTTCACAAAGGGGAAGTTTTTTCAATAATTTTCATTTTGTCATGAACGTGAACTAGTACTATTATCCTGCATCTGCAGTTTACACTCATCATTCCTCTGCTGCTTATATCCCTCGGGCTGAGCTTTCAAAAAGATGAAAGGATTTGGCAATTTATTTATTATACTGAATATTCCACCTACCCTTGGTTCCTTGGCTACTTGCTCTTGTCATTTTCCTAATCCATCTCTTATTTCCTAACCTGTCTTGTGTTAGTGACTGTAAAACTCTTGAGCAGCAGTCCTCTTTAATCCTTTTAATTCTAGTTCTTTTTATTTACAGGTAGACCTAAAGTAATTCTCCACATTTGTCTGAACTCACCCAATTAATTGCTTCTATATTATTAAGTTTTTGATACTACTTAGTCTTTGTGCCTGCATTGCCTGTTTCTAGTTTAATAGCATCATTCTTGTTCAGCTGCACTACCATGCACTTCAGTGGAATGTGATGGTGATAACCAGGTCATCATTTGCCATTTGCAAAGCACAATGAAAATAATGAATAAATAATAAAAAGCTTTCCACCTGGAAGAGTGTGGGGTCACTGAGCAAATCCATTCTGCCATGAATGTAGCACATTTAGAATTTTGGGGTCCTATAGTGAGAAGAAATATAAAATAGCACTTCACAATGCAGACCTAATTCTTTCCAGAAGGTGTGTGCATAGCCTTATTTAATTTATTCTAATATATCATAATGATTGAGGACCCTTTGCTGAGACTTAAAAGAGCTTTTATTTCTTAATACTCAGCTATAATCAAATCAAATCAAAGTGTGGTACTTGGTACTTTTTCAGTAGGTGGGTTGACACTGGAATACATTTTGTGCCCACAAGAATACAACGAATTCCCTTAAAGGCAGGAGAGATGCTGTCATCTATCTTGAATCCAACCATGTGTATATAATTGCAGCAGTAGTGAATTGTAAAAGAATTACTTTTTAACTGAAAAATGGGACTGGTATTTGTCTCCCACTTTCAGTGGCCTGAGTTGTTAATTCTGACTTCCAAGCACAGAGGAATTAAGGATGTTTCTTTATAGTGTTCCTACTGCACATTAAATATCCACAGGGTTCATCTTCAAAATTTAGCAGAAATTGTTCCAACATTCTGCATGATATCAACAAAAAAAATAAAAAAAAAACCCAACAAAACAAACCAAAAATCAAAATGGGCAGTGTTTTTTACACAAGGTTTAGAGGTTTTATTAGATAAAAATATTTTTTTCGGTTGGCTTGACAACCATTTATATAATGTTAGTGGAGTTTATTTGAACAAAGCTCTTTGTCAAAATACTTTTAAACCGAGATTATTAAAATATAGTTTAGTTGCATAGTGTCAGGTGAAATATTGCTAATATTTTAGTTAGGGAATGCATTCCATTGGATACTTTCTACTTTCATATTATATCTGTCATATATAGTCTTTAATCAGAAGGGGTGGAGCATTTTTATATATCAGTGAAAAAATAACACTTCTGTTCTTAAAATAGAACTTGATTTATGTCCATATAGATATGATCTGCTACTTGTTAAAGCACAGCACTGTCTTCTTTGTTAATTATGTTTTTTTCAGATTGTTATAAAGTTATCCTCTTACCCCAAACTCCCTTGTCTTCCTCCCACGTGCACATGGTATTGCTTTACTCTTGCATGAGGTTGAAGGATCACAGCTGTGGAAGAGAGGAGCTTATGAACAGAGAGGGCAATGTGTCCAATGCTAGCATAATAAATTCTATAGGAAGAGCACAGAAGAGCACCTTACACAGACCCAGTGTGTGCAGTGCCTTTGTCTTAGCGAAACGATGTAGTTGTCTCTTTTATGTAGACAGTACAGCAAGGAAGGCTAGAAAATACCCTAGCCACCAGTGTGAGCATTGAATATTGTTATATCCCTGATTGTTAATGAAGAAGTAGCTGTACAGGCTCACATTACTTACTCTCTTCCTGGATGGGAAGGTAGCAGTGACTGTTCAGCTTCTTTCTTTCACCACACACACAATGTGATGTGGTGAACGAAATCAGAATTCAGTACTACTGCTTGTCTACTTTTGTGTGATCTTGTAGTTGATCCTAGGTCAGATAAAAGTATGCAGTCATTACCATGCTATAGAAGAGATCAGCAGTATGTATTGAGGAAAAGATTTCTGAGAATGTTTAGAGCAGGTTGTTGCTGCTTTAGCATACTCCTCACATATTGTCTTGCAATTTAATTAGTTGATGTTAAGATAATGACCTGTACTTCCTTTTTGAAGTAGCTATTCATCCTGATAGTCAAAGGCTTTGATACTGGTCTTCACTACTTGCTGGATATTTTGTTACGTGTTCTTAATTTGGAGGTGGAAGTCTATGGAGGAATGAACCCTATTGGATTAGTGCAGATACTTTGAACTACATTTGAATGTCAAAGCAGAATAGGAGAAGCGTTATAAAAGTATAGCAGCTGAAGTATTGGAAGACAGTTGGAATTAGATTTTTTTATTACTGCTTAATGTTGCTGATGTACACAGTTGTTATAAATACAACAGTTTGTACCACTTCTTACTTTACAAGACAATGTTGTCCTCAGAATTCATGTACTGATAGACTATACAGAATGCTTCTGTGTTAGTAGATTGGACAAAAGGGTTACACTGATGTTTGTCTGTAATGGTGGAGTTCTTTTTTGAAACAGCTAAGATCTGGGCTCAGCTCAGCACACATTTTTCTGGATTATTTTACGGACTCAGTTGTGACAAAGTCTGACTTCAAGAATTGCTCTTCAGACCGGATGGGAAACAATAGCAATCAGAAAATATTTCTTAAATTTTTTAACATTTTTAATTTTAAAAATGTTTTAAATAGCTTATAAATGTGTTAATTCCCACTTTGCATAAATGGGAGCCATCAATTTTATAATAAATTTTATCAACAAGTTTTTGTGTACTTGTATGTTGTAAATGCTTTATTTCAGATTATACTATATATATGACACTCATTAATGAGTACTTTTGGAGTAAGAAAGTATATAACTTGAAGAGCTGTAAGCAAAATCTGTTTCATGTGTAGTCGGCAAAGTAAAGTGTCATTAGCTTTTCTGTGCCTTATTCTATAGTTCTATAGTTCTATAGTATAGGATAGAAGTCTGGAGATAAGGACATCTCAAATTCTGCATGTGAGGCACATAAGAAGAATGTAAGGGAAGTGCAGAGGCACTTTCGTGTAGTTGTTTTGTCCCATTCAGGCAGTTCAGGAAAAGACAGAAGCTAAGATGAGAGTCAGACAAATCTGTTTACCGTGGTTACACTGTTTACAACTAACAGAATTATCCAATTCATGCAGAGGCAGCTGTTCCAGTGCTCCCAGTTGTGGGGTGTACACATCACTGTAAGAGGCTGAGCACTCTGATAGGCAAGATAAAGCCCTACATGGCATTTAAATTCATTTCATTAGTAGACACAAGGTAATGCAACTTGCAAAACAACATAAAATTTGCTCTAGTCATGAGTGGGTTTTGGGATAGACTGGAGGAGAAAAGTTTTCAGTGATGGGTGGCGGGCATTTTTGCCCTTTGACACTGCTGTATGGTGAAATATGGAGAAGCATGATGTACTGTAGTTTTCCTACAGAAGCGGCAAACTTCTGTCTTGCAGTCTGTAAGCAATTTGACTGCTCTTTGACTGAAGGGATCAATACAAGGTATAAAGCTTTATTCACTCTAAAGTTTTGCTTTTCTGCAGGGCAGACTAGGGCTGCAAAATTCCAGCACAACTTTGAATCCAGTGCTCTGGAGAGCAGTCCCATGCTCATTTACAAATCTTCAAAATCAGCCCACAGTATTTCATTTATTTCTCTTAATGGCAGTCAAGCATGTATCCATTTAGAAAATTTTGAAAACTTTATTTTTTTTTAAGTCTGTCTATCTTCTTCCTCTCTGTTCACTGCTTGTGAATGAGAGTGACAGTGAGTCTTCACTTCAGTTAAAGTAGCAGATTCAAGCAGATTTTTAGTAAACTTTTTCATTGCAGTGCCATGTGTGAGAACTCACTGGGTTGCATACGGTTGCTGCGTCTTTCAAATCAAAATCCATTGAATTGCTTCATTAGTGTTATTTCTAACAGTAGACTGAAACCACATTTAGGTGATTTTTTTCCTTACATTAAACTAGTACATTAAACTAGTATGCATTTTACTATTCTATAAAATTGCAACAAACCAGTTCCATATGGAATTAAGATAGAATCACTGCCAAAATATTGAACAATTCACTGATCTCAAAAAGTAAATTTCCAATATATTTGTTGGCCATTAGCAAGGGAAGTGCAGTTCATTAAGCCTGGAGTAGTTGTGCAGTACTGAACATCCAAAAAGTTGTCCAAAGTATATATTGAACAACTGATTAGAATGTAATATTTCTCATCAAATGAATGAAGCTTCATTTTCACCTTTCAGTATAGAATTGTCTTCCACACATGGTTCCATGTACTTCTGTGAAAGGTATCCTGGAAAAAATCAGAAGAGATTTCCTACATGTAATATACATGAGTTTTTCATAGCCTCTTGCAAGAGTTTTAACTTATAAACATTTTGAAAACAACTTGTTATATTGTTGTGCTTTGGTTTATTTTCAATAACTTTGAAATTCAGCATGGGGATAAACCACGACAATGACCACCCATCCTGTGCAGATGGTCTCCATATCATGTCTGGGGAGTGGATTAAAGGACAGAATCTTGGGGATGTTTCATGGTCTCGGTGCAGCAGGGAAGATCTGGAAAGATTTCTCAGGTATATCATTCAAGAAAAAGAACTTTTACTGTGTGTCATTTACAAATAGTTGCAATAGATATCCTGAAATAACAAGTTTTCAATATTTTTTACCACCTCTGTGGCAGACTTGTGTTTGCATAATCCATCAAAATAACTTAAATCATCATGAACTATATAATATTTGACAGATTGATTAAAATCTGTTTTCAGCAATTATTTGTATTTTTATGTTTCCATTTGTTAATGCAGATTTAAACATATAAATATTTATAGATACATTTTAATATATGTAAATATGTTTAATATATATAAATATGCTAAGTATTGAAGAATGTTGGACAGTGAATGACCTAGGAACATTATGTAGATTGTCTGATCTATGTTGTGCCATCCAATATCAAACCATGCAGTATAATTACATTATGTTCAATTTTTTAAATAGAAATTTGCTAGGGGATATTTAATAGAGAATAGTATACCTAGACACCAAATTAAAACATTTAGTTTCACTCTACATCTCTTAAACAGGATCTATTCCCTAAACCTCTGTTCTTTTATTAAGTTTATAAATGTATCTGTTGAGAATTTACTTGCAACAGTTAAGCAGTCCTCAGAAGGTCTGCTTTATGACACTGGAATAGTTAGTATAAGTTAGATGTGTCAGTCTGACGCATTTGTACTGAAGCAAGACAGAAATCAAAACCATGACTTGGTGCTTTAACAGGTTTAAGCATTTTCAAAGATTTTACCTTCAGTTTTTGAGAAAAGTTATATTTCTGGCTACCAGGCCAGAAATGCATATATTTTTATGTGTGTGTGTGTGTGTGTATGTATATATATAATCTGAAGTGATTAATTTGTGGTCCTGCTACATGTAAAAACTAAGCTACACAATAGTCTTTGCATTATAAATTGTCTGCTTTTTTATAATTGTTTAAATCTATATCCAAACCTTTATCAGTTGAGTCAATTTTACACTAAAATGTTGTCCAGCACTTTCCTGAAATTCCCGTTATAGCTGATAAATGATATTGTCTTTCTGCAAATGTGCAACATCTGAACACACCGTTAACTTACATCAAGTAAGCCATATTAATTTATATGGAGTCATTCCTCTGAATGACAGCCCAGTGCTGACGAATAAAACCTTAAGCGTCCACATTTTTCTAATGTTAAATGCATTTTTAAGTCAGCATAACAATCAGACTCTTTAGGATTGCTCAGCATATGAATCTCTGCATATTGCCAGGTCAAAGGCCAGTAACTGTCTGCTACAGATGAATCCTCAGAGCCTCAATTCTGTGATTATTCCCTCCAAGCTCCCAGGAATGACATACACTGCAGATGAACAGTGTCAGATTCTTTTTGGACCAACCGCTTCCTTTTGCCAAGAAATGCAGGTAAGGATGGGTATGTACTTCAGAAAATATGCCTACCAACTCATTTTTCTGTGAGGGATGTTTTTGTGCATATCTTTGAAAGAGAACATAGCACCTTTGAAATGATAAGTTTACACTTTGCTTTCTGAAGTTAATATGAACATTTTCATTTATTTATCTTGTGAGGCTTGCTTTGGATCTCCAAACATCCTGAATCATGTGGTATCATACCATACCACTGATATGTTCCTTGTACTTTAGAAACAGAAAATGTCATAGTGTGAAGTAACCTTGTTGCAGCAAATGGAATATTTGCAATTTATTCCACTGGGACCAGATTTTGCGTGTAGATTCCATTTTTTTATGTTTTGGGTATTGAAACCCTGTATCTGACCTTCAGTAGAGTATGCTGTGTCTGTGCTAGCTCCGAGGGAGAACAGTGGTGTTAGCTGGGCTCTCTGCACCACTGATTATACCCTGCCTCCCAGCAGGTCCCCTGTGAGCCTCAACAGAGCTGTGCAGTACCATGGCAATAGGAGTTCCAGTGCTCAAGTGAGTTTGCTGACATTGCTTCATGCCATTGCATGAAACAGTGTCACTATATATTAACATTGAAAAGACAGGTTAACAAAATTGAAGAGCTTTTCATAATTTTATGGGCTAATACTAGTATATATCTGATTGAAGAAGCTTTTTAAGAAAGGTTTTAACAGAGAAAAATCATCCTTCTTTAACATCAACAGGACAGGTACTAAACACGTTGGATGCCCTTGAGAAGGTAACCAAGACAAGATGGGTAGATGATACTAGAAATGTACAAAGAGCATAGAATATGGGTTGTTAGAACAGGGGGGCTAGGAGGCACTGTGATATAAAATTTCATCAGAGCGGACAGGTAGCCTGGAAAGGTCAGTGGTATTCAATGTGAAAACTCCTTACTCCTTTAGTTCTTCAGTTCTCCTTATCTTTTCTGCTTGGGTGTAGTACTCTTTCTTTAGTGAGTTTCAGTGAGAGTAATCTTTATCGTGAAGATTCTCAAAGGAAACATTGCCATACATGTATGACTACTGCATGCGAAGAATGAAAAAGGAGCTGTAGGTTACTGGTTATTTTAACTGTCTCATTGAAAACATTTTCGCTCTGACAGATGAGCAGTACAACTCAATGTAATGATTCTACAAATGTTCTTAATTACTTCCAAGTGCTTTTTTTCATGACCTGCAATCTGTTTCTTGTTTTTTAGTACTTCGTTTTCAATTAAAAAATGTGATTTTGGTTTCTCGTTCTCTAGAAACCTATTTTGAACAAGAAAACAGTACAGTGTTAGCCCATTATTTCTTCTAGGTCTTCCTTACCAGGTAAAAGAATTTCAAAAGTAATTGAAGAGATAGTCAAACCTGAAGACTTGCTGTTGTGTAATACCTTTATATGCTTTTCATTTCTCTGGGCACTTTCCCTCCTTTAGTACCCTTGTGTTTAGTTCTAATTCAGGCATTTAAATTCAGGAAGCCAAGTGGTCCCGTGCCTGTTGTGTTTCATTCACAGATGTAGTGAATATTCTTCTCTCGGGGTCCTGACTCCAAGGTTTCTTTGGCTTTCATTATTATTTTAGAAATGTTAGGAAGTTAAATTCAGTTAACACTAGCCTGGTAGTGTTCACCTGTTTGCACAGAAAGTACTTAGGCTCTGGCTGCTGGTACCTAATTGTCCCTTCCTAATCATCTTCAAACATTCTCTCCTCTTCTGGCTTTTGTATGTAAGAGGACACATTTCAGCTAAATCACTTGTGGCATCCTTCTTTTTTGCCCACTTATGGGATCATGATTTTATATTAAAACAGTTAGTTTAGCAAAAATTCCTGTTAAATATTAGTAGTAAGATACCATTAAGACACCTTTGTAAATTAAATCCAAAGACACGTGGGCCTGCTTTGAAGAAAGAACCTGGTAATGATGCAAGACAATACGTAAAGCCAGTGGTCTTTTCAACTATTCTTCTTTTCTGAGAAACTGCAATTTAATTTTCTGTTTTCATCTTAAACCAAGTCTGTTCCTTGATAACCTTACGGTCTTAACAGTAAGAAAAAGAGAACTTGATTACAGTTTCTGAGAAGAGAGCAAGGCGAAGAACCTTCTGCAGTTACACCAAAATCCTCTGCAAAACTGGTAACCCTGAACCGGAAATCATACCAGCAAATACTGAACCACAACATTATTGTAAATGCATCTTTAAGAGCTTTGGACCTATTAGAAATTACATAAAAATAAATAAAAGACACTGAGGACAGAACTGGCACAATCTGGTGAGAGCACTAAGGCAGAAGAGAAGTTATTCAAAGCTCTGATGACAATCCCCCTAAGGTCACCTTGTTGGTTTTCTTCTGCATTCTTTTGTCTGGAAGCAAAATCTACACTCCCACCTTCCCCTCAACAAAAAAAAATCCAAGAAATGTGATCCTCAGACTGTAGACCTGAAGAGCTAGTTACAGCAAGCTTAGGCACTATATTCCTTCTTTTGTTCCCTGCTGTGGGCCTTAAATTCAGCTCTTCTGTTATGGAAGTTCACAGTATCCTAGTCCAATTAAATAAGATTTCTATGGTGAAGAGGAAACTCAGAGCAATGGACAGAGCACAGTCCAAAGGATAAGAAGGCCGTCCTGCTGTTACATATGTTTCTCCTATGTATGAAGAGAAAGAAAAAAAATGACATTGCAGTTTAAATTGGGCTCGAACCAAGCTATGTAAACTTTCCAGAAATCCTTCATGAGTTCTAGTACATGGACTCTGCAACACCAACATTGTCTAATTGCGAAGTGCTGTTAATCAGTAGCTAATGTTATCATCTCCCTCTGAAATATGAGGATGTTGCATTGAAATAACAAATCCGTTGATTGTAACCTACCAAATAATTGCATTTTGCGTATGATGAAGGTGATTCAAAGTTCACTGTCTTGATTGTGCAGATTATTGTGGCTGCCATTAGAGAAGTCAACATTTAGAAGAGTTTTCTAAAGTGAATGCAGTATTTTATTAGTTGCAGTATGAATATATTAAAATAATTATTTTACTCTACATTGGCAACCACTGAATTTTCCATGAAATCCAAACTACTTTCTTTTACCTCTGTATACTCTCTTCTACTCTGCCAATAACTGGCAGTTTACTGTGGTTACAGTTGTTGTCCACAAGCCAGGAAATGAGAGAGACACCTACTCCTTGAAGGTTCATTTAAGCTTCAGTAAATCCAACAATTTATAGCCCAGGATTTATTGGATACATTCTACTTGCTGAACACTTCATGGACTTGAGTGTAACTATGTAAAAGATAAATTATGAACTATGTCAGAGTCTTATACTTTTTGTGACTGGAAGATAATTTGATGACCAGACTTCCATGCAGTCTTTTACATTATAGTATATATATAATAAGGAAATACTATGTTATATGTTTCATATATAACAGCTATTCAACTAAGAAAACAATTAAGTAATGATGGGAAATAATTTTCCTAATGATCTAAAAATAATCTACAAATACCAGCAGTACAATCAAGAAGGCATTTCTGCTGAGATGTAATTTTCTACAGATTTTATCACTGAGCAGCACTTTAGGGTAATTTACAGTCACATTGCATGGCAGCCTCTGAGAAACACTGCAGATGCCAATTGTTTTCCCTTGCTATCAGGAATTCCTCTTTATGATTTAGTGGCTAAAGCAAAGGACCGAAGGAACCACTGAGAGCCTACTCCTGTATTTTCCTAAGTAAGCCTTCCTGCTCCTCTTTCAAGAACGGTGTCCAGAGTTTATTTTTTCCTTTTCATCTTCATTTCAAAGGCTTTTTTTTTTCTCATACTCTAAGCAAAATTTATAGAGCCTGAGAAAAGTGTGCGTGCATCTCAGAGTACAAGATTTATATGATGTCGCCATGCTTATCTTGTAAGGGAGCCAAGTTTGCTTTTATGCCCATGATGTCTCACAGAAGGATCAATTAGACCCTAACATAACAGATAGTGAGATCATGGCCCAGAAGTAGTTCTTGATGATTAAATGTGATTATAGAACTTGACACTTTAATATAATTGTTGAACTATTAAATGTTGGCTTTTAAGATTAAAGTCCAGGATGTGAATGCTATCTGGTCAGTTCCACTAAAACAACTCTTGTCATAACACAGCTGTGATCTTTGCAAAGAGGTAGGAGACTGGTTATATTTCTTGGTGAATTTTAAGGCATTTCACGGAAAGAATCCAATGAAAAGAACAAAAGTCATGGAAATATAGCCCTGGTGAGATATCTGTCCTCATCTCCACCACCACACTTTAAACAATCTTGACCTTGCCCAAATACAGTTCTGAAATTCTCATTTTGTCTCTGGTCTTTCCTCTCAACCGGGCTTTCTTATATTACTGGAAAAGCATCCCTGTGATGCACACAGGCGTGCCTCACTCTTTTCATTCAAAAAAAACCCCAAAAGCTGGAATGACCTCTGTCTTCTATTTCTGTAGTACATTGTGACTTTCATGTTGTATTTTGCAAGCTTTTGCTTTTAAAAGCCCACAATTAACACAGTCCTTCAGAAGAAAAATCCTTTCTGTGTGCTTTTGTTTTCTAGTGTACAGACAATGAAATATTTTACAGATTGTGAATAGCCTAGTATCACAAGTATAAATTTATCATCTCCAATAACTCTTACTTCCCTTGGCTAGTCTAAAAAAGTGTAGTGGCTGTTTAACTGCTTATGATAGGTAACTAGTAAACCCCTGTGAATGTTAACTTAGCTATCGTGATTCTGACTGAATTAAACTTTCTCTCTAGAGGAGTACATTTCTGGTTTAGAAGTTTGTGCTCTGATTTTGGAGTGACTGTAATATTGGCAGTGGCCTCCAGATTTCTGTTTGTTTTCAGATCAGTCCTCACCTGCAGCATTGCAGGTTGCTAATGAAAAAAACAAGTTGTGCATCATGGTTTTTCCACAGCCACATGCAGAAATACCCAAATGTCTAAATGACAACAGTAATCTCCATTTCTCTTGCTTTGGCAGTAGAAGTACGATCTGAAGAGTAACTAAAGAGTCTGTTTGTGATTTGACTGAAATGGAAAGCTCAGAAAAAAACCTTACAAGTCATCCTCCAATTTTAGTAATTTTGTATCTCCATTTTCTTGGGTTTGGGAAATCTCAAAGTCTAGGATGAAATGTTATAGTAATATTGAATGCTTATTTTTAAAATTGGTGAAAAGAAGTGAATACAATTCACTTAAGGCTCAAAGATGTTTCTCGCTGGGGGAGTTAGGTTGATAGTTCATAAGGAGGTGGTATACAAGTATTTGCAGAAACACACAGATGTATATAACGCACATCAGCAAGTCAAGTGTCTGGATTTGATTTACTTGATATACTTTCAAGTGCATCTGTGTGTTCAGGTATCCAAATGCTACTCAGTCTGACTTCAGGTCTTCTTAAGGTTAGAAGAATTGTTTCCGGATTTGTAAGGAATTGTGGGTTTGTTTTCAGCCATTCTGCAGTCATATGCAAGTGAAATTGAGCACAGTAGTTTAAAATGTGATGACATAAAGGAAAATTTGACTTTAGTTTTTGGAAACCTGGTTGGCTTTTCCGCGAATATAGTCATTGACAAATGAAGATTTAGGGATGTGAAAAAAATGATTTGAATTAGGAACATTAAATTAGCATATATTTTTGTGGACTTGTTCCAACACTATACTCTGTCATTTCGTAGTTGGCACGGAAGCACTTTGTCATGAACATCTGATACTGTCTCATCTACATTGTCTTCCAAAACTGGCCAGAAGTCTTCTTGCTAAGTTTAATTCTTGGCTCTGAAGTTATATCATAAAGTGCATGTTTGAAAAAATTTAAAAGAATAAATTATCTTCCTCCCTTGAACAAGAACATAAATTACAGTTTGATATTTGAAAAATGCTTGTTAAAATTATCCAGGAACAGAATAGGACTTCCGTATTTTAGGATATGCATAGGCTAACTGTCATCTTGCTAGTTCAGCTTCAACACAAAACTGTTACAGGGTGAGTCGGGAGTGAGTCTGACTGCTGCCATCCTGTCTCTAGTTTCTGTGCAATGCTTCAGATCTCTACAATCTTTGACTTTTTTTGAAAGCTGATGTTACAGACATTTTTACATGCAAGACTCCCACTGGAACTGTCCTGTTCCTTGGTTCAGACACAATCTTTTGTTGAAGTATGTTTCCTGTGCTGTAAGATTTTTTTCAAGGTAACATAAGATTTATTACACATTTTTCATGCACAGTGTAAAAGGCACAGAGACTTTTGCTAGGTTTACCAATGTAACAAATTATTTAAGTCAGAAAAAGCATGTCTTCTGGCAATCCTGGTTTCAGAAAAACATCAGATCTTTTTCTTTTATCCTCCCTGCAACCCATCCCCCTCTCCTGATCTTTCTTTCTCCTCTTTGGGAGTACTGTACATATCTGGGGAAAATCAGTCTCACATGCAGTAACATTTAGGCCACAACTGGAGCCCGACTTGCCCCCTGTTTGCTTCCACCCAGTTCACAGGTAAGGGGGGAACAAGAGAACAGCAAGGAGAATGAAGTCATGACTGAAAACCATGGGAGAAGGAGGGCTTTTTAGAGGAAAATAGTGGAAGCTGCCAAGGAAATCTGGGGAAATCTGAGCCAGCATACTTCAAGGCTATACTTCCTTTTGAAGCATGTAAAACTATCTTGTTCTGGTGCTTAAGAGGGACAGAAAAAGCAGCTTTTCTTTCCATCTCTAAAAATCACTCCTGACTAGTACCCCTCTTATCTCCCTTCTCTTCTTCCCAGCAAAAATATTTCATCCTGATTTGTCAGTTTACTTTGTGTCTTCTTTATGGATATCAGGTTTGATTGGTTTTTTGAGATATTTCTAGAGGAATTAATGGATTCTAGCAGCAGTCATTGGCGTGGTATGAACAAGGGGGATTTGGAAGTCCTAGAGAAGCTTCAAAGTTTCTTAGAAACACATTTTTACAAAACTCCTGTGAACATAGTTCTATGTAGTTGCACAAAGACTCTCTAGTCCCTGTATATAGAAATGGACTCATTTTAAAACCTTGGTTTTTGTTGCTAGTGACAGTGCTATTTTTCTCCCTTTCACGTAAAATGAATGAGCATTAAATAAAAGGAGTAAAAATATGAATTAATTTTTTAAAATAATTCCCAGAAAGCTCACACCTCTTCCAGTCTCTGGGAGACTGCATCTGCTTAGTGGCCGCTTCACATCATGGGGCGAAGTTTTTCCTATGTGCTTTGTCAGATCCACTGTATTCAAAGACTGTGACCCCTAGGGTTAGCCTTAGAAGGTTCTTCCCCCTCTCTATCAACACACCAGCTTGACTTGTTCCATGTGTTTGTGGTTAGTAAAAGTCTAAGCAGAATCTGCCCACTTTGGTTTTTGTGCAGGTTTAACTTGTCTTTAAACATACTTTGGTACCATCAAACTGGTGACTTTATGACAATAGTAGTGGATCGCATGCAGAAAGTAATTTTGCATAAGATAGACCTTGTGCTTACCTGTGTGTTTGGTTTTCAGCATGTCATTTGTACCGGGTTGTGGTGTAAGGTGGAAAGTGAGAAGGAATGCAAAACTAAACTGGATCCACCAATGGATGGAACAGACTGTGACACTGGAAAGGTATGTTTCTGGTGGAAAAGCAATACAAATTATATTGAACACCTAACAGTTAAGGAAACAAGCTGAAGAGGTCTTCACACTCGTTTAAATTCCTGCTTACCTCAATTATCATAATTATCATAAAAATCATACCTGAATGTATAGATATGATAAAAAAGTACATTTCCCTAAACCCACTGAATTTAAAAAGAGTTAGCCAAAACCGCAGATGTTTTAATGCTTACACTGTTTTATTTCAAATTTGTTCTGGTTTTGTATCCTATTTATGAATGGAATGCTATTATTGCACTGCTTACTGTAAACAGAAACATAAGTTTTCAAAGATATAAAGTTCTCAGCTATGACTTAAGATTTAGAAATAGTCTCATTGGAGGAATTGGTACAGATTTGTGATAAAATTCTTCAGGATAAGCTTTGTAAATAAATATTTATAATGTCAGTTCATGTAAAAGAATGATAAATGTCATTAAAAGTATGACATCAAAGACAAATTAAAGTCACCTGAAGTGAAACTTACCTTAAATGTCCTTCAAGAGCTTTTCTGTTTGAATAATCTGTCATCTCTGTATATAACTGTAAATGAAGATAAATAACCTCAAATAAATAACAGAGCAGGAGCATGCATATATCTTGGGATTTTCAGGATACTGTGCTGACAGAAGTCTCCCACAGGAATGATTTGCTCTTTGAATCATATCTTATTCACCAGGACTGTCATCATCCCCCTAAAAAAGTAAACAAATCAATCAACTGAGTAAGATAAAATGTTCAGATAATATCATTTCACATGCTATAGGAAAACCAGGCTTTATTCATTTTCGTATCTCTAAAATAATGATATTTGCTGTGATCTTTTGATTCTGAGAAATGTGTGTAGTTGATATTCTGTCTTAAGTCAATACCTGGAAAGTTAGGGACGTGCCTTTTGTTCAATGTTGCATTCTTTACATTGAGACTGGCGTGCCCATGGTATGGAATAAGAAAGCAGCACCTCTTACTAAGACTACCCAGAATTTTTCATTGTGAAACCATCACCAGCATGAACTGGGCACCTGAAATTAGTGTGCATTTTGCATATTAATGTCTGACTTTCAAAAGGTGATAATAGCAACTCATTGCAGAGGACTTGTTCTAACTTTATACTTGTGGGAGCATTATGATATCGTAGTGACATGGGCCCAGGGAAAGTTCAGTGAGGAAGGTAACACCATTCTCTTTACGGTAGAGCTTAGCTAGTGGGGAGAAAATAATTAGTAAGGTAAGACAAATTACTGATTCTAATTAGAACGGCTCATTGAGCCTTGTGCCAGGCTATAAAGATATCTTTTTTATGACTAGCAATAAAAAAAACTAAGTAGACATCACTGAAACATCTCAGACAATTAGAAGGGATTATTCTTGTTTACCTTATTATCTGTCCAAGATGAGCTTCAGATTACACAAATCTCTGGCTTTGTTTTGTTTTACTTATATTGTAGAGATGGAGTATTGTTGTCTTGTGCTCCTCTTAGGATCTTAGGAAGTGATGGAAATGTCATTTGCATAGCCTGTTCAACTTGGTTGTTTTTTAAGTCAAGGATTTATAAGCATCCCTCAGACTCTACTTAGGCAGATGCTGTTTCTACAGAAAAGTCCATTTTGCCTACTATGGCTGAAGGAATGTCTTTAAATAAATATGAGCAATTTTGGTCTGAAACATCCAAGAGCACTACAAAATTTGTAGTTTCTGATTACGAACCCAGTACAGTGATGGAGCCATCCTATGTGAAGACTTTTCAAAGGTGGTATAATTATGCCATCATTGTAATGCTGTGATTTAAGAGCAAAAATTAAGATCAGTTGATCAGTGAAGACCAGTTTGAAACTGCAGGTGAAGTTTAAGATCACTAGACAAGGATTTAGCACAGACACTGCAAGTAACGGAAGTGTATTCTAAAAGTGACAAAGGCCTTTACTGGCTGCATTAGTGACATGTTTTGTTTTGCTCAAAATATGAGACTTCTTCATGAACTTTATTCATTGATAACAGTAATTCATCAATAATTCAGAGTGCAAAGAGAAATGGGTTAAATTACTGCTGTTCATGACATTAAATGTTCATTGTCTACTTGCAGCCTTATTGCTTTGCAATTCCTGAAATTTCATAGTACATGGGACAGATATTCAGCTGGTATAAATTGATAAAATACTAATTTCTGCAGAGTTATGACCATTTATACCAGATATGGACATAGGTTACAGAGCATAACAATAGTGATTGGATAGTTTTTGAGAAATTATATATGCATGCAAGATTATTAACGTGATTATTATTATTTAAATAAATGCCAGAAATTCTCGTCTTTCTCAACACTAGCTTATAGAGGCTTCCATTCTCTTTTTGAATACAAGTTGTGAATAAAATCTCATTTTCTCTGTTACTTGTAATATATCCTTCTATTGAAACTATCACTGGATAATAAGTGACAATGCAGTTTCTGCTAGCCATGTGGGAACTGTAAAAGTGAACCAAACAAGTCCTGAGAACAGCCCTGAACACAGTGCTGTGATCATCCATACAGTTCAGCTGGAGGATGTTTCCTACAGTGGGTTTGGGCTGGATCCAAAAGTGCTTTCCTAGGCAGTGCCCAGGCTCAGATGAAGGGGACAGCATGGTCTGGGGACCATTTCCAGCAGGCTATTCCAGGAGGCTTCCTTTATGGGGAAAGAACCTGTGCACGAGCTTGTGGAGAAGAGTTGCAGTTGCTCCTTGGCCACTGAGTCAGAGAAAGGTCTCTGACTGTTCTGTTTACTAGGATAGAAAAAAAATTTCCTATGGGGAAAATAGGAAAAAATATATCTGACATATGAAAACTACGTATCAAACAAAATGTTTATGTTGTGCTTCCCATGTGCTTATGGAGCAGTGAATTGTTTTGCATATGCCTTGATTTATTTACCTAAGAGCTGAATTTTCACCTAGTGGTGTAAGACTGGAGAGTGTATCAATCGGACCTCTTTTGCGGAGCATATGGAGGGGGAGTGGAGCGCGTGGAGCACTTGTAGCCGTACTTGCAACACTGGAATCAGCAGTCGACAACGCAAATGCCCTGGGTAAAAACAAGTTCAGGTTTCCATTGCTGTTCATCAGAATTTCCGAACAGAATTTAAACTTTATGAGTACAGAAACCCATTAAGATCCAGTTATCCTATATAAACAATTCATTTTTATGAACACTGAAAAACACTTAGGAGAATAGGTATTTTAGGGTTTTTTATTGCATGGTAACACTATTCTACCTCTTTTCTACTTCTGTCAAAAGCTTAGATAAAGTTAATGGGAGAATACAACTTTCTTTTTAAGCTTCACCTGAAGAAGCAACAGAAAATTAAATTTGTAATTTTTGACTTGCAGACTGTCAGTGTGTAATTCTAGTCTTTCTAGATTACAGAAAGATTAGATTAGATTATTAGATTCTAGATTAATTTCTAGATTTATTTGTCTCATTTGGAGAGCCAAGCAATTGCAACTTTTATGAAGAGATCTTTCTACCAGTTTCACAGATGGTTAGATAGAGTATCTGGGAACAATATTTGGAGTCTGTATCTTGTGAAAATGAAAACCTTGTGCCATTGGGGATAAAGGGATTTTTACCATCGACTTGAACGGAGTCTGTTTCACCATATCTCAGTGGTCAGCTAAAAGATGCTTTCCTTTTAGTTACTCAGTACCATACCTCTCTTTTGTGGGTCATTTATACACGAAGAGAAAAAGAATAAATAAGCAGAGAAGTGCACCAAGAGAAAAAGAATAAATAAGCAGAGAAGTGGGAAGAGAGCAGAGCTGAGTAATGAAGACAAGTGTAGAGAAGACTAGATTAGACTAGACTAGACTGGAGTAGAGTAGAGTAGAGTAGAGTCAGGTAGGGTAGGGCAGTGCAGGGCAGGGCAGTGTAGAATAGATGATTTAGGAAAATAATAGGAGAAAAGGGGGAAATGAAGAAAGATGAAAGACAATATATAATAGTTTTGGGGGAAAAGATGATGACAGAAAAGACAGAGGGATTAAAAAAGAGACGTTTGCATAAAGAAATGTGAGGAAAACTTGGATATGGCTATACAAAAGCATGAAAGTTTAAGAGAAGCCTTAGATATACAGAATGCTTTCATATTTCCTGCCATCTAAACACCACTTCCAGCTGTATGCCTAAAAGCTACTTCTAGAATTTAGGGATGTCTTAATTTCACTTTCATCCATTCATTTTTCCAGGCAAGGTTCCAAATAATTAGCTCCAGTTTCTGCAGTTCACTATTCTTTTGCATTTGTTCATTAGGACCTGCAAGCACAACTGGAGCAACCAAAAAAGAAACAAAGCATATTGTCTGAACTTTGCAACACCACCACCCTTGTAAAAAAGGAGAGGCAGCAATCTGCTGGTGTTGCTTCCTTTCAGTGGCACCTTTGGCTCAGTCCAGCTAGAGAAAAATCACCTGAACTATATCAAAACTGCAGTTGAGGTTCTCCTTAGTGAACACACCTACTAGTCCTAGTGCTTCTTTGGGGCCACGTGTAAGTTATGGTTTAGCACCTATGACCTAATGTAACCAGTACAAACAGAAGGCAAACATGTTTTGTTCTGTGACTTTGATTTTTTTGTGGGCGATTTCTTAATGTTATGTGTCAACAAAAAATCTGCTATTTAAATTTAATTTGTGTATAAATAAATATAAATATAAATAATATAAATAATATCAATATCCTGTGCTCTAAGTTTGACAAAATATTACCAACAATAAAGCGTGATTTTTATGCTATCTTTTCTAGTTCAGGCCTTGAAGGAGAGTGTCATGGTCCCATGATGCAGTATAGAGTATGTGAAAATCCTTCTTGTCCTGCTGGCGTGCCTGCCTTCAGGGACTGGCAGTGCCAGGCTTTCAGTGTCAGATCTTCATATCAGAAGCACGTGCACCAGTGGCAGGCTGTCATCAATGATGGTAAGTATAAACCATCTCCCATGTTCTTATCATCTGCTCATAAGGCTTACAGCCTGTTGGTATTGTTGATTAAGAAAGGTATGGTAAAAACTAAAGCAACCAACCAAACCCCAAGCCCAAGATTCTTGGTAAGTCATTTTTATTTCATAGACAAAATCTGGTGGTGTTTTCACACACACTAGAATCTTTTGTCTTATATTGCTATTGAATTTGTCCCTCTTGATATGTAATGACTGCATTTGAACTGAAATTCAGAATCAGTTTGGTCCTATTTAAACAGAAATGTAGTATGAAGTGACTTAGAAATACAGCTTTCTAGAGGAATGCTACATCATTAAGCATGCGTATATCCCTTATACTTCTGCCTACAAAGCCAAAAAGACAATACGGATATTGTGGGCTTCTGTTTTTGAGGAAGGAGAGGGCACTTTTAGCTTACCTCTTGAGTATTTCACATGTCAGTGTTTGATTTTGGCAGAAAACTTAGATAAGATTTCTGTAAAACCAAACAGCTACTGCATGCAAAGACCTGGCATACTGCATGCATGTTTCAGTGTAACAAACTTACACCAGTAGGAGTACAGTAACGTTGAACTTACAGTATGTGCAAAGATAATGCTGGTGTAAAATATCAGCAACTAGAAAACAAAACATTCTATCCAAGTTCTTGCTAGGAATGTGAACAATAGCTGCCATTCCACTGAATTTTCTCTAAACTGTTATGATGTAATTTATTAATAAAAAAAAACAAACAAACCAACAAACGAAAACAAGAAAACAACAGAAAGACTTTGGTTATGAAAACAGTTAATTTGAGAAATTAACAAAATCATAGCAACTGGTGAAAAAGAAGAGCCTGAATGACACAGGAGTACTGTAAGTATGTGTACATTTTAAGTAGTTCATTATTGGCATTTATATTTAAGTCTTGAAACAAATTATCAGAAACCATTAGAAAGCATAGATTTTAAGAGAACTATTTTGCTGAACCCTGAAAAATGTGAATTTATTATCAAGAACTTATTTTATGCCTAGCTAAACAAGAGGGTTTTTTTCTTCTAAGCCTTTTTTCAGGGTGCCAAAATGAAAAATTGTGAGTCTATTTTCATTAGGCTTGTATGTCAGCTTGTATTCGTAGTAAGGACAACTCTCTCCAGCTATTTTATAGGTGCTTATCTAGTGAATTAGTTTCGGTTTGTTTTACTAAATTTCATTTTAGCATAGGAACACGTGATTTATATCCTAAGGGATCAAAAGGTTTCAGCCTGACTTTGAATAATTCAGTCATCTGATGAAAAATCTTGACACTCTTATGTCCCATGTTAAGGAGTATGGATGGTTGCTTTCATCTAACTTTGTTCTGAGCGATCCTGTTGTCTTGAGGTGTCCCTCAGGAGACACAAATTGGACATCAGCTAAAGAGTTCCAGTATTACAGAAATACGTTGGTCCCAAATTCTTAATTATTTGCACTCTTAGCCTTTCACAGCCACTAATTGTGCACCATGTCCAAAATAGTTGCTGTATTCGAATGAGGTCTCCTATAGTGTGTTGAAGTTGTCTGGTGTTGTTGAGTTACTGTACCTTTGAGTTCAGTGTCCATAAAATAATGTTTAGGTTGTTAATCTTTTATTCCTTTAAAAAATGCTGATACATGCTTAAAGCTCCCAGGGAACTTTGGGATTACTACTGAAGGAGTATAACATGAATGCAGAGGGCACAAAGTCAGGCAGGGGCTCACACTTCTCAGCTGGAGATGGCTTGTGTCTGACTGGCTTCACATGCTGGCAAAAGAGATCACATCTGTTTGCACCAGTCCCCCAGATACCGAGAGGCTGTGTCAATTTTAGTAAATGAAATGTGCCCAGACCATTCTCTGATGTCTAAGTCAGCTGGCACAGAAGTCCTGTGTCCGTACTTTTCAACTCTTTTGCACTCTAAAAAGGATGGTGACATCCAAACTGCTTTTTGGAAATGGTCCTTTGCAGGTGGCAATTTCCAGTCTAGACCAAGCTAGTGCTACTTAGCACAGGCAAAAAAATGTGACATAGACTGTTTTACAGTTCAGCTGTATAGACAGTAGAATTCCAGTGCCCGTGAACGTTTCCTGGAACTGTTTAATTTACTAATAAAAATGCACTCCAGGAATCTAGAAGTCAGTATGAAGTCAGAGTGGCATAGATTTTGTCCAAGTGAAATCAGTTTCAAGTTCAGGATTGATATTATCCTTTCAAAAATCTGCAACAGATTTAGGAAGAAGTTCTGAGTCAGTACACTTGCAAATAAAGATATAAAAAATCATGTCACTTTGTACTCAGTTGACCACTGAGAGTAGACTTAGTTTATTTTATTTGGTATTACTTTGGCACTGGTGAAGCAAGCTTCATTATTTATAAATTACGACCATTAGGAATACATGGATACACAGGACATTATTACTTTTTTATTCTCTTTCAAATTTATAAATGATTTGCAGAATGTTTTAGAAATGTAGATGGTAAAGATGTTAGAAAGAATGTGTTCAGTTTTTTGTCTTTTTTTTTTTAATGTGGACTTTGTAAATCCATGTATTTTTCTTCCCAGGGTATTTCAGTTACTTAATTTTTTTCTCTTTGACCTGCATAGTTAAAAAATCTGGAAAGTGTTAAGTTTCTTTTTTCACCAATATTTATGGTCTGCCAAAAATATAGTAGAATGAAAGTATAGATTACAACCAAAATATTCTGACAGCTGTAATGTGCATATGCTTAATTGCAACAATGAACATGACATGAATACTATGTAGGCCAAGTTTATAGCACCAGTATGCTCTAGCAGGAGAAAGAATTTGAGTTTTTCAAACAGATGAGAAAGTGATCAAAATCTTTTTGTTTTCACTGTATCTAAGATAACTTGTTATGCTAATGTAGATTCATGCCACACAGATAAGCAAATATCAGTTTTAAAAAGAATGTTAATAATAATTCTGTATTTGTTAAGTGACCTTTTACCAATTTGGTGGGGTTTTTTCCATCAATTCCTACTACAGAAAAGCCATGTGCCTTATTCTGTTCACCGGCTGGAAAGGATCAACCCATTCTTCTAACCGAAAAGGTGATGGATGGGACTTCTTGTGGCCAGCATGGGTTAGATGTCTGTGCAGATGGTAGATGCCAGGTATGAATTACTTGTTCTGAACCTGGATACACAGGCACACGTATGCAAGCATATACGTCTGTTATGCATGTGTGTTATTTCTCTGATAGCATGTTGCAATATGCGTGACCAAGACTGAATGACTCTTCTTGTATCACATTAAAATATTTTAAATTAATTTCACTGAGTGGAACACAGTATGCGAAGCAGCTGTTAGCTTGGGGAATGTGTATCTGTGATGATAAGGATGCTTAAACTGCTGCAGAGTGGAAAATGAGTATAACTGATTTCATCTTTTAAAGGGAAGCCTCAGCTTTCAACAGGTTTTTGGGAAATTTTGCCATGGGGTGTACATATGTATGTCTAATTCTGCCTTTTTCAACAGTACAAAAGTGTACATCTAAATAAACCAAGACCAAAGGAGCTGAATAACAGATAAGTAAAGCTGAGTGCTTATGCTACTCATGATCCTCAGAATTTATTTGGATCATAGTTCTTTTGTCGCTTTTATAGTGCCTCATATGGAGACTCTTCTATATAAAAATCCACAGGGCTGTTTTTTTCCTTTGTCCGCTTCTCATTGCACACATTGAATTCAGCAAAAAACCCCAAACTTTAACACAGAAACAGCATTGCTATATACTGTAATACCGTCAACAAATTAACTTACAGATGCATGCATGCATGTATATATGCATACAAATGCATATATGTACATATAGTTATCCTTTCTTGAGTGACTGAGTGTGTGTAACAGGAATACTCTGAAATACTTTGCTGAATTGGGTCTTTCGTTCACCATGTAACAATTACGGGATTAATCACAATGATATATAGCCTATTTTTCCTGAAGAAATGTTGTTTGTTTTATCATTCACTTTTCACAACTGACTAATAAAGACCAAAAAAAAGCCTTAAACCAAACCCAACTGACTAAGACTGAGTTGGCTTCTTGGCATATCAAGGGTCAGAGAGATAGGTGCTAATCAGATCTGAAACTCTGATTTGTAAGGTCTTCCACATTTTACCCTGTCTTCTTAGACAACCCATTAGGAAGAACTTTGGGGACTACAGCTGTAGGTTAGGTATTTATGTCTTGTAGATGCGCCATTTTGGATACACAGCTCTGAATGCTTATGCTAGAGTCAGTGTTTTGAAATCTATGTTGCTTTTATTGGTACAAGAACTCTTAATAAAAATTATGTGCATAAAGTGAAGTAACAATCTTAATGTGTTTGGAAATGACTTGCTTCTTGATAGACCATGGTTTCTGTTCCTAAAGGAATCCTTTATTTTCTCTTTACCTAGCTTTTGTCTTCATTATTTATCAAACAGTATTGAAGTTCAATTGGTTTTGTCAGATGCATTTATACAGTGCAAGAGATTACCCTGTCATGACTTCTCCTTTAAAAGGCTTTTATTTCATACCAGGCCAGCATATCATATTAACTGTATTCCTATTGTCAAGCTACCACTGATATTTATTGACAGAAATGGGTCTAACATACTAATGTGGAGGTGCTTAAGTAAACTTAATTTGTTTTAAACTGAATGCTTTTTAGCAAAGCACAAATACAATTTATATTTACATATACCAGACATGTTCACATCCTATTCAAATAAGACATTAGGTTGACATTAGACAGCATTTTACCATTGTGGGTGCGGAAAAGGACCTCCCATATTTTGACTAGAAAGCAGTAGAGTTGCACACATTGCAGTCGCTGAGCAGGAGGGCCTGTGGGGTGTGTGTTGCACAGTGGCTCCGAAGTGCCAGAGGTCGCATGGGGAGGTGGGAACACAGTTGTGTTCCTCTTGGAGAGCAGCTGGTAGCATTAGCCAAGAATATAGAAGACTGAATGTAAAAATCTACATGTTGGAAATGGAGAAAATTAGTATGGAAGAGATCTCTGCACATGAACTGATGCAACCCTCATTCTGAGTAGGGCTAGATCATGTTGATTAGGGTGTCTTGCAAAAGGGTGAGATGCCCACTACTAAAGGCAGTTTTATGAAAGCACATGACCTGTGTCTCAATAGCTATATCTTCTTCTCCCACAGAAATTTGGCTGTGATGGCATACTAGGATCTCTGGCTCGTGAAGATCATTGCGGTGTATGCAATGGTAATGGAAAGTCATGCAAAGTTATTAAAGGTGATTTTAACCATACCAGAGGAGCAGGTAAGTCTGTTTATTTCAAGTACTCAGGAAACCAGTAGCTGTTTGGTTACTTTGACCACTGGGAACTTTAAAAAGCTATACTTCTTAAAATTACGCAGTTCCTCACAAGAACTTCCGATCTACTTTTTTTAAGCTAAGAAGACATTTACGATAAGAATGCATGAGTATTTTAAATTTAATTGTTGCAAAATTATTGCAAATTGTTTAAACTATGAAATTAAGTAATTATCTAATTTATCTTCCATTAAGATTATTTCATAGAAGAGCCTGATTTTTAAAAAATCTGTGAAATAAAATTTTTATTTGTAGTGAAGAAATGAACTGTAAATTCTTCATAGAATTATTTAGGTTGGAAAAGACCCTTCACACCATCCTGTCCAACTGTAAACCTAGCACTGCCAAGTCCACCCCTAAACCATGTCCCTAAGCACCACGTCTACTCATCTTATAAATACTGCCAGGGATGGTGACTCAACCACTTTCCTGGGCAGCCTGTTCCAGGGCTTGATAACCCTTTCAGTGAAGAAATTTTTCCTAATATCCAATCTAAGCCTCCCCTGGTGCCACTTGAGGCCATCTCCTCTTGTCCTATCGCTGGTTACTTGGGAGAAGAGATCGACACCCACCTCGCTACAGCCTCCTTTCAGGTAGTTGTAAAAAGATGTCCTGTCAGCCTCCTTTTCTCCAGATTAAACAACCCCAGTTCCCTCTGTCCCTCCTCAGAGGAATTGTTCTCTAGACCCTTCACCAACTTCATTGCTCTTCTTATAGTATTGGGATTCATTTAGTGTTCTTCAAAATAAGTATCCAAATTATGATCTGTTACCTAGAGTAACATCACTAAACCAAGCTAGGCAGTGGGAGAACATAAAGCTGAGTGTGTGAAGCAGTCATCTCTTATTATTGATTGTTTTATACTAATAATAACTTATCATAAAAAGCAAATAGATTTTATGATGCAGAATGAACATGAGATTTTCAAACACTGCTGTGATCTGTTCTTTGAATGAGAATAACTGACTGGCTCTAGCTCAACAGTGTTGACAGAGTAGAGGATTGAAATCCTAATAATGTGCGCCATGCACCATGTATACCTTCTCTCCAAGAAAAATCCTTTCTTTGAAACAGCATTTAGCCAGCTGTTTTCAGCATTTGTTTGCCATTACACTTTCAGTTTCTTGAGTAGAAAATGTGCAGAATTTCAAGACAGTAAGTAAATCACATCAAAAACTACTGTAATTAGAAGCAGACAGTATGTCTCAAAAATCAAGGACTTCAGTGCATTACAAACTGAAGTACAGTACTTTAAGAAAAAAAAGTTACACATAGTCTTCAGATGTTTATGTCTGGCCCCTCTTAAGCTGAAGGTAATGCAGAGCAGAGATCCCAAAGCACGGATGAGTCTGGAGGACTACAAGATCAAAAACTACAAAGGTGGCTGCTAATACAAATTACAATGTGTCAGCTCTCTTTTATAGCGAATGTGAATACTTTCAAGTTTATTCAGGGTTCTGTGTCAATCCATAATATTGTGGTATTGCCTTCTAAAGAAGTGCTTAAGTTATTTTCCTTCTCAAGATGTTGGGATGTCAGAAATACTTAGAAAGTGTTATTATCTCTTAAGGAAATTAAAGATAAATAATGCTGCTTTGCAGCAATTTAATTTTTATGTTTCATGATTATTGAAAAGGTGTTGTAAATGCTTAGTATTTTGTTATAGAACATTATATAGCTACACAGAATAAAAACTTGGTGTACTGTCCACTTTTTGAAGTTTGCCCGGATAATCTGTTTTTATTTATTTATAACATTCCTGCATGCACAGTGTTTTTCACCTGCATTGCCTTTTCACCCCTTTTTACTTAAAGCAAATTGCTTAACAGCATGTCTTAGTCCCACACTTTTAGGAAGCAATTATTATGTAAAGCAAATAACTAATCAGTAGACTTCAAAACTAAAGCCATTCTTAACAGGGTTTGAATGCATTAACACAAAAAGAGGGAGATAGAGCACAAAACATTAAAAAAAAAAAAACCAAAACCAAAACAAAACCAAAGACCAAACAGTGGGAGGTTTAGTCTTTAGTGCTATATCATTTGCCTCTACACACTGAGTGAAGCTGGAATTCTTTTATGGTCATCTTGTGGTGGTGATGACACTGAACCACTTAGCCAGAGACAACTTCATCTGTTCTAGTCCCAACCTGCCCAGCCTCACCAGTTCTTGTTATGTTTTACTTTGCTATACTTTTTTAATTGTATGTCATGGTATACGTATTACACATAATGCACAGTTTCATAGCTTGTTTCAACATTTGCAAGAACCCTCAAACCATTGCTATATAAATTATAACTTGTTACATTTAAAAGGCAAAATAGGGGAGAAGAAATGAAAAAACATACAAGATCTACTTTTCTGTGCTTTTGTATTTAACTCGGGACATCTGTCCTCATGTCTAGGTTATGTGGAAGCTTTGGTGATACCTGCAGGAGCAAGGAGAATCAAAGTCGTGGAAGAAAAACCAGCTCACAGTTATTTAGGTAAATGTCGTACGTTTTAGTGTTCATGTCCTGTTTTGGTCAGCAATGAACAGTGCTAGCTAAACATGCTTTTGTGATTAAACAAAACTCCAAGTGGAAGAAAAATCTGTGAAAAGTACTTCTAAAGCAGTTTTGTAGAAATAACAGAATAAAAGAATGGTTATAGCACCATTCTTCATACAGATTTTATTTTGAAATTTGTTTCATCTCATTTTGTTTAGAGAATGTTTCAAAGAATGTATTTAGATGATTTAAGAAAAATTCTGCGTAACTTATCTTCAACGTTTTCAATTTTTCGTATGGAAAGTGCTAAAGAAAATACTTCACATTAAAACTAGTGAAAAGAGTTTTATGCTGAAACATGGAATAATTTGTGCTCAGACAGCAAAAAACCCACACTGACCAACATATAGCAAATCACCAACAAACTTAAACAAAAGTTCTAAAATTGGACTAAGAAAACAGAAAAGTTTTTCTTTGCATTATTTTGAATTGTCTGAATGTTTTAATGGACAAATTTAATCACAATTTTTTTTTGTTTGTTTTTCCATTTCTATGAAATTGTCTTTCATTTTAAAAAAAAGCTTTCTCTTTTAATGAGTTCTAAAGTTGTGTAGGAGAGTATAATTTGTTACTATTATTGTTACTGTGTTTAAGTGAATATATGAAATATCATAATTGGTGCTGTTCCATGCAAGGCTTAAGTTTAAATTGAAAGAGACTTAGTATGAGAACTAGGACAATGAAATGAAAATTTCCCTGGTTAGATCACTGTTCTTCGTTCTGCTCATAAGTAATACCTACACTCTAAGAAACTTTTTACCTGAATGTTTTCAGTACTTCCAACTGAGAGAATGTTGAAGATGATGAATCTTAATTACAACAGCTTAAGTTATCAATGGGTGACTCTTGGTTTATCATGGGGTCTGCACCTGCCCTGTTAAGATATCACAGGAAATTTAGACATCTGGATTATTTCATTGCTCCCCAATGGACCACAGAGATGGATATGTAAGAGTGTCGAATCGATAACTGAAGTTTCATTGACAAATTTTCTAAATTTTTCAAGTTTTTTTCCCTCTGCGTCTACTGTGTTAACGTATGTGGACAACAGAAATGCTATTACTTTTTATTTTTAAAATAATGCAAAAATAAATAAATGTTGGATTTGTATTTAGGGAAATTAATTCCTTTTTCATGAGTAGCAAACTGATTCATCCCTTACCTTACAAAAGGCAAAAGGACTGTAATGCTTTTTTGCCCATGAAATAATGTCAGTCATACTGCTTATTTTTGAAAGATACCCATTAGCACATAATCAGCTCTTAATTGCTTGTCACTTTAATTTTACTTTTCTTCATTTCACTAACGTTGGTCTGAATGAGGATCAGCCAGTATTTCATTGCAATACTTTTTTGTTAAGCCTTTATGGGGAAGCAGGAGCAGGTCTGCTACAGTATTTTGAATTAAAACTTGTGTTATTGCACCTTTTTTTCTTTTTTACTAGTGGAAGGTATTTAAACTTTCTTCATTTATAGGAGATTTATTCTGAAAGCATAAAAATCTGAATTGAAGAGGAGTAACATTTTGAATAGGAACATTTTTGAATAGGAGTAACATATTGAAAGTTTTGCGGAGAAGGCATAAATCTTTCATTTTAGAAACAATATTCCTCCAAATACTGTGATTTAGAATGTGAACTGCAATACATATTAAATTCTCCTGTGTTTCTGTTTTGTTTTCTATCTTTACATTTCTGTATGCTAATTTTATGTTGCATAGTACTTTACTCTCTGCATATCTGTACTTGAAATGAGTCGGTACAGGCCAACACTATTTCTGTTTTGCTAATTGTCATATACACATTTTAGGATAAATAATATAGCTCTTCATATAATTAATAATTTTATAATTAGAGATATAGCTGTAAACACAATTTAATCCAGTGTACACTAAGAGCTGTGACTTACAAAGTAGAAACTATTTTAAACTGAGGGAAGATTTGATCCCTGTTGTACAACACAGATCAAATACAGAGGTAGTCAAAACGAAACACCTTCTCTGTATTTATTTCATGGTCAGAAAGCAGAGTCACTATGATCTGGAAGCTGCGATGATGTTGCTGAAGTGATTAATAAAAGTAGAGCCCACATCAGTAGCATCACTGGGTGATTGTGCTGTTGAAGCAGATCTTCAGAGGAGTTCTTCCTGAACACTTCAGATATCCTCTTTATCTGAGGTATATCAACATACACCACAGTAACAGGATCTTTGGCATCCTACGAGAAAAGATAAGGTATATCTTGCAACTGCATTTACTGAATTGATGGATCTGTCGAGGTCTGTCCTGTCTCTTCTCCTTCAAGGAGAGATAGGAGCAGTGATATAGTCAAACATTAGGTATTCCTCCCTACTGAAGTTAATGAGAAAATGCATAAGAGAACGTGATTCTTCTTTCATGAGTAGAGTATTCAGGAATATGAATTATTTGTAGCAGTATAGAGGGGGGAAAAAGTGTTTATTTAATTTGAGACTCTTTCCTAAAGCATATACATATGAATTTTGGAATTAGAATTCATTATTTTAAGAAAGAATTTTGAGATTTATTTTTAAAGAATAAACTAGCAGTGATAACCTTGTCTGCTTATAACCGTGTTGACATGAGACTTGGTTCATTGTCAGTCACTTTAAAAAAGCTATTGTAAGAACAGCAATAAAAAACTTGTTTCAAGCGTTATCTAGATTCCTGTGGTCTAAGATAATGCCTTTTCTGCTGCTAAATTTTCATTTATATTTGGCAGATGTTAAAAATTTTTTCATAAAAAGTTTTTAATGTAGGATATAAAAAGGAAGTTTACAGTATTTTTGTATAAGAGGGACACTAGGCTTTGAGATTAGAGAGCTCATTCATGTGACATCTCTATAATGGCATGACAGGTCCAGGCCCCATAGCGAATTAATAAGATTGGTTAATGATTTATAACTCTACAGATGACAGTGACTTACAATCTAAAACCTGAAATTTTTCTCTGCTGATTGGAAATGAGAGAAGTTATTTGTTTTCAGATGAACTAAAGAAGCAGATTAGCTATATCATTATTCTCAAATATGTGATCAAGCTGCTTCAGGGATATAGACCCTTTGGACCTGCAATTTAACACCGCATGACATTGTAATTACCAATTCTCTTCTAGGTATCAAGTCCATAGGTGTGCTGTGTTCTTGACTGATTTTCTTTATGAAATATGTTTCCTAGTTAAAAAAAGCATGTTGTACCATATTTTGGGTGTGGGAAAGCAGATGGGGTGTGACAAATAATACAAAATTTTGAATCCCTCATTTCTGGCAATGGTAATAGTTTTAAAATACCTTGGGCCAAATCCTTAGACTGTGTAATTTCTAATTTCAAGGGAAGCCACCTAAGGACCTGGTCCCATAGCAGAGACCAGAGTCCACTTAGACTAAAGATATTTTCCTTTCATATATAGAGGACCATAGAAGATGGTTAATAAGTAACACCTCTTGAAACCATTTTTCATCAAGATAAAACAAATGCCCTCTATATAAAAAAAATGAATTGACTTCACAGAGCCGTCTTCGAAAAGCAGCGGTGAACAGATTGAGAGCTTATGGGTAAAAATGAGGGACCAACCCAACAAAGGAAACTTTGCGGCTGTCCGAGCAAGGGGAGCTTGTTGACGAAGTGTTCTTACTTCAACTACAGAAAGCATCATGCTTGCAGGCTCTAATCCTGCTTGGGGACTTCAGTAACTTCACATCTTCTGGGAAAACAGCACAGCAAGCTGTAAGCAGTCCAGGAGACTCTTGGAGTGCATCAAGGATAATTATTTAATCCAGGTGATAGACAGCCCAACCAGAGAAACAGCATTACTGGATCTTTTTGGTTGCTTACCAACACAGATGAACTATTTAGAGAGGTCAAGATTAGTGATCTGCAGCCTGAGCTGCAGTGATCATGCCCGGGTGGAACTCATGATCTTGAGGTATATGGCCCAGGTGAAGACTAAAGCCAGGACCGTGAATGTTAGGAGAGCAAACTTTCAGTTATTTAAGGAATTAGTAGATGGGACCCCCTGGGAAACTGCCCTCAGGGATAAAGGAGCAGAACAGAGCTGGCAGCTCTTTAAGGACATTTTTCCTAGATCACAAGAGCCCACAATTCCAACAGACAAGGAAGGCAGGAGACCATCATGGCTGAGTAAGCACCTCCTGGTCAAACTAAACTGTAAGAAGGAAATGCATAGGTAGTGAAACCAGGGACACATATCCTGGGAGGAATATGGGGACAGTGCCCAGATGTGTAGGGATGGGATCAGAAAAGCTAGGGAACAGTTGGAGCTGAATTTGGCAAGGAATGTGAAGAATAAGAAGGGCTTCTACAGGTACATTAGTCAGAAAAGGAAGATTAAAGAAAATGTACATACCCCTCCCGCCTCCACTCACCCCGATGAATAAGACAGGAGAACTAATGACAATGAACATGGAGAAGGCTGAGGTACTCAACAGTTTTTTGCCTCAATTTCAATGGTAGACACTCTTCCCACATCTCTCAAGTCCCTCAGTGTCAAGGCAGGGACTGGTGGGATGAAGTCCCTCTCATCATAGATCAGGTTTGAGACCACCTGAGGAATCTGAACATACAAAAGTCCATGGGACTCAATGAAATGCATCCAAGGGTCATGAGGGAAATGGCTGATGTAGTTGCCAAGCCACGCTCAAGCATATTTGAAAAGTCCTGGCAGTCAGCTGAAGTCCCCAGCGACTGAAGAAAAGGGAATATTTCACCATTTTTGAAAAGGTAAAAAGGAGGACCCTGGGAACTACCGACCACTCAGCCTTACCTCAGTACAATCGTGCAAGAGATCCTGCTGGAAGTTATGTTGAAACATATGAAAGACAGGGGTGTGATTAGAAACAGCCAACGTGGCTTCACTGAGGGCAAATCATGCCTAACTAATCCAGTAGCCTTCTACGATGTAGTGACTGCATCACTGGACAAGAGAAGAGCAACTGATGTCATCTACCTTGACTTCTGTAAGGCCTTTGATGTGGTCCCCTACAACATTCTTGCTGCTAAATCGGAGACAGATGGGTTTGATGGATGGACTGTTGGATGAATATTGAGTTGGCTGGATGGCCGCGTCCAAAGAGTTACAGTCAATGGCTCGATGTTCTAGTGGAAACTGTAATGAGTGGTGTCTCTCAAGGGTCCATACTGGGACCAATGCTGTTTAGTATCTTCTTCAGTGACATAGTGGGACTGAGTGTACCATCAGTAAGTTTGTGGATGACATCAAGCCAAGTGGTGCCTTTGATTCCCTTGAGGGAAGGATTGCTAATCAGAGGGACCTTGACAGGCTCAAGGAGTGGGCCCATTGGAACCTCAAGAACTTCAACTATGAGAAGTGCAAGGTCCTGCTCCTGGGCCAGGGCAATCCTCAATATCAATATAGACTGGGTGGTGAGTTGATTGAGAGCCCTTTGGAGGAAGACTTCAGGATTCTGTTGGATGAAAAATTGTACACGAGGCAGTAATGTGTCCTTGCAGCCTAGAAAGCCAATTGTATCCTGGGCTGCATAAAAAGAAGCATGGCCATCAGGTTGAGGAAGGTGATTGTCCTCCTTTACTCCACTCTCCTGCGACCCCACCTGGACTACTACATCCAGCTCTGGGGTCCCCACCACAAGAAAGACATGGACCTGTGGAGCTGGTCCAAAGAAGGTCCACAAAAATGATCAGAGGGCTGGAACACCTCTGCTATGAAGAAAGGCTGAAACAGTTGGAGTTGTTCAGCCTGGAGAAGAGAAAGCTCTAGCCTTATTTTGGCCTTTCAGTATGTAAAGGGGACTTTCACAAAAGACGGAGAGAGACTTTTTACCATGATCTCTCATGACAGGACAAGGGGCAATGGTTTCAAATGAAAAGAGGGTTGAGAATTAGATTGGATATAAGGAAGACAATTTTTACCATGAGAGTGGTGAGATGCTGGAACAGGTTGCCCAAGAAATTGTGGATGCATCATCCCTGGAAGTGTCCAAGGTCAGGTTGGATGGTGCTGTGAGCAACCTGATCTAGTGAAAGACGTCTTTGACCATGGCAGGGGGTTTGAACTAGATGATCTTCAAATGTCCCTTCCAACCCAAACCATTCTATGATTCTATGAAATATGCATTCTTTAGCATTTGTGATTAAGTTCATATCTTTGAAAGCTGTCAGCAATGCATTCGGCACTGTGTAGTTTGTAACAATGAAAACTAAGCAGACAAGTTCCAGGAAGTCTTGTGTGAGTTTGAATTATTGTCCAGATAGGTAAGACTGTATTTTTGTGTGTACACATTTTAATGTATGTCAGGTTTCTTTCTAGAAATAAATGTTCCTTGTCTATGTAGAATGATGGAACAGCCATAGATATGTATATATGTACATACCTATACATATATGTACACCCTTAATTAAATATTCCCATGAAATTGTATCTGATACCAAGAGACCCTGTGCTGTAGTTCTGTGAAATAAAAATGATAAAGAAGTGCAAATAGGCCATCAAAACTATGATTGAAAACATGTAATTAAGAAAATAGGCAGATAGATCAGGAATCAATTTCTGAGTTAAAATTAATTTTATGTATGAGCATTGCAGCACAGCAAGCAAAAGTAGTACTTACTAATTTTAAGCAGTCTAGCACTTACTTTTAAGCATAATCTTAAAAGTCCTTGATTTTCATTAGATTACATATATGGTTTTAGATGAGGTACTTGTAAATTGGTGCCTTTATTACTGTTTAGCATGGAATGATTGGTGCAACTTAGCAGAAATAAGCTGGACAGCCTGATTATTCCTTTCTATTTTCAAGAGTTATTGTGAGAAAATACCAGCAGTCTCTTTTTTTATATGAACTACATTTGTTGTCCCATCATGTCAAAACATGCATGTTGCTTTCCCTGTTATCAGCTTCTCATTATAATAGCAGTAATGACCTTAACACAAGGATTTTCTGGACGCTAATGACCAGTTGGAGTTAATTAGCTGAGGTGATGCTAAAATGCTATCAATGGCTTCTATCAATACATATGAATGTGGCACATAATTTGATAGTTACTGCTTATAAAACAGAATAGCACCTGTGAGCTTGTGTTGTTTGTTAATTGGTTTAATTCACACATGAATGCAAGAGAAATGTTTACAATTACATCTGTTATTCCAAAAAAACCCACTTCCCAGTTAGTAAACATTGATCATGCATAACAATACTCCTAAGTGAATGGTAGAAATGTGATTTTCTAAATACAACAAAAATGTGTATGCAAAACAGTTCAGCAAGAACAGTGAAATTTGTATCTGTGAGTTTCTCCATATTAGATTTTTCCACTCTAATCTGGGCTTATTAGTAATATCTGTTAAGTGCCTTAACTATAGCCCAGATTGATTGGTTTTAAAATAAATATTTAATTGCTGGAATACGTCATAAACATTTTTCTGGAATGTAGGAAGAAGATGCTCTGTTGCTGACATTTGACAGTCATCTGCTGCATGCTCACTTGATAGCATTTTTTTTTTGTTTCTCTTCTCTTACTTTAGTTTCCTTAACATCAAAACAGCGATTAGGAAAAGGCTGAAGAACCAGCAACTGAAGGAAAGTTTGCTGCAGATAATATCAGGGCTTATCTTTAGTTACTTTGGAGAAAACAGTGAGGAATTATCAACTTGTGACCTTGTAGAAGAAATGCAGTGTCCTATAGATGTTTCTTCTTATAATAAGAGATACTATCTATTGAATGATATGTGTCCTATATGGTACTACAAACTGAAAACTTAGTTGATGTCAGCATCTTTAAGTATCTTCCTGTTTAATAAAAAGTTGGAAAAAATACTTTAAATGCAAAGCTAAAATAATGTAAATAGTTTAAACAGAAACAATAACATGTTATGCCAAATTATATGTGACTCTAGATGAGTTGTAGTGGCACCATATATTTAAGGTCAAGACAGAATTTTGTCCATTATGGGGTAATAAATTGAAATTTTCAAAAAGTTACTCAAATCTCAAACCATTATGTTCTTAAGATGGCTTGAAGGGCACATGATAACCTGAATGGAATTAAAACAATGACCTCCTTGACAAAAGATATCAGCAAAGGTACTCTCATCTAGAATTGAATTTCAGATATTTTTTGTATTTGTCAATTTTCTTGAGAAAAATAGGAGTCAGTCAAAATGACATTGTTTTAGTACTTTTCTTTAGCATGACTAAATTTTGCACAGAACAAAAGACTAAATTCACAATTCACAAAGATGTCAACTTTCCTCTTATTTTGGTACAAATGCCTTTTTTTCTTAATCTCTATTCCATAAAGTGTGGCAATATCAATTTAAGAAAAGAATTCAAAGTTAATACAGCAGTGCCTTTTTGCAATAGTACTTCAGAGTTTTCCATAGAAAACAATAAAAGGATTAGTAAGCACAGATTTACCAAGTGGAGGACCAGGACCAGGGCACTGTTGCTCCCCGCTGAGCACTGGGAGATGTAATAGCTGAACTGTGAAATGTTACATCTCTATGGCTGCGTAGCCTCTTGCACCTCATTAAAATCGGAAGAGTGTGTATCCGTGGTACATAATTAAAAAATACATTGCAGTCATCACCATCACTCAATTGTCATTGTGTTGATAGCTATTTTATGCTCTGCAGAGATGCACTTGTAATTAGCTCCCTTGTTTTAGCACTGAAATTTGGGTCTTGGTTACAGTTGCAGTAGGTTTTCCCAGTCTGAGTTTTCTGTGTCTTTTTAGCTGTAGATGTACTGCTCAATTTGTTTTATAGCCTGAGAGAGGATACACTTGTATGCTGAATTTTCTTACTGTATTACATTACTTTGTACAGGAAATCTTCCTCTATCAAAAACTAGGCAAAGTGGGAGTATGTGTGTGGTGTGGAACAAACCTCATGTAAACTTGCTTACAATATGGGGTGTGACAGAGTCAAGAACAGAAGCTGGACTGCCTGAATCCAAGCCTAAATTTTAGGCTTGAGGGTACCCTTTCTTACTTTGTCTAATCCCAGTGGCTCAAGTGAGGAATCTGAAAGCAGAAAATGTAAGATCTGGTATATTTCTGTATTCTGGGGCCAGGATTCCGGTCCCCTGCAAATGTCTGCATTGTGTGGCACACACGTTCATTTTAAAGACAAAACAATGCAAAGTCCTCTGCTCTCCAGGGATAGGATGCTGCTCCATCTGAGCAGCATGACCCGACTGGACCTCTGCGCTTTCGAGTACATTTTTTTTGTTTCTCCACTGGGAAAAGGATTGAACCCTACAGTTTAAACACTAAATGGAACTTAATTACCATTAATAATAGAATGTTTAAACTTAAACTACCGATTTTTAATCTTGTAAAATCATTGGTTATTTTTAGTACAGGTTTGTTCTACAGCATTAATGGATTTTATAGTCTTAACATTTATAACACAGTGCTGCAGTGGTACACATCAGTGGTATCTTACGCAATTGTATTTCTGCCAGTCCACAGACCTGTTGCCATTGTTTCCCATAGAAACAAAACATAACAGTATGAATATGAATAGGAGAGAAGATGATTACAGGAGTGACTCACATTAACTTACAACTTTAAAAAAGAAATTTTGGACAAGGCTTAAACTGTTGAGGTTCTCTTACAACAGTCTGATGCCAAACATGCAATTTCAATGAAGAGGAATGTGTAAAACTTCTTGTCCAGAAGGTGACTTCAAGTATATTCTACTTCACATGATTATTTCAGACCTAATCTGAAGAAAATAAAATAAAATAAAGTATAATATAAAATTACAAGTCCTTCACAGAAGAATCTGTTCAGTTTACTACAGAAAACTAATGCAAAATCCTGTGTTCCTAATGTATGAAATATATCTTACCTGACTTAATTATGCTTTTGAATATAAATTAGGCCAACAAGAGGAATGATTCAGCCAAAAGGAGCAAGTTTTTCCTATTAGAAGCCTCAAATTATGTGATGAAAGTATATAAAATAGGTATTTAGGTAGGATGACAGTAATATTGTCACATTCTAAGGTGGAGAAAAAGGCAAATGTAGTTATTAGAGGGGGAAGAATTCTGAACTAGAATTTTTTTGAAGTTTTAGCCTAATTCCACAAATCTTGAAGAGTGTCTTGTGTAAATTTTGTTTCCCATGCCTTTATGGATTATAGAAGGGACCACCCTAGGAATAGAGAATGGTTGCCTTTGCCTTAAATTAGTTCAGTGATCAAACTGTGAATTATGCTGGAGCCTATCAGTCTCTTAAGGCATTAAAACCCTGATGTTAACTTCAAGTAATGTTAAACACACATGGTTTTGCCAAGCATTCCTTCCAGAAAGTGTTTCTGAAGCATGTTCCAATTGAATTCATGTATAGTAGGATCCATAAATATCTTTGCAAACAGAGTTATGTGGTTTCACCTACTTGTTAAATTATCCCAACAGGCCCAAATCACTACTGAACAGACACCTTTTATATTGGTCTTTTTTTCATATATTTTGCAGCTCTTCGAGATGCTGGAAAACAGTCGATCAATAGTGACTGGAAGATAGAGCATTCAGGAACATTCAATATTGCTGGGACCACTGTCCATTATGTTCGGAGAGGTCTCTGGGAGAAAATATCAGCCAAGGGTCCCACAACATCACCTTTACATTTATTGGTATGACAGCATGAATTGGGGTTTTTTACTCAATTCCTATCATATAGCGTGGTAACTAATATTTCCTTCCAGGCTGCTGAAGATAATGAGATCTATGTAAGATATACCTGCTTTTATTTTTACATATATGTGTATATATATATATTCATATACACACACCTGCTTATATATATAGATCTTTCAGCCTACTTCTAAAAAAATGCATTTAAATCCAAGAATAATCTTTGCATTGTTGAGGCAGGATGGAAGGTCTCAGCATTCCTTCAAATGTCATAAAAAGTTGATGTGCTGCTTAAGAAGGGAGATTCAGATTAATATCAGATGTTTTTTATCCTGGCTGACTATAGCATAGCATTGCCATTTCAGGATTGCAGTCACCAAGTTCTCCATGAAGAAGTAGAGTTTTGATGCATTTCAGTGTAGGGGAGGAAATGTTGATAGCCACTAGAAAGAAGAAGGGGGAGATGATGAGGAAGTACTTCAAATGCAAGAAGTTGGCTGGTATAGCTAAAATAGTTTTAGATCTGATGCATCTAGGAAAGACCTCCTCTATATGAGAGCACTGAAATCAGAGGGCATAATTGTCCTCCAGATTTCTGGTGAATTTTGTTTGCGTATTTCACATGGAGGGCTTTTTGACCTTTATGCTAATTAAAATAGTTTTTCTTATTGTCTTCATTTGGATACTCCCATTAATTTCTTCTACAAAATCCATCAGGAGGGATGAATGGCTATAGAGCATTAAGTCTTTCTGTCATGCTTTTCAAGATGATTGACTCACAGTTTGGAGTTCATCTTCCACAGTGTCTGTGTACATAGGTAGGTTTTCCATCTCTGTATCTTGCAGGTGCTGCTCTTCCATGACCAGAGCTATGGTCTACACTATGAATACACAATCCCACTGGATCCTCTTCCTGAGAATCAGAGCTCTAAAGTACCAGAGCCTCTTTTCATGTGGACTCATTCTGGCTGGGAAGACTGTGATGCTGTATGTGGAGGAGGTAAAATAAAAGAAAAATGTACAAACACATACATACTCAAATATATTAAAAATGTATATACAATGTATATACATACACAATACATATATGTGTGTGTATACAATATGCATATATTTGTATATACACTCTGTGTGTGTATATATATCTCTCAATGAAAACACATGGTGTATTAATATTTATGACTCTGGTGGTCAGTGTTGTATATTTAATAGTAAGATCCTCATTGCGGCTTGTATGATTCCATGCAACGGTGGACATACTTCAGTCTCATGCTTCCTGATTATATTAAAAGAATAGTGATAACTCTAGGAAAAGATTCAAACTCATTAAAGTAAGTAGAAAAAGATAGTGAAGTAGTAAAGGAACAAAATCTAGATTAACAAAGCAAATTCAGGACACAGTTTCCAAGAAGAAATACAAGTGCAAGAGCTAGAACAAGAATAGAAAGTTCATATGCATTCCATTCTGTATTTGGAACTATCAAAGATAAATGATCTGTAGAAGTCATTGCAAACTACAGAAAAGCTGAACCCCAATCTCAGATCAAATATGTACAGTTAGTAACATGAGTTGAGGATGATCCAGAAACATATGGAACAAATATTACAACAGCAGATATTAGCATGCTGATGTGATATTTTTCCTATGTTTATGTTTATAAACCATAAAAAATGTGAATTTGGAAGAACAAAATACAGATATGAAAACAAATATTGGAACCTGAACAGTATTGCTGTAACAAAACCATGTCAAATTGGTGTTTAGAAGCTGGTTATTCAAATCGGTAGTTACACTGAAGAAACCCTTCAGTTTTTTTAATGAATGCAACCTATAAAGAACTGTTCATACGTTGTGCAATTAGTCAGACCTACACTGTGAATACTACAATGATTTTTGATACCTGTCTTTCCTGCTTACAACCTTGACAGTCATGGTTGCTCTGATCAGCAGTTCTGAAAACTGCTGTGCACCTTGTGATTGACGAAGAAGGCCTGGAAACACTTTACTTTCTCATAACAGCAGCATAAGGAACACAGTGTTCTAGCTCCTTTGACTCTGTGAACAGTCCTGGTGTCATGACAGATTACTGTAGTTTCCCTAAACATGCTTTTTGTGGTTTGGTAAGAAAGCTTCTTCCCTGAAGGTATTTTGTACGTGGTGCTAGTAGCATCCTCTGTTTCCTAGTAGTGCATTCCTATTCACTTGGAGTATTCATGCTTTTTACAGTTTCCTGAAGTATTTTTAGAATAATTGTAATGCTACCATAATCTATCATTATTGCCCCAAATATTTCTAGGGTTACTTATCATCTGGAGAAGTTAAAATACAGTATGTCAGTAATTTATCCTACATTAATGCTTAAATAAATATTTAAGTGTTTTACTGTAATGTTTATTTATCATATTTTTCTGTTGTAACTGGCCTTCATTTTTTGTTATTATCTAAAATAGTTGAGTTAATACAAAGTTCCATAAAAGGTATTTTTACTGCAAATATTCTGAAATACAAGTGAAAGATTTTTCTTACTTTAGACAAAACCATTTTAACTGTTCTTTTAGTTTTTGGCTTACATAGGAAGCAATAATGAAATTAAAATGTTGCAGCTTGTACCCTGTGTAAATATTTGCGTTTCAATTTTTAACATCAATATTTTGATGAATCTGATTAAAGAATATAACAATTATTGGTAGTTTTCCCTAAATGTTTAAAGTGTATGTCAGGATGAAACTATTGATGAAGCCATGTGGTTTTGTGCGTGTTTATATATGTAACTGGTTTGCAACCTCCTGTGTCACAGAAGAGCTTTCTTTGTGTGGGAGAGAATATGAATACACAGATGTATATGTAAACGCAGAAAGAATTGTCAAACATTTCAAATGCTGTATATGATTGATTAGTTGTATGTGCTCTCACGTACACAAGCACTGTGTAAAATGTCAGCTGTGGTCACACACATAATGAACATTTATAACTTAACTGCTCCATTCGCAGGCACTTTTCTGATCTCTGGTGAACATTGCATACTTAAGTCTGCCCCGCTCCTGCATGCACCCTGTTTGCCGGTAAACTTCCAGATAGAAACAGTGTTATAACATAACCATAGGAACAAATGGTTATGAACCTATTTTCTACTAATTGAAGTCTTTAGTTCAAAGATAGCCAGTTTTCTAAAAATTAGGCTCCAGTCTACTTAAAAGTTACTTCTTGCGGTAGGTATTATGTTAAATTCTGATTTCTAACGCTTTCAGCTTCAGGAGACACCAGGCTCCAACCCACCCATCAGGGCAAGGTTTCTGAACAGAACATGCACTAGGTCCTGCAGGCAGTACCCAACTTCTTAATGATTACCCTACAGATCAGGTCAGTTATGTGGCCTCTTTAGTTCATGGGAATAGTGCAGGCTCCTTACTGAAGGTTGCATGTGCTGATTCCCTTTAGCTGAGTGCCAGCCATGCCTGCCAGTATAATGCTAAACCAGGCAAAACTACTAAGCTCGAGCAATATGGAGAAGCAGGACCTATCATTCCTTTCCTTTTATTATCTATTAATGAGCAAACATACTGTCTATGTAATATTTCTGCAAGCTTTTCTCAGCACTGGGGTCTCAATAGTTGAGAAAGAAACAATTTTTCCGGTAAGAATTCTGGAGACTAAGGTTTTGGCCTATGACTAGTTACAGGAATAAAGCAGGAAAACTCTGTTGACAGTGGTATGCAAACATTGGATTAGAAAATCAGGTTGTTCCCTACAAACTTTAATATATGTCTTGAGTTTCTTGCTAGCTTTGATTTTCTTTTGAGATTTTACACTTGTACAGGTTTTACAGTTCTTTTAGCCAAACTGCACGTGAAATAGCTGCATCTGATAAAGATACCTTTGTCATTCCTTTTTTAACAAAGTTGCATATTCCTGGTTTCCCCACATACCTGCTTTTTTTTTTTCACTAGGTGAAAGAAAGACAACAGTCTCCTGCACAAAGATTATGAACAAGAATATCAGTCTTGTGGACAGCAAAAAGTGCAAATATTTAACAAAACCTGAACCACAGATCCGCAAGTGCAATGAGCAGCCATGTCAGACCAGGTAATAGTGATTTGGTTGCATTAAACGGTAATATCTAGGTGTAAAAATCTTAAGAGCTAAGAGAGATGACTGCCTCTGGCAATGAATGTGCAGTAAATACGTACATCCAAACGGTTATAATGCAAAACGTAGGGAAAACAGAAACACTGGCTGTTGTTTCTCCTGAGTTTTAATAAAAGGGACCCCCTAAGCACATGCCTAAATCAATTCTTTTTCAATAAAGCAGCTCATTACTTTCCTCAGGAGGAGTTCTCACAGACTGATGTGTACTATGAAATTGAAATTTAAATGCTGTTTATATAAAGATGGATTTAATCCCATGCTTTTAATTAAAAATCAAACTAAATTTTAGTGCTTAGTTCAGTCAGGGCTTCGCTCCTTTAAAAGCTCTCAGAAAGCTCTGGGTGCACTAAGTAGTAAATAAATAAATAAATAAATAAATAAACAAAAATCTGTTAATTGGGTTTTCTACATTGATGCAATTTGAAGTATAAAGACCCTTCCTCTTGCTCCTCTCCTCCCTCTCCCCCATCCCTTTGTATATGGATCAATAGGTAGAACTGGGCTCTGATGGTGGAATGGTGGAAGAAGCAGGAAGGGTTTTTTGTCTCTGAATTTCACCCCAGGAGGGAGCTGCACCATACAGCCTGTGCCATGCAAAGCCCACCCTATTTGGTGTCCCTGCAGCTGAGGGGGCAGCCTGCTCCTTGCACTGGCTGTCTGGCCTGGCACAATGACCCACTTCAGAATGTACCATCCTGCTTCCAAATGGCAGCCAAGACTTATGACTAAGTCCCCAAGTACTGTGTGGACTTGGGTAAAGTATCTGCCACCTTTCAAGGTAGGGGAGAGCAGCTAGCAAGAGTTGGCTAGCATTGCCAGGAGTAAGCACTAGGATAGATCTACTGCAGTCATCTGGAGGAGAGGAAGATGGTATTTTTAAAGAAAACAATGCAAAGTAAATAAAATGCAAATATTGCTGAAGAAAGCATGTAAAATGAACCAAAAGACATAGCTTTCTTGGAAAGGATGAAATACCAAAATTGATAAAAAGCAAGTTATGGTGCATTTTAAGTAAGACCAAACCACTGAGGTTTGGACTTTCCCAGACTAGGCCGTTGCACTTTGGAGGGATTATTTGTATTTCATTATATACATACTTGAGCAGATCTTTATTTTATTTTATTATCATCACTGTACACCTAATGGATGGAAGTGGAAGAGTCTGATCTTTTTCTGATTGTCAGCATTGTCAACTACATATTTTCAATGTCCTGTACTTTTTGCAGTTTTTTAAATGAAATATTTTAAATGTTGCTAATTGCTACTCAGAGATGCTATGCTGAGAAATGTAGTAAGATATCATGATCCTTAACCTATATATCCAGTTTTAATATAGTGTTAGTGATTCTTACAAAACAAATATTGTTAGCTTTCAATAGAAATGTAACTAAAGCATAAGCTTGCATAACTAGTTGTTTGTTACTGGCACTTGACAAGTATCTTAAACTCTATCGCATTATCTTGACAAGCTGTGATTTGTAAGCTGAGTTTCTCAACTGATAATAAAAAAAAAAACCCTTAGTTAAATGTTTTGTTTTCTTACAACAAATGCGTGACACAAGGTTGGAGCAGATTTGCTGAATCTCAATTTCCTAAAAATTCTCCCTTGCAATCTAAGTCTCTTGCGATACACTTGTGTACTGCATCAGTGGCAGAGCTGTTTGATTTTTCAGGGCACATAGCCATAGTCTGGAGCTACAGAACATATAGGGAAAATTATGTTCTAGAATGAATGCTCTCCAGGCATGTGGGCTCTGCCAAGCTGCATCAGCCTTCCTTACTGCTGGGATTTAAACCAGGCAACCTGAGTTAGGCCTGACCCTGAAGAAAGTCTGTGTTTTTATACTTCCTCCAGAGCAATGAGCCTTTCACACAGGAGTGATTCTGTCATGGTACTAAGTAGTTTCAAAGAATGCTGGACTTTACATGCATGGTATGCACTTGACATATAGACAGAGAATAACAGAGAGGCTGGTCAGTGATCTGTCATCTTTAAAATGTGTGTATGTTGGAGCTTTTCTAATTGGAATTACAATGAGAGGAGAGTACTCTGAAAACATAGGGACAGTGGGCTGGGGAATGAAACGATATATGAACATTAACACCTTATTTAATGTAAAATATGTTAGATTAATAAGTAGCCCATTAACAAAGTGAAGTTAAAAGGAGGTGGAAAATATGCAAGTATGTCTTGGATGTGTGTACTGGTAAGCACAAGAGTAAGATGATGTGACGGTACTTTTCCCTTCCTGATTTCTTGTTACTGCATTGCCTCTATTTCTTTGTAGATGGATGATGACAGAATGGACTCCGTGTTCAAGGACATGTGGAAAAGGGACACAGAACAGACAAGTAGCCTGCACACAGCAGCTCAGAAATGGGACCCTAATCAGAGCTAGGGAGAGGGATTGCCTTGGGCCAAAGCCCGCTTCTGCACAGCGCTGTGAAGGCCAGGACTGCATGACTGTGTGGGAGGCAGGAGTCTGGTCCGAGGTGCTGCATTTATTTATACAAATAGTCCATAGAGATTATTTAAGCTTTACTGTTTTCTGGGAATATGATTTTTTCAGCGGCAAGTGGCACAGTTCAGCCTAATGATTTTCACAGTCATCATGCAATGATTTGGCAAAGGGATTAGGGACTAGGAAAACTAGCCATGTAGAACTAGTACATTTTACCCAGTTAATGTCCTGGAACAGTTTCTTTTGGCCAGTTTTCAAGCACATATAATCAAGTATGTCCTGACTGTAGTAGTGGGTAACTAGGGGTAAATGGAATTAAGGCCATCATTTATCAGCTACCAGACCTTGGGTTCAGAGTGGGAACATATCTGGCTTACCTTTATACCAAGAATGTTGATCAGCAGATGGTTGCTGCCATTCTGCTTCACAGAGGCTATCAGGGGAGCTGCTTGACATTTCCTTTCCCTCCTCTCTCTTCTGACCGCTTTTTCCAAGAACAGCACAAGCAGTGGGCAAAGGGGCTTGTAAATAACAAAATTTTGCATACTTTGCGTCCTGAAGCATTGCTGTAGAATATAATTATTATTCAAGAAGCTTTACTAATTTAAGATCTTTTAATGTGCATGTCCATTTGGCTTTCTTCTTCATCTAAAAAGTTATACTACTTCTAAAAGTAAGTGTGGTCGAAGAAGGGTGTTGTTATCATTGTCATCTGGACAAGCTGCAGAGGTTACGTGGAGCGTCTCTCTCCATTGGAAGAACAAGGCAATTCTGATTGCCTCTCACACAAGAAGCTGTGCTGTGGGTCCCTCTGGGTTCAAAATACAAATAGCAGCTTCTGAATGTGCGTGCAGTCCCTTCTTTGGGCTCCTCTGCTCAGCAGCACCCCTTGATCCTTGAGGAAGAAAGACCTAAGACCGAAGAAAAGCAGATGCTAAGGTAGAGATAAGAGAAGTAAACAGCAGCAGTTTCTGGTTTGGTAAACAGAGGTTAATCATGCAAGGACTGGATGTGAGAAGAATGATGTTCACTTGCAGAAGTGCGAGAAAGAAACCCAGATTGTTTAGTTGGTTTGTTTTACTTGAGAGATGAGAAATAAGTAAGCATGTTTTTGTTGGAAGCAATAAATATATTCTGAAGAGTGAGGTGTTTCCCATGGCCATTCCTATTATCACCATTATATTGGAAGCTAGCCATTACTGCTTCCTGCAGTTATAATCAGCTTGGCAAAGGAGAGTTTTGATCTGCAAGCAGTGGGATGATCAAAAGCAATGATAATGTTTTGAGAAGGAAATGGCATAATTTTTGGCAGCGTAAGTGGGAATAGTGGAAAAAAACATAGATTAAGACCTTCTGTGCAACTCAAAGAGAGTTTTCACATGCTGTGTATGCAGTGACTTTGAATTTTTAAATTCAGTCTGGATTCTTGCACAGTTTTAGAGTATTTACTTTTCCACTTTAACTTTTTTCCCTCCCAAAAAAGGTTTATTAGACACTAGGAGAATTTTTCTGAAGTTGCTTCATATCTTATTCCTGTGAACATTACTTAGATTTTCTTTCATTATATTTCCTTTCATTTGTAGAACAAAGGTTGCCTAATATTTTCAGTATAGCATTTTGCATTCGCTTTATCATAACTTTTCTGATGTTTCCTTATTCAAAAGCCTATTTTTTCCTTAAGCAAATAATTTTTGATCTAATTATATATTTTAGCTGAAAATGCAACAATTATCAGTCTGCCTCATAAGGAATTTTTATTCATCTGTTAGTTTTTAACAAATCCGGTGTCTTTGCAATTGAAGACTGGAAGTCAGGAAATCACTGGAGTCTTGAAATATTTATGTTAGCCTGGCAGAGATCATTAGAAGTGGATAACATGGAATAACTATGACTTTTGTAGAAACCTGAAAAACACCTTTTTCCAACAGTGCTCTGTAAAGTGTGGTAAGGGAGTACGGCATCGGACTGTGAGGTGCACCAATCCCCGCAAGAAATGTGTTTTGTCCACAAGACCTAAAGAAGCAGAGGACTGTGAGGATTATTCCAAATGCTACGTCTGGAGAATGGGAGACTGGTCTAAGGTGAGGCATCCTTGATACTAATGCCCCACAGCATAATACATTTTGCAAGCTGAGATCTTTGTAAGAATTGCTTTTATCAGAAGTATCCCAATTGAGGGAACAATAAGGCTACAAAAAAAAGAACCGAACCCAAAACATGCAGTCATACTGAGACCACAATATAAATAAAAATTAGAAATATGAAGAAAGCGTGAGATGAATCTTCAGTATCATGCAAATGTGATATAAATTTGCTGTTGTCAGTAGGCAGGCAAACAACTCCAGAAACTGAAAAGTACTAGACAGAGTCAGGCACTTCTGTTTCTGAAAACACCTATCAGGATTATTTCATTTTCAGACCTGTTTGAGAATTGTAATGACATTTGAAGCAGCATTTATCTTGTCCATAGTGTTTGCTTATTTTTCAGTTTGACTTATTTTCTCGCCTGCTTCTGGCTTGATATATTACTGAGACAAGGTGTCATATGCATTGTGTACTGTGTTTGGCTCACAGCAAGAGCTTTCAGATTGTCACTGGATTGCAAACTAGAGTCTATCAATTGGCTATGTGTAAGACACGCTTTGGTGAGATGCTCTATTGTATTTCTTTGCCCCTTCCACCTCCATTATAGGCTGCCAGGATCCTAATGTTTGTTGTTCTCTGTCCTGATTCTGTCATGCATTTCCCACGGTGATATGGGATCTTTTTCAAGGATTGCTTAACAAAATGGTTCTGAGAAGATAACTTAATTTCCATTACTAAACATTTAGAATACTTTGCTTTAGCCACCCCTTTTCCCAACCAGGGGAACATATTTTTTGCCACTTATATGTTATCCAATTGTAATCAATTATAATTCTTTTCCTCCACTGCAGCTCATTCCAACCTCACAGTTTGCACATTTTAGTAATTTGTGTTTGCACATTTTATTAATTTGTATTTCAAATAAGTTACACCCTCCAGCCTTATAAAGAAGCACCTTTAGCCTATTAAATTTCCACATAGACCATTTAATAGCTGGGAACCATCTATTACCGTCTATTCTGAACACATGACATAGCTGTCAGTACATTATTTCCTTGGCATTTTGGTTTTGATTTCAGTCAGGTACATAAGCATAGGCCAAACTGTAACAGAAAATATTGATTAGATCTGTGTTTGAGTGTGTTATTGGACTGGGACCTTGAACATCTGATACACTTTAGAATATCCAAAACATAGTGAAATACTGAAATTGATCCTTAAATGTCAAGGTTTTCTCTTGCCATATCACAGACCACAGAGATACCACAGAGACTGTAATCTTTTTTTTTTCCTTCTGTTCATAACTTTGCACACAACACTTCTACTTTCAGTGCCTAACATTATTGCAGCAGTTTTTAACTTGCTTGTATGGAGAAGTATTTAATGTATTTTTAGTTGTCTTTCATGTGATGTAACAGCTGGAAACAAGGACTAAAGCCAGCAGTGTATGACTAGCCAGCCTTCCAAGAATTAGCTGCAAGTACTCTGTGGGTAACTAGTGTTTCACAGAATTCTGCTCGGGAGCTCCCATTTTATGACAATGGGGTACAAATTGTCACTATTACATTACTATTTACTCCATTTTCTTTACTTTTTTCAAATTTATAGGATCAAGGATTGTGTCAGATGATTTTTTTTTATAGTCATGATCATTTAAAATATTTGGAAATATTTTGGAACAGCCTCACAAAAACTAGACAATAACCCCCCTACCTTAGCTACTTCAAAAGCACAAAGTGGTATAACCATTGATTTTTTTAAACAACAGAAGGAACTAACCTTCAGTAGCAGGGTTACTTTTACAAGATGTGTTTGGCAATGAAGTTTAGTATTTGCATTTCCATACCACAGAACTGCACTAAAAACCTGCATAATTTAACACCAGCACCAGCAGAGAGTAGACCATGGAGAAATGACCATCTGCTTTCGTAGTTGAAGCAGTCATTCAAATCGGGGTTGCTGAGACTATGTGGGGATGCTCAGACAGTTACACTGTGTTCCCAGTACCCTCCGGAAAAAAAAGAAGAGCTTTATTCTCAGTACTTTTCACAAACATCTATGTCATAGATGAATGTGCAAGAACTTACTTCTTCCTGTTTAAAATTTACTGACCTCTTCTGTGTTCCTCCTACAGTCAAAGCTGTAACAGTCACCTAAACTATACTTTAAATTTCAAAATTAGGATATGAGAAAACACTTCATATGGAATTGACAAAAGCTTTTGAACAGTTAACATATAGCCTGACTGTGACTTGTGCAGCTGAGATTTTCCAAGATTTATACCAAAAAATAGATACTTTAATTTCTGTATAGAGACATGAGTTCAATTTAAAATATACTTGGATTTCCTTTTTTTTTTCCTGTTACTATTCTGTTCCATTGGTAGCGTACATAGCAACATGAAGACATGGCATACAGGTTAATATGTCTGCAATGAGGGAAACAAATGGAAAGCTCAGATAAATGTTAATCTTTGCTCACTGTTTGTTTCTAACTCAGAGGTTCAGTGCAACCTTCTGTGTTCACTGTTTTTACTCTTTAGGATTGTTCTTGACATTGACAGAAGGCTGTTCCTTTGAGCAGAGCCAAGTTCCCCCAAGCTAATGCCAAGACTTGGCTTGAAAAATTTAAATGACACTTCTCACACATTGAAACAAGAGGCTTAATGTGATCCTTATTGGCTTTGCTGCTCCCCTTGAACTCCTAAGGCATAATTTTAAATGAAGCTTAAATTGCACTATTATTGAAAAGATAACATTATTAATAATCATAGTAGTGCTGTAATGGAGTTAATTTGTTTTAGAGGTATAGTCATATAGAGATCAAGTAATTCTCCTGCTCAATGTTTTAACAATAATACCAAGATCAAAGAAAATTTGACCAAAATTGCAAGCTCCAATAGGTCAAAAAACACATCAATTCTTCTAAAACTCTGACTTAATTTAGAAGTATGCTGTATAACCTGGCCTGTATGCAGCATTAAACTCCATAATAGCTCTTAAGTCAGCAAGGTGGCTCAATACACTAAACATTGCTGTTCTTAACATCAGTTGAGCTCTGTGCCTGCCCTCATGAGGAAAATAAGTATGATGAGAAAGTAGAAATATAAGCTCAAACTGAGCTTCTGGAGCCAGCACCTAGCAACATTAGCAATCATATTGTTTTTTCCTAGTGAATGCCATCCTTGGAATACAATATTTAACAATGTAAAAGTTACCTTCAGATGAGGAAAGCTCATAGCTCATAGCTACTATAGTGCCAGTTAGGGCAAGGCGTAGCTCAGTCTTATTAGCAGCAGTGTCCTTTACTAAGCTACCCATTGCCACCCATTTCAAGTCTATATAAGGACAAGGTCATGCTCAGAGGAATTCATCATCTAAGGATAAACAAGTAGGCAGGGGAGAAGTGAAATGAAATGCATATGAACTGCATATTTACACATAAACCTGGCTTACTAGAGAAGTTCACGTCATTGTAGAAGTCATTCTCCAAAAAAGACTTAAATGTCGACAGCATAGGGTGCTCCAAAGGCAGGGTTAGGGTACTTTACTTTTTGTAGGAAGCTGTGTTTGGTTTTCGTTTGGGGTTTTTTTTTGCTATTATCTAGAATCTTCAGAACACTGGTGGAATAAATGAAGCATGAGAGCAGGATGAATTCTGGAAGGGAGAATAATTTGGAGAGTGAGACTTGAAAATAATAATTAAAAGCTCTAAGTTTGATATGATATTATACCAGAAACTTTTGGAGAGATTCAGCAGGGGTTAATAGGATGAAAACACTGGGCAGCAGAGTAGACTTAAGGAGCAGCTATTTGTAAGATGAAGAAATATAAAGTATGCGTGTATAGGAGACCAGAGAAGATAATATGGTATAACTTCTAAAAAGACATTTTGCTATGGATGCTGGAAAGAGGATGCATTCAGTAGAAAGTAAAGAAGCAGCAGCAGCAGAATTTCTCACTAGTATCTATGTGTTAGACCAGAGATGCAGAGGAGTCAAATACGACATCTGGGATAATGGTCCCAATGGTTGGGATGGAGTTCACTTTGTCTACAGCCTGAAGAAGAAAAAAAGGGGAACAAAAGTTAATCTGCTAAATTTTTTCCAGTGAGTCTGAAAGGACATCTGAAGCAACTGCTTGGTTTTTACACCAATGAGTCCCAGAATTCATGGCCTATTCCAAATTATTTAAGACAGTACATGCAGTGCTGTCTAGAAATTGTGTGTGTATGGGGGGAAGTCAAGCCTCCAGCTGCTGGGAGGTGACAGAGTGAACCCAACAGATCACAGAGAGATCTCCCAGTTGAGTGGTAGAAAAAGCAGCTGTCAGTGTTGAGGATTGCTTCTCTTCTGTCCCAACCAAAGAACATGTGAAAATGAAGAGAGAAAAAAAAAAACAAATTCTTTTTTTGCCAACTATTCAACAGCATGGGGCATTCAACCTTTAAACTGTATGCTTAAACATTTAAACCCTAAATTTCCATAGCAAATAGACTAAACTGCTTTCATCTCCTTCAATTAAAAAAAATAGAATTTGGGTAATATTAATGTTGCAGTTTTACTGACAAGGTAATTAGCCTTGGTTTTATTCTTTGGATCCCCATCCAAAATTGTTAGCTCTTTTAGATTCCGGGAACAGAACAGTGCTGGCCATGAGTCAAAATATGACACTATTAATAGATTTATGGACAAAGAAATTATGTGACTTCTGTGAAATAAGAGAAGTCAAAATAATACTGGCATAATGTTAATAACTTTTATATTGACTCAATTATACAGTTAGTTTCCAGCAAATGAGGTATGTCTTTGTTTCAGAAATGCAGTATGAGCAAATCATATGGAAGATGTCAATATAATGAAATGAGAGTGGGGAGGTTTTTGTACATTTCTAACCAATCCTGTAATATTAACATCATTTGTTTCAGATAATTTTTTTTAATAGATCAATGTACTGTAGTATTTTGCCTGGAATAAATGTAATGTCCTGTTCATTTCTAGAAAACAGAACAAGACCACCCTTAATAATAGGCAAAAGCAGTGACAAGACTGGAAAGGATTTTAAGGGTAGACATTACCCATTTTGCACACACACAAAATCACACATATATGGGAAATTCTAGTATCTGTATCACACTTAGATCTACTGGGACATCTTTGCTGGTTTTTTGCTACAAGCCTCTTTAGGGTAAGCAAAGTTTTTAGGAATGCCAAACTGGAATCAAAAGATAATTATAGCTGGATGTTGTGTGGTCTCTTGAATTGCATTATCTGTAAGTGGGGTTACATTTGAAAAAAATTAAGTTGTGGTACATCAATAGTTCCCATCAGGATTGAGCCTTGCTAGGCCCCATAGGAAAACAAAGCAAGAACAAACAAGAACAAAAGAAACTTACAGTTCCTGCTGAAAGATGCTTGCATGGTTGGGGGAGAACTATATAATCACATAAATAATGAAAAGGAAAAGAATGAAAAAAACATTTTAAATCCACCTGATAACAGTTACTCTTTTCTTCCTATGCATCCTAGGAGAGGGTCTCAAGCAGAAGGTACAGCCTTTATACATTTGTTTTGAACATTCTTTTCAATAAGTAAACAAGTGAGTACCCATAATGACCTTCTTATGGAGTGCAAGACATGGTATAATGCAAAAAGAAGGGGAACAGATGAAAAAAACCCAAGCCTCATAGCTGGAAGAGGATGCCTGGAAGATGGCAGCATGTAGCAGATGCAAATACAGCCCCATGCTTAAGCAGGTCTGTACAGCCACGGTCTCGTTACACGATGTACAGCATGCTGCAGGGTGCCATCTGAAAGAGTGGTATGGGGAAGGAGGAGGTTCACTTACACAGCCATTGTTGTTGCCTGTCTGAGAAAGAAGAGGGTAACATCGATGAGTTCAGCAATTGTAAGGTATTGCTTTGGACTGTGCTGATTTCAAAGAGTGCTTTTTAGGGAGGCATGCTGAGATGCATGCTAGGAACACAAATCAATAGTGAAAAGGTTGACTTCTAAGTCACCATCATAAACATTAACAGTTAGAGGAAGTCTAGGAAATTCTAAAAGAAAAGGAGATCTGAAATATATCTGAACAAGTTGTTTTTTTCTTACTGCCAGGTACTAGAAGTAAAATGATAAAAATGCTACTAAAATAGGTAATTGAGATCTTTATATATAAATGGCATTTTCTTCCACGTATGTCCAGCAATATTTCAGAACTAAATATTGTTAGTACTAGTATGCAGTCATAGACTTTGAACCTTTGGGCAGCTTTACAAATTTCCTTTTTCTGGCATCCTTTCCAGCCATATCCTCTATAGTTCTACCTACAGCCTGAAACCATATCTGTAAGCGAAGCAGTCTGGCTGCTATTTGCCTTACCGGTGTTTGACACTTGTTAAAATTGACAGGCATGATTGACTGGACTCTGGCTTACTGGTGTGAGAATGGTGTGTCTATATCATCAAAGCAGACTTTTATTTCTAACAAAGCAGAAATTGCTGTGTCAGTTGGCATGAATTTTAAAAAACTTTTCACTCTGCCATGTAGCCCATTTTATCTTAAGTTGAATAGACTGTAGGTATCCATCCTGTATGCATGATCTCTATTGTGTTGTTTTCTATTGTTGATAACTAACTGTCCCTTTAGCTTCTGTAATTACCTTCTGTACTGGCAGCTTGTGTAGCTGTTTATTGAATTGCCGGATTTGGCAATCTGGCATTGCCCAAAAGGATAAATAGCTGCGATAGACATTTTAGCGATATACTGGATTCAGAGATCCAGCGTGTCCACTGAGCTTTCTTTCCATACAGATGACTGCGTTTGAAGAAATTACTCTTCCTACAGCCTTACTGAAAAGTGACACTGTGGGTGTTTGGCAGCCTGAAAAGATCTGATACTATCTGATATTAATGGCCCTTTTGAACTGCAATGAACAGAGTCGGTAATCTGGAGTCCAAAAACTACATATATCAGATTTCCAAAATGCTAATTTATAACAATCTTTTGTCATTTTAAAAATTGTCTTTGACTATACACAATGAGGTAAAAAATTTGAATGTCTATAATGGTAAGATTATTTTTCAAGCATTCTTTAAAATTAAAAATTAATTGCTCTAGCTCCCAAAAATTAAGCTGAAATGTTTTTATGAGAAGTGGATTGGTCAGACAAGATACTGGCAACTGGATAAGTTCTTGAACTGGCTTTTTTTGGACCAACTAGGTGAAAAGATCCTTGAAATTTTACAGAGTAATACAAAGGTATGGTTTCAGGGACAAAGTTTGGTTAAACTGTTAAGCATCATGGCATTTACTGAACGTCTTCAGAAAGATAAAATCATACCTACACATTTCTATTGCAACATTAAGCTTTGATACTGGATCTTATTTTTAAAAAGTAGATGGGGGATTACCTTCAAGGGAAAAAATGAATTAGGAACTAGAAAACTAAAAAAACATACCTTATTATTGTTAGAGCTAGAAGGACAAGTAGGATGCCTTTGAATAACCGTTAAGTGTTTCCATTACAGAGAAGATAGCAGGAACCCATTTGCTTGTGCTAAGGCTTGCTCAGTGCTGTCTTTCAACATTTGGGTGTTGTGATCTCTTGGAGCAAACAAGGCCGGGTGAAGGTGACAAGTTCACAGCTAGCAGGAGATCTGTCATGCAGCTGCAAAGGCAGAAGTCATAGAGAATAGCAGTAACAGCTTCCTATCTCCTCCTTTGCCATTGCCGCTGTCTTCCAAGCCATTCTAGCACGCTCTAGATCAGGCCAAATACCAGTTCCCAAACTTTTCTGTTGTAAGCCTTATATTGCCAGGTCAGACATTACTGCTGCAGGAGACTTACATATGTACACATATGCATATAAACATAGATTTAAATAAAAATATTCTTGGGAATTGCTGAATAGAAGCAATGTCCTATATCCAGGACTTCCCAGAAATGCCTACCAATTTTTGTTGAGGGCTGCTGGGATCTTCGAACAATGAGTCTTCTGGAAGGCTGATGCATAATTCAGCTGGTAGATAAATGGTGCTTTACCAGTGAAATCTTTACTCTAACACTCTACTACACAACCATTACAATGCAGATCTTTATAGCCCAACTAGCAGGATGCCTATCCCAGAGTACTCTTCTGAATGAGGAAGAGTTTTAACACTGAGCATCCCTTCAGTGTCCTTGTGCTGACACTAATTCTTGTTCAATCAGGCTCAGTCTAAGAAGATTATTCTCAACAAAATTTTATAAGATAGGGACTACACTGACCATCAGAATTTCAGTGTCCAAGGGAGCTATGCTGAATTTATGTGCAAAAAATACCATCACATAACATCACAAGCAAGTAAGTAAGAAAGGAGCTAATGGAATTAGAAGTAACAACAGATGGCAAAGCCGGGGGGTGGAGGGTAGGGGGGGGAGGGGCAAGACCAACAAGAGCCACAACTTCTGTTTTGTCTTCTCAGAATTTCACTTAACTGAAATGAATATGGTGTGTATGTACAGCCCATTCTATGTAAGGATCTCCAGTCTCCTTACAATAACTGTTTATGTTCTTGAGTCTACATTGTAAGACTATCTCAGTATACAAACTGGAAAACACTGAGTTTGTCTGACTTTTCATGGCTGGTCCCAGTTTGGAGGAGAACACCAGTCCCCTGATATTTTGAACCACATAGTTTTTTATATTTTCAGTGTAGACTTTTGCTGCATATTCATACTCTAATTTCTGTCTTAACGTTCTTTCTTGTGTTTGCTTAGCGATACACATTAGGCAAATCATTTCATCAGTCTGTCCAGGATAATGCCTAGATTTTTTCTCTGATAGCTGAAAAGTCATTCCAAAGCTGTCAATGTGTGCAGGAAAATTCAATTACTCAGTCCAGTGCTGAGACATGGTCCCGTAGGCATTCTTTTGCCTGGTGTATCTCCATCTCTAAGATCATCTCTCTTTCTTTCCAAATGTTTTCCTCAGCATCTCTGACTGCAACATCTGCCAACGTGTAACTCATTTAGCCAGTTCACTTGGGTTCTGTTAGTGTTTATGTAATCCTTCTGCTCTTGTGAGATTTAATTGATTTTTGTGTGTTGGAAACTTTTTTCTTTGATGCATTTTTTAATCCTATCTTTCATGTAGTTAATGTAGATAATACTGCTTCAGGTGTTCATTCTTGTGATAATCTTGATCTTCTATGAGGTCCTCATTTTGTCACAAAAGTATTTATTGTTTATTTTTTGTTATTTTGTTTTAATCTCTGTGAGTCTCACTTTTTACTGTTTTTTAATAGCTTGTAACTAGTTACTAGCTGAAAATACTTTAAAATATAATTAATAACTAATTCTTAAATTTCTTTTGAAATAATTGTTTCAAATTAAGGTCTGTGGTTTCTGGCTGGCAAAACAGAATCAGAATAGCTACTTAACATTATTCATTTACCAGTTTTAAAGAATTACAGGCAATATTACGTATTTTTAAATACTGTAAAAAAGATTTACTTTTCTGCTTTATCTGTGCTGTTTCAGGCTGCTGTTCATAGATTTATGTTTAATCTCCAGAGTTCCCTCATCTAATCTTGCCACAAATATTTCCAATAATGTTGACATAAAACAGAGTTCACCCAAAAGTAATGATCATTCTTTGGTAAGTTTATCATAGGATCACAACTCAGGTCAACATTGTCTATCTCCTGGCCCTCTGATAGCTCCCTCAGGACAGTCATGCTTTTGGGTGACCTCATCATACATGATGAAAGTGTTATACTTCAGTATGGTTTTCCTACTAATAAAGCAGTTAGAATAATTTTCTGGAAATCCATTTTCTTCCAATGGAGAATGTGTTTAGACATTTTGAAGAGAAAGATAACCAGTGGAAGTTTTATTTATAACTGTTAGTTATTTTTCTACTTCATTTTCTCTGTTTCTCTTTTAAGGTTTTTATTTCAAAACTAATGACCCGCATGTGGGATCATGGTATTTCAGCTAAAAAAAAAACCCTTAGGGTTCAGTTTCCTCATAAACTCTCAATTTGTTGTGGTTTTTTTTTTTAATATCTTTCATATCCATTTAGCAGAGTTACCTGCTATCACTTCAAACCTTCATGATTTAAAATTTGGTAGATACAGTGAATGGAAGTAAAGTCATTATTATGGATGATCTCGTACTTTTACTTAGAATACTACTGGAAAAACTTGAGATAGCTACATAGCATGATGGCTATTTAAAGGCAAATACTTAATTTCAGTGGTACAAAACAGCTTTTTGACATATGTTTCTTTGATTTCTGAAAAGTAAATAGATAAAATAGTAGAAATTTTGAAGAGAAAGAGGTTTCTTGGAGGTTTTTTTTCCCCTCCTATGACATTTCCTTTACATTCTTAATGGGTTTCTTTGAATTATCTTTTCATTAGAAATGCCATAATCCTTTAATTACATTTTTGTGCTGCTAAGCTATGCTTTTCCCTGGAAGGTTTTATACAGAGCAGCAGGCCAGCATTGTGATATATGCTAACATTAAATTATATATTCAAAGTCTAAAATTTCAAATTCTTTCTAAGAGTTCACTTTCATCAGTCCAGAATGATATACTCCAACTAATTTCATCGGAAAGATAAAGGTAATTATTAGGTCATCTGATTGCTTCCAGATTCTTGTTTGCGTGTTTGATAGTTATAATCAATGGCAAGTCATTTCCTGCCTAAATACCATGCAGCAATATCTCAGATATGAAAGTATGAGATATAATAATGTCGTATTCATCACTAAGTACTAATGGCAGTAATATATACAGAATGCCATGTAAAAGATTTTTTACAAAGTGTTGGCAGTATAATATTGAGTCTAATCCACTAAGTGTGAATCCTCTTACAGAGTTACGAGTTGCATCTGTACAACGAGTTTTATCACATGGCTCTAACAAATAATTGTGTCCTTTCAGTTTCTTTGCTGACATACATTAAAAGTAACATACAGCCTTAGGCAAACCTTCAGTGTGTTTAGAATTGGTAAAATATCCATAATGACATCGAAAACAAGCCATAGTTCTGTAAAAATGCTCTTGACTCGAGTTGTTTGTTTCCTTGGCTGGAGATTAAAGATCCTAAAGAAATGGTGCTCATACAGTTTGCTTTCACCTTCCTCATCTCAGAGTATCACAACCATCACAGATCTATTTTATCAAAAAAATAAGTTGAATATTTGGTTTCAGCTTTGTATCTGTATTGCCTTTAAAAATGATGAAGGACAAATACAGTTTACAGAACTGGGAAAATAAAAGCTAAGGCTTCACATCACTGAGAAGCATGGAAATAATTTTATGGTTGCCCTATAGATCTATAAATTGTAATCATCTTCAGTCAATTTAGAAAGTATATCACATCTAAGCTTAAGCAGGGATACACATTTTGCCAGGCACCTTTACCAGGAAAAAAGAGATAATAATGTGGTGGTGAAACTATTGACTTGAGTTTTGGACCAATTGCCTAACTCTTTTTTCTAACAGAAAAATCAAGCTTGCCCTGCAATTTAATAAATGTTCTTTGAGGATATATTTGTATATTATCAATGTCTGAACATCCCTGCTTTTTACTGTAGAATACTGCAGCCATGTAGATGCTGATGTGTAATCAATCATTTGTCAGCATTCACCAGCTTCTTTTTCGTAAAATCCACCAGTGGTCTGATGTCAAATACTATTTAACAATGTGTCTAAGGTCCTAAATAATAATAAAGAACTGATACTTCAGGTAGAGAGATGCTTAAAATGGTCTTAAAATTTGAATGTGTTTTTGTATTAATAGATCTATAGAAAGTATAAATACAAAAATTGAAAATTATGTGAAACAAAAGTACATCTGGAGCATACATATTGCTTCCTATATCTATTATGGTATTACAGTTTTTGTCCATGCTTTGACATATATCATTAATCATGAAAGAAAAATGCTGCTATTTTCCTTAATTTGAGGGGGAAATGACAGGCTGTAATACAGTCTCTTGTTTTTATGGATCAAGACTCCAGGTTGTCACACATGGAATTTTTGCAGTTTTCAGGAACTTTTATCTTAGTATTTTTTTGGAAAATAATACAATCATAATCAGATTTCTGTTTGTGGAGGAAAGGAAAATCTTCATGATAAAGACTTTTAAGTCAGTGTAAAGCTAGTGGAAGAATCCACCAGAAAAAAAATACCCTTACCTTTTGCTCTTTTTCTGGTTCCAGAGGAATCCAAATCCATCTTGTGTGCCACATTAGAAAACTGTTTAGTCTTGCAAGAAATTTTCCCTTCAAGACTCAAGAGTCTTCTACCTGTTCCTTGCATAGTCCATTAAGAAGTATATTGCGGCATCAGCATTCGCTAAGCTTGAGGAGATTCTTGTCCCATCAGTAATTCTCTAACCGGGCTTCCTAAGTGAACTAGTAAGTCAAACTGTCCTAACAAAACAAACTAGTTTCACTGGGACAATCAAGATTTTTAAATCATGAAGTGGGTGACTGTGTTTCATTAGTTCATCCAAGAAAGAAATTGGGGAACTGAACGTGGGTTTCAAATACAGACAAAGAATTTGCTACTTCCGAGCTGAGTCCGTCGAGTCTGTTACGGTTGAAGCCTATCAAACCCCATTATTGATTCAGAGTGAATGAGTAATGATATTCTCAAGTATAGGTTTTTATATACTGTCCTAGAAAAAATTATTTGGTTTTTGTTGTTTCATTAATAATCATATTACATCAAATTCTACATGGTTTTCCTCAACCAAATTTTACTGGTAAGCTTTCAGTTGGTTCTTGTCTTGTTAACAAAGGCAGTTTTACATCATCCACCAAACAACCGCATTGTTCTGCATGGGAGGCTAACAAGGATTTTGAAAAAAAAAAAAAAAAAAAAAAAAAGAAAAGAAAAGTCCAGATTCTTGAGATGAGGTGATGAGGGTTTCCTCCACAGGAACCCCAACTTATCAAACTTATCTCTAGCCCAGCTTATCAAAGGTGAGCTGGGGCTCTGTCTGTCTTACTTTAAAATCTTACCTCTTTTGAACAGTTATCCAGTACTAATTATTACTCTAGAAAGAAGAGCTAGAAAGAAAAATGAACAGGGAAAAAAAAAAGGATAAAAGAAAAATGTAATAAATAAGAACAACTCAAACTTGCTAAACTTAGGAGAGACCAACAGCAGAATTCTTTTAGCTAAACTTAGCACAAGTTCTGAATATTGAATTTGGCATTCACATACTGAGGTGTTGGGTGTGTCAGAAATGAGAGAGGCAGAAGGACCTTCCTGGAAATGATGCATGGGAGAACTCATAATCCATCTTATGTTTGGATCCATTAGTCCCTCTTTTTGTACTAGTTACACTATTCACAAATGCCTTCATTAAAAAAAAGAAGTTCTTAACTAAATGGATTATTTGCTTTATTTAGTAACCTTGAAGAACATTGCTAAACTCAGTATAAAGTTGTTGAAAACAAATGTACCACTTTGTCTACTACCTGCCTTCAAAAGCAAACTTCATAAAAATACAAGATAGACAAAAAGATTGCAAACATGTCAGCAAATACGAATCCTGTTGGTAAAGTCTGATTGCTTGCTACCCTTGTTTCACACTCACTTTATGAAAAGGTTGAAACTGCTTAAATGCTGGAACTGATGAACCTATACATAAATGATTAGGAATGCTCTGCTAATAATTTCCAGTAGAACTCATCACTGAGTTTCCTTATGAGCACATTGCTCTCCACTTTGAATGCTACTTAGACTTGTAAAAACCTTTTATTGAACAATCCATTTATTCTTGAAAATAAACTGGCCAAGTCAATTCTATTAATATTGTCACAGATTGGGTTATTCGTTGTGGATTGTATCAGCCTCTGCAGTGATTGCCTGTTGTCTTGGCAGAAAGATGCATTTTGACTGTTACTGTCTGCCAGTGACAATTTTTCCCTTAATTTAGGAATTCCTACTTCTTATGAAGGCCAGCTGGAAGCAGCTAAGGCATTACAGCACCTTCCTCAGCTGTTGGCCTTGGGAATATGTATTCTCTCCAGAATATATATCTTTGGCAGGGAACAGGAAGAAGGAATCTTGGGTAACGGGTGTGCATGCCAAGTGTAAGGATTGTTATATTTAACGCCTAGGTTTCTGTCCTTGAAATTATGTCTAAAAGAAGTTCAAAAGTAGGACAAAATTCAAACAGAGTGGGTAGATTTTATTTGAAAAAAGAAAAACTTTGAAAACAAAATAGCCATTAACTATATTTATCCAGGATTTTTTTGTAATCTTTAACAGGAATGTTTTACATGTCTTGCTGCTTGAACGGTTTTACAGTACCTTTAGGACTGTGTCCAAAATGCACAGATTAACAGCCACATAAAAAACCTCTGGCTGTGTATCAGAACATTCAGTCTAAACTTACAAACACAGTTGTCCTATGGGAATTTTTGCTAATCAGCTACATGGCCTTAAAGTGTGGGTCATCTGAACAGTCAGAAGTAAAATGTAATTAAACACAAAAAAAATAAAGTGTAGCATGTGCAAGAGCGATATTTGGGAGGTGGAGGGGATGGAAGGAAGAGCTATAGAAAAGTATTCTTCATTCACTAGTAATAAAAGCTGTGGGTTGAAATTAATCTGAGATCTGCTGAATTGATGCAAGTTGCTACAGGTTAGTTTGGAGTGGGCATTTTCTGTAAATTTTATATACATAAGCTTTATATTAATAAATATATTTATATATAAAATCATTGGAAATACAAGCAGTTTTGACAGATAGATTGCTTTCTGACTAAGTTCACTGCTTGACATGTAAAAGTGAAAGCATTTTTTATTTGCTGTAAGTTGAAAGCTTTGTTAGAGTTTTAAACATGGAAACTCCAGAAATATACAGAAACTATACAGTTTTATCTACATACAAGTGCAACCTAAAATGTGACAGCTGCATATCCAGTGAGAGTTATTTGCCTCAGGTTGAATACTTTCAGTGAGAGAAATCCAAAAGTGAGACAAGCTTAGGAGACAATTTTGGAAGCATCTGCTTCAACTACAATGTACATATGCATATGCAGTAAAATGAGTATCAAAATGAGAGTTAGAGCTGTTGCTCTGAGTTGCATCTAGCTAGTTTGCAGAAGTTAAAGTGTCTTCTAGTGAAATTGGACAAAGTCCATACCTTTGCAGAGTGAAAAATAAAAATATTATGGATGCCTTTTATGCTCCAATATTCAGTGGCTGCTGTCAGTTATACCAGCAGTTGGCTGGTGTGTATGCAGCACAAATTCAGGTTTAAGACCACTTCATGGAGACAAACAGAAATCTCACTGTTTGTCTGTGTAGCTAGCAAATGCACTGCTAAATGCCATACGTGAAGTGTGTTTTCCCTATTTCATACTACTTTGAATGCGAGATTATACAGATATAGTAAAAAGATACTATTTTTTTCTGGCTTCCAATCAGTAGAATTCTTAATTCTGAAGTCAGACACCGCTGATGATGATATTTGAACATGGAAGAGCACAGCTTGACTATCAGATCCCTGGTTGATTTTAAAACACTAGTGGTTTGGAAAAAAAATGCTCTTTACTTGTACACTGGTCAGGCTGGCTTTGAAAGTTTTAGATTGCAAATCAGTGTGGTAGCCCTGCCTCTTCACAATTTTCCCCAAACATCTTACAAGACTTAATAAAAGTTCTCAGTTTTATAAAATATAATAAATACAAAGTTAAGAACTAGTACATTTCTGTGAAAAGAAGATAAAAAAGAAGGCAAATTTCTTACTTTATTTCCTGCTTTGTCACATATTTCCAGTATGAACTGAGACATTTTATTTTATCATCCTTTAGTGCCAGTTTCTTCCTCTAAAGCTGGGATGTTAATAAGTAGGTCATGCAAGACTAAAATTAATTGTTTGCAAGATGTACATATTTTGGGTTAAAAAAATACATTGTAATGCTTCATAGCACTCTTTGAAATATCTCACAAAGGCCAGTAGTGGCTCAGTCATTAAAGGGATGTAAATTCACCAATTAAGATTTTAATGCCAAAATCTTGCCAAATTCTGTAAAGAAACTCAGGGCCTAAATACTCATTAGCCAAGAGAGAGATCTGTCTGCTTGTTGTGTATTGTCTCAGTTGCAGTCATGAGAAGTTTTCAGGCCAGAGCTCATTTGATATAGAGAAGATATGACTGCTGCCAGAGTGCTCTACACAAAGCCACCTGCATACATGAATTGTTAGGCATTATCAGTTAGTAGATAAACTATTGGAGCCCATTTTGTCAGCAGAAGTCTAGTGTTTTCAAGTCCCATTCTCACCTCCAGTACTCCAGAGGGCTAGTTTGAACCTACTCATTTTAGGATAACCAAAGATTAAGGGCAGATAAATTATTTTTAGGAGATCTTATGTACCAGATCCACCTGCCTGTCCTGTCCTCTTCCTCTGCAGCTCATGAAAGAAGATACATACATACTACAAGCTCACACATACTCTAGCTTTGGCTAATAAACATGCACGTGTTCTATGGAAGGGAAAAAAATACAATATTGTGTGCAAAATTACTCTAAATTAAGATTATTGTGATAAGATTTAAAGATTATCTTCATCATATTACCTTCAGCTTTCCTTCATTCTCAGGTTTCAGGGTTTTTTATGTTGTTGGAGGTTTTTTTGATTTTGCTATTCCATTGTCTCACTTGCTATTCTGTTAAAATATTCCAAAGAGAAACCTCTCTGAAATTATGGAGAGAGGAATCCAAGATGTGGCTGGAATTTTGGCAAGATTAAGATTGATGTTCTGGCTGCTATTGGTGATTAAATTTGGGTATGTATATGAGTGATTATGCATGTTTACCATGTGCATAATATTGCCCATTATAGGAAGTCAGATTATTTTTAGCTGCACAGGGAAAAGGCAGAGAATTCAGGAAAAGGAATTCTGTTGAGGGGCTTTTTCTTATGCAATTTAAAAGCCGTGTACTAAATTCAAAGTTGATGACAGACTTCTACTTTGAAAAGACTTCAGTAGTAGCTGGATTCCCTCTTGTAAACAGCATATTTGTTTATATGTTAAGCTGTGGTTGCTATTGAATAGAAAATTATGTATTCATAATTGAATGTCTTTGCATGCGTTGGCTCATGCAGGCTGTATCTGATTAACTTTGCAAGAAATTATAGTCCTTTATTGACTTTATGGAGTTATTCCTGATACACATCATGGAGAACAAAAGCAAAATCAAATCCGCTTTCTACCTCTATAGAACACCAGTGTTTGATTTCATGTGGTTACAAGTTGAAGTGTGCTTTGGACCTTGTTCAGTCCCTTGTGAAAACACCTCTCAAGTGTATATCCTAGTCTCTTGTACATCTCTTGGAGTCTTATGAGTCCAAAAGCCTTAAGTCTCACTTCTCTTCCTGTACATATTTGGGTGCAAGCCCTCTATTTCCCATTTGGCATGTCTGAATCTTTCCTCTAAGTAAGTGTTTGAAATGTCACTCAAAAGCACACAGATAACAAAACTAAAGGGTAAAAACCCCTTCAGTGTTTCCCACACTCAAAAGTTATTCTTTCTTTTCAGCAAACTCTACTTCTCCATCTCCATCCTGAGAAAGGATGGGTGGGAAACCTCTTCTATTATAGCACCCTCTCCTTGTCTTTCTTTCTCATTCCAATATTTTTTTCAGCTGCTTCTTGAAGCCTCTCGAGGAAATGTGTTCTGAATATTTATGTAATTAAGATTTTTTAAAATAAAAATATTTTCAGGATTATGTGGATGGCAGTGGCATAAATTTTCAGTCAGTGCTCATATCATTCATTGCAAGAAATTGATTAATATTTGAAGATATCCTCTATAGTAAATTTCTGCAAAACTTAATGAAATTTATGGGTACTTGAGTCAAATTCATTAGCAGGTAGGACCAAATTGCAATATATAATTTTTTGAATGAATCTGTAGTTAAAGCAATAGAACATATGTCAATGGACACAAAAATAATTCATGCTTTGTGAAATTTTGTTCACAAAAAGTCAGTGAAGGGGAAAGCATGTATTTTGTTCATTTGGAATAGGTTTTGTATGCATCTGTACAGCACTGCCCAAGTTTTCATTCTAATATATTATGTTACTGTGATATAAGTAGAATGTTACCATCATTACAGTGCTCAGCTGTTTTATTTTCTCACCTCATTCTTTGTGGCAACAGATGGGAAGGCTGATTAAAGGCCAGACAGCATGTCTCACATTGTGTGTTTCGTTTGTGGGATGCACGTGAAAACATGAAGATGTGGTGCAAAGACAGGAGGCATACGCTCTGCTCCATAGAAAGAGCACTTTTGCACTGGCAGGAGTAATGGCTTAATTAAAAATGCTTCTCTCTGTCAGTGCCTGTGAGCCTTTTCTTTTGTTCCATCACTTTCACCTCTAATAACAGCCCTTTCTCCCTTCAGGCACATTGCTGCATTTCAGTTTCATCACAGCCTCAACAAAATGGACCTTGACAGTAACAGGAAGCAGGAATCGTTCCTTCAATAAATACTGTCAATTTATTTGTGCTCTTTAAATTGGTTTTCATTTATCTAATGGAATGGAAGGCAGAAATCTTGGAATGCTGACAACTGAAGGAGCAGCCACTGACTTCACATGGACTGGCATTTCACAATGTTTACAGACAAAAATACCTTTCAAATGAATGTGTGTCTTCTGTGTGTTCCAGTGCTCTGTCACCTGTGGCAAAGGGATGCAGTCCCGAGTCATCCAGTGCATGCACAAGATCACAGGAAGGCATGGCAATGAATGCTTTTCCTCAGAAAAGCCTGCAGCCTACAGACCCTGTCACCTCCACCCCTGCAATGAGAAAATTAATGTTAACACAATAACATCACCAAGGTTAGGTAAGCAGTCAAAATGACATATTCCTGCTGGAAATCTCTTTTTAGTTCTTTCTCTCCATAGAGTAATGATGATCCCAGTTTAAAAACAGAGGGCTAGGACTCAGGAGATGTAAATTCTATGCAGAGACTCATCTCTCTGCCTTTGTTTTCCAGTGTGTACACCAGAGACTGTGCCTCAGAATGGTGAAGGGTTTTGCTATCCAAGGAAGGACCTTGGATATGGGACTGTATGATATTATGGACACAAAACATCCAAGATGAAAATATGTTTATATTAGAGACATTATAAATATATTATATATGTTTCTATATATTTGTCCACCCAATTTTATCAAACATTTCTAAAGTAAGAAAATACTGTTTTCTCTTGAAAAGCTCTGGAAACTATGTTCTTGTGAGATTTGTGAGATCAGGGAGGCCCATATTTGTTCCTCAGATACAAATAGCTCTTTCCACTTGTCTTTAGTTCAAATGTCTACAATCTATGCCTGATGGATTAGGAAGTGTGAAGGAAAATTACTAACATGAAGAGATTTGCTGTTCCTGGAGGAACTCTGGTCTCTGTTGGTCTTAAAGAAATTACGTTACTGCATAACTACAGAACTGTTATTATTTCTTAGTAGTTTGTTGATGATGGTCTTACCATTAGCTCCCCAAATGGTTCATCTGCTTCTTGAGCATGACTGGGGAATATTCAAAGGCTTGCTGTAAGACAGCATACCCTTTCCAGATGATTTTCCAGAGCCCTTGTTAAGATGAACCCTCCTGTCAAATAGATTACTCCTGCATGGAAAGCAATTCTAACATTTCAGGCTGTATATAATCCTTCCTTTAAGTCAGTGAAGGGTATTTCTCTTTGAAGTTTTTAACACTGAAACATTGTGTAGTATTCATTGTTTCAGTTTGCTGGATGAGATGGCAGCTGTTGCTTATGGCCCTCTCCCCTGCTATTTCACTGCTGTAAGGTTGCCCTTCATACTTTATCTTCCTTTGTTTAACTGGTCTCTCAGAAGCAAGAGGCCACCATCACTCCATTACTGATGCTCTCCCTCTGGTGAGGTATAAGCAGCTTTGTGTCACAGAGTAAAGTGAATCACAAAGTTTCACAGAAAAAAATAGACCATCAGATTCATTAAAATTTAACTTAATGTGAAGTGCACAAAAAAAGATTGGGCTATGTTGTCCTTGTAGAGTGGATTATGTAGCACTGATGTTAGTAATCCGCAGGTCAACCTCATCCAGCAGGAATCAGAATCCAGTCCGGTAGAAACATTAACATCTCCAAAACACATAATGCAATGCTTCTCTTGAATATATTGATAATTTTGGCCTCCAATTCCATTCCTATTATGCAGTATAGATCTTCTGGCTTCGGGGGTAGGGCTAGTGGAAGCAGATGTGGATTGCACCATCTCTACTCTTACACAAATACGCTCTCAGTTTCTCTTTCCCTTCTGTTAAAAAAGGAGAGTAACTCAAATCTTCTGTGAGACTGACTTTTTTTCAGTTCAGTGTTTATGATGATTTTTGGATTATGTCTGTTTCTTGTGCCCTATTTTTAACTGTTTTCCCATATTAATTCCATGTATGCACTACAGCATGAATAACTGAATATGCAAAGACCCAAATTTGGTACCAGGGTCCTTCTATGATAAACTCTGTAAGAGGCTTTCGTAAGCAAAACAGGTGCGTGGATTAACAGATGGCTTCACAAGAAAAAAGACAACACACATGAAAATATGCCTGTTTTGTACAACAGGCATACAACAAAAGTCAGGCTTCTGCATTGGAATGTTTATGACTGCTAGAGAGAACCAAATAGTTATTACAATCGTGGGAGGAGGTAGAGTGAACCAAACAGCAGCTATTCAGGCTAGTGTGATGTTCCTGTCATTTTAAAAGTTTTCTGAGGAAGAATTTGGTAGTCAGGGATTCCCACTGTTAGAAAGCAGCAACAGACTACTAATAGAGCAACTTGAATAACTAGGTGAAAGTACGACATGAAAGATGTGAAGGTAAGGATTAATAGCCTGACTTTGACATAGAGGAGGGAAGACCCATTGGAGTGATTAAAAAGAGGGTGATGCAGTCAGACCAATGTATTGGAAGACAATTAAAAAAACCCCAAACATTCTGAATGTACTTGGAGAAGAGAGGAATAGGTCAGGAAGGTAAGAAATACACAGTATTTGTGCATCTGAGAAGCAGAAAATGCAATAATTGGGCCTGGACAAATATATCTGCCAAGGTATCAACTGTCATTGATTCCATACTGTAAGTTTAATTTTCCTAGATAAAATGGATTTGCATTACAAAATGTACCGTAGGACTTGCTAACTGCCTTCAAACCTTATTAAGAGTGTCTCATTGTGTGGTTGAGTGTCTCAACCTGTAGCGTTCAAGCTAGCAAGACAATATATTTCTGTTCCTTTGAACAAAGAATCCAGACAAAACTAAAGGTCTAGTAGATTATTTCACTTACAAAGAAAGATTATGTAAGACATCATGTAGTTTTGTTCAATTTCCATTCATTGACAACATGGCACAAAGTCTTGATTTCTTGAGTAAAAGCTGCTCAGAAAACCACTAGCAGTCTCCATGCTTTAATTCCTACATGCCTCTGATTAAAAAGAATCCTCTTATAGGTGTCATTCAGAACCCCATTCTGGTATTATTCAAGCTGGGTCTTCCTGTTTTTCCAGTGGCAAATTCCATCTCAGACTGAGGACAGTTTCAGCTGGAGCTGGCTCTGCAACCCCCACATAGCCCCAGTCCCAGCCCACCTCCATATAGGGCATATATGGGCTTCACTCTCTCATGAGGAGACAGCTGCATGACATTAAACCAATTAGTTTCAATGCAACTTAATCCAATTTAGAAATTAAGCTGGCCTTAAAAAACTTTAATGTTGAAAATATTGACAGCAGGACGATTTTTTTTTCTTTCTTTTGTTGAATGTCTACATTTATTCTCCTTTCCCTTCCCCAGATACACTTCTGGTGTCCTTGTCACCTTTGCTACCTGATTCTTCACTAATGTAACAGTAATGCATATTTGCTTTTGTTGTTGTTGTTGTTTCACAGCTGCTTTAACATTCAAGTGCCTGGGAGACCAGTGGCCTGTGTACTGCAGGGTGATAAGAGAGAAGAACCTCTGTCAAGACATGAGGTGGTATCAGCGGTGCTGTGAGACGTGCAGGGACTTTTATGCGCAAAAAATGCAACAAAAGAGTTGACCTCTGTCAGGCTGGCTGGCTCTCAGCTCTTTGCAATCTTATTATTTATAAACACACACACACATACACACACACACGCACGCTTCTACAGACCAAATATTATCAGATTACATATAATTTAATCAAATTAATTTATTTTTGCCTGCTAGACATCCTTAATTGTTGTGGTTAGACAGCCAACTTGTTTTATCCTCTGATGTTTTCGTAATTAATTTTTATATGAACAATTTTGGATACATTTATCAGAATTTTTAAAAAATAGTAACTAGTATTTTAAATGTTTATTTTCAGTAGGGTCGTCTCTCTGTTGCCAAAAAAAAGTCATGTTATCTTGAATTTATTTTAATTTAGCTCAATAGTTTTGTTGTATATGGAAATAAAGCCCTTTTTAATTTTATTATATTTTTGGCATTCAGAGTCAGAATGATCTTGTGTGTTTTGCAACAGATGTTGAGGTGAGTAAGCTAACATTATTGAACAGGTTATTACAGAATGTATTGTGAAATTAGTTCATTTGATTTAGAAACATACTGAAGGGGATAATCTACTGTAACTTATAACATATTATAAACAAGAAATTTAAAATAGCTAAGTAGGGATTTTGATCATTCTCATGGACACATACTTGAACACAAGTATTGAATCAATGAAACACTGTAGAGATTTACACTGAATCACTGTTGCACTGTTTGAGGTAGTGTAGAGAAATGCAGTCCTAGAACTTGTACCATCCTATGAATCCACGTCTGTACTGTTTTAACATGTCACTTGATTTTAAACGTTTTGAAATAAAAAACCCATGCCCCTCTATACCTTTGTGTGTCCTCTTGCAGATTTACAAATGGAGGAGTCCCTCCTTCTGCCACTTGTATGAATTAATCTGTTAAACATTTTCAGTTCTCTGTTGAAGATTTAGAAAATAGCTTTGTAATACTACTTTAGTTTTATCTTTGTTTTATGAAAAAGTCTTTATAAAAATGAAATGTTTTACAGTTCTGTGAAACGTTATGAAACAGCTAAAATTTTCCTTATGAGAAAATACTGTACATGATTCACATGATTTTTACATTTTCAATAAAAAGTAAAGCTTCTTTTGTTATTTGCATTTTTCCTGTTTTGGGCATCTGTATTCTGGTAGCCAAATCCGTCAAGCCCTGCATCACCGCAGGTACAGCTATGGCAGTCCCTACAACAAATGTCTCCTGCCTCTTGCTTTAGGCACCTTTCTGCAGCTGCCACTCTATGAGCTTTGATATATGGAAAGTTGGGTATAACAGAGTAAAATTCAGTGGAGAAGTTTTGTCTCAGGTAAGTTCTATAACCACTAAACTTGGCAAGAGGAGAGAGGTAGGTCCTCTGCCTCCATTTTGTGATGCAAGCCTTTAGGCAAGCTCTGAAAATATGTGGGAGAGTAAACCCTGAAGGCAAGACAGCCGGAAAAATTAGTATGAAAGGCATCATATTTTCTACTCAAAGCAAAAAGGGAATGCATCTTTATTTGAGTGTTTGTTCCTTTTATCTCTCTGCAAAGAGTCTACTGTATAGATGTGATGTAGCTATCCACACAATTTAATAAACTGAGACCCCCAATCAGGACTGTGATTCTGTCCAGGAAGAATACTTAGCCACAGTCTTAACTCCTGGTGAAATCAAATACGTTATTTCAAGTAGCTGTACTCTCAAAATCTTTGGTTCAGCATCTTACTGCTGTGCATTCAAAAAATGCAACTTTAATGATGTGCTAATGTATGATTTTAAATTAAGTATCTTCTGGTTTTAAAAAGTAAAGAAGGAAAGAAAAACAACTCTGACATCATGGAATATGATATCATATTTTGTATAATTAAAAAGTTTCAATGCACAGAAAATTCAGTTGCTCTTGGGCATAACTCCTTGATGTCACAGACACACATTTGAAAGTCTAATAGAATTATTGTAGTTGGCAGGCAAAAGAAACAATCATTATTTTAAATTTTCTTCATACTTACTTATTCCCCAGTCCTGCTAATACTGCTGCATTCACTTGAATCACAACTAAAAATCAAGCGAAAGGAAAGATGCCTCCAGACTAGGGGCCAGAGGACAATCTTTTATGAGCCAGTGATATCAGCCACAGTTTTGAATGTTTATGCTCTGCTGTTTCTGAATATTCCACTAACAAGAATGTTGGTTTTATCTCAAAATGGAAAAGTACCTTTTAATTCTGCCTGTATCCGTTGAAAACAGATGAGTGACTTGTGCTGAAATCATCCTCCCATTACCCTTATACAACGTCATAAAAGAAAAGACTTTTGGATGGGAACCAAGGATGGAAAGTTGCACACTAAAATGACATTATTTTTAAATGTAATGAGTGAAATCAGGGTGTTACAATGCTGATAGCTCTGGCTCTGATTCCTTTGGCATCTGTAGTACAAAACTATTAATTAGATGTGTGTGAATCATTTTGAAGCAGTTTTGTGTCTACATAGCAAAAATGCCTCTTCATGAATTTGAAAGCAAGTTAATTTCACTGCTTTCACTCAATTTCAAGCAGCACAGATCAAAATATCTATTTTGTCAGGAAATGATAAGAATGTTTTAAGAACATGCCCAGCCTGTGGCCCTAGTCGCAGCATGCTTGGAGGGGTGTGCATGCGTGTGCCTGCCCTGCAGAGCTCTGCCACAGCCCAGGGTGACAGCAGGCAGCCCTTTCCAGCTGTGTTCAGGGAAGCAATAGCCTTCTGCACTCATAGACATTCCCAGCCAAATTTACTTGCTTTTTGAATTTGGTCTTTCTTTTTCAGTAACAATCCCTCTGCATTAATACGTTTTCCATCCAGCCTGATGAATATGTAAAATTTCAACTAATAAATGTCAAATCAGTCAAGTTCAGCTAACAAGTAAAGGTGAAATTCACTGCAGCTCATAAGGGCTAGCGTAAACCTCTCTGCTAATTAAATCCAACTTAGATTCTATTTTGCTGAATTAAGTGGGATTTAAGTGGTTCACAGGGTTTGTGCTGGGCTGATGTGCAGTAAGCTTACTTCTTCACAGATACATGCTGGCTAGCTACAGCAGTGACCAAAAGTTACAACAGTTGCCACTTCTCATACCTTTCTTAAAGAAAAGGAATTCCTGAATTTTAATTGTGTTGTCATTTATTCTGGAGGGAGTTTGCTGCTTTGTTCTGGAGGATGTGGTTTAGGTTTTGGATTGTTTGGGGTTTTTTTAATTCAGTTTTCATTGTCATCTTTAGTGACAGGGAAGCAGCCATTTACTTATTCTAAAAATATATTAAAAATTGAAAGCTTGCCTGCATGAGGAGACTGATAGGCCCTAAAGCCTAGCAGGTCAATTGTAAACAGAAAATGAAGAGTGCTCAGAAAGAATTTGAAGAGCTCTGTAGAAAAGATGCTCAAACTAACAGTAAAAAGGACTTGAAATGTATCAAAAGCGGGAAGCCAGCTAGCTAGTCAGTGGGACCATCTGATAACACAAGTGTGAAAGGGACGCTCCGGGACAATAGAGCTATGAAAGGGAAGGTCAGTGAATTATTTGTGTTTGCCTTTCCAGGCAAAATGTTGCCGAGGTTCTTGTACCTTGCACATTCTGTACAGCAGAGGTATCAAAGCTGGATCAAGTTGAAGGAAATACATGAGAATGTAAGACCAAATAGGTACGTTAGATGCTAACAGGTATCTAGGGTGGCAGTCATTTGAGATTCCTGGAAGAACGCAATTGGGAAATTATGGAACTGCTTACCATGGTGTGTAAGCTGTTGTTTCAAACAGCCACTCTGACAGAGGACTGGCAGATTGCAGTGTAATTCCTGCCTGTGGAAAAGGGGATCTTTAGAGGATCCTTTGAACTACAGACTAAGGATTTCTGAGTTCCTTTTCTGGTGCCATAATAGCTGATAAATAAGATCCCTGAGCACCTGGATAAGCATGGGTTGCTGGGAGAGAATCAGCATGGCTTCAGCTGTGTCATGAGCAAAGAGGATCTGATGGACACACGAGTCTCTGACAAGGTACCACATTACAGGATATTCAAGGAACTACATTCACACAGGACCAAAGGAGCAACCCTTATGGCTTGAAATCTGGTTAAATGACGGGAAGCAAAATGGTCATCCTTCAGTATGGAGAGAAATCAGCAGTGTGGTTCCCCAAGGAATGATGCTGTGTTTAGTTTTTTCAACATTTTCATCAATGGCATGAGGAAGAGAATAAAACCCGAAATCTCCACCTCTGCAGGTGACATTGAGCTCTTCTGCTTAACCAACTGTTGCCTCACTAGGCAAAAAACTCACAAAACTGAGTGACTAGGCAAGATGTTAGCCAATAAACTTTGATGTGGGTAAATGTAAGGTAGTATAGCTATGGAAAATAGCCTAAACTATTCCTACAAGATACTGAACTTGCAACTGGCAGTCATAGATTTGGAGAAAAATCATAGTGTCATTGGTTATTGTTGTCTGAAGTTACTAGATCTATGAGAACAGCAGGAAAAAAAGCCATAAACTGATGGACATTGTCAGAAGAGAGGGCATAATTTTTCCCGTTTTTGGAACCGTGGTGTACCCACAGCTTGAGCATTGCATTCATTTATGGTTGCTGTATTCTCATGAACAGTGTAGTGGAATTATATTGTAACACATGAAAAAAGGCAGCTAAATGAGCAAGGGGATAAACCAGGTGGCTTATGAGACTGAAGAAGTTGATACTTCACATTGGAGAGGAAAAGGCTGAGATGAGCGTGGTCAAGGTTTAAAAAATCCTGAAGGTGATCAATAAGCTGCACGTGGAGCTCTTGTTCTTAAAATCCTGCAGTATGGAAGCTAGCATGGAAATTAGTTTAAAACACACACAAGTAAGCACTTTAGACAGATGGTCATGATATTCTGAAGCTTGCTTCTAGAGGAACTAGTATCAGAAGATTTGAAAAACAATTAGACAAATTTGTGGACAACAAGTCCATAAATAGATAATAAAAGGCCTGAGAAGAGACACTCTAGCACAAAAGATTGTGTGGCTTCTGGGGGAGTAAAAGGAGAACGAACTGAAGAAGTAGCCAGGTGTACACAGTCTCCCTAAACAGCATCTCTTCTTGCCTTTTTCAAACACAGTGGTAGATCCTGGGCTTAGGAGGTCTGACCTAGGAAGACTTTTTTATGTTCTTATGTCTAATGAAGTAGTGTTGGTAAGTAAATTCACACAGACACACCACATCATATGCTATGGTGGCACAGAAAAAACCTGTGTTCAGAGGGATGCTGGAAAGGGTATGTATGTTTAGAAAGAAGGCATGGCTGTATATACCCAGCTACTTTAGGACTCAAATTGTTACTGTCTTAGTTCTACACAGGGAAAAGGGGGGGACTACATGTCATGGTAAGTCTAAACCAGCAGCTTCTTGGTAGTCCCTTTGGGAACACTGTAAAGGTGTGTTAATGTTTCAGGGCTTCATTACACTCGGGAGAAACAGTTCTAAACATAGTAGCAGGTTCCCCAGAAGTATGCACATCCACTCAGAAACATGGTCACTACTGTCTCTATTGTGCCTGCTCATAAATACTCTGAGTATCTACCCAAAAGGCGACAGATTAATAACATTTAACAGATATGCTGTAAAATAATCACCAATAATTACATGCAAGGAAAAATCATGAGCTTTCTAAGTAGATAAGGGTATTAAATTACATGTATATCAAAGTATTAATCTATTACATTAGGTTCTCATATTAGTAACATTTAAAAAAATAGTTTACTGGTTTTATTTTCTTTTTAAATTTCAGCAACCTTCTGTAAGGCAAATAGATTCTCTGGTCTAAGTACAAGGCTAAAATTTTTGTGATGCCCTATTCTCAGCACTAATTTGATCCAAAATAGGTTTTCCTGAATTTCAGACAATGAACTTTCAAAAACCTATCCTCTGTGGCACTATCATCAAAAATGAAACAAACCTTAGAAAAACAGAAAGGTTTAGAAAAAAAGGTTAAAATAAAAATTAGGAGACTACTTTTGCTGGTTTTTAGTAATGGACATGATAAGAAGGGGCATTTCATTAGCTGAAAGACAAAAGAACTTAAGACTTACAAAATGATGATGAAAATACCAAATCTCAAAATAAAATAATAAAAGTGAAGGGACTGAAACTATGCCATTCAAGTCAGTAAGAGTTTTTTCCATTCACTTGAACAGGAGCAGAATCAATTACCTGAAAACTTCTGCTATCAATTACTTGAAACAATCTAATAGTTCCCAGGGTCAAGAAAATTTACTGTGAAAGAAATCCCTGAACCTAAAGAAGTGCATGTCATAGCCATCGTGGTAAACAGTACCGACCCACACAGTACAATGGAGTTTCTTAGTATCACCACAGAAAAGGACAACTTGCCTTGCACTGGGAGCTGCTTCTAATTTTCTGGGAAAGAAAGCTTGCTTTGAAGTATTGTAAGCTTGACATTTTTGGCAGGTCACTTGAGGAAGTGCTGGTATGCATTTAAGTGTCTCATGCATCTACTCACTGGTACTCTGTTAGCTTTAATGAGCACATATGTATCTATCAAAACAGACCTTGAACTTGAAAACTTAAGCTAGGCACTTACAGAAACATGTCCTGTCTGCTCTGCCGCTTCTAAACAATCTTTTAGCATTGGTAGATGATATAAGTGAGCCTGACACCAAACAGGGGTCAGATACAGTTTCAGGAAACTGTCGTATCCTTCTTCACATCATTAATAATAGAAGGAGCGTGCACAGCCAGGAAGCAGAAGCTGGGGCTGTTTTCGTTATTATTCTACAGGACAGAAACATGGACTTCTCCGTTTTGCCAAACAACAACCATCCTGATAAATTCCTGAAACTGGAGGTGAAGTCTCTAGTGAAAAATTCTGCCTTTCTACAAGCCAGCCTGGGAAAATTCCCAGAAGCAGCTTTACCTGGTGTGCAGCGGTGGCACAACAGGGTCTATTTACAGGTAAGGTCCAAAAGGGGCTGACATTTCTCCTGATTTTTCTACCTTGTTTTAGGGATCTGGAGACAAATGACATGAGGTTGAGACTTCAGCTGTGGATTCAGCTTCCTGCATCTCTGAATCTGAATCACTAATATCCCTGTAAGTTTTCCCAGACTTCAGTGAGGATCAGGCTCCACTTCTTCAGGGCCATCCGCTGACTTTATTTCAGTCCATTAGGCTTTCTGCTGCTCATTGTAACATTTTTATAGCATTTCCCAGAAAGTCTATTGATGTCAAATACTGATTAATTGTACTAAAGGGGTAAAATAAGAAAAAAACTCAGACTGAAATCTGAAAGCCAGGCCATATCCCTCATATTAAACTCGATGAAAAGGCACATTAGAGAGAGCATCAGAGATTCTTGCTAGTGTCTTGTCAGCTTATACATGTCTACAGTTCACAGTAGCTTCCACTTTATTTTGCCTTATTTTCCTCATTCTACTTTACCTTCTGTTGTTCTGACAGACAGCTGTTGAAAGTGTGAAACGCACTAGCTATATTAATCCAGGTTATTATATAGAGGTAGCAGCAGTTTCTTGGTAAAAATATAAATGTGTCCTGTCTAGTAGAGGCCCTGGAGCCGGCGGCGACAAAGTTCATGTCTGGATCAGCAGCAGTACAGCTGCATCAGCTCACACCCCTCTGGGCCCCACTTGCTGCTCCACAGCGCTCCTTTCCTGCTGCCCAGGGAGCCCCTTGCCTTCCCCACCCCTAGCCTGAGCAAAAGCTCCAAGGTCTGGTTCTTGTCAAGGGATGGAGATGCATGTAAGCAGTTGGAGACGTGGGGGAGAAGGGTCTGCATCCTGAGGATCCTTAGGACAGGGGTCGAATTCCCCAGGGGAAAGAGGAATGGGAGCTGAAAAAACATCAACCTGAGGGAGAGGAGGGGAAGAGAAAGATCCTTAAAGTCTCCCACTGCTACTTCCAATTGCACTTCTCCCCTTGCAGATGTTTCTCCCCATCAGGTCCCCAAACCCCTTTGCTCCCTCCCAGAGTCCATTCCAGTCCTCATCCACATGCAAAAGTCCTCCCCCTCCTGACACCCGCTTCCATGCCCCCTCCGTATCTTTCCTAGCCTCTTCCCCACCCCAGACACCCTTCCCTCTGCCTTCCCCAATGCCTCCAGCTGCCTCTGCTTGTATTGTATAATTTTTGCTGGCGATTCCCCAAGGAGGGTTGGGAAGGGGGGGACGCACGGTCACCCGTCGTCTTCCATGCAAAGAGTCCTAACCAAGGGAAAGAGCCTGCGGGATCCCAAACAATGGGCTATGGTGCAATGCTGGCCTTGCTCCCCACCCCACCTAAGCCCCTCTTTTGTGCAGGAGGGAGGCAGCCACACACAGAGCCTCCTCCACAGCAGGGATCCTTCTCCCTATTGTCGTTTAACAGGATGCACTGTCACCGAGCCAGGGCTGCAGAGCTGCGGGAGGATTAAAAATGTGTGGGGAGCCCTGTGCTTTTTTGACTTGTGCTCTGCCCTTCGCCACCATTGCGAGGGTTTTCCTGGAACTCTGTTCCCAGCCCTGGGATGGCCATTTCAAAGGAAATGTCTGTGCTCACCATGTCTCCAGAAATGCAGTTTGCAATGCTGTATGTTTTATAAATGTTAAACCTAGGGCACAACCTATACTTTTAAGTGTATTCATTAGTGAATTCAAGCTGTCCAGATAAAATTCATTGTGCCTTATTCTCTCTCCCTTATGAGCTTGCCTCCTTTTTTCCCTTTTGCTGACAATCAAATAAAGGGAAAAGAACTGATGAGTTCCAGACATTAGAATAAACATGATGACACAGTGGAGAACTAATGGCCCAGGAATAATATGTTTTGCTTTAAGATGAGAGAGCTAATGGGGTTAAGGGTTAGTTAATTCAGAAACGGAAAGGGGGGGGGGGGGGCGAGGGAGGAGAATTCATTTCAGAACATATGTGCATGACCTACAGACTCACAAAGTCATTAAACCTTGAGAGTAGCCTAAATTCCCTCTTCAGAAATTCATTTTCTTTTAAGAAACTATTGCTACTCAGGGGTCCCCATGTAAAGCGACTTCTTAGTGGCGCATTTGTGGTCTCTTCCAGACATTTATTATGAGATCACTTAAATTCAAGTGCACTTAAGCGCTTATGTGTTTTCTCCACCTCTGAGATTTTAAATTTATTTCCATTATAAAAGCAGCTTGACATAACAACAATTTCTATTACTGACCAAAAAGTTGCTGCTTTTTCTCCTTACTTTCCCCTTCTGTGTCAGGCAAACTGAACAGCTTCCTTGCTTAGCATACATTATCATCATCTACTTTGAATAAAACAAACCATAAAGCAGACCAGAAATCTTGGCCTCTTCCTTGTGAAAAGCAGCATAAAAAGCACAGACTGTTTCTCCTGCAAATGGCTAGCTACTGACCACTTTCTGATTGCTCTGAAAACTTTCAGTCCCGCTGGACTATCTGCCCCACAATATGTTTTGGTGCTCAGCATGCACCAGATAATTAATCCCCTATACCTGCTTCTGATAGCTGGGGTGCATGTCCTCCCTGTAGTCTACCAGGTAATTTTCTGCAATTCTCATACTTCTCTTTCCTGTTTGTATGTCTCTTTTTTCCTTATTTCTGGAAGACAGCAGAGAGCATTTGGTCTTTGAACACCATGCTACTTCTTGTCATGCTGCCCTTGCTTAGGAATTTACAACTCTGAACAAATTTTGGCCTCCAGTTATCATGCTAACTGCACTCCTAACACCTCCTGGTTTCTTATCTGAGCTAATGTCTGTGACCTGCCTTTCTTTGTTTCTCAGTGTACCAGGACAAGAGGTATTTTTTTTTTACCTATAAATTAGGTGCTGGGTTACAGTCACTTGTTTGTTCCCTGACTCATATGTGTGTTACATACTCCCACTCTTTCCCATATTCTTCCCTAGACATCTGCAAATGGCCACAATCAGAGCCAGCTGCAAGGTTGGCGGGAGCTTTGGTCTAACACCGTACAGAAGGTTTTATATAATGCACTCATGACCTTGCAGAACCCCATTACCAATGGTAGATAAAACAGCTTTCTTTAAGTAAACAATTTGTTATGAGGACAGAGGTAGTCTCAATGCTGCACAATTAACATAGTCTGTATGAATGCCTACTTTTCTCTAAATATTCCTGTCCGTTTGGCTTAAGTGTTTATAACCATCTACTGACGTCCTTCCTATCCACGCCAGGTGGCTTCCCAGATTGCTTTGTTGTACCTGATGCTACCTTATATCTCTGACAAGCCATTCTGATGCCCTTCAGTTCCTTCGAAAAGAAAACTTGCATTCTGAGGAATCCTTGATGTGAGCTGTCTGCCCTACGGTCTTTCAGATCTGCGTATCTATGCTCAGTTACCCCTTGCCTTCCTGATTGCTTTTCCACAGCATCCCCTGTGAGCTCAGATTTTTGCAGGAAATTCTAAAGAGCTAATAGTTATTTATTCTGATAAATGACCTTCCTTTATTGACTAAATGCCTAGCAGTACCTATACAGTTGTTACAACTATCACAGGGATTCTTGGGTTACTACTTAGCAGATTTTTGTCTGTCAGACCTTTTGCCTGACTTAGAAACAGGTCTCTACATCAGAAAAATGCCCTTCCAAGTGCTGGGAGAGTCCTTCAGGGTGCATTAGAAGGCTTTTGCACAACAGAGGGTTATAGTCTCAACAAATTACATGCAAATATAATGATCACCCTGCTACCCACTTTCATTAGGATTAAGGATGCTGTTACAAAACAAATCCTGCAGTATCTGGTGGCCTTAAGTTTCTTGAAGATTCCCTTGGTTAAAACTTTTAGGCATAGCTGCCCATCGACAGCATTTGTCACCTCCATTGACTATCTCCCTCAGCTGCAGCTGGAGACCATGGTGGGCCATGGGACAAGAGGAACTAACTCTTTTTGGAGGGCAGTAAAGAAAAATTTGTCTTGCAGGAAATGAATATCGTTAATCTTTTAGGTGTCTCTTTGATCTTTTCTTGCAGGTAGTTGGGTTTGGGACCAAGGCCTAGCCTTAACTGTTGATGTCCTGGTTTTAGTGGGTAATTAGCTTGATGTCTCATATCACAGACTGAGGAAAGAATGGTGAGACTCTCAGGTTATTTCAGTGTTAACAACAACGACAACAGTGGGAACATAAGGATGAAGTAAAGATAAAAATAAGATAAAAATATTTCCTAGCAATATAGATTAATTTATAATTTTTAATTCTATACATTGTAATGTACCTATATGCATAATTCACTTTATGAAATAAGCAGTAAGAAAAACCTGTGGAGAAAGCACATTTTGACCCAGGGACGGAACTAACATTGACTCTCTACAGAGCTTCAGGCTTTTTAGAGAATCCTGGTTTTGTACATGCCAGCTCTCCGGGTCTGTCAAAGCAGGACAAACTGTTCTCAGTGAAACATGAGTTATAAATCATAAAAGCTTTCTTGCTCATGAGCTATATGTAGATCAAACACAGTTATGTGTTTGCAGAGTTGAGCGTTTTTCATCTTGTTAAATGAGTATTTCGTCAACACATTTCAACTACAGTTTCTCAGAGTTCTTCATAACTACTGCTGCTTTGAGTATTTGCTGTTCCCTCCTTCCATTCAGTGAATAGTAATATAAATTGCCTCTGATTTGGTGTGTTCCACCCTCATTCACACTGGCTTCTTAGACACAGTGTATATCATATAAATTCTGTAATGCATACGGATGCCTAAGTTTACAATATTTTCCTCTTTCTTTGAACATTTCATTCATGAATCAGAATCAAAACATAGAAGTTTGTGAAAACTGTGGGGAGATGTTTTGAATCTTAAAAGAAAAAATACATAGGTTTTGCTAGAAACTAGCAAGCGTATTTTTATTATCTCGTCTCCTTCTGTTTCTCTGCTTCTATAAATGCATGTATTTCATGCAATCTTCTTTGTATTTCTCTGTATCATTTCTTGGACCCAAACCTTTTTTTTTTCCTGTGTGTTTCAGGTTTCTGTCCTTCCTTTTCCATAACTAGTCTCTAGGACATATCTACTGCAGAAGTTTCACAACCAAGCATTTGCCTGCACACAAGTGTATTCTCCCGATTAGCTTGGCACTTCAGTGACTGTTCTCTAAAACTTCTGCAAATTATCTCCTTCCCCAAACTCTAGTCCAGTTCTCATGGTAAAACCCTGTTGCCTCTCCCATCCTATTCCCTCTCTACCTCTGCGCAGGCTACCACATTCTCCTGTTCTAGTGCCCATGAAAAGGAAGGTATTCCAGATGGAAGGAGCAAAAAGTTTTGCCACAAAGCACTCGCTTTATGAACAAGTTTTGCATTATACCATCTATTCCAAGTTTTTGAGCATTTTATTTAAAACAGCTTTAGAAATTACTGTCAAGTTGCATTCTTTTCACAACATTTTAGCCTAGGGAGACCGAGCATCCCCTGGTGAGACAGTTCGCGTTCTTCAACAAAATGTTCTCCAAATTCAACTATCTAGCAAGCCTGAGGGAAATGTTATTAAGTTCAATGAAAAATTTTAAATAAGAAATAAAATACATAAAATAAAATAAAATAAAATAAAATAAAATAAAATAAAATAAAATAAAATAAAATAAAATAAAATAAAATAAAGGCAGAAAGAAATGACAGTTAAAAACACCAGCTCAGCTGAAATCTGGCCAGTAAAACCCAGAGGGCTTCAGTGCCAGCTCTAACTGCAATGCAAAGAGTAATATTGTCAGGGGATATGTCAAGGCTAAGGAATGACATATGGAAATTATGAACTAATAGAGAGACTGGGAGGGCACTGAGGATCCACCCACCTACTAGTGGTAATTATTGATGGGAAACATGCTTAGTCACTTGTGCACAATTTAGTGATAATAATGCCAGTAAAATGCTTCCTCCTAGGGTTTCCTAGACAAAGGCTGTTGTTTTCTCTTTTCCACCTTTCCTCTCTGAAGTAAACCAGTCTTCCTGCTTCCTTCTACACCTGCCTGCCCTAGAACAACTCACATATGCCTATGTGTGTGCACAGGCACTGAGGCATAATAAAGTAGGTGATGACACGTAGCAGCTGGCTTCCACTGAAAGTGGATTCACCAGCCTACGAAGGGGGCAGAAAATTACTCAAGCAGAAGAAGCCAACAGTTTGCCATCAGCTTAGAGACCTGCACGGGCTGATGTGGAATCCGAGCAGCTCCCAGAGCCAGTGTGCGGGAGGAGGTGGGATCCCTTGGGCTCCCACTAGAAAGATGGAAGGAGAAGCAGGATGTACCCCTAGCAGCAGCAAGCCCTTTGGCCGCTGAAGTCTCTCCAGCCCGTGGCACCTTAACAGCTGGAGATGTCAATGTAAGTGAAATATCCTGGGAGAGATGTCCTTTCAGGGAAAGAAGTTTCTCAGGTCCCAGCCTCTTCATCAGCTGTTTATGATGTACACTCACTTTATGGGAGTCTGACAGTGGGTGCTGCCAAGGCCTTTGTGATTTCTGAGGGTGGGAGAGGGCTGGGGTGCGCCCCCATCCCAGCATGCCTGCCGCAGGGCCACTGGGTCAGGTCAAAGCTCCCCTTGTTTCAACAAGTTCCTAAGGAAAAAGGTGCTAATGAGGAAATGGTGTTTGCTAATGGGGAAAGCTGCATTTGCACTGTGGTGGTTCTGTAGAAGCAGTCCTGAGACCCGGGACAGGTGTTAGCATGAGGCAAGGGCTGTGCCAAAAGCAGGTCTCTCAGGAAGCTGACACATTGCCGGAAACACAGATTGGTGACAGATTAACTCAAAGTCTTGGGGACAGAAGGTTGTGGTGAGCCAAAATGTTGAACAGCTTGAATTGGAGAGTCTGATTGCATTCCTCCATGCAATTACGGATCAAAAAATATGGTAACTACCATCTTACCAGCTCCTGAAGAGGCTCTTAGTGCTGGGTTAAGCATCAGCTTGTGAGATCTCCAAAAATGTGAACCCACCAGGGTTGTTGGTCCTCCTCCCTTGCCACTCCCTGTTCTAAAAGGTTCAATTTAATGATTGTTTTTGCTGGGAGACTGCTCAGGTATTTACCTTTGAGTTCTGACAGTGCCCGAATTAAGGACTCTCCCTCAGTTGAATGAAGGGCCTCTTTGACATCCTGACACGGGTCCAGCATTCAACAATGTGAACAGAACTGCAAATCACACCCCTGCTGTCAGAGGTGCAGCTCAAGTCAAGGCAGTCCCTTAGACACCATTACCCCTCTCTTCATTCTGCTTTGTCCATACAGCTCTGCTTCTGCATCATATGCCCATGGCTTTCATCAGAACTGCATCTTCTACTGCAGTGCTCCATAGCACTGTTTTGCTAAAGACGAGGCTTTCTTTCAGCAGGCATTATAATGCCAGTTCACATGTGCAAAAGCATTTAATGTTCAGATTGTACCCACGTGCTTTCCCCAGAAGGAGGAAATCTGCCCAGAGTGAACAGTCAGGCTCCCTTATTGCACTGAAGATGTTTGCCAGAATGAGAAAAATTGTTGCATGTATAATTTTAATATGATTCTGTTGTATTACAAATGATAACTCTGGAAGAGGGCCTGTGTCATACGTAAATGAAGATGAAAGCAAATTTCTGATCTAACCTGTGCCTTACAGAGAGAAAAAAGAAATGTCACTGAGCTGCCGGGTTTAGACTTGAACGAGGTCAGTCAAGAAATGATAGACAAAGCCCTCGGGAAACATATTACACCCATCACCCTGAAATCCACAATCAAAAGCAACCCCTTGTATAGTGATATCCAGGTGGATGATGACTGGGAGGAGAAGAAAAAGACCCCTTCCTGGACCGTGCAAGACTATGACAGGCACTTGCTGCACTCTAACTTGGCCAGCCACATAAAGGTAACGTGCTGTTGCACTACATTTGAGCAAAGTGAATTGGTATGAGCTGTGTGGTGTGTGCATGAACCACTGTGCAGCCCACGTCGTTCTTTTGGTGGAATTCCAGAAGTAAATATGGGTGTATTTTCTGGTATAGACATGACATTAACAGGAGCCTGATCAGGAAAAGAAGTCTACATATCTGATTAGACTCCAGGAATTTCAGTTCTGCAGAACACGACCTGGGTGCCTAGAGAAAGTCTTAAACCACAACACCCCACAACTCAGCTTCCCCCTTTATATAGGGAAGAGCTATAAACAGGGCACTTAAATACTATATGCCCACTTTAATAACTGTTCATAACATCATTCTGTTATCAAAAAACATACATTTTCTCAGGCTCATCCACACTATGCAGGATCCTGCCTGCCTGTGGGTTGGCACAAATCACTTTTAGGGTTACTTTTGTGAGTTTTTTTCTGCTGTTCCTTTTCTTGGAAAGAAACTCAGATCTGTGTTTATAAATTGACATCTCTTCTTGAGAAGACAACATGGTTTCTTCTGGGCTTTTTAATCACATTTCAATGGCTGGTGTCCTACATTTGGTTCCTGGCTGAAAAGTGTGGTTTTAATTTTCCCCAGTGGAACATTTGCAGCATCTGGCAAGTAGCACAACCTATGTTCAAGTGAAAGTTTCTTGCATTTGTGTTGTGATGCCTTAAATTCATTAATCACTATCTGATGATAGCCAAAATACTTCTGGCTATGTTCTAATGACTTTATGTGCAAGAGAGAGGAACTGAGTTCATTTTCTGATTTTTCTTTTAGGAAAATCCTAATGATCTACAGTTCTGGATGGGGGATATTTATACTCCTGGGTATGATACCTTGTTAAAAAAGAAAGAGAGAGAAAAAAAGCATTCCAAATGTTGGCGAATCATCCTGCTCATGGTACTAGCTGTTTGCATCCTGATTACCATAGTCACGCTCAGCGTTTTACTTACTTAGTACAGCCAAATGATGTTGATGGGAATTTTTTCAATAAATATTTTTATTAAGCTATTCCCCTCCCTTGTTTTATTTGAATTCCAATTTTTTGTCACAAATACAATTTGTTTGACATCACTCTTTTACAATGTTCCTGTGCAGCATAAGGAATTGATCCTGAAAAGACAAATACTCTAAGCATGGCAGAATGTCTCCTTATGGGTATAATTAAAAAAGAAAACTGTAAATATGCTACTTTTCTTAGTGCTTTCTTCTTTGGACTAGAGATTTGGGTCAGTATGTGTAGTATGGTACATATAGTATGTACAGACAACCAGATGACTATTTGTTCTAATAAACACCTACCAACCTTTTCATGTTTTTATGACAGCTGTTATTGGAATATAGAAAAGTATGATAAAGCAGCATTCAAGATATCCCAAATAATTCTAAACCAAAAATTTACACGTTACTTAGTGACTGAATGCATTGCTGCAATGATGCAGCACTTAATAAAAAGCTAGGCTAAATGAGTAAGTGTTTCCTTATACTTTTTCAGAGAAAAAAAAATAGACTGCTGCACTTCTATCGGAAGAATTCCCTGAGACCTGAGACAGGTTATCTTCATCCCTGTGTCATGTTATTTGAATATGTAGCACCTCTGTCACCCCAAAAGATGGAGTGCCAATATTTTTTTAATCTGACACGTCAAAAACTGGAGCAAAATTGCTTGAGTAGTAGTGTATAAACTGGGATTAGGATACAGGATACACCTTAAAAAGATTAAAGTTATAAAGCCATGCTGTGAAAAGGGGTCTTTGTAAATAAAAGGACCAAAATTAAATGTTAAGAGCACTCAGACAATTAAGTTCATACACCTCAAAATAATTCAGGAGAATGAAAACATGAGATAAAATTAAAGATAAAAAGTGAGTGAACAGAGAGAGAAAAACTTAAGTTACTTCTTCCCTTTCTGAAAAATATTCTGAGTGCTGCAAACCCTTTTTACTTCTATATTAGGGCAAGGGGCTATGAATGCTATTGAAATGGGAATCTCCTTCACACAAGAGACTCTCACAGATGCCTGAAAGCTGAACATTTGCGGTTATACTGGATCTACCTCTCTTCACACAAAAAATGCTTTTGAATAGGTCAGGAATAGGACCAAGGTAGAGGGTGTGTATTGCCCCCTCTGAACACTAACACATGTCCTACTTACAGCAGCTTTGCAGTGCCTTAACTCAGGTCAAGATGGATTCATCTTCAAGTGCAGTGTGACAGTAAGATAAGTGCATTTAATTCCTTCCTTCCTCACCTGGCCCATGTTTGAATCTTGTTTCTGCTGTAACTACTTGGACCTTAGTCTAGTTTGTACTGTAACTGGTTTGAAGATGCAAGCTAAAACAGCTTACTGCTTTAACCTGGTGAGCAGCCAACAGCAGCTTTTTAATGCATTGGCATAAAATTAGTATCCTTGTTACAAAATTGAACAATGCTGTAAATATACAGGGGGACTCAGTCTCCTGGCTTGCTGCAGTTTCAGTGCAGACAGGTGTTCTTGTCCGAAAGATCAGGTCCATTCAGCTTATGAGAGTAAGAACTTGGAGCATTTTACAAGACTAATAGCTGACATTATGAAGTAATTATTCACATTAAACCAACAATACTTAACTGTTTTTTCCAGCCCAAGTGCATTTGCTTTAAGTGCATTGCATACAATGCAGAGACGTATTTTTGTAAATTATTGAGGCCTGTAGGCGGGAAGCCTAAAAGCAAAGGGCTCTGTAATTTCCAGGAAAAGAGCCAATAATGCGAGTTTCTTAACTGCATTGCTCTCTGAGGGTTTAGCAGTAGGGATAAAATCGTTTTCTCCACAAGCCCATTACTGGCTGTTTCAGTCTGGTTTCGCTGCTGTCACCTAGCGGAAAGTCAGAAAAGAGAAAAAAACGTTTCAGGCACGGAGGTCCCGGTTTGGAGTAATTTGCCTTCCCCCCCCCCCCCCCCCCAACTTTTTTTCCCCTCCTTTTGGGGTGGGGTGGGGGTGCGTGGGGCTTGGCGGGGAGGGGGGGGTTGATTTTTGCTTTTCCGCTCGCGCCGTTGCGATGCGGGTTCCTTTGCTGACACCTCGTGGCAGAGCGCGGCGGGCGGCGAGACCCCGCGCCGCCCCCGCACCGCCCCCGCGCCGCCCCCGCGCCGCCCCCGCACCGCCCCCGCACCGCCCCCGCGCCGCCCGTCCTCCACGCTCGCAAGGTGTTGCACTGCTGAAAGCTGCTGGTGGTGCTGGTGCTGCTGCGCGCTTGGGCGAGCATTCGCGGGGGATAGCCCCTTGTCTGCCGCAGTGTGAGCTGTGCTCTAGGGTTGCAGAAAACAAACAACAAAGGAATGCTTTTGGGGGGAGGAACCGAACGGATTGAGAGACTAAGACTTGCCTTCAAGGGGGAGTGGTGGAGCCTCGGGGTCCTTCGGACAATGTGCCTAGTCCAAAAACAAGGAGATACCCCTTCATTAACCACTTGATGTGATGTTCGGTTACGTGTGTTGTACAAGAACAATTTTAATTTTTGATTCCTAAGATTGCTTTGTGTTGCCTCTTTTACCGTGTGATTTTTTTTTTTTTTTTTTTTTTTTTTTTTGTGTAATTCATTAGTGACAGGGACTGAAGCAGAAAAGCCATCACGTAACATTTATAAACTAGGATCAGTATTGGAGCTTGGAGAACAGAATGTTAAGTGTATTCCAAAAGTGCTTTTAAAAATGGATGAACAAAACAACTCTACTAGGTAATGACATTAAAACGGGACATAGGGCATTTTTTCCATGGTAAGTAATCTCTGCGATTGCTACATTCATTGGTCTCTTCCTGGCCTGAGAGAATGCTTATGCATACACTCTGTTTGACTTCAGTAGGATTTAAGCAGGTGCTTAAAGCTAAGAAAGCAGTCAAACCAGAACAGAAACAAATCTTGGCATGGGTTTCAGTTTTTTATTCCAATGGTAATCAGCTCAAAGGGCAGCAAAGTCTCCTACTTAATAATCTAAAAACTCTAACATGCGACACCAGGTTGATACATCAATATCTTACCAGCACCTACTCATAAGATGTAGAACAAGGATATAACTGCGGTAGAATACTACCTTTGACTGGGAAAACTGGCATTTGCAGTGAGATGTAGCAGAAATTAGCTCTTGCAAACTGTACAGCTGTAACCTGGAAGCAAATAAGAGCACTTATTCTCACAGATTCTGCCAACTTCTAATTGTGCTGGCAGTTGCTGTATTTCACAAGTGATTTTAGAAAAATTAACTTCTTCCTCTCCAGCAAATGAGGATTAGCTTTCAAAACTACCTAAGCGATTGAATTTTATTTTTTGTTGGCTTTTAGGACAACTGCTTTTCCAAATCACTAGAGCATACTGGAAAATTTAGATGAGGAAATTCCCAACCTTCCTCTTCCTCTTTCTTTGCTACATTCTTCCCCTCCCAGAAGCATCCATAAGTACACAACTGAGTTCTCATGTTACGTGCTTTTAGCCTGTGAAGTTGCTGAACGTGGGCTCCTGCTTGGCTCTGGTGCTCCAACAGGCACTATTTGGGGAAATTACAGCTACCACTCTGTTTCGGTGAAGTACAGAGCTGGCCTATGAAAAGGATCTTGCAGGGCTTGTTGCTTTAGCAGGGTACATGTTTTCACACTTTCCAGCTTCATTTTTTTTCTTCTGCCAATGCACTCATTAAACATGACAAGGTCTAAAAGAAGAAAAGGAGAAGGAAAGAGACATTTTTGAGTTTGCCATGGGTAAGGTTACCTTGGCCACATCACAACTTGGAAAGGGAAGATGCAACGTGAGATGTCATATATTATAAATTTCTCTGGGCAGGGCAGAAGTTACTCCTTCAGTTATGATGTTGTGGTGTGTGAGTGCTGAATTAATATTTATTTGAACAACAAAGAACCGTAACAGCAGAACCTGTTGAAAAAGCCATTGGCCCTGTGATGCTGTTACCTCCTAAGGTACAGGTGATGTGTTTTTTCCAATGTCCGAAGCAGAAAATCCCCAGCATCAAGAACAATTTTGCTGAAGAAGCCCTTAAGCAATAATTAGGGTATACTAAGCCAGAGAAAACGCAGAGCATAGTACTTGTGAAACAGATGGCATTAGTCCCTTGTTACACATTGCTAACAACTGCTACAGCTCCTTCTTTGAGAAAGGCTGGCAATCAAGCAGCAAGGGAAAGCAGCTAGGGCGCCAGCTGGAGACCATTGAGTGACTTCAGTTGGCTTGTCGTGGATCCGTACTGAACATCCCTTTCCACTGGTAAGCCCACTCGGGCAAGAAAACGTGAAGAAGTGGCCTCTTGAGATGTTGTGCTGTGTAACTCATTGGCAGCTGGAAACGAATCTGTGAATTATGGAGAGACCTGTGAAGCTGCATTTCCCACACAGCTGTAAGTCGGGGCTGCCCACGGTACATGGGGGTGCAGGCACCCTGCCTGTCGGACGGGCAGCTCTGACAAGGAGCTTGGCAGCTGGATGCTGCAGCAGCTTGGCAGGCTGTACCAGCTGCCTGGGGAGCATGGCAGCCCTGCAGCTGGCAGCCAGGGACTGCTGCTCCTGGAGGAATCCAGGCAGGCAGCGTTGGCTCACTCTGTCTGCTCCCGCTGAAACTTCTACTGGGATCAGCTCACTCCAGAGAGATGGCATCCTGTCTCTTAAACAACTAAAAAAACCCCCTCACTTTCTCACCTGCAAATGTTTTCACATGTTATGGCCAGAGGCTGAATGCTTGCTGAAAATAAGACTTCTTTTTGTTGTTGTGGTTTTCTTAATCCATTTTGCCTTCATTATTCAGCACAGTGATGTGGATCATAGGGGTGAGAAACAGTGTAAGCTCACCAGAACCAAAATTATGTGTATTTCTGTGAATTATCACAAGTTATTCAGTGTTCAAAATCAGTTTCATATCTAATATTCTTCAATAAAAGCTGACACATGCTTATGAAGTACTGAAGAATAAGTTGTTACTGATCATGTCAGCAGAATTCATTTGAGGAAGCTGTTCGTCAATGAGATGTTGAAGAAGGCATTCGTTAAAAAGCTATACAAACTAAGAAGAGCTAAAGTTGTGTCCCTAATAGCACAGTGGTATACTAAATTTAATTTACAAATACTGAAGTCCAGGAGGCTTTCCCTGCCAGCTCTCTTTTTTTTCCCCCTATTAGGAGTTATGCTTCTAGCTGTGCCTTTAAAACTTGATAATGCCTTGAGGCATGTGTTGAAGATTCCTCCTAATGAATCAGAATGATGTCCTTCTCATAAAAATACTCAATGTTTTAGGAGTTTGTTTATTTTTCCTTTCATATGTGAGTTCAGAGAGGATGTCCGGATGCCCAGGAAGTTGTTGTTCATAGCTTCAGCAGAGCTGTTGTTGTTAGATAAATCATGCTTTTGTAGTATAGTTACAGGATTCTTCTCAAGTTTCCTTTCTGACACAAAGTTAGCTTCACCCTTACTGATCCATCCTGGTTACATCTGAATATGCCAACAGTGTATTTGGTTACCTGTCAGAGTTCAAGTTTACAGAGCCAGCTACATCAACAGCTTGCTTCTAGTGCAAGCCAGTTTGCATTCATACTGCACATTGGCAGTATGCAAATTTGGCAAGCATGCTTAAGCCGCAAAATCATTCAGTATATTTTTGCAGCTCCCTCTGACACATCTTTTCAGTGTGCTGTATTCACACCACAGGCGACTCAATATTCTCTAGAGACTGGCTTGATACATTGAACTACCTCAGCCAGTGTATTGCCAGCTGCAGGTAAGATGCACCAGCAGCTACAACAGAGAGCCAGTTGAAAGTTATCTACAGCTTTGCATTAGGGCCAGAGACCTCAAAAAGTGGCTGTTATGCCTTTAAATAAACAGACTCCAAAATAAATGAGTAAAGACTGATGAAAATAGGTAAGCTCTGAAACGTGATGCTCTTGGAGGCAGGATGCGGGTGACCAGGCACTATTAAGCAACGGTCCAGGGCTGCTTTGAGAAGCAGGGAGTTGGGACTCCTTGAGAGTTGGCGGCTCTGGCTGTTGGAAAATCTTCACCCAGATCCTGGGTGAGCAGATCCTGCTCCCGAACAATTGTAGGAATGTGGCAGGAGCGGAGAGCTGCCTGGCATAGGGACACTGCCTTAATTATCACCATGCTGCTTCTGACAAGAAGGCAGTAGGTGTTGGTGTATTATTTCTTTTTTCATCCTTACAGTCTGTGAAGCAGTGAATAATTTTGACTGGTCTTGCACATGCCACTTCATGCATGTGGTAACACTAAAGCACAAAATGACACTATCCATTCCAGAAAAAGAAAATGAAGGAGTTCTGAGTAATTCAACATGATGCATATAAACAAGGATTTTGTTCTGCTTTAATTATGCTGGCAGAATATGTCAAAAACCTAGATACTCCCAGTGTTTTTCAGTAAGTAGCAGCAGACAGTTCTGCCTTACAGCCTGGTTCTGCATTCTAAGGCCTCCGTCTCTGGAGGTCCAAAAGAAAAGAAGAAAAAACCTGCAGAATATACAAGTTAGTTTTATAAAGTAATTGACTGTAACTGCTATGCATTATAATTGCAGGGTTGGGTTCTAATTTACATCCACCTTTTTCTTCCAGAAGGATATTAACACACCGAACAAGGCAATAAGCTCTATTACATTAGAAAAAGGCTTTTTTATGAAGTACCCGTAACATAAATTTGCTTTCAACTTAGTAAACATCTCCATCTACAGCTAGAATTCTCAGATGACAATTTATGTTAAAATAAAATTGGAGTCTTAAGCAAACAGCTATTCCCTTGATAAAAATACTGGCAGCAAATGAGGGAACATATGTATGATTACTCTTGTATTGTATAGTTTCTTGAACTTTCTTAAATCCTTAAGCTTTCCTTCAAAGCTTAATTTGATGCTTTTTTTGGAGGTAGAAATAACAGAAGAACCAGGAGGAAGAATGCTCATCTCTAATTTTAGAGGGCTGATCTTTCATTTTATCTTTCCATTCTTTATATAAAAAAAAAAAAAAAAACAAACCAACCCTCAGCAAAATAATTTAACTTTGTTATTGTAAATTAAACTTTTTTTTGGTATGAAATGCACCCTGACAAAACTTAGTGCTAACAAAACCTGCAAATATAAAACCACTCTTTTTCTCCTAAGACATCATGATGTTGTGCACATCAAATAAAAATTTCAAAACCCCCAAACTTATTTGTGGCTTTCCTTTTGGAGACTGCTGTTAAAATATATTATTGCAGGCGCTGTGCTTGTGACCTAGATAGGGAAAGGGCAGGCAAGGAAGATAGCTTTTTGGAAAAAATTTGTTCCTGTACCAGCATATGCTGGCCAGAAATGAGCACAAGCACATTTTATTGCACAGGCTCAGAGCATGGCGTGTACAGCATTGACATGGCAGAAGATCACATGCTCTGGCAGGGCATTAGGGCATCCATGTAGAAACCTCAACAGGAATTTTTAGAAAAATTCATCCGAGTTCCGGGGAGTGTAGAAGTGCTACAGAGGTGCCCAGTGGAACTAGAAAGAGAAACTGAGGTCCCTTGAGCATAGTCAGAGAGTCGATGGGAGGAGCTCCTGGGAAGAACTAGGGTGGAGGGCTTTTAAAATAAAAACATCAGTGTGGACTCTTAGTTTTCAATGCCAACCTCAGTAGAAGACCTGAAAAATCTGAATGGAGTCAAAGAATTGGTACTAAGAATAATATCTTGAATTCCCCATGCTCTAATGGGATTTTTGAGTGACTGAACCTGAGTCATCTTTGAGAAATGCTAATTCGATTATATGAAGCACCTTAATGTGCTGTGTGGACATGTTTTTGTTGTTGTCGAGAGCAAACAGAGATGGGCCAAGCACAGCTTCCTGTGAAGCCCTGCTCAGGAGAGCTTTTCACTCTCAGCTCGTTATGTTTTTTACGTAACAACAAAGTGGTGGTTTTGCTTCAGGTTATTCTCTCTGGAAGCCATAGTTAGGCAAATTGATCAATTTTTAAACACCGAAGTTACATGGTCCTGTTCCATTCTCTTAGGATCTCAGCAAACTTGCTATTCTGAGAGAACTTCTGGCTTTACAGCTGCTTCTCAGTTCTCCAAGCATCCTAAGTTGAAGCTTTACACTGTCAGCTGACCTCAGCAACATCTAATTTTTGTAAGGACTCTCTCTGGTATCTTCCTTCCCTATTCTAAATGGAATTCTCTGTGAGTTGGATATGTCTTTGGTGTTGATACATACTGTGTTATCTACCAGATCACAAAGAGCCTCTTCAGTGAAAATTAATGAAAATGGTAAATATGATGGCATTTTAAAAGAAAGAAAGAAAGATATAATGACTGCTTACATGCATGCCCTCTGGCCTTCTCAACATCATTGCTTTAGGAAAGTAGTGATGAAATGACATACGCTTTCTGTGTGCCTACAGGATAAGTTCTTGTTACCTCTGATACCTGTTGTTATCTTGCATGCTTTTGGTCCCTGGATGCTTGATGACATTTTCATCCTTGTTTTCAGTAATTCAGCTTATTTTTCACTTTCTGCATTTAAGGCACCTTCTTTTCTTTAAGGTGTTAAAGAATGTACAATTAATTCAGGTTGGTCTGTCATTGCACATAACAGTGGGTGCACTAGAAATGCACATAACAGGAAATTTCTTCCTCTTAACCTTGGCATTGTTTCTTCGAGGAAAAGCTTCTTCACTTCCTTTACCTCCCAAGGGATTCTTGCCTGCCAGTGCTCTGAGCTTATTCAAGTCTGCCAATTCTGTAAGGTATCACTCTGCTGAAAACAGGTGTCAATGCAAAAAAATAAGAACAGCACCCCCCATGCTAATGTCAGCTTCATTGAAAAGGAAGGTCATTTCCTTAGGTTGGATCTGTCAGCTGATGTTTAGGCATAAAGCAGCATACTGAGCACTCTTGAGTGTGAAGAGGCTTTCAAATAGATCTCTGACAACAGAACAGATGAATCACTGAGTGTGTTGAAGGTGATGAGATGGCTCTTCCCCCTGTCCCAGGATTAAAAGAGTTAAGCTAAATAAATGAGAGATAATGGCAAATCTTAAATGTTCAGTAGAATCTATAATTTCCTGTCTGACATTGCAAGAGACAGATAAGGAATCCTCTGCTTCTCCTCTGCTCAGGAAATCACACTTCGGGAAAAAACAGAGTATGAGAAGAATTGAGGTCAGTACCTTTACATCAGAATAGGGAAAATGCTCTTGTCCAGCAAATAAACTGTGCAGTCTTAGGTTTTGGGGGAATGCTACTCTCAAGGTAGTAGCAGGGATCTTGGTATGTGCTTGATTAGTCTAAGGAAAAACATTTATGTACTTACTGATTTAAGTATCAGTGGTTTTAGCATGTTAATCACCTTTCTTACTGTGGCAGCAGCTAAAGGCTGCAAAAGACAGGGCATGGTTTATTGGATGCAGCCTTAGATTGCACTAGCTGCTGAATAGCTGAAATCTGTTTAAAATATTGTTAAGAGAAAAAAGTTCTTCGCTGACAAATATAAGCTCTAGCCTTGAAATTCCTAGTAGAAGAAGCCAGAAATAATGATTAGGGATATAGACACAGCAAGAGCAAAGGAATCCTGATTCCTTGCTTGCTTATTTACTAGTGAAATAAATACAAATATAGCTAATAAGAGACTTGAACCACTAACTTCATATTGAAATACCTTTAGGTGGTGATATCAAGTGGTCTTTAATGTCCATGTCCCAGAAATAAGGGAGGAAAGGGTTGTCTCCCTCCTCAAATATTTTCCCGTTGTACTGCACAGCTATGCCTTCAGGTGTATCTCCAGCATTACAAAGTTTAGTTTGGTTGGATGTTGGCTTCCCCCCACTGCCTCTCACTTTCTGAAAGATGTGATCAGGGAAAATCACAGAGGGTAGGCTTTGACAGCCATCGAAGTCCGACTCATCCCTACAGCCAAGAGGAGCCATGCATTCCCTCCCACAGGACTCTGCGTGGCTGTTTCCTTTGGGTACCCCTCCTATCAATCCTGAAGTGCCCTGGTCCCAGCCATCTGGAAAGAGCTCTGCATTATGGAAGTGATGGCATAGATTATTTGAGGAGTGATTTCTAGGTCGTTGGTGTGTTAATGAAGGGAAAGCCACAATTTACCCTTGCTGCCCTAGGGGAACTTTCCTGCCTTTGTCCGGAGAGCACTCCACATATCTTCATAACCCCCTTCTGCTATGGCTGCCACATATGCCATAGTAGCTCGGAGGCACAAGATACCACATGGTGTATAAAGGGGTTTTTAACAATGCTACAGTGCAGTAATTAATTCATCACCTCAGCCAAAAGCTACAGTTTTGCTTAGGACAAACCTGAAAGATTAGGAGCCATTTGAATTTTCTAGCCTACATGAAAAGTCAGGATGCTCCCAGGAAAACACAAAAAAGTTAGCCCACTGCCTTCTTTGTGAACCCTGAATGCTGTCTGTTTCACCTAAAATAACACCCCGACGTTCTGCCTTGAAGCAGAGCAATTCAAACAGACTGGTTTACTCTGAGCCAAGTTAGTGTCCCGGTCTGAACTGCACAGAGAGTGATTTAAGTGCTGTTTAATGCTATTTAGCTGGAGCTCTGAAGGATCCGTCACCAAGTGGGGCAAAAGCAAAGCCAAATGCTCTAATGGGGCATGATACCCTGGAGAACAATGGACTTCTTGGGTAGAAATGAAATGAAAATTCATCAGGATCAGCCTACTCTCATGAACCTGGCATCTTCCAGCCTGGAAGGAGGGGCTGCCGTGGTGGACAGGAGCCAGCAGTGGCACAGCTGTGGGGTGAGGCATCCTGCTGGGGGTGGAATGACCCAGGACAGCAGTCGTGGTTGTGTGCGGGCAGGCAGCCGGCGGCTGTGATCAGCAGTAATGGATCTGGGTTTTTCCACCGCCCTGTAAAGAGCAGATCTTTATCCACTTTCTTTGTGCATGCTTGCTAACGCTTCACCCTGTGAGGGAAGAAAAAAAAAAAAAAATTGTTGTATTAACAATGACATTCATACAGCCCCTTCACTACACTGAAATAAAAGGCCAATTTGGCCATATGCCAACACTTGAAACCCCAGATTTTATTTCTCTTTCTTGTTTTTGTTTCCTCTTGTGACTAATCCACTTCCACGTACAAACACATACATGCCTGTCATTCTGTGTTTGTATTTGAACTGAAAGCATTGCTGGCATTTGCAGGAGGATTTTTATGGGCAATTTTAATGGTAAAGAAAACTGACTAACTAGACTACCTGTGAAATCCAAAGCCTTTTTGCTTTAATCCAAGTTTTCCATAGCCACAGATCTTGGAGACAGCCATAGTCAAGATAATCCAAAAGAGACTAAGACACATAGGCTTATTTTATTATCAGAGGAATTTATTCTTGTTTATCCCATGATCACCTGGAATTTTAAATGCTTGCTCATGTGGAGAGACCTCTCTGAAACCTGTGGCATGAGACTATAAATCTGTACATTTTCTGCACTCAGCCCAAGGCCATGAGCTGAACTGACCAACTATTCTGAGTCCCAGATATTCTCTGCAGTTTGTTACACAACGGTGTTCAACAGCAGTGTAAATGGCAGTTTCCCAATGAGCAAACTTTTTCCTCACAAATTTTGCATAAAATACAAGTAGCTATGTCAGCAGCAGGATTTTGCAAAGCAAATTTGCCAGACCTCAAGCTTGAGGCCATTGCTCTGAGAGTGTTAGTTGCTAAATGCATGAGAGTCACAAACTGTGAATTTCATGATTTCTCCGTTCTCTATAGCCACTTAAACTGTAAAGATTCATTCAACTGGTAAACTATATTTTGAGCTCTGTTTGAATGTGATTTGGCTTAGGAAAATTTTGAACTTTCTTATTTAAAAAAAAAAGTAAAATGGACATAATTTCAAACACATCCTTTCCATAATCACAAGCTTAATACCCCTATTAGTGATTTGGAACCGGTACTTCTAAATGTAAACCAGTCCTTTAACTTTGTAGCACCTCTGAGATTTTAAAATGACATAGCCATTATAAAGCAAAATTTTGTGGCATCTTCCTAATTATATGCACAAAATGAACCTTCTACACTTTTTCTTTTGTGATGTCTAGAATCTAATGTCCTAGTTCCGTTAGGATTGCTTCTATGCTAAAAAGAACAGATTCTGCTGAGTTTGGGCCACTGCGTGCTGGGTAACTGAGTAGCCAAAATATGCCCCAAATTACTCATTAATCAAATGAAAGGGTGGAAAGGAAACACAGGGTGATTCTTTCTTTAACTGTTGAGTTCTCTTCTGCCAAATGCAGGTTCCAAACATTACTAATCCAATGTCCTATTCCTATTATAGGTAAGCAGTGATGGTAAAAATCACAATGTATTTATTTTATATCAGGTGTTTTAAAATAGAACAACTGTTCCCTTGTAGAAGTTTGCTGAACTGATTTCATGGTTGGTATTTCATACACATACTCTTACTCCCACAAACATCATATCTTTTAGATCAGAAAATGTTTTTTCAAATTGCTTTGAAATTTTTTTTCTTCTTGAGTGTAATTATGAAATGATAAAGCATACAATATAACTTTTCCCTTAGAAAATTCCCTGTGTCTGTAGAATGATTGTTTGTTTGTTTTTTTGCTTCAGAAGTCTAGATTCTCTGGACAAGACACTATAAACTGGTTGATATTTTTGCCAAAGATACAATTCTTTTGGAAAAACTTCTGCTATCAAGAGCTACCTACTCTTTGCACAACTTATTCCAGCTACATATGGCAGGAAATCAGCAGGTAGAAATCATGGTTTCAAAACTGTAGTGGAATTTTCAGCAAATAATTCAGAAAACAAGTAGAGAAGCAGCTTCTTTCAAATCTTTTCTAATAAAAGGTAGAAAATAAAATGGTGTAATAATAACTTGGTCCTGAGGATATTGCATGATGGTTTGAATTATAATAAAATGCTGCCAAAACCCATCAGACTGCAACCACAGTACTGTTTCACAAGGTGGCACAATTACTCTTCATATTGTGCATGTATATTTTTCCTCAGCCACCAACAAAGTGGTTAATAACTAATTAGCCTCGCAGTGTAGCTGTAAAAGAGCCTGCTTGTATTCAGCTGCAGAAAGCATATGCAAGGTAGATAGTCTTCGGGCCCAGCCCAAAGCTTGTTGAAATCAATAAGCTTTCCAGTGTCTTTGATGGGAATTCAATAGCTTATCCACAGCATTTTTATAATTTTAACAGCTTTTAACTTTCAACAGTATTTTTACAGAGATAATTTTCTTAAGGATTGCTCAGCCTGGGTGCGCTAACCTACCTTTCTTTGTTCTGAATTTGACAATTTTTCCATACTATTATACAGCAGTTAAGACACACTTTCTGGTGTGATACATTACTACCTGAACTCGCTCAGACTAACTTGTGTAGCAGTCTTGTCTGCAGGACTTAGCGATCCTACACAGGCTAAGTAGCTCTTATTTTTGGCCATCACTCTGAAAGCTGATCTTGAAAAAGCAACATAATCTGTTCATCAAGTATTGCAATTGCAGTTTTAAATGATAACTGCACCTAGTAAATCAGAGAGGTCATTTTGGTGATAAATAAGGGAATACCATGAACAACAAATATTTGCCCAACTCTACTTAGTGTCAGTTCTGAAAAATTCCCTCAGCTGGTCAATTCAGGTCCTTTGAACAATTCCCTTTGAAATAGGCACCGAGGCACAAACATGGCTTGTAATTTATTACTTCTGTGGAAACCTTTATTTTAGCCAAAAGGCTACCAGGGACCTAACAGAATAATCCAATTAATATCTGTTTTCAGGTGAGGAATTCACCTCCCCCTGTCTGGCACAGAATTTTTAAGTCACACAAGTTTCTGATGCTACTAGTGCACATGGAAGGGATGCAGGCATCTCTCAGCAAGCATCACCAGGTGCTGATTTGCAAAATCAGAAAACATGCTTTTCATTAGATTGGGTATCTAGGTTATACATAGTACAGAAAATGTTTAGGGGGGAAAAAGGGGAATTTAGAGTTACAGTTCTTCCATTTTCCAATTCCCTTAAAAAGCTCTCCTGCCAGGCTTTCTAATCCTGTGCGTGATTAGCTATAGCAGACAACATATTAAACTTCTTGGGAAAAATAAGCTCATAATGCTTAGGTCTTGTCTGGCTTTTTAGAAATCTTAGTATGATTACTAATAAACTCAGCTAGTAAAAAGAACAAGAAGCTGAATTGGCACATCCATAATCCATCCAAATTCAATGAGACTGCTTCTAAGTAAATTCAAAACAGTTACCTACTGCAGAAGTGAGTTCTAATTAGCATTGTTGGTATTTTGCTCTCTTAATGTGTCAGTACAATTCTTTATATTCTTAATTCAAACTTTAGAAATTCATCTCTAGGATCAGGAGGGAAAAGTGACATAATATTTTTGCTAGGTGTATATAACAATTGCAATATTTAATGCAAAGAGTGAATTTTTTCAGTATCATTATTTGTTCTTCATCCAGACATTTCAAGTTGCAGAGTAGAAGGACATTCCATTAGATGACCACAATGCCAACTCTGAGGAAAAGTCATATTTGAGTAAAATTCCTAGCAAATTTGGAAAAAAGTTCAGTTTATTATCAACTTGTTAATATCCTCTTCAACAACTCAAAAAAGGACGGCATAAAAGAAAACTTTGTAGGAAACTCACCAAATCAACATGCCTAGGGTCAGAAGAAAGTGTGCTTAGAAGAATTCTGGGCTCACAGTTCTCTCCTTTTCTTTTTTCCTTTTGAGATGTCGCATGGTTCAGTGATACTAAATATTGGAGGAGGGTGTGTCTATGTGTTTATTGTCACTTTTGTTTTGGCTGACTTATAGTGTAAGATAGCTATTCAGTTCTTCTGGGAGCAATAGGTGCTCACCTCTGTAGGCATCCTGCTGTGTCCTTTCTAAAGTTTTCGTCTAAGTGTTGAGTTGCGTTTTTTTAATTTAATAAAAATTTAATATTTAACTTAAAATTTAATTTAATTTCTCAATAACCTCTGCCATGTTTTTCTTTTCAAATGGCTTGAACAACCTTCAGAGTTTTTGGCATCCACTTCTCAAGCAGTGCACTCCGTCTTCACAAAATAACACAACAAAGTGTATTCCACGCAGCTTCCTCGCATGCACTGCTTCAGCCCGCAGATTAACCAGTAGGGTATTTGATTATTGCTATTAGAAATTAATCTTGTATTTTACCTTCTTTTGTTTCCAAGAAAAAAAATAATTCCTGCAGCCAAGTTGATCAAATGGTGATATTACCTTTGGTATTACAACAGTTAGTAAAAGCTAGCACAATAAGAACATTTTCTGCCTCATGAACCTTTTTAAAACTTCGGAAGAAAGCACTACACAGGTTCTTTTCCTACTGTAGATATTGTAGGGGAGTTATGTTAAGGAAGAAAGGTCTTTACTTTCAATCTTAATCTTTCTCTGTACAGTCAGTCCTCAGAGTACATTGAGAACCAAATGTGTCTGCTGAGGTCTTTAAAGAGAGAGATTCTGCTGTGCTCCTTATGATTGTAGCTACTTTACCAGGATTGAGGTACACGGCTGTCTGTCTATCCTAAGCGCATGTTGAGATGCAGCACATTGCTGACTTTCTTTCAAAGGGCAGAAATTACTCTGCTTAATCGTTATATCTCCCACTAGACAAGTAGGCAATGACATGTGACTAAAGTGTTAATACAGGAAACACCACTGCATTCTCTAGTATCAGAAATGTGCAAGAACCTATGAGAAACAAACTCCTTTTGCCAACAGGTCAGTTGGCTGTCAGGGCAATTCTGCCCTGGGATGAACCGGTCCTCAATTCCCCTGAAACGTACTCTGGATCCCTTGCTTGGGATTCTTTCAGGAACATTATCCCAAGCCACCCAGGTAAGGCCAAAGCACACTTCTTGGGATGAGAGTCACAGAACATGCTCCAAATTTGGAAACTTGCAGGTTTTGCAGGAATTTGGAGAAGTCTTTGCCTACAGCCTCTACCAGTGCATGCATGCTGTGGCTCCAGGGAGTGCTTCCCTGCTTCCAGGTGAGAGCGTCTCTGTTGGCACGAGAGTTGCCCACGCACGGTACCGTCTCCTCCTGTGGCTTCAAAGGAGAAGATGCTGTGCCTATGGAGTGGAAGCAACAGTGCTCTCCAGCCATGATCAGTGCTTGATCTAGTGTCAGGATCAAAGCCTGCGGTGTGTTACAAAACATACCTGCATTACAGGTTAGATGGCGTAAGAGTGCAATGGACCTGCAACAGTGGGAAAGACGCACCTTTCCTAACTTATCTGAATATTCCCTGTGGCAGTCAGCCCTTGTGGGGAGAAATTATACAGTCTCCAAACCTGTTGAAACCACTTGAGACGATGCCTTCTGTACAAGTCCACAGCTGTTGTGGCACCTGAGGAGGAAGAGAGTAAATACTGCTGTCCACCAAATAGGACCATCTAATGTATCCCACATATAGGTGGGAGCTGTGTATGGATGTCTCCTGTTCATAAGAGAGAGTGATTTATTCTCATTTATTTGTATTCTAAGAAGAGATGGAAAACTACTACAAAGCACAGAAAAAATAAACAGTTTGAAAGAGGAGCAAAATAAAACAGGTTAAATAAAATTTACATATAAATTGCCAAAGTAAACTCATGTCATAATAATTCTTCATAAATAAATGTCGCAAACGTTAAATCTGAAAGGATTTTCATAAGTAAGGATTTCATAGCCTAGCCTATCAAGCATATTGTTTCAATTTTGACTTTAATCCAAAAATAAATTACAGGAGTATGGAGTTCCACGTTTATCTTTCATTAAATTGCAGATCAAGTACGTTCATTTCACAAGTAAAGGATGGGTTTGGTAATAGCTGATATTGCAAACTCATCTTGAATCTAAAATTCAAGTTACTGCTGGATTTTCAGAACTGCATATAATTCTGGAAGATATAAAGGTTTTGCTTTCAGAAATGGAAATGGCTACAGAGTCTGATCTTGCAATCATGCAGGCACCACATAATAATACCAAGTTCAGCATGAATACCCTGGATTTTTAGAAGATAAGAATAAAAATAAAGACAATTAAACTATTTCTTAGTTAATATACCATTAATGCATATGATTACCAAGGTGTATCAATGAATACAATATATACTTATAAAAATGTTAAAGGAGAGTTGGCAGTTACAACTACTGCTCTGTAAGTGATGTGTGTATGCCTCCGCAATAATACTGAATGCCCAAGGGGCAAGCTTAATGTTTTCAAAAGTTTGCTCTGCAAGACAATTGAAATGTCTTTGTCTTTTGCAGACGGCCGTGAGCTCTGACGTGAGCCATTTTTGTGGGCTGGGCACATTACGGTCTATCCCATAGAGCCAAATGCTATAAATTTTCTGTAACCTCACACACCTAGGAGGGAGCTATCCATTGCTTCCTGCTGATATTTTAAAGAATGACCATGAAAAAGCAGTGAAAAATTTTTTGTTTTGGCTTCAAAGGCTGAGACCCTACCGCAAAATTTGGAGACCTGTCTGAGTAGTGGTACTAACAGTTCCAGTCCTTTCAATAATTAATATGTCAGTGTTGAGTTCCTCCTTTCTTGCATCAAGCAGAGCCATGTGGCACTGTTTTTTTAGGCTTTTTGTTTTGTTTTGAAAATTCTTTCTTAACTTCCTAACAGAGCTTGAGTTGATTGCAGTGGCTGCTACAACATAAATTGAAGCCATCCCTAAGGCTGCTTTTTGGATTCACGCAATATGTGACCAAGATCTTCTTAAAAAGAACACAAAATAGATATCTGAAATTGTTTTCCATCTCTGAAAATCTCTAAACCTGTCCTTAATACCACAAAATCTGAACAAAAACCCTAATTATATGTTAAAGTTGATTTTGGTCTGCCATCATATGACATGCATACCAACACACATACAAACAAAACTCATATGAAAGCTGAGACACTCATCATACCAACAATCACAAGTAAATGGCCTCTTAGCTGGGATGGCACTAAGCTGTTTTATCAACAAATAGTGTAACAGCTGCTTGATCTGTGGTATGTGTGCCTATATTGATGTATTTGTTTAATCTTAATATTCCATAAAGCTCTCTTTAGAGGAAGACTTAGCACAGTTAAAGGTCAGGAGTTCTATCTGAAGTAACAGCTCTAACACAACTGGAGCAATTAATTTCTCCTCACAATCGTGCTTCAGTTTTCTTTTACAGCTGTCATATTGTATGTTTTAGCAACTGGTTCCTAATGCAGAGAAGAAATCCTGCGGTTCTAACAGAACTGTTTATTTCTCTAGGATATGTGGGGTTGAGCGAAATAAAGCGAGAACAGAATTGAGTTCAGTGAGCTCCACTCCTTTCTGATAATGGAATTAAATTGGATGCTTTCTCTTCCCTGTTCAGCTCTAATCTGCTCTGGGGCTATGTCTGTTTCAGCTGATCAACCTATACTGTTACGTTGTCATTTCTTGAGATAACTGATACAGGACATGGGACCAGCAGGATAAAAGACTGTGCCCAAAGACACAGTTTCACAACTTACCCTCAGTCTCACTTAAAGTACAGCTAGCTTTAGTCACTGCTTTTCACCTATGGCTGCTTCAAAGAGACCGTGAACAGTGTTAGAGCTATCTTGTTTTAGGTGCCCTTTATGCAGTAGGTACAATCTGCAAACTGCAGCTCAAGTGTCAGCATTATATTCAGAGATCTCAGCAAGCTAGTGGAGTAGAAGCATCCAAGGCTGCACTCAAGATTTAACTTCCTTTGTTTTCTGTCCAGTGTTGAATTTGAAGCATGCTGGTAACTCCTAGCAGTCTATTGCTGGTGGCGTTGGACTTGCACCTGGGAAGGAAAAGTAGTAAGACTACTACTAAGGCGTAGGAGAAGTTTGGGAAAAACCAGCTCTGTTCCTCTCTGACACTGCAGATGGGTTGACCACCCCTTCAGTGTGGGGCTTTGTGTCTGCTGAAGACAAAATGGCTTGGTTCTGTGTGGCCAGAATGACTTTCAAAAAAGTAAAGCGAGAGTGAGAAGTTGATACCCACTCATTTGAACTCTGGCTTCTGCTGGTATCATTGTGTAAGAAAGACTGGCCACTTCTACAGCTAAACCAATATTATTTTAGTTTAAAAGTATTACTAATCTTGAGGATACCCCTGTGTTTCTGCTGTTCCTTCATCAAAGGCCATGTGCGGAAAGAGTTGATCATAGGCCATAAAGCTAAGGACATGAAATGGGAGATTGCATTTTTTTCCTTTTTTACAAGACAAGAACCAAAAATGTTAAGAGACTCCCCTGCAATTATAATTAGAAACATGTGGCACAGTGGAGAGAAGGCAGATTTTCTAATTTCCAGTCCAATTTTTGTTACAAAATTATCTTTCACGTCTTTGAAACTATTGCCTGGCCCTGGCCTCTCCCATTCCCTCCAAACACATTCAGTGTGACATAGGTGTAATATTCTTATCAAATGCGTAATAACATGTAACAAGCCATGTAGACATGAATTCAAGATCTCCAGCTTAACAAGTCGCTATATCAAGCCTTTATTTTAACTGGAAAGGCATTCTGGGTTTCACACGTTTACTGAACCCAGATACAGGACTGTTACTGTTAACCACTAGATGCCGCCGTTGCTCCTATAGAAGCAGTCCCGTCTGCATCTTGCTCTGTCCGTAAAAACCCACACACCTTCAACAGATCTCCCCACAGTGTATCGAAATGCTGGTATGGCATTGAGCTGAAAATGTAAATGCAGGTACGTGCTTGTAATATTTCTGCTCCAAATATCCTCATGCTCAGTTCCTTTACAAACTATCTGGATAACACACACCACCTTAAGGTACATTTTCATCTTGGAAGCGTGTCAAAGGCTTTATGGTCACCTCTCATGGGCTCGCCTGCTCTTTTTGTGACAAAGATAAGCACTGTGTCCCCAGCTGTCAGTCCTGAGGAGTCAGCCCAGCTGACACTGACTGGAGTCATTTCAGCATGTGCATAAGCAATGGAAGTAGCTTAGTGTTATACACTGTACCTATGCAATCCCATAGCAGTAAGTTGTCTGAAATTTAGGGCACCGTGGTGATGGAGTTGCATAGGTGTAAAGGAGCCCTTGCTACTGGAGGTCGTACGGCATGTGGCTCGCTGGGACCCAGCAACATCCAGCTGTTTGTGGGGAGAGAGGGGGAAGGAGAGGGAGACACTATTTTTAAGTGGAAGACGACTATGGAAAGCTGAGACACTCACAATACTGGTAATACCTAATGCCATGGTGAAGGCTTTTTGAAGGACAGCCTTCCCCCTGAGCTTGTTGCCTCTTAGTAGCTCGGTGAAGACAGACCCAGGATCTGCGACCCTGTTGCTCGCAGAACATCTCAGGTGGTATTTATGTGCCCGGACATATTGCTTGGGCTGTTTTTAGTGGTGACGGCAGAATGCGTACGCATGCGTGCCTGGCACCCAGTGCCTTATAAATGCTCCAGCTTGGATGCGCGTAGAGAGGAAACGAACAACGGACTGCTTCGGAAAGGATGCTCAGTCCTGGGTATGTGCTAGAGGGTATGTGCTCCTAACCCTGATGCTCGCGCATGTCAAAAACACAAGGAGCGCACAGCCTGCTCACTCACTGCGTGTGGTGGCAGCGCGAGGGGAAATGGCAAATTTCTTCAGTAAGTGACCTCTTCATAGATAAAGACTATGCAGAGTAGGCTTTTTTCTACTGTTAGGTGAGCGAAGTAGTTTCTCTCTTTTTGGAAGAATTTTTTCTCTCACGACTCCTCTGTTACTTTTGCTGGCATCATGCAATGCCAGCTTCCATACTCCTCTTGCCTTGACATATGTGTCTGTCAATTGATAAAGGCCCATGAAGTGACAGACAGGCTTAGCTACAAAAATGGGTGGTTTTGCTGACAAATGATTAAATATACGCTGCTGGTTCTTCAGTAACATGGATGTATTTCAGTGAAACAACGAATGGATGCAAGGAACAATGTGTGGCTTTTGCTGGAGATGAGCACCTGGCACAAGGAAATTAGGGATGCATATAAACACGGGGGATGCAAGGGAGGTCTGAAACTTGAGAATTAAAGCCCACTCTGCAGGCACAGCGGCCGTAACGTTTAATTCCTGTTGCAAGTCATCCTGGGCCGTGGGCAGTGCAGTCAGCCTGAGGCCAGGAGGCTGAGGCGGCTTTGCCCCAGCATCTTGGAGCTCGTGGTAATATAATACTAATAATATACTCGGGCTCTGGGAATCCATGCCACAGGAGCAAGACATGGTCAGGGAGGGCTACCGTTCTTGGCTGGAAAGCTGTTAACTGCTGGGGGCCGGGGAGCAGGGGGCAGAGCGGGGCCAGCGGAGACGGCTCCCCTCCTCCTGACACCGCAGCCCTGACCGGCCTTGCCGTGAGCACCCTCCGGATGAGAAACCAGGGCAGGACGGTCCTCCCCGGCGTCCCGTGGCCGCCCTCGGGCGACGTGAACCTGCGGCCGCAGAGGAGCCCCCGGCCACCCTCCCGACGCGGCGGCGGGAGCGGGGCGCAGCGGTGCGCGCCCGCGGGCACCCCCGCCCCAGCGCCCGGCGGGCGGCCCCGGCCCCGGCCCCGGCCCCGGCCTCGGCGGGTGGAGGGGGGCGCCGCAGGGCGGCGGGGCCGCGGCGCGGGGGAGCCGAAAAAAATCGTTTCCTTCCGGAGCGGCGGCGGCGGCGGCCGCCACTTCCCCGGCGGAGCGGCTCGGGCACCGGCGGCGGCGGCGCCCTCCGGGGTGAGGCGCTCGGAAGCCGCGGAGGAGGAAGCCGGCTGAGCGGCGAGCGCGGAGCGGGGGCCGCCGCCGCCGCCGCCGTGTGGAGGAGGCTGAGCGGTGGGAGGGGCGGGGAGGGACCAGCCGCCGCGGTGACAAGGTGCCAGCGGAGCGGAGCGGCCGCCGCCAGCGCTCCGCCGCCCTCGCCGCCGCCCGCCCGGAGAAGTTTGACTCGGGAGCAGCGCAGCCGCCCGCGCCGCCGCGGCGGGGCCGGGAGCCGCGCCGGGAGTCGCTGCGCCCGGGGCTGCCTGCGGCGGGACGGGGGTCGCCTCCAGCGGCGGCGGCGGCGGCGCTCCGGGAGCCGCCCCGCCCGCGCCATGGCAGCGCGGTCCCGGAGACCCTGGCTGAGCGTGGTGCTGGGGCTGGTGCTGGGCTTCACCGCCGCCTCCTGGCTCATCGCCCCCAAAGTGGCCGAGCTGAGCGAGAAGAGGAGGCGCGGCGCCAGCCTCTGCTCCTACTACGGCCGCTCGGCGGGGCCGGGGGCGGCCGGGGGCGCGGCGGCGGCGGGGCCGGGGCCGGCGCCGGCGCCGGGCGGGCAGCGGGCGCCGCCGGAGGCAGCGGCGGTGCTGGGCGGCGGCACGAGTTTCAGGAGCAGCCCCTGGGAGCTGCCGCCGGCGGCGGGGGAGAGCACCGTGTCCAGCCCCGCCGCCGGCGGGGAAGGGGAGCCGGACGAGCCGGAGGAGGACGGCGGCGAGAAGCGGAGCGGCCGGCCCGGCGGCAGCCACAACGGGAGCGGGGACTGGGGGGGTGCCCCGGGCTGCGCCAAGCCCCGCAACTTCCTCTACGTGGGGGTGATGACGGCCCAGAAGTACCTGGGCAGCCGGGCGGTGGCGGCGCAGCGGACGTGGGCGGCCTCGGTGCCGGGACGCGTGGAGTTCTTCTCCAGCCAGGGCTCCGCCGCGCCCTCCGGGCTGCCCCCGCTGCCCGTCGTCGCCCTGCCCGGCGTGGACGACTCCTACCCGCCGCAGAAGAAGTCTTTCATGATGATCAAGTACATGCACGACCACTACCTGGACAAGTACGAGTGGTTCATGCGAGCGGACGACGACGTCTACATCAAAGGTGAGCGGGGCGCGCCCCGCCGGCGGCAGCGAGGGAGGGGCGGCGGGGCGGCCGGCCGGGGGCACGGCGGGCTCTCACGGCGGGGTGGTGCCGGCAGCCCCGCGTCCCGCCGCGCTCGGCTGCGCAGCCGAGGGGTGGCGGTCCCGCCTCGTCCCGCCGCCCGTGGGCAGGCGGCGGGCGGGAGCGGCGGGGGAGCGCTGCCGGGGGCGCTGCCGGCCGCCTCCTCCTCCGGCCGAGCAGCCCCCGCCGCCGCCGCGGCACAGCCCGAAGGCTGCGACTCGGTCCTCCTCGGAGACGGTGTTGGCAGCAGGAGCGAAAGTCCTCCGCTGGCACGGTGGCACTGGGGCTGCGCAGCCGCAGCCTCCGGAGGCTGCTTGTGAGGCCGCTGCTCTCCTCCGCAGCCTGCGTCTCCGAGAAGTGCTGGCCCTATTTCCGTGCGAGCTCTGTAGCCCCGTGAGAAAATGATGTTCCGCAGCCCGCTTCCTTGTGGCCTGCGCTTGTTGCTGCTGTTACCCGTGACGCGTCCCGCTCTTGGGAGAGACAGAGAAGCTGAAGTTGTAAGCCTAAGCCTCGGTGGCGAGCGTGGGCGCTTACAGCGCTGTTGCAAGTTAGCTGGCGGTACCTGCGCGCATCGCTGTTCGTGGCTTGGTTTTTCTTTGGGTCGTTTAATGGGCTGCTTGCTTGTCAGCTGTCATCCGTCTGTGAAATACTCGCACACGTACACATGCATATCTGTATCTATATTCAGTTGCAGACCTGGGAGTTGTCGCTCTTTTCTTTGGACTCATTTTGGAGTTGTAAGGACTCCGTCTTTAATTGGTTCCCAGGTTCCGAGTTAAACCTATCCAGAAACTTTTAATTTCAAGTAAATATGGAATCACAATTTCTTAAAAGAAATAGGTGGGGGGACGTTTGAAGGAAGAGTGTGTAGACACTGTAGTAGTGGAAATACCTTTGGAAGGAGCCTGAGTTTTACCTTGTTCCGACAATTACTCTGTAATCAAATGTATTTGTCTTGGTTAATTTAGAATTGCTCCAGTCTGTTCAAAAATTAATCCTATTGAAATAATACCTGGCATTTCCCCTCCCCTCCCCTTCCTCCCCAGCCTGGAACTTTAGTGGCAAATTGTCCTACTTTAGAGAGTTTTTTAAACTAGCAAGGGAGTGCTTTCCATCAGCGTCGGTTGAACAGAGCAAGGTTCACTGGTGAAGTTAAGTTCTGATCATATTCTGGCTTCTGCCTGAATGCAAATGTCATTGTAAGGTAAACTTGTCCAAGGATATTTTCAGTTGGGTATAGGATACTGCATGGGAGGTGATTTCCTGTGACAGTCCTAGGTGCCTATTGCATTTTTAAAAAAGCTTGAGGTACAGGAAAAGAGATGGCTGGTCGACTAGGCAGAGAAATACCAGTGATCTTTTCTCTTTTTCAGGTGAAAAATTGGAGGAGTTTCTTCGCTCACTGAACAGCAGTAAACCTCTGTATTTGGGACAGACTGGTCTGGGAAATATTGAAGAACTGGGAAAACTCGGGCTGGAGCCTGGGGAGAATTTCTGCATGGGAGGGCCGGGAATGATCTTCAGCCGGGAAGTCCTGAGGAGGATGGTGCCGCATATAGGTGAATGTCTTCGAGAAATGTACACCACTCATGAGGACGTGGAGGTGGGCAGGTGTGTCCGAAGGTTTGGAGGAACTCAGTGTGTTTGGTCGTATGAGGTAAGTGGCAGTGTAAATTGCACTGTGCTGTTGGTTTACAGAGTTGCACGTCTTGCAGCATAAGTAGCTGTATCTGCAGTCTCTTTCCACCATGATTATGTTTTAATGCGTGCCTCAGGATGTAAACTGCAGACTGTGAGGAAAAAAGAGGGGAAAACATTCATGGCATGTTGCTGCAAGCTTATTTATTTCTACTCGTGTCTTTCAGTTTTCATCGGTGACAATTAGTGCAGCCATGTTGTAAAGATTGCGATGCTGTAAGTTGCTAAAGCATTACTTTGAGGTTTTCTACATATAATCCTTGACAGGATGCTGCTGTCTTTGATGTATTCTGTTCAGGTTGGATCTTTTTGAGAACTTGTTTCTGGATAAGCATGTGGCATATCTGTTTGTTCTGCATTGCAGGTTCTTAAAATATGTTGTGCTGTTTGAAGAAGAATTGCCTGAATTTTCTTAATTACTCAGCTGTATTTTAATGGAGTTCATTACTGGCAAAAGCAGAAATGGGGGTTGTTGGTTTTTTTTTCCTTGTACAGAAGTGAAATTGGTTACACTGCCTGTGCCTATGACACACTGTTAACAGTGTTTTTCTTAGTGAAAAACAGTGTTAAAATGTATTAAGGACACGCGCAGTGTGACAAATCTTCCTATGCTGAAGTCATTTTGGGAGCAAATTACTTCATTCCACAGTAGCATTTTCTAAAGTAATAAAGATGTGTTGCAGTACTCAAAAAGTTTGTTTGCAGTGCCGTAACTAAAATTCAGGCCTATTTCTCCTCTGGAAATACTGTGGTTAGTGGCAAGACTATCTTTGTAGATAAAAATAGACTAAGCGTGCAGCTGCCAGAGGGGCTAAAGGGCGATAGTTAACATGATGAATATGATTTTAGTTATTTTGACCAGTTCTTTGATAATAATCTATGCTTGCCCTTGTGGTACTCCCTTGTTAGGCAGGAAGAATCATTTATATGGGCCACTGAAAGAGGTTATGTACTATTAATGACAAAAATACAGGGAAAAATAATTGTGGATAAGTGTTTTTCTGAATGGCCTGGGGTAAAGGTGGCCATTTTAAAAATGGGTTTGGTGGGCTACGGTGCATGTAAACAAGTGAACGAAAATAATTTTGAATAGTTGATACTAACTAGGTAGAAATCTTAGAGGTGGACATCTTACCCTTTACTTCACAAGAGAAGGGTGCTTTTAGAGATGATTTCAGTAAATGTTGTAAACGCCAATGTAAAATAATACACCCGTTGCCCTGGTAGAGCAGGGAAGGCATTTATTGTACAGATGGGTATCGCTGTAGGACCAGTGGTTCTTAATCAGACTTCCAAACAGTGCACTAAGTTGGTGGCTTAATCTTACACTCTGATGTGTTTGGGCTGTTCCTGTACAAGGTTGTTTTCAAATCTTTACGGGCATGTGATGCCTGCTGATCTGTATCAGATAGCAGAATTACGATTCTGCCTTGAGGGTCCTATCTCAGAAGGGACTTTCGTTTTGTTTTTCTGGTTTGTGTTCTTGCGAAGAAGTCCGGGGAAGGGAAGAAAATGGGTAATAGATAACATTATCACTCTGGTTATAATTTATTTTGATGTTGAATGTCAGGGAATTTTGGCTCCAGGCACTGAGCGTAAGCAGGATAGAGCGAAAAAATACGATTACTTTCTTCAGTTTTGGAGACTGAATTATATGACTGCCGAGAAGTTCATCTTTTTGTGGTAGGATTGGGGCCTGGAAACAGAAACTTTTTGGAAAAAACATGTTTTCATGGGATCTGGAATAGAGTGACACCAGTCTTGTCTGTCAGTTGCTCTTGAAGGTGCTAGGTCTATATAATGAAGAATGGAAAAAGAGAAAATGTTAGGCATTGCAGTAGAAGCTGCTCATTTCTGACCAGTATTTCCATCTCTTAGAAGAACCTTTGACTGTTGCCGGTACAGAAGATGCTCCAGAAGATGCAGATGATTAAGACAAAGCTGCTTGGGATGCTATGCCAGTGTTAAATCTGTGTGGAAGGGAAGGAGCGAAACAGGGTGTGTGCAGAGAGAGAAGTTGCATTTGTGCTTTGGCATAGTTTGTGTTGTGTAGCTGGTTGTTTCAAGCAATCTGATACCGCACCTGAGCAGATTGTTGTGTTGCAGGTTGGTAAATTAGTTGGTGACAAGGGTGACTTTTTAACTAGGGCACTGAAACTCTTGCTGTGTTCCTCTTCATTCCTGCCTTAGATCAGCAACACTCTTTGTGTGCTAGAAGGGGAATTATTCCCCCAGATACACATGTGCAAAACCAAAGACAGGGGCCCGGACTTTCTGCATAGCCAGTTGCACTGTGGTCCTGAAGTCGTCTTGTTGTATTTAAGTATTAAACCGAATCCTGTTGAGCTGCAAGAATTTTATGAGCTTCACTGCTTTTGACAAGATGCATAATTTGTATTTAGTATGTATTGCTGAAGACTAATATAAACTGGAAACAATTCCATTAAAATTCGTAGAAGCAGAAAAGCTCTAGAAGAGTTGAATCACTGTTGCATCATTTTTTACTAGATTTCTTTTTGAAGAACTGGAACGGAAAGTCTCTTTTTGGTGGGGATGAAAGAAATCAAAGAGGTCAAGAGAAAACCTGGTCTTTGCTGGGTGGCTCAACTGGCATAGCTAAGACTGGCTGTCTCTCAGGGTTTATTCTGCTGCTGTTTAGAGGTAGCTAGTAAGCCATGCTAGCTTATATGCTTAATATGCTTGCTGGCAAGGAGAGGGTTGCAACTTTGATTTTTTTTGGGGGGCAATATTTTTTTGCCCAGAATGAATAAGAAAAGAAGAGGTGTTCAAGCCTGCAATGAGCTACTCTTATTCTTGGGGCTTTCTAGAGTTTAATTCTTGTTCTGCCAGATGTGAAGCCAGGGCTAAAGGCTGGGTCTCCCACATACCAAATGACTTATGGCTGAGGTGATGAGTCTCAGTCTCTGCTGATGGAGCTCCTCCACTTTAAATAAAGAATTAGTCATTGAGTTGCTGAGAGAGTGAATCTCAGCGACAGGGGTTTTAGGGCACTTGTGCGGAATGGAGGAGACAAAACCCTGCCCTCAGGCTGCAATTTGACAGTTGCTCTGAGCCTGCATAAATACGGACTTTCACTGGAGGGTGGTTGCTCCTTTCAGTTGCTCTCCTGTTCTGCAGGACTTCTGCGGCCCTGTGGTGAGCTGGAGGAGGGGCGGGATCCACTTGAAACCTGAACCTGACCCAAAGTGTTTTCTTCAGCTGAATAAGTTCCCACGGCAAAGCTTTGCTGAGCACGAGCATCAGAAGAAAGAAGAAGAGGTGATCACATTCAGGCAGGAATGACAGGGCAGGAGAGTGTCAAACTGCCCTTCTTGGCAGCAGCCTGCCTTTGAATTGGGTGGAAGCAACAGTTGAACGGCACCCTAAATCTAGCAGGTTTCCTTGCAACATGAGGAAGTACCTGCTAGAAGTGTTGTATTTTGGATGGATCCTTTTCTTTATCTAGGAAATCCATCCTTGTTCTGTATATTTTTCAACTATATCTTCATTTATCCTCCAATTTTGAAGATGCTGTAATGATTAAGGTGTAGTAAACCTGACGAATTTGTCTAAAATATCTCTGTAAAAAGCCTTTTTGGTTTTGTTGGGAGTTAGCAACTTCTGCTTCCACAAATCAATAACAGTAGAGATTAAAAAGGGTCTTTTGCTTTTGTGCTTTCAGAATCCACATTTCAAGCTAGCACTCTCTCTTCCACTAATTTTGAAGCCTTGAAATGTCTTTCTTTAAATAAATGAAGCAATTAGCTTGATTTTAGTGACTCATACTTGTTTTATTCTTTGCAAACAAATACATAATAAAAAAAATGGAGATGCTGTGTTGTTCCTTGCTTTCATGTTTAGGATGGGCTTGACTTTAGAGGGCCATTTGGAAAAAAAGGCTGACTGCTTTATTGAACCCACCCCCCACTTTTTTTTTTTTTTTGTTAATGATGTTGTGGTTTCAGAAGACCATTTTCTAATTTGCAACCTAAGTTTGTAACAGACCAAATAGTGTAGTTGCACAAAAGGACAAATAAAATGCACTGTGTGAATTAAGTGGCTATAACAATTCAAGCAGAAATCAAACATTGTCAGGGTATAAATACTGACTATCAGGAAATGAAAAAGAATAAATGCAGCACAGAAAGATTTCAAGACCATTTGCCAGTGTATTTGGGACATTTGTTCTAATGTTAAGTTTGTAAAGCTTTTCTTTTTGTAGCCTTTTTTCCCTTTCTGTGAGAGAAAATATCATAGAATCATAGAATACCTCAAGTTAGAACGGACCCATAAGGATCATGAAGTCCAACTCTCACTACATTAATTTTAAACTTAAAAACTACATTCATACAAAAAACTACGTTAATGCAAAATGCCCCATAGACTTTCAGTCTTCTGGTAATGCGTACGTTGATATTGAAAGAAAATATTGTACTTTGTACATACAAGCAGTCCACATTAATGATTGTATCTGTTTTCCCATTGTTTTTTTTTCCTTTTACAAAGTTCTATGACAACAATAGAATACAGTCTCATTACTACAACACTTTTTTAATAATACAGCTCTCTAATATCCTACTTGTTGTTGATTCTCAGTAGTTACAGTAAATATTTCAGTAAATATCCTGGGAAAATGCCTATTTGGATCAAACTGTACACTCAAAATGGTTCCCTTTGCAGTGCACTGGTATTGTGACTGTCTCCGGAGGTGCTGGAACCTTTGTAAGCCATATTCTGGCTTCCTCTAAACACTTTATCTTTTCCTTTTTAATGCCAGTTTTACTTCCTGATGTATTTTAATTTTTCATTTGAGGCTCTGTCTTTCTCTTTGGTGAAGATGTTGGTAGATCACAACTCAGGTTTGAGTTGAACACCACACCAAACAGAAGCATTAGAGGTGTATTTGCCTTTGATAATGATGATAAGGTGGTATTTTGCTCATTTGGGTACTGGAATGATCAGTCTTGAAGCAGCAGTACCTGCCCCTACTTAAGCTGTTGGTTTTGGGCAGCTTCATTAGGTGGTAACATAAATGCCACCATCATTTAAAAAAAACATAGAGCGAGCTGTCAGTGACCCTAGAATAGAAATGCATGGAAGAGTAGATAATTAAGATTGTAGCAGGCATCTCTGAGGGTATATGGAGAGGAACAGGATGATCAGAGAGGCCTCAGAACTGTTTGCATAAACGGCCAATTACTGATACAGGATTGTGTATGTGCTCTCTTTAACTATTTGTTATTAATAGCTGTCTGATTACAGCAATGTTAAAGGTAGTTATCAAACTTTCTTACTTTATTGTGATTCTCACCTGGTTAGAAAAGTGAGTTCTATTTCCATACCATTGTAGTATAGTGTTTCTGTGTGTCCACAATACCAAATAAAAAGCAAATCATTAAATGCATATCCTATTGCAGTAACTGTGATGCTATAATGGGGTCATTATTCTTGCCCTATGTGGCTCTGTCTGGTCCTCATCTGAGCCGCCTGCCCCTGTTGTGCTGTGCAGACTCCCTGCTCTTTCTCTGGCTTTGTAAATAAACCCTTGTCATTCATTTTCTTTTTTACCTGGGGAATCTGGGGAGGCTGCCCAGGGCTGCTGCCTCCCTTGGGTTCACATAGCCTGGGGACTCCCTGTCTTCTTGCCCCTTCTTGATCCTGCAAGATCAGCTTGGCTGGGAGTTGAGGAAGTTCATGGTGAGAAAACAGAGTCAAACCTGGTACTTGCACGTTATTGAGGATCTTAAGCATTTCTTCATGTGGCTTAGCAGGACTGCAACAGTTGGAGGTACCTTTTTTGGGGGTCTTCATTGTGAAGGATTCAGATGGTATTCCCACAACTGCCATGGAGGTGTGCGCCAGCACACACAAGACCAAGGCTGTGGTCCACTGTATGAGGGCATCTTAGCTGTAGAGCCAAGAGGTAAGGGCAAAATTTCTCAGCTGGATTGAGAGCTTTTCCTAGGTTTCTGGCTTGTTTGCAGATTGGGTGCCCTGTCTTTTCCTGCAGTGCCCCAAGAGGAAATACTGCTTGTGCTTTTTTGGAGTTTGACAGCTGTGTGATTCTGACTGCTGGTGCTGAGTTACCAAGGTGCTGGAGGACTCTGGGGGTGTGTTTTCATGCCCATGATGAGAAGAAACCGTGGATACACCTTCATCTTAATGTGTTTTCCTCTAAGATGCCAGCAGCTATTTGTATGCAGGACTGTGTGGGCTAGCTAACAGCTTTCTAGTCTGTTTTGAATGTTTGTACATTCTTAAAGCAAATATTTCAAAGGTTTTCCTCTCTAAGAAAAACTCTTGTTGGAATTACCAAAGCATCCCACAGGCAGGCAAAGAAAAACATTAGGAAGAGTTCTTAAATGATTAAAAAATGTGTCTTTAGTTCTGCACATGGGTATCCTGAACCATCTCTCAACCTGTATGGAATTTTAAACCTAACCATGTTCAACTTTTTTCTCATGTTTGCTCTCATTTTATTGGAAATGTTTTCTCAAGACTTTTGTGCAATTGTCGTAATGGAGGTGGCATTTCCATAGAAGTCTAGTGCAGAAGACTAGCTGTTCAAATGTGTTTAAGACTAGTGTTTGACATGAGACAATGCAATTGTGGCACAACAATTGTAAAGGTCATCTCATTTAAACCCATCACGTCATCAGTCTTGGCAGTGCCTGTCACATTATACAAGGAATAAGCTTGATTTTTAAAAAGGGACTTGCAGATGAAGAACTTGTCTGCTTTAGGGTCAACAGTGGATTCAGTACTTTAAGTGAATCCATGAAACAAAGCAAAATGAAACCCCGATGTTTTTTACTTTTTACCCTGAAATAGTTTTCTGTACTTTACCTTAGAATCAAGTAAACCAAACCACACAGGAAGCATTAGTTTCTGTAGATATTCCCAGAATTATCTTTATTTTCAAAATTTTGTTTTTCCTAAATGTTCTGAAATAAATTTCCCTTTCTTGCCTATAGATTTGATCATGGTTGTTGGTCATGCATTGACAAAGCATTTTGTTAAACTGTCCTGCTTGAGCATTTTTGAAGATGAAGCATTTGTTGCAGATTACCAGGTAAATCAAATCGTATAGAGTTGCTCAAAATGTGTCTAGTGTTTGAGACTGATAAAGTTCAGTCAGAGACACTGATAGGCCACAGGTTGTTTCCTACTGCTTGCTCCCAGCCACCAGAGTTGATGGGTTTTGTTACTTTTTCTGGGCTGTTCCTTGTAGCTCTTCTTGTCCTGACTTAGAAAATCTCCCAGAGATAACTTTTTTCCTGACTTTCAATTTCCAATTTCACGTCTTTTGATGAGATCAAAAGACATGCTTCTACTGAAATGGAAAACGCTCACAAAGAGAGAAGCTGGAAGTTGTAAACAAGGAGAGCGACAGAAATTATTTGAAATACGTGCTAATTAAATGTACTTATATTTACCTTGGTATTTCATTAGGTATCAAAAATAGGATCTATTTATTTTTTTAGAAGAATAAGCTTTCAAGCTACTCTCCCAGTTCTGTATGTTTCTTGGGAGTTGCCTGCAAGCAGATAAATAGGTGTGAAGTGTAGCTGGATCATTTTAGGTCTTCAGACTTTATTTAGTGTGTGGTTCTCATTACCAAACTGGTTTCCACCTATTTTCAGTTCTTCTGTGAGAAGGTATGTGTTAAGTCATTGTCTGTATATGCTGCTGTAACATATGCTCTCAAATAGGCTTTTATGTAATTATTTGATTTCATTATATAGCATTAAATAGTCAAAGAATACATATACTAATTTAAAGTGTAGCAAGAGCTGCTATGCGTTGAGGAGTTTATTCCATCTGACTGGTTCTGGCTAATGATTTAAGCTCAAGATGGGTGCACAGATTAGTTACTCTTTAATACCTATTTGGAACTGAGCAGCAAGTAAATGTGTAGTTCCACCCCAGCCGCAATATTTTTGGCTTCCTGGGTATCACACCAAGACAAGATTTTTGGCCTGCTTTTAAGAATTCTTTTAAAGCATACATGTACTTTGGGAAACAAAGAACATCTTAAACTGGAGGTATAATTTTAGGAAATTCTGGAGGAAGAGAAGCAGCAGAAGGAGGATACAGGCTTCCTGAATGCTGCTTTATGTATGATTTAGTCTTGAAACGAACCTAAGAAAGGGAAGGTTACCTTTTCATTTATTTTTCAGTTAGTGCTTTTGGGGCACATTTGCACAGTCATTTTCTACATTGGTTGATGTTTTACCTTTAGTAAACTAACCTTTGTGAACGTTTAAAAATGAAAAAAAAAAAAAAAAGTCTAAAATTAAGTCTCTTCTGGAATGTGCTGGTTTAATGAGGCAGTTAGAATACTGAAGATTAATACCTGAGGTACTGACTGGGCAGATTGTGTGTGTTTATTTTTGTTGTTATTTTTAATTTTTATTTTGTTATAAAATATTTGATTTAGAAACTTGGAAGTATTCCTTTTAATAATTTTCAGGTAGGATTGTCATTTTGTGCCTTGTTTTTTTTGTTCACTTGATACTTTGAAGGATTTTACATTTTCAAGATTGCTTTGAAGTGCATCTGAGTCCCTAAACTTTTTTTGTTTCTGTATTATAATTTTTTTTTACAACCATTCAAGGGCATATTAACATCTGAAGGACGACAGTTTGATCACCAGGGATGATGCTCCTTTTCACTCTGCATTTGCTGTTATCAGGGAGGTGTTTTTTCATGGGGCCCTTTCTGAACACCGCATGTGTGAACAAGCTCCTCATGGCCTGGAAGCAGATGCACTAAAGAAACGCAGCATTTCTTTAGTTGTCTATGTGGCTGTAATGCAGTGGAAGTATTTGTGGCCTTAACTACTACCTGAGGCATACACTGTAAATCTGTGTGCATGGAAATGTGCATTTGTACAAACATATGCATATATTTAAAGTTTGTTCCTAGCTGATACCCAAGCTCCCAGGGGCATAAGTGAAAGTCCTTTGGAGTTTTTAAGCTGTCCTTCTGGGTATTTATTGTAGACTCTCCCCTGTAAAGCTTAAGAATTTAGCTTTCAGCTTGTTTTTAATTTCTCTTCATAGTTGTATCTGTGCCCTTCTGTGCTGTATATACAAGTATTTTAGCTTCCAGCTTCAGTGTAACGTAGCTTTTTGGCTTTCCATTTTCCTTGAAAGCTTTCTCTTTCCAGCTACAGACTGTAGCACATCTATTATCATAATAACTTTTCATCACCAGACGGGACTATCTTATGGACCAGCTCTTATCCTACCAGAATTGCACAGCTTCCTAGTGTTGATCATGATAAAACACAGTGATGTTTTCTGTCACTTTTATCAATTTTGTGGAAAATTTTCTAAAGTGCATAAGTCTCAGTTCCAGACATCAGGGAATTTAACTAGAACAGATGTAGCTGATGACAAAGCTTTTAGGAGAGTGCTTAACTCAGCAAATGAAACAGTTTTGTTATGTGCTATTGGTATTTTGTTATTGTTATTTTAAAATAATTTGTTAGGTATTAATGTATCCTGCTAGAACAAATGAAAGCAGGGGCTGGTATTTTGGATTCTTCTTCTACTCTAAATTTTTGTGATTGAAGATATTTTTCTTCATGTGGTAGGGGGAAATAATTGTACCTAGCTGAGGGTAGTTGACTGTAATACAAAATACTGTCAAACAATAAAAAGTATTTTTTCTTAATATTTGGCCATAGTAATTTTGGGAAATGTAGTATTAGTGTATCCAAGGGGGTTATGTAAGTGTATACGTATTTCTTTTGTGGCATTTGATGCTGGAGGTTTGCTTAGAGTTACAGAGTGTTGTCTGTTACATCTTTGCAAAAATTGATTATTGTTTGTACCTTCAAGAAAGAATTCTGTACTGAAATTGTGCATTGAGCATTCCTCCATCCTGGCCATGGTAAGTTGGTGCTCACTCCCTCTTCCAAATCTGTTAGCCTTAGTTTTTACTATACTAAACCCAAGAATAAACCTACCTTCAGACTCTGTTCTTAAATGCCTCTCCACATTGCGCTGTTGGCGTGTATGCTTGAAGGTGACAGCTCTGTCATGGGAGAGAGATGTAAGAGACATACGGTCTTTAAGGGGCAGAGAGCCTTGAATGAGTAAGGGTTGGTCTTCTTTCTTCAGTATGCTCATCAGCTATCCCAGCCCAGTCTAAGCTTCCTAACTCATCACTGGAAAAATATTTTGAACAGCAGTGGCTTTATTATTTTAGCTGCACATAATGCTAGAAGCAGGGGAGGGGAATGCTGGAAGAAGGTAGGTTGGAATAACAGACTGACATGCCTTCCTTGAGTTTGAAATGTTAGAAAACAGCTCCTACGAATCAGCTGCTCATGGCTGGGAGTTGCATCCTCAAAGTAAGACTTCTTTCATGAGTTTTTGCCTTAAAATAGGATGTGCTGCTGATGTTCTCTGTGCGTATGTGTGTGTAGATGTGTATATATGTGTGTGGGGTGTGTGTGTGTGTATATATTTTTAAGAATAGTGCAGTGTATTGCCATTTGCCTTTTTGCTCCACTTTGAGCACCGGATAATCATAAAGACCATTAAATTTATGTCATTTAGCTTGTTACCAGCTGTGTCTGGAGGCTGATGATTATGGTAATGATTGTCATGCCTAGACCTACCCAGGTTTGTAGGAACCTCACCCGCAAGTGAGAATCCAGTGTTATAACGTTGTCCTGTTTCATTAAATATGCCTGTTATCTTCTATAGTATTCACCTACTGACTGTGTTTTGCTAGTGCACTGAGGGATGTGAAAGCACTAGTGCTCCCACTTTGATCTGAATAGGATTTCCATTAGCTGTGTATGCTGTTGATAAAGCGCTGATAAAAGTTTATTGGTTCAGAAGGGGAAAAATCTAACTGAGGCCCTCGGAACAACCATGTTAAAATACGTTCCTGAGTGTAGGTTAGTTACTGACTTGATTAAATAGGAGCTCTGAAATTTTTCATATTTCTGAACATTGGTGATACCTACCTTGGTATCTGAAAATACGCTTCAGTAGTAGCATTCCTGCAGGTAAGTCCAGAACTGCAGGAGCTTTCCGCTTATCTCAGTTAAAAAGAACTTTGCTGTTGCTAATTGGAATGTTTAGTTTAGTACTAAACTCACAATTTTAGTAAATAACTTCACTGTTAATTTTCCATTGCTAAAAGTCCTTTGGAGACCTACTGTTTTCCTTGGAAATGGACTTTGAAAAGATTTATTTGGAGTCTCTGCCATAAATCTGTGGAGCAGCCAGTGAAAACAAACCAGCAGATGGTTTCACCAGTTTTATTATCTGTGTTGCCTTCAGTGTAGGTACACTTTGTGTTCTTTCAAACTTGAAAGAAAATAAAATGTTTTTCTTGCTGATTTTTATTTAGTTGTTTCTGTTTAGCCATAATTCTACTAATCAGCTTGGTCAAAATAAGTCTTTCTCTGCAGACTAGGTACTACCATGTACAAATGAAGCAGCTTTTCGATCTTACCACATCCACTATGATCATGTAGGTAGGTAACAAAAATAGTTGCAGGATTAAGTATTTCAGTTATATGGGCAGAGAAGCTTTAATGACTAGTACAAGGACAGAATCGTACAGTGTTGCTGTTATTTTTTGAAGAGTTTCCAGAAAATTTGTATATGTTTTATAGTATAATCATTATTCCTTGTTCACTGGGGACAAATACATACTAATGAGAGATGTCCGGTAGAGTTTTTGGCATCTGTTCATCAGTACAGATAATAAAACAGCAACACTATTGTATTTCATAGGTTGGTATTTGCATTCATTCACACACTCTAAGGAGGTATTTAAGATACCTACCACACTTCCCATGATACCTTTTTCTAAATGTATTGAGTGCCGTCTGAAATAATGGGGCTCTCCATTCTACCTGTGCTGTGCCACTGGAATACTGTTCTAAAACTACGTCAATTGCTGTAATAAGTAGCTTCTTTACTTACGCTTTTAACTTCCTTGGGGCAAATACGCAGCCATTTGTTCTTTTATGAGTTGTTATAATTACTTTACAAAGCCCTTGGTTTGTCCCTTGTACTTACCCATCCATACTGATAATTGCTACAGAGCTTTTATTTGGTGAGGTACAAGAATCCATGCTTTCTGCCCCTCTTGTTCTCTTCATCACCCTTCCTTTCACTTGCCTCAGTCTTTTTTATTTTGATTTTTTTTAAAAAAAATCTGCGATCAGGATTAGGTATGGTGCTATGCATGGGAACTCATCTGTAACTTCTACAGTGGCACTCAATGTTGAGCTTCACTATTGCAGCTCAGGATTACATTTACTGGTTTTAAGGCTTCATCACACTGTAAATTCATCACCATTTTGCAGTTGGTTAGTACTGCTAGGTCAGTGTCATCTTAGTCCATTTTCACCTACTGAGCTTCTGACTGGCAGAATATTTCCCTTGTGTTAAAGTTGACTAGTATAGTAGTCGTATGTTTAATCCTGTTGCTACTGGAAAACTGTGCTGTCCTAAACATAATGTTGCAGTACCAGGTAAAAATTGCCTTTTCCTGTGTGAAGGGAATGTGCCTGGTTAGCACAGTGACCTCCACAGCAAGGGCAGATGCTGTGGTAGTAGGAGAGCGAATGTGCTGTATTGCATGATCACATCCCATGTGGAAAATGCTAGCTGTTGTTCCAAGTCTACTTGTACCTCCTAGCGGGCAAATGATGAGCGAATAGGAAAGACTTCATCTTGCAAAGAGCTTAATCAGATGTGATGTTTATTGTTGAGGGCTTTCATTCCAACTAAAGGAAGCAATTCAGTGCATCTTAGAGGACGGTTGCCTTTTGGTCTTTCAGCTTTTTAGTCTGTGATTTGCCATTTTCTTTTCTGATGCTGTTCATTATGAAATTGCTGCAAATAAACATGTAGATTATTAGAAGCTCCCAAAGGAGCTCAAAGGACAGCCTTTGAACACTGGACTTTCTTTTTCAAGTCAGTTATTTGAATCCAAAGCTGAACACCTGTGGAAGACAAACATGCAGTAGTTTCCAGTTTTGCTCTACAGCCATTGATGCCAGGACAAATACTGAATGAATACTGGAGTCTGCTGGTAGAGTTGATGTTTCTGGCTGAAGTATGTTGACCGTGTAGGGCGGATCTTTTCACGCTATGACTGCATACCTCATTTGGAAAAAATAAGGATCCTGCGTGTACTGTTTATGAATGCTTTAATTCATGACGAATTGAAATGGAAGACTCCAATTAATTGTTTAAGGAACTAAAGCTTGAAGAAGTGTATATGTATATGCATACACACACATATGTATGTATGTGTGTGTATATATATATATATATATATATATATATAAAGGTAGGAGAACATGCCAGTACTTTTTAATGTGACAGCTTGAGGCAATTTCCTTGAAAAATCTACAACAAAATACAGGCTTTTAAAAGAGGTTTTTTGGGTAGGTTGGAAAATATGTACCCATGAAAATAAGGCTTGCATAAATGCAAGGATTATTTCCAGCGTTAATGCTTCTTCAGAGCTTTTCAACTTCAGTAGTAAGTAGCAAATATATGTGTGTTAAATGTCATGTGTACTTACATTCCTTAAGCAGTTTAGATCATGCTTGAGGTTGGCACTAGTCCTGCAACTAATATAAGACAAACAGCTTGGTCTTTGCACTGAGTGTACAAGCAGTCTGCTCCTGCCAGTTCTGGGAGCTTTCTTGGAAGAGAGATGCCAACTTTTGCAGAACTGAACTTCTCCTAAGTAAATAAAGTAATGCAAGTTGTAGACCTAAAGCTGCCTCTGGAGTCTCCTTGCAGTGACCTGTGTTACATGCTGCTACATCCTTAGGTATGAAGAGGTCTGTTTTCGGTGTCCTCTTGGCATTTGAATGATGAGAAGTGCCATAAAACCCTTGAGGAAGCTCTGGGGGTCCATAGCACACACAGGCGTTAAAAGCTACTGTTCACGACAGGTGGTGTGAGCTGAGCTGGAATCAGTCCACCTTCTCCCTTTGCTCAGATCAAAATCCCTATGTTTTTAGATCCTTTTCTTACAGCTGTAATGGGAAGCCTGAGGCTTACAGGACAGATGCAGCTCTTGAGTTTGGCATAGACTGGAGCGGCTTTTTTGTGTTTTGCTTTTGGCTCACACAAAACTGTGTGGTAGCAGGAAACTTTAGGCAAGTGTTTGGTTAAGTGTAGTCCATCCTCATGCAGGGAAAGTTTGTCTCCTCTCGTATCTTACTCCACTTGCTCTCTGTATAGAGGGAGAGAACAGTGTTGATTCCTACATCTGCTCTCTATAGCCTACTTTGTGGGAAGTGTCTTCCATTTAATGTTCAATTAAATGTATGTCACATACTGAATATAGCGACTTATTTTCTGCCATGAAATTCCCTCCTTGCTCAGGGCTCACACCCCCTTCATCCTCTGTCCCTTTCTGTGACTTCGCCCTTCATGTTCTCTTGCCTCTTTGTCTCGTTTGCAGTAAAATTTTTGCTCTGGCTCTTGTCTTTGCTTTTTAAGTGATATGGAAAGCCTATAGAACCATAAAGAATTGCTCCATGTTACTACAGGAATGAAACTTGTTTCATAAAAGCTACAATCTGTCTATAAAAAGAAAAAAATCTTGTTAATGAAGTAGATGTGCCAGGGAAACATATTAAAGGAATGATGTGGGCTGTTAAAATTTCATGCAGTGGTTTTAATATAACTAGAAAAGGGACATGCCATTTTCAGTGCATGAAGTGTTAATACCTTTTGGAGGTTGTTGAGGAGGAAGTACATTTTTTCTAGTAATTTTTGAACTTTTTTTTTCTGGAGTCCCAGAAAAGTAGCTCTGCTTTCCTGTGCTTGTTTAAATCAAGACGTACGTGCATAGACACTTCTCAGTTACATTCTCTTCATCAAATCTTTCGTTGAAAAAGCTTTTTTTTAATCAATATGCGCATTTTCCTGAGAATATGGCTTCTATATTCTTATGTTTCTGGAGAAAGTCTTACGATTTTTTTAAACGGTTTTTATTTTTGCTGTTGTAGGAAGGTGACAAATGGTACATGATTTTCTGAGGTTGGGTGGGGAATAGGTTACTGCTGTGTTGACCCAGGGTGCAGTCCATACTGGAATGGAAGAGCGTGAGTCACCAGATTTGTATTTCTCACACAGTGACGAAGACACTGAAGATTGTGCTCTTCCTTCTTCCTTCTGTGTTACCCTGTGGTGCTGAGCAGCTGCGTGCCATTGCCTGAAGTGCTGCTTTGACACCAGAGAGATTTTAAGATAAACTCAAGCTTTCTTGGGGCTTCCTGTACACCTGTGTGTATTATTAGTTTATCTTCAGTGCAATTGTTCTGCTGCACACAGTCATACAAACTGTTGCTGAACTCATGAGGCCACATTGTTTATACGCACCCTTTCTGTTCACTCATTATCAAAAGTTCTTCAGCTATCAAATAGTCATGATACGTAGCATTCTTTATCAGGAATTTTGAAAAACTGAATAATGAGATCATCATGGGGCACATATCTTCAAGGTTTTGTCTAAACTGAGGGAAGGGATAGCTTCTAGAAAGCATTTTTAGTGTGTAATAATTTCATACAGATTAATACTGTAATGTTCTCTGGATGATGAAATCACCCAGCAGTAAAAACGCTTTCAACACGGTGATATGTGTTTTTTTAGAGTTTCTCCTTGAATGCCTGCAGCCATGTTCTGTGTTCTAAATCCTTCAGATTTAATCGGTTAAATGTGGTTAGTTCTCAACATTATTTGGATGGGAGATTTATGGAAGATCTTCAGTGTTTGAAAGAAGTTATCTTGGCAATACCCATTGTAGTTCTTGCTTTCCTGAATCCACACTCACTGAATGCCTCCAGACTGTAGTGAAGAGTGGAGCTCTTGGGGTAGTGCTTGTTGAGATGCTGTCTCTCTAAAAGACACCAAGTTGTGGTCCTGGCAAACAATGACCCAAAGAGATCCCATGTTAATCTAGTCAACAGCCTTTGTCTAACTTCTGTTGTTGTATAGGCGGCTTACATAAATCTCCTTGCAAAGTGTTGTTACTGTGTTGCCACGTGTCATTAGACAGCTCATTAATGTTCATTTTTCAGCTAGGTGAATTCTGGCCCTGTAGAAGAGTGGAACTCCTTGGACTTCTATCCAACATGAGTAATTATAAAATCTTTTGGTGTTTAAATGGTTTACGACCTTCATGCAGGTGACCTTTCTTTAACTATAGGTGTGCTCAGTGAGCAGTTTAAGTAACCAATGGTACGCAAAGCTCAACAGGTTGCTTGGATTGTGAACTGCCGTTGGGTTGGCTGCAGAGTTTCTATAACAGTATTGTAAAGTGTTCCTGAAATGTAGTTACAGGAGAAAATACATTAAAACCTTTATTTTAAAGCTTCAGGAGGATATACACACTCAAGGGATGAACAAACCCAATTAACTGCCTTTGAATGAAGATGACCTAAGTTAATATCTTGTATATTTATATATATACACACATGTATGTATACATACCTAAACAAACTCTTCTTGAGAAAAAGAATATTTAAAGTAAATTTTTCTGCTAAAACCTGTGCAATCTGTAATCAAATAATGATGTGTTTTACCAAACTGATATGTTTCAAAATAGTCATTAAACTGACAGGCACTGTCATTTGGATGATTTAGAAGCTTGTGCGGGAATTTTAGCCTTCAGACCAGAAACTGTCTTTGCATGCTTATTTACCACTATTACAGCTTATTCTTCACACTGCTGAAAAATTGCATTGTAGCCAAGTTGCAAGGAAAGCTGTTGTTTCCAAAGAGTTCACAGGACAAGGCCCTGACCCAGCGGGTGACTTGGTGCTAGCAAAGCCCTGCAGCAGTGAAGAGCTGGGAGGGGTGGGAGCATCACATGCGCAGCTTGTACCTCTGCATGATCAGCACTGAAGACAGAAGACAAGAAGAGGGAAGGTGAGATTGTGAGAAGTTGTTAGTAAGCAGAATGAGGATACCTGCGCAGATGCTCACTTGAAAAGTTTTCCACGAGCTCCTGAGAGACAAAAAGGAGAACTCCATGCAGCAGTCTCGCCATCTTCTACTGTGTAGGGGGAGAAGGATGTGACAAGGTGAGAGTTTGAAAGAGGAAAGCAGAGAGTAAGAAAAAAATGTCATCTAGGAAGGGACAAAACCAAGTATGTCTAGCCTAGGGTGATACATATAGCTTTGGGACAGGGCCCTGAAGTTGAGGACTTTTGACCAAATGCTGTTAGAGTTAGAAAGAGAGGGAGGCTTTCTGTGACTGTGAATGACTGGCTTCCAGCAAAGGAGATCCACTTGGGGCTCTTGTAAGTAGCTGAAGAAAGGATAAATTGAAAGGACTATTAAATGCTAGTGACGTCAAAAGGCAGTCAGTTTAAAGCATAATGGTAATGCTGATGGGATGTTCTGAGTGAAATTAAAGTTTCACTAGTTAAGACATGATATATGTTTGGCAGGAGCAGCTAATGTGCTCTGTCTTATTCTTTAAAAGAGCCAGTTTATTAGGGGTTTATGCCTAACATAAATAAAACTTGAATGAAGGGTTTAGTCAATTGTGGTTTTAATAAGAAAATATCCTCTCCCTGAGTAGCTTTAACAAATTGGACATTTCTTTACAGCTCTCCAGGTTAGGGGTTTTGGGTTTTTTTTCACAGCAGAGGTGCTAGGCCTCCAAATCAGCAGAAGACAAATAAAAATGTACAAAAAATCAATGATCCGTGAATGAAAGTAAAGTGTGGGAGTAAGTTTAAATGTTTGAAGGTATGTTTTATAGCAGTTTGCCACTATTCCTCTTTTCTTTTTTGTTGTTCTTTTTGTTTTTTTCCAGTTTAATGGATTAGTGTTATCACTCAGGCATTCTTGGTCTGTAATTTCTTGGGACTCAAAATCCCCAGCCTTTCGCTAACAGCAACAACAAAAAGTCATGTCGGAGTCTGTGCGGCAGGCTGATGATGTTGTTCATCTTCTTCACTTTCAGAATGTACATGTGTATCTTGTTTACTTGTCGAGTGCTGGATTGAAACACCTGGTTGTAGCACCTGGTTGCTTCACCAGTTAGGTCAGACAGGACTGAGGGTGTCCCTCCTACTAGGTCTGCCTCGGGTAGGAACTGAATTTTTTCTTCTGTAAACATTTGTTGTGTGGGTCCAGTCTAAATGGGCAGCGGGGGAAAAAGCAAGTACAAAATTGCAGCTTTAGTGACTCCTAATCAACTTATGGCAACCATTTTCTAGGTAGAAGTTCCACTGTGTAGCCCGCGTTTAATACTTGGTAGGCTCATGTTTTCCTTCGGTTGTTGCTTTTCAGGCACTGGATAAAAACAAAGCTCTTTTGCTGTAGTCCGAATGTACAGTGCAAGTCCAGAGCATCTGTCTGTCCAGAGGCTCTGGTTGCTGCCATTCCAAACAGGCTTTCCCAGGCTATGGGGAGCAGTAAGGGGTTTGAACCCAGGATTTTCAAATTCATGGGGTTTTTTTGCTCTCTACTTGTTGGAAGCTTCCCATTTTGCGTGAAATAATTGGTTGTTTACAGTCAATTTGTTCTCTGCCTATGGAAAATTACTATAGAAAAAGCAAAAGGACTGGAAAATGTGTTCCTGTTTATTCTGTCAATGTTACTGGTTTGCCTCATTGGCAGTCTCATTATCAAATTTCAGACAATTTTTGATTCCACTTGGTAATTTTTTGGGACACTATGTCTTACTTTTAACCCAGTATATATCTTATGCTGTATGCAGTCCTTTTATACAGATTTTCAGGTGAAAATGGATGCTTTTACTTTACCTCTATCAACAGTTATGTTCAGTAAGCTTACTGCAAAGCAGCTCAGACTTTAATATGCTGCAGTGTAGAGCAACTTCTGCAAGGGCAAGCTAAGGTAAAATTCTGCCATCATGGCAAATTGTCAAGTTTTTGCAGACTGTGTCCTGTGCAGTACAGAAATAGAAAAGGAAACTAAGTTCAGAACAGCTGTTGTGTAGAAATAGACTGATAACAACATAGTTGATTCCTGTCTCAGCATAGTCTAGATACTTGCAGGGTTTTTAGTAACTTGTCTAAAGACAGTAGCTGTAAATAGTGTGTAAATGGTTTATCTTAAATCAATTTTAGCAATTCTTCTTTGCGTACAGGTAACAAAATGTGACTTATTTCAAATGTTTGCTAGCCAAATGGGGTTAATTTTTCTGTTTGGCCTCCCAGCACATTTCAAGAGGGTTGTACTGAAGGTAGCAATCCAAAATGAAAGCAAATGACCATCTCATAAAATAAAGCCTATAAGCCAAGGGAAGGCAAATGAATTCTGAACGTTCTGATTTTTCTCTTTTGCCATAGTCCACCACACTGTCATTACTGCTGTCATCTGTCAAAAAAGGCTCTTTGCGAGGAAATGCTGTGAGAAAATTCTCCAACAGTGCATTTGTTAGTGTGAGGAATTGGTGGGAGACATAGAGAGGGGATGGTGAAATACCACCATCATCAGCTGGCTGAGGAATGCAGAAGAAAAAGCGTGAGCCTTCCCTTTGGCAGCCAGAGAGGGGTAGGAATGTGTTTTGCCTTTCTGGGTGCAGCCAGCCAGGAACTGGTATATGGGAGGTACAGTTCAGGTAGTCTTTCTCCCCTGCAGCCCACTTATCAGCATCCTTTGGGATCCTCTGTATGCATGGGAGGGTCCTCGCATTCTGGGTAGTCCTTCACTTGCCATAAGGTAGGAGGAAAATAATGTGTCCCTGTGTGAAGGGAGCGGGGAGGATTGTAAGATGGGGACTTTTCTGAAAGCATTTGTCTTTACTCTCTGTCATTTGCCACTCCCAAGATTTGTCCCATAAAGAAAAGGCAGGTTTGAGATGGTGCTATTTGCCATGTGAATTTCCAGCTCTGTGAGAATTAGCATTCTTTTTTAAATTCTAAATTTTAATCTCTGAATAGTATGAAGTATCTAGGACGTGTATGACACCACATGGCCTCGCTGTCCCTGACTGACTTTCAAACAAACCTTTTAGCAGACATTCACTGCACTTTTTTGTCCCACAATGAGGCTTTTCTTTTCTTTAATTGCAGAACATGCATGTTTCCCTTTCCTGAACTTCTTTTGTGTGAATCGGCCCGCACAGAAGGAAAATAATGCAGTTATTTGGTCAACTGTAAATTGTGATTGCACCTTGAATACTCTAAGCACTTTTCTGCTTCATGATTACATTATCAAGACTGTTTCATTCAAGGTTTCATTTGCACCTTTTATTTAAAGTCCATACTAATTGTAACCCCATCAGCATCATATTTGGAGTTCCTCTGACAAGTAAGCCAATGTCATTTACAGGATGCAGGATTTCTATACCAAGGAATGGCAGCTATTTTATTTTGTGCAGGTGCAGGAGAATATATAGATGTGTACTTACTATTTATGGAAAAGTACTTCTGTGACTGCATGCGTGAATATCCATTCTGTCATTTCTTCATGCAACCTTTCGCTCCAAAATTCCTTTCCATGGATTTTGTTTTGAACAAGTAAGTGTCATGAGAGTTCAGACTCTTCTTACTGAAAAGTTGTAGTCCAACACTTTGTCCCTTAGCTAGTGAGACAGGTTAAAAAAAAAATCTGTATGGATGACGGCGTATATTGAAGAGTTTGTTACCACATGAGTAGGCTCGTGATTTCAGCAGCTTTGCTGATAGACTAAACTTTACTATGTGGTTATCTGCTACTTTTAGAAAGAGGAATTGTTAAACCTTTGAACAAAGTATATTGGTTTAGTTCTTAGTCAAAGACAAGCAGCGTGTGTTAACTGCTCTAGCTCATCACCGTATCATTCATGAGTTGTACAACAGTGGAATGACAACACTGCTCCTGCTTCATAATTTTTTTTATTACTTCTATGGATCCTTGGGATAAAGTGTTGCAACTTTTCCCCTCTGCTGGTGTAAGTGTTCCTTTTGGTCCTTAAATTCTAAATGTTCTCCCACTATGCTTAATGGTGTTGATAGTTATCCAACAGCTTCCTAAGATTTTTGAACGTTTGACTGAGAATCCATTATTATAACAACTTAAGCAAGAATGAATACCGGATAAGATTTATCAGGTTTCCCTTTTCACTAAGTATTCTGAGGATTTATCAAGATTTTATTTGGCCAGATGTTGATTTTTTTTATTCGGTCGAAAATGAGGGATAAAATTTGTGATTAAAGTGAAAATAGAGATTGCTTGACTGAAAGCACCATTTAGCTAATCCAGTAATTGAAGGATGCGTGGATTAACTTTTTTAGCTTTGCTGGAGAGAGAACACATAGCCTTAAGTATTCATCTTGTTGGTTAATAAACCTAGTCTTCTGGCTAGTATGTAGGGGATGAACTGGTAGCAAACTCTGTTGAACACTTAGCAGAGATGGACAGACTTTTTCTGTGATGAAACATCTTCAGTGATGGTGTCTTCTGGTTTCTAACAGACTTCCAGAAGTGGGCAGGTTAATTCCCTGGCAGTTGTTCAGCTATTGTAATTAGATTAGTTTGTTTCTGGTGTGCTCAGGTTATAATCGGTAAGTATTATTCTCTTACTATTTTCACTTACACGATCAAATAGAGTTGAATAAAAAAGGCTGATTAAAAGTAAAAACCTATTTAAGAAACTTGTTGTATATCATTCTATCTACTCTCAGCTTCTCACCTTCTGGATAGCTACTTATACTCACGTGTTTCGAAACATGCTGTCCTATGTGGATACTTACGCTTTTCTTCTGTTTGCAAGCCCTTATGTTGTATGAGCTCTGCTTCTTCTTCTTAGCAATGTTACAGCTGTGCAAAGAAGCCTGCTTTCTAATGAGTATTTTTTAAGTAAAGGAATACTTAAATACATGCACCTTTGATGCATTTTTAGTTTGCTTACATTCCTGGAGAAGACGGATATACTATATGACAATTGCAAAAGTGTTAAAAAAACATTTGGGAAGATCTCCAATATAGACTGAAAGTGTCCCTTATGTCAGTGTTCTCTGTGTTCAGAAAGTAATTACAAGTGCAAATAATTTGCTTTATCAACATCAGAAAAAAACCCAACCCCAAAGACCAAAGTTGGGGAGAAGCCCTGTTTCTTCTCAAAAGCCTCGTTTCTTCTTCTCTTAATGTTTAAATGGGTTTGAAAGGATGTTATTTATAATGTCTTCTAAGGTATCGGCTCTAAACCTTATATCTTTGTCGCGTTCATTTGCGTATACGAGGTGAGTTTTATTTCAGTCCATCAGTATGGCATGAGAGCAGGATATATCAGAAAAAAACACTCTAAATATTTGGTTTAAAGTGAGACAATTCTTACTTATTGCAGGAAATACAGTAAAACCACATGACAAAAACAATAGCAAGGACAATCTGTGTATTTTATGTTTTCTCCCAGTGGTGAAATAGTTTCAGGCAATCCAAATAAAGAAACCAAAAACTGCTTTTCAATTTTGAGTTCTGAAAAAAAGACATTTTCAATAAAAAATGTTTCCCTGATTCTGTTAATTTGTCCCTTTTGCAAATTGAGTTTTGTAGATATTTTGGTTTTCTTGGTTTATTTTTTTTTAATTGCTCATGCCTCACTTAAATGGCATTGGTAGCTCAGGCATTTGTTAATGAAAATGCCACTGTAATGAGCATGCACTCAGAAAGATGTCACCACCATTGTAGTCATAATCTTTAGTTTTTATACTCTGTATGTTATGTGCAAATCATTACCTTTTCGGAAAGTGGGCCTGGAATGTTTTCCCTGGAGGAGTTCTTTTTCCTTTCCTTTAGAGTTAAGTAGTTTTTTGTGGCTTTGGGTAGTCTCTTTCCTTATATGCTAGGTTTAGGTGTGCTAAATATAAAAGGTACAAAAAAAGGGAGATGACTGAATTTACCAAGGTGTGGGCAGCAGGAAGGGGTTCTCCAGTTTTGTTGGAAGGAGCAGGTGTTGCACACTACTCAGACAGCTCAGATCCTCAAGGACAACTGCAGTATATTCCCCACAACAGGCAAAGAGCAAGGCAAACATGCAAAGGGAAAGAAGGTAATGAAGAATAGTTAACGTTATTGAGGCAAGCAATGCTTGACCAGCCTTACTGCCTCTCTGATGAAATGACAGGCTTTGCGGATGAGGGAAGAGTGGTGGACTGAGTATACTTCCACTTTAGAAGACTTTGATGCTGTTATTCTCATTCGTAAGCAGAAGAAGTATAGGCTGGATGAACAGAGCGCTAGGTAGGCTGAAAGATGCCTGGACTGCCCGACCTAATGGGTGTAAGTGATGGTTCAATGTCCAGTTAGTGTCTGCTGAAAACTGGTGCACCTTCAAGGTCCAGTTCTGGCTGCAGTATTGTTCAGTATCTCTATCAAGAGCCTGGTTGCTGAGATGGAGAGGAACCCTGTAGCCTCAGCAAGTCTGCAGAGAACATTAAACTGGGGGAGTGACACAGATGGAGGAGGTGAGGTCAGTATGGAGGGACCCTGAGACACCTGAGGAGCAGGCCTTCAGAAACCTCATAAGTTAAACAAGAAGTATTGCAAAGTTCTGCAGGGGGGGTGAAGTAGCCCCATACTCTGTACGTGTTCATGCATAGCATGTACATGTACATGTACTCCCCCATGGGAGGGGACGGGCTGAGGAGCAGATGCGCTGAAACAGACTTGAGGTTTACACTGGACACCAGGTTGAGCCAGAAGTATGTGCACATTGCAAATATATCAAACCACATGTTGGTCTGCGTTAGGAAGAGCATTGTCAGTAGACTGAGGGAAGGTTTGTTACCCTTTATTCCCTGCTGGAAGGATTATGAGCAATTCTAAGGGAAATGTAACAGTGGCCTTTTAAAAGTACTAGAAGGACAGTTACAAAGATGATAGAGCTGAGCTTTTCTCAACAGCTCTAGGCAGTATAAGAAGGGAACAGTTGTCACAAGCTGTGGCTTGGAAGGTTCATGTTGCACGTTAGGAACTTTTCCAGGAGGGGAGCAGGGAAGTAGTGGAACAGGTTTGCCTGGGGCTTGTGCAGTCTTCATGGAGGCAGGTGTGGAAGCTGCACTTCAAGCCAGAGCCTGGCCTTGGTGGTCCGCTAGACCCCTGCAAATCAAGGTGTCTGTGAAGAGAGGACACTCCGAAGAATGGGGAAGAAACAGGGCATCTTGGATGATGATGAGATCTCGGCAAGGCTTACATGGGGTCCAAGTCTGTAACGCAGCACACTCTTAAGGCAGCTCTGAAGCGGAACATGGCGACCTTTGAGCCAGTTCTGCTTGTGTTGTATCTAAAATAGTCAGCCTCTAAAGAAAAGAGTGACTGTGAGACGCATTGAAAATTGCAGGCTTGTTTTTATATTTGCTGCTTCTAACAAAGAATAACAACGTTGTTATAACTCTGCAAAACCAGAGCAGAAGCTAATCCAAACACCTAAGAGAGTCAGTGCATCAGTGCAATGAGATGGTTTCTTTTTCTCTGGAACTGTGTGTGTTACGAAAATGCTAATCTAATTTTTGACTAAAACCCTCTGTTAATGCTGCATTTCTCTCAGTATTAAAATGCTGTTTGTTAATAACAGTTTGAAGTTAAACTTCAAGCTAGAAACAGGTGTGGAAATATGACAACAGAACGGAAACAGGTCACGATAACTTAGTTTCTAAGAATTTTTTGCTTTTATTTTTCAAGCCTCTATTAAAGGTCATTTTTTTTGTCAGTGCTTGACCAAACTTACGTGCTTGATATCTTCCTGAAGTTTTGAACTGCCTAATTAATTGCACGTATTTTTAGAATATGTTTTTGTGTTATTGATATGCTGGGTGTGTGCTTCAGGAGCTCTCAAGCTATGGCACATGGGATCACGATGCTAACTTAAGAGTTTACGTTCTTCAAATAAGAATTGTAATGTTTGCATTTGATAAGGATAATTCAGTGTGGTTTCTCTGCATTTCCAGGAAGCAATTTTCTTCTGAAATCTCTACTAAAAATGGTTTTGATATTGCAATGGCAATTTCCAGTCTCTGACAGATATATAAAGGAAGATAGATTTATTTGGCCAGTGGATTTCCACATGGTAATTTAGGTCTGTATGCAGGAAGCAACTAATCCAATGCACTGTCTGTTAGTTTCCTTGACCACAAGATCACAGTAAAATACTGCTCTGGTTAGTCAAGGAATCGAGCTTGGTGAAAGGTCTGCAGGTCTGGTTGGTCTACAGAGGCAAAATGTTGAAAATGGAAAAAAAATGTGTTATGGTTATCAGCTTGTATCCTGAGTAATGAATATGGCTGTAGGGAGTAAATGAATCTGGTAAAAAGTGGTTTTGGCTGTGTGTGAAAGTAGGCTTGCTCCGTGTACCTGAGGTAGATTGAAGGAGAGAAAAACAAAATAGTAAGAAAAAACTGGAGGAGCCTCAGACTGTAATCCGGTTTGATTGGAAATACGCTGGGTGAAGCAATATGCAGGAAAAGTGGGCAAAAATATATGTACCTTTTTTTTTTTCCTTAATAGAAAATGCTGAGTAGGTGGAAAAGGTCTATTCTATGGGTTGCAGCTGCAGGCTTGGTATTTACTATTTAACCAGTAAAAAGTAGGACCTGAGTATTGTAGGTCACTGATGTTTGTTTTCATAGCCTCTGGATACCAGCTCTTTTTACTCCTTGACAAAGGAAAGACATGTGCTTTGCTTGATTACTTACTGACCTAACAATGTGTATTTCTCTGCTTTATCTACTGTGACCACACCTTTAGGGAACGCGAATCAAATATTTTATAATTGTAATTTGAACAATTTGATACTAATCCTAAGTAGTAATTTTAATTCTTTAATAATAAAAAGGATATAACACCTTTTTTTCCTATTCTTTTAAACAGTGCTGGCAGTCCTAGTGATAAGTGTGTACATCTCAGCAGAACATTGTCACCTCTACAAAGTGTTCATTTCTTCCCCACTAAATGCTCAAGAATTCTGTTTTTTCATTTGATGTCATGTCAATCTCCAATTTTTGAATTTGTGGGACTATGCTGACCGGAAAACAGATTGCGTGTAGGAGCCAATTTGATTTGTAACAAAAGGACACTAGGATGCTGACCCTGGCCGGTGATTAATCTGTTATGCTGTCCAGTGCTAGGGAGATCTGTCCAAGTTCTGAATGGTTTGGGTGAAGTATCATTACACCAGTTTTATCTTTTGCAAGTTCGGATGACTGCTTTACAAATACAGCATACTATACAAATATCTGTGTTGTAGTAGGTATGTTTCCTTAATTATATTTACCCTTACAAAAAAATAACTATGGACCAAGACAGGAACTTACTTGAAAATAGTGTGAAAAAATGGGTTGTTCTCATAATTTCTAGCACTTTATAACAATAAAGTTATGGCATTAGAATTTCCCAAGGTATTTAGAAAAACTGAGGTTTTGGCATTTTTATGCCAAAAGTAGAGAGAAAAGATAAATGTGACTTAAGTTTGAGAAGGATGGCACAATTTAAGTCAGTTGCTTAAACATTGTTTTTAATCTGAGTGGAGCCTTGTAAAAAACATTTGAAAATGTCTAACTTTCCATGACAGTTTTAAATGGCATGCATTGTTTGGTTGTACTGATTGGCCATTTCATTTTAATTTTCCTAAACTTAGTCCAGGCATAAAGCAGGATTATAGTACCTTTCCAACACCCACATACCCCACCAAGACTCCTTCTTTTGTATTTGTATGTCAAATTTTGCTAATTTTTGCTAAGGAAAAAGTAGCATAGTTAGTTGCATAAACTCTTTGACTTGCACCTTTTGATAATACCAAATTGCAGCAGCAGTGTTCTGTCTTCAAGAAGCTGAACCAGGACTTTTCTTTGTCAGATTTGCCTTAAGTCATAGAGGCTTGGTGGGGTCAGTTTTCTGCCCCTTTTTTAGCCTTTTTTTCCTCATAGTGTAGAGAAGAGGCTGGTTTAATTTATGAGATTATTAGGATGGAACATGTTGTGTAATAAAGTACAATTAGTAAAAACAATTGTTGATATAAGCAGCAAACCCAAATGTAATAGAAGATGAAAATGCACAGTTGTCATCAGAATGGAATTCTTTCTGTAATGACAGTTGGTAGTAATATGCATTGACAGTTAACGTTTGTGGTCTTATAGTATTGATGATCACAAATCAGACTAACGGCTGTTGTCTCCTTTTTAAAGACATGCGAGCTTTTCTTCCCTGCCGACTGCACCAGAGCTGAGGTTAGCTGAAGAAAGCAGGCCAGAAGACTTGGCTGCATTTAAAACAAGAAAAACCTCACAATTTTACAATAGAAATAGCTGTCCTTCCCTTCTTTCCTTTCTTCCTTTCCTTTCCTTTTATAGGAAGGATATTTCTTAACAGTTTCATTAACTATAAAAATAACACAGCAAATGTTGCATTAGCTTATGAGAGAATTGTGATCCACTTTTAAAGCTGATCTCAGCAGGTTTTTGGGTGGCGCCTGTTTATGTGTGTGTTGTCCCTCCACCCTGGCTACGTTCTTCAATCCTGTTGACATGATACCAAGTGCATGATTTCTGGATGAATATTTCCTTGGCTCCTGTCACAAGGGAAGTGTGTATACTATGTACCTTTATTAAAGCTTTGCACCTTACTACTGAGAGAGAAATAATTACATTGTTTATGTAAGTGAAAGATTCAAGAAAGATTCCTGCATACTTATAATAGTATCTAGTGCATAATATGAACAAACAAAAAAGTGTGAACCGGACAGTTTGGTAGAAAAATACTTTTCTTGTTATAGGAGCAAAATCTCCAAACATTAAATAACGTGCATACCTTGTTTTACGACACATCCAGAAAAATCTCCCTTGCCTATTCTGGTTCTCCAAAGGTAGTTGTTTTTCCTCTCTGAAGGAAAGGGAAAAAAATCCCAACAACAAACCAGGAAACCAATTTTCAGGCATAATTTATTGCAATAATGTATTGTATAGGTTGAAATCTGTTGCAGCTTGATTTCAAACCCTTAGAAGCCTTGTGAGAGGTGACTGAGCAAGGAAGCTGACTCTGTAGATGAGTCAGATTGCCTCTTCATGGAAATCTGTGTTGCTTAAATTTATGCATTTTACAAATTAGTCTGAGGAAGCAAAGACTAAGAAGGGCTTTAAATACAGAAAACAGCAATTTTGCTGAAAATATGAGTTGTGTGTATTCAGTGTGTTGCTAGAAAGTATGAATTAGTTGGAATTGGGTTACTGCAAAAGCTTATGCTTGATGCTCTTTCGAGGAGCACATCAAATTAGGTTTATCTTTTTCAGAGCTGAATCCCTCTTAAATTGTTTGAAGCTCCTTATCTGTTACAGACACCAATATATGCTCCAGGTGGATACTGTATATTCCACCTGTCGCTTTTTAAGTACGGATAAGTGATTCAGCTTCTTCACCATAGGAAAGTTCTCAAAGTTCCTGAATGCTTGGCATACTACATTCTCTTTGATAAATTCTCTAGTTTTTTATAAATCTTCACATCATCCTCTGTTGTCCTTTGGTGACCAGTTAGCTGTGTGGGACTGGTATGAACAAAGATGATGACCTGTTCAGCCACTGTGCAGTGAGGTGTTGGCCATCATCAGCCGGTGCCAAAGTCTTGAAGCTCCCTGAGATGGGCCTGATTCAGTGGTCTGACCACGTTCTACGTAGCATGAGCATGCCGTCTTCGTCTTATGCCTTTGTAGAACTTTCGGTCTGGCAGAGGTAGAACAGAGCTGAATGCCCTTAGAACAAAAGAGAATGCCAACACTGAACTATATTTTTAAAATGAAATAAATATAAGTGTATGTGTATGTACTATTGATTGTAAATTACTGTCTGCATGAAACTTAGAGTAAGTAATCTTGCCTAAGTGTAAACACACACAGGAGCAGAGAGGTGATACTTGTACTTAGTGCTGCCATATATTTCAAACTTTAAAAAGTTTTAACACACAAACGTTTTAAGAGCTGACTCTACTGAAGCAACTAAATACGTTTTTTTAAGCTTCTTATAAATTGGAAGCTATTTGGAAGTTATTGAAAGTTGTTCTATCCGTTCTGATCACTTCCTGATCAGAAATACAAAAATGTGTTCCAATAACATAGTATTTTAAATTGTTTCAAAAAGGATGTAGTAGTCTGTTACAACCCCCCTGCAGGCTAAATATAGTCTAGTTACTGAGGATTATTCTGCTTAATTCCATTTTTGTTAGATCTGCAGTACAACAGGGATATATGTAATCTCCTGACATAAAGCAGACAATGCAGTAGCTGTACAAACCACAGTAGCTGTAGTAGTAACCTCTCTGTAGAGTGTGGTGAGGGAGAAGAATGACATAGAGACTTTGCTGTGAAACAGTACACTTCTGAGGACAGTAAAAAAATGAAGGGATTTCTCTCCCTTGTTATGGATTGTTTCTCCTTGTACATAGATTAATTAAAATAATCTTTCAGCATACACTGCATTAAAAAAAAGACCATTTAAGGAAAAGTGATCAAATAATATGACTTAGAATAAAAGTTGTCTGAGGCAAAAATGTGAAAGGAATGCAAAAACGTTTCAAAACTCAATGTAGCTTATTTCTGCATTTGTGTATTTTATAATAAAATCTGGAACCTTTTTAGGAAAGATATATCCTCAAGTAGCCTGTTGAAAAAACTGCCATTTGCCATTAAGCAAGCCAATTATATGTCACTTGATGGGTCTAGTAGAGTAATAGGGTGATGTGACTCAAAGAGGCATGAAGAGAATGTGTAGTATATTATAATAGGAATTCAGAATTAAAGGTGGGATAAATCTTACCACCATGATCCTGCTCAAGGCTGGATAGTTCTGTCACCTGCTGATAAAAGTCTAGAGATGACTTCCACGAAGGTGTTTTGCTCCCTGGTGACAATGTTGGGTCTCTACCAACTGCTGGGACAAATCTGTGTGACAAGGCTTGTGTCGCATTGTGTTGTGTTGTGTGGTGGGTTTTTTTAAGCTCGGCACTAGATTTGGTTATCATGGTATGTTTTTAAATTACTGTCAGTACAGTGAAAGGAAACAACTGAGTGTACTTCACTGGATATCCTTCTGAAATTGGGCAGTGAAACTTGATTCTGGAAGGCACTGAATTAGGTCTCTTTCTAAAATTATTTTCCTTTTGGCAGTGAATTAAAAGCATATATACAAAGTAAACAAGCCGCATCTATTTAAAAGCATTAAGGTTGCTTTGTCAAACGCTTAACGCTTGAAGCACCAGGATGCAATTTAAACGCATCTTGCTTGTGTTGAAATAGAATTTCTCATTACAGACTTGCATGTAGGTGTTCTGTCTGTGGATAAATGGAAACTTTTGCTTCAAAAGATTTTCCCTAAATCATGATTTTGGGTGGAGCATTCATTGCTGTACAGTAGCATGTAGTGAGCTTGATAAGCTGGCAGATCATGGTTTCTCTTGTCTCTAATCCACATCTCATCGCAAATGAGGACAATCCTATAAATGGGATAGGATGATGAATAATGGATTCTTCTTTCATATTCCTAATCCTTATGAATGTGGCTTGTAGCCTATCAAACAGGCTTTTTTCAACAAACTCTGCATGCTGGTTTACATTTGGTACACAAGAGAGCAACTAATGGCTAAGGTAGCCTTGTACTCTGTTTTAGCATGCATGTGCAGTCAGAGGTCTGTCCCAGTTTGACAGCAAACTTGACAGCTTCGTAGTTTTTTATTTAAATGATTGGGTGCGTTTCTTCCTGCTCCCCCGCCTTGTGGCATAAGCTTTCTTGTAAGATTTATTTTGGAAGTCCTTAAATTATTTTTACTGAAACTTTAATAAAAGGAGTAAGGGAATAGAAGGAGAGGCAAAAAGTGGCATGGGGCATTTTAGTGAGACTATTTGCTGTAATAAAGTATGAAATGGCACTATTTCAAAACTTGGTGTTGATGCAGTACAATATATTTATACTGTGGCCCAAAGGGGTGTTATTTTAGAAAATGGTATGACACTGGAAGAAGACTTTATAATGAGAAAACTAGATGTAATTTTTACAGCAATAATGCATCTTAACTGGACAGAACTATATTACAATGAATAATGAATTCCAGAGCAGAAGATAGTACACAGATAAGAAGCCTCTGAAAAAAAGTTATGAGTGCAGCATGTGGAGGTGTGTCTGTGCTGACATCACCTAGTTTCTGGTGTAGCTGGTGCAGTTGGCAAGTGGAATGTGGCCCCATGCTTTTTGTGTGGTCTGATGTGTTAGATGGCCATGCATGGTCTTGTACAAAATAGACCTTGCTCTGACTGATATTAGCTAGCCAGCTTCCTGGGGCACAGTAGTGAATATGTAGCAACTTCCTGAGGTGGGTTGAAGAGGCTCAGGATGCCTCTGAGTTGATTATCCAGAGGAGAATATCGTGGCAGGTAGAGCAAAGCCATGTGAGGAGTGCATGTTCTGATCTAGTGTAAACACAACAACAATTTTAGATGAGTACTAGTAGGTAGTGACTGATGGTGCTTTGTGCTTAATGCTTTCTGAATGGGCTTGAGTAACTTAAAAGTCCATTTGCATAGGAAAGTGTTCATATTTCTTTTCTATTTACTATATCTAGCCTTTAAGGATATTTGAAATGGGAGAAATACAGAGTCAGCAGCCCTGTTTTGTGGACCATCGGTAATTTTGTAGTCAATGGCATCTTTGAATAAAACCAAAAATTTCTGTAGTATTATATAAATATGCCCTGTTAATTGCCCGTTCATTTCATTTCCCTTGTGATGAATCTGCACATTATATATTTCTTGGCTTTGACCTTTCAAAACATTACAGCTTTGACAGGTTGGTAAATGTAAAATTACTTCTGCAGAAGTATAGCAGGCAATCCTTGCTGGCAGTGTAAAACTGAAGTGCTGCCGGTCTCAGCATGTCAAAGATTTCTGACTGTAATCTACTTTGTAATTTCTTTTTGTATTAAGTTCTACTGAGTTGCATGTCAGATAATGTTAAAAGTTAGAGGAAAACAAGTATTGGTTATGCCAGTAGAGTACTGTCAAATGGCTGGAACCACCCCTTCAAAAAACTGTATGTTCAAACATGTACAAATTTATTTTATTTCATTTCAGAGTTCTGTCTGTGTCCAACCTGGAACTATAAAATGATAAACTTTCTGAGTGTGGTTATAAGAGAAGCATTATGCAGAATAGTTCAACAAGATGAAAATACATTCTTCAGTTTCCTTGCACGTGAGGTAAACCTAAAGGTAGTTGGCAAGGTTAGAGTTTTATTTTCATCCTTCTTTTAAGAGATACTCTCGGCAACCTTTAAAAACACGCAATGCTGAACAAGGAAATTGTTGTTTTTAACACTCTTCTGCAGAAGACTGTACAATGACTTTTCCACCTGGCTGATGTGACATGCGTTGCAGTGTTAAGACAAGTCAGTACAAATAGCCAGCCATAAGGTATTTTTGATGAGTTAACAATTTCTGTGTTACTGGATGGTAGTTTAAGTACACATCTTTCATTCAAATAGGTGCTTTGGTTGTTTCTGGACTGCAGGAGCAGGGGCAGCCGGGCACTCGACTGCACTTGGCGGTGTTGGCCCCCAAGAAATGCTTGGTGGTGTTGGCTCCTGAGAAGCACTCAGAGATAATGGCTCCCGAGATGGGCTCGGCGGTGTTGGCTCCCGAGAAGCGCTGGGTGCGGGAGCCGGCTTGGAGGTGCTCTTGGTGGGCCCTGGAGCTGCACCCTGCCTCTGTGCGTGGGTGGTCCCCCCTTCTGCCATCTGAGGGTTGGTTGCTCTTGGGCCACCTGCACAGGTTGTAGCACTGCTGCAGCGACCGGCTACGGGCCCTCTCCATGGCCATCCTCTTGTGCAGGCGAGCAGGCAAGCCAAGCACGTACTCCTCATAGTTGTCGTCGCCTCGCACAGAGTGCAGCAGCTGCTCCAAAGGCTGCCTGCAGACTGGGCAGTTGTCTCTCCTACTGGCCCACCACAGGATGCATGCAAAGCAGAAGCAGTGCATGCAGTAGGCCACGTAGGCTGCCTTTTTGGTATCTCCCAGGCAGATGGGGCACTGGGAGTCTGCTGCTGCCTCCATTGGCCCTGCCTGGGGCACCTGTCTCGTGCCAGCATCTCTTGCAGCAGAGCTTCTCTCCCCCATAGCTTTGTTGGTGCCTGACACTATGTCCTGCCAAGAGAGAGCTGCAAAGTGCTGGAGCTTGTCTGTTGCTTGGAGCAGAAAAGGCAAGGAAGCCCCAGAAGGCTCTAGGAGAGGGAAGGCAAGGGCCTCCCGAGGGCTCTCTGTGCAGGCTGGAATGCAGTAGCCGCAGTCCTTGGGCAGGGCATAGAGATGTGGGGCCAGGCTGGGATGTGCCGCTATCTCTGCAGCCCCTTGGAGGTGGGCTGCAGGGATAGAGAGAGGAATGGAGAGTGGGATGGGAAGCCCTGATCTCCACACCTCCACAGTGCTCAAGCTGGGATGGGCAAGATGCCTGGGGTGGAGTCCAGAGAGCTGTTAGGGGGCCCTGAGGGAAGAGCCCCCACCTCTTCCCAGACACCACCAGTTCAGCACAGGGTACCTGCAGTAGGTGGTCAGGGTCGGTGGGGGAACTCACCAGGAGTCTTCACCACGGCCAACTTCTCTAGCACCTTCCTTGTACCCACGGCCCTGGGATAGGCTGCGATGGGTCTTTTTAGCACTGTGCGGCTGGACATAGGGGAGAGGAAGAGCACTGGTAGGGGCTGCCTTTGCGCAGTGTCCAGAACCTGCTTTTCTCCCCCACATCAAAGGTGGTAGAGCAAGCCAAAGGTCCTGATGGAGCCTACACACCTTGTGTGTGTACTCGCAGGAGCCCTGAACAAAATGCAGGGAGACAGAGGCTGTGGCTGCTGAGAAGCAGTGAGGTGAGGGGCTGCCAGAGCTGTTCCCCGGTGACATGACAGGGGTGTCAGTGGCTGCTCCCAACAGCCGCCCAGCCAGAAAGGCAGTCGCCCCAAAGAGGGAAAACCTGCTCGAAAGACGCTTGCCACTTTCTGATGGCCTGGCAGGTGGGTTTTAAGCTCAGGCCTGTTGGGTCATGTGCCAAGAGACTGGTGCCCTGAGCACAAGGTCCCGGCAATGGGCCCTAGGTGAGTAAAAAGGATGATTCAAAGCTGTCTTGGCAGCTGGTTTTGTCCTTAGGCATTGCACCTTTTCACTGATGGGTCTTAATTAAACTGAATGTTTAGATCTTGCTGTGGTAAAGGGTCACACCCAAAATTGTCATTTGTATTTGGCATCCTTTTCATTTAGGCTGTTGTCAAGTCATTTATCCTACCATCTTTGCTGGAGGCTCCTGATAGCTGGAAGGCAGCAAATAGAGTTCAGGGTGAACAAAATCTGACAAAAAGAGAGATCCCTCTTCATGTGAAATCCTACCCAAGCTGTAAAAAATGCTGACAGGCTGTTAAAAAGTGCCACTGTGAGTGATACTGTAATATGTTACTGTGTTGTAAAGGCATGCAGTTCAGGATGTAATTACATGTTTTATGAAGATGTACCAGTCAGTATGCTGTGCCTTGGTAACTGCATCATTTATAAGAAAATTTCTATTTTGTACTTGCCATGGTTATATAGTTGAACTTGGTTATGACTGCATGCTTTAAAAAAGAAGGTGTATTTTCAACACGCTAATAATAAAATCAGTGAAAAATTAAATTAAATTATATTCAACTGAAATTTAGAGGAACTATGTGTTAAAGGCCGTTTGTTCTTTGTATGGAGAAGAACTGACTGATGGGATCACCACACTCTGCAAATCTCTGGGAAGGCTCAAAACTTTAGGTGGTACGGCATAAGGAGAGGTAAGTGAAAGATTTAAAGCAGGGGCAAAGGTAGCTTGTTACTGATTGGAAGCACTAACAAAAAATATGCTTACTTAAGGCCTTGACATGCTAATGCTCTCCCACTCGATGTGTTTGAGGAGAGATTGGAGGAGATGTCATATAAAGTAGGCTGCAGTAGTAAAGAGAGAATGGATTAGTTTAAATTGTAGGCAAAGTAGGTCTGTTGAGAGAAATGAGACAGCAGTGTGGTCTACTAGAAAGCAGTAAAATTCTAATTAGTTAATGTCCCAACAGAAGAACTTTGGGAACTCGCTAAATAGTGGATATATGCTACCTCTAAGCTTAAAAGAATATCTGCTAATACTTTTGTTAAAGTTGCTGTTGTATTAGGGAGAAAAACAGGAAATGTAAAAGAACAAAAAAAGTAGTAGTAGAAGGTAGAACAATCCTCCCTCTCCCTCCCATCTTTTATTTTTTAAAATGAAATGAGGGGTGAATGGAGAAGCTCTTGTTCCTTCTTCATTTCCGTATCATCAGTTGTTGGTAATAACATAACCATTTATAGTGCATAAAAAAAAGAGTCATTAGTATTTTGGAATAAAAGTTATAATGAGAATATCCTTAAGTAAAGTTCTCTTTAATAAACTTTTTGTATTTTAACCTGTAGAGTATCCTGGCTCTTTGTGTGTGATGAGACATGTTATTTGCATTTGATAGTGATCCTAAAGCCGGGCAGGGCAAATGTCAGTCAAAACTTGGAGTTGCACCCAGTCTCTTGGTTATTTGTGATGAATACTGTTGTGACCGGCTGTTACTTTTGGGTTGCACATATTCCTGTGAGGATGGCCATTTTTCTGCTTTGAATCAGGACAGAAGCTCAAAGGCGTTGGTGTAGCGGTTGGGAATTGGATACACTAATGCCAGCGCCCTCTGTAATACAGAACCTGTATCTGCCTGAAAGGGTGAAGAGTACCACATGGCCTGAAAACTTAGTGGGGAACTCTGGAAGCAATGTCAGGATGGAGAAATGGGACACTGGTTTTAAGGGCCTTGTCTTTACTGGGAGAAATAAATACTTGACCCAACAGATTTGAGTGGGTTTTATAAAATTGCTGAGTGGGTAACAGATTTTTATTGTTTAGGGTAATTCCTGAGATGGCAAGTGTCCATCTTGCCTCTGAGCCTAGTCTAAATTTGCAGTACTTCTAGTTAGGGAAGCTTTTTGTCTACCACCTGAGCCAATTTTGCATGGACTGTGTGAGACAGGATAAATAGTGGACCCCCAAGAGCTTTTTCTAGAGTCTTCTTTTGGAACTGGTTCACACTTAGAGGTAATTTTTTTCTGAGGCATGTGTCTCTTAAAGGATTGTGAGCTAAATTCATGCTTTTGTATAGTCATTATAGTCCTGATTCACATGGTCTTCAGTTGGCAAAGCCAATACTGGGTTTAGAAATTACTTCTGGAACAAGGCTGATTTTGCTTTTGATACTGCAGAAATTGTTTCTGTGGGCAGAATGATGTAATTTCTCTAGTTTTGGTTCCTGTGTATATCTCATTCATACCCTTGAATAGGGAAAAAAAAAAAAAAAAAAACACCCCAAAAAAAACCAAACCAAAAAATCAAGCAATCTCTTTACAATTGATGAATACCTACATGGGAAGTATAACTGACGAGAACTTAATGAAATGCATCGTTGCATCACAATCGCAATGTGAAAACAACAGCTGTAGAACTCAGATTCAAAAGAAGATCTAAAATCATGCCCAGAAGGTGGAAAACCAAAGCATTTTAACCCCTTGCCTCAGCAGCCAATGTATTTTTTTAATGAAGACTAGGTCTCTTTCTATCAGATAATACCTATGTACATATATGCCTATATAGAGAGCAACAGAAATCAAGGTTCGAATAAAGTTTTCTTATCTGACATTGTACAGAAGATCAGATTACTAGAATACTTTTTCTGATGCTGTTACAGTTGTGATAGTGTCAGTCTTCACACTGCGCTAGGGAGTTCAGATAATAGTCTTAGTTTGTTTCTGTGAAGATTAAAGGCATTCCCCTGCACTGAAGCTGCATCCTTCCAAAGCACAGCCATTTTAGAATTCCTGCTACTGCCAGGGTGCTTGTGCTCTCTCTTTGGACTTTGTGTGGCTTGTAGGGTGCATTATTACAAATTTAGAGAGAGCACAAGGGAGTAGTAGTATAGTGCAATACAGAGAAATGAATCTTTTTAACTGTGGATTTCCCTCCGACATACGGACACAGATGCAGACACGGGGTCTCTCTCTCCCCCCAACATCGCCCCCCGCCTCTACTAGAAGAGTAGTCAGTCCTACCATTTACTGGTGGCTAGTGGCTTGTTTGGACTTTTTAATTAGATTCTTGAGGGTGGGCTGTTGTCCTTGCTTGTTTGCAGGATGGTCAGACTTTGGCCAAAATGCATCATTCCTGCTGCTTTGTGTCACGTAAGGGAAATCCCAGTGCAATCTGGATGACATGACCTGCAGTTGTTAGGGTGCTTCCATGTCAGATCATTGACGAGCATAGCATGAATATTTGTAGTGATCTTAAAACGAAGAATTTCACAGGCCCTATTTTATGGACAGCTCTGAGCAATGAAACTGCCATTTCTGTGTGGGTTTGAAGTCCCAGTTTCATAGTGGGAAGTCTATGTATGTACTGCAAATGGAAGAATAGCAAAGGGAAGGATCTTCAGTCTGGGGGAAAAGGTGTTGGTTTGGTTTTTTTTAATTATTATTATTTCAGGTAATGTTGTGTAAGTGTTCATTGGCTTTTGAGCTGTGCCTTGCAGTTGCTGAATGGAAGTAGGCACCTGTGCTGGGGCGCTGCTGCATGACAGGTGAGGGGACAGTCTCTCTGGGGGAGGCCCTGCATGGTCCTCCATATTCTTAGCTTCACTACGTGGTGAGCCAGCAGTGGCTACTGCCTTCTTCTGTGAGCCACGGAGAGGTTAAGCCTCAGGGAGATGTTGCCATTTTCCAGCCTTGGACTACTCCCAGGGTTTTCCCTCCAGTTGAGTTTTGGGAGTTGAGACCCTTGAATGTGTGAAGTTTTTTCACAGGGTCAGAAAGATTCGCCCCCCTGTCAAGTTGCATATAAATGGTGTTAGGAGAGCTTTTTTTCAACAAATGCAGTTCTGCAGTTGGAAAGACAACTGTTTTGATTGGATATGTGTCTATTTAAGCAAGTCTCAATTTGGTCAACTGGAAGTGCGTATGGGAAACTGGGGGTAGCGTATTTGGTCTGCCTGCTGCTGGAGTCACAGTGATTGTTGGCTGACCAGACTGTGCCTTTTCCAGCAACGTTGATCAACTCATATTTCATTAGCACTTAGTGGGGGACGTTTTCATATTCTATATTAGATCACAGCGATGTGTCTTAGAGCGAAGTGTCTAATGCACAGGTTGTGTTCAATACAGCAGTGGGTCTTTGGGAGACTTGTATTTTGGGCACATGAAGAAAAATCAAATTGCAGGAACTGATTGATTTGGATCATTATGATATAGAAACTTCAGCAGATCTTTCCTGCCATATTAATTCAAAAGCAGAGCACAGCATGCTCTGAAGAACTGAAAAGTATTTAAATATCTTCAGCATGTCAGAACTGGGCATGTGGAGTTTTTTGGTTTTTTTTCCAGTCAAGTAGCTTAGCCACAGGTATACAGCCTCTGGTGCATCAGAAAGTGTGTGGTTTTCTCTTTTGGGTGAGTTCACTCACTAAGTTAATCAAGCTAGTGGGAGAGACACCTTCTTCTGCCCCAAAATCAGAAAGTTGTGACGTTTTTGTTTGTTAAGTTCCCAAATGACTTTGCAATTGGAAACTAATTTCAGCTTTAGGAAAAAATATGTAGTGTGCCAAAATAAATCTTCCACTCAAACAAGGTATATCATTCAGTCTGAAACTTGTTTTCCTTGATTTGCCATTTGTAAAACAACCCAGTGCTTCCATTGATCCCAAAGTCATTTGGCAGGCACAGCTGTTATGCAAAATGTTATGGTAATTTTTACTGGAATGCACAAGTTACATTTTTGTGGTTTAAATGTGCTGCAGCCACTGGATGGGCCAAGGCTGGGAAGCTTCTTACCTGCTTTTTCATTGTGAATAGGCAGCACCAGCTTTAGGACTACAATAGGGGAAAACATTACTGTTGTTAAGAAATGGGATGGAAAATCCAAAAATAGAGGGTTGTATCAGTAGGTAGCTGCAGCTCTTGCCAGGGTTGGTGAAAGTGCCTATTGGCTATAACTTGCAAAAGAAATGGTAGCCAAAAGTCAAGAAAGACTTTAAAAAAGTATACATAGTAAAAAAATCCTTACTGAGACTTTTTTCTTACCAAGAGCTGGGAAAAAAAGATTACCACTGTCCACTCAGCAGTCAGTACTACTCAATTTGGAGGTAAGTATGTAGGTAAAATAATAAAGCACGAATGCAATGTCAGTTTTTCTTTTAACCTCTTTCATGTTTTCAGGTAGAGGCCACAGTGAAATTGAGAAGTATCAAATTTAAAAATAGTAAAAGGACTTCTCAGTGCAGTGCGTGTGTAAGCTTGGAAACACAAGCCTGGGAGAGACCATGGTCAAGAACTGAGGGAAAAAAGATAAGTTTTATGGATGAATAACATTTACAGTTACCTTAAGATTAATTTAAAAAGAAATTACTGTAAAGCCTTATCATTTGTAGCATGAATTGGCTTTGGTTGCCTATGGCAATGAAGATACTTCCTTTGCATGCATTTCATATATGTTTCAGGGCTTCTGGACGTTATTCTGAACTGTGTGATACATCTAACATGCCTAACTGAAAGGCAGGATACTGAATTACATGGATCATGGGTCTGTTGATGACAATTTTTATGAGTCCAAGATCCTAATCCTAATTCTTATTTGCAGAAAACCTGACATAATAGTTGGACTATTTGAAGAATTATCTGCTATCACAGTCATGTGGCTGGGACAGTTTGAAATAGAAGTAATGAGAGAAACTGCAAGCTCTGTGTATTTTTTTTCTTGTTTTGAAAATGAAGCTAGCATTAGTTGGATGAGAATTATAACTGACCTTTGAAAGTATATTGCTTTTGTGATTCTTTTAACTTTGAAAATGTAATAGCTAAGTGTAAGTAGACTCAGATTGATTTGTGTGAGAGAGAAAGAGACTGAAATTACTTTCATGCTACAGGTCTCCGACGTTGCCATTTCTGTACGAAACACACAGAACAATTCAGCCCAAGCATATGCAATGTAAGCATATGTACACACAGACACACATATATTTGTTTTCCAAAATATGTATATGTATGCATGCATTTTCATGCTTTGTCTGCATTATCCCATATGAGGTCACACTGAGCAGTACGTAATGCCTTCAGGATGTGCTTTCCAAAACTTTTAACTGCAGTAACAGATCAAGTGTTCTTCTCTAAGTAAGCTGGAGCCTATTAATTTTCTGTATCAAAAATCTTGCATTTTTTCACTGCATATATGTGGGTGAATACTCAAACCATGGCTGTTGTTAAATAAACACATATATTTTGCAGTGTTTATGTTGTAATTGACCAGAGAATTGTGCAGTGTTATTTTGTAACTGACCGAAGCAGTTAGTTATCCTTCTGGGAAGGACAGTTGCAGAGAATGATTTTTTTGCACATCTGATCAAGGCTATCAGAGTCCATTAGCATAAAAACCGGAATGGTATTGTTATGACATAGTGCTCTAATCCAGCTCTCACTTGATGGTGAACTTAAACAGGCTGACAAGGTTTTAGAAGATAGTCTGTACAGGCTTCAGCAGAAACAAGTCAAGATTTTGTTTGACCTTTCAGTTATAAAATTAGCATTGGAACAAAAGCAGTTTGCTAGCAAAAGCCTAGGCAACAGAAATAGACAATGATTTATAACATAGTGGCATGTAAAATAGCTGTCTCTGTCGACATAAATGATCATGCTGCTTACAGTCACTTGCATATGATGTTTGCAAGGCCTGGAGCAGCCATAAGTAGGGAGACGTGTGGTTCCCTTTGTTGCTGCCTGTGCTGAGCTTGCCTGCTGAGTTGCTTGGAGTGCTCGGGCTTTCCGGACCTAAACAAATACCAAACGTAAGGCCCTGTTTTTTTGCAGGATACATACTGACGCAGAGCTGGCTTCTGATGATCTGCTTCAGTGAGAATGTGCAAAACCATGTTAGAACTGTAAGTGCAAATTCTGGATCTTGTTCCATCCTTGCATTTCACATTTTAAGTTAGTTAGGTGTACAAAAATAAGTTATAATGAAAATATTTCAGAAGGGGGAAGTAAAGGAGAAGTACAAATATTCTTTTGTTGTGGTTTAACCTCAGCCGGCAGCTAAGCACCACACAGCCACTCGCTTGCTGTCCCCCACAGTGGGATGGGGGAGAGAATCAGAAGAGTAAAAGTGAGAAAACTTGTGGGTTGAGATAAAAACAGTTTAATAGGGAAAGCAAAAGTTGTGCATGCAAGCAAAGCAAAACAAGGAATTCATTCACTCCTTCCCATTGGCAGACAGGAGTTCAGCCATCTCCAGGAAAGCAGGGCTCCATCATGCGTAATGGTAACTTGGGAAGACAAACACCATCAGTCCGAACGTCCCCCGCTTTGTTCTTCTTCCCCCAGCTTTATATGCTGAGCATGACATCATATGGTGTGGGATATCCCTTTGGTCAGTTGGGGTCAGCTGTCCTGGCTGTGTCCCCTCCCAGCTTCTTGTGCATCCCCAGTCTACTCGCTTAGCGTTCCTGTGTGAATGCTTAGTGCTTTGCTTAGGTGCTAATAGCTGGAGGCTTTTAATTTGGTATGTGATACTAATGATAGTCAGGTTAACTTGCTGGTGTTTGTAGCGTATGAAAGTGTGCCCCTGCCAGACCTTCTGCAAATTGATAAAAAACTTTGTAGACCCCTGTTCTATAAAGCAAGTTAATTTAAAGCAGTGAAGGATGAAAAATAAAAGCGCAACCCAAAAAAACCCAAAGCCAACCACAATGAAATATATGCTTGCTATCCTGAATAAGTACGTGAAGTAAATAATGAGTGTACCTGCAGTTCAGGTCCTAGAGAAAAACACTGACATGCTGATATCCATACACTCTCTGTTTTGTGAGCTTCAGCTGTGTATGAAGTCCTATGTTGTACTGACATATAAAACACCCTCTCGACAGTCATGATCATATTCCCTCTTCTCCGTTACCCTTGAAGAAAACCACTGCTAGCCTGTGGGCTTATTGTATTAATGTAAGTAGCCTACAGAGGTACAGGGCAAATGGTGGTGCATCCTCCACAGCATGTGCATAACATGTTTACTCTAACGTGTGGTAGCCTGCACAGTTGTTCACAGAAAGGTTGCAGGGTTGGGTTTATTGACTGAGAGAGGTGGATTAATGCTTCAGGCTTCTGAAATAAATCCAGACATTGCCATGGCAAAAAGCAGAGTACATTTTATCCTTGCTATGATTTGGAGAATCTAGTGGTTTCTTTCAGCAGTATCAGAGCAAAAACCAGAGATAAGATGCTCAAAATACGTATGAAATACGAGACAGTCTAGTGGTGTTCTGTTTGTCAAAATGAAACAAAGGAGTATTTTTAAAAACTCTTCTGATACTGATTTTGAGAGCTAAAGCATATCCTAAATGAGGCTGTTAAATTTTTTTTTTTTAATTTTTGCAAGAACGTAGAGAACTACAAAGTTGGTTTTTACTCTCCTGTCCTGTTTTGCTACTGTAACTGGGAGACTGGTGTAGTTTAGGGGATATAAGAATGTATCCTTTTTTAAGATGGAAGTACCTTTTCCTAGCTTGACTTTCTCATTCCTGATAGCCAGACTAGTCCACTGACTCCTCAGATCTTGCAGTTTATTTAAATTTACCTGAGCTTTCAAAGACTTCAGCTCCAGCTTTGCTTTGCTTCTTCTCCCTAACAGTGAAGTAAATGTTGTGTGTTTAGAATACTGTGTGTTTGATTCTGTGGAAGTAATTGTTTCCTATCCAAAAACTGACAAAGCGGTAGACACTACCTTTCTATCAGTACCAACATCATCAGGCTGAGTAGAACATGACATTTTACACTGTGAAAAGCAGATGTGACTGTGACAAGTTTGCAATGCTCATAAAAGGCAAGCATATAAGATGTGGGATTTTATTGAACTGTACACCTGTAGGAGAGGGTTAGGTTTGGGTCTTCATGGGATTAAACTTTCCTTGAGAAACAACTGCAAAAAAACCGACAGTTAGCAAGCTCGTTCCTGGAACAGCTTGCAGAGAATTTATTTCACAGTATTGGTGTTTTGGTCAGAGGCCTGGTAACTCCACACTCAGAGCAGTTCAATGCTTATTATATTAGACTACAAGATGAAACTAAGTCAGGCATTTTATCTGCAAGCACTGGCTTTAGACAGAAAGGTTATCCTGTGTAGCCGAAAAGAGATGCCTGCTCTGCATTATCCTTGACAGGAACTTTACCTTTTGCTACTGACTTTAGAGGAACGTAAGTTAATCCCTGTAAGTATCTATAAGCTTGTGCCCATTCTGCGGAGAGCAGCTTGCCACTTCAGTCGAACTAACGTGTCTCAGCAAATCTATCTTTTGTGTATCTTTGTTTGTTGTCCAGTGTTGGGTGCTAGTTTGGTTTTTAGGAAGAAGATAAAGACTAAAATCTCTTAAGAAAAATCAAAGGAAAAGGAACGGGTATGCTTTTGTTGTTTTATTGCTGAGTTGTAAGGCATAGTCGCTGCCTTGTCACCTGCAGCAAAATTGAAGTAAACTGGTAACAACTAGCAAACTTGCAGAGCTGATGACAAGAGGAAGTTGCCTGGAGAGGAGGGGAATAAGCATGTTAACGTATACCAATCTTGACTAACAGGGTTTTGTTCCAAAATAATGTAGAGTGCTCTGCTTTACATGGTAAAAGATACAACCGTAAGTTGTGGTTTACTAACCATAACTAATAACTGACTACAGAGGGAGTAACAGTGCCATCTTCCAGGAGGCTGTAGCAGTGTTGGATGCCAAAGGATCTGGGTACTCTAACTGAGATGGCAGGAAAAGATTCCATTTTTGTGCATAAAAATAAGCTAATCATATTAAAACAATTATGCTTATAAGATTCTGAAGAGCTCTTATAAAGATAATTTTATGTAGTCATTTATATCTAAAATTTTGTAAGTTGTCTTTAATCTCTAGTCTACTCATTTTAATGAGGAGATGTACAATATGGAAGAAATAATACTCAGATATTAAAAAAAAGGCTACTGTGACATACTTTAGAAATACTCCAAGTGTTTGTGACACTTGAGTTCTGTTCTGTCAACCTTGAAGTGATGGTCAAACCCCCAAATAATTCTTGGAAAACTGAGCAACTGTATGTTCTTTCAAGTAGCACCTGACTTTACTCTGACTGGTTGTTAGTGTTTTGATTTTGTGCTTTTAGAAAAGCACTTCTGAACTTTGTTTTACAATTACTTCTATGAAGCACCTCCAGTTTCTGGTGACTGACCCTTAGATTTGACAGGACGAGAAGGAGCACTTGCCACAGATAGGATTTGTAAAACCTCAGGATTATACAGACAGGGATGGAAGCAGGTACATTGTTGGAATTTTAGTTTGATTCTAATATAATTAGGTTTCAAGCTTATGTTCTGCTCTTGAAAGCTTGGGGGCTTTCTCCCACAAATGCCAATCAATCACCACCTCTCTTGCTCCCAGGTGGAATGATCTATGCTCACTGGTCGGTAAATCAATTGTAAATCCATTGTAATCTGGCAAGTAGAATTGTCTAATCCCTTGCATGATTTGGGTATATTCAGGAAAGGCATCAATGAAAGATCTTTCAATCTTCTGAATCACTGAGCAAAGCACAGTATTAACTGTGTGAATCATCCATATGGCACTTGTTACCTTCTAAGTGCAGATATACTGTGACAGTTGACCACTTACACTACCAAAGACAGCTTTATAAGTTACTGCTTCACCATCAGGCCTTTGGGAACCAAGTCATGTATTGGTTTCCTGTGGGCTTTTATGAATTTACACGGTAGCTTCCAGACAATATGCATTTAAAACACAGGGTTAGTTAAGTTATATGAAAAACGGGAAGTCACTGTACCTTAATCTAAAAGTTTCACTTAGCACATGCTGTTCCCTCCTGGTCAAACTGTGTCACAGGTTGGTTTACTGAACAAAGTACATAGGGTGCAGTAATCAGAACCCAGCTTGAATTTTTTAACTGCACTATTGAGCTTTGATACCATGATGTGGAATAATAAGAGGTCAGTGTTTTGAAACTTTTAGTCCTGAGTTCAGCAAATGTATGAACTAAAGTAGGGAGAAAATAAGTAATCAACTAGTCATATGATTCTTGGTATCTTGTCAAACCATAATTGCTCTTTGAGCATTAATTCCAGAATGTTCATATTTGTTTAATTATTTCTTAGCTGTGAATGTTGTGCTTGTCTTGCATATATGCGGTATAAAACTGTGGTATATTCTTCTTTGTTACAACACTGACTTTTATAGACACAAACAGAATCTCTACACATGTTGTAGAGATTTTGTTCTGGTGATCTTTGCCCAGAACAAACAAAACAATGTTTTTATTTTTAAATCCTTGGCCTTCTACAGTTGCTCAAGGCTTGACTAACAACAAATATTTCACAGCCGTTGGTTTCTTTCTCGGAGTTTCTCAACACTAAACATTGACCCTCTGACTCTCAGCAAATAAAACTAAGGTCCAAATTCTATGTAGGATGAACTTAGATGCTGAGGACTGAGATGTGCATTCTCACCCATCCTCATAGGTCAGTAGAACATCACAAGCACCTGGTGTCGAGGGCTTTAAGGTTACTCGTGCCCAGAAGCATTTATTTTGGTAGACCTTAGCAGATGTTGTTTGTATCGGAGGGTCTTTGGATTTAACAGTGTGTTTTAACAGTGCAAATTTGACATTAGTTTTAATGCCAAACGCATCACAGAAGCACACTGAGTGGTAATATCTCTATCTGCTCAAGTACGTATCTCCATCACAGCCATGGAGCTGTGATCCCTTTCTGTTATCATCATTTTTCTATTATTTTTTTCAAAATGATGCCTCACTTGCAGCCCAAAGTCCTGGGAAGCAGTAAGATTTCAGGCATATCTCTCTCTTCAGTGCTTCATTTGGCTGACTTAATCAGCATACTAAGGCAGGGAGAGAATATTTTAGATGTTGCAGGTTTTAATTTTTTTTCTTAAGCTCTATGCCCCTTTGATGAATTGTGCCGAGAACTTAACGGGGTAATTTGGGAAAACTTGTACTTTACCATGACTGAAGCCCAAGAGTTAGGCACTTCTATGCTCAATATCATCATGTGTTAATATTCTTTTTTTGTATCTTATTGTAGAAGTGTGTTTTGGAAATCTGGTGGCTAAGGCCTGATTTGAAAACAATTCCCCCAAGTATGTCCCTTGTACTTCTTGTGTACATTATTAGTTGGCACAGACTTCTGTACAGCTATGTTGTCCAAGGGTAAGTGATCACCAAGATGGAAGGTGACAGCTTCTGGCATTGGAATGCAAGTCCTAAAGCCCAGAAAAGAGGAGGGGAAAAAAGGTAGAAAACAGTGTAACAGCCTTCTGCAAGGTATGAGGCAGAAGACTTGGGTAGTTTTGGTGGTAGGGTAAGATATGGAAGGAGCTATTTGAAATGACAAGATGACTGTGCAAGTTCAGCATGACATGGGCTTTTAAACCTGGCCCTTGATGCTGCTCATCAAGTCTTGCAGAAGTCACTTTTGTTTGTAACAAACTTGTTTTTCCTCCAAAACTTTATTTCGTTGCTTTTCTATCAGTGTGTTCTAGTCTGCTCTCTAGTTGGTAGCTATTTTAAACACTTCATAAATCTGAAACTTTCCTGAAGATTGTGAAACATAGCTTTTGGTTTTGTACATTTACAGTTACTTCTGTTTGTGCTTCCACAGTTAGTCTTGTGTTTTGTTGGGGAGGCTTACAGTTCTCATTCGAACCTCTTCCATGATGCATTTTATGAAGTTCCTAATACCTAGGTATATCAACCAGATGCAGCCTTTTAGATAAGCAGGCTCTAAAGCAATGACTTTTAAAGTGGCAGCCTTCCAGCTATGTCTTGTGACCAGTGCGACTACTGATTGCTCCTGTGATGTTAAAAAGTTGTATATTGGAAGTGCAGGAAGAACTGGCAAAAAAAAATTGCAAACTGACAGAACATTAAAGTTGTCTCATGATGCTTGAAGGCAATTATTGAGTAACAGTGAGTGAAAAGTGTCAGATTTTAGTTGGTCCTAAAGTGTAAGTGTAGAAATGCTAACACAGGGGAAAGGAGGATCAAATGAAAGGAGCTTCTTCTATGTTGATGGCTACTTCCTGGATGTGATTTCTAGATTTTGCCCTGAAATGTTAAGAATTTTTTTATTAAATGAGCAAAAAATTTTTTACTCATTGAGTTTTTAACTGCTGTGTGATTTTTTTCACCTTGAAGCTTTGTGTCGCATGGGATGAATTTCTTGTAACATATGTCTTGTAAGAAGCACTGCAGTGTGGCTGTTGAGAATATTAGAAAAAACTAAAACGATGGGGTTTTGTATTCCAGTTCAAGCATTAAGGCAGAAATTTATATGATGCTATGTTAGAGATAGAATCATTTAGGTTGGGAAAGACCTTTAAGAACATCGAGTCCAACCATTAACCTAACACTGCCAAGGCTACTACTAAACCATGTCTCTAAACACCACCTCTACACATCTTTTAAACACTTTCAGAGATGGTAACTCAACCACTTCCCTGGGCAGCCAGTTCCAGTGCTTGATAACCCTTTCAATGAAGAAATTTTTCCTAATATCCAATCTAAACCTCCCCTGGTGCAACTTGAGGCCATCTCCTCTTGTCCTATCAGTGGTTACTTGGGAGAAGAGACCAACACCCTCCTTGTTACAACCTCCTTTGTAGTAGCTGTAGAGAGTGATAAGGTCTCCCCTCAGCCTCCTTCTATAATTTATAGAATCAGAATTTAGATGTGAATTGATTTGCAAAACATATTTTCTTATTTTCTCTGTCATGCTGCCTTGCAGTGGTCATAGAAATATGAGGTAACTGTCCCAGATGAAAGAATAGAAGCATAAATAGAAGATGTCTGAATATTTGTCTGACAGCAAACACCCCCAAAAAAGATCAGTAATAAGTCTGTCTAGCTTTGCTCAGAATTTGTCAAACCATTTCCCTTGTCTGTCCCTGAAGTAAGTATGGCTTTTCTAATTCCCACTTTGGTAAATAGAAAGTATTGTTCAGGTATGAAGAGTAATAATGACTATCACAGGAATTGCTGTTTGGTCTGTTTAAAAATTTTATTGGTTGCTTTCCCTTGAACTTTATTTTGCAATTGTAATCTTGCTTGCTGCTGTTGTTGTATAAACAGTTATGCTACAGCTATGTCTTTGGCATTTCTCTGAGCAGTGTGTCAGTGTCATCTGTGCTAAGACAAATTGCCCTTGCCTTACTTTTACAAATACTTACATATATGTAAGTAATAAAGAGGTTAATTGTTATTAGGCATTTCCTTGCCTGAAATTATTTCCCTTTTATTGTAATCAGTTATTACATTCATCGAGGCATTGCTCTGAATGTTAACAAACATCAGTAGCGTTTGCAGCAAACTTTATTACTAAAAGTTGTATGAATGACTGCAGCATTTATTATAAATGTGAAAAACAGCATCATTTGTCAAAAGCGTAAACCATGTTAGTAATAGGTTCCATCATTTGACATAATTGATTTATATGAATAATATCTTTTCAGTGCTGATTTCTTCTTTTTTTTTTTTTTTTTTTTACTAGGTATAAGCCAGTCTAGCATTTCTGCATTTGGAGAGGAAAAATGGAAATTGATAGGACTGAAGGCTAACCAGAATTAATTTTACTACATTCTCTTTTGTATAGAAGTGTAGCGTACAAAGGCTGGTGATGTGACAGTTTTCTTCACTACTTACATATTTATTTCCCTTTTCGATGTTATGTCATGCTGAAGAATGGTTGGGGTGTTTTTTCCTGTGACGTTATATCCTTTGGGGTGGGGCTGGATTGGGTTATGGGCAAGTATTTTTTCTTATGCACTGTTCTCTGTCATTTGGAAGGGAATTTGGAGTGACTGTAATGACTTTGCTGCAAAGGAACCCTGGCAGTGGCAGCTCACTAGACATCAGTAGTCAGCCTGTTTGGAAGGTAGTGAGAAGGTGAATGTTGTGCAAGGTCCCTTGGCAGCGCTTGAAATCGGGTACTGAAGAGGTGGATTCCTGTGTTACTCTTGACTTTGCTGTCTTGAAGGCAACCTGAGTAAAGAGGTTGTTGTCTACACCTCCTAGACTTAACTCTGATGTTGTGCTCCCCGTTTTTTCAGCCTGCTGACTCTCCATACCTTTCTCTCTTGCATTGTCTTTCTTGAGAGAATCAGGTTAAAAAGAGGTCTGTTGGTTTCTGCAGCCTGCTGTGTCTTAGTCATGGATACAGGACTCTTTAAACAGGGAACTTCAGCCCTCTTCTGGCCTGTGTATAGCGGTGGTGGGTAGTTTATGGTGTAACACTGGTCACCTCTGTTCAGGAGAAAGCAATATATCTTTCAGTCAGTACACTAACTTAATCTTAAATTCTAAATCTAAATCTTAATTTCTTCTGTTCTCTTCCCATGTGTAGAAATTAATCAGTTGCTTTTATCCTCATGAGACTTAAAATTTTAAACCTGTGTTGTACTTAGAGTGGGGAACAAGTGAATATTCCCTGGGTATTTATGTATTTATTTTTATAAGGTAGCTACTGCAGGTCCTTGAAAGAAACTAGACCTTTCCAGCATCTTAATGCTACCAGTTGGTCACTGCGTTTCCATTTTCAGTTGTCTCATGGATTATATGATTCTCTAGGTGAGTAGTCTTTTCTTAAAAAGCAACAAGGAGTGGGGGGTCCCATTCCTTTCTAAGCTTCTCTCTTTTGTCTCCCTTTCTCTCCTCTTGTCCCAGTGATCTGCCCAGCGCCTGGAGTGCCTGACTTGACTCTCTGAAATTTGGTCAGACGTCTTTTGGGACTAGGAGTGTGGGAAAATGTTATCTGAATAGTCTCCACACTTATTCCATTAGATACATACATGAAGTTCCTTTTGCGACTCCTTTGTGTGTATTTGGTACAGACACTTGGATTTTGCGAACTCTGTCAGTTTTGTTTTTCAGGAATCTTAAACACATCTGAGCTGCTCTCATTCATCTGGGATGTGAGCATCTTTTTCTGCTGCAAGAGTGGTATTCTCCTTCCCCTTTAATGGTCTTTCACAGATTCCCCTGTGATTGTTATGTGCAGTCCTTGTATCTTCAGAGTTATCCCACTTTAAGTTATATCAAGGGAAACTGGTGTCTCGATTTTCCAAATGCATAAGGATATACATGTTGCACATTTTGATTGGTAGTATTACAGTAACTATTACATGTTATTTCTCTGTTTGGTTTTTTTTTTTCCTTTTTTTCATTTCCTTTGAATGCTCCCTAGCTGGGTTAAAGAATCTGGTTATTTTAGCCAATCAGAAAATAATTTCATTTTAACGATGTTTCATAATTTTGAAATACTGTTTCTTGAATATTAGTGGCTTAATACCTATTTGGGTAACTCATCAGTAAGGAAAAGATTTAACCAAAAGATATATGAAACCATTGTTAAATATAACTACGTAATCCTCTTATTTAATCTTAGTGCTGGTTACATATGAGGTTGAGTTCCCTTCTGACACAATTGTACAATTCTATTTTTTGAGCATCTGAGGATTTAGATCAGTGCAAAACTATATTTCGTGCAGAGCAATGTAATAGTACTGCAAAATGATGATAATGACATTCCTGTTGCATTCAGATATGTTGGTATATGGATTTTTCCATACTGCAGATTGCGGGAAAATAAAGAGCTACATGAAGAAGCTTAGGTGACAGAGGTGCAGAAGGCATTGCAGCATGGAGTTTGCATGCAGTAATGTAGCCTGCACCACTTGGGTTCCAGTAAATTGTTGGAGGATAGCATACAGCGTACTGTAACTGTGGAGCTCTAAGCCACAGAAAGCCTGGTATGTTTGAGAGTGGTGCAATATAGAAGTAGATTTGTAGTAAAAAAGGGTAAGAACATGAGCCCTTGACAAAAAATAGGATAACTATTTTTTATTCTTTATTTCCAGGATGTTTAGTATTTAACTCCTATGACCTTCTTTCACAGCCAGTTTCAGGACAGGGAGGAGAAGGAATTGAGATTCTTTCTTCTTTCCCCTTTATTGTTAGCAGTAGTGAAAGGGGTAGTAAACTACAATTTACAAGCAGTTATGTCTGTGATGAGATTGGTCCATCTATAGCGAAGGCATGAAACTCATTGTGTTCACATCTGATTTAGAAACAGTCCTGGTAATTCTTACGGCTGAGTCACTGACAAGGGATCCCCACAAATCTTTGTTTTGCTGCAGGGCATGTGATTGCAGTTGCATGGGAATGTGTAATGATGATTTGTCCTCAAAACTGTGTTAGATCCAGGGCAAGATTAGACTTTATTAACTTACTACAAGTAGGTAGAAGTTTTAATCTTGGTAACAAGTTCCAGAGGTACACTTTTTTTGTTCAGAATGTAAGCATAATGTTTAGATAGGTTTTTTACCTTCAGCTTTAGGAATGGAAGTCGTCATCACTCAAGTCCTTTTGTCCTCGAGAAGCGGCTGATTCTGGTAACCTCTAAACCTTGCTAAATTTGTTCTCAGGAGCATGTTGGAAAGGGGGTATCATATCTTGCAAGCATTTGCTGTTCCATCAAGACTGGCCTAAGTGAGGCATGTTTTAGTAGCACTTCGTATGTTTCTTTTTTCTTGAGCAAGTTTTAAAGTGTTTTTCCTTGGTGAACTCATGTGTCACTTTCTAAAGTTCAATGTAACGTTTTTGGGAACAGAAGACTTTAGGGAAGCCTTAGTGTTAAGAACTGGCAGCCTAATCCATTTCTGCTTCCCTAAAAAAGGCGTAGCATGGATTGGAGCTTCTGTACCTGAAACCAGTGCTGTAATCCATCAGTTCTGTAATTGCTTCCAGAAGGTGAAGTTTAAAACTGCAGGCTATCAATGTCTTCTTCAGTGCCTTTTTACTGATTGCCTGGAATGTAATCCTTTTAAATATGTACTGTCAGCACAGCCCAACAGTATTTTCTGCTTAGACTATGTAACAGTTATCTCTTGGAGCCTCGTTTGTTATTAGATTAACAATATACCATTAAACATGACTAACTAGAAGTTTCAGTCTCTCCTTTGTGGTCTTCACTGAATATAAAATGCATTTTTCTGTAGTATATTTCTCTGTTAGTCATCTAAGTTCCCTGTATTTATTCCAAATGTGTTGCACTTGGAAGGGAAAAACATTTGGTAACATTACTTGGCCCTCTTTTGAGTCAAATCCTGAACCATGGGAAATAAGGAATGCCATTTTCAGGGTAAACATTAAACGTTCTGAAAACATGCTAACTTTTTTATTGCTGCTACCTTAATTATTATTTTATGGTACTCAACCTTTTTTTCCATCGAACACCCATATTGTTATCTGTTTCCCATGACACCACTCAATCTGTTCATATGCGTATTTAGAATGGGAATAATGTGCATTTTCATGCACTGGTGTTGTTGGGCTCTGTTCTCTCACACCTCAGCACAAATATGTCACTGTCAGCAATAGTTGCTCTGTGGTACTGGAAGGAGATCTACTTCTACAGGCACCCATCTACCTTAATTACCACACAATGACACATATTCTACTTCTGCAAGAAGGTATCCTGTGCTGTCAGGAGTCAGTTATCAGCCCTGTGAACAAGGAGAAGTACAAAACCAGGCCCCTGAAATGAGTTGAGCCCTAGGTGTGGAGAGGAAGAAACAAAGAGTTGCAGCTTTGAAGGTGTGTTTAAGGAGTGAGAAGTTGATAGGAAAAGAGGTGGCAGCTGGTAACATGTAATATAAATGATAAGACCAGAAAAGTGTTTTTAGTGAAGTGTAAAATTGTGAGCAATTATTGTTCAACCTTTTCAACCAAATTCATTAATATGTTTCTTCTTGTTCATATAAGCAAAATATAGGGATTTTGGAGGTTGAATATACTTCAAATTGACTTTGGAGGTTTAATTTACTTCACAATAAAATAGGTGTTGCTTGATTTGTAGTTCTGTCTTTCTCTAATTCACTGTGTGAAAAATATGTATGTGTATACTTTTATAGGATAGGGGAAGTGTGAAGTATATGGTGGTGCTTCTTATGGGAAAGTATTATTTACGGAATTAGATTTGATACCTTTTGTATCCTGCAGGAGATGTAATTTAGTCTGTAATACATTGATTTACTGTTTGATAGCAGAGATAGTGAGAGTCATGCTTTCTCCCCTTGAGCCAGAAGTATTCTTTCTATTTTTTCTAATAGAACAAATATAGGGAATTTTGTTCTGTTAAGTGTATTAGTTTCTTGCAAATATTTTTGTTCACATTGCTTTTCAATTGTTTGGATGTTTAAGTGCTTGTTTTATCAAATAGCTTTTGGAGCTAGTAATAAGATCTTGTATCTGCAGACTTCCCGTGAAAAGTAGTTCGTAAAAGCCATGTGAAGATGCCCTTTTTAGTGACCTTCCACAGACTCTTCAGTGGTCAGTGTGATCTCCAGGGAAGTGAAAAACAGTTTTTCCATGGACATGCTGCAGAAGCATTTGAAGGGGACTGTGTCACTGTTACAAATGTGCAGCACTTCAGAGTGTTCTCATACTGAACAGGGATGTTTGGCAGTTGAGACCTTGTTCTTTTTTTGTAGAATGCCTCTTTGTGGCACAAGCTTTGTTCTGTGGAAAAACAATGTATTTTTACAGTGGCTCTTTTTTGCTGAAAATGCTAAAGAACCATTAATTTTATTTTTATTTCTTTAGTAATGTGTGTTACTCAAAAGAATCAAGAATTCACTCTACAGAGATTGTTGGCAAAGTTAAGGAAAAAATATATGTCGCTACCTCTGGCATGATGTAAAATCTTTGTAGTCCTATTGCCATGGCACCTAGTCATCCAATATACATAGATGTCTAAATTTGTGATAGGGCTGTAGGTATCAGAGACAGGATTATGTGACCCTGTGATGTAAACCAGAAAAGCTTCTGCAAGGAGTAAATCGACTGCTGCACTGTATTGCCATAAAAGTAAGTTCGTCTGAAGACAGATAAGCAAATAAAGGCCTTGTCTGCTAAGGTTTGGGACAGTAGTCAGACATTCTGAAGAGAACAGAAATTGTAAAGTTTGTGTGAAGCTTAGCCCTTTTTGACTAAAAAGCTGCTTACAAGAATGGCTAAATTTGTTGCTGTTGATGTGATAAGGCAAAAAGCTGTACAAGGTTTCCAACAAGCAGGTCACTAGCTCTCTGCTCAAATTCCTTATTTGTGGCCAAAACAAGATAAACTAGAGATTTGCTTGAGCTGCTAGAGGAAGTTACCTATTTTTGTAAACATACTGAATTCTGAAGGAGGTGTAGGTTGAACAGGAGAGCTCATTCTTAGTTGTGGCTTTGGCTTTTCCCCCACCTGCCTGTTCTTATATTTTCTGTTTTCTCAAGTAATGTCACTGAAGCACAGAATTCAGGGAGTGTTGTCAGTGTAGAATTCAGGGAGTGTTGTCAGTGTCTGCTTCAGCATGTGGTTGTACTGTGATAGGGTGTACCACCCACACTAGCTTGAGCAACAGTATGAGGATTGTAATAATTATCAACCCAACTTTAATTAAGAGTAGTCTTTGTTAGATTGGGTGCCTTAAAATTTAGATCAAGAGCATGTCATTTTACCTTGCTTTACGTTTGCATAAGGAAAGTGTGTATGTAGAGAAGACATTGTACAATATTTTGTACTTTTCATATTCTATGGATTGTATCATATGATACAATCCTATGTCATGCACTATAGAATATAGTGTTATCTATTTTATAGTTTACGGATACTAGTATGAGTATATACATATGTGCCTACATAATGTGAAGTGTGGCGTATAACAACATTGACCTTAAATGAAGCCTGCAGGGCTGAACTCTTACCTTGGAGCTCTTCCAAACTAACAGGACCAAATCTGTGTGCCAATGGCAAGAAGCAAGTCCTTGCCTCATCACTGTGGACAGAGAGCTGTTGTGTTTCACCTCCCTTGGGAATGTAGAGGAGAGAAGCAGCAAACTGGGGTGTAGCCCTTGGATGAGTTAACATGTGGTATATATTCTGTGGAAGAGCATGTGGCTGTAGTTTTTCGGCTGAACTTTTTACAGTAGCTGAGCAATCCAAAAATTCTGGACAGAAGTTTATTTTCAGTTCTTATGAATCTAGGCTATTTCAGTTTTTAAATTATTTGAATAAAATTATGCTGCTGTGTTGAAGAAGTGAAGAAAACTAAAAATTAAAAGGTAGGTTTTCTATGAGGTCTTCAAATTCCAGGGTATTTGGTACACTTGTGAAATCAGAATTTTCTAGCAGTTTCTAAATTTAATTTTAGGTCTTTGTAAAACCTTGAAAAAAATTACTCCCTGACTGAGAAAAAGGACAAAATCTTAACTAGAAATTCAGTAAAGTGAATTTCACTGCAGTGAAATAGTTGTCTTCCATTTTATATTTTTTATTTTTATTTTTTTAAGTTAGAATGATGCCTAAATTTAGTTCATAGAGAAAAAAAATGAGTAGTTTTGGTGCCTCAGGATTGTTTAAACCAAGGATCTTGGTGCAATTGGTTGCTGTAAGAATTAGTGCTCTGATATGGATGTATTTTACTGTTAATGTAATTCCTAGCAAATTGTATGACTGTATGGCTGCGAGGGTATATTTTCTCCTCTACGGGCTCATAATTGATTTGAAATATTTCTCTGTGTACATCTTTTAAGTTTTTCACCTTATTTTCCTGAAAGCACTACTGTCTTAGTATTGTATGCCTATGAACATGTATGAAGTATGAAGCCTGGGAACAGCTTGTAATTACCTGACCTTGTGGAAGCAGAGGAATACTGAAGAATGCATCATGAGGAAATACAGATATTTCTTAGTAAAAAAGCCTGTGGTCTTAAGCTTTCAAGGCTCTTCATATCTTTGAGGAATCTCACCGATATCAACTAAGGCCAAAGACTTTAGCATTCTGCTATTACAGGTTCTGCCGTTACAGATACCCAGCCACTTGTTTGTTTTGTTAGGCAAAAATGGGATTTTCTTGATGTCAGAAGGCTAGTCTCTAATATTACATGTAGCTAATACACATTTTATTTATCAAAACCTAAAATAACTGAAACGCAGAATCACCCAAACTCTAGTAGGTTAATTGCAGCTGCTGAATTTAACAGTGCTTTAGCATTAGCACAGTGATTTATGTATTCGGTCACTCATAAATTAAGTCTATGACTCTCAGACTAGAAATGCAGAGCTACTGCATACTTAGGATCCCAGTCTGTTTCTATTCCTACATTTGTTAAAGTGGAAAAAACTTACAGGTCTGTTGTGAGAGAGAGAAAGGTATTAATGTTTGTGAGACGTGTTCACTGTAGCTATGATCACTGCCGAACAGTATACGAAAAACTAATCATTGTTACTTTAGAGCATAATTTAAGTGATACACAGTAAGACCTCTGGAGAAAAAAGTGGTAATGAATAGTTTTTCATGAATGACTGCAGTACATTTTGTGCCTTCATGGAAGTGTCAGCCCCTTTGGAGAGATGCATACCCACGATCGTATTCTATGAATATATGTGATCCCAACTAAGGCTGCATTAGGAACCTACATACCAGTATTTCTGAGCTTTTGGAATGATGGACTTTGCAACTGCAGTCCTTTAATTGTTATATAAAATGTTTTGTCTTTTAAGAGGACTGTTTTGCACAACAATTTTTCCAAAAGGATAGCAGAAAACAACATCCCTTTCACTCAGTTTCTGCCAGACTTCAAGTATCTTCTTTTTGCTTGCAACTTTGCCAGAACAGTCTTCAAGAATTTTGATATGATCAAACAGTGTTTTGTTTAGTCAGCATGACCTTTCCCATGTCTGGCCTCCCTCCTTTCTTCCCCAGAAAACAACATTTTTCCTGAGGTAGGCATTGGCAATTTCCCTGATGAAACTTGGTGGTGAAGAGCTTGATAAAGTTATATTCCATGGGAGGAAGGGGTGGGCAAAACTCCTAATTGCTTATTAGAATTTTCTTCTAATACATGCCACTGGGCAAGTGGCATGACAGCAGCCAGGTGGCTGTATTGGCCTTTTAACCACAGCAAAACAGCACCCATCCCTATATGCAATTCACAAATGGGTATCTAAAGTACTGTGTAACCTTAGCATCAAGACAGCATCCACAATATGCGTCTTTGTATGCTCTTCTTTCCAGCTTTTTCTTTCCAATGAATAGGGTGATGGAAATGAAAGTGTTCAGTATACTGAATGAAATCAAGTTGATTTGTGTAATTTTAGTCTTCTAGTAACTAAAGAGACAAGGAAGATGTTACATCAGCGAGTAATATTAAAGATGTTAAAAACTAATTGTATCTATAAAGTGGCGGGTTTGCATTTGCTTCTAATCAATAGAGGTAAGTGATCTATTTAGTAGTCACTAGACTGAAATATTCTGCTTCTCACTCGACTTTGGTTTCCTGCACATTGCTCTTAATGTGACATTTCTTTACATTTTGGTGAAAGTTTATGTTGAAGAAATTACAGTGAGAATCTAGCATTTTCAAGAGACAGTTTTACAATCAAAAATACTGTGAGCATTTAAATGAGTATGCTTCCTAAAAATCCTTTGAAAAAAATGTGTATAATTAGCAGCTGTCTTGTCTGGGATTTGTGTATGTTTGAGCTGCCTCTTTCCTTACCTCTGTTATTAATTGGATTGCTTAAAAGTGTAGGATCAAAACAACCACCATATTGATGGCAAACAATGTAAAGGCATTTAAGATATGTAACAAAGGCTGTTGTAAGAGGCCTGGCCATTCAGCCAGTTCTCAGTCCACCTCACTGTCTGCTCATGCAGCCCATACTTCATCAGCTTTTCTCTGAGGATCTTACATGAGACAGTGTCAAAAGCCTTACTGATGTCAAGGTAGACACTATCCACTGCTCTCCCACTGTCTGCCAAGGTCAACGGTATCTGCTTCCTAGCTGAAGATGAAGCTAATTTTCTATTACATGTGAAGGAAACACTATCATAACAGACTTTGGAAACCTATCATGTCTTTTTGCCTGCAGCTGTCTTGAAACTTTGTGTGCTAAAGCTTGCCAGAGAAGAACTTTTTTCAGTATATTTGGAAAATAATCCAAAGTGAGAAATGATAGAGCATGAGAGTCACTGTCATGGTGGGCTATTGACAGGACTGGTAAGTTATAACTGTCAGAGAAGGTTTTTTTCCTGGGAGATGAAGACTGTAATGTGGGAAGCTCAGGCTGGTAGAAAGGAATGAGTCAGTGAGACTTGAGAAAAGATGTAGTCAAGAAGAACTTAAAGAAAAGTTAGCCCTCAGATTATTAGTGTGCTCTGTAAGCAACTTTAGTTCCACAGGCAGATGGTACAGAAGAATGAGCTGAACTGAGAATCCCAGAATGGTTAAGGTTGGGAGGGACCTCTGGAGGTCATCTAGTCCAACCACCTTGCTTAAACAAGGTCACCTGGAGCCAGTTGCCTAGGACCATGTCAAGATGGCTTTGAAGATCTACAAGGATGGAGACTCTGCCACCTCCCTGGGCAACTTGTTCAAGTGCTGTCACCCTCACAGCAAAAAAGTGTTTCCTGATGTTCATACAGAACCTTCTGTGCTTCGGTTTGTATCCACTGCCTCTAATTCTGTCACTGGGCACCAGTGAAAAGAGCCTGTGTCTGTTTTCTTTAGAAAACAAACAAATGCTGAGTCCTCAAGTGCAGGATGTGGTCAGGGAAGATGGAGGAACTCGCTGCAAGTCTTCACTGCTGCCAATGTCCTCAGCACCTTCCTTATGGCCACAGCCCTGGGACAGGGGCCAATGGGACCTGCAGCACCACGTGGCAGGGCATAGGGGAGAGGAGCACTGGAAGGGGCTGCCTTTGCGCAGTGTCCAGAACCTGCTTTTCTCCCCCACATCAAAGGTGGTAGAGCAAGCCGAAGGTCCTGATGGAGCCTACACACCTTGTGTGTGTACCCGCAGGAGCCCTGGACAAAATGCAGGGAGACAGAGGCTGTGGCTGCTGAAAAGCAGTGAGGTGAGGGGCTGCCAGAGCTGTTCCCCGGTGACATGACAGGGGTGTCAGTGGCTGCTCCCAACAGCTGCCCAGCCAGAAAGGCAGTCGCCCCAAAGAGGGAAATCCTGCTCGAAAGACGCTTGCCACTTTCTGATGGCCTGGCAGGTGGGTTTTAAGCTCAGGCCTGTTGGTTCATGTGCCAAGAGACTGGTGCCCTGAGCACAAGGGCCTGGCAATGGCCAGCTCCACAGCTTCATCGTTTTCACACCTTTCCCTCACTTATCTGTACAGCTTGATGAGATCTGTCCTGAGCCTTCTCTTCTCCAGGCTAAACAGTGTGAGCTTTCTCCACCTTTCCTCCTATGGGAAATGGTCTGGTCCCTTCATCATCGTAGTCCAGCCCTTGGCTCGACCATCTCCAGTACCTCCATCTCTGTCTTATACTGAAGAGTCCAAAACTGGACAAAGTACTCTGGGTGTTGCCTCAGCAGTAGTGCTGAGCAGAGGGGAAGGGTCACCTCCCTCAACCTGCTGGCAACACTTTTCTAATGCAATCCAGGATACCAGTAGCCGCCGTTGCCACAGGGGTATGGTTCTGGTCATGTTCAGCTTGGTATCCACCAGGACCCCCATGTCCTTTTCTGCAGAGCTGCTTTCTAGCCTCTTGGCCCCTAACATGTATTGGTGCATAGGGTTGTTCCTGCTCAGGGGGAGGACTTTGCACTTCTCCATACTGAAACTTCATGAGGTTCCCATCAGCACTTTTCTCCAGCCTGTTGAGGTCCCTCTGGGTGGCACAACATTGGTCGGTTGTATTAGCCACTCCTCTCAATATTGTATTTTAGGCAAACTTGCTGTGGGTACACTCTGCCCCATCATCAAGATCATTAATGAAGGTGTTGAACAGGATTGGACCCAGCAGTGATCCCTGGGGTATGCTGGTAGTTACTGGCCTCTAACTGGACTCTGTGTCACTAATCGCCACCCTCCAAGCCCAGACATTCAGCCGGTTTTCAGCCTCCCTCACTGTCTGCTCATTCAGCCCATCGTTCATCAGCTTCTATATGGGGATCTCTATGGGGAGACAGTCTCAAAAATCTTACTTAAGTCCAGGTAGACAATATGTGCTGCTCTTCCCTTGTCTCCAGTCATTTTCTTTCAGAAGTTTATAGACAAGCATGGCTTCCCCTTGGTGAATCTATGCTGACCACTCCTGATCACCTTTTTGTACTTCATGTGGCTAGAAATGGTTCCCAGGATTAGCTGCTCCATCACATTCTCAAGGATCAAAAAGTGAGGCTGACTGGTCTGTATTTCCCTTGGTCCTCTTCTTGCCCTTCTTGAAGATAGGAGTAACATTTGCTTTCCCTGAGTTCTCAAGCGCCTCTCCCAATTACCGTGATTACTCAAAGATTAGCAAGAGTGGCCTCACAATGACATCAGCAACTCCTGAGTTTTTTTTAGGGTGATCCTTAAAGGTATGATAAAGTTATTTCTTTAAGTTAAACAGATTGTTTATTTTTCCTTAGAAAATGCAGGAAAACTGTATTCCTTTCTATTTTCAAGTAGAATTAGGTTGAAGACATTAAAACCAGTCTTTTGCTTTATACCATTTATACTAAGTGTGTGGTTTCACATTTGTACAGCTTGAGTTGAATGGTCAACTCCCTGTCACTGTAACAGGACAGCAGTCCCATCCTTCCTGGTCCAGCTCATGTTCCCCTGAGTCAGAAGCTGCATCTGCTCACTGAAGCAGCTAAGTAATGACCCCAGAAAAATTAATATTTTGAAATGGCTTAGTGGAGTTCAGTTGGTTTACCTTCTGCTTGGAAGGACATCAGAATTAGGCCAATGTAAGGAGTGGGTACACACAGTCAAGAGGTGAGAGTGAGTCGTGGATGGGAAAGGAGAGAAAGAGCCTTTATGTTTGGCGGCAGAAGACTGCTAATTCAGTTCAGTGGTATGGAGAAACTGTTCTCTAATAAATGAGACTGAACAGTGACAGGATCAAAGCAGTTACATTTAGGAAGGAAGAAGAGTATGTAATGGTTCAGAGAAGAAACGCAAGTTTTGAAAAGTTAATTGCAGTGACAGTTCATTGAATATCTTGTAGGTGATTTGTGTCTTCATAAAATATAAGGCAAGTATGTGAGTATTTGGGCATAGTAATAGTTTCAGGTACATTTCAGTTAGTTTTGCCAGTAAGTTCATATTTAATTTTATTTTGACAATGTTTAAACGCTGAGATATGTTACAAGTCTAATTTATTATTTAATGAAGATTAAATAACTAAGGTTTTTTGTTTAATATTAAGCCAATTTTCAGGATTACTGCTTTAAAAGCAGCTTCTTGTTCACCGTATACACAGTGCAACGTAAATTGTTGACACATTCATGGCTGTGCTTGGATTTGCATCAGAATTTGAAGTAGCAGCTCTCTTGCAAGTATTCTGGTTTTGTAATGAGGTATTGGTTCACTTTTTTTGTAGTTCAGTTTAACAGAGCAATCATTCAGCAGTTTAGTCTCTGCCAGGAAGATCCTGATGATTTCCACTTTTCCTTTTGAAGAAGAGAAGCACCTGAACGCTGCAAAACAAATGTGCTTTCAAAATGATTACCACTAACTGCTGGCAGGGTTTCTGTCTTTCTTTGTCCATTTCACTGCAAAATAGAGTGTGTTTATACAGAAGGCTTTCTATGGTAACTTTGTTAATACCAAAGATGCAGATAATGTTTAATAAATGGCTTCTTCATTTCACCATACCTGTGAACCTCTGTTTTGAAGAGAGGAGTGGTTATTTCTATCAGAGCACTGTCACCTCAGACAGTATTTCAGGCAAATTCTGCAGCTCACAGAGCACACATGTAGTACTGAAGATTCTCAGTTCTAACAATCCAAAATTATTGTTTTGGTTGGTAATCACAAAGATTTAATACTTTTTGTGTCACAGTGTTGCTGGAGAGGACTTTGTAAAACATGAGATTACCTAACAAGATAAATCTGCTGTGAAACTTGAGACTTTGGCAATTGTAAAACAATGTAATATTTGTATTTTTGCTTTATCACATAGTGAAGTTTTATATAAATGAGCAGTAAACACAGAAGTCAGTGTTCTTAAAGGTGACTGAGTCAGGGCAATACCAGCGATATCAATTGTGGCATACCACTTGGCTGCCTTTGACTCCAGTTCATATTGAAGTTCTAGCATGTCCAGCACGGCAGCACTCAGCAGCGACATGACTTCGTTCACGCCACAGTAGCCTACTCTTAGTCTCCACTCTCCATTAGACTTTCATGCTGGCCTTATGGGACTGTGAAAGGGTGAGTGGGTCTTACTGATCACTCCTTGGCTCTCCAGCTGACGAATGAGCTCATGGATGGGAATCGGGGATTCTTGGCTGGTGCGATATTGCCACTGGTGCACTGTTGTGGTAGCAGTTGGCACACGTTGTTGTTCCATCCTCAGCAAGCCCACAACAGAATGGTCCTCCAAGAGCCCAGGCAAGGTAGACAACTGTTTAATTTTCTCCATCTCCAAGGCAGCTATACCAAAAGCCCACCTGTACCCTTTCGGGTCCTTGAAATACCCTCTCCTGAGGTAGTCTTTGCCAACGATGCACAGAGCCTCTGGGCCAGTCACAGTGGGGTGCTTTTGCCACTCACCCCTGGTTTGGCCTCCAATACAGTTAGCTCTTGGGATCCCCCTGTCACTCCAGCAATACAAATGGGTTCTGCCCCTGTATAGTTTGATGTCGTTAGGGTGCACTGTGCACTGGTGTCCACTAAAGCCTTATATTCCTGTGGGTCTGATGTGCCAGGCCATCGAATCCACACAGTCCAGTAAACCTGGCTGTCGCTTTCCTCCACCCGGAGGCAGGGCCGTTCTAGTGCTGGTCATAGTATTTGTTACTTGCTTCCTGTAAATACAAATCAGAAGTCCCTTCATTAAGATTGGAAGTAAAATCAGCCCTTCTACTCTGTCTGAGGAACTGCTTGCTGGAGACTGGAAGTTCCTGAAGAATCCCCTTTTGTGATTGTTTTTCCTTGCAACTCACGTACCTGTGCCTCTAAGGTCAAGGTAGGTTTTCTATCCCACTTCCTCATGTCCTCTCAATGGTCACACAGATAAAACCACAGGGTGTCCCGTGGTGTGTATCTGCTATATTCTCTCTCTTGAGCAGAGGAACGCTGACTCGTAATAGCTGAGATGCTGGTCTGTACACGTGGTGAGTAGGGCATATCCTCTTTGAATTGCTGAAACTCTTGGGACAGTTTCTCCAGAGCCAAGATGCAGACCCATAGGGAGGAAGAGAGGCTTTCTTTGTATTGCTGAGTTGACCAGCCAATTCATGCACTCTTTGTCCCTCTACATCTTTCCAGGTCATTACTGCCAGTGAGCTGGCATTTGATGATGGTGTGCTCCATACAAACTTCCGCCACATGGGTTGTGTGCACCTGACTTCATCTGGATCTTTGGATAACTGCTCATTATCGAGGTCATCATAAATCACGTAAGCACAGCTAATTCCCTCAGGTACTGGATACCTCTCTTCATGGTGATCCACTCACCTGGGTGACATGCAACATCTTCCTTGAAGGGATACCTTTCCTTCATGCCTGACAGAAGTTGCCTTCAGAGGCTTAGGGCTTGTGCCTCTTTTCCAATTGCTTTGTCAATGCCCCCTTCCCTAGAAAGGGATCCCAGTTGCTTGGCTTCTCTACCCTCTAATTCCAGGCTACTGGCCCCATTATTCCAGCATCAGAGCAGCCAGGTGACAATGTGCTTGCCTGGTTGATGGCTGAAATCTTTTTGCGTATCTTGCAGCTCACTCAGGGCTAGGGATCGGGTGGTTACTGCCTCATTTATGAGTTCTGCCTCTTCCTCCTCCTCTTCTTGTGATGGCCCTGCCTGCCTTGTCCACTTCTTCCTCCTTCCCTTTCTTAGTAGGAGTTTCTTCCTTTACTAAACAAGCTGACTTTTGCATCCAGTATTTCTTCTTGTGTATAGGGGCGACTGATACTGGCACGGGTTGGTTCTCTGGTTCAGCTGCAGTGCCTGTCACGAGGGTTAGAGTAGCTGCGGTGCCTGTTGCCGGGGTTGGAGTAACTGCAGTTCCTGTCATTCTGTTGTCAGATCCAGAGATCTTCTCTTCCCCTTGAGGGTTCTGAATAGTGTTGAACAGGGCTCAGTAGGCATGGGCCAGGCCCCAGCACATTGCAGTGATTTGTATCTCTCTGGAATTGCCAGGGTGACAGCACACTTTTTGCAAATATTTTACTAGTTTTTCAGGATTCTGCACTTGTTCAGGGGTGAAGTTCCAAAACACTGGAGGTGCCCACTGTCCTAGGTACTTGCCCATACTATCCCACACACCCTGCCACTCATAACTATCCAACCTTGGGGCGGATCTCTGGGTGGTATTCTTAAACAGTTGTTTAACCTTAAACAAGACCTGAAACACATTCAGGAGTCATAGCAATAGGAACATGCTGGTTTGAACATCCGAAGGATATTCAGAATTCTCAAGAGCTATTTTAACTATCCCGGAGGAGAGGGGTAAGGTGACAGAGCAGGGAAAGTGTCCTCCCTTGTTTCCCCCATAGATTGGCTTTCTGAGGAGAAAAGATGAAGAGTGCAATTATTAATAGTTTCCAAGAGATGGTTCCTGAAGTATGGAGATGATGGCAGTGCTGAGCAGAAATACCAGATTAGTCTCACAACCAGTAAGACAGTGTGACACAGTACAGCAAAGTGGTAACCTTAATCCAGCCCCCAGAGGTGATAAACAGCACAACAGGGAATATATATGGCAAGTAAGGTGTAACATAACATAATAAACTCTGAGAACAAGCACAACGACTCTGAGAGCAAGTAAATCAATATTGCAAACAGTGACTATTAACCCAATATAATGAATGCTTATAACAAATTTGTTTTAACATGCTCTGGTCAGATCTGTTGATTAACTTGCTCTCAGGACTTTTAAGATCAGGTTATGGTGACTTTCTTGACCAGTGCTTCCAACTGTTGCTTTAGAAAGACATGCCTGAACCACTTTCATCTCACAGTACATTAATCACTAATACAGGGAGCTCATTCTCCATGATATCGCAACAGAAATATCGCTCTATTCCCAGAGGTAACACTGTATTTTGAAAACAACAAGATATTTGTGCATTCTCTTGGAGAAGAATGCAGTTGTGTATGAAATAATTATAGCAATTATATTGCAGTTCATTTTCAGCGTTGAGTTTCTTGGTAATTCTGTTTCCCATATTATCTGTAGAAGCATATATTATGCCTTTAATTTCACCACCATGGGATGTCACATGCCACAAGAGAAAAAAAAAAAAAGCAACCTTTTTTAGTTTATCTAAGTAATTTCTGTTGTGTTTTGTTCTTACAAATAGTATTTAAAAATAGCCATATTCTTAGACACAGAATTGTGGTGGTTTTGCAGTTGCATAATTCTGGGATTATAGGTGCCTGCTATTTATTTGAAATGATAGGTGATCTGATTCAATTGATAATGCTTCCTCTTTTGAAGCTACACTTATATTCTTTTTTGTGCATTATGTTTATTTCAATCTGCTCATTTATTAATATTTCTGCCCAAGAGAGAGGCCATCACTTTTGTTTCTATAGCATATTCTGTCATGTAAGATAAGTGTGTTTCTCTTACCTAATAACATTTTCTAACCCTTCCCTTTTTTGTCTGTGTTCAACTGCAGTATAATAACTATGTTCATGCAGACTTCCAATACTCTTCTTCTCTGTTTTAACATAGTTGGAGGTCTCTTTAGGTCCTCCATGTATCCTCCTTTACATTCTAGTTCTGTGGGTTGCTTTGGGACTTTATACCCCTCCCTGTTGTCACTCTCAGTGTTGTTCATCAAGTCATACTTCCTACCCATCTCTAAATTATCCTTTTTTTTTACATCATTGTTTTACAACGACAGATTGTTTTTATCCACCATTGCTTTTTCCTGTGTAAAAACATAACCTTTTTTTTTTTTTAATTTGGAGAAAAGAATCCTTTTCCTGGACCTTTTTTTGAAGGTGATTCTTTACCGCAATCTCAAGTGCATTTGATATTGCATTTGTCACACTACATTGTTTTTCTCAGAGATTGATGTCTGGGAAGAGCTGTTCAAAGTAATTTTTCAGGTGTCCTTTCTCCAGTCACTTTCATATTTATATTAGGTATTACCTTCCCTATTATTCTGTGTTATTCTTATCTTTCATTATTATTTTTCTCTAATTTTGTTTTTCTTATTCTTTCATATTTTTGTCAGTCTTTGTTAAAACCTTGTCAGTATTCAGTGTCTTCTGATTTCTCCTCTCATCTTTCTTTATCTTGTGTTGTGGTTTATTTTCTTTTGAGTTAAAAAATTTGCCATTTTATATTATGGTGCTATTTCTGGTGATCTGCATCAGCACACATTCTGTTCAGTTCACATTCTAGAAGGTGTCAGTCTTCTCTGATGGTGTTCGTATACACACCTCCAGTTCTGAGCGGAGGAGCAAAAATAAAGATCTGTTCCATCTGTGATTTTTAGAATCATAGAATCATGGAATGGTTTAGGTTGGAAGGGACCTTTAGAGATCATCTAGTCCAACCCCCCTGCAGTGAGCAGGGGCATCCCCAACTAGATCAGGTTGCTCAGAGCCCCATCCAACCTGACCTTGAGTGTTTCTAGGGATGGGGCATCTACCACCGCTCTGGGCAACCTGTTCCAGTGTTTCACCACCATCACTGTGAAGAATTTTTTCCTTATATCCAGTCTAAATCTACTCTCCTTTAGTTTAAAACCATTACCCCTTGTCCTGTCACAACAGGCCTTGCCAAAGAGATTGCCCCCATCTTTCCTACAGTCTCCCTTTAAGTACTGAAAGGCTGCAATAAGGTCTCCCCACAGCCTTCTCCTTTCCAGGCTGAACAACCCCAACGCTCTCAGCCTGTCCTCATAGGAGAGGTGCTCCAGCCCTCGGATCATTTTTGTAGCCTCCTCTGGACCTGCTCCAACAGTTCCACGTCATTCCTGTGTTGAGGGCTCCAGAGCTGAACGCAGCACTCCACGTGGGGTCTCACCAGAGCAGAGTAGAGGAGCTGAATCACCTCCCTCGACCTGCTGGCCATGCTTCTTTTGATGCAGCCCAGGATAGGGTTGGCCTTTTGGGCTGCAAGCGCACATTGCTAGCTCATGTCCAGCTTTTTGTCCACCAGTACCCCCAAGTCGTTCTCTGCAGGGCTGCTCTCAATCTCTTCAACCCCCAGCTTGTATTGATACAGGGAGTTGCCCTGACCCAGGTGCAGGACCTTGCACTTGGCCTTGTTGAACCTCATGAAGTTCTCACAGGCCCACCTCTCCAGCTTGTCTAGGTCTCTTTGGATGACATCCTGTCCTTCTGGTGTGTCAACTGCACCTTGGTGTCATCTGCAAACTTGCTGAGGGTGCACTCGATCCCACTGTCTATGTCATTGATGAAGATATTAAATAGCACTGGTCCCAGTACGGACCCTTGAGGGACACCACTCGTCACCGGTCTCCTTCTGGAGATTGAGCCATTGACCACTACCCTCTGGATGCGACCATCCAACCAATTCTTTATCCACTGAACAGTCCACCCATCAAATCTTTATCTCCCCAGTTTAGAGAGAGGGATGCTGTCAGGGACCATGTCAAAGGCCTTTTTTCCCGTTTCACAAAAGGGGAAGAAGATTTTCTGTGACTATGTAACATATTTCTCATTCTGTATACTGATTGAGACTACATATATTCTTAGGCTATTTTTTCTTTCATGTTTTCCTAAATCCTGTGTACTCTCCACAGTCTTCATCCAGTTCATTTCATATTATTTGTTAAGATCTAGTCTAATTGCGATTTTTTTATCCTTCTATCAAGGTCCTTATTTCTACCTGTGATTCCTCTCATTGATGAAGTCATCAAAGTCCTTTCTGGAATCAGGCTATTTTGTCTTCCATCTGTTGTATCCTGCAAAGCGTGTGTTTCTTTTTGACAACAGTTTTTAATATGTGCATTTAAGTGCTTTTTTTGAGTTACTATCTCTAGGAAGACATTCTTCTTTTTTCTTTTTTTTTCCTCTGGGAGAATAACCTTTCAACGAAGTCTGCTTCTGTGGTTTGTCCACTCTACTAATATTCCTTCCATAAAGTCAATGGGATCAGGAAATGATTTAGATTTTCACAGCCCTCTTGTGAATGTCTAATACTTTATGTATTGTGCAACACTGACTGAGATTTGATAACAAGTTTAAACCTAAATTTCAATCACTGTTTTTCTATTCACATGCTTGTTCCAACAGAAACTGGAATTTCAGTTCAGGCTCTGTAGTAGGTTGTTGCAGGGCTGCTTCTTTTTGGGTTTTGTTTTGGTTTTGGTTTTTTTGTTGTTGTTTTTTAGCTGTGCTCCATACATAATAGTAATTCCAAGTGTTGAATATTTTTCTTTTTGTTGCCTCCCTTGTGGTGATTATCACTGTTTGTTGCAAATACTGTCTTACCACCTGTAAAATGTTTGTTTGTGCAAAAGTGTTAATGCCAACGAAATAGTATTTTTACCCAAAATATATTTTCATTTAAAAAAAAAAATCCCTACAGTTCACACTGTAGCTATTTAGGTGGTTTGGGTTGGTGTGGGGTTTTTTTTTTTTTAATCTTTGCTCTGACTCATCAGAAAAATATCATCTGGCTGGCTGATTCTTTGAAAATGTAGCTATGAGACTATTCATAGCGCTCTGCATATATGAGAGACAGAGAGAGTGATTTGTTTTTTAGGCTGCCTTATTAAGCATTCCATTCCACCCCTTCTTCTGAGTTGTCCCTTTAATCAACTCCGGCAAACTGCTACTTATGGGAACTGAATCACAAAAATGTTGGCAGTTTTTCTTCCGGTAGCTTAATCAGGGTCATGTTCTTCCCAACTGGCTGATATCAGAGCAACCAGCCAAGAAATTTGATGAAGATCAGGCTCAAAGTTGTTTGCCCAGATGCTTATAGAACAGGACCATTCCTGAGGATTTTAAAGGAGTTCTGAATAAGCTTGTCAGTCTGAGTAACAGACAACGAGAAAGTTGTGTTTTTTTTAAGAATAGTTTCTAAATATTCAAATAACTTGTTGACAATGATTCTACAGCTTCTTAAAACAGTCTTCTATCATACACGCTCTAGCTTATTACCCTGTGCAAGATAATGTAATTATACAAAAATTCTGTGACTAGTCATAGAGAAAAATAAAAATATGTAAGTATAAAAATTAAATACATTGATAATAATAGGTGGTTTATTGAGAACTGTAGGAAATCAGAACTGCTTAAAACTTCATGGATGTGAGCAAAAAGCAAAAGTTTCCTACTGTTTCCTCTCCTCTTCACTCCAGCAAGTTTGGATTGTTGAAATATTTTGATACTTAATGCAGTGCGCAATATAGTATTATATTGCTCAGGTATTGTTTAAGTAGAAAAAAGAATCAAATTATAAAGATATACTTGAAATCTCTTTAATTAGAAATGTATTAAAAACCTGCATGTTCCACTGAAATGTTTTGCATTTGATTTAACAGAATTTAGTGAAAGCTATATTATAAAAGTTTTTTTAAACATTTTTTTAAAGTTTTTTTTAAATAGGATTTTTTTAACTGTTTTTTCTCATTGCCAATAGCCTCAAGTTTTACCAGCAAAGTGCTTTATATTGAGGCTCTTCTTGAATGGAAAAATGTCTTATAGAATGTATTCCAGGGAAGAATTCTTTTAAAGCTTAGTTTGTACATGTGTTTTATACAAATGTAACTTTGAATGCTGCATCGAGTAGAAGTCAGATTTTTACTTAATTTTCATTGCTGGATATTGAGATACAGCTAGATTTATTTTTTTCTTCCCACTATATTTTTTGTTTGGTTATTTTGTATTATTATTGTATAGTAGCTTAGTTGGCAGCTGTGAGGTGTGAGATGGCAGGCATGAGGGTCAGTACTAAAACAAGCACCACCTTGTTCAGGTAGGTAAACACCATCAAGGGAGATGCCTGCTCAGAATTCTTCTTAAACAGTGTGTAATTCAATTCATGGGTTTGTGAGAGCAAGCCTCTAAGGTAGGTTGAGTTGCTGCTGAATAGCTGCAGTTAGTCATCTGATGTGGTTCTAAATCTTAAGAAAGGTTATACTTCAAGTAAAATTAAGGAACTGTTTCTGCTGAAGAGTCTCCTGAAAAATATATTTGTATTTGTACCTATTCTAAAATTTGTGGTGCTTGAAGATTCTGTGATTCCTTTTTCAACTATCAGAGCAGAGGGGAAACTGAAATTACTGTTAGATCATGGGAAACAACTAGTCTTTTGGCTTGAATTTTAAGATATGCTTATACCTTGACCAAACAAATAAATGGTGAGAAGTATACCACTCCTGCGTCTTTCTTTTTCTTTTTTTTTTTTTTTTTTTTTTGTTCTTTCTAATTTTCATGGTATCTTTTAAATCCTGAGGCAGAAAAATGAAACAGAGAAGTAGAAAATATTTGAGAACAAATGAAGTTTCTGTTTGAATCCAGAAGAAATAGTTTTGAACGTTAAGAATATTCTGCTTAAAACTGGGAAATTTCAGAAAAAAAAAATCTCTCACTAAAGTAGTTTGTTGGATACATTGAAACAGAGGTGGTTTTGTTGTTTTGATGCAGTTTGACAAAATCCTGATGAACCCAGAAATTGATTTGTTCTGAGTTTTCTTATTTGTAATTCCTGAAATAGTTCTGGTTGAAAATTTCATGCAGTTCTACTGAAAATCAAAGGCCCTTCCTTGGTTTACATTTCTTGACTGGGAGCTTTGTTGAAAGCGTGTTTTTGGTAAGTGTACTGAAACGTCCTCTAACATTGTTGACAACTCTAACAAGTTGTCTTGCTTATGTGGGTTCCAGTATTACTTCTGAAATAGTTGTATTTTCTGAAGATTTTTAATTTCTCACACTATGTTTGATAAATTATTGCAGGATTTTTTAAAGTTTTTTTGTTTTTTTTAAGTAGTTGTTATTTGTTACTAAAGATGAATTGAATCTTCCTGTTTAGCCTGATACGTTCTGAGAGCCAGCTTGGCTCTTTACATAGGTTGCAACATTATGAGGTTGAGATCTGGGCTCGGTTCCATATCTCCTTTTGTCTAGTATATTGCTTTAGTCACATAATCTTGTTTCTTTTAATTAAGGTATTTCCTCTGTGGAGAATTATGTTTCATTGTAAAGGGTTTCAAATTTTGTCTATATATAAAACACTTGAAGTATGACTATTTTTACCATTCACTTTCTGCCCTCTTTGTTTGTTCTGTCTGTATTTTTTGCAGAGAGATTTATCTATCCTTACTACCAGGTTTGCTACAAGATATGACAACTCAGTTTTGAAGCTCTCTCTTTTGCATTCTTCAAGTATTTTTATTTTTTAACCTGTAACTAAATGGAATGGGGTGTCATTCATTATTTATTTATTCTGAAAAGCAGTCTGTAGGTTGAGTCATTTCTTAAATACATGTCAACCCCCATCGAATTTAAAGGAAAACTGTGGCTTAGTTTGGCATTTGGTGAATATCTTAAAAAATATTAATGAAACACTTCAGATTTTTACATCTTGTTTAAGACTGTATTAGCACACAGAAGGCACACCTGAGATCTTATGGCAGCTATAGGCAAAATTACTCTAACACTCTCCTGATGAAAAGAATATGCAAGCAGCAGAATTAAATGAGCTGGCTGGAGAAGGAGAATGATGCATTCATCTGACTGTTGGATTGAGTTTTACAACTACGTGAAGAACTTAGTGTTTTCATTTTGAGGCTTTTTCAGTCTAACTTCAGTTTTTCTAAAGGTATGTCCTTAAGGTACCCATTTGCCTTCATCCATCTCCATTTCTGTTGGGTTTTTTTCCCCCTCTTATAAAAAAAAAAAAAAACAAACAACAAAAAAACCTAACCCTCTAAATATTTTCCCTAAAGGATGAAAAAAGTATTCTTAGTTATTCTCTGACATGGAATAATATTTTTGTATTTTGCTTTATAATTTTTTATCCAGGTGTTGTGAATTGTCCAGGCTAAAGAATTTCAGAAGCATCATTTTTTATTACTTTTCAGTGGAATTAATTATTAGAGTGCTATTGCCACTGCTATTGCCCTTCATTTATGGCAAGAAAGAACTATCACATCTTAAACTTTTATTACTCTTCACTTTACCTGTCATTTTACTATAGTATTCAAATATCCTAACTGAAAAGTGATTTTACATAAGAGTGAATATTCAAATGTCTTATAGCAAAACCAAAAATGGCACATGTACTATGTACTGTGAACTTTATCTCCTTGGGGCATTGTGCTTGATCTTTAAATTTTGATTTAATTTTTGTGGTATTTAATAATTTGGATTTCCTTTGCATCTTAAGACAGTATTTTAGTTCCAAAAGAAATAGGGCTTGGAAGTGTGGTTTTTTTGGTTCACAGTTCCTGGGATATGTCTAATGTTACCAATAAGAAAATACTGAAACTTGAAACTCACTATGCTATTGCTAACATTTGGTATTGCATTCTTACCCCAATTTTGTTGTAGTGACAGAAAATATCAGTTAGGGTAAGTGAGACTTCTTATATGGTTGAGTGATAAGCTTTAAATAAGAATATGGTTGTGCAACTGAAGTCTTTGATAACAATGCTATGAAGCCAGAGCCTATGTTGTTGCCAGCAGTCAATGTTAAATAGAAGTGTTCACTGTACTGTATGCTGGAAAACTGAATATAGGCTCCATTATTTGGGCTAATTCTCTATCAATCAGCAATCTGTTACTAATACTTACGCTAACACTAACATCAATCAATCCATTTCTAATACTGAACCTTGTTCTGCACAGTCAGTCTGACAAAAACAAAACCAACCAACCAAATACTAGTTTATACTTGATCTATGAAAACAATGACAAAATCTTTAAATCAAATATGTGATGTAATAAAGGTTATCTCCACAGAGATTATAGAAGAAGATGCATTTTCCCAAATCATTTATTTCACTGTTCTTTGCCAATGAACTCTACTCTGCATAGATTTGCCAGCAGTTGGCATTTCATAGTCTTTCATTGGATACTATAGCATGGCTTTATTTGTTGATGGTTAGCTATAGAACTATTTCTGCTTGAAATTAATGTTTCAAAATGACATATATTGCATTATTTAGAATTAGTTTGGAAAAATTAACTCCTGTGCAGGAAATCAAAAGTTTTCTAACAGTTGGATGACTGTGAATGCTATTAAAAAACTGTCTTGTTTTGTGTCTGTATTCATTTAAGGTATATAGTCAGCAGCTAGTGCTACCATTGTTATTTTGGTGTTCTCTTTAGGGATGCAATGTTTAGTGAGTGGGCCATTGGTTAACTATGACAGGGAGCACAGATGTTTAGGGTTTCCACTATTCCCCATTTCCATACAGGCAGTATAAATGAGCACATATGCACAGAATCAATTTAAGGACAAAATATTCAGAGTCAGATCCAAAATCCAATAAAGTGGATAAAATACATTGATCTCCTTTCAGTCAGATCGAAATTAAATTAGCAATATTAGAAAAAAAGGAAGTGCCTTCACAGTACTTCTTTTTCATATTACCTGTTAATTTGTCTGGTATGTTGAATAAAAAGCAATTTTAAAAGCACTCAAATCTCTGTTATTGTGTGGTTCTGGTCTTTTGAAGAATAATAGGCACAGGTACATGAATTTGATTCAGGGTAACTGAAGAAGTCTGTTAAGCTTTGAAAAAGTTCTGAAACTTCAATTTAAATAGACTTTTTAGGAAAAAAGGAAAAGTGATTTGTTTGCTTTTTAAATAATTATTACAATTTATATTTTTAATTCTTTTCAAGTTAATGGCTATCCAGATAAGAAATCTTCCCATTCTCTCTCCTGTCAGTCAATTTTTCTTACAGTCAACTTCCCTCCTGTTTCCACTATCACTTCTGCTGTTTTTGACATGTGGTGAAATCTGAAACCCCTTCTTCATGTCATTATGTGAAATTAATTTTATAATTTCTGTTTTTATTAAGATCTCTGTAAGTATTTTTTCAAATGCAGCCCACTAGTTTAGTCAAACAATTATTTAAATTGTGATTACAAGCTTGTGGCCCTGATGCACTCTGACACTGAGAAAACCGTATTGAACAGCAAGTCAGTGACCCTGAGAACCTTAATGTTAGCTACATATTGCTTCTTTCCACAGGAAATGTCCTCAGCAAACAGGTGTTGTTTCAGTCTTTATTATCATCAGAATTGAGTTATTAACTTAAAAACAGGTGCTGGGTTTTGCAGAGATAAAACTGATTGAATTTGTTGAACAGTTCTGTTTAAAAGGCTGGGATGGAGAAAACAACTCTGTAACATACACGTCTATCAGTATTGCTGTACTGTTAACAAGAAATGAACTCTGACTTGAAAAAATCTAACATCATATCATAGATGTCAGTAAATAGGAAGTTTCTCCGTGTGAAGCTCTCTAATTATTGTGTTACTATCCATAAAAAAAAAAGTATATTTGAAAACCTTTTGACTGTAGCTTTTCTAACACAAAGCTCTTCTTCAATGATACTTGTAGCTTAATTTTGTTTTGGGTTGTGGTAGCTTAGTCCTTCATGTTAACTGTGTGGAAGATACAGCAAAGTAAGAATTTGCATTTTCATTTTCTCAAAAGAAAATGTGTGAATTTTGTAGATCAGAGTTGGAACTCCTCACACTGTTTGGGTAGAAAGGGAAGGGGAAAGGGGCAGCTGCTAGCTACTAACTACTTGAGCAGGGTGTGTAGCCTCAGGCTTTAAGAGCCACTTTATCATGATTGTCTCCAAATAATGTGTCAGGAAATGTACACCAGAAGTTTTTAAAGATGTTATAGTTTATTTACTAGCCTGGATTTTTTTTTTCCCCTGAAAATTGTAGTTGGCCTCCTGAGGTCTTGCTCTGCAGATCGGTCCATATCAACTTGGCAGACTCTTTACACTGACAGAGTTGCATAAGCTGCATAGTTACATTTATTGAATTATGTTACACCTTCCAAATGTTTCTGAGATTTTTTACGGGGTGGGGCTGTTGAGTTTGGGTTTGTTTTTTTTTTAGTGTGGATGGAATTTCAGAACATTATTTCTGAAATAATTTCTTTAATTAACTTCCATTAGCAGTTGGGCTACGCATTTTGTGTTTGAATTGTGCTTGAACTCTTTATTCTGCAGAATATTGAGCATGAGTTTAAACGGTTCCTATGCAAAATACTCTTCTTTGATGATTTTGCCAGTTTAATTTGGAAACAAAGACATAACTCCTAATTGACAGCATTTGTGAAAACCTTAAAGATGATGGAAGATAGTGCATCTGCTAATGAAATCTTAGAAAAGCAATGTGGTAAGAAATGAGCACGATCAGAATCAGATGATAAGGACAATACTAATACTGGAGTAGATACATAGCAATGTATTGTATATTAACCCACCTTGAATCTCACTGGCTATTGATACTCTTATCTGCTCCCAGTTCTGGAAAAATTCATTATCTTATATAAAAAATAGCTCTGTTTTAGAATTGGGCATGGCCGCACAAATGGCAATATTTTCTACTGAACTTTCTGTATATAAAAAGCTAAAAAGGAAACTCTGAACAATTAACTTAAATTTACTTTTTATAATTTAGTTTTTTCCTTGATACAGTACTAGTTTAGAACATCAGCTAATGTGTATTTAGTGATCCCTCAGGTCAACAGTTAATAAACTTTAAACTTTATAATTCTGACTTGGATTCGACAGAGTCCAGGTAAATGCAAATCAACAGTTTCACTTTTAACAGAAGAAAAGAAGCCCCTGTTCTCTGACTCATATGTCGGAAACTAAGCACCAAGTTTTCTTACCTATTTCTGACCTTGTTCAAAATTTCAGAGCTGGGCTTTGTCCTGCTTGGCAAAAAATGTATGTGGAAGAATGGTGAGTTAGGTAATGCTGATTATATCAAGCTGTCTTTGGGAAAAGAATATGGATATACATTATCTGTGTATATGGCAAGCGTACACGGCTGCCGTGAGGAGAGGGGGATCTGGTGGTGGGGGTAGCTAAATTCAGTATCTGAAAGTATGGTTGCCATCTCTTGCCCTGTCAAGCACTGTACACCACCCTTTTTTCCCCCCCTTTTTTTTATGGTGTGCATAGAATTTCTGACTATGGACGCTTTAAGCAACACATTATCTCTGAAACTGTTTGTAAACTGTTTAAACCTCCTGTACACGCCATACCCTCTTGCTGTGGCAAGAGCAAGCCCCAGCACAGTGAGCAGCAGGACAGGTGAACCATCAGGAGATGTCCTGACTGTCCTATGCCCTGGTTTCCTCCCTCAAACACCTTGCAGAAAAGGGCAGGATACCAGCAGTCCACCACTGTTCTGTTGCATGCTTTTGAAATCTTAAGGGAATATAATTCAGTTTTGAGAAAGAAGAAGCCTAAGTAATTAATTTTAACACTTATTCCCCAGCAAAACATTGGTTCTTGCAGTAAGATAACGGAAAGAAATTGGTGAGCTGGAAAATACTATATAATGAAAGCATTTACAACTCTTAGCCCTTTTGAAGTACACAGATTCATTTATACGGTCAAGTGTTAATACACACACACATGCGCGCTCTCATGCACACGCGCACGCACACACATACAGCGTTGGCCCCATACGCAAAATAACATTAGAAAGTTAAATTATTTCTCCAGAAGCCAAATGAGAGGAAAAAAAAGTTCTTTATGTTAAATACTTCCTAGGTGCCCTTCTAGATGCGTAGGGCGCATACAGGTATATTGGTTCACAGTTCTTGCAATGTCTGCTTTTGCAGTGTGTACTGTTTAAGGGATAAGCTGGTTTTTAAACATTGTCTACTTTCAGCAGTGAAAGTGTCCTCCTGTTCCTGACAGGAAACAAAACATTTTCATTCCTACTTCTATTTTAATTAAGTGTGTTTTAATATTAATGGCAGTAATCTATTCAAACCATGTTTTATTTTTAAGAATGGGCTGCATTTTTTCAGTATCTGGTCTAGTCACACTTTTCTTTCCCACAGACTAGCTGAATATGGAGAGTGAATGGAATTTCCTTAAAAAATATTCCTAGCTCTGTGGAAATGAGTTGAAAAGTCAGAAAGAAAGTTTATAGAAAGAGAAAAAGAAAAGGAACAAAAACATTGAGATACTAGGGAGAGAAACGAAAGTTTAAAAAAAACCCCAAAAACACACAAAAAAAGCCACACTAAAACCCCGTATTCGACTGAGGAGAATTAATTTATTTCTTATGATCAATTTTGATGGTAAAACCCAAAATAGTGCTAAGGGAAAATAGAGGAATTTACAGTATTTTATTCTAAAGGGGTAACTGAGTATTTGGATCTTCATAGCAGTTGTCTTATTCAAACGAATCAGCTACAGATATTAGCATTGAATGATTTGTTCATAATAGCTTTGATAGTAACTAATATATATATTTTTTTCTTAGTGTGTAGCTTAGGAGAAAAATGCTTTTTTGAAAAGTATTTTTCATTTCAGTTTGATTGAGTTGAATACCTTAGCTACCTCAGGATAACTGAAAATCTGAAAGTTTGTTCTGTGAAGGAGGCTTTAGGAATCAGTAAGAAGCTGGAGCAAGGCTTTGATTCTGTCAGACAGTCTGGAGGATGTTGCTCAGGACTATGTTGGGGAAAGAGTTGGGATCCAGCATTTGGCAGGAAAGAAATAAAAACCTTGACAGCAACTCTTCAAATGCTACTCCTACAGAGAAAGCAAATTTTTGTTTTGGATCTTGAACTTCCATCTTTTCCAGGAAGTGTGTTTTGCAATTTCTGCCGTAAGTTATCAGCCAACATGCATGGAGTTAAAGAGTGCAGGGGGTTCTTTCTGCTTATTTTTGTCACTGTAGCTGTAAGAGACAAAGTTCTCACTTCTACAGAACTGTAATGGCTTTAAAATATCCATGAAGGAGTATGTCATAATTAGGATCTTTAAATAGTTTTTACAAATCTAATGGAATAAGTTGTTTCTTAAAATTATTTACGTTTCCTGAGTCTTCGTGTTGTCTTGTTGTAGGGATGCTCAACTCATGCTTCAATATAGGAATGTGTGAAAAGAGAGAAATTCAAAACCACCATCTTCAGTCAGAGAAATCATATTTAGAAAAGCTTTCTTTGATTTACCTCTCTAAGTACTGATGGTCATTACCAGTCCCTGTGTTGAGACCTGCTAGAAAAATGGAATTTTATTTCTGAATTTACATTTCATTAATAATGTTTTGTTCTGCAGTTTTTAGTTGGAATAACCTTAAAAAATTCAATTATAATATTCAAACAGAGCAGTTTTTTTATAAATAGTATTCCTAGCTGTGGATTTTAAAAGACACTTAGCAGGTATTTCTGGTTTAATGCTGTAATAAAAAAAACAGATTCTCTGTTTTCTTTCTGCCAACAACAATCTATCCTTCATGAAAGATGTTATAATATGGAGCAGAGTCACAACAAAAAAAGTATATCAATACACTAAAAGTGTATGCAAACTATTCTGATCAGTAATATCTTGAAATTTTAATATACCTCTCTTCAGAACTTAGATTTGGAGATTAGCTAGCTTTTGCAGCTTTGAGAGATCCCTGCTTTTTATTTTCCACCTCAGAAACATTGAAATTTTATTTTCAACTTCATAAATATTTGTATTTGAAGTGCTCTACAATGCCAGTTTCTAGGGTTTTTTCAGCTCCTAGATTACCTGATTCTGTAATAGTCTAAATTATTTGGAAGCAAGTTTGTGAAATTTATCAAGATATGCTTTATTTTGATCTGATAACCTGCTCACAATAATTAAAAGGTGCGAGACTAAATAACGTCTTTTTTTTGTATCTATGTGATTTCTTGCTTTTGAGGAAGCCAGCTGAATATTTGTCAATAAAGGTGTTTTTATGAGGAGACTTAACTGTGAAAAAAATAATGACTTCTGGTGTGTTTGGACAGTTCCCAGTTCAGTGGAGTTCAGTCTTGAAGGAGATCTCTAGGTGTTACCAAAAATTATGCAGTCACAGGTCTAGCTTCAGAGTATATGCGGGCGCTTTGCAGAACTGCTGGCTGCAGCCAAGTTTCAATGAGTGTGGGTGGTAATAAAAAGGGAGGAGGGCAGCATCTGTTTGCCTGCATACGTTTTAAAAAGTGCCTCAATAGGTGTAAGAAAATCCAAGGAGTAGATATTTTATAACCTTATTCTGGAAATTCTGTTTAGCTGCAAAATGGAAAAAACTCCTTTGTCTTAACTGTCAACAGCCAGGCTAGGAAATACAGCTTTCGATGGCACTCTTTGTTGAGGGATTGCTAAAAGTAAGATGGTAAGGATTTTGGTGAGGATGGAGGAGAATTATTAGAGTCAGATGTGAAAGAAACCAAGGGACTTAAAGTTCAAGAAGAGGGGTCTGTCAGGCAAGGGCAGAATCCACATTTAGATGTGACAGTAAGTCAGAATAACAAAGTTATGGAAACTAACAATCAAACCTGAAGGTTTTGATTATGCCATGTCTTCTTATTAGTGTTCATTCAGCAGACTACCAATTTCAGTTTTCCAGGATACGGAATAATAAGATACTATGCATCCTAACTTATTAGCTTGACTGTTCAAACATGTGCATTATATTGGCCTCAGATGTTCATATTATCTGGATGCAAGACTTAATCTGCCTTTTATTATGCTTTAATCTCTCTCAAATTTATCCCTAGAAGTTAATACTTTTTCCTTCCTATTTTCAGGTATGTTATTGTTAATTAACATTTTAAAATCTTTATTTTCTGATTTGTGATTAAAGTTTTAATTTTATTTTTGGCTTCAGACTGATTCAGTGAACAGATTGTAACAAAGGTATTCATGTACATATTGTGCATATATACATACATGTATGTAAGTGTACTAGTTTACCAGTTTCTAGAATGAGGTTGGTTGTCAGCGTACCACACAGATACTTAGGACAGGAAATGGAAGAACAACTTTTCAGTTAAAAGGGAGAGGCTGTCTGGTGCTACAGCATCTGTGGGTTCAACCTGAAGTTTGAATTGCAGTACTGAGTTTGTAAGATTTAAAAGGGGGAGGGCATGAAAGGCAAGAATCTGCGTTTTAATTAAATCTGCTATGTAGTTGGGTTGGACACAGTAGCTATAAAGACATAGACAGTGTAGAAATTGAATGTTAGAGTTTGATCTGAACATAACCTCAAATGATGCTTAGTGCTGATACAATTTAGTCAGGCTTTAGTGACATACTTGATCCTTAATTCCTGACTTTGATATCTGTTTATAGAAGTTATATGATTTCAACATTTTTCTGTTGTAGCCAATTTTTGCCACATGAGCATTAGCTGAAGGAGGCTTCAGGGTGAGAAGGAATCCTTACATTGTAGATACATGTATGTCCTTGGCCTCATACTAAAAATGCTTTGACTCCTCATTCAGAGAAAGTGAGCTTTTCAAGATTCAGATTCAGGTTCACAGTAGGTAATGCAATAAAAGAAGCAGCAAAGCACGGTTCTCTAAAGGACTAATAATAATATTATGTGTACACCTGAGTGTATATATACACACATATAATTAATTAAAACATGTAACATTTTTTAATAACACATTCAAGCCAACTCATGCATCTTAAAACTGATTCTTGGATTCCTTGTTGCATACTTGCTTATTATTTAAAGAAAAAGAAATAAATTGAATATTCAATTTTTGCCTTTTAATATTGTTTGTAGGTGAATCTGGATGACGGTATTGAGTGCACCCTCAGTAAGTTTGCAGATGACACCAAACTGGGCAGGAGTGTTTATCTGCTTGTGGGTAGGAAGGCTCTGCAGAGGGATCTGGACAGGCTGGATTGATGGGCTGAGGTCAACTGTATGAGGTTTAACAAGGCCAAGTGCCAGCTCCCACACTTGGGTCACAACAACCCCACACAACGCTACAGCCTTGGGGAAGAGTGGCTGGGAAGCTGCCCAGCGGAAAAAGACCTGGGGGTGCTGGTTGACAGCCAGCTGAACATGAGCCAGCAGTGTGCCCAGGTGGCCTAGAAGGCCAATAGCATCCTGTCTTGTATCAGGAATAGAGTGGCCAGCAGGAGTAGGGCAGTGATTGTGCTCCTGTACTCGGCACTGGTGAGGCCACACCTCGAATACTGTGTTCAGTATTGGGCCCCTCAGTACAAACGGACATGGAGGTGCTGGAGCGTATCCAGAGAAGGGCAACGAAGCTGGTGAAGGGTCTGAAGAGCAGGTCTTGCAAGGAGTGGCTGAGGGAGCTGGGATTGTTTAGCCTGGAGAAGAGGAGGCTGAGGGGAGACCTTATCACTCTCTACAACTACCTGAAAGGAGGTTGTAGTGAGGAGGGTGTTGGTCTCTTCTCCCAAGCAACAAGTGATAGGATGAGAAGAAATGGCCTTAAGCTGCATCAGGGGAGGTTTAGATTGGATATTAGGAAAAATTTCTTTACTGAAAGAGTGGTCAATCATTGGAACAGGCTGCCCAGAGAGGTGGTGGATTCACCATCCCTGGAGGTGGTGAAAAGATGTGTAGACATGGCACTTCAGGGCATGGTTTAGGAGGCATGGTGGTGTTGGGTTGATGGTTGGACTTGAGGTCCAACCAAAAGACTTAGAGGTCTTTTCCAACCTTAATGATTCTATGATTCTATGATTCTAAGATATGATGCTTAGATGTGAAGTATTTAGCACTGAAATGACAAGCATTTGCTGCTGTGGAAGGTGAGTAGGGAATGACTTATTATCAAAGCAAGAACCTATGTTCAATGAAGCTAAATCTCAGGCTTCACCATTTTTAAAAGAAAAACCCAAAGTAGTTCTTTCTCTTTCAAAGACCTATCCAATGTAAGTCAATGAGAAAAGGTCATTAGCACAGAAAATCCAAGTTAGATTGTTGTTTGTAATGGTAGATTGAAGATTATTCCTGGCATATGTGTTGTACAGCCCCACAGACCTGAATGTAAAACTGACCTTACAAGTCAGGCTAACAGGAAACAGGACACTGAGCAATTTCCGTGAAGCTCAAATGCCTCAAGCAACACAATAGTAGTATTCTTTTCCGTTGCTTCTGTTGAGCCATTCTGTAGAGATTCATGCAAAGTATAGATTTATTAAATTTGATAGACGTTTACAGAACTGTGTGTAAATGTTGCAGTTTCCTATTAAATTGAATACAAATATTCTGTAAGGAAAAGCAGTTTGCATAAATTCTAGGCTGGAGTTAACGGTATATCTTGGAGAATGATCTGCCAGATCTTTCCTCTGAGGGCCAGTGTGTCAAAGCTACACAGCCAGTCAGCTGTAAGTGTGTCAAATCAGCACTGGTTATACATTAGCTTGAGTCAGAAATACCTGGCAGTCTGCTGTAAAATACTAAAGCTTTGGCTGCTTTTCTGGCCTTCTGAAGAACTGTGGTTGGTCTCTGCTGTTTTTTGAGAAAAGCAAGTGCCTGCCTGTGTCCATCGTAGTTAATGCCCTGTGAGTTGCTGCCCATCAGATGCAGAGTTGGGTTGGTGCTGCAGGTCCCTCAGCAGTGCAAGGGAGTTATGGAAAGCTCTGCCACTCCAAGTGAGGCTTGCAGCCCTAGCAGCAGCCTTCTCTGCCTCTAGCTTGAAGAAGTGGTACCAAAGTAAGCACGAAACCACCTCCTTCAGGTAGATGGTGTGATTTCTTCTATGTATCAACTGGATCCCTTTTTTTTTATTACATAGGACCCACTTCAGCGACCTTGCTGCATAAACCCCTTCGATACTTTGTTGTCTTGGGGTGAATGGATCACCCCAGAGATGACTGAGAAAACCTATCTGCTATCCCAGGTATCATATAGTAATAGCTGCTATAGGAGTATTGCTGATTCTCCAGGTCAGATCATCACTGAAATGCTGAAATGTGGTATGTCCATGTTCCTAACACAGTGATTGAGGAATTTCAGAGGGAAGTCGTAGAAAATTCCTGGGTATTTTCTGTGTAGAGAAGTGTGAGATGATAGAGTGTGTCTGTGTGTTAAGTCTGAAGAATCCTTTATTGAAATCTAGTCAAATCTTGGTCAAGAATCAGTTTCAGAATCTGTGTTAAGCCCATAATTTGTGATTGAGCTAAACTGAATTGTACATTTCAGTTGTTCATTTTTTTTTCTGAATCACTTTTTATAAATGCACTTCATGAAATTGCATGGCTGTAATTTATGAATTACATTTATTTTTATCTTTGGTGTAGCCTGCATATTCTCAATGGAGATTAATGTATTTGATGGCATGTCAGGAGGATTAGAATTCATTTCATGGTGACTGTCAAGCCTTTGAAATTTGGTCTTGTTCTGCAAATAGAGGTAAATACCTAAGAATGTTTCAGAAAAATAGAATTGTTTGGAGGTTTGACTGTATTTATATTACATCAAGTAAGCAGTGACTGTTATTTTTCCACTAGAGTCTATAAATGTCTGTGGAGGTAGGCCTGATTAAACTTTTGTATGGGGGCATCCGCACCCATGGGCATGTATGCAACAGAGTGAAAGAAAGGAAATAGAAAGATCCCTGTTAACTGTGACCATTGATTTGAACTAGGCACCATATGAGTTTGTGGTGTTAATTCTGTCTTTAGATTCTTTACATATTCATCTGTCCGATTATATTGTACCATTATGTTTTAAGTATCTGTGGTTACTACATTCTGTGAAATTTGATCGTAGACCAGCAAATTGTCAGTATCTCAGATGTTGGAATTTTGGTAAATATTTGAAAATGGTATATTTTACATAAATTGTTTTCTACCTAGCTACTTTGTGTAGATGGTGTGATGCTTTGGATCAGGAGAAGACTGTCTACCCTTCACTAGATTTAGCACCTGGTCTAAGTTTTGTTTGCAAAAATTTAATTAACACCTGCTATGGTAATCTCATGATGTTTTCTTCATGTTTTATTTTGTGAAAATTGCCAAGAGAATTCTGAAAATGCCTCCTCCACCTGTACTTGGTCTCCTGCAGAACCCTACTTAAGGCAAGAGATGGTCTGGGCAATGAGATTACTAGTGAGTGGGTAGTAGAGAGGTACATCTTCATATTTGAAAATATTTGTAGTAAAGGGAAACTGAGCGTGGGGAGGTCTTTCCTCCTCACTACTTTCCACTTAACATTATGTTCAGAAGACACAGAGAATAGCTTTTGGCTGCGTTTGAAAACCATCATCTCCATATTTTTCTTTTGACTGCTTTATCAATTTCTAGTTATGATGGAATTAGGTCTGGATTATTAGAGACATAAGGACACAAAAAATTTTATTTAAATGAGGTTGAGAGTAGCCTTGCAGACTGAAGCATCTTCATTTTGAAGAAATAGTTCATTAAAATTGTATGTACCTCTTGATTATTGCTTAAGATACCTGGCCAAAACAGTGGACAAAACAGATGTATGCTGTATGCTGGCCAGAGACTGAGTCACATGCCAGCAATGTTTATTAAAGCATTAAGAAACGTATTTGGGTTTTTAGAAAGTTGCACTATTTTGTTAAAGAGAATTGAAGTATCATTTTTTCATATCTATAGGAAAACTGAACACTCTGTAAGGATCTTTTCAGAGAGAAAATGAAGGATATATATTTATTTAACAACTTGACTGGTTTCAAAGAAATTAAAAATTGTCTCTCACTTAATTCAGTTTACCTAATTTGTTAGTTTAAAATCAATGGAGTACTACAACTAGGTTTTAATGTAGCCATGGAAATTGAATGTGTGCACCCTGGCTCAACAGTAAATATATACCTTCTGTTCCGAGTAAGGGAAGCCTCTGAGTTTGGGGTGGCCAGAGGAGGAGTAATGTGCACAGCTGCTGATGGAGGGGGGATTGGACACACAGGCAGGCTAAAACAGCCTGGACTCAAGTCAGCCTAAAATGCAACCTGCAGTGTGTTGCAGCTAGTGGAGAATACATTTATGTGGGCTCCTTGACTGTTTCACCAATTTTATCAGTCTGCCACTTACACACTTTTCAGTTCTTAACTATCATATGGACTTATCACTGTAGCGAATTAGCTATGAATAGGTCAAAGTGCTCAGGGGAGTTTGTTGTTTTGTTTTGGTTTTTGATATAGATGATACAGATTTTATTGTTAAGTTCGACCTAAATAAAAAAATTATTCAGGTCAGTCCTGTTGATTCAGCCAAACTCTGACTCAGTGGGTGTTAGATGCTCAGGGCTTTGAAATCCAAATTTAAATTCCCACGTGAAACGTAGTTGTCCTAATGTGTGTAAGCTATACTGATTAATTGAATTAGTAGTTTCCTTTAACAGGTGTTCATGGACTGTCAGATTTTTGAATACATTAAATGCACTTTCTTATTCTTGATATGTGGATACTTTTATCCTTTTCACTCTTTTCAGTTGTAAGGGACACAACTTTTTTGTGAACCTGTAGATTACTTGTGAACTGTGATGCCTATTTGCATACTGAATTCTATAAGTATTGCAGAATTTCATCTCCCTCAAACTACTGCACAGGTCTGTTAGAGAAAATATGGCATCAGGTTTTTAGGTGGAATTAATCAAGAATCTTGTAGGATACCTCAAAGAGAATGAAAGTAAATCAACTAAAGTTCCAAGTGAAGTTGATTTAAAATAAAAGAATGGAAGTATCCAGGGTTTTGCTAAATGTTAATATTTCTCTAGTTGTCTAACGTAAAAGGAAAATGGAAATGCTACCTTGCATGAAGTTGCGGCCAGTAATTGTAAAATTTTAAATGCGCTGGTTCATATTCTATTCATTTATTCAGGCGTCTACAATTCTGAAAGGCACAGACTGAACTGAGAATAAATAAAAATGATACACTTTTATTTCTGCTTTTTCAACCTGCATCTGAGTAAGAAGAGTGATTTCTGCTCTACTCAGTTAAAATGCTGCTCTGTAGAAAGAATTTGATGATGCATAACTTACAGGGTTTTTTGGTAGCAAACTGAGAAGAGTTTTTCTTGAAATATGGCTGAAATTCATATAGAGGGTCTACTATCTTGCATCACAATTTCATTCTGTAGTAAAATTATTTGTGAGCTTCATATTCATGCACTTGCTACATTAAAATTGTATTTTGAAATCTGTAATTGCACAACTGTGTAAAACTCCTTAAATGCTCCATGAATACGTGTCTTAACACAGAACATTGCTGCATGCTGTTATAGAACAGATTTTAAAAATCATTGTGGATGTGTGTTTTCTCAAGCCCAATAACATTTGTTTTGAGTTTATTACAAAGACTTGCAATAAGTTTAATAGATTTTGGATTGATTGCTTTTGCAGTTTTCCTTAAATTGGATAGTCTTTTGCTTTCTAAATTTATAAATGCCAAAAACCAGTCTCACAGATTGTGTTCAGTTTGATTTTTAAGAATCAGCTATGAGAAGATGCTTTCTGTAAGAATTCTAATTTGCAAAGTTACATTTTCACAATTCTAGGAAAGCATTAACAGTACATGCATTTTATACTATATACATTTTATCCTGTGATTAGCAAACTGATTTATGTGGCATTTAGATTTATTACTGTTTCTTTTTCTTAGTGAAAGGAAGTGATTTTTTAAATTTTTTTTTTACTTTAAAATATCTGCCAGCCAATTCTTTATGTTTCCCAGAAGTATTCTTTTTGCATCTGTAGAATGAAAAACATTCAGAAGTGATTAGGATAAGATAAAGGTCATTTTGACTGAAGCACATCAGATGAAATGCAAAAATTAATTTTGAGACATCTGTTTACAAAACCATTAACTACACCCATTCAGTATACTGCTGAGTCATATATGCTTTTATTCTCAATCTAACTTTTAAATGGTGCTTCTCCTGATCAGACTACAAGGAGCAATACTATAAGTACAGAAGCTGCTAATAAGATACTGGCTACACTATATATAATATACTTAATGCATTTAATGAATCTTGTGTAGTATTTCAGCTATTATGTGATATTTGTTTATTTTTGAGGGAATGTTATTCTTTTTCCAGAGTTTCCTTTACCAACATTCATTGATAGATCAAAACTTGCTTTTCTATGGGTGTCACTCCTTACAGTGTCTAGATGGTTGCAAGGGTTCCTCTGGTATTTTCTTGTTTGGCTTTTTTGTATTATATATTGTCCATAAGAAAATTATATATGAAAAAGAAGTGCCCACAGAAGAAGAAAACATGCAACATTGCAATGAGTTTTTGGACATTAATAACACTTATCCTTTTTCCTTGTAGAATCTGTCACATCATCTTTATATACCTGTTACCTAAATAATATTTATCACAACTCTGTGCACTACATGGAAAAAAGAGAAAGAGAAGACGAGTTTGGAAACTTTGTATAAGAAATATGTGCACAAACATTCAGTATTCATGGGAGAATATTTACTATTCAAAGCTTTTCTGTTATAGTTAACTAATAGAGCTCATAATCCTGTATTTCGCAGAGGCAAATGCACATTGGCACTAATAGTTTGAATAACCACCTTCATGTCATGCTTAAATCTGCACATTGTTTTAATGTAGAGTGTAGGGTTTTTTAAAATGTAATCAGAGCACATGCCTAAAATCCTTATCTGGAACTGTAGGAGTGGAATTCTGGTCCAGCTGTGGAGCTGAGAGCAAAACTTCAGCTCACTCCAAGGCAGAATTTAATCATAAATGTCAAAGACACACACTCAGCAGGCTTTTAAAATACTCTTAGGTATGACTACATGAACACTGCTGGCCGGTCTGTTCACGTGCTTGAAGCTGGACATTTTCATTATTTGAAGGCTTTGATGTTTTTTAGAAGGACAGAAAGAAACATTATGGAGGGTTAGCATTCTAAATGTATTTTGGTGTCAACCACTACTGTGTGTCCAATAATAATCAGTGATATTAAGTACAATGATACAGGTTGCAACTTTTCCAATGTTCTTTTTTAGTGTATATAAAAATTTTCTTCATTGAAATACTCCAAATTATTTAATAACTTTCTCCCAAAACTTAACCGTAGTCACATATTTGTCAGATACCATCCCTGTGGTCAGACTAATAAAGAAGAGAAACAGGTCCTTTGGCCAGACTTACTCTAAAGCTGGTCTTGCCATATTACTCCATTTTGTACCTCTTCTTAAGTGAGAAGCAGTCTAAACATCAAATATGGTGAATTAAGCTAAAAGTTCTCATTATAATTCATCTTTCTTTACTATTTTACCCAGAAACAAAATATGATCTGATTTATGCTAAGAAATTTTAAGCAGTGTGGACGTTCACAAGGCAATGAAATAAAATCAGTGTAGTGTAGCCTATACTGCACCTTGAATTTGAGTGGTGCTGTATAAAACTGTTCCATTTCATTTGTTCTGTTGTTCCTTTTCAGCCTAATTAATCAATCTGATTAATAGAGGGCATGTGAGATTCAGTATTCTTCAGCATATTACCTCTTATTTAAATGGTTTTTTTGCACGTTAATTGGTGCATGAGAGGAACTTTGAGTGGCTTGGCAATTTTGCAGTCCAGAGCATTAGCACCCCGAATTATCCAATTAAAAGCACACTTGGTTTTTTGAGGTAAGATTGGAACAAGGAGCATTTGAGAAGATGAGGAGGCTATGCTATTTAGATAACTTCCATAGGGGAGCTGTTCCCTTATTTATGAGCCATCAAAAAGGAGGTGAACTGCATATGTCAGCACTGCATCTGAAATGAAGTTACTTTGTTCTACTCAAAGTCTAGAAGAGGCAAACAGTAATTTAGTTCATGGTTATCTTGCATTAGGTCAAAAGTTGCCATTTGAAAACTTTTCTTCAGGCTTTGCAATACCTTACTGGACTGTTATCTTTGTGCTGAGATGTGTTGCTATCTTGAAAATCCTGTGCTATTGTTTCATTTCTGTGCACATCCTAGCTTCACCACAGTGAATAAAATTCATTGACCCAGAAAGCCTTTGATGGCAGCTACTGGGCTCTTGAAGCAAACTGTCTGGCTCCACTGGTTAAAGCTGTGCCCCATCAAAGATGAGAAAGAAAAGCCTGACAGTATGGTGTTCATGCAAAGATAAAGGATAAAAGATAGCATTGTGTTGCTTTCTGTATTAAAGGCTTCTTTCCTGCCTGTTTTTTTCCACAGCTCTTTTTACTAATGTGTTTGATTTAGGCTATTAGTGTAATAAAAACAAGCACTCTTTAATATAAGGAACTACTTGATGCATGTGGATTTTTTGGTGACGGTAAACACTGGTGCTTTTAAAGCCACACAAACTGATAGGTATCTCTGCTTAATAACTTATTACGTTATTTAAATTACTACATAGCAACAAAATAATGATATTAATCATCACGGAAAAGCATATCTGCTGTCTTTTTGCTTGTGGAAATTAATCTTACCATATCACTATTAGAAACCTGAGCTTCACTCTCTTGGAAATCCCATATCTCAGATACCTGGAGTCGTATTTTTCTAATTATTATATTGTATCTTAATTATGAACTGGTAAATGCTTGATTCCACCACTATAAGTACTCTGTGGAAAAGCATACTCTCCAGTAATTTCAACTGAACTAAACAGAGGTTTGTGGAGCACACTTAAAATTTGCACTTAGATTTCAGCTTCTCGGTGTCTGCTTACCTTATTTACAATGCTTATTTTTTTACTCATGAATTAAGTACCCACACTTTTTAAAAATATAGATAAAAGTGATGATATAGCAGAAACTTTACACTGCCATGCCACAGCTTCAGCCCTTGACTTCATGGTAGTGAAGCTTTTGGGGTACTTATACTTGTTTATGTTTTCTCTGTGCAGCTTCTTTGAGATTGGAATATACTGGTTTTAAAAGGAAAGTTGAGATTTTTATAAATATGCAGGCTGAAAGCCATTGCTTCCTATAGCCACTGTCATTCCAAGGGACATCACTTCTCTCTGTGACTGTTATCCCTGGAATTGCACCCTGTCCTGTTTTAATGAAAATTAACTAGATTCATTTAAACATTAGTTTAACTTAATGAGCTTGACTGATAAACCAAGGGACCGGAAGTCTCAGGAAGCAATGGGCACTTTGAAGTGGTATTGCTGTCATTTCAGCTGGAATAACTACCCCTAAAGGGAGTCTGTGGTGCAACCCTAAGCTGGCCATTAACTTTGTCAGTCACCAAATAGTTGACATAAAAGGCACAAGAAATGGATACATTTAATTATACTGTTTTACAGGATGAAACTGCTTAGCAGTTTCTTTTTGCTAGGCAGTGTTTAAACATTAAAAGTTTGTGCTTCCTAGAAGCTGGTAGTATTGTAGCTGCTAATTTCTTCAGGTTAGATCAGATGAAGAGAAGATTTTGAGACTCTCTTAAAGCTCTTTTAGCTTATAAACACTATTGCGGTCTGTAGCATTGAATAGTTTTTGTGGAGAGACATTACATGTAACTTGAGGTCTCTCATTTAGAAAGAGGTCTCTAGGAAAGCTGGCCTTTTGGGGCTAGCTAGATAAACATTTTAAATGTAGAAGCAACTGTAGTCTTCCTGAGCCAGAAGCTGTAAGACATCCTGAAAAATAAACATGGAAAGTTAGAAATAACAAGCAGAACACTTGGTAGATTAAGTCCCTACTTGCAATGAAGCCAGTTTTCTGTGAGTAGTAGGTACACACATGGTCTTTTTGCTATAGGTATAGATTAGTATTTATTTGTTAATATTACAAAGGCACTTAAGCATCTCCTTGTTTAGTTCTCAAATAATTTATTTAAAATCTCGATGTAATTTAATCATTAACAACTGTCAGCTTGGATGTAGTCCAATACATCACTTATGATAAAAAATACTGTTGGAAATTACACATTCTCTGTATTTGACAATTAGTTTGAATGGTAATTCTGATCATGAATGTCTGTGGATTCTGATATATGGATGTAAAATATGCTTCAAGAGATTGGCTGTAGGGGGGAAATGCCTTAATTAACTCCTGCTGTTTGTGTTTGTCTGTATTTAATTTAAACTGGTTTAATCTGGTTCCAAAGTATTTTAGTTGGAATTAGGGTATTATTCATATATATATATGTCTGTATAATTATGTAAAAGTTAAGTTAGAACAGCTCTTAGTTTTTAAATTCTGTTTGATTCAATAGACTTGTGTACGCAGGCTTCAATATATGATATGCTGTCCTAAACTGGGAATTGCTTTTTAATTTAAAAGTAATAAAGTATTTAAAGGAATAACAAAAATAAATTGCAACCAATGTCTTCATGAACCACATGGTTACTACTGTCTTATTAGTATGATATCCTTGCTGTTTTTTAAACTTGGAATGTAACATAGTTAACCAAAACACTGGCAGAAATCACTGTTGTCACCTTTACTGTAACAGCTGGTTTATCCTCTTGATGTGTAAACTGCACATTTGGAACATAAAGAGCAAAAGCTGAGTAGATTGACCTCTGGGTGAATGAAGAGGATGATTAATCTTAAAATATTCTTAGAACTTCCTAACATAATTATTTTCTATTTTTGATACATAGTTCATCACTGTGGCCCCAGTAATCTTGTAGCATTAAATTAAGGTTGTATTTTTATACTCTTTTGAGAAGAGTTGCTGGAATCAAATGCCTTTCCCATCAGGATAGAAATGCAAGTTTCAGATATTTTTTCTCTACCTAGGACTTCTTTCTCCAGGATTTATAAAAGAGTTAACTACAAACAAAAGAAAAATCTGATTTTAATGGTAAAATCTGTACTTTTTTTTTTTAATTAGGAAGTATTAAAAAGTAGCACCTTTGCTTCATTAAAACCTGTCAGTTTTTTCCTCTGCCTTTATGAAAATATTCATGATAATGACAAGTTATTGTAAAGATAATACTCCTTGTTCTTTCAGCATTATGGATAGTTCGGAGTTGTTTTTACAATAGAGAGAAAAAGAGAGTGAAAAAGATTAGGGTGAGAGACACCACAGCTTTATTATTTATTTTTCATTCTATAATGTTATTGTGAAAGAGACAGTAAGAGCACCAGGGCTGCAATTGTTTACCTCTTTGTTTTAAGATTTTTATGAGTCAAATTAAAAACGGCCAATTAAACTCTTAGAAAAAATCTTGATTGTCATTCAGAAGAGGTTGATTTTAATTTCATGGTGACTCTTGTATAATGGAAATATACTGAAAATGTGTTCTTGGGATGAAATGAATAGAAATGCCTGTGCTCTTACTATGCAGACTGGCAAATGGTTTTGCAACAATAATGGCTCTTTTTGAAGTTTTGCTTATTTGCAGACCTGACAGTCTAAGCAATTATAGGCATCTGAAGATACTTTATTAGCTGGTGGTGTAAACAGGGATGCATATACCTTATATTTCTCACAAACCAGGGAACATTGGACAGGACATGCTATGCAACATTTTTCTTTTTTGATTGATTTTCTTACTATGTGTTGTAAATATAAGTTGACTTGTGTAACTTTTTTTTGGTTAGCACAGATTCAGTATTTGGCTGAAAGCCATATATGTGCATTCCTCAGAATAAATATGTTCTTCCTTGCGGGTTTTTGTTTTTTTCATTAAGCATATTACAATTCATATTATTTGTTTGTGAACCACAAGCTAGTCTGTTATTGGCTAAATAGCCTTAGAAATGTGTTTAGATTATATCTGCTATGTTCTTTGTAAAATTCTTTTATTTGCAGTCTTGGAATTCTACCTACAAAGATAAATTACTAATAGTAAATGATGCACAAATTTTATGGAAGGGCACCATAATAAGTGAAAAAAAAAAAATCATTAAAACAATGGCTTAAAATTGAGCAATGAAAGATGTTGCATGCGTCCCTGTGGTGGGTTGACCCAGATGCCCACCAAAGCCGCTCTATCACTCGCCCTCCTCAGCTGGGCAGGGGACAGAAAATATAATGAAAGGCTCGTGGGTCAAGACAAGGAAAGGGAGAGGTCACTCACCAATTACCTTCACAGGCAAAACAGACTCAACTTGGGGAAATTAGTTTAATTTATTACCAATCAGATCAGAGTAAGGTAATAAGAAAATAAAAACTAAATTTTAAAACACATTCCCCCCACGCCTCCCTTCTTCGTGGGCTTAACTTCACTCCTGATTTCTCTACCTCCTCCCCCTGAGCAGCACAGGGGATGGGGAATGGGGGTTATGGTCAGTTCATCACATCTTGTCTCGGCTGCTCCTTCCTCCTCAGGGGGAGGACTCCTCACACTCTTCCCATGCTCAAGCGTGGGATCCCTCCCACAGGAGACAATCCTCCACAAACTTCTCCAACATGGGTCCCTCCCGCAGGGTGCAGTCCTTCAGGAGCAGACTGCTCCAGCGTTGGTCCCCTGTGGGGTCAAGTCCTGCCAGCAAATCTGCTCCAGTGTGTGCTCCTCTCCGTGGGTCGACAGGTCCTGCCAGGAGCCTGCTCCAGCGCAGGGTTCCCATGGGATCACAGCTTCCTTCAGGCACATCCACCTGCTCCAGCGTGGGGTCCTCCACAGGCTGCAGGTGGATATCTGCTCCACCATTAACCTCCATGGGCTGCAGGGGGACAGCCTGCCTCACCATGGTCTTCACCACGGGCTGCAGGGGAATCTCTGCTCTGGCGCCTGGATCACCTCCTCCCCCTCCTTCTTCACTGACCTCGGAGTCTGCAGGGCTGCTTCTCTCATAGATTCTCAGTCCTCTCTCCAGCTCCAATTGCGCAGTTTTTTTTTGTTCCCCCTACTTAAATATGTTACCCCAGAGGCGCTACCACCATCGCTGATGGGCTCAGCCTTGGCCAGTGGCGGGTTGGTCTTGGAGCCAGATGGCATTGGCTCTGTCAAACAGAGGGGAAGCTGCTGGCAGCTTCTCACAGAACCCAGCCCTGTAGCCTCCCTGCTACCAAAACTTTGCCACACAAACGCAATACAATTCCATTTTTTCTCTTACCTTGGTATGTATGTAGTTGAAGTTAGTGGAAAAATATTTTCTTTGAATCTGAAGTGGGTTAAGTCTTGCACCTGTTTTCTGTGCTGATATATATAAGGAAGGTTAATTATATTTGCCAGTTGCAGAGCCATTCATTCCACTCATTGTTTCCTGAACCACTTTGTCCTTAGACTTAAAATATGATATGCATTGCCTAAACTTCACATCCCAGCCATGCCACATCCCCACACATGAGATAATTTTTCTTCAGATGTCAGATTTTGGTGTCTTTGCATTTACCTTTCATATCACAATTCTTTCTTGCTTAGCTACTTTCCTTTTTGTTGCAGAGTTCATTTTTGTAGATGTGCTTGTTTATAAAATGACTAGAAAGGAGTGTCTCTTTTACATCACTGTTTAATAATAGACGTTAATTTATTGAAGTTGCTATAACTCCCATTGTATTGTTACTCCATGGAAGGACTGACTAAATTTTGACTTCTGGAAGTGAATGTTGTAAAGTTTGGCTATGAATAATTTAAAATTCTCTGCCAAAATTTCTGTAGTAATATTTTATCACTGTTGTTTCACATGTGTTCTACTAAATTTTAGCTTGATGATATTTAGGTAAGTACAGTGTTAAACACCTGAAGCTAGGGGAGCGGTTTCAAAAGCTACAGCACATTACACAGAATTAAAGAAGTAATCCTGAAATTGCATTCTGACTTGGATAAGGTACTCTCTCTGTAGCATGTTACCTTTAAACATCAGGGTCCTGCAAACTACACGTTTTAACACTGTGCAGAAACAAACCATTGCACAGAAAAGCTTCCAGCAAGTGTTGCATAAAATGGCCACATTTTACAGGTAATTTGCTGTCTGTGATACCCCTTCAGCTGAGCTTCATCTTCTCTATATTTAGAGCAGTCCAATTAATATGTGCCATTAATAAGACATCAGCATGCTTTATTTTGGAGAGGGAAACAGCTAATTTAAAATTAAAAAAAGGATAAGACTTAATTAATGGACAACTAGAACATTCTTGTAAGAACTTGGTTCATTGATTTTGAGCTAGTTCTTTTTCAGCTATCATATGCATCTAGGTTATCTGAACTTCTCATTACATAAAACCAGACAGAGCAGTTTGGTGTTGTATAAAAGGTATCAGCATGTCTTCTGATTTATTTTTGCCTGGTTCTTGAAGATGTTTTGTATTAATGGGGACCTTTTTTGTGGTTTCTTCTCCTTCCCTCTCCTCACGAATCTTAAAGCCCATAAATTATTATTTATGTTATAGCAGCAGTTCTTAACTGAGACCTGCAGAGTACTTGTGTTGCTGTTACATTGCTGCTTTTGTTCCTTTTAATTTGTGAGCTTCAGTAGGAGCAACCATATCTTTTATGAAGAATCATGTAGGCTAAGGAGAGACAACATATGGCTAATAACTTCTAAAGTCAAAACAGTGATAAAGAGATGGCTGGGAAGAGTAAGGATAAGGTACTACCAAAGGCAACAGCAGATTAGAGCAGAAACTTCAGAAGCATAAAGCTTCCAATGGTACAAGGCAGCTACTGCTAGGAAAGAAAGGCCTGCAAGAGAAATTGCAAAAATTTGGTTTTATTGATACTGGTGTGTTACAAGTTTGTCAAGTCTTATAGCCCTGTAAGAGTCTTCAGTAGGTAGGAACTGTGAGAAGCATTGTGTCTGGGGTGTTAGAAGGGAAACTTACAAGGCAGTCTTTTTTCAGAGATGGTTGAAGTGGTAGCAAAGCTGAAGAACCATTTTTGCAATTTATATTTAAGCAAGATGGCTTTCAGTTCTTCTGGACTAGTTATTTCTACAGAAATAGAGTTAGGATAATTGTGTGCTTTACGGTCAGACTTCTCTGCTGACTCCAGCAGCTGTCACATTTTAGGCAGCAAACACAGCCCCTCATGTCTGTTCTCTTTGCAGCTTTGAATGATGACTGTTTCTTGTGGGAAGGCACTGGGATCTTGTTCTTAAGACAGAGATAAAACTAATGAAGTTGACAATATCACACAGAGAATACATCAGATATTACTGAACAGAAGTTTTTTGAGGCTCGCTTACAAATAGTATAAACCTGTAGCATTTAATACACTGCAAATTATCCTTAATATATTCACATTTGAGAAGAGTATACTTTCTCTAAAGAACATCTTTCTGGTGGGTTTCTTAAATGGAAGCTGTAAATTCTGTTAGTAAGAAGAATTCTTACTGAGAAGTAATGAAAAATAATGAACACTAGTAACTACTACAAGAAATAATCTACACCTTGGCTTTGGAAAACAAGTGTAAGAGCTTATTGTATGTCTGTTACAAAGCAGTGTTGCTGGCTTCTTCCATCAATAAATATCTGTTTATCCCTTCTTACTGATAGTTTGTTTAATGAGAGAATACAGACATGACATTAGCAGAATGACTTGAAAGTACATCTTTTGATTAATGTTAAAGCTTTAAAAAGATTGTATTTTCCCTAAATGGATTTTTAAGCAATTTAACACACTTACTTTGACCAGGGGAAATTGTTGCTTTTGAAAATGGAAAAGGGATAACTTTGCCTACCTGGTGCTGCTTAAAAATGAACATATGCCTGTATAAAGCCTATTGTTAGCCCTGTGAGCTCACCCATAAGCCTTTACAGAAGTGCATTTCTGAAGGCAGCTGTTCTGTGTTAAGTTCAAAGCATCCCTTCATTCAAGTCAACCCAGACACCACCTATCTTGCCAGCCTTCGCTATCTGCTGTGTTGGGGGGTAAAATTCCTTTCATTACATCAGATGCAAAGTTGTACTGCATCAGTTTTTACTTTAAGGATTTATCTGTAATCTTTCAGACTCCATGGCAGGGAAATACATGGAATACTGACCATTCCCAATCTCACAGAGTTTTGCCACTCTGCTTTTCTGTACAAGACCATCAGCATTTGGTCTTAAAATGGTCTTAGAAGGAAAGCAGAGAAGCATGCTTCTTCCTATTTTTTGGTGCTAAGTATGTCATATAAAAAGAAAAATGTATTTGTAAGATAAGTCAGTTATTTTGTCTCCTTTTGTACTGTTTTTGAATTTATGTGCTTGAGCGCTTTTGGAGAGAGAGAGTTTCATCAGCATGCTGGCTGTCCATTAAAATGTTTAATGCCTAGAGTTGTTAACATCAGAAGTATGTTGGGGAAAAAGGATGGCATTGCTTTGTTTTTCAGTCTTGTCACTGGTTAAGAAACCTGAAATGTTAGTTGAAAAATACTATATTTGTTTTCTTGTCTGGGTGGAGAGAAAGGATGTAATAGGGAGGTTTGATTTTCGCTTATGAGAAATATCATATCCAATATCTTTATTTGCCAGTAATTTCAGGGAAACTCTGGAAGTATTAAGATAGGATGCCAATATAAGGAGGAAGAAAATTTTAAGACTATTTTTAAAAAGGGATTTTGTTGACCCCCTGTTTAACCTTACTTCTTTTAAAATTGGCCATTGTGCTTGAGCCTACTCAAACATGAAATATTTTGAAGAGTATAACTACCTTTTAATTTCCTTAATGTTAGGTAATCCATTCAGTGTACATTATGTAGCTCGGTTTCAGAGGCCTTTTGTTAAATATTTTTCTGAAAATAATTGGATGAAATTATCTGTAATGCTTTTATATTCCAGATGATTCTACGTTTTTATTCTAAAATGCAAATACACCTAACAGAAGGAAGACCTTCAGCGTATTTCAGAGCAATGCTAGAAATCTCAAATATCTTTTCTTTTCCGCTACATCTGTAAAGGAAACAGTCAGGAGGAGATTGGTTTGTAATTAAGTTAGACATAGTTATTGTTGAACTGTATTGGCAGGGTTTTTAATCTATAAGCAATGTGAATGTATAATGTTTCAGAAAGTAGAATTGCTTTTCTTCCATCTTGCACTATTTTGTTTATGAAATGGAGAACTTTATTGAAGCTCTTTCTGAATGCTGAGCTGTTTTACTGTATCTGTGTATGTTTTTGTTGCATCATCTTTTGAATATTTTTGTTTGGGTTTTTAAATTAGTAAACTGGCCATCTGAAAAAAAATACTGTGTGATATACCCATGGGAAGAAATTAAGTGTCTGTTTTTAAGGTGCTTGCATGCTTCATGTTCTGTTAACAGTTCTGTTTCCTTATCTAAGGAGAATTACTTATTATGGTGTAACAGGTTTGTGTTGCACGAAATCCACCTGTAATGAACTGACATTTAAAAAGATGCTGAATATATGTTAATTCTTATACAACAATCATCAGGAATTATAATAGATAATGTTATTCCTTCTGAAGCAGAAGTGTATGCACTTGTCCCTATTTGATAGAACTCATCTATCTTTCCAGTATAATGTCTATCTTACATCAAATCCTAAGCAGTTAAATGTGATTTCCTAAATGTAATACTGTATTTGTGCAGGCGGAATAGCCTGATCTGTTCTCAGAGTCATTGATTTGTATGCTTTTGGCATTACTGTAGAGGCCTTTGCAGTGCAGAGTGTAATTGGGCCAGATTAAAAGACTGTAGGAATTTTGACAAGAGTTGGGAAGAATAAAAACAACAGCGTTCGGGAGAGGAATCCAATAAAATTCTGTGAAATGCTGTAATACACCTCAAACTGTTGCTGGAAATTTTCAAAAGCTTTTAAACTTGTTAGGAGTCCTAGTCTGTCTTAACTAACCTGTATACATAAGATCCCATCTAAAGCTGTTTGAGATGCAGAAATCAGTTTTATGTAAATAGAACAGAGGAAATACTGATCTTGTTGCATTTTGAGCTGAAGGGACGTTCAAGCTTACCTTTACAGGGACACTGAACTTTACACTGCAGTATGTGCTTAAGACCATACAACAGACGGGGGTTTCGGCAAGTCCTTTTTTTGGGTGTTGGGCTTGGCATGCCATTGACTGGACTGTTGGCTTTTCTGAATCCTCGTCTAGCATGTACCTCTATCCCATCTGATGTTCAAGGAACCACAGCTGTGTAACATTAGTTATATCACGGATTCTACTTCTGGAATTAGTCTTGTAGGTATCTCCATGTGCAACCTCCTGGTGTCTTAAGTTCAGTTAGAGAGCTTGCTTCAGCATGAAAAATAAATATAAATGGGTTGATAATTTTGGGTGCTATTATCTAAAAACCTGGGATTTTTGACCACTGGATAGTACACTGAAGTTGAAAACCCATACAGCTAGACAGCTGTATATTTACATACACTATGAGAGTCTTTCCTAATCCTTCCATTACTATGTGAAAATCAGTGGAAAAGTGAGATGGAAATGCACCTAAAAAAACAAAGTTTGTTTGTCAAAACATTAAACACAACCAACCTATGGTAATTAGGATTAGATATCACCCTTCCATGAATTCAGCTGGAGACCATTCACCAGATTTTTTTCAGTGCTACCTACTAAAATTTTTTGTATCAGCTGTTAAGATATACGTTTGTGGAAACCACATGTGAAACAGCATATCTTCTTTTTCTCCTTCAGGGAGTGTCTACGGTTTCATTTGTGTAAGTGATTTCTTTCTTGTCTCGGTTGGTCTACAGGAACAGTGAAAGAACTTTATTTCAAACATGCTGCGCTAAAGCAACATAAGTTCTTGCTTCATAGAATAACTATATCTTTCTGTCTTCACGATAAGACTCATCAGACATATTTTAATTGCTCTATCATTTGCTGGTTTTATTCTGAAACTTTTCTTTAACTTTCAAATTGGATAAAGCAAACATTGAGACTTCTACAAAATAGAAGTCTATGAGGTTGAATAACACTTCCTGATTTTCCTGCTGTAGTGGTGGGCTTTTATCAATGTTGAGTTAAGCTTGTCATCCACAGAGAATATTCATTCATGTAGTTGTGAAGATAAGGAAGCCATAATTTTAGTTTTGAAATTGTGGTGTTAACCTGATGATTAATTTCAGGAAGTATTTGGTTCTCTAGAATAGTATATTCCTTCAAGTAAATCTTCCCTCATTTATACCTGCATATTTTATTTATTGATTTCACCTAGCTTAATTTTGTATTGTTGACAAATTGAAAATAAAACTTTTCAGTAAATTTTAAGATTTACTGAAATGGATGCTTGGGAAAGCCCACTGTTTTGAGTGGATTCTGGCTGCCTTAAAAAAACAAAACAAAACAAAAAAATCTACCTTAGCTTTCAGCTGCAAATGCACTGCATAGCCCAGTGATGTCTGTAGTTGCAAATGGATCCTTAGCAAATGTGAAGGGACTCTCAGTTCTGGTGTCCTTGCAGTTGCTAGAATAGCACTTTAACTTTTCCCCTTCCCTCCATTTCAAATTAATTATTCACAACCTGCCAGTATTATCACCTTAGGAGATGCTGCTACTATAGGCTGAAGAATATAAAAAAAAAAAAAAAGAAAGCTGGAGAAGCTTTTGAGTGGATTCCAAATTTTGGCCTTAGCTTATGCCATTTATCATTGAATATTGTTGTAACTCCCATAATCTTTTGTATGAATCAGACAAAGAAACATTTCCACTATGTAAAGCTGCAGAAGCTTGTTCTGCTGAATTCAACAGAAGTCATTTGGATTCAAGTGGAATCTGCTTTAGTGAAAAAATGTTCCCTGATCTATTTATTTTTTCCTCTTTGAAATATAAAACATCAAGAAGAGAAGACATTCAGCAGTAATTATCATATAATGACATTTTCTTTTCACTGTTGTTCATCCAATGTTTTTGCTACAAACATATCCTACTTCAAATCATATTAATCAGTAGTGTAGAGATACAGTACATATAGATAGACTTGGATATTCAAAGAGCACTGTTTCCTAAGGGAAACTGTTGACTCCTTTGTACTTTAAGTCTGCACTTAATAGAATTTTTCATTCTTATGAAGAGAGTGAAAAATGAGCTGGAAAATACGAAAGCAACTAGGTTTGTCTTCACTGAGTTCAATGTTCTATGGTTTCAGGTGGCAAATACACTTATATGTGCACATATATATCTCTATCTACCAATAATAAAGCTGAAATACTGGAAATATGAAGCAGATGGCAACTGTGAGCTCCAGTTAGTAAAGAAAATAAGATTTAGTAGAACTTATTGAAAGAACAGTCTCCCAGTTCTTAGGTTGTTAAATATAAGTGAAGATGATCTTCTCTAACACATACTGCAAATCAGAAATCTACATATATTTTAATTGTTGGTTGTTGTTGCAACAAGGAAGAGGCGTATTGTTTTCAAGGCATGTTCAGATCTTATGATACTATTTATTGCCAACACAGCAAAGTAAAAAAATTATTTTGTCCATCAGGAGACATTTTCTAATGAAAAACCTTGTAGATTGTTACGAATCTTAGCTATCTAAGAAACCTATTGGAAGCAGTACAGTTGAAAAGAAACTGGACTTGTAGAAGGTAGCTAGAGGATATTGTTATTTTTTAAATTGGTTAAATCTGATGTGTGTTACTGAGTACACAGGTGTATGCTGTATTCTGTATTCTAATTTTCTTGTTTCTGATTGTGTTGCCATGTGGATGCTGCAGCTGTTCTGCATTTATGATAGCAGGCCTGACTATTACTGCAGACACTGGAGTGCAGGAGATGCACAAGAAAAGCAGGCTGTGCTTATTGTTGATGACCACCTTCTGCTGAAAGTGTGGTGATGAATCCCCATATCCATAAGGTGTCTGAATATGTTAATGGGACTAGAGGAATAAAAATTGCTTTTTAATTTTGGGCTTCTGCAGCAATATCTATTTTTGCCAGTAGAGCAGCGCAGGGAGGGAGGCAATGGAGTGGTTTGTGTGTGTGTATGTGCAAGCTTCACTCCTGCTAATGTGGTATTGCATTGCCAAGTAATTTTATGAGATATTGGAGAATATATTGTTTGGGTTGTGCAAGAAAAGAATACTTACTGTGTAATTGAAGCTGTTAATCTTCCAGGTAATTTGTGGCTATCTTGGTGCATGTACACACACACATACACACTGTGATGAGTTGACCTTAGATGGCTGCCAGATGCCCACCCAGCTGCTCTTTCACTGCCCCTCCTCAACAGGACAGGGGGAGAAAATAAGACAGAAAAGCTTGTGGGTTGAAATAGACAGGCAAAACAGACTCAACTTCTGTTGAGTCTTTTGTCAACAGACAAAACAACTCAACTTGGGGAAAACTAATTTTGTTAATTGCTAATTAAAAAGAATGGAGAGAAGCAAAGACAAAACTAAAAACACCTTCCTCCCAGTCTTCTTTCTTCCCAGGCTTAACTTCACTCCTTTGTTCCCGACTCTTCTGCCTCCTCCTTCCCTGCAGAGAACCCTGTAGTAGCAGAAATGCTTATGTTTTGGCTATTGGACTTACGTTGGCTCCAAATTTTCTTCTGATTTCAAAGTAGACTATCTGGCTTTGTTTCATGTGTTTTATTACTGTGCTGGTCGCTATCAGTCTCTACCGTTTGCAACAAGTATACATATTAGTCATGTTGTGTGTAGAATAAATTTATATATTTTGTCTTCCTTCTCCAGTGGGTGTGCTTTGTTATTTTTTAATTACTTTTGCTATTTCTCATACTGGGAGATTTTCCAGTGGCTGTTAAGTGAATGATTTATTGAACTTTTCAGGTGTGTTATCGATGAACAAATTGACACATAAATTTAATTATTTCTACTGCCAAGTTTTCAACATAATTGTTTCAGTGATATTATGAAGTAACCATCTAAAAATCCATCACGTTCTATTTACCGCCCAAAGCAGCAACATAAAATTGAAATCATTCTATCATCTCTCTAATAGAGCTAGTTACATGGGGCCTAGGTTTATTCTAAGTGATAATAAAACTTAGAATTTTCCTACTAGTTTAAAGAAAATTACAATGTAATATTTAAATACTTTTCACTCATGTAATATAAAACATTTAGGGGGGAGAGGGCATTTGCTCCTTCAGCTGTTACACTGTGAAAACTTTTAATGTGTACATTCATCTAATGGCAAAGGTGTTTGTTTGTTTGACAAGCAGTGCTTCTTTTCTGGCTCTAAGTGGTGCTTTGATATTACTTTAGAGTTGGTTAGTCCAGGATAGCGATCTGTTCTCAACCAGTATTAGCACATACAAAAACCGCTAAATTGATAAAGTAAAATTTCACGAATGTATATATGACTGTGTCTCGTTGCTTTGGTAAAATAAGATAGATATTGCCCTTTAAAATATTCATAACTATGTTCTTTAGAAGTTGGTACTGAATTTTACTGAATTGGAAGTTTATGCTTTAGACATTAACTGCTGCAAATACAGTATTAAAAAAAAGATGAAGTTATTTATTGGACTGCGTAGATACTATATTCAAAGGTATGTTGCACAGTCACATTTAAAAATGTGTCTGTATGAATATTTACCATACCAACTTTGTTCCCCTCATTCATGTGCATTATGGTGCAATTTCCAGTTTTATGTCCATGTACGTTTTTATCTGAATATGGGAAAAATAATGCTTAGGAAATAAACAGATGGAGCTCTTGCCAGTGGAACAAAGGATAGCACATAATGAGTGACATAAGTGATTGCAATCATGAAATAGGTTTCTACCCAAAATTAATATAAACCTCATCATTAATTTCTCTGCCATGGTTCTTCCTTTATAAAAGAGAAAATCATCAACTTACTCTCAAGGCATAATGAAACACTGCAATTTTCCCCATTGTACTTGCGGGGAATATATGTGGTATAGGTTAATAAATATGGTTTGCAAAAAGTAATTTTAATGGTGTACCAAATGTATATATAAGACTCCATTTTAATATTGATAAACAATAAGAATGTCTATCCTCTGACTTTTTATCACTTACACCTCAGTCAGCCTGAATCCCTCCAACAGTCGTGTTGCCTTGCCAAGGAGCCAGATTCCTTATATCTTCAGATTTCTCCTTTGTACATAAAGATACATATCATCGCCTCTTCTTCTCCCAACACCTCCCCTTGCTTCCATCTATTTTACTAATAGCGAGTCACTTGGTAATTCAAGCCAGGCAACAGGGCTACAAAGCCTCAGAGGAAACTGAGGTGAGTGGATCAGGGGAAAAAAAGGAAATTTGGAGGCTTGAGCAGGAGGTGAAAGAAGGGAAGGACTCTCCACCCAGGAGCTGCAGGAGCTACACAGAACAGGAAATAGATTTGGGAAGCTAGAGCTGTTGTTGCACATCCTCAGCCACCTATGGGGAGAGGAAAATATTTGTCACAGATTTGCTTGCAGGGTGAACTATGGCTTGGGAGTGTCTTTAGATGCTTTATAACCTACACTGGGACATTAACTGCTGCTGTTTTTTTTCCTCCAGTTTTATTGTTTGCTTTTTCTTCAAAAGCTAGCTATGCTTTGGTATGTGTGAAACATGATAAAACGTGAGTTTCATTTCTGTCATGTGTACAGTAGCGTAAGTAGACCCTCAACTTTGCTGTGAGTACTTTAGCAGCAAGCATGTTCTTCTGTAAGATGCCCCTCGGCATGTAAGATGCATGAACATTACTGATGTATTTTAAAGCATGGCAACCCCACTTTCCAGATTATCAACATTTGAGTGCAGTTGGCAGTCTTACTATGAAATACTTGTAATTGATGTTTTACCAGAAGATAAATTTTAGTGAGTTTGGAACACAGCCAAGAATAGACCGGTCGGGTTTTGATTTCAGGGTTTTTTGGTGGGTGGGGAGGGGTTCGTGGGGGGTTTTTTGGGTTTGTTTGTTTGGTTTTTTTCCATGGAAAACTTTTTTGTTCCATTTAATTACACAGGCATTATTTATTTTATATTATCTCACTTTCACTGATTCCAACTTCTTTTGATGTATAATTATTTTGAGCTCTCTCTGTTTTGTTGCAATAGTGATAGTTTATTAAAAGAGAAAAATTAGCAGATAGTATTGCAAAGGGAGAGGTTCAAAAGGACACGTGACTGAATTTTACTTTAGCTGTCCTTTAATGGTGTCTTGATCATGAGATACAAGATAGTTTTATCAGTAGCTGAAATTGTTAAAATATTTCTTTAAGGTCTGCCTCTTTGTACTAGACGAGAATATTGTCTAAGGTCTTTCCTGTTGTTTGAAGAGCAAAATATTAATTATATTCCTGAGACATTGTACAATTTTATTCTTCACAAGAGTATTCAAGTTCTGCATTCCAGTCTTTTCTACAGATCTGATATTTATGTGCCGCTATATGTGGCTTGTAACAGAAAGGTGAATTTTGTACATTTTATTCCCCAAAGTATTATAAACCCTCTTTATTAAGATATTTTTAGTCTTGGGAGTGAGCATAATGCAAATAGTCATCTGATTATAACTCAGACCTGCCTTTTTTCTCCATCCTTTGCTATCTAGAAGTAGTTTTCTTGGGTTTCACTCTTTGACGGCTAGGCTGGAATGTTGTGCTAACATGTTTATGCTAGGCTGATACTTTACTGAATTTTCCATAGCCTGCAGTCTAATGTTGTGATTTTAAAAATTTGAGGAGCAAGAGGGAAATACACAAAGTGTGAAAAAGAAATACAACACATAGCAGGCATCAGAATTTATGTTACGGAGCATCCCAAGTGGTTTTGGGCAAACCTTTTTTTTTATGGCATATATAAATTACATGAGGAAAATAATAGCTGTCTTCTTCCCAAGTACATTGCTAGGCTAAAAGCTAATGTTTGTAAAGTGGTTTGAGATCCTCAAATAGAGTTAGCAGCTTACACGCAAATAACGTTAAAAGTGGTGTCTGATTTAGTTCTAATGTAATTGATGGGAAGATTATTCATCAGTGCTGTCTCTGGTGTCAGTAATGGTCAGTGTCCTGCTAAAGTAATGTGATACTTCTCATCAGCATATCATGAGAATACTCAATTGCAGATATACTGAATAAACTGCCCTTTGGAAATTTTGAGTATGTATCCTCTTTACATGTGGAGCTAGATCATAGAGACCAAGAAGACAACTGTGCTTTATTAGTTGAAGAAAAGTTGCATTCTTGGTCTAGCAATTACAGAAACGTGCTCTTACTTCTTATATCAAGACAAAGCAGTATTTGCTATTTTCAAACTTGGTTGCTGACACCTTCACTTGAAAAGAAGTAGAGTTCATCCCAAGCCGAAAAGAAGTAGAGTTCATGCCAAACCCTAGCTTGGGTTGTAGATGTCTTACAAAAGTAAACCTTGTTGTATTGCAGTTCTGTTAATATACTTGGGTTTTCATTGACAATATTTTTACTTTAATCTAGATACTTGGTTGTTGCCATTTTGAAAATACTCAGTTAGTTGTCTAACTATTTTTAAACGCTGTTAAATAAAGGCTGTACATTATGTACAAAAAATAACACTTTGTTTTGGGTTATTCCTTATTTCCATTTTATGAAATGCAGAGATATAATTTAATGTAATAAAAATCATGTGATATATCCTATTTTGTTACCTTGCAGGTGAAACCATCCTATGAGGTGCAGAGTACTATTTGAGTGTATATTATCACATATATCATGACTATGTATATACTGAGAATAGTGGAAGAACTTGCATGATGAGACCGTAAAATTGCTTTACAGTTTTAAGGTATTTATATAACTAAGGAGTGAAATCAACTAGAAAAATGTTAAGTGAAATTAGAAATTCATATACATTAGCAATTGTAGCCAAAGCAAATTCATATTACAGCCAGATAATAACCAAATATCTTTTGAGATCTAGCTAACTTGGCCAGATAATTCTCTAGGAACAGGCAACCTTCACAATTCTCTTTTCTGGGTTATGTATCTTTCTCAGGATTTCATGACACTTTCAGTCTACAGTAATAGACTTTGTTTGCAGTCCATTTCTTTCCATTTTCATTTCTCTCTCTCCTCATACCTCTGTTTCCGCTCCATTTGTTTCCTCTGTTATTTGATTTACTTTTTCTCACTGCCATCTCAAGCTCTGGTAAATACACTCTTCATGACAGCAGATGCTGATCTTGACCAGCTAACATTTTTTTACATTTATCCAAATTGTTGATCCGTAAACTTATTTTCCCAGCATTCCAGAAACTCAGACTAGCCTCATTCTCTTTCTGCTTTCTATTGATGTTGTGGAATTAATCAAAGAGCCTATTTTGTGTGATATTCTGTGTTTCTTAATTACCATAATTTGTAACCTTTCTTCAGTTACTTCCCTGTGGATTCTTTCCTTTATTCTCCCATCTTCTGAACTGGAGTTGATCTCACATTTTACTACTTATCTTATTATAGGGATTATGCTATTAATTCTGCTATATTCTATGTGTTATGTTGTCTTGAACATTACATCAGTAAGCATCAACTGGAGACAGGGAATGACTACAGCTGGGGCTGCAAATTCAGTATTTATCCAGTACCTGATTCTTATTCTACTTTCTTCACAAGGAAGAACTTCCTCATAAAACTTTCAAACTTGCAATACATTTTCAAATTATATATTAATAAATGTCAAATTATATGTTAATATAATTGATTATATAATATTACTGATAAATATTATTCAAATTATATATTAATTAAATACCATATTGAATTTCCTATTGGAAGACTATTTCCTTGGAAGGGGAGGTAGACGGTCCGTGCTACCAGACGTGAGGGAAGAAACATGGCTCCAAGGCTAGTCAATACTAGTAGATCTCATCTTCACACCCTTATTTACTGGAGAAACTTTAAAAAAAAGAAACCAAAACACACGTGCCTGTGTGCTATTGGAAACAATTCTGAATAGCTAGATGAGAAAGGAATGCAAAGACAGAGAAAGTTGGATGCAAAAGGTTAAGATGAGCTGAACTTTGGAAAACTTGTAAGGTCAGGTATGAAAAGGAATTATTTAAGAGATCTGTCTTCCTCTAGGTTTGCTTTACAGTACTATGGGGCAAGTGGGTTAGGAGGGAAGGGGGTTGTGGGCTTTCTAAAACAGAGGGTTATTGCTTTGTGTTTGAGTCTGCACTGTTTACTATGTCCATGTATGTGATGGGCATATCAGGATGTTGACAGCTCTGACTCTTTTTAGGATTAGAGCTCAAGTGTTGGAAGAAAAGTTCTTTCAGAAATTCTTATGTGTGCGTCTTTACACATCTTAGATAATATTAATGACTTTCTGACTTGAACAGCAGGAGTGCCATTAATAATGTGGCAACTTCCTCTAGGAGATAACTAATATATTTTGTTTTAAAAGTACGAATAGGATTAGCTGATAACTTCAGATCAGCAGAGGTCCAGTTTTTATCTTGTGTAATTTCTGTATGCTCACTGCTGTAATTTATTGATGCTTCAGATCTTTTTTCTAAGACAGATTTGGAACCAATTATCTTCGCCTTTTTGTGCAATGAATTTGCAGTGGTATTGTGTTTTGCTTTCTAAATCTACTTTTGGATTACAATTGCTTGGTTTATCTGTGCCTTTCATGAAGAAAGAGAAAAAAAAACAGCTAAGTTTAGTAAGTGCAGGAGTACTAATCCAACACTAGCAAAAAGGGAAAGGATAAATGTTTTCCTTTGATTCACAGTGGAAAAAAATAGTTTTCACACATTAAAGGGCTGTACAATGTCTTTACATTATGCTTAGACTGTAAGATTGCATTAATACTAGTAAGGACTTCTAACACGTCTGGGTTTGTTTTTTAAAATTATTTTGTCAGTCTATGGGAATAATATTTTCCACAGCAAATAGTTCATAAAATTTATCTGCCTCAGTAAATCATAGTCTTTGCACACAGGAAAAGAAGGAGTTCATATATGACATTTTAAGTAAGGTGCTAATTTGCAGAAGGCAAAGTAACATTGCAAGAAAATACCAAACTGCAAGCCTAGACTACTTTGGTATTAGCCAAATACTACATTTGCTGTAACTTCCCACTACCAAAATATTTATGGGAAAAAATCAAGGGAAGGTTTGGGTGTTTTTTCTTTTTTTCTTTGAATGAACAATTTGCCCATTGCAGTATATGTCTAAATTAAAATTATTTTCAAAATGTGGTGTAACAAAGATTAAATTTCAGTGCTATATAGCTATTTGATAAAAATGTGTTGCATCAAAATTTGTTTTTTTCTGGCAAAGATTTTTTGCCATGGACTCTCCTGGAGGAGGTTCAATTGCTATCAAAGCAGTGTAGTTTTATGTTTGAACACATCTATTCTCGTGTGATTTTTAACTTTTATTATGGTAAGTATGTTATTAGAATGAATAAACATGATGGGTTAATCACCACTTGGCAGAATTGTATCAGAGGGCAAGTGATAGATGTAAGGAGTGAATATTCTGCTGCAGTTATTCAGCTTCATAAGATTTGATTCTTATGTTTCTCATGACAGCTAATTCAATCACAGGACTTTCTGCTCTTTAAAAAATAATTATTCAATTCACCAATATTAAAAAAAAAACCCCAAACACTAGCAGTTCTCACTCTTGTTGAAGAACTTTGTGAAAGGGATTTGCTGTCAGGTGTACTTACACATGTGGATATGCCTGAAGCATTGTGGTGCAATAGGAAACTTCTACCATTATAATGCAAACTGATTGCACCCAGTAACAAAAGTCTTTTTCCAAAGGGTGCTGGGGATACCACATCCTACTCTTCTAGTGTAGTACATATACACGTTTTACAGATTTTTGAACACTTTCAGAAAGCTGTAAGCACTTTTTTGACATGAATTTGTCTTTGTTTCACCTATCCATTTTGAAAGGTTCACTTGGGAACAAATGTCCCCAAACACATGCTTTAAACTCTAAAAATGATTGAAATAGATTTTCTCTCTGAATAGTTTCTTCAGTTTTCAAGATGTGACTTCCTTTTTTTTTTTTTGTTCCTGTGGCTGCTTTGAAAAACAGAAACATGGATTGGGAAAAAAAAAAATACATTCTTTCCATCAATCAACAGGTGTTTCCAGTTAACTTCATCTGGATAATTGGAAAAGTGAAATATATATATAATCATACAGTAAAGTTATTACTTTTATTTCAAATTATAAGTAAACATGGCATTTTCTACTGCAAACAAATCCCATTAATTCAGTTGCAGGGATAGTGATGAGTAGTGCTACTGCAACCGAAAATTGCATCTGCAAATATGCTTTATGCAATTGTAGGCATATGTAACTTTATCCTGATGCAGTCACATGGTGTTCAATTTTTTTATTTAATTTTTAGTATAGAATAATGCTTTCATCAGTTGATAACTATTTGAAAAGCTCTTGTGCTAGCTGAAATGGTGGAAGTCAGTGAATTTGAAACATAGTGCTATAAGTTTTTGAAGATTTGGTCTATCTATCCACAGCTGCAGCATGGATTTAAAAGTTTAAAAGTCTAATGTAACTAAGAACTTGTCCTACAAGAACTGAAATAAATTGTGTGACCATGGGTATTTGAGATTTACAGTAAGTTATGATAGCAGAAATATAATTATATCAGAATTCTATACTAAGCTGTATTTGTGTTGTGTTCAAAATCAGTTATTATAAATTTGCAGTTGTTTTGCTTTTCATTATAACTGAAAGTTTAGTTTTTCCCTAAGTAATGTCTTACCTCACCAGCTGTTTGCTTGGAATGCTTTTTTTGTTTAAAGCCATGATTATGCCATTACGGACACTTTTGGCATCTTAATTGTAGTGCAATGTTGTCTTGCAGTTGTTATATTTTACTGAGTTTTACTGGAGTAGTCTTTGGAGAACTTGCGTTAATATAGTATAGCATACTAAAGTCATTGAAGAGGACTGAAATATCTTCTCGTGTTTTATATTTTTAAGGTTTCCAAAACCTTTTTAGAGAATACAATCTCAAGAGTATTTTGCATGCTAAAAATGTAGTGTACATTACAGTTGGAGCAAAATGGGTTGTGCTATTACTATCTAATAAATACAGCTTTTGAAACATTAAGAGGAACAGTATTTATTATTAGAGTTATACCCAATATATGTATATATGGGCAGAGAGCACACTGAAGGTTTGCTTACTATAGATCTTAAGGCTGGCTTTTTCTGTCTGTTATTAATAAATGCTTTTACCATTCACTAGAGATTGAACCTTGTGTATTAGGAATTCTAACATAAATGCATAAAATTAAATAGGAATTAATCTGGACAATGTTCTATTTTTAAGCAAACACAAACCCTGATGTTAAAAGAACAATGATGTTTATACTTCAGGATTGTAATCTGTCCCTACAACTCCCTCATATGTTCCCCAATTACAGTAGTATTGTGGTATTTTACTCTTTGATACATTTTGCTCACCTGTAATAGTTCTAAGACACCTGTAAATTGGGTATCCATTAAAGAAGAAAAAATCAAGTTCTTAAATCCTATTTGCAGTCTAAAAATTAGTTCTCTTCAAACTTGTTTTTTTCTTTAGTTTTTATCTTATTTTCTCTGTGTGACTTTCTTCTGCACAAGTTCTGTACAAGTAGATATGTAAGTATACCTGTACCAATTTTACGTCCCGTGACAGTGCTCTGCATCATTGGCTTACATTTAACTCATTTTGGACAGTTACTAACATTTATGTGTTTAGGCAGTGATGCACTTACGTGTATGTTTAACTTGAAATAAGAATTCTGAGTTTTGCTGCATTCAGAATAACATTTTTCCAGAAACAGTCTATATGAGTTCAGATAGTTTGATTTATGAGGTCATCGATCAGTAAAGCAGAACATACAGTGAAATAAAGCTTCCAAAACATATGGGTTTTAAGTACAATTTCTGTCTATGTGTAAAACCCTTGTACAGCATCAGGAAGATAGACAGCAGGCAAGTGGAATAACCCCTAAGGAATCCTCTTTTACACTTCCATGTTAGGTATAAAAGTCACAATAGTATTAAGGTGTTTTCTATTTATTATTACTGAATGCCACTTAAGAAGTCTAATGTGATTGCCTTCTGTGTTGAAAACATTTTATGAGAGAAGATTCACTATAAATAAATTTAACAAACTTTCAAAAATCAATCTCAGTCTGTAGGAATATGGAACTGTTGATTAAAAATAATATCATGGCAAATGTCTCTTGTATGGATTTTAAAGAATATTTTCAGGTGGCAGGAATACCAAATGTCAAATCTAAATAAAGAAATAGAGAATTTTAGTTTGGGTACTGTGAGCAATGTCATTGGCTTAATACAACCTATGTTGATGAATGAAGGTTTATTTTCTCTTCCTCTGCAAAAAGAGAAGTTATTACATTTTAGGGGATTTACAACAGCCATGGTGATGCTTGAAGCCACTGTGCTGGACAAAATACACACTGGCCCAGCACACCAGGAAAGGAGTGGGGATCACACAAACAACAAAGACTTCTGTGTTTTAGGAGAGACTGAAGACAATGCTGCATGCAGTAGCTGCATTTGCAGCTTTTCAGACTTGTGATGGAACTGATGTGATATGGTCAATCTGACATAGAATTTCTTCAGTATAACACTGATCCCAAACCATATTCTCTCACAGTTTCATGGCTACAGTTCCTTTCAATGCAATATTCTGGTCTATGATTGGTGGAGGGAGGGTGGGGACATGACTGCTGTTTTCAGTAACACTTTCAGATTGAAGCACTCTTTCCTTTGTTATCTTTTTTTCCCCTGATATTTCCATTTTCATTATATCTGTACTGTTAACAGGATAGGAAAATATGGAGTCTGCATATAAAGAATAAAAAAGGTAACTGAGTAGAAATAAATGGATGAAAAAATGGTTTGTCAGGTACTTGTCCTAATAGAGGAAAATCTAATAAAATAAGTATCAGAGATAGAATCCATCCAGGTAGAAATAACAGTGAAAGTAATCAAGGATGAATGGAACAAGCAGTACTCTGAAACCAGAAATCTGAAACAGAGAGAGTAGCCTTAGGATAGGAAAAGCAACTGGTGAGAATAAGGAGAATCCAATTAAATGAGAGCACATCTAATGAATATAACAGGAACTAGTGCAGGATGAAAATACAATTAAATACTGAAATAAATATATTCAGTTGGATTTAAATAGAATTGATTATGGTGAAATGTTCAGTTTCATTCCTATATGTAAACCTTTGCTGATACATATATCTATTCCTGACAGATATGTTGTCTCTGTCAACAAAACATGCCGTTCCAGCAAGTCCATATTTATTATCAAGTAAATAGGTTCCTCTTTATACCACTTGTCCTTTCACTCTTACGTGAGAGGATTTTACAGCTGTCATAGACTGAATACTGAAATACTTTACTGTTGTTTTAGCTCAAACAATAGTCAAGCTCTCCAGCATAAGGTGTGGGGTTTGGGTTTTTTTGAAAAATCAGTGTAATCTGTATTTCCTGAAGACAATGAAGTATTTTTTAAATCATGTTATTTACATCTAGAGCTGTCAGTGTTTGATAGCTGAAGTGTTTGTCTGCACTGTGTGTTGACATTCTAGTAGTGATGGATATGAACCTGATGATAGTGTTTGCACCATTTACAGATTGCCCAACATACTCTTAGAAACTCTTCAGCTACTTTACATGGAAGATTTGTTTGACAAATTATAGTTTTAAACTAGCACCTTCAAACTACATCAGCCCAAATGACCCTCATAGAGCTGGAGAATCTCTATGGATGATCACCTCAAGGTGAAGACACCTGGGCAGGAGATTATTGGTGGGGAGATTGTTCCAGAAATTTTTTAGGTTTTATGTGGTTACTTCAGTATTAAATTCGATTTGATCCAAAATGATTGATGGTGTATGTTTCTTGCAGCCTCAGAAGGCACTGGAAGTGCACTTTGACTGTAACAGTGCAAGGCTTTTATCTTAGTAATGAATTATAGTGATAATACTAACAAAACAGAAATAGCTATTACGTGTTTGAGAACAGAAAAATCAGTGAATTCTGGGTGAAGCACCTTGTGGCTGTCTCCTGCATGGCTCTTTTTGGGTTCAGCCTGAGTTGATACAGCCCATCTCTGCAAGCTTGGGGACAGCAAAGTTCTCACTGAGAACTACCTCTCCGGTGCATCATTGTTTGCTGTGAAAACACATCTGAGCCTATGGAAAGGACAACCGAGACTTGTCTATAGGAACTGTGTTATGTAGGATTTTAAAATTTATTCATCTGGGCACCACATGACACAGGGAAGTCTTAAAAGTGACTAACCTGTACTGTTCTCTTGGGCAATAGCGTTCTCTTCCATTGCGTTGTATGCCTGTGCACATGGACAGGCACCCACACACATACCAGATGCAGGACGATCAGTTGAGCTCTCCACCACTGGAAGAGCATAGGAGCACCCATGGATCAAATTAGCTTTCTGTGCATGGGAATTTGCCCTCAATATGCTCTGCAATTTGTTGCAACCAGCAATTCAGAATATCCCTGTGGTTGGCGTTTCCTTGAGAGATCTCTTCTGTCTCAAGTGGATGTTCAGTTTTTATTCTTCAGTGAACTATGCATATGAGAAACTTGCTATTTTTAATGCCTCATTTTAGAGCAATTCCTGATTAATGATTTTCAATAATTTCATCTTTCAGCAGGACAAAGTGGGATGAATTTCAGGTAGGCAACTTCAGTAACAGAATAGTAGAGATTCTATTGTATATTTAGCTATGAATACTGTGTTATATCAATATATTATTAGTTATAATAATAGACAGACACAATTCAGTAACTGGATTGAGATCCAATTCCTTTGTTTTCCAGTTACTGTTCCCATAAAGAAAAGCAGGCTGGTAGGAATTTCCTGGGATGCATTTATTCTTATTTGGAGACATTAAATTGAAAAAGTTGATATCATACCAGTATTTACATCTTTTACTGCAAGTTAAAGCTAATGAGATTGCAGTTTTCTGAGATTGGCAGTGAGATACTTATATAAGACATAAATTAAAAAAATTGAGTGTGGAAGTCTAATGTAGTTTCCATTGAAGACAATGGGCTTTTTTAAATGCAATATGCAACCCATATTGCTTTTCAGCTATTCTCTAGAAGGCAGTGATTATAATTTAATTATTATATCCAAACTGCAAGAAAGTAAGCAAAAATAACTGATTACATTGTAAATTTTTGTACATTGTAAATACTCATATAGTATAATTTTTTTCATCTTTGAGGGAATCCTTGTCTTTATTGCATTTAGAGATTTAAAAGTAATTCCTCCAAACTTTCAAAAAAGCATATGCAGCTTACTTGGTTATTTTTATCATATTTTTTATTTAGTGCTACTGAACTACTGTAACAAGAAAGTTACAGTTAAATAGATCTAGATTTCTTTAATATGTGCAGTAGTTACAGAAGTCACTGTGATTTAAATATGTTTTGGTCTGTGGGACAAGCCTGGAAGACCTACATTAAGCCTAAAACTGTGGGGAAAAATCTTCACATGGTCACAAATCTTGATTACATGTCTGTGATTAATAGCAAAACACTGATTGTTAGCATCTAAAAACAGACCCCCATTCGCCTCCAGTTAGCATTTTAATTGTGGAAAGGGTGTGCTTTTAAAGTGAATCATCCAGTCATGGCCACTAACTACATCATCACTCTCCTGACTGAATAGATTTTTACTTTGGCCTCTAAATCTGTTTATGATTTGTGTTTCATAAAGTACACGTTTTTATATGAATATTTAGCTTCTAAATATCTGACACGTGTAACACAGTTTTGCCCCACTCTACAGTTCAGTGGTAATTACTGCCTTCGCTCATTAGTCAGCCTTACAAAAGCTGTGGGTACAAACTTTTGCCTGTGAACACACTGTCACCCTGAGGAGACAGTCTGAACTTCTGAGCTAGCTCAGCATGAACATACTTTTCTTCTTCTTCTTTTTCTGAAGGCATTTTAATTACCAGGCCAAATCATGGCATATTATTTTTTTAGATCTGACAAGCCTGTAAATCTAATATAATATATTGTCCTGTAGCACATAGCCAGTACAGAGCTTTGTGTTGTGTAATTTTCAGCTGGGTAGCTCTGTGCTGTTGCCGCAATCTTTCCCATTGACTGGAAGCTTGAAAAAAAGGAGAGTTAAGATACGCTTAGTGGCTCCATAGTGTTTGCCTGCTAAGACACCTATCTGGATTTTAGATGGTGTAATGCTGCAGACAGAAGCAAAGCACAGTGACAGCAGTGGGCAGGTTTAGTTGTGGAGCAGAACCAGAGAGCTGGTAGCAGAGTAGGTTCTGTGACTTGAGCACAGCACTAAGCCTGCTCTTAGACACTTCTCAGCTGTGTGAACACCAAGCAGCAGTAGACCAGAGAAGTGTGACTGCTGTCTGTGCCTACTCCAGTACCCATAGACACAAGAGTGCGGCTCTTTGAGTAACAGGATTGTCCACAGATTGGAAATGGAAATTAGTTTATTAGAGCACTCTGTGTCATCCTTCTGAATAAGTCCTGTTGATCTGTGCAACAAATAGTGCAGTTTTACAGATCTGTAGATTCAAAATATTTAGAGTTAATTTTTACTGTGGGGAAAAAAGAGTGTAACTTGTCTAGTTAAAATGGCAGCACTAAACGTTAAACTACAACACTGTATTTTCCTGTGAATCTTCATTCACAAAACAATATTTCTGCTTTTCCAAAAATGCTAATGTAATTTAGAAGGTGGTCATCAACAGAATACCTGGGGATCTTGAATTCTTGACCTAGCAGATTTTTTTTTTTGTAAAGTAGTTAATTGCTTTTATTTCTTTTTTTCCCCTCTATAATCTTGTGATACCAAACCGCTGAATTCTGGTGATATATCAACCAGAAGTTATAGCATGCACTGTTGTTTCAAAGAAATAAGTTAGACTTTCTTTAATGAAAAGAAAAAAACCTAAAGCTTCTTTGTCCTCCAGATGGAAGACATGAAAAAGTCTTTAAATTAAATGCCAGTCTTGGAAGCACTTCACTGCAAGTCACCCAGCAGGAAAAAAAAAAAGCAGGAGAGTAGGACACAAGTTGTTTGCCTCCATCTGCCTGTTTTCTCCCTAAAGTGAAGCTTCTCTGCAGTGCAGTCCTCAGCATGTCAGAAAGCCAGAAACGGATTATGTTTTGTATGCTCACTGTGCATGTAGGTCTCCTTTGGCAAGTTCTCCTTGCATGACATATCATTGCAGATATCTGTTTCTGGCTGGATTAGAGAGATCTGAATGCTGAACAGAATAAAAAAGATGAAACAACCTCCTTAGGTCTTCACTGTTAGCGCACACAGAGGAACAGTGTTCTCTGAGGAGCAAGCAATTCTGTTGCAGTTTATAAAAGAGCTTAGAACAGATTTCTGTAACCAAATGGCTTATCCAGAGTTTGGCCACCTCTCATTCATACCTAAGCTGAACACCTTTCCTGAAATTTTTTGCTGAAGGAGCTCTTTTATCCATTAGCCGTAATGGGAGCTGTTGGTGCTTAAAATGAATTCTCATCCCTCTGTGAAGTTAGATAGTGCTGACGCCAGAGCAATGGTCATTGGTTTCATTTTAGCTTTGTTTGATCCTAAATGTGGACAGCAGGACCTGCTAGTTTTACTTAGGTTAAGAAAGTCCACTCTCTCTGCAGCTCACGATAACGTGAAGGAAGACAGAGCTAGCAGGTGAAGGTCAGAGGATTTACGATCACTTAGAAAAATAATTTTGAATTAATTACTCTGAAAGTTCAGGCAGCAATTGCTTACGAAATTATTCTAAGACAACACAGTTGTAACAGCCTTACCTAAATTGCCCCAGGTAAGAGCTACATTTCAAGCTTAGTTTGTTTGGGTGGAGCTCTGAAAGATTCACTGCTGATTTATTAATAGCACCTCTAAGTGTCTTGCTATAAAGGCTGGGGAGAGGGTCAGGGGGAAGCCTGAAAATAGGTGCTGGGAAGAGTTTCAAATGGCTTTAGGAACTATAAACTGTTACAATATGTAGTGCATAGTCCATTTCTTCTTTTCTTCAACAGAATGTTCTGGAGTCAGATTGGTTTACAACAGCCTTTCCTTGAAAAACATCTTGCATAATAAAATACTCAATTTTTAAAAGAAACCTAAAGCTCTCATTTATTAATGCTGTAAATTGCATGTTAAGATCCACATAGAAAAGTGAAAATTCTTTTAATAGTGATGCAAAGTCAAAACCAACAAAAAATCACTCTTTTAAAGTTATATGTATTTTATCCCATTGGTTCTCGATGTTATCTTACTCATTGGCATGTTTAATCTTCTGTTTTCTTTAAACCAAAAAACTGTTCCTGTGACACACAAAATCCAGTGTCTCAACTGCCCTTTGCAATATTTTGTCCTGTACCATCTTGCTAATCTGCCTCACCAAAGCAGTACATCTGTCCTCTTTTATACCCTTTCATAAAATTTGCTTTTTCTGGGGCACCTACTTGCAACTAATTAATTAGAAAAATATGCTGGTATCATGAAAGGCCTGCATCTTTTTTATTATTATTACTATTATTTATTTGTTATTGTTTGTTTATTTATTGATTACTTTTTAATGAAGGAAAAAAAGTTTCCTTCTGAGCTGGAAAGGTAATAATAACAGGAGTTGCAGTTGGATATTATGTTAGAAGAGAAGGAGGCATTTATTGAATTTAGTATTAAATAGATATAACTCATAATCTGTGTATAATACATTCTCCAGTTTTCTTTGCTTGTAAGTTAAATCCTTCAGATGCTTTATAGCTGGGCAGAGACATACTTTGGAGTATAGGTAACACTTAAAAATTTTACTATAATCAGACAGTGGTATTTGCCTGTGAACAGGTCCAGAATAATTTTCAGTGTCTTCACATGTGATCTTGCAAATCTAATCTTCTTTAATAGCTTTCCATTCCTACTAATTTTTATATCAATATTTAAGTGCTTTCAATATTCAAGGACTTCATGGTAGCTTATTTCCTGTCAAGATATGACAGTTAAATATAGTATCTTTAAATATTACATGCAAGCTACCTATTAGCATCCAAATATTTGTCTCTTATTTTTATGTGTATCTTACTTAGCTGTGAAGTTTAAAAGTGAGTTGATATTGGAGTCCAAATAAATCAGGTTGATTAATGGTGCAATGCAAGTTTTAAGCAGTGTGATCTTTTAGGTGAGCACTTTAAAACAATGGCTTGTGTTCCTTTTGTTCTTTCAAAAGTGCAGAAGGATAGGCTTAATAAGCAAAGGATAATACCAGAGCCAGATGCTTTTTCCCCTCCTTCCATTCCTGTAACTATGACAGACCCATACTATTCCTTCTAAGTGCCTCTGGGTCTGCCACCCCCTGTTTCAGCCTAGGGACTTGCCAGAGCAGGGGCTTCACACAGATGGGCTTTGCTGTACTGACATCCCACTTTTGTGGGGCCTCTTAAGGCTCTTGCATTATGTTGTCACGTAGACAACCTTACAACAGAGTTTTAAAACATCATCTCATTAAGAAGAATCATGGTTTTCTGAAAATATTTGGAGAATGCTCACATAAAGGGTTGTACCCATAAATGGGATCTATACAGATTTAGGTAACTTGATCCACAAACTCGCAGTACGAAGGTGGCAAAATGCCATTTAACTGGTTTCCAAACCATATGGCATTAGATAAATATGGCAATACCAGCAAAATTTATTAATGCTGTTTCACAAAGCTTCTCTTACACCTAAAGAAAGGCAAAGTCTGGCATCTTTGTAGAATGTGACCCTTTCCTGTAGCTGTCACTCTTACCTGCATGGTGCAGAGCTGAATCGCTGCCAAATTTCAATGTTTCTATACATTCAGAATGTGCTGAAATCATGAGAGGGTAAGAAATCTGAGGCCTATTGGTGTTTGTAGTTAAAGTGATTTAAGTTGGTTAAACCAATTTAAGTTAAGCTCATGGAAGTTCCTTCAGAAATGTTTAGTTTGGTTGTAGTGCAGTTCAGTTTCATTTAGTCTCTGTTAATTAGGAATTTGTTTGGGTAGGCTGAATTCCTGTTAGTATTTTTAGCACTTTAAAGTTCTAGTTTTATCCAAACTGTTAAAATTTACTTTTATAGAAAGCATCTGCTTTTTAAAAAAGTATAGTGTGTGTAATGTAGTCTGAACCCATTCCAATGTCAGATGAATGGCCAAGGAGATGTGCCCTCTGACAGTAACCATGCCAGTGAAAAAAAAATGTTAGGTATAAATCCCAATTCTACCTACAGGGCTGTAGGCCACATTAGCCATGGAACTGTGCATATATATAGTTAAAAATTAACAAGACAAAGACACATCTGAGACAGGACCTTTCTTAGCCCACTCGAACAGTAAATCTCTGTGTTTCAGAATGTCAATATAGGGATATTGCTCCCTACTATGTATTTCACCTCACGGAGGCACCAAGAAACAAGCTTTCATGCTTGTAGAGTTTGCAGCATGTCTGTGGAGTTGTGCATTCAATACAGAAATATTGGTTAAAAGGCATAGTCAAGAATTTGTGCTTAAAACCAACTCTGCGAACACACATGATAAATGTTCTGTCAGACTCTCCCTGCAGCCCATCTGCTGGGCTAGTGTGCTGCATGCCCACGTGCTAGCTGAGTGCCTGCCCTGTGTTTAGATCCAGGCAGCAGGGCTTAGATGAGTAGTTCTTCAGATGAGTAGTCAACATCACCACTGATTCTCTTCAAACTTGCAGTCGCTGATGTGACTGAAACTCAGTGGCCAAGCCCAGACTAATGACAAGCATTAACTGAGCTGTGCATAAACTTCTGTATAAGGCGAAAGCTCTTATTAATCTATTAGCTGACAAATAATCAAGTGGATAACAGTATTTTACTTCAACATTGTATTTCTTTTCTCTCCTGATGGATTGCTTTGTTACCTTTCATATGTCGAATGGCACACTACACCTGTGTATATTGTGAGAAGGGAATGATGGTTTGGGTTTAGGAAAAAAAGTAGGGAGGCAGCAAATACAGTTCTGAGCTGGAAGAAAAGTAGAAAAGATGAGAGTGGGAAAAACAGTTTGCAGTGAGAAAGAAACAGGAGAGTGACCAAACTTATATTTTAAAAAAGAGAGAGCAAGACTAGTAAGAGAGAATAGTGTGAAAGCAGTAACTTCATCATTGTTTACTCCAATTTATTTGATATTAAAGTGAATAATAAGTGATCAAAAAGCTTACACAAGTACAATGAATAATGAACAATTTGTCTTCGAAATATTTTTAAACAGCTGTCCTCTTTCTATTCCAAAAGACTTACTCTTCAGTAAATATTCTGGTCATTATGTGAGAATAATGTCACAGCATTTTTTCATGTGTTTTATTTTTAATTAGTATTTAAAACCTACATTCCTATTTATAGTCATGGATTTTCATTTCACTTTTCTCCTGATCATGGAAGAACCTGAGTTTTCAGAAAGACACTAATATCCTTGACTTTATTATCCAGCTTCTTCTATGACCTTATGGCATATGTATTTCAGTTATGAAAGGCAGAATCCTCTGCTAGTAATTCCTATGTTTTTTTTTTTCCCTTTTCCAAGTTTTATTCATTCACATTCCTTATAACTATTCTTCTCGTTCATCTCCCCCCTTCCTACGTCTTGTTTGTGTGTCCACTTCCCTTCTGTTCTGCTATTTCCTTTTCTAAATTTAAACTAGAGGAAGGCTAGAAGAGCACTCAATGATTAGGCTAGTGACAGTTTCTACTTTATCTATCCTTGTCCTTTCATTTCCTAAAATTCTGTCTGTTGTGTTTGACCACAACCTAGTACTGAGCTGAAAGTTTTATTAGAATACCTATTAAAATGCCAAGATCTTGTCTGTAGTTGTTGGTCATTGATTTGGAACACACCAAAGTGCATGAAGGCTCTTTTCTGTGTGATTTGAACATTACATGTTCCATGGTGAGACTCAGTCACATTATGACATTTTCATATCACCCTGAAAATGTGGATAAAATGGCTGAAACTTTTATTCATTGACAATCTGTTTATAGAAGAATGGAGTGGAAGAAGCTCAGAACAGTGTGTCATTATGAACCCTGAGTAAGAGTGACAGTGGCACTGGAGAAGAGTGGAAAAATTAATGAAATAGGGATATTATAATGCTGACTTCACAGGTGAGATTTCCAGGTATGCCTGTTGAAGTGGACATGTTTTTCCCCTCCCAAATTGAACTTTACAGTACCTCTGCATATGGCAGAGAGCTCTGACAAGGTGTAGTCTCAATCCTTGGAAGGTTGCTGCTTGTCCCTGATATTATATTGGTTCTGTTCAGACTTCTGATGTCTTCCCAGGCTGAGATTTGTTGCAACATATGGCTGCTGCCCACATGCTGGAGAGCTTGAGCTCTTCTAGGCAATGGAGTGTTACAGCCTTTTTGCCATTTGATTATGAATGAATTGCCACATGTTGTCTGTCCTTGGGAGCATTTTAAAAAGAAAAACTTGCATTTCTCCTGTTTACAAAGCAGACAGTAAACAGGACCAAAAAAGCAATGAGAGTTATAAAATAAACTTTAGTGCTTCTGACCAAGAGTTTTGTAGTGGTCTTCAGGAGGACAGATGTAAGCAGAGAGGCTTTGTTCTGCCTGACATGTATAAAAGCTTTGATAATTTCAAGAGTAGATACAGCACTTCTCAGTTAGTACATGAAAGGCTTTCCTCTGAAGAAACTATGAATGTTTTGACCTATCTGTGTATTTTGGAGTCAAACAAAGTATAGCTTTTGAGAATGAACCAGTTTTTTATTGCTGAGTATTGGGTTTGAGGAGTTTAGAAGAACTCCAAGGTTGCTGGAAGTCCTCCAGAATGAATATGGTATTTTTGCAGATACTGATGGTCTTACTCAGATCTTATACCAATTATTCAAAGGTTTGGGGGGTTTTGTTTTGGTTTTGTATTTTAGTTATTGTTGATACTATTTCAAATTCAGAAGTTTTTCTAAAACTGTGTCTGTATAAATGTAGATGTTTCTGTATATAAATTATTATTCATGAATCCGCAGACATTTATAAAATGGATCATTTTTTAACATAATGCAGTTAAAATATATTTAATTTCTGATTTGTTCTCTCTGATATGGGTACCTAAATTTTTAATAGCTGAATTTAACATGTGGATCTAACTTTATTAGGGATATTTAGACACACAAAAATATAACTGCCTGAAGGTCATCTGACCTCAACTGATTCAGTTCACTGAGGCCTGCTTAAATCTACTTAGACCACCCCTTATATAAATTTAAGAACATAGAAATATGTTCTTAAAAGTCTTCTGGGAAAGATACTCTAACATATCCTATTTAATGATGTCATATAGTTTTTTCAATGTACGTATAGCTAAAAGGCCTGTTTCTAATGTGCGAGCAAAATAACATTGCTGCAAATTAAACCCCGTTCCTCATATCCTTTCCCTGGAGGCCTAACAGACATGAAGAAAAGTTCATAACCACATTCTTGATAGTGATTTTTTTGAATACTGGAAGGTTGCTACCTTATTTTGGCTCGTTCTTCTCTTTGTAGTTCTTTGTTTTCTTCAGCTAGATCATGTTTCCAGCATGAGCTGGTTTTGTGCTTTCTCCAACCTCTGTAGATTGTTGATATCTTCATTAAAAAATTATGCCCAAAACTGAAGATAATATTCAAGGTAAGGTGTCACCATACAGAATACGTTTCAGAATGTTTTTTTTTTTAGATCCCTTTACCTTCATTTAAACATGCTGGTCAGCATACCACATGTGGTCTGTCTTATGAAAGCTGTATCCGTAAAGGAACAGCATCTTAGGCTATGAAATGGCTAAATTAAAAAAAATATTGACTTTTTTTCTTTTCTTAAATAAGCAACAAGGATTCTCTCTATGTATTATCACTTCTTCTATGAGAGACGATCATCACCAGTATTCACTGCTATTGGCCTTGGTAGAGGAAGCTCTTAACGTTAACTCTTGGAAAAATCAGGCTTGTGCAGACCTCACAAGATCACTTAGTTCATGCTTCCTATATTATTCCAGATAAATTTTTGCTTAAGTTCTTTTTAGAAACCTCCTGTGAGGAACATCCCATAACCTCATTAGGAAGTCTATTTCAGTATTAACGAAGGTTCCTTTTACTACCTTTTTTCTCCCTTCCTCTCTCATGCTGCAGTTTTAATATTAATACTTGCCCAATCCACTGTGGAGGCAAGGAATATCTCTTTGCCTCAAACAGTATGTTTCTCCTCGGTCTTTTCTAAAGTACTGAAAAAGGCTTAAATTTAAGGATTATGTCTCAACTAGGATTTCTGAAGGTGTTTCCTCTAGAAATTATTTTCTACTCTTTCTCATTTAGGCTTTTGAAAGATTTGTTGGAAAAACAGTATTATCAGTATTATCGGAAGAAGTAGATGATTGCACCTTGATCTCCAAATTGCTTGTTGCTTTCTTCTGCATTTCCAGTCTACGAAGAGAGTAGACACTGGGTTTTAGCAGTGAGATGGGGGAATGATGATGCATAAAGCTCATGTTATATATTGGCATTTCTTCTCTTTTTGATGCCATGTCTGTGTAACCTGTTCTATTTCTCCATCCTCTCCTCTGGTGGATGTCTACTACTCTTCTTATTTGCATCCTTTGTTACAGCTTTCAGTTTTCAACAAACAAAAAGGACCTTGTCATCATTTGTTCCCAGTGGCCTAAGTGACTTTGTTAATGCTTTCTGATTTACCTTGAGTATAGCATCTTGAGAAGAAAGGTGAAACCTGATTGTTGGAGCTAGATGCTCTCTGTCTTAGGCTCATATCAAAAGAAAAAAAAAGTGTTAAAAATAAAGAAGCTGTGTATCCTTCACTGCTCCCAAACTCTGCATTTCTTCTTGATATCTTCACATACTCTATAATCAGATTAGCTCCAGGGTAGATACAGCTATCCTGTGTTGGAAAGGAAAGAGTAGGGCATATTTCTACAGTGGCTTATTGTTGGTTTTGTTTTGGTTTTTTAAAATCTTTTGATGGCCATTATGCAACAGTTGTTTTATTAGGTCTAGAGCATTGAATGCATATAACCATTAGAGGATTTTTCTTTTTTACTGTTTTGGAAGTGTTAAAATACTAATACTGCTGAAGCTTGGCTGAGTGAAAAGCTGTTTTCTAGAAGAATTAAGGAACAACTGTTAGGTTTGTATCTGTCACTTTGTGTCACTGAATTCTGTCTCTGAAGAATGTGCTATAGGTTTGCATATTTTCAAGATGAGACAGTCAGCCATCACTCAAAAGGCATACGAAAAAAGATGTAGACTGAATATATCAGCTACATTTTTTACTAACTTAGATTCAAGTTATTTTTTCATCCTAAAATGAATGTTGCATTATCATTTGTCCACTAACCATATTGTATCAGCCAGGTACTCAGGGATTGTACTTCGTTTTAGTTACACTGGGAGAAATTTAAATCTTTGCTCAGATACAGCTCTTGGTCATGGTCTTAAGTAGCTTAGTAACCTAGAGTATACGCAGAGTGAATTTTGTGCTGGTGCAGTCTTGAATTGTGGATTCAAGCTTGCTTTCAGCTTACTGGCTCAGTGTTCTTGGCGATATGTATGCTGGCAGCTCTCTTCAGACAAAATTAGAAAATTAGGTCACGAACAGGCCTTGTGATGAAATACTTTGTTGTGTCTGGAATGTAGAAGCTTTCCATGCCAAAAAAGTGTTTGGACACTATTGCTCTGGTAGTTGCCTTTGTAAAAATGGTAGCTGCTTGTTAAGGATTTGACCGGGCATGGTGGGTTAGCCTTGGCTAAAGACCAAAGTCCCACCCAGCTGCTTGCTCACCCACCTGCCACAGTGGGCAGGGGGGAGAAGAGGTCAAGACAGGGAAATCACTTATCATTTGCTATCATGGGGAAAGCAGACTCAGCTTGGGGATACTTAATTTAATTTATTGCCAATTAAAACGGCACCTCCTTCGCCAACCTTGATGTTCTTTCTGTTGTTTCTTCCTCTTTTTGTTCCCTCTTCCTCTCTCTGTCCAGTGTTTTTTGCCTTTTCTTAAACGTGCTTCCGCAGAGGCACCACCAACATGGCCAGCGGCCTCAGCTGTGTCCTGCACCGGGTCTGCTGGAGGTGGTTGGAACCAGCTGTAACTTGCCATGACAGGAACCTGGCACTGCGCAGCCCCCTCCCAGCAACACCAGGACACAGACACCTCCTACACCCAGAACATGGAGTCTGCTACATTGTGTAAAAACAGCTTTGTGGGACCTGGAAGTTACCTCTTGATACAACCTATCCTCTTGATACAACACTCCAAATTTAAATATTATCTTCTCAGTCCAAATAACATTTTACTTTTCACTTGGTGGATTCAAAGGTAACAAATAACTGGCTAGCTACTGGCCTGAGCATGTAGAAATGGTGGTATTTTCACACTGTGAGTTTATGGTGGAAAGAAAACTGCACACTGGGTGGAATTTTCCTTTTAGGTTTTTTTTACAGCACAGTATAATTTTGTGCAGCTTTTATGTGGGAGAAAGGAAAACCTTTTTTGTTTATGAAGGTGTGCTTGATTCTGTGCTTAAAAACTGAGCAATAATAAACTCTTGGTTTTCCTCAATGCATAGGTTATAAATCGATGGAAAGGGTTTCATGCTTTCTTCGTGTAAATCTATTTGCAGTTGTGGCATACTGCTAGCAGTGTTTTAGGTATTATTAGGATTTTCTCCACCAATATTATTGCTAATAATCCTATTAAGGCTCATTACTATCTATAAGGCACTCCGTAAGCCTGTTTTTTAAGATTCTTTTAAAGTGTTTTTAATAGCTTAAGCTAATTGTTGTTAATAAGTACAACCTGATTTATTGAGCTGTCTGTCCTCAATGAGTTGGATCTCTACTTTGCACTGAAAGGCCTTTGCCTTTTCTGGAAGGCAGAGCAAGACCTCATTTTGTCTCGTTTGTTATTTTAGTTCATTTAAGTAATTGAAATGTCCATATCCTGACTGGTTTTTGGCTGAGAAGCCTGTAGAGAGCAAACTGAAATAGGCAGCACTTATATCTTCAGTGTATATTGTTAGCGCATGTTGTCATCTACTGCCAGCATCTGCAAACACAGCAGCTGCTAGTCATTCCTGCAGAGCTGCCTGCCAAGATGAATGAAATGGTGAGGGAGGAGAGCTGTGAGTGGCAGATGCTTGAAAAAGCAGAGTAACAGTAGGATTACAGGAGCTTAACTAAGCGGGTCCTATCCCATGACATAAAGTTGGCATTAATGTCATAAATATGTAGTGCATAGCGTGGGAGGATGTTACATGCTCTTTAAGCCAGCTACTTCAGTGATCCATGCAAATTTCCGCTCCTTGCTCTGAAACCAACTACTTTGTACCTGAGAGCAGAGAAATGAAAAACATCTGGGATAAGCTGCTACTTGCCTGTTGCATAAGGAATTTTCTAGGGGAACTGTATATGCCACAAATGTGTGGTTTCTGTGTTTATGAAAATTCTGTTTGCTTAGATCATCTACTTGTAAAATAACTGATTTTTGCATAAGTGATGGGTGTCATGCTCATTGGGGTATTTGGCAGCAAAGCAGATCTCAAATCCATGGATTTGAGATTGAGTGGAAAAAAAAAAAAACCCACAGAATCAATCTGGTTCCTCTTACAGTGATGCTATGTATAATGTATTGTAATTTTATGGCTAAAGTACTGTAATTGCAGAGCTCCTATATGTATATTTATACTTTTAGGATTCTGAGAGCTCATTTCTGGAAAAGGAGCAATGTAAAAGAGGGTCATGTGTATTTTTTTCCCTTTAAGGCTTGAACCTCTGGTGCCTAATGATACTACCATAAAATCAGCAGCTCTTTGTGCTTTCTTACCACATTAGCTATATTGTTATAGTCAAACACTTTTAGTAGACTTGGATTGTATGGTAGGGTGAAAAGGTTTGGATATAACATAGTCTTTTAGAGACTGAAATCTAAGCAATGCAGAAAAGCATCCGATTATATAAAGATTAGATTCCCTTGAAACAAATCTGGATGAAACAGTCAAACTAATGACCATTTTTAATGGGACTGAAAAGTAATCAGTGCAGAAAAGTAAAATAAGCATTTGGGGGGGGGGGGGGGGGACGGACACGACAAAACACATGAATGACCAGCATTTATTTATTTGTTGCCATGGTCTCCGAAAAAGAAATAAAATGTTTTGAAGTGCATGTTAGAGTACATTTATGCCTTTGTCCTTATGGGATACTGATACCACTGGAAATTAGATCCAGAGGAGATCTTACTTTTTAAACCCAAGGAGATTTATTTACAAATTGTGGCTAGAGAGAACATTTGGTGGTAAATTCAGGCAGATGTTGCCCTAAATACTCTTGTTCTGTTTATGAATAGGGTAAACGAAGAGTGATAGATTTGCCTTCAATCTTGAAAACTCTCTTAGAAATGGAAATAAGCTGAATAATATGACAGTGTTTTCACCCCTTTCCAGAATATATTTTTAGTGAGCCTGTTTATTTTGCTGTCCTTGCTTTTTGTGAAGACTGATGTATACAAGCTTAAGATCTTAATATCTTCTTTACTGTAACATGTATGGGTTCAGAGATGTTTACATAATGTGCAGTAAATGTTAATCTGGCTAAGCAGTATTGTACCCTCTTGTTGCCTTTTTCTTAATGCTATATTCCTTTGTCCTTGACTTTTTTCTTTAACGTCCTTGTTCAATTCTGCCAATCTTTTCTCATTTTAAATTCTCAGAATCTTAAGTGTTCTCCACCTCTGTTTTTAAGTCAAGTCAAAGCCAAAGAATTATAAAATATACTTTGTAGATTAATCAGTTTTATACTTTTAAACATGTAGACACAAATAACCCCATATTAGGTTCAGTTTCGTGAATTGTGATCCCTGTGTTTCAGCCACTGGTGATAGTTTGTAGTATGTTTCATTTTTGTGACTTCCAGCGAATGCTGTATATAGCGTGCTTATATTATATAGAAATGATTCCTCTGATATAACATGAGTTGCACAGTTATTAAAAATCCTTTTTAGAGGGAGCGGCTAGTCTGTTCTTGTGATCACTTTGTGTGACCCCTGGCAGAATGCTTCTATGATGACTAACGTTTATCTTTTGAGTCACACTTTCCTGATAAGATATTATCTGGTGAATAGATTACATGCGTTCCATGAATAAATTCCTGTTTTGTTGTAATTATAGTGCAATTTATTAAAAAAAAAAAATCAGTTGGCTGTTCTGTCTTCTCCCAGCTAACATATGCAGCAAACACTAACTGTATTTAAACCATTTACGGTGGTTGGTTTCTTTTTATTTTCTAGGTAGCATATATCTGACTTTAATACTTCATTTTCTGAAGAAAAAAGAGCTTTTGTATGACTATATTTTACTATTTTATAGTCATCTCTGCATTTAATGATGAACTGTAAAATGCAGGATAAGATTTCAGGACATACCTTAGCTACAGACTTTTTGACAGTATGCTCACCATAGTAGATTTCAGCCAGGAGTTTCAAGCATTAGCTCAAAAATATGATGTCATCTGGTAATAGGATCTACAACTGTGAAATTACATAATTTACTGTAAAAGCGCAGTTAGACTATTTGGTTATTTTGGCTGCTGGCCTCAGCCAGTTATATTCAGACAGAAGAAACTTTGTTCACTTTGGAGGTTTTGCTGTTGCAGTTCACAAAATGCATATTATCTTCTCACAGGCTGTGGCCATTCTGTTTGCTGTTGTCTTTATAATTCCCTGACCTGGATATTTTGTCGTAGTTCTTTAGCAAAAAGTAAGAGATTACTATGCTTGAGACCAGCTCAGTGTTCTCAGTGTTTCCTGTAACCTTGTAGGTGGATCCTCTACTTAAGGGGGAGAAGGAGAAGCTTTGGCTGACACAACAAAGAGTGATTTTAATTTGAATTTTTTTATCAAGACTTTCATGTCTCTCTTTACTAAAAAAAAAAAAAAAGAAGAAAAAAAGATGCCATTAGGCATGCCATTGAAATAGTGGTGTGGTAAGACCTTACTTTTTTTTAATTAGTAACTTTATGAAATATTTTACTGTATTAGATCATATCATATCTGTCATAGACTGGGACAGCTGTTTTGCAGTTGCCAGATAACTTTCTTATATGTTGCTGGTGATTTCCTCTCTGCACGTCCATAGAAAGATTGTCTTGCTTTCTCCTTGTGTTGTGGGATGATACTAGGGAATCGTGTGCCCTGCAGCCTTTTCAGGTCAAACTCATTTCAAAGTCTGGTACCGGAAAGGAAATGGCTTGAACGTAGCTTGTTTTGTACTCTGTTTCAGAGGGATTCTGCAAGCCCACACATTGGCAGCTCTAAGCCCCTGTTTGCTCCTTCGTCATGGATTGTAGTTCTTCCATAACTTGTTTCTGTAAATTCATTTTGGAACCAGATTAACATCTTGAAGTTCAATAGTTCACTATTAGCTGTAATTTTTGGAAGAAAAATGAATTAGAGTTGAAAGTGAAGAATGAGGTTCATCAGAACTGTTACATGGGAAATAAAAACTGTCAGCCAGATTCAGTTGCATCTCTTGATGAGATACAGGTTTGCTTAATAAAGGTAAATTGTGTAGAACTAATGATTTTTGTTAACTGTTTAATACTGCTTGGCATAATTTTTCCTAATAGCATTGTATGCTATGAAAAGAGTACATGTTAAAGCCATTAAGATACAATTAACAACATGTCAGATCTTTAAAAATATTTGTCAACTGAGAGAGATCATCAGCAGTTGCTTCTAGGAATTGTGTTTTCTGCTAGACCTGACACAGATGGTGAAAGGCAAGATTGAAAGATAGGTTAACAGAGAGGAGAGTGATGGTTTGATTTGACCAGCGTATGCTTTTAACCAAGGCAAGTGAAGAGTGAGTTCTTCAGGAACATGGAAAGGAAACTGTTGCTATAAAATGTGATGGGAGGCTTTTTGTCCCTGAAAACAGCTCCATACAGGATTCAGGGGTCAGAGCAAGAAACACTGAACCTGAGCTCACAATGTGGCCGCCAGAGTTAGTGAAATCCTTGAAAATGAGGAAGAAGTAAATAGAAAGGAGATGGGTTTACTTCTACCAAGAAAATGTATGCACCCTCAGGTGGCATTCACAGCATTTGCATTTTGAAAAATGAGAATAAAACTAAAGAGAACCAGAAAACTGTCCAGGAGTTAGAGAAAATGTCAGTGGGGGTGAACATAGGAGTTCAGTGGTTTAGCTTATATAGGAAAGAGATGGAGACATGACTGGGTTACTTGAACACAGAAGTGAAAAAATTACTGGTACTAAGCAGTTCTTTTACTTACCAAAATAAAAAAAAAAAGCAAAGGGCTGAAAGGTGCAAGCAGACAAACTCAAATTGAAAGTTTTGCGGTGTTAAAGGGAATGTGTTTAATTCCTGGATCATCAGTTGAGGCACACAGCAGAGCAGATAGTCTTCCCTTTGACGCCTTTAAATCAGGGCATGCCTTTTGGAAAGCTACTTCTTTGCCAAAGATGATATGTAGAATTTAATAATGGGCTTAACCAAAAGTATGTAAGTGCCTGTGGTTTGTAAGCTTGACTGTGTACTTTAATGGATGTTCTGGTCTATTAGTCTGTCTATTAGTCCATGAAAATGGATGACCCTTTTGGGTTACTTGCTGCCAGGCTGCTCTTGGATGTGTTACCTAGTTAAATTGCATTTCTGATATCTTCCTGCAGCGAAATAAAGAAAATAGCAAGGGCACAACACCTCCAAAAATGATGGCAGAGGAGGCAGAGGGAAAGCATGCATGGTACTGTAAAAAAGGAGAATATAATGCTAGCACTAAGATGGAGTGAATTGGGAGGGAGGATGGGGCTGAGGAAGTTGGGTACAATGGTGGGCAGGTTGGTCACCTTAGAAAGGAAAGAGTTTTAAGAACTAGACTGAGTTCTTGAGAACGGTGATTAAAAGAATGTGGAGATAGCTGCTGATATCTTTGCTAATAGAAATAAGCAGGATAATAATTCTAACAACAACTGAAGGAGCATATTAAACAACTCAGCTGTGTTACTGTAACTTCCTGGTGGGCTAAAATAATAACATAATTAAAATCAAGCAAAGGTTGAAAACTGTCCACACAAAGGGGAAAAAATTAACAGATTGGCACTTGAAACACAAGGTGACTATTGTTTGATCAGAATAAAGCAGATACGGCATGGAGAGTTCTGAGACTGGGAATGAGACCCAGACAGATGCAGTGACATGTAGGAGAAAACCTAGGGCAAGATCTGCCCTTTGGGTCCTGTGTGTGGCTGTGATCACCCAAATGGGCAGCAGCAACACAGTGGGAAGTTCTTCAGCTGCAGCAGTAAATCCAGTTTTGTACCAGTACCTTTGTTAAATGTGTTGCCCGGGGTTTATGGACAGCGGCTGACATCTGTGCTGTGCTGTTATTGTTCCCACTCTGAGCTGCAAAGCGCTTGAAAGAGGGAATGTGAAAGTGCAGTGAGCAACAAGGTTAAAAGGCAGTTAAAAAATTGAATAGATAGAGTTCAGCCTTTCTGTTCTAGGTGCAGTCAGGAACTGCTCAAAGCTAGTGCACTCACAGGAATATGAGAGGTATCCCATAAGTGATAAAAACAGGCCCTGAGTAGCTGTATTTTCAGTCATTTAAAAACAAAACAAAACAAAACAAAACAAAACAAAACAAAACCCAAACTCCAAACCAAAAAAACAACTAAAAATCAAAACCTTTATTTTTTTAAGAGCACATTGTTCCAAATCAGAATAAGTACATTTCTAACTGAGGTGACTATTTGAATTCATGAGATTGCTTCATTTGTTGCAGCATCTTTTTACATTGAAAAGCATTGTACCACACTGAGGTCCAAATGATCTACGGTTCAGAAAATATACAATATATGTTGCAGACTAAGAAGTTAGTATATTCATTAAGCTAAGTAAAGACTCCTGTCATTCCTTTCTCAAAACTGGTGCAGAAAATAGGGAAGTCATCCCTCCCTAACTGTCAGATTTTCATACTGACTTCATTTTATTTCAGGAGTTCTTCATTAGTTTCCATACCACATGAAGAGAGAAACACGTCAGTTTAAATACATCTGAAAGTGAGAATCTCTGGGGTTTGCTCGTCTGTGCAGATAGCAGATCTGCAAGGAAATTGGTTGTCACCACTGTATGTGCATTTTACTTAAGCACTCTTACATTTGCTGTTATTTTAAGTGCTGCTTTGGAGCATTAAGACATTGTGGGTGCATTTGTAGGGAAATTCAGATTCTTGTAGGTATTCTTCCACTAACCATGCTAAGAACTTTTATATATTATATAATGCATATAAAATATTTTACATATTATATATACAATTTTATATGATAAGGCAATAGATCTTTATAAAATACACAAAATACCTTATGAATTCTTTCATTTCCTTCTTTTATCCACCCTGCAATATACAATACATCTCTCCTTTTCCCATTCTGTGCATTAAAAGTTTATGTCTTTTCCATGGCTTTTCCTTTAAAGGAGGGGCCATGTAATTTGTTATCTTTTGAATTAAGGAACAAACACATGATGGAGAAAGGAAGCAGGTTTTGTTCACAATGTCTAAAGCTGTATTTTGTTTTAACACCTGCTGATCTCAATTACAGTTTAAAAAGATGAAAGAAATTATGTATTTACTAAAGATTCAGAATATCCAAGTGTCTCCATTTAAAGGCAGAAAACACAGAAATGTCTTGCTGTGTCAATCCAATCTTTCTAAAGACAAAATTCCAAGAGGAAACACTTTGATTTTCCTGTTATTTCTATGACTGAGAATGCAGAAAAATCTCTTTCAGAACAATAACACAAACCTTTCTAACTTTTTCTTTATGTAATTGAGGCAACAAGGGGTAAAACTATTCTTTTATTTCAGTGATAGAATAACTAACTATGATCAGGCTCACAGATGCTCGCAATTCAAATTTTCACTTCTTCTGAAGGTATATATTGTAATGGAAAACTTGATGCTGAAGGTGCTATATGTGAAAAGGGACTAAATTATATGGACTATTGAAATGAAATATCAATTCTAAGTTTATGCTAGTTGATAATCAAAAGGTATTTACTTTTTAGATACCGGTGCTGAAGCTTATTACATGTGGTTTGAGTGGTTTCCATATTTGGTCATCTAGAGTTTCTTTGGCCTTTAAAAACTAGAAATTCCTAAATAAACTAATGATCAAAAAATACTGGTTAGTTAAAACTTTCAGATTGTTTTATTTCTTCCAGTATTGGCTTGGCAAGGAAAAATAACCAAAAACTGTAAGTTTCTTAAAGTTTTGCATAATCTGGCTATTTCTCTGTAAACTGCGTTTTTTTTTTTTTATTCTGGCCTGTACTGCTTTGTAATAATATTCACAGATTGTCTTATTCTATGAATCTTAAGATGCTAAGAATGTAGAGGAAAAACTGTTTTCTGTGGAAGAATAGAGTAGTCAGTTCATGGTTCTGACACCAGCATCTTACAGAGAAATACATAGGAACCATTTGAAAGGAAGCTATTCTAACAGCTTAAATATACTTTTTTATATACAGAGATTATATTGCTGCTATGTTTAGAATTTCTGTACTGTCTATACACTGAGAAAATCTAAAAATAGGGCATTTTGCTTTTCATATTTGAAAGACAAACACAAAGTTTAAAAAGAAATTGGTGTCAGGCCCAACTATATTCTGAAAACAAAACTCCTGTCACCTTATCAAGAAAAAAACAAGGATATTTTGCATTTTTTTACAGCTTACTCTGTTTTCTGGGTGTGTGTTCGTGAATTCTTCTGAATGCCTTGAAGCATGTTTCCAGTTTCACCCATTGCTGTTGTCCTCCTGCATTTCTTTCCCCTTCTCTTGAGCCTAATTCTTCTGCTCAACCGAGAATAGCAAACATTTAACTGTTTTTTTCAATTTCTGTTCCAGATGTCTATCTTTTCTTCCCTTCTTCCTTTCCTTTTCTCCTTCCCCCTCTCTCTTCCCCCCTTTCCTCTTCTCTTCTCTGCTCTTCTCGCGCACTCGTCTTGCTCTCCTTTCTCACTCTTTCTCGCCTCTCTCTCCTCTTTGAGCTCTCTCTCTTTGCGCTCTCTCTTTCCTCTCTCTCTCTTCCCTCCCTTCCTTCCCTCTTGTGTGTTATGCTGCCTGAGCCCTTCTTGTTGACATTACCTTTCTTCATTTAAGATTGCTGCCAGGTACCCAGTCTTGTGTGTTGCCTGTCAAAACTCAGGCAAATAATGCTAATTTAACAAGCCAGTCATAGAATTTGGTTATATTCTCCTGTCATTTGGGCACCATTGGTTAACCTGGATTTGAGGTCTGAGGCAGTATTTTGTATACATCTTCGATGTTTAACAATGCATAAGGTCTGATTAAAGACTTAACGAGACACAGGAACAACTGGGGTTTTTTATAGTGATCAAAAATTATCCTTTTTTCTGGTTTGAAAACATGGAGGTTTGTTTTCTTATATTACTTCAGAAGATGGTAAAACACTGAAGACCAGAATATTGACTGAATCAACAGTCAACCCTGGTATTTGATAAAATTAAAGATGTGATGCACTGCTTCCAAGTAATCCCTTTCCAGGTTTGATTGGTTCTGACCCCTCTTTAAAGCTGCATTAGTAAGTTCCTGGAACATTAAAGTCAGACTGATTTTCTGCCTTTCAAATTACTGCTCTGTAGAGTAAAAAAGGCAGACAAAAGGAGCAGTTAAATGATAAAATAATATAGGTCTCCTGTAAATACTGTGAATTGTATACTCACAAGGGAGAGAGAATTAGAAATACTTCAATTTTTGCACTGATAGGATGTTTTGGTTTGGTCAACACTTTTGAATCCCAAAGGCACTGCAAGACACAAAAGCAAACAAAAGTTTAAGTAAGACAAATTTAGACAGGAAGCAAGGCACAATGCCTAGTAATTGAGGCAGTTAACTGTTGAAACAATTTATGAGTAGGTATGTAAGCTTTTTCTCTCCAGATCTTTTAAGATTGACAGTCTTTTCAAAATATGTGACTTAATCAGAATTTATAGGGTCATCTCAGGAATTTCAGCATAAAATATTGTAGAATATGTAATATAGAAAGTCAAGGTAATTATCATAAAGGTGCTTGCTGTCCTCAATATCTGTGAACCTGTTGGAGTGGGGGGACAGGGAGGAGCTGCTGAAGACTCTCCTGTTAGGCTATTCAAGATACCATCTTAACAAGTTTCAGAAAAGTGGTTCCTGGATCCATTTCCACAACTGATCGTGGTATATATTTTTATGTCTTTCCTTTGAGGTACCCTGTGGCTGCATCTCGAAGTTCTTCAGCATCTGATTTGAAAACCTGTGGCATTGCTTTGTTCTCACTCCACGCTCAAGACTACTGGCAGTGATTGTGATTACATGATGGTCAGGGAGATCGTTAAAGCTGGCCTTGGAACTGTGTGTTAAAGCAGAGGAAAAACTACCCAGGAGGGTGCCTAAGAAAATGTCAAATCCACTGTTCCAAAAAAAGTTCTGTTAAATATTGTCAGACAAACTGACCTAGAGAGAATGTGTGAGTTTGGCTTATGCCAACTGCTGCAAATGTACTGTGAAAGCACGTCCAAGTGTTTAGTACGCTTCAAACCATTGGCTTGTAGAGTTTTCTACCACATTAGAAAAGTCTCAGTAATTTCTGGTGATAACTGACAGATTTCCTCTGCTTTTAAACAAGTCGTTCCTTAATACACTGCAAGTGTCTAATTATTTATTCTAAGTATATTAATTCTGGTAGACTGAATGAGATCAGAACTTCAGTTGTACTAGTGTGATCCTCTCACTGAAAAATACTAAGCAGTCAAACAGGGTTTGGGATTCAGAGACTTGTATCTGTCAAATAGTTGCTACTTAAACCTTTTAAACATTTCATTAAAATACAGAGAGGAGGGAAACCACTAAAGCATTTGAAACACAAAGTTTTAAGGAAGGTTTGCATTTTTTACAGTCTCCTTTATTATCTTTAACTGCAGAGAGTTGTTTTGTTTTTAATGAGAAAGACTGCTCTTAGCATTCTTTTGGAGAGTTTTGGAGGTGGAGGGGGGTGACACTTCATTGAACAGAGCTGTGTTTTAATCTTACTTCCATGTATATCCCTTTCCTCTCACTTCCAGAGAAGAGGCCAGAAAGAAAAAGAGCCCTGCACAATGGGCAAGAGGAGAACAAGGAAAGACAGGAAAGGGATACAAAAATAGAAGTCTTACATTCCTGGAGGTAGTTTGGATTTAGCAGAAGCCCTTGCTCGAGCTTGAGCTCATCAGATCTTTCGAGGTCAGTCCAGTGACACCCAAACTGTATCACGGTGCATCCAGAGGTGTATCCGTATTTGCTGTCACTGCCTGTTGTTACCGATGTTATTTAGCCAATTTATTGAATACCTTTTTGCAGTCCGCACTGCTCCATGCAAGCACAACAGGGCTGGGACAAGTACCTGCAAGTATTGCCTTGGGTATATGCAAGCATTAGCATAAGCTTTAAAACTAATTTCAATGAGACTTTGGATTCTAAGTGCCCAAGTCTCTGTTTAGTGCCTTCTTGCTTGTGTCCTTTAGTTTTTTCATCATGACTCTAAGTGACTTGTCTCAAGTGTCACCAGTAGATTTGTGGTGGTGTAAGGAACTGAATAGGAGTTCCTCAGACTGCAGTGGCTGAATCACAGAACTGCCATTTCTTTCATTCTTATTTATCTGCTCTTACTCTCTTTGTTTAATGAACATTTGAGGTACAAGGAAGAGGAAGATCACTATTTTTACAAGTATTGTGTCAGTCCATTTCTGGGATGAATACATCTAGTTTTCAAAATGATGAAGGCACTTTTTTCCGTTTGGGTTTTTTTTGGTTTGGGGGTTTTTTGGGTTTTTTTTTTTTGTTTGTATGTTTGTTTTTGTTTTTGGTTTTGGTTGGTTTTTTTTTTTTTTTTTTTTTTTTTAATAAAATACAACACTCTATGCAGCCATTAAGCAATCTATGGCAATAGATCTTGCAGTAACACATTTCCATGGACCCAGAAAGGTTTTGCCATCAAGTCTGCTGCATAAAGCAAATGAAAGACATGACTGGTTCTCTCTTTTTATGAAAGAAGCAGGGGACCGGTAGGGAGTATGACAAAATGTGTTAATGTAGCAGCAAGGTTTTGTATTTTGGCGAGCATTGTGCAGCTGCAAGATATTCCCTAATGGAAACTTGAGGTTAGTAATTCTTAAGCAAGTTTGGCACACAAGTCAGATGTGCTGGAGAGTACATGCAGAAAAAGCTAACCTTAAGTAGATGTCTTGTGTTAGAAAGTCAGCAGAGAAGAGCTGAGGTGTTGTCTTTGCAGTGAAAAACTTCTCACTTCTAAGCTCAATGCTATGGATTTTTACCAGAATCATTGAAGCCCTTTTTCTGTATAAGTTTTTGGCATGTCAGAGTAGAAGTTAGTGTTACACAATTGGTTATTTTTCAGAATTTCCTTTGTGACACTCCATGTTAGGGTCCTGTGGGTTGAAACAGCAGAAGGTAGATGATTATAAGCATTTTGGGGGGTACAGATTGTTTATATGTCTTTTCTCGCTGGAAATGTTATTGGAAATAAAGGATCTTATTTACAGTACTGAAATAGTAAAACAGTATGTGGCTATCTGTAGTGGAAATAAATCTCCAGATAAATTCTAAAGGACATTTGGGAAACTGTGCACAAATACTTTGTATTCTACTCAGTGTTCAAAAAGCACTTGTGAACTGTAATAGAATATGACAGCTAAAATAGATATCCTCATGGAGGGTTTGGGTTTATGTATTCTGCATTTTTAATTGTAAAAGAGCCATCTTCAGTCCAGCAACTGTAATGGACAGCCATCACCCCCTTACCTTACCTAAGGATGGGAGTCCATTAAAATACACTAGCAGCTGGGGAGACCTACAGAGTCTTGCTTAACACATTTGGAGGGAAGAGTGATAACAGGAACTGTTCTAATGGTATTTCTGCAGTTTGAACACTGGAAATAGATTTTGAATTATACTGAAAAATATATTTGCCTGTTGTTACGTTACTTGAGTGTCATATCTTGATGGTATATGTAGTCAGAGGACAGAGTTACTGCAGCAAACTAACCAGAAAAACTGAACAAGCACCTTCTCCAACATAAATGGAACTTTGAATTGGCCGTGGACACAAAGAGCAATCCTTAGGGTTTTTTTCCTGATTACTTTTCAATTTTTTTTTTTTTTTCTGAATTATCTTCTAACTAATGAGGTTTCATTTAGAAATTGTTTTTGTCTTGAAAACTGGAATTTGAGTTTCAAAAGACAGGTCATAAAGCTTTTGATTCCTTTCTTTTAGTCAGATGACTTTAGAAGTATTGGAGTAATCCAGAAAAGCAATAAGAAGGGTTACTTCTCCTTTTCTTCCCTTCTACCACATATGTGGAGATGACTCTAATTAAAGTGCAGTGAGTGTGCTACTACAGTTTCATGATGAAAGCAGATGGTGAGATAGGAGGTAACAGGACGCAGTTTCCTTTATGCCCATGGTAGCTCACAGGTAACTGGGACCTTTTTGCTGCAGAAAGGGTGGGTAAAGTGCTCACAGACTCTCTGCAGAATCATTTAGCTACCTTGCTGCCCAGCGCTTCAAGTGGGCTGTGATTTCATCCCTAATGTTTCTGCTGGACAAAGTCAACCTATTTGCCAGAGGAAAATACAGTGTTTGGCCCCGAAGACATAAGACCAGCATTTTTTTATTTTTTTTTTTGGTGGCTCTTGAATTATTTTTTGATTTGAGAGAAACAAGCCCCCAGCATGTTACTTTCTGAGATTTTGTGAATACCCATAAACTCTCCATGGTTAGGTTGTTTAAACCAAATGTTTATCATGCCATGTTATTTTTTCAGGCTTGAAGAATAATTTGTCTGTTAGATTTAATACCTTCATTAGGTCTATCTGAATATTAGAACAAAAGATGAGGTACTCTTCAGTACGAGTCTAGAAATTTGAGAACACATAGGATTTTCTAACCAGAAACTGGCAGTTTCTCCCTAAATAATCCTTATCTTTTCGTGAAGGTAGCAAACTCTAACAATTAATGCAGATAATGTAACTAGATAATAATTTTTAGCATACTCTTGACATCAGTTTTTCAACATAGCACATGAATTCCCATCTTGTGTCACCATTACAATTTTTTTTATTAACAGTGGAAATAGTTGGAAAATAAATGTAGCTGCAAATGCATTTATTTTTTGCTTTAGCATGAAAACAAGCATTTTCTGTGCAGCATAGTATGTGTGAAGCAAAAGACCAGAAAACACAATGAAGACAGTTTTGCAAAGTAAGTTGTCTTTGTGCTTGCAGAAAAGGGTATTAAAGAACAATTGTGTTGTGAATACAATCTACAAGATTACTGTATTTCAGTTTACCTTTGCAATACAATAAAAATGATTGCTATATTGTTATAGCACTATTAGTCGCTCTCAACCATCTTTTAGCTGAAAAAAAATTCAGTTTGCGGAAAACTGGTTTTTTTCTTACAACGTTTTTGCATGTGAGAAGCCTAAAACACAAGCTGGCAAAAAGCATAAGAAAGTAGAAAAATATGATGATAAAATAATGTTTTGATAAGATTAGGGAAATATCACTGGATATCAGCTCCCACAGAAGTATTGCAAAAAGGTTTCGTAATAAACCATGTTTGTCAGTAACATTTGGTGGTTGTATTTATAAAAAGGCAACTAAGTGAAACGCAACACAGTATTTTAACCATAATATTTAAAGATATCTGAAGATGTCTGACTTAAATGGCTGACTTTGTTTTGGTTAAAATTTGACTGTTTTCATCAGTCAAAGTCCTTTTGTGGTTTTTTGTGTGCGTGTGTTTGTGCGCTTTTGTGCAAGTTAACATGATCTGTGTTTATATTAAGCCTATCTTCTTTAAAGTGCAGGAGTGCTTAGTTTTCTAACCTTATCCATCCAACTTTATAATAAAAGTAATCAGTAACTTAAGCTCCCTGCAGTGTTTATTTTGAGATGTTCCTTCAAGGATTCAGTAGGTTAGGGAAAGGTTTATAAACATTTATGCGTGTGAACCTCAGCTTAACCATGTGTTACAGCATTGTCAGTTGTTTATATTGCATGTTGAACATACTGTTCCAGCAGATTACCAGCTCAGTTATTATGGCTTGATGTTACCAGATTCTGTATAATAAATTAGAATAATTCTCTTGTTGCACACAACAATGCCCCCTCTTCAATTCTAATGATGTCTTAAATTGCAATTTTCTTTTTAAGGTTTTTGACAGATGAAAGAAGAAAAAGCTGTTAAAAGGCAGCTCAGTTACAGTAGCCATTCCAAGTGAAGGCAAAGGGGGGATGTAGTGGTCAAGGGAAGTGACAACCTGTGACAAGATTCATAACTAGCTAGTATTTCCAGATGTGACATTAAACCTTTATCTTAATCAGCTCTCATCATATTTATCTTCTACTCTGACTGGAAGACTTTCAGATTCTTTGAATTATTTTATTTTCTGGCACAAAATATTAATCTTGGAGAAGAAAAAAAACAACCAAAACCCGGTTACAACTGATTCCCTCTCTCCTTGTTTAGGGTTTCATTTCATCATTTTATGCACACTTGCATGCTCCTCCATGTTTCTAATTTTAGCTCTTGAAAGTTTTACCTTTGATCAAGCTGCAGTTATTGGAGAATATTCAAGAAATTATTTAAGGTTCTGTCTTGATGAACGCAGGGAAAAAAGACAGAGAAATGAATGGTTCTATGTAATAGTCTGTGAAGCTGTCAGATATGCTCGAGGCTATTGGACATTAGCTTAAAAAATTAACTGCTAGTATAAACTTAATGCATGTCTTGGTAATATAATTATAACTTCATCTGCATTATTCGGAAATCTAGTCCCACATTTAACTGAAATTAAATCCAGGTAAGTCTCAGGTTATTCTCTTTGTGGGTTATACAGTGTGTATTTGTTTATCACTTTTTGGGGGGAAAAAAGGTGTTGAGCATTTGGTTTACAAGGGTATCATTATAGAAGCAGTGTTTCTTTGTGACTGGTGACTGAAACAGTCTCAACAAAATCTGGAATAATTGTCCTCAATTACCTTCTGCAAATCCTGTTTTTTCAGAACTTGGTCTTGGATACACCTCACCATTGTACATTGTCCCATCTCTGTGGTGAGACATGCCAAGGATTTACATTGGAACTGTGCAGCAATGGTCATAGGTGATGTTGTTTATATCTGGATGTTTCTTAAATCTTAGGGTCTGAGAATAGGGTGATCAGCTAAACTATTTCAGCTTATTATTTTGAGAGTTAAGAAATTCTTAAGTTACAAATTCTCAAGCTATAAATTCTCTCCTTTGTTTTTTCATGCTGGAATTGATTATGTTTCTATTTGTCTGTTTTCAGGGAATCCTGTCTTACTGAACATCTTTCTAGGTGTTAGTTTTCTGCAAAGTACTAGACTTTGTCTGTTATGTATTTCTCTTGTCTTGTTATTATCTTGCTTTCTTTTCTTTTTTAACTCCAGTATGGAGGTTTCTAAAGAATCTTACAGAAGAGGAACCTGTTTTACCTTTATTTAAATAAGGACAGCTATGATAAACTTGTCTAGGGAAGGAAGAACTTTAGTATCCTTTTACACTAGCCAACACAGGAAATCCAAACGTATACCTTTAAACAGCTAAAATACCTAGAAAAACCCAAAACATATAGCTTTAAACAACTAAAATAAATAGAATAAGAATGAGAACTTTTTGGGAAGCAGTATCACTAAAAACATTGTGCATGATACAAACCCCAATTTAGCATTATAGTATCCATCTTGTTCTGTTGTTGTAGTTTTTGAAACTTATATTGTTTTCTTGGATCAAATGCTATTTGCATCTTCCTTGAAGCAGGGAGATGACACGAGGGTGATTATCATGCACTCTTTGAAATCTGGTTTTCTTAAAGGTTTAGCTAATTTAAAATTCCTTACAAGCTACGAGGAATCCTCATTTCTGAGTAAAGGCATCATATTCAAGGCACTGACCTCATCAGTTGGAAGTACACAGAGATGGAGGGGTTTTCTTACACATATCAACAGCCTGATTTTTGTTGGGGTGGGGGCACCCTTCTAGACTGTAGGAATTCATCAGTATGTTGACGCTGTGAGCATGCAGTCATGAAAAATTAATATTCTTTTGGCAAAGACAAGCGATAGTAAAACTAGTTGAAAAGTTTGCCTGTGTGAGGTAGCATGGGACTATAGTGCTTATCATTCTCGCTTTCTATACATATGTACACTCTTTTCTACGTAAAGTAAGAAATGTTTAAAAGCTGCTTGCAAACTCTGCGGAAATTGTGGTAGACACACTACACATAAGAACGTGAGTAAACATCTCTCCAGTTGTCACACCAGAAAGATGACTTGCACTTCACAGCTGGTGGGTTCTGTCATTTCCATAGCTCAGTCAGCAATTAACAAAGAACACACCTGCAAGTTTTAATATACACCTAAAAACACCTTTGGACTTGGGTTAGTGGTCCATGGTCCTTCAGAAATAAGATTTTAAATGGTCACTGCAATAAACAGTGCTGCAAGAAACAGGAGACCTCCATTGCTGCAGTTCATAGTCTTGTGTGATAAGCAGCTGGCTCAGAGGTCATCTTCTGTGTGCTCCCAGGTCTCTTGTGGGGTTCTCACTTGAATTAATCAAGTTTGGATTATCTGAGCTGCAAACTGAGTGGGTCATGGACAGGCACACAGAGCTGGTCCTGTGCAAAGCTGGCTCAGGGCAGGCAGGGTGTATTTGCACCAGTGCTTTCTTCACAGATACAGCCCTGTGGCTCCCAGGTGGAGAAGTTGTACAGCTGCTTCAGGGCAATGCGGTGCTTGGGCTGATAAGCCTGCAGCAGGCAGCACATAGGCCCATGCAGAAGCATACCTACACAGCACCACTGGCAGTCCATTCCCATTGCTGTCTAATACTGTGTGATCTGTTTTATCCTATCATCGCAGGAATCCTCTTTCTCCCTATTACTCAAGATAACGAAGGTGGACTATCATTGATCTTGCCTTTTACCTATTGCTGTACAAAAATCCTTGATTTGAGTTAAGTGGTGATTTAAGCTAACATCAGGCAGCCCACATCACAGTGTAGAAGGGGGCCCTAAAACCTGCATGATGCTGTCAACTGAACAGTAACTTAAGGGATCTGTGGAAGCTGGAGTTACAGAAGTGCTTGAGATCGCAATCAATCATGCTGGCTTCAGTATTGATTCATAGGATGACTGCTTTCACTTGGGCTAAAGTAAGGAGAGTAATTGAGGTATAATAACTTGAGCTGACTGCTCCAATAAAGCCCTCAACGTGACTTAACAGGACTGAATGAGCTAAATTTCCTTGATAAATGATTTATTTTTGAAAGACTTCCTAATGCTATATGATAACTGGTATGAAAGAATGATCTTAATCTAAAATTAAGATCAAGCACAACAAACTATGTATTTTTAAGTTTTTCCTTGGTGATGAGTACAATGAAAGGGATAATAATTTCATTAACATAAACCCTGTGTTCTTGGTCAGTGATACGCTTTGACACATGGAATGTCAGTTCCTAGGGAAGGATCTTAGTTGTTTCTCTTTGTAATAAAACACTTCAGCTGTCATAAGGTGGTTAACAAGTTCTTGTATTTCACACCAGCTCTGATACAAATTAAATGCAGCTGCTGTTTATGAAGAATGGTAGCCTATAGGTTTTGCTTTCTTTTATGGTTACTATTATATCAGTGTGACTATTGCTAGGTCAAATGTAAAAGATGCCTTTTTTGGCTACAATTTGATCCCATTTGTATGAGCCTGTTGAAAAGTTACATGCATTCTAAAAGACTTACAGAATTTGGATTGATATACATATTAGCCTGTGGCGATATTACTGCTTTTCTGCAGGCTTTGTAGATCATTTTGCTTATGCTAGAATGTCACCATTGAAATGTAGTTATTTCTCAGCAATTGCCCTTGGAGAGGAAATTATTTATGAGCCATAGTGATAAATGCTTATGATGTTTTACACTCCATTTGGTTGGAAACATCTCACATGTGTAGAAAATCCAGGATTAAAAAAATCTACCAGAAAATATTTCACCTGTTAAAGCAACCATGCTAGTTTTACTAATCCAGGTGATCAGTTCTAGGGAGTTAACTACACCATTTTCCTAAATTTTATATATTCACATATGCAACTGTGAATTGTGAACTGAATCAATCATACTATTTCTTTACTGTTGCTGTGTTTCCTTATGACTGTTTAAGCATCTGTGCCATTTAGACAGGGTTATGTTAAAATCTTGAGAATGTTCATAACAGGACCTGCATTATGTGTTACGACTTTATAAAAAAAAGACACATTCTCAAGGGAGAGTGCTGCCAGTTTCTCTGTATGTGCAGAATTACATTAAAATCAGAACGAGTCTGTCCAAGCTTGAATTGGGAATGATACTCATTGTATCTTAGTGTTTACATTAAAAAGTGACAGACTTTTTCGGAGACCCTAAGATAGAGTTTGTGGATTTGCAGAGATAATTGTAATGCAATTCTGGGCAAGCTTTATGCAAAAGGAGGTGGAATCAGACATTGAATTACTATATATAATATTTGTCTCATCAACAAAACTAGTTTTTACATTTAGCTGATAAAATATAGGGGCTAGTAAAGGGAACTGCAGTTAGAGTTCTTACTCTCTGCAGTTTGTTTAGTTATTTGTGATGTTGTTTTAATTATTTGTGATGACATGACCTATCTGTGCTGTCTTTAAAAGATGCATCATCACTTTCATAAGGAAAATGAAGTTATTTGCATTCCTTACTATGAACGGTAATTAAATATACAGGGATGGATATCTTACTAAAAAGGGAAATAAATCAATAATTAAACTGTACAGATGGGATAGAGATAATTAAAATATATCTAAAAATTGGCTTTACAAGCCATAAAAAGAAACCCATCTGTTTTAAAAGAAAGTATAACCAAGTATAAAATCAGCTTGACTTCTAAATTTTTTTCATAGCTCTTGAACAAGTGCAAAGCACTTCGGTAGTGTAAGTGGTGGTGGTTTTGCTTTTAACAGCAAAGATTTCATTCATACAAGTAGAAGGCTATAAATACAGTACACACACTGCTGAGCCTGCAAGTGTAAGTTGGACTGCTTCCATCAAAGGTTTGTCACAGGGGTGCTGCAGTTCTGCTTTGAGGCTTTTATTAGTGCAGACTCCTGTGTCCATGTTGCATCTTGCTGGAAGGTCACAGAAACAGTCATGGTCTGCATGATTATGCCTTCTGAAGAAGAGAGTATGTAGGAATTAATTCTGAGAAAGAATTTATTGCATTACTTCCCTTCCAAATTTTGGATATATTTGCACAGCAACACTATATTGAACATTGCCTTTCTTATTTTTACTTTTGGACCTTTCAGAACTTAAACTTACCTGGTCCATCATCCAAAGAAGTCCCCTTCCTTTTTATTTTTTTTACTTAATTGTCAGGTGGTGGGGTTTTCTTCTACATTGTTCAGCATCATTCAAATCTGTGGTAAGACATTGCAAGAAAAACCCCTGAGCTTCAGTTATGTATTTAGTGGCTGCAATACCCTGAATATACAGTTCTGAAGTACCCAATGCACCTTTGGCTAGTTAGGAACTCAGCTGGAACCCAGAATGGCTCCTCTGAAAAAATGCCTGGCCAAAAATGAGGAGACCTAAATTTTATAGTTAGCTATTATCTGCAGTGTCATGTCCAGAGAAAACAGTTCTTTGGAGATAGAAAGACTACTGAAGAGCTTTGGGTAAAATACAGTGTTTTCTGCAACTGGAAATCTGAAGGAGCAGTTGCAAATACCGATCTTCAAATTTTTTTACTAGCCACAAATATAAAAAGTATTAGCTAATCTCCTAGAAAAGTACAGTAGCAGTTTCCTTCAAAATTAATTAACTTTTCTAATAGAGGGAAATAAATTATGTGTTTTCCTATCAAAACTTGAAAAATCTCTGATGTGAAATGAACATTAGATTGATCTAAATTTTGGTTAATGCCGGGGCATGTTGTTTCTCTTCATGGTGAAAAGCTTCTGCTATGACTGTGGTTAAAAGGTGATACAAAATAATGTATAAAGAGAGAAATATATGTAAGTAAAATGATGACAAAAGAATGAAAAATTCCAGTATTTTTAATCTTAAGCAAATGTTTAAATCTTAAGCAAAATATTTTAAATCTGTGCCCAATGAAATTAGTACTTGAACAGCTGCAAATCTAGCCACAGACCCTGAGGACGTGAACTCATTTATCAAGCACAGACCTAATAGTAACAGAAGTGATGGAAATTTTGGATAAATCAGAAAGCATCATGTAAACATGCCTGGACTTTTGATCAAAGACATTTATTTGTCTTTTGCTTTAGTGAGCAGAAGGAAAACTTAATTCTGTGTAAGAAGCCCAATGTTGCCCCTGTTCTTCTACAGAGTGTGTGCTATCATTTAGTGTAGTTTGGGCTAATTGTGCTGCTGTTAATTATGCAATGCATAAATCTTCCTAGAAAAGGCCTTTATATTCTTTGCTTAAAATTTTTCCAGATTCGAACCATTTGGTCTAAAATTTTCTATGCCATGAACAGATTTCTTTATATTTTGTGAAAAATATTGCTGTCCTTTGAAGAACAAGATTAGGGAAACTGTATTGCTGATCTGCATTAAGTAAAACAGAAGGGCCTTCTTACTGATAAATTGCTTCACATTCATACTTAGGGGTGACTACTTGAAAGTTAACGGGCTGGTGACCAAGGTGGAGATGTGTATTTACCATCACTGTTAAAATTTGCCTCCAAACTGACTGTGGTTTTTGTAGGAAGGACTGAGACAATGACACTCTCCAAAGATACCAGGTACTAGAAGGATGTTTTCCCATTTGACAGTTTCTGCCTGCCAAAAAGACTAGTTACTTATTATCTCACCAAAGCACGCCAGTTGGGGAGAAACAGAAACATCCTTGTGCAGCAGGGAGGAGTGTGGAGGGACACAAAATCGCGTTGGAATGTGGATAGGAAAGGAACAGGGGAGTGGAAACTGCAACTGGCAGAGGAGCAGTGGCCAGGACCAAGGCTTTACGGAGAAAATACACTAGAAGTGATCACAGGTACCAATGGGGACAGAGAGAGCAGAACCTGTAGGTTTTAGAGCATGCACCTTTTGGAGCCCACAGCAGGAGTTCTCATTTCTACACTCCTTTTTGTTTAGCAGTAGCTGAAAGCAGACTGGAATTTTTTTTTTTCTAATTTGCCTTTATTAATTCAAAGGATGAAGCCTGTGCTGAGGATCTAGGGGACTAAACTGATTTAATAATAGCAGACAGGAGTCAAAATGGCCGTACCTGGCTTTTTCTGGCCTGGGCTCAAGCCTTTGTGCTTTGAACTCCCTAATCTTCCAGCCCTGGGCTGCCATGTCCCATACCTTTTTGATCCTGAACTTTCTTGTGAAGTCCAAAATTGGACAAGAGCAATTATTTATATACGATGGATGGGATAGCAGGTATTTATTTTTAATTTTTGTTTCTTGGAAAGGAACAAGAAAATTACATCCAGAATTGAATAAAGAATAGAAGCATTAAAATCTCCTACACTCAGAAACTGGGGAAGGTCAGGCTTAATTCTTTCCTTGCATCACTGCTTTTGAGTTTAAGGGAAAAGGTGCATAGGGAAACATAATGTTGTTTATTAGAACTACTTGATATAGGTGGAAAAATAGAATTTGGGCATACAAGCCCTCTTCAAGTCTACAATACAGCATTAATTTCCAATTAAATACAACTTCAAAAGAATTATTTGACACTTCATTACATGAAATCACTTACATCATCTGAGGAAAAACTGCAGCAAGTGTGTGGAAGTGTTGACAGGGTTGGAAAGGTGATGAAGTAGTTTATTCCAATGGGCTGCTATGCTATGGGTGATCTTTTTGCTTGCAGAATATGGGAAGTGAATTATGTTTTAATCCTTTTAAAATACAACCACTCAATATTTTTCTAAAGCATGCTGTGTTTTCTAACTTATGAATCTGAATGAGGGAGAGGCTGTGGATATTGTCTACTTGGACTTTAGCAAAGCCTTTGACACTGTCTCCCACAGCATTCTCCTAGAGAAGCTTGCAGCTCGTGAGTTGGACAGGTATACTCTTCGCTGTGTAAAAAACTGGCTGAATGGCCGAGCCCAGAGACTTGTGGTGAACAGAGCTAAATCCAGTTGGCGGCTGGTCACAAGCACTGTTCCCCAGGGCTCTGTTTTTGGACCTTAATATCTTTATCAATGATCTGGATGAGGGGATTGAATGCAGTAAGTTTGCAGATGACACCAAATTGGGCAGGAGTGTTGATCTGCTTGCGGGTAGGAAGGCTCTGCAGAGGGATCTGGACAGGCTGGATCAATGGGCCGAGGTCAATTGTGTGAAGTTTAACAAGGCCAAGTGCCAGGTCCTGCACTTGGGTCACAACAACCCCATGCCACGCTACAGGCTTGGGGAAGAGTGGCTGGAAAGCTGCCCAGCGGAAAAGGAGCTGGGGATGCTGGTTGACAGCCAGCTGAACATGAGCCAGCAGTGTGCCCAGGTGGCCTAGAAGGCCAACAGCATCCTGGTTTGTATCAGGAATAGAGTGGCCAGCAGGAGCAGGGAAGTGATCGTGCCCTTGTACTCAGCACTGGTGAGGCCACACCTCGAATGCTGTGTTCAGTATTGGGCCCCTCAGTACAAATGGACATGGAGGTGCTGGAGCGTGTCCGGAGAAGGGCAACGAAGCTGGTGAAGGGTCTGAAGAGCAGATCTTGCAAGGAGTGGCTGAGGGAGCTGGGATTGTTTAGCCTGGAGAAGAGGAGGCTGAGGGGAGACCTTATCACTCTCTACAACTACCTGAAAGGAGGTTTGTAGTGAGGAGGGTGTTGGTCTCTTCTCCCAGGTAACAAGTGATAGGATGAGAAGAAATGGCCTCAAGCTGCATCAGGGGAGGTTTAGATTGGATATTAGGAAAAATTTCGTTACTGAAAGAGTGGTCAGGCACTGAAACAGGCTGCCCAGTGGGGTGGTGGAGTCACCATTCCTGGAGGAGTTCAAAAGATGTGTAGACGTGGCACTTCAGGGCATGGTTTAGGAGACATGGTGGTGGTGGGTTGATGGTTGGACTTGATGATCTTAGAGGTCTTTTCCAACCGTAATGATTCTATAATTCTGTTCCATGATTCTATGATTCTACAAATCTGCAAACTTAAAGTTATTGTAAATTTGGATTGTAATTTGTGTAGGTTTTCTGGGTAATGCCTGTTCTGACTACTTGTATTTCCAAATAGTATATTTATGCAGGTTTTCATTCTTTGCAACTTTGTTCATTTGGGGATATTGAGCTTATTGAATTTATAATCCAACCCTGGAAGGTAAATGTGTAGGTAATGGAGAGGATTTTGAGGGTGTGGACATGCTTACTGTAATTCTCAAGTGGCTGCCAGATTTAGAAAAATACTGTTGGTATCATGAGATTTAAATTTAAGTGTTCTGAAAATCTGTTTGTTTGATTATGCTGAATAGCCTTTACTGTAGTGTCTGAACTGATAACTTCTGCGTCATTTTCACTGATCCTAAATTGGAAAGTTATTCTTGCATTTCACTGATACCCTTCATAGCCTTTATAAAAAGTGTATAGTGCTCATTTGAAATAAGAACAATAAACATCTATGTTTAGTATGCACAGAGATAGAAGAACTGGCAAGCAGGTGTGTTGTCTGTACATACAATGCAATAAGCATGTAGGTAATGTTTTCAAAGACTGATGAAGAAATTATGTTAACAATTCTGTATATTACTTCTCATGTTCTGTGTTTATTTATACAGAGTCAGGGATAAAGCTGTCTGAAAGTCAGTATCAGTTAAACTAGTGATGTTATTAGCCTATGGAGAGATGGAAGGTGGTAAATAGAAAAAGAATCAAGTATGAAATCAGTTCAATTTGTATCATAAAACACAAATCTTCCTTTAGCAGATATTCTAGTCTATTTACAGAAAATGAGTGCCTTTGTGGATCCTGCCTTCTTCGTTTTGGTGGATATGGCTGGTGTCCAAGACAAAGGTAGTATTTGTTTCAAATGAGAAATGCTGATCCACTGTTTCTATGAACAAGTAAAAGTTGTTGTATTTTCTGGTGTTTGCTAAGTTGTCATAATTAATCTTTTTAAAACTGAAGGCTTTTCCAGATGCTAAATGAAGACTTTGGAGGCCAGCAAAAGCAGAGGTCTGTGGCTCTCCTAGGTTAACAAAAGTCACTTAAAGTAACTTAAAAAAAGCTACTGTGGGTCAGCTTCCTGGAAAGTATCAAATAAGATATTTCAGCATCTTGAAGGCAGGGTTATATGCCTATGTTTGTATGCATTTGAAGGCATTATAAAATTGCTATTCAAGGATCTCCAGAAACAGTCTTTAATAAGAAGCAATGGTTTTGGATCATTTCGTATTTTAAGTGGTTCTGGTTTTTTCCTTTCATACTTTTAGTCTAAGTCAACTGTATGAAATTAATAGATCAGACTGCACCAAAAATATACCTCCTGTACCAGAAATTGCCCATGTTAAAGCAGTGATTAAGTGTAATTGTCTGTAGATGCTCCTTGCTGTGTGTGCTGCATCCAGGTTTTGCTTTCTCTTCCAAGACTTCCATGGGAAGGATTTTTGAGAATGAAATTGATGAAAAATCAGTGATTATGATTCTGAATTTATTTTATACAAAAATACATTTTATGTCATTATGTGCTAAGGCTTCTAATATGGGCATTTGAAAATTAGGGGTTGGTCTGGAATAACTTTGTAGACATCTCTCTTGGAAAGAGAAGTGAGGATCAGTTCATATGTCTACAGTTTCTTTAAGCTGAATGAGAGAAAGAATAATGTTGTAAAATGGGAAAAGATGTTTTTCAATTTGATTCAAGCATAGAAATGAGTTGATGCAATTTACATGCTTTCTAATTATGTAAATACAGAAAGATCCTTTTGGCTAGGTGGGATTTTTTTCATTGTTGTGGTGTTGAGCTGTTCTATGTCACCAGTAACTATAATTCAGATCGGTAGTGATTGAAATACATTAACATATACCAGATATTGCATAGCTAGGCTAAGTAAGTATGAAAAAGCTTAAATCTGAGTTACTAACAGCTTTATTTTTCCTTTTACAAGTAGATTAAATACAACATGCCTCTTTGGTGAAAGAGGTCACTGCAATTCCAAATGGTGCCGTATTTAGATCCCTTTTTGAAAGAAACTCCTGTTGGTGATGTCTGTGAGGAAAATATGTTGACAGACGTTTTAAATGTTCAAGAACCCAGCTGACACTGAAGAGAAAAGATCAAAACTAATTTTCAAAGTGAAGATAGCTTAATCTTCTGCTTGCTTGCTGAAATATTTCAGCAAATAATTTATGAGTTCAGCATATTCACAACAGTGGGAGGAAAAATAGCCAATTATGTCTCTAATTCCTAGTCTTAGTGCATTTTAGTTTATTAGCAGGAAGTTCCAATACATCATTTCTTTCTTCCTTTTTGATAAGATTTTTGAACTCCATATATGAGTGAGGTCATTTGCACATTATAGTATATAATTTTCCCTCGGAAGGCAAACTCTACTTGGTTTTGAGACAGATATAGTGACATTTCAACCCATCCTTCTAAACCCTATCTCAGTGCAACTTTAGTGTCAATACCCTTTGTGCCTTATTGCTTGCATCCCCACATTCCACATCTGTCTTCAGTCACAGTACAGCAAAAATAATTTTGTGCCACATTTTTGAATGAAATTATTCCTATTATCATCTCTCTCTAAAGTTCTTTGGGTTTTTCTCCATTTTGTTTAGTATTTTAAGCAAACATTGTCTGGTTTTACTCTTTATAGGAATTGGTAGGCACAATTGTAACAGAAATAACAGCTCCCTGTAGGCATACATCCAAGAAAACAAATGTAATAATCCTGTTAGGTGGATTTCAAACAGCTCTGTAATGTCTTTCAAGCTGATCATAAAATGAAATTGTGTGAGAAAGAGTTTATCTTACTGTATGGTGTCACCATCATTATGAAAGAGAACTATTGGCCACCTTGACAGAGGAGTCATTTTCTTAATATTCATCCTATTAAAAATAAATGTAATGTTATCCTACAGAAATAGCCCCAGCTTTCTATAGTTCTGGTCTCATTCCTTTAAGGTATTATAATATTTTACAGTGAGAGACAGGAGAAAATTGAAGTTAACTATTGCACTTTGTTTTGATTTTTACTCTCCTTTCCCTGTTCCCTTCTGCCCTACATTCTCCATTCAAAACACAAACCAAGCCAACCAACAATTTAATAAAAACAAGGGCCAACTCATTTCTGAATGATTTACATCAATTGTATTGGCAATATCCAAAGTCCTTAATTTTTTTTTCTGAATTGTTTTCACCAGGAATTTGCTTCTCTTGAGTATTTCTCCAAATGTATCTTATCAATCCCATCCATTTGCCGTACCCCATTGCACTTCCCCATTTGTCATCTTTTTTGTTTTGTTTTTTTCCAAATTCTTTATGGTAAGCATTTAGAGAACTGCTTTCTGTATATTTGATTATGCTATGACAGATTTGGTATAAAACAGAATTATGTGATATAATGTTATACAAGACACAGTACATGTAGATTATGAATTCTTAGTGAGTTAATCACCAAACTAGACATGCTTTTGTGATTTGTAAGAAAATTGCCTGACTTAATTACTGAAAATCCAACAAATGTGCAGGTCTTTTACTACCTGAAGAAAAAGTTCGTTTGAGTGACTTGAATTAGAAAATGCCATTAGGAGGGTAATACCACTTTTTTCATAACATAGATCTTCATATGTGTATTAAAAACAGTAACATTTTCATCCATAAAGACATATGAGGCACTATAAAATGGGTTTAAATTACCACTCTATAGCTGGAAGACTTTTTGTTTTTGCTAATCAGCAGCACTTCCCAATTCAGAAATCCAACAATGAAGTACCTTGTTAAGGATATTTTATAATACTGGGAGGATGAAGAGTCATTGTTCAATGCAAAATCTCCAGTCCCCATGAAGGGTATAACTCAGTAGGCTTGGATTTTGTTTATTTTTCATGTAAGACTAATTCTCAGTCATGTGGTAAGAATACATTCATGTTAATTAATGCCATATTTTCATCCCATCCAGCCAGAAAACACAGCTATGCCTGTGGAAGAGTATAATGGCAATATAATTAGGATTTCTTCTAAGAAAAACAGTGTAACAGACATCCTGCCATGCTTATGTTATTTTAATTGGATGTTTAGCTCAAGGGCAGTTCATAATTTGTCATAAACTTTAATGTTAATAAAATCAGCTGGAAGGAAGCTATACTAATCTCCTTGATTACACCATAAGAAGTAAAATCTTAATTTGAACATCTTTTTTTTACTGACAAAGCAAGAAGGGAAAACTAGGTTGACAAGGAAATCATGCTGTTCACTTCCTCAGCTAAGTAATGACTCAATATAGTGCGAGTGTAGGAAAATTAAATCAAAGAGATGAAATCTGACCTATCAGTATGCAGACTGCTGAACAGCTTTTATTTCAAAGGAATGGAGAAGTATAACAGAAAGTCTTACCATACTCATTTTGCCTGTTGTTTCTTTTGAAGAATTCTGACTTTTTGGGTGCTCTAGTTCAGTCTTTAATTCTCCAGTGGTAACTTCTGGGAAACCACTTTCCAGCCATCAGAACCAGGCTTCAGTCATTCCCAAATTTTGTAGAGGTTGCTATAAGTTTTATGTTTAACTTCGTGGTAAGAAGGGAGTATTCAATCAGCAGGGACAGAATAGAGAGCTTTGATCCATACTAGGGATGTCTGCTGATGCTTCTGTTTTCTTTACTTCACATGAGACTTGAAAATGGGACTTTGCAACGTACGTAAGTGTACCCAAGGTGTGCTTACCAAGTTAAAAAAAAAGTTCTTTTTTCACCAGTCCACGTTTATTGTTTTGTTGTCTAAAGGCATTGAAAATCCTGTCTTCAGTATGTTAATATGATGTGATGTATGTGAAAGTGGTCAAATTCTCATTTTTAAGTAAATACTTTTCTCTGGGAAGAGTTATTAATAGTGCATTCTGTAGGCTTGATCTCTGCAGTGAGCTCATGCTGAGACCTTGCAATGGGCCTTTACTGAGCTACCAAATTGCTTTTGCCCTGGAGCAGCAAGGGTTCTCACTGCTCTTGTCCCTTACAATGTCATCTTGGATTTCCTTATTATCTGTGTGTTTAATCCTTTTAGCTACATGCTAAGTTTTGAGCTTCAGTAATGTTAAGAAGCCCTGGCTCCCTTAGGTACTTTATCACACACTTCTTCCTTTCTCTATTTTACAGCTGCTGATTTTCTATTTCTTCATCCTAGTAAAAAAGACATGTCTGATTTCCATTACCTTTCATTTGTAAATTCCTGTGTTACTGTAGCTGCATGATGGTATGTTTCCTCTGTAAAGTTAACATTCCTAGCATTAGAAAAATCTGTCTGGAGGCAGGTTTTAATTCCCATTATCTTCAGGGCTCTGCCAAATTCAGTCACCTGCCCTGGCTGGGAAGGATAGACCCTGCACCCAGGCAGGCAAGACCTCTGCATAACAGGAATCAAAGCCCCACCACTAGCTGACTGAGCAAAGATGGGAACCTAGATTTACCTCTGCAGAAAAGAGCTCTGTAAATCTCTTTTCTCTTAGCAATAGAGCATCGCATCTCACTGAACACCATACTCACACCTGCATCCCCAAAGGTGAGCCTAAAAGCATAAAAAAGGTCTGGACACAGCAAGCAAGCCCTGTAGCATGGCCAAAGACAAGTGGAAGAAGAAAGATTTCCTCCCTCTTACCTCATGCACATAGAAAGATATGGCAGCCTGAGTGGGACATTGCTCAGTGGCTTGCTCTAATGATACAATTTAAGCCTGTTTTTTCAATCATATAAGAAAAGTCAAGATTACTAGTCAGCAGTATTTCCTGCTGTGGGCAGCCCTTTGTCATAGCTCCAGGTCTCCCAAACCACTTCCATATAAATGTATATAAATTAATTAAGTCATGGCTGAGTGCTTAAACACACTTCAGTGCTTGTGTCATCTGTCATTTGTCTGTCAAGCCTAGGTATACTGAAATCACATGAAGTGGGATGACATTTGTGGTCTCATCTCCTGACAAATGTGTGCAGAAGGGGTTGTAGCTTCTGCCAGATTTAAAAATTTTGTTACAATTTTTTGGGACTGGGGTTTGTTGGTTTGGTTTTTTTTTCCCCCTGGATGCTGTCTTTCAGGACTCCTCTGCTCCAGCATGTCCATAACTGAACACCTACTCCACCCAACAGCTTTTGCAAGATGCCAAATTTTAAGGGCAATTTGAATAAACATGCAGGCTTCAAAGCAAATCAAATAAATTTAATGCCCTTGGAGTTTTAAACAGAAAGTCAGTGCTTTGCTACAAGTGCTGTTTTTTATGAGATTGCCTGGTTTTGTATTAACAATATGCTTTTCCTTGTAAGTCTTAGGCACACATAGGCCTGATCTGTTTGTCTTCTTAGTTTGCCAATTTCCGTCATGCTTTATCCCTTTTGATACCTCAGATTTTGTCAATATGTTGCATTTTTTGCCAGAAAACACAAGTCCAAATGTCATGGCCTGAGCCTGAAGCAAGGAAACTAGTCAGCTGAGATGTCCAAAAGGCTTCCAGGCAGCTTTTTAGGTCTCTTAAAGTTTTCTTCCACTAGAAGCATGTTCATATTATCCTTTTATGCTAGTTAATTTTAAAAACATATATTACCTCTATCTCACATTCTTGCTTCTGTCCGTAGACCAGCACTGCATAAAAGATTGCAATGAGTTTTTATCTGATGCTGCCTAGCTGAGTGTAATTTAAAATGGATGCTGCAGATTGAATTCGTATTCTCCATCTTTAAAGATAAAACCGAGTATCATTCCTATGCTAAGCTTTTAAGTTTTTCAGTTACATATGTCACTTTATAATGCTTGCCCTTTCTTTATTTTGTGTGGAAAATCTATCCAAATGAGGCTAATGGACTGGGGAGTTGAAATACTTAAACTAATTCTTCATGAAATATTGCTAATTGTGAATAAAGAGACATTTGAGGCCAAGTGTTTTCCTACATTGTTTCTGTTGTAGGTGTTTAGGCATTAATGTAAACAAATGTGTAATATATTCAGATAGTTGATTTGTTTGATTGATCGTTTTAAACACAGAATTCGTGGCGTTACTTAATGGAAATTACAGATGCTGTTCCTCGTACATCATTTCAACATTATCTGATAGTGCTGGAATATAAATCTGTATTTAATTGGTTATAAAAGCAATTATTGATGTTTCTTCTAATAATTAAAGGCTTCAAAAGCTTCTTTAAAGGGTAAAACCAGCAGTTTTCGGAAGTGTATTTGCAGTAGAATCATAACTTCCTAAGATAAAAAAAAGAAAATTGTAGTTGGTGAACAGTAGAGAAGAAAACAAGCTGCATGCCTGTGCCTCAAGAGAAATAAAATTTTAGAAGCATAATTATGGATTGTGTTGAAATACAGATAGAGTTACAGGATTTTTTTCCAGCCAGTCTCATTTTTTCCTGAGGAGCTGGATGACTTTTTAAACAATTTTCCTCATTTCAGTGCTGGAGTTATTTTTTTATTACTAATCTGATTTGCCATTGAAAGTTATGAATATTTTCAGATATGAAAACACTTTTTTTCGGATATGCTTATATCTGAGGAGAAGATATCTCTAGAAATAATCAGACAAGCAACAGCTAAGGCAAATGCAGCATTCTGTTTTAGTTCTTTTGCAGATCTGTTCAGGTCGGAGATCTGAACAAACTCTGTATTGAGAAATTCATCAAACTCCCTTCTGTTTGGTTCCAGTCAGCAGGGGACAGCAAACTTTAACCTCCTGGTGTTTCAGCCAGGGACCAGCACTGCTCTGGCTAACAGTCCTAGGCCCCTTTGGGGTTCATCTTCTGTCTAGCAACCCTTCTGTATTAGAAAAGCTGCCTGTTTCATGAACCTAGTGCTTATTTTCCAGGGTCCCCTGTAGCTAAATTCCCTAATTCCAGCTGTTTGAGCATTCCTGGTACGGATTAACTTCCCAGTGGGAGGAGATGGGTGTAGGTAAGACTTAGGTTGCAGTGGTGTTCGGAGCACACCATTAGTATTCACTTGTTGACATAAAGAATACATTATTTTTGACAAAGCAAGCCCCATATGCGGTTCCTGCCTTGTTGTCTTTACCCTTCAGAAGCATTTTATTATCAGAGAAGAGATCTTCTGGTGCACCGCATTCTTCTGTAGGGGGCAAGCTCTGTTTTCTGATCTAGAGATTCCTTCCAGTGTGTCTGGCCTTTCCAGCTCTTGCTTGGTCATGTAAGTGAATTGGTCCTCACTACTCCCCAGGATAGGTTGGCATCCCATCCTTGTCCTTTTTGTGATGCTTTCTCTTTTGACTTTTTGTTTTGACTTTTTAAAATTACTCTTTCTTACTAACTTCTATTCTCACATTCATGGGCTTTTCAGATTTTTCTGCTCGGACAGTACTTTAACAGCTCTACTTTGACCAAGAAATTAGTATTGAGTATTCACTATAAAGCTGAGTATTCTCGTTTGCCATTTACCTGGTAGACGTGCATACAGTCTTGTTAGCAAAAAAACAAGTACCTTATTTTCTTCACAATACGTTATATAGTGCTCTTCATGGAATCAACTGCATGCTGCTAAAATATCTGTTAGCTTTTTTAAGTTGCATAGAAGTTCAGCTGATGAAATTGCCACTGGTGTCATTTTCTTTAACTGGCCATGTACAATACTTTTTGTTGAGACTATGTATTTCATCTTCAGGAATTGTGTGGTACACTTCTCATAGGGCTCCTGCTACATGATTCCAGGCCTATATAAACTGTTTAGTGGGGCGGGGAGAGGGACACTTAGGTATCTGATTAAATGGAATTGTGTCAGCTAAGCACAGGAGAATGATTATTTTTTTGCTGTATCAAAATACTTTCAGGAAGTCTGCAGAATATAACATGAACTGTAAGTAAGATAAAGAGAAAAAAGAATAAATGAACAGATGAAGTAGCATCTCTGAAAGGCTGAGTTACTCCAAAAAATCTTGAATCATGTAATATGTTTGCCTCTGCATATCTGCTGTATAACATAGGTCCTGTATTAACAAATTAAAAATACTCTGAATTGTCAATATTTCAAGTCTCCCAAAGCTTATATTTTTGTGAAAGACCTTTGGAGGATGCCAGGTGCAGATTCCCTAATACTGATAGTACAGTAAAATTTCTGCCACATGTTTCTCTTCAAATTATGTTTCGTAATATCAGAATTCTTATTCATATAGAATTGTAGAGTCATAGAATAATTTAATAGTTTGGTACATAGCTTGTATAGATAAATCTTCTGGTTACAGTAAAGACATTCCTATTATTTCTTTTAACATTTATGGAAAGTGAAGTGCTGTTTCCAAATAACTATGGACTTTGGGGAGCATAGGACTGTTCTTTTGTGTCAAAATGGATTCTGCAGAATCCAATACCATTAGGTAAAACTGAGGGTAAAAAGCAATACAAACAGCTTGAAAAAAGAACTTTTTGCTTTTATTTTAGCCTCAAACAGTAATACTCATTAAAGACTCCTAAAACCCAGTCAAGCAGGATGAGGCAAAACCTTTTGTGTCCTAATAATTGACTGCAGTGATACATAATACCTCAGAGCATTTCCCTTTTGTAGGCTATAATGATAAATATACTGTGAATATTAAATGCAAACAATTGCTGTCACTTAGAACTTCTCATTTGTCCAGAAATGTGACCAACTAGTGAGGCAGAGAAGCATTTCTACTTTGAAGCAATTTACCTCAGCATTTAGATCCCAGGGTTTGTAGCCCTGAAGCTTGATTTTTAAATTTTTTTTTTCAGATTAATCGGAAGTTATAACGGCTTTTTCTCAATGTTTTCCTCAACATTTGAATTGCTGAATTACTTCAAAAGTAAGGATACTTATGACTGAATCACTTAAGGAAGACCTTTCAAGCTCCTGCAGAGTAATGTAAGATGTACATTTTCTGTAGTGGATAACAGGTTAAGTAAGGTACAGGCAGGCAGATTCTTCAGTTAGATTTATTTTCCAAGGGAAGTCATAAATACCAGGGAACACTTTGTGTCAGACAGTTGTAGTCTTACTATTTGACTATTTTTTTATTTTTTTTTTTTTTAAATATTATTTGACTTTGTCTGTGGTTGCAGAGGTGCTCATCTCCCAGGAAGAAGGATTGTGCCTTGTAAAATATCACTACTGTATAAGGATTTTTCATGAGAAAGGAGCCTCATACTGTTTATAGCTAGTGCTGTTACTTTGCTGGGGGTAGGCAGGGGGCTGTTTTCTCTTGCTATATAAAATTGTTCTCTGCCACTGTGTTGAGATTACCCACTCAGAGCACTTGAAGCATAAAGGCTATAGAAACATTAAGTGTTTATATTACACCATAAAATTGAGGCACAGGAGAAAATCTCCTCATTCTTCATTCAGCAGTAGAGATTTCATGCATTGCATATGGCAGGGTTGTGAGTGGAGGGAGTTACTTTCCCATGTTAGGTGGTATGACAGGAGTGCAGATCACAGGCTGACCCTCTGTGCTTGTATCAGCTTGTATGAGAGGAGTGAAGTCATGGCGAGAGCACAGGCAGGCAGCACGGCCTTGGGCCCATTACAGGATGTTAATTCTGTGGCCCCAACCGCAGTTGGTTAGTGTGAAATGGAGCTGGATGGACAAAAGCTCTCAAACACATCATACAAGATTAGTCTCTACAAATGAAGAACAGAAAGGATGCATTATGGCTATTTTTTAGGAATACCTCTAGCCAAGTATCTATGAAATACTGTCCCATGCACCTTCATACAATTACAGAACAAACTATTCTTTGGTGTAACACTGTGAAGAGCTTCAGCCTTCTTACTGTGCTGAGTACATCCGTGGTAAAAACTGTCAAGATTTGGATGGTTTCTTTGGAAGTCTGTTTTTTCTGTGGGAGGGAGGGCTGTTGGGATGAGCTGGATATAAATATATGAGCACTGCTGGAAACATGAGAATGGAGAGGACAGTATGCATTCATTGTAGATTATTGGCAACAATTATAGGCAAACATGTACTAGTTGCTTGATGCACAAGGGCCCAGAGGACATCCACACCATATGTCACAAGCCACAAAATGTTCCCTAATCCTCTGTAATAAAACGCAGGATCAGAAAATCAAAAGCTTGAAAAACCCAACTTTTTATGAAAATAATGGACTTGCTCATGACCTCTGTCTGTGTAACAAAAGGAAAATTGTTCAGTAAAAATTCTTTCTGGGGTAATCCTGTAAAGTGGGATGTGTTGCTAGTCCAAATGTGGTATTACCCATATAGCACCAAAAAAAAAAATCAAGTTTCCAGTTTCTATATAATTTGTATATGTGGAATCAGCTTTTGTGCTATTAATGCACTTACAAGAATAATTACAGTGTTCATATCTTTGATCAGATACACAGATGCAGAACTCCATATTTCAGTTTATCATTAAACAAATATACTAGCTCATTTCACAAGACACTGAAACAATTCAGAAAAGATAACCAGTCATCAAACCACCATTTCATCTTTTTTCCGTAATCCAAAGAATATAATTTGGTATTTCTGACCAAATATGTGACCTTTTAAGACTTCTTCCATTTTTTTCTGATGCAAGTGTTGGAGGCTAATAATTTAACAGATTTTAATGTTCTTGCCTGTGTATGGCCAAATCTGTCACACAGTGAGAAAGGCACAGTTTAAGATCTAGAAGTAAAAATACTTACATACCTCAAAATACATGTATTATATAATAGAGTTAATTGTAACTTCACTTATTTTAATAAATAATTCCATAGTCACAATAAAACCTTAATTATTATTATTTTTGGTGACAGAAAAACTTGGGTTTTAGATTTATGATTCAGTGATGGTTGTAAAATACCTTCAGAAATGGTCTACACTTAAGTGTAAGATGTTGGCAATGTAACTTTCCTCTTCTTTTGCTCCTTGAAGTTAACAATGAAGCATTTTGCTCAACTGCATATTAAAAAAGTCTATGTTTTGTAGGTAGAAATATTTTTAAATGCTCTGATGAAGTGTTGTGTGTGAACCTTCAGGACGTTTTAGTGACTTACACTGAAGATGTATTTTCTTGTAAGTGATTATGGATCACTTTTGTGATCAAATTTTGCAATGTCTTTTTTAAAATATAATATGAATTCTGTAAATAATAATGCAAGTACATTAAAAAGTTAGTGTTTCTCGTAGAGTGTAGTTGATACAGATTATAGGTAACTAGTAGACCATGATAATGAAATTAAGTGTGCTATTTTAATGATGAAATATTTTAAGGACTTGATACAAATGCTGAAAGTGTTCATTATTATTGTTTCTAAAATACTGAATGAAAGCTATGAAATATATTTTAAAATTTGTGAAATACCTCTTATTAATTAACTCTGCACATGTCATACTGTATATCTAGGAATCATTGAAATCTAGGTCTTAATATTTGGAATGAAAACTTATTTTCTTCACCTTGATCACAGCAAATTATTTAAGGGCTCGGCACGAGACCATTTTATGGTACTACTTGTTGATCCTAGAACAATCTTCATAGCATTTATAGTCTGAAGATAGAATTTCAGTATGTAAAGAAATGTATTTTCTGAATTATTTGTACAGATAACTACTGTAGGATGTTAGACAGCTTCAAGTTCTCTGAGCTGTAAGCAAAGGTATTAAAATGATGTCTTATTTTTAGGAAAACTCCAGCCAAAAAGAATTGATTGAGAATAGACGTTAACTGTCAGCAAGCTCAGACAAGAAAAAAGCATTTAGTGAAAGTCAACACCTTTGGCACAGTTCTTCCAGATCTGGATTTTTTTTTTTTAGAGCTCACTGACAAGTAGCAAACAGCTATCAGCTCTCCTTTCTCCTGGAGGTGTAACAGTTTACTCAGAAACCAAGGCAGCAATCTCTTAAATCTTTCAGTGGGGTACCAGCTATCAAATACTGGGCATCTTTCTTTACTGCACAAAAGAATCAGAATTCCTATTTCTGGGAGAACTTCCAAAGTACCTGAGGCACAGCCACCACCAGTGAGTGAGGGGCACAGCCCTGGGGAAGGGTAGTTTAACTGGGAGCTGCAGCAGCCTTTGCAGCATGGCAGGAGCTTGGGTGAGATCCAGTTTGGCAGTACGGCCCTGAGGGCGTGTGGGGGCTTTGGCTTGCACAAGGTTGGATTGGTCCTTCACTTGGCTGGGGGGAGCCCAAGAACAGTTTTATTATTTGGAAAAGTTTTAAGCATGGACCTATTGCCAAAAGAAGTGCATGTGTCCTGCCAAGATCTTCAAAAGGATGTAAAGTACATGCACACTTAGGGCTGTCACCTGGATGCAATAGCAAGCAATGCTACTGTGATAAATTACCTTCAGTAATGAGGCAAATGAATGGTAAAACTGCAGATGGATTTACCTGTTGGACTGCAAGTATATTCAGTTAGTGCTGAGGAGGGCATGTTCAGCTCCCAAGACTCATGTTGTAAACATGTAGCTGGTCCCACTGCACTTGCCGGTGTCTCACCATGTAACTCCATGAGAATGTGGATGTGCTTTCCTCTCCTGAGCTCTCTCAATGATGTGAGGATGTAGGAGCAACCACAAGTCTGAAGATCACTGAATTACACAAAGCTTAAGCTATGATAAGAAAACTAGTTATACCTTCTCCGTGATCACTTCTCCTTTTTCATCCAGAATAGAGAATGAGTCAGATCTTCAGCATCATCAAAAACCCTGAGCCAGCCTTCTCCCTTTTGCGTGCCAATGGAAAGAAGATTGGCAGTGAGGGGAAGGCTGTTGTTCATTGTCACTGTTGCACCTTTACCAATTTGTAAATCCCTCACCCCTTCCCCATTACCCATGGTGCTGCTACTCTGAAGGCTGGTTTGTGCCAAAGAAGTGGGTACGTGACACCAGGCAGACCAAACCTGAGCAAGCTGAAAGGGTGACAGCCTGGTTTCCTTAAACCTGTTGACTTCTGAAATGCAGCCTTTTCCACAATTGTTCCACTTAGATAATGCAAAGGGCAATTTAAAACTTTTTGCTGTTTTCTTGCATGTATGCTGCTGTACTTGCCTGTCAGTGCTGTTTAATTTGCCTATTTATAGGCTAAATTACAAAAGTTCAAGTATTTACTGTTCTTTTTCTAATATATGCTTATTTTGCCTGTACAGATTTGTTGGATTTTATTACATTGTGTGCCTGGTGAAGTATCCCTATAGCAGGAGGGTAGCTAGAATCATGCACAAAACAGCATGACTTTATACATCCTTCTTGTATTGTCTCTCCTACATTGCAGGAAAACTTTGGGATTTGGAGTGGAGTTTTTTAGTTTAAAGCTATAAAGAGATGTGATGTCAAAAAAAAGTCTACTAGTATTAACAGAGGAGTGCTGTTTCATGAGCATTTTATTTTAGCTTTTCTTGATATCACCTGGCTTACAGCATGGTGATCTGATTTCAGTACAGTGGTTTGACTACTGTGAGAAAGGAGGTGGAGCAAAAATGGTCCAAAAGGGTTTGCTATTAACCTTTATTTATTAATCTCATTAAGGTGATGGCTAGCAGAAGAGTTATAAATAATAAATGCACAGTTCCACTTTTAAAAAAAATTAACTCTTTTCTGTTTTGATCACTACATATCATACCTAGATAATCTGCAGATAAGTTAGATCCTCTTCTAATGAGTGAGTGGTCCTAATGCTGAAGAAACTATTAATTGAATTTGTGGTATGCACTTGTAATTTTTCTGCTTACTAACCCCTACATACCAGAGCTGGAATCAGTACATAAGTTTTGTTCATCTGGGGGAAGATGTCAGCAGGAAGACTGTTGATTCTGGTGCTTAAGTTACTTAATGTGTCTGTTAATGATGTGTGAAACAGAATAGTATTCAGTGCTTTCTTCTGTTGCTGTGTTGGCTCAAACTTAGTTCTCTAGGAAGAATTAGCGCATATGCCTTTCCTTATGCAGCAAGATATAGCTCTTGTATACGTAGCATTTTACTATCACTCATAAATTAGAACAACACTGCAATTTTCCCTGCTGTTTCTGGGTGCATCATATGCTAAAGTGATGGGCAAAATATAAAGATAGCAGCAGGTTTTAATCCCTTACAAAAATTTGAATAGTGAAAACATAAGTCCTTGTTCTGTTTTTGTGGCAAAATGCTTCACAACATTGTTACTCAGATGCATTATAAACTACAAACAAATGGTTGTGTTATAAAGCTGTTACATTACTGGTCATCATTTTTACAGATATAAAGCTGGTTTGTTAGGTGTTACACTAAGTGGAAATACAAGGAACTACTGTTGGCTGAGGACTGTGAATCGAAAGAGAATGTTAGGTATTTTCAGTGTAATGTCTGTTTGAAGGAAGGTTGGCTGCTGCCAATTAATAATATGTAATTAATTCTTACTAGAAACCAAACACTGTATCATTGGGAAAAATTGAATGGATCTCTCAAGTCATTGATTCCTCTACTCACAAGCAGTCTAGTTTTTTATAACCTGATGAAATTGTTTGCATTACTTGTATTGAAAATCTGATCTAAACCCTTCTTCCGACAGCTAGAAATTTTCCTTTAATTTCCTGTCCAGGTAAAGCTGAGGCTACTTTGCTTTTATTATCTCTCTCTTATTTACTTAATGTATTTAGAGACAATATGATCCTTATCCTTCACTGTGCAAGGTTAAACAAGCCAAATAACATTAACCTCTTCTCATACGATAATTTCTGGTCTTGGTAAATCTCTTTTGCATTGATTTTGTCCCATGCATTTGGTCAAGATGGAGGTTCAGAATTGTGTGGAATTGTCTGCTACATCTTTCAGAAATACTCTGGCTGATGCAACACAAAATCTTGTTTTCCTTTTCTGTGGAGGGTGACGCTGATATTTCATAATCTCTCCATGTCACCTTACTGTCTGCTAATATTCTTATGTTCTTCTTACTTGTCAGTTATTTCCAGTTTAAAAAGTCAGCTTTCCTAAGATATTTAGTCACCTACCTACCTCTTAAAACCATGGGTGTAGGATTATGTGTGTTGTATTATAATAACAACTGAACTTCTGCAGTGTTGTTTCTCCACGTTCTCTAGCTCTTCTTGTAAGGTGTCTTATCCTCATCTCTTCATGATGTCCTCATCTTTGTGTCATGAGCAGCATCCCAGGTTTTTTGCCGGTGTCACTAGGTATGATATTGTTTCTCAGAAGCTTCTGTAATGACTCCCCTCCAGACTGACAGTTCCCCATTTAAACATAGCTGGTTATTGCTTCTCTGTTATGCAGTTCATATGCATTTCATAATTCCAGTCTTAATCCTTATCCTCTCCAGGCTGACAGTTCTTCTCACAGCACCACACCAAATGACTTGCTGAAATCTGTTTTCTTGTCCAGAAACTGATGATCACCCATAGCTTACTGTTGCGTTTTAGTACACGTTGTTGAGAACATCCTAATATGCCTATAGTTACCTGAATTTTTAATTTTTTTTTAACTCATCCTTTGATTAAGGTACTCATCTTGCCACTGTTCAGCCAAACAGTATCATCTTGAACACAGTAGATTTTACATGTGTTCTTCATATGGATGAAATGCCCCCTGAAGTCACTGGAAATAGTGAATAAATCTTAATTTTTAGGAGAGCTAAAATCTAAAAAGGAGGGTGAAAAAAGACCAGGAGTGGTTCCTGTTCATCTTATTTTGGATAAAACAGTCAACAGTTTAATACTGCTGTAGATTTAGGAAGAGGTAGAGTGGATGGAGGATTAAGTTCCGTGTCTTCTCTGTTAAATGGGAGAAATTGTTCTTAAACAATGCTCAAAGAAAAATTGTTTTAATTTAAAAAGCACCATTTGCACTCAATCTTTTAATATGTGATAGTCTTGCAATAATAAAGTAGGTTCGTTTGGGCTTTTGTGTATATGTAATAAGAACTTTCCTTTTTTATTACATCAGTAAATCACAGAGATTACAATGATTTCAGAGCTTGCAATGCAAATTACATTGTGCTTACGTATTAGCTATTGTATTTCTCTGCCACAATAATAAAGCATTGCCTTTATTCTAATTTGTTTCTTCTCATTTTTTTTTTTATTCCCGCTTGCAGTTCAGAGTTCCTCAGAGCACAATTAGATTATTCACATTTCTTGCCAACTTCTTGTTTCAGCTGGCATGAAAAGAAGCAAGCAGAGGTCCTTGCTAACTCTTGCATTAGTTGTACTGTAAGAATTGTTCAGAAGACAGCAAACTCTTCAGGAAACTCACAAAGTCATGCAATATGAAAAAATAAAATGTTGTGCGTCCATTTATTATATTGAATGAAAACAACTTCTCCCATTCACTGCTTTCAGTGAATGTAAAGCGATTGTATCATGTCAGACCAAATGTTCATTTGACAAAATATCCTTTCTCTGGAGTAAACAGTAGAAGAAGCCAAGGCAGGGGTGTAAGGCAATGAAGACATATTGTGATATAGCCTTAGCTGGGGCTCCAGGAGTCTGCAGTACAGCAATGTTGTGGAGAAAGCATACCTTTGTGTTTAACATAACAATGATGGAAGTCTCCCACTAAGCTGTTGGCTCACTCTTTGAGGCCATGCAAAATTTTACCATCAGCAGCTTGCTGTGCCAGTAAGTTCTGTGGTTGAGCTACATAAGTGTTTCCTTTTCTGTTTGAATCTTGAGAGCATCATTGTATGTGTCCTAGTTCTCTATGCAAGAAGAGACAGTGATTATTCCTATCCACTTCCATTATGGTGCTACTGACCTTCATAGATCTTGGGGTTGGCCCTCTTTGAGTTACGCCCTTTCTCCCTAGTCATCTGTTCATCTAACGATCCACATGTGTGATCATCTGGTGGCCTTGGTTAGTACCTTTCTGCTCATATGTTATCAATTTTAGATGGGACATCATGATACTGACAAGGTATCTGCCCACAGCCTTCAAGATTTCAGGTATGCTGCGGACACAACCATATAATGATGTTTCTGATTCACTCTAGACTTGTCCTCATGCTGTTTGCTTTTCCTTTCATCACCACTGAACACCAACGTGACATTTGCACAGAATTGCCTACCAGGTAACTCGGTTCTCTTTCTAGAGCGCTAGCAGCTTGCACACAGTCTGACATTCTTCATATATGATTAGGATTGCCTTCACATGTGCTTTGCACTTACCTATGCAAAATTTAATTTGCCATTTTATTACCTAGCCATTCAAAATCATGAGAACTTTTGCAGGCAGGTTTACTTTTACCATGCAGAAAAATTTTAATTTATATTCAGTAAATCTTGCACCCCCCAAACCACCTCTGTTTCCAGATCACTTATGACTGCATTGACCAATTCAGGCCCTTGCACAGATCCATCCTCCAGGAAACTTAATCATCTTTCCCTTTGCCTCCTAGGCTTGACCACCTTGCTTAGAAATTTCAAAGCAAGGTTAGGATCACATTTAATTGCTTTCATCTAGATGTTAATAATTTGAGTTTTAAAAAGACATTTTTGTCCTGCAGTATCGAAAACAAATTTCTGTGTGGCACCAAGATTAAAACCTGCTATCTTCAGGAAGAGTTTACGATTTCAGTGTCATATATGTACTGAACTGTTTTCTCTGTATTGAGATCTATTAAAAGTGTTCAGTAACATAATTTAAACTGGATTAGTACAGTTTTGTATATGTGTGGTAATATTGTATTACTGAGTTGATCCAAATTTTTTTTCATTGCTGCTATTAATCTGTTGTTGATTATCAAAAGCAAAATCATTAGTATAATGAAGTACATCCTCTCACTATGATTTCAGTGGAGCATATCTAATAAACCAAGGCATCTGAAATTGGAATGTTATAAAAATGTGGTATTTATGTTAATAGAATACTCCTGTTAAATGAGTGCTGCTAATGAATCTGCTGTGAAGCTGAGCTTGTAATAAGTGAAGGGTTACAGAAGAATTTGCACAATAGGAGGACAGCATTTGGTTTTACAGTGATAGTTTGTCATCTGTTAAAAGTTTTTTGGATAAAATACATTATAGTACTTTAAATAAAACTTTCTGTGAAAATTCAGGTACCATAAGTTAAATGTGTAAAGGTAGTTAATGGTAGCTGCAATTATACTCAAATACCATTCTTCATTGTGGATGAAGAAAAACTAAAGTTACTATGATGAGAAGACTTAGGAAAGATGTGGAGTGTCAGGGTATGTGGGGAAGGATGATGATACCATTCAGCAACCAAATGGCCTCCCCTTCTTTCTTGTGTTTTCAACGTTATATATTTTCTTTTTCTTTATTTTTCTAGAAGGGGATTTTAATGTGACATTCTAAACATTAAAATAATGGATTCAAGTTTTTCCAGAAGAATTGGAGAACATAAAAGCACAGTCACCTTGCAGAGCACACAGTAGACAGCTTTAAGTAAAAAGGGCCAGGAAGGGAATGTGAATTATGACTGGAGAGATGGAAATCTCACCTGATCATCTGATCTTTTTTCATTATTCAAAATGTAAATTGTAGAAGGAGAAGGGAGAATTAGTCTTCCAAAGAGCAACTATCCTCACCCAGCCCTTTCCCAGGCACTTTCCCCTGGTTTAATCCCTAATCTCTAATCTGTCCTGCCAGTGTCTCTCTCTTGTCCTCAAGGCAGCCATATTTCGATTTTCCCAGAACTGCTGGTTAAATACCGACTTAGTACCAATAGTGTTGGTTCCTGTTCTCTGTGATAGCAAGGAAATCGCCCAAACCCTCTTGTCCCTGGTTCATCTCATCTCACATGACTAACAAAATACCCATCTCCCAAGAGAGAACAAATGTGCTCTGACAGCTTTAGGTAGGGGTTCTGTGAATAAGGAGTATCTGAGTCATTTTGTAACTATGTATGTTTTTTCATGCTCACTCTCACTTTAGTATAACAGACATATCTGTTTTATTAAAGGCAAATTTAAGGTAGCTTAAGGTAGTTCTCAGAATTAGGCTGTTGCTTTTCTCCATGTTATATTGTCTCAGAAGTGCTGACCTGACTAATACGTTTGCTCAAGCAGAGACATTTGGGGTCCGAAGGGGATGGGAGAGAGATTCCATAAATTTTATATTAAAATTCTGTTTTTCTAAATATGACAAAATGTATTTCTCACACATGCGAATGGATTTTAAATAATTGTCACCGTTCTTAGCTTTGTTGGGAGTTATTTTACATTTATTGTCCTATGTTTAATATTAGTTCTACTAGCAAAACCTCTGTTCTAGAAAGAATTGCAGTAAAATGAGCTGTGTTTTGAGTCTGAGACATTGTGTCATCAGACCTCACCTCTCTTGATTTCCTCAGTGTATAAAAGACAAACTTCAATACCCATCTCAAAATCTGATTATAGCTCAAGCTTACAACACCTCCTTGAACAACATTTTCTATCTAATTAGTGCATTTTCCTTATGTATTAATTACAGAGCAGTTTGCAGATGAAAAAAAGCAGCCTCTTCTCCTTTATCTGCTACTTACAGGAAATAATTCTGTTCCTCTGGAGTTAGTAGGTGTTAGCTTAGCAAAGAGCAATGGGTCTTAAATGTATTTATGATGTTAATATTTTACTCCTCCATATCACTTCCCATTTAAGAATAAATATTCATCACATTAAGAATGAGCTAAGTTTTCATTTAGGGAGGAAACTGAGTCAGAGAAAGTTTCATGATTTGCTTATAGGTTAGCTGTTGCGCAGAAAGGTATAAAGGCCAGATACTTTAAATCCTAGATCTGTGCTTCAGCCATAAAATGTATCTCTTCACTATTTAGAAGATACTGCAATTACTAATTTGGCAGAGGTAGAATGTCTTTTTTTGCCACAGAAATACACTGGAAATTACTCAGGGTGAGTTATACTAGCATGATATATAGCTTAATTGATGTACTCTATTATATGTACTCCTGCCAACTCACATATTGCAATGGTCATATTTCAGTCATTGAATTCTTTGTCCACATGGAAGAAAAATAGTTTTGCTGAAATGAAGTCCATTCAGTTTCTGAATGTTAAGTAGCACTATCCATTTGAGTATGTCTGTAGGAAATACAAGGAGCTCCATAGACATAAATGCAAGGTCCTGTTAAAAAACATCATGAGTGATGTTAACCTTTCAGTAAGGATCTGTGCTTATATAATGGTTTAGATGTAGGTGAAGACTTAATGCTTCATGCATAGCAGCATACAGGCTGCACCTAGGAACTCAGAAATATTACCTACAGACCTTCGGTTAAGTGTTTCTTTTAGTTTTGCAGTTAGATGAAGTAAAGATAAACCCAAGATATCAGCCCTTCTGTTTAGTTAGAGGACAATATTTGCTTACTGTGGACAGTCCTGAAACTGAGACCAAACCAGTGTAAATAGTTCTTACTGAATACTGTAAAGTTCTGTGTCTAAAAATAGCCATGACCTACAAGAATTCGTAATGATCAACAGTGCCAATGTGGGTCGTTTTGTGGGTAGAGGCGCTTCCACTTAATGTCTTCTTTTTTTTTTTTCTCTCTCTCTTTCTAGATGCAGCAATTGTTCCATGAAAACTATGAACACAACCGCAAGGGTTACATTCAAGATCTTCACAACAGCAAGATTCATACAGCCATAACACTTCATCCAAACAAAAGACCAGCCTACCAATACAGGCTGCACAATTACATACTGAGTCGCAAAATTTCTGAACTGCGCTATCGGACCATCCAGCTCCATAGAGAAAGTGCCCTGATGAGCAAGCTTAGTAACAGTGAAGTAAATAAGGAAGATCAGCAACTGGGAGTGATGCCATCTTTCAATCATTTCCAGCCACGTGAAAGGAATGAAGTCATCGAGTGGGAGTTCCTGACAGGAAAATTTCTTTACTCGATGGTGGAGAACCAGCCACCCCGGCAGAGCCTGAGCAGCGTCCTGCGGGCTGCACTGGATGACACTGTGATGCAAGTCATGGAAATGATAAATGAGAACTCTAGATCTAGAGGAAGGCTCATTGATTTCAAGGAAATACAGTATGGCTACCGCAGGGTGGACCCTCTGCATGGAGTGGAGTACATCCTGGATTTACTACTTTTGTACAAAAGGCACAAAGGAAGGAAAGTTACGGTTCCGGTGAGACGCCATGCTTACCTTCAGCAATTGTTTAGCAAACCCTTCTTCAAAGAAGCAGAGGAGCTGGATGTAAGAAGCCTGCTGGAAGATACCAACACTGACACTCAATCTTTCTCTTTTCTTTCAAGTTCTTTGAAGATCTTTTCCTCATCATTCCAAGGCACCAAAGACATTGGGGGACGCAGTAACAAGAAAATACATATTCTTGTCCCTCTCACAGGAAGATTTGATATTTTCTCAAGATTTATGGATAACTTTGAGAAGACTTGTCTAATTCCCAGGCAGAATGTAAAGTTGGCAATAATTCTCTTCAGTTCCGAGTCAGGCCAAGACTCCAGGAAGCACATAGAACTAATGAAAGAATACAGCATTAAGTATCCTAAGGCAGATATGACCCTGATTCCGTTGGCAGGAAAGTTTTCTAGAGGTTTAGGTCTTGAAATGGCCTCATCTCAATTTGACAATGGCACTTTGCTGCTGTTCTGTGATGTTGATCTGATATTCACACCAGACTTCCTCCAGCGTTGCAGAGATAACACTATTCAGGGAGAACAGGTTTACTACCCTATCATCTTTAGCCAATATGATCCAAAAGTTATATATGGAGGCAATCCTCCAGCTGACAGTAGTTTTGTTTTCACAAAAAGAACTGGATTTTGGAGGGAGTATGGATTTGGAATTACCTGTATTTACAAAAGCGATCTACTTACTGCTGGTGGATTTGATACCTCAATTCAAGGCTGGGGACTTGAGGATGTAGACCTCTTTACAAAAGTGATAACATCTGGCTTGAAGGCTTTCAGGAGCCAAGAAGTAGGAGTCGTACATATTTTTCATCCGGTTCAGTGTGACCCCAGTTTAGATCCGAAACAATATAAAATGTGCTTAGGGTCCAAAGCAAGTACTTTTGCCTCTACCATGCAGCTTGCTGAACTCTGGCTACAGAAACATTGGGGTGTCAGGTACAATCGAACTCTCTCCTGACATTGCAGCCTATTTGGCCTTTTTAGGGGAGTTTACCTCATTATTGTTATCATTATTTGATTTTGCTGTCATAGTTTTAAACTCCCTCCTCGTTGTCTTCCAAAGACTGTTGACCTCAAACGGGATAAGTTTGCTGTTCACTGATGTTTCTTATACCTACTGAACTGGTGAGGTGAATTCCTTCATATTTCCTTTATTTGAAATTCAGTCAAGTCACAGAAATCATATGATCCCATGGAGCACATCCATCACAAGAGACTGCATCAGAAGAATGTCCTCTTTCAGCTTTGGGATGCGGTATCATCTTTGTTGCATTTCTCAGATTCGATGTGATACAAATATTTACTGGTGAAGGTACCACAAAAGTGCTTTATGCTTCTTCTGGGGATGGAACTCTATAAGATAAACTTGAGTTTTATAATTTATATGAGGACTTATATGTATAAACGCTACTTTTCTTCATCTTTAGAATTTTTAAAGTAAATGAATAACTATGATTGTATGTTTATTTTTAAAAAAAAAAAAAAAGAAAAGCTGAGGAGCTACTTGCAAATACAACTGGTACTGGCTACCAAGGTCCTTAAATGTCTTATTATAGTAACAAACTCCTCGTTATTGTTCACTCTAAGTGTAAATGAACTTTATTTTCACAAGGAACAGGATTTAATCAAATGCTCATGTACACTTTAGAAGATTTGTGAACCAACGTCCTTCTTTTGCAGGCAAGAAGAAACTATGACTTAACATGGTCATTTATGATAAAGTGCAGGCATACAGTATTCTTTCTTTGAAACACATAGTATAAGTTGCTGTTTCTCTTTTTAGAATGAGTCTGTAATACATAATTTTCTTTTACATTCCTTTCATAAAACTGCACTTGATACAGAGTTTTAGAAGTTACAGCTGTACCTTTTTTTTTTTACATTTTCCATGAATATTGGTACTCAGTAGCAATTTGTTGTTAAAATAATTGTAGAATAGTTATTTAAGTTTCAGAATTTACTATTGCTGGTCAAAGTTCCTTGCCAATATATTTATATTAGTGGAGGTTATAAGACTGTGTTAAGGTTTATCTCTCTGGACAGCCTGAAGTTGTCATATTGTGGATTCACAGAGTAAAGTATTTAAAATGATACCAACATAAGAAATAATAAAATCAATTTCTGTATTTTAGAGAAATGTTTATATAGGGATATATATGTGTGTGTGTGTGTGTGCGTGTGTGTATATCCCTATATATATATAGATATATAAAGAGAGTAATTTCAAAATATGTTTCTCTTTTCAGCTCAGGCAGTGATTTGTTGCAATTGTTGTTATTTTTGCAACATGCTTAGAACATTTCATATCATACTGTGGTAAGAGCTCAAAGGCATCCAAGAAACCATCAGAATTCAGCGAAAGTTAAATTAATACAGCGGGTACCTCTAATAACCTCAGTACCCTTGGTTTCAAACTATATTTCAAATAGACCTGGGCCAGAAAAAGCATGCAGTTCTTGAATTTAAGTTCGAAATTTTTCAGCTGTAACTGAATCCTGTGTTGCCTTTCAAAAAACAACTAAGAGATTGGAATTCATTGACACATCTATTTGTATGAAGGTATCCTGATAAATTTACTAAGGCAGGAGGAGGGTGTGTAGATCAGTTAATGTCTCTTATCTGCAGTTCTCCGTTCTGGATTTACCATGCAAGGAAAAAGGCATCCCTGAAAAGGAGTGAGTAAACTCAGAGTTAAAGGACTGGCCATAGCTTTTTGTATCCTTTTAAAAAGGCCCTCCTCATTGCCTTGGAGAAAGTAGTAATTGTGGTAGATGAGAACAGATAGAAGGTAATTCATGCTTGTCCACCCTCCCCAAGGAGAGCTGCTGGCTTGTTATTCTCCTGGAGGCTCTTGCCTTCCTAGCCCAGTATTGTTAGCTCAAATGTATGAAGAAAGTTAAATGCAGTATTACTTATGAAATAATTCTTGGAAACCACTCTTTAAATTGAGTGCACAGGTCATGCTTTGTTCAATTAGAGAGCCAGGAACAAGGAACATACAATTTATTTGATCAATCTTGACTAACTGATGCAACTCAGATTGTAAATATCAAAAACTGAATGCCTGTTGATAAATGTCTGTGATGATTTCATAAACATGAAAAAAATAATGATTTACAAAGACATCTAAGGAAATCATTGTCTGCTGGGATGTATTCCAGAGCTTATTTCGATTACTTAACTTAGTGGCCAGAAAGTATTTGCTCAGCTCAAAGTAAAATAGTAGATTAGAACAAGAAATGAAACCAATCATTCAGTGGGGATAAAGATGTATACAGAGGGCTTGCAGGATCAGGTCCTACATGATATAAGCAAAATGCTAGTATTTACCAGTAAAAATATTTATTTAGTGTCTGACTGATTCATTTGTTTATATGATGAATTACTTTGTTAAAAACCTGATTATAAATGTTTATTATTAAATACTGCATTGTCTTTTGAAATAACTATCCTGAGATAACTTGAGAACTTGTGTTAGTTTGTTTAAGGAATAATATGCCTTCTAAGGAGATAATATTAAAAGAAAAAAAAGCACAAAAGTGTTAGAGTAATGTTATGGATGTATAGATTAAGATGGGAATGTCTGTGCTAATCAACTGTTTGCTTGTCTATTCTGAGTCATAATCTTGATTGTAAAATGAAATTTCTCTGTGTATGATGTCCCTTTATAAATGCATAACTAATGAATTCACAATAGAACATAATGACCAATTTTTCCAAAACCACCTTACCCTGGGAATAGGTTCCATGGTTTGATTGCTGGGAAGTGGGTTGTGAACTGCTCACACTTTGGCTTTTCAGACACTGCCTTTCTTAAAAAAAAATCTCAGCAATCCCCACACGGAAGCCTCAGAAATCCCCATGCCACCCCCATCCTGACATGTTTTTCCATTCACAGTACTCAATTTAACAGAGTATTCGCATCTTCTGGATGAAGGAAAAACATCAGGTTGGGCTTCCTAAGCCTTGCTGAGTATACTCTGCATCAGGGTACTGGTTCTCAAGATGGAGAAAGGCAGAGGGCCAGGGGGAGACGTGAGGCTCAGCCACAAGAGTCAGCACCTTCTGCCCAAGTCACCTCCTTGCTGCCACCTGCGCTGCCAGATGCCTCTCCTTGGAGCTGCAAACAGGCAGCACAAGCCAGTGCAGAAGAGCTGCGCTTGCTGCCACCAGCTGCTTTTGGGAAGCCAAAGGGCCATTTTAATCAGGGCTTGGGAGGAGTGAAAGGAGGATGCCGAACTGAAGCTTCATTGGTTTGGGGTGGCAGGGTATCTTGTGCACATCCTGTGTCTCCCTGTCCCCAGGTGGAAAGAGAGTCTGGTCCCACACCTCTTCCCTGTTTCTTCTCAAGGAACATTGTGAAGGAAGGGGCAAAACCAGCAGCCCCCTTCCACTCAGTGGGGCTAGTGGGCCTGGACCATGCACTGAGAGTCCTACCTTATCATGGGACATGTCGGGGAAAAAGGTGCCAAGCAGTATTCCCAAAAAGCAGTACAGAGAGAGGCACCTTCTGCACTCGCCAAAGACCAGAAGAATGTGCACAAAAGTGCCTTTTGGAGCCTTCATACCAGTGTGTGCTTAACAGTGCCTCAAGACTCTTGCAAAAGTTATAATGCTGGTAAAATGGCTTACCTCTGATCGCTGTGGATCCTGAGGAACTGTGGGGACTTCCAAGGAGCATGAGTTAACAACCACTTTCTTTAAATAGAGCAAATAAGCAGTTTAAACTTCTTCTGGTTTCTTAAGAAGTAATTCTACTGATCAGTTAGGACATAGTTTGCCACACAGAAAATTTTGCTCCAAAGAACAATCCTAGCTTTAAGATATAAACAAAACACATGTGCAGTCTACATCTGATTTTCTGCAACTTGAAATTGGTTAAAATTTTTGGAAAAAAATATGGACTAAGAATTGGTGAGCTGCTGACTAGAGGAAAGTTTTGTGTTTCTACTCTATTTTTAAAAGAGAATCAGATGCGAAGAAAACAAAAAATGCCTGTAGTAGATACACACAAAAATCAGCCATGATGTGAGGGTAGTAGTGATTATTATGGTCCTAAACTGCAGCACAATGAGATGTTTCACAGAAGTGTAACTATTTACAATAACTGAATATCACTGAAGGTTATACTCTGTCATAAGTCTCTAAATAACATATAAGGTTAAATCAGTCCATTTTTAATTCTTTCATTTCTTAGAATAATTTTCTTTACATTTTCTTCTGTCAGCATTTATTCACTTGATTAATGAGCTGGCTTTTCATGACTCACTCTCTTTCCTATTTTTCTTTTCCTTGGGCCTTCCCATTTGCAGTATATATTACTACAGTATTTGAAACTTTTTGAGCTAGCATGATATTTCTGTTATGGTTTTATGATGTCACTGCCATAGAAAACTGCTGAACTAAGTATTTTGCTGACTGAGTTTCCAGTCCTGCTTCAAATTGTTTCCATTTGCCTGTCACTCTAAGTTAAAAGTGTTCTGAATATTATGACTTCATCCCTTTCTCTGGTTTCTTTTGTACTGGAATCCTACCAAGGCAATGAAACGCAAAAACTTTCCAATACTTAAGTCTAGGAAAATGAACAGAATCTGGGTTTTTTTGTGATGTCTTTTTTTTGTTTGCTTGTTTGGGTTCTTTTTGTCTTCAAATCTTTTATTTGGAATTCCAGAAGTATATTTATCAGTTCCATAATTTTAATGAAATAAATAATGGTTATTAAGATGTAAGACAGCACATATATGGACTATGTGATGCAAACTGTAATTTTACATCCTTATTTTCTAGGCATCTAATTATTCAACAGATGTTTGCCATTTATAGGAACTTCGAAGATAAATTAAAAGCATCCTTGCTGATTTAGTGTTTATTTAGTATTAGTGGAAAGCTTAATCATGTAGGCAGAGATCAAAAGATGTACTATATACTATAGGCTGCTGGGTTTTGTTTCTTTTGTAACACTGGTGGGAAGATCTCCTTAGGTCTGCGTAGGATGCCTGCAGTGTGGTAGTGTTCTTCACAAATCAGCCATGTCTAGCAATGATTTTAAGTGACTGCAAAGCTATGGGCATAGTATCCAGCTTCATACAGCCAGCAAGACGTACTGACTTACCTAAACGTGTGAGAGACTGATCCTCAGATTCAGAGGGACCCTCATGCAGCATAATCAGATGGCAGGTACAGAGGTCAAATACACCTGCTGCCACAACTTCTGGGCACACCCCCTGGAGACATTCCTATAAAAAGGAGACCCCAGCAAAGCAATGGGCTCTGTGAAGATACTCGTAAAAGAGATGTATGCTAGCTAATGTAGGTGCCAAATACTTAGAGCAGGTAAATTGCCTTTAGGTGATATCGTCAGAAAAAAACAATAGAATAAAATGAATGATGAAAAAAAATCCTTGTGCTTGAGATCATGAACATTTTTATTATTGGTTATTTGGGAAACCTTCGTGACTTACTCTCGCCCTTGCTTAGGGTAATATGGGGCAATAAACTAAGTTTATTTTACACATTTGTGCATATGCTGCTGACTAAAGAAAAGATACGGTGACTAAATGCCTTGAAGAGGGTGGTTGAATGATGAGTGACCAGAGAGAGAACTACTGAGCATAGTTAACCTCAAAACCAAAGCTCAGATCTGCTCGCAGGTAAGGACAATTCTCCTAGCTGGCTGTCTTGGACAGACATAGAAGTAGAAGCCTGAATATGTACTAAGAGTCATGGTATCCAGGGATCCACCTTCATGCTTCTAGTGCGTGACTGCTGGGAGCAGGCGCAAAGTCCAGACACAGTGCTACCACCAGTTGAAGAAAAAAAATGAGGAATGCAGGTAAGTGAGGAGTGCAGTAAAAAGTGTTTCATGGGTGATAGGATGGATAGGAATGATGTAAATCCAGAGAGGTGTGTGTATCTTTGTTATGTTAGGAGAGTGGAACACAAAACTTCTTTTAAAGTAGAACTCAGTTTTCCTTTCTTCCTGAAAGCTTTCCGCCTTGCTTTGTGTTCCACTTGTACATGCAGTGACAAATGTTGAAACCATCTGGAGGAATACCAAAACTATAAACCTTTCACACTTGGTTTGTTCTGACCAGCAAACCCTAGTTCACTGCAGTGATAGTTTAACTAGCAATTATGACTTCTTTATGTTCTCTTTTTAGACATGACACATTTTATTTTTATTTAACTGGGAGCAAGATCTTTGACCGCTCTGTTCTATTTGTGCCTAAGCTGCTCTAGTCTTTCTGTTGTAACTTCATATATTGTACTGCTATGTGGTACATCACTGCTTTAAATGAGAAAGAGTTTCTTTAAGCAAAGGCTTCTGGACAGTAGTGTGCAGGTGGTGTAACCTTGCAACCACAGCTACATGGTTGAAATAAACTATGTTCACCTATGGTCGTTTATTTCCTGCGTTGATGCAATGGTTTTTTCAGATGAGAAATAGAGAATGAATATGAGTTATGACTGAATATTTTCTGTTGACAAAGCTGAGCAAATTTATTTAAATAACTGGGTCCAAGTGATGAGCCATGCATCCGGCATGTGCTGATACTGGAAAATATCCAGAGACTATAGGTGCTTTTAAAAAAACAAGTTATAGGAAGATGTCTCTGGTAAAAGTGAATGAGAAATGTTTTATTTCCCACTCCAGAACTGCTGGTAGCAGAAGATTTGTATTGCATGAAGAATTATATCAGTCATAACTTCTGCCATGATCAACAGGTGTTTAAGGGAAGGACGCAAGGGCAGATCCCTAGATCTTGCCCTCATGTATGAAAGAGACCAGAGAGATCAAGATTTATGCTAGGACACCTTAGTGAGAGCCTGCTCTGAGAGAAACATGGGGCTGGGCAAAGAAAGGGGCATGTAAGAAACTGAAGAGAAGATTCTCTTTATGTTTGACATGTTGCTGTGCTCCGCAGGGAGCTACGAGGTCTGTCTGGATTCAGCTCAGCACCAGGTGGGGAAGCCCACTCATTAAGACTTGTGGAAAGAAAGCATAAATGCTTAAATGCTATGTATGTGACAGGAGCAGATACTGATGGGCAATGGGCAATGGGAAGGAAAATGCAATCATATAAGAAGCCAAGAAAATTGATTTTTTTTTTTTTTTTTTTTTTTGCTTGTGAAGTAGAAATTCAGTCTGTGGCTAAGCAATTTCACTAGCCTTGATATGTAAGGGTAAGAGCCAGTAATAAAGAGAGGGAGAAATCAGAGGACATAGATTTGAAAGAAAGGAGAAGATACAGGCACAGTGCAGAAGACACAGTACCTGTGTAAACACAAAGTTTAATTAAAGTAGACATTAAAGTAGATGGGAAAAAATAGCAAAATAGAAGGAAAGAAACTGTAGGAAGAAAAGAAGAACTTAGAAAGGTTTAATAAAAAAAAAAAAAAAAAAAACTGAAAAACTAGCATAGATGTAACCATTAAGCACTGGGTACAGAATGCTTTGCAGTGCTGTTTGGGAAACATGTTAAGGGAAACATGTTACGGGAGACATTTCTGCAGCACTGCACCCCACTGCTTTAGCTGGGGGTGGCTTAAGGAGCAAATGCCAAGCTAATATTAAAATATTCCTACTTTTGTTTGCTTTTTATCAGAGCCTAAAATAACTGCATTTGTTTTCATGTTGGTTTGCCCTCAGCCTATGTGGTAAATGTCTGGTTTTGTTATGTTAACAGTAACAGATGCTGTGTTACTGCGATTTTCTTTTTCTGAACAGAGTAAACAAAATGGGAGAGCTGTCTTTAGTACTAACAGTTGAAGCTCAGTGGTAGAGAAATGGCAATACCAGTGCTACAGTACATCTTCTGAAAAAAATTCCTTGTTATTATAATAATTATAGATTATAATGTCCTTGAATTACAAAAAGCTGGCACTTGGAGGGAGCTTCTGCAGTCTGGTCCCATCTTCCCTTCTTTTCCTGTTCCACCTTCAGTTTCTAGATTCTGCTCTACTTAGGTACTGATGACAAACTTAGAGGACTAAGGAAATCTATCTCCTTTTTAGTGTCACCATCACAAGGAATTAAATTTTGGGCACAAATTTTGTTGTAATCTTATGCTTTTAACCCAAAATTATATATTCCGGGTAAAATTATTTTTCAACACCTTGGTAGCTTAGTCATACATTACGATTAAGTTAGACACTGTAATGATGTCACTGCTCTGTAAAATCGCTAAACTACAGCAATTTGTTGAATTAGTTCCCAGCTCCGTGGCAAGCCATTTCCATTTGCCTTCACTTCTCTTTAAACTATCCTGAATTTAATTACCACTTCCCTCAGTCTCTTCTCCTGACATCTTGAGTTTCTTGCCAGGAACAGGAACACAACACCTTTCCAGACTTTAAAATGCATCTCCAAAATTAAGGCTGAAGCATACAAGACTCACTGATTCAGCAGATGTTAAAGGGCTCAGTGACACAGAGAAGTGAACCCCTGAAAACACAGAGAAAATGTTGAAGAAGCGGGAGGTGCTTAGCTCCTGAGACGTATGCCAGACTTCATGAGGTACATTTTTATAATACTCTTTTTCCTGCTACCACTCATGACAAGTCTGTTGCTTTATTACAGGCAACTGCTAAGTGTTGTCTGACAGTAGTATTTGTGAAGTAAATTAAAAAGTCAGGAAAGGTGTTTGGGAGAGAAATCATGAGGAAAAATGCACCCTTACTTCTCTACTCCAAGGCTGGTTCTGTTAGCAGTCCCAGAGTGGTGGGTTCAGCAAGGCCTCTGGAGAGCACCCTCCCTTCCATAGTGGGGTTGGAAGATGAATAAGCACCTTACTAAAAACTCTCATGCTTGTATACTGCACATATTTCACAGAATCACACAGACTCACACCAGCATGTCCATGTCTCCCTGTTCCGAGGAACCCAGAAGTGGACCCAGAGCTCCAGAGGTGTCTGACCAGTGCTGAGTAGAGGGGAAGGATCATCCCCCTCTTCCTACTGGCAATGGTCTTCCTAATGCAACACAGAAGGCTGTTGGTCTTCTTTGCTTCATGGGCACATTGCTGGCTCATGGGCAGCTTGCTGTCCACTGGGACCTGAGGTCCTCCTCTGCAAAGTTGCTTTCCAGTCCTGGTCAGCTCCTAGTGTGTACTGTTGCCTGGGATTATCCCTGCCCACGAGCAGAACTTTGCAGAGGAGTTTGTGTATCCTGTCTGTGTGTCTCTGCAGGTTATCAAGGTCTCTCTGAATGGTAGCACCCACCTGCTATAATAATTATTCCTACCAGTTTTGTATCACCTTCAAACTTCTTGAGAGTGCACTCGGTCCCATCATCCAGGTCATTAATGAAGATGTGAAATAATATTGTCCCTGGTATTGACTACTGAGGTACACTACTAGTGACTGGCTTGGATCTGGACTTGGGCCTGGCTATTCAGATAGTTTTCAGTCCACATGAGTGTCAATTTATCTAGTCTGTAGATCTTCAGTTTGCCCATGGGGATGTTATGAAAGAGTTGAAAGCCCCACTAAAATCCAAATAAACAACATCCACTGCCCTCCCCTTACTCACCAAGTCAGTCATTTCATTGTAGAAGGCTGTCAGGTTGGTCAGGCATGATTTCTTCTTTGAAAATGCATGCTGAATACTCCCAGTCACCTGCTTGTCCTTCATATATTTGGAAATGGTTTCCAGCACTATTTGCTTCTTCTCCCCACCAGGATCAAGTTGAAGCTGACCAGCTTAAAGTTCCCTGGATCCTCCATCTTGCCAAATGAGGTGGCATTTGCTTTCTTCCAATTCTCAAGAACCTTCCTTGAGTGTCATCACCTTTCAAAGATGATCAACAGTGGCCTTGCAGTGACATCAGACAGCTCCCCAAGTGCTCATGAATGTATCCTATCTGGTCTCATGGACTTGTGTATATCCAGTTTGTTCAAATATTACTTAACCTGGTCCTCCTTCACCTAGGGTAAGTTTTTCTTGCTCCAGACATTCCCACTAGTGTCAGAGGCCTGGGATTCACAGAATCACAGAATTGGTTGAAGTTGGAAGGGACCTCTGGAGGTCATCTGGTCCAAGCCCCCCACTCCGCTCAAGCAGAGACACCTAGATTTGATTGCCCAGAACCATGTCTGGTTGGCTCTTGAATATCTCCAAGGATGGAGATTCCACCCGGATGACCTGTGACAGTGGTCAGTCACTCTCACTGAGTCACTCTCAGTAAAAATTGTTTCCTGATGTTTATATGGAACCTCCTATGTTTCAGTTTGTGCCCATTGCCTCTTGTCCTGTCACTGGGCACCACTGGAAAAAGTCTGGCTCCATCCTCTTTGCACCCTCCCTTCAGTTATTTATATACATTAATAGGATCCCCCCAAGCCTTCTCTAGGCTAAGTAGTCCCATCTCTCTCAGCTTTTCCTCACAGGATAATTCCCTTCATAATCTTTTTGGCCCTTTATTGGACTCTCTCCAGCAGCTCTATCTCTCTCTTATACTGGAGAGTCCCAAATTGGACAGTACTGCAGGCGTGGCCTCACCAGTGCTGAGGAGAGGGGAAGGATCATATCCCTCCACCTGCTGGCAACATTTCTCCTAATGCAGACCAGGATACCGTTAGCCTTCTTTGCTACCAAGGCACAGTGCTGGCCTATGTTCTACTTGGTGTCCACCAGGACTCCCAGGGCCTTTTCTGCAAAGCTGATTTCCACCTGAGTGGCTGGCAACATACATAGATGCATGGGATTATTCCTTTCCAGGGGCGGGAATTTTCACATCTCCATGTTGAACCTCATGAGGGTCCAGTCAGTCTATTTCTCCAGCCTATCAAGGTTCCTCTGGTTGGCAGAATGACCCTCTAGTGTATCAGCCAATCCTCCCAGTTTTGTGTCATCAGACTTCCTGCAGATATACTCTGCCCCATCATTGAGATCTTTAATGAAGATGTTGAACAGGGCTGGAGCCTGTATAGACCCCTGAGGTACACCACCAGTTACTGGCCTCCAACTAGACTGTGCCACTGATAACCAGCCTCTGGGCCTGGCCATTCAAACAGTTTTCCACCCACCTCACTGTCTGCTTATCCAGACCACACATCAACAGCTTGTCTATGAAGGCAAATTCCTGAAGGCAAATTTTTAAAAAGTCCTGAAGATTCCTGAAGGCGAATCTTAATAGTGAGATAGGCAAAGAAGTCATTGAGTAACTTGACCTTTTCCATGTCTTTCAACATGATGTCCCTTGCCCAGTTCAGCAATGGAGCTAGATTTTTTTTTCTTGCATTTGCTGATGACACATAAAGATGTGTCAGCAGCCCTTTTTGTTACCTTATGCCACTTGCCAGAGTCAACTCCTGGTGGCTTTGGCTTTTCTAACGTGCCTCTGCGTGCTGGGACAATGTCTCCCTATTTGTTATGGGTTACTTGTCCCTGCTTTCACCTCCTGTATACTTTAAGTTTATTTTTGTTCATCCTTGCAGGCCTGTTTTTTAAATGATGGTATTCAGGCAGCCTGCCAGTAGAAATCACTGATTTCTTTCTGAGTTAGTAGCCTGAATGTGTTTTCAGAACTCTGCTGGATTGTTAATTGAAAAACCTCTCTAGAGTGAATACATAGGTGCAAAACAGCTACTACAACCTTCCATCCCAGTCCCACCTTGTCCTGCCAGCGGTAAGTAGGATACTCAATGGTACGAAGACATCACAGGGAAAAGACCCAGGTATGAGCAGGCAGAAAAGATATGGAGCATCTCAGGGAAGTTTTTTATTGATATTTCTAAGATAAACTGCAGTGCTGCTGTTGTTAAGAAGGCAGTTACCTGCTGAGGACTGAACTGAGACAGTAAGTTGACCTGCTTGACTAACAGCATGGCCAGAGATGTCTGTTAATTGCTATGATACTGTATTGATAAACTAAGCCATTGCATATTTGGGATTCGAAAACCTGGGACTGTGATCCAACTGCTATTACATGGTGAATTTATTTGTCCCTTTCATGTTCTTTTATAATAATTTTAGGTATTTATAGGCAAAATTTTGGCTTAATTTTCGTTCCTGCAAACCTAGTCTAAAGCACCAAAGAGCAATAGTAATATCCTGATTACAAAAGAAAATGCACTAAGGTTAATGTCACTGACACTGATATGAAATGTTCTGTATGTATTGCCATCTGTTAGGGTTATAGAAATAAGAGAATCTGTGTTTTGTCAGTTCTTGAGTTTTTTTAGACAGTGAGATTTCCTCCTACAAAAGGGAACAAATGGCTCCTTTGGTTTTTGCCCTATTTAATCTCTTTCTCTTTTGTCTAATCTGAGTCACTTAGACTTGCTAAATGTGGTGGTCATTAGTAATGCCAAAAATATATGCCAAATTGGTCTCATCATAAGGCTTTCAAAACAGATTCACCCACAGACCACTAAAGGTAAAAACTCTGGAGAGCAGCAAGTGACCAATTGAATTATTGCTGGTGGTATTTAACAGTTAGGAGGACGAAGAAATGACAATTCTGTGAACCTATTAAGGAATACCTCTAAGACTAAAGCATCTGTTAGAACTCAATATAGACCTGCTCTAAGGTTTCCTATAACTAAAGAGCAACTAATCTTGTAATGGCAAGCTGTACACTCCAGATTACTGTAGTAATTTTGAAATTTACAGAGTAATACCAGTAATACAGATTGTGTGGTTTACATGTCTCTGGAATTAGAGGTCTTTTGCTTATAAATATACTCAGTGGCGTATATACACAACATCTTTCTGGCTAGTTCACTTATTTAATTTTGGCATGAGTCAGACCACATAAAGCTGTAACCTAACTTCCAAACTCGCTTTGAGAGCATGCCAGCATTAAAAGAGGGGCATCAAGCTAATATGATTCCTGCCCAACATGCAGCATCAGAGAGTGTGACACACAGTTTCTGCTACTTGACATAGGAACTCAAGTTATCACAGTAGTCTTGTGTTTGCTCAGAAAATAAGCAAAGTGGATGGGTTGGGAATGGTTTGACACTTGTAGACAGTGTCAAGGCAGCCACTCACTAAAATCACATTTGGACAGCACTCAGGATCTGGTTCTGTAACTACCTTCTAATGAAATAAAACCTTGCTTAGGAAGCAAGTCTTTCAACAGTGCCAACAAAACATGTTTAGATATTCTACAAGTCTTATTCTTGCAAAATCTTGTCTTTCTTTTCTTTTATTTTTTTCATATTTTTAAATATTAACTCATGATTATTCAGTATTTTGCTGCCATGTTGCCCTCCAATAAAATTTCATGTGAACCAGAGTTTCCTGTCCTTTCTCACCCACCATGTATGGATGAGATTGGTAGGGGATGGGGAGACAAGCTAGCTGAACTACTTGCCTTTTCTAAAAGCTCCTTCATTTCCTGAGAAAGTGAAAAGCAGTCCTTCTGAGCAGGATATGTTTATCCTATTCTGATACAGAAGTGAGCTTCTGTATCAAAGAAGGACTGTATCAAAGTGAAGCGATTCAGAAAGTGCTTTTTGCAGCCAGATAAGATTCATAAATCAGACTGGTAAGACAGATTGCATAGGCCATATTCTACATAAACCATATTTTTGTGAAGCAATATATCCATTTTTTAATAAATTAACTTTTAGAAAGTGTTTTTGAAATCTGTACCACTTTCATTCAGTCATATGAGTGAATCATAGTTGCCTCTTCATCCCCCCTAACTTTGAGAGTAAGACAGAAGGAACTTCTATTATTTCATGGGCCATTTATAGATGAAGCCATCTTTACAGAGGCTTTGATGGAGGATTTTAAAGATTTTCTGCAGGGATTTTTCTTATTAAAATGGAATTCTGCAGGGAAGGGGGAAAAGGGAAGGATGAATGTCATTTGGATGACTTTATTTGGCTGATTAAAGCTACAGTAGACATCATTTGAAACTCCTAAATTGTCTCAGAAGCTTTGCAGCAGCATCTTCGCTGTTGTGGTAAGGGTAAGATCTGCTTTTGGAAAAGTGGTGTAAAAACATCATCTAGGAGAAAGCAGATAATGACGAATGCAAAGGATTGAGATTACCAGACAAAATTATACTGAAAGCTGAAGTAAGTTTAAAGCCAATTTTCTTGTGAGCTCTATCACTCTTTATAAAGCTTCAGGCCTGGTAAGGGGGTGGTGATTGCTGAGGTTACAAAAGGCTGCACCCAGCTTCAGGAAAGGGGGAGACAGGTGGCTTGAACTGAAGAGATTTGGAGGCAGCAGGATTCCTGCAGCTGTTGGAAGAGAAAGACCGTGAACTATCCACTCAGGTAAGCTTCATTACTGTGACTGCAATCCACACCTTAAAGGTTTTGAGAAGGAGAAAGCAAGATTGAGAGTGCACGTGTCTGTAGAGCCAGAGAACAGGAATGATGGCTGCCAACAGCCAACAGCAGGGCTGTGAGAGGTTGTTAGGACCTATCTTCAGTTTTTCCTGAATGGGATGGAGTTAGCAAAACTCTATGAAGACACCGACAAAGGGTTGCTATGCTAATCTCACACAGCTGGCAAGGACACACTGCAGCAACCCTATACCTGCTCTAATTTATGCCAGGACTGGTTGGGTCACATGAGATTAACTGATAGTCACTACTTGCACTGTTGATAACCCACAGGCAGCTATGGCACTACATTTGCAAATAGGCAACTAGTGCTTCCAGGCCTGGAGAGAAATACAGAAGATCTTGAGGAAGCAGAGCGTGACAGAGAGAAATAACTGGTGTGGAGGTGTTGTGCCATCTCTTCCTTTACCTACAGAAATAAGGGATTATTTGATATGGCCAAAAAGTCACATGAAGAAAGGAAGGTCTAGCTTTCAGGCTTGCACATCAAGGGGTGCAAGAAACAAAGGAGAGTGGAAAAGATGCTGGAGTTGAGTTTTGAGATGAAATTCCCAGTGGCTGGAGAAGCATAATTACAGGGTACACATAGTGCCTACTTCTGTCAGGGCTGTGCCCAGACCCCCTGCATTACATGGTTATATAGATAAGAATGAGAAGACAGGAAGAAATTTACTGCTTACCCTGGAAAAGAGGTTGTTAACTTGTTCACAGGAAAAGGTGAGAATACAAACAACACTGAAGCTAGGGAACGGTTTGAGAAAGCCCATGCTGTCAGAGCTGAAATGGATCAGAGGACCTTGCTGGCAGAAGCTGGTGGAAAACTTCTCCAGTCACAGAAGCGGTTCTTGGACAAATGCCAAAGGAATCAAATGTGACTTGCTTTGTCAGTTGGGATATTTTTGATCATGGGAACAATTGGTTTGCAGCTTGAAGTTTAATCAAAGCAATGCAATTTGACAACCTGCTAAAACCTATGAGATCAAGATGCCTTTCCTAGAAATAGGATGCCATTAAACATCATCATCACCATCACCATTGACCCTTTAGAAATCCTCCGTTAGAGTATTATCAGTTTCAGTTAACAGTAATGGTTTGTGGAGGGTACCTGTCTGTCTGGAGTAACCTTTGACTGATTCACAGCACATGCTCCATGTTGTATAATGCAGTTTCCTGAAGTTTTATGAAAGAGATTGTAACTCACATGAAGTGCACATTTTTGACAAGGGCAATTGTATTTATTGTTTGAGGAAAAAAATTGGTAATGTCCTTATTTTTTCCTTGACAAACTTAATAAATTCAGTGGGAGCCATGCTAAGACTCCAAGTTAGAATGAGAACCATTAGAAACCCAGCAAATCCAAAACGCAGTATGCAATAATGTTTTTTTCATTATGTACTTCGAGTAAACATAAGTTAGGAACTCAGCACCATGCCAGCCAACCATCATCCATATTCCCTAAAATGAATGTTGCTTTTCTGTACTTCTGGAGCTGAGCTCACCTCCATACACACCACCTCTCTTTCCTCATGAATATAAGACACTGCTGCCAAACTCTACTACATTTTTAAAAAGCATCTTATACAGATGTCTGAAGTGGATGCTGCTTGCCATTGTTGACTAATACATCTTCATTTTGCTCCCCTCCTCTCTTATTTGACACATGGCTAGTAGGACTCTGAGGTCCATTCTACTTCTTGGCCTGTGTTTGTACCATATACAATAGGCTACCAAGTCCATTCATGGGCTTCAGTGTGTCCCAGTAACAAAAAAGCCTCATGTGATTCTTGCCTTATATTGTATTTGTGCTTCACCCTTTAATAAAATTATATACTGATTTAGGATCTCGTGAGGCCAGCCTTGCAGAGATAATGCTTTTGTCTATAATATGATAGCATACAATCTCTTGCAAAGTGTGGAAATACTCACCGAAGAAATATGAACTTGAACATTACAGAAATTTCTGTTATAGTAACTTCCAATCACTTTACTTCACATATAAATGCTTCAGTAGGTAGAAATACTAAATAACAAAAAATGACTGAAGAGCTATACATACATTTGCAAAGAAACATATGGTTTCTAGCCATGCAATTCACATTAAGATCAATGAGTTCTGCAGCTAAATCCCCTTGCAACTCAAGGTTGTCTTTAGATAGGATCACCCCACCTTTGAACATACCTGTTCTGAAGCTGTCAGCTGGAAGTTATCATCAGAACAATATTTGTGTTTGTAACTGTTCAGCATTTTGCTTTTGTCAGCTGGGAGTGAGCAAAGTGTATCACCCTTAGTCCATCCCTGTAAGTGTTATGCAGCTAAAGCCTATTCCTGCCAGCTGCTGGTACTGGCAAGCAGGCAGGGACATCTGATGCCTACTCAGAAGCAGGCATCAGAGAACTGTCCAGGAAACTGAACTGAAGCCACAACCAGGTCCAGATAGTATGTAATGATATCCATTTTTTCTCCTTCCCTTCCACACTTGCCTGACATTGGCCTTTCTTTAACTTGCAACAAAGCTTTATGTACTGAAATAACTGCACAGAAGTGGGAGCCGTGATGTGGGTACCTAATCATTTGTGTGTGGTGGGGTATTTTAGTCCTGCCCTAGCTCCATTTGCAACCGCTGGAGTCATTGCCTTCAATTCAGTAGGATGAAAACATGAAAAAGGGACACTGCATGAGTTTATCAAAGACTGTAGAACAAAATTACAGTAATTAAGAACGACTGAAGAAAGAACAAAGTGTAAAACTAATGACAAGCTAATGCAAAAAGGCAGATTGAAAGCATTTCCATAATCTGAGATGAGCTGACAACTGTGACAAAGTGAAAGGGGGAAGGGGAAACCTGTTAATGAGCACAGCTCCCTGCTCTGTCAAAAGTCACATCTTTGTCTCATCTCCCACACATTTTCTATGCTTTGTAAAGTGAAGAAACTGCACAGATAATGCAGCGTAGCATAACATTGTTGTGTTGTAGTTATGGGCTACTGTAAGCAACCAGAAGATCTGATGGGTTTTCATTATGATGGACTACAGTGTCCATCTTTTTTTGCATGAACCATTAACTTTCCCCCACCTTTCTCACTGCTCTTGCAGTGGTTTTTAAAGCCAGTAAAAATGTAGTTGCATTTGATTGCTGGTTAGTTTTAAGAGAACAAAGGCATAAAAATCCCTCACCATTTTAGCACTGAAGTTAACTATTTGCTGAGCAGTATCTGACTACAGAAGACTGAAGGACATCTTTTCTTGTCACTCATGTTCATCTTTTTTTTGTCAAAAATTCTCTGTCTCTGTCAAGAGATGTGTACGCTTTGGCCCTGCTAAGAGACAGTCACGTATGGGAGGAGTATATCTGAAAGCTAAACATACAGTATTGAGACTTGAAGCAGGTACCTAGACCAGGTGAAGCCAAGCTAATTTCTGTTGAAGTCAGTGGTCTTAAATATTTATTTTAGGTTTGATTCTGACCCAGCTTACACTCTGGGCCTTTGGAGCATCTCCTAGCTCTTAAAGGACATTCAAACCCTCTCCCAGAACCCAGTGCAAACAAGATTTATGCACGCACCTACCAGTGCTGGGGCAGGGGTGGGGTCATGGGTCAGGCTAAGAGGTTCCCTCCAGGGACAAGCTCATGCTGTGATGTGTGTAAGGAAAAACAATCACTGAGTACAAGTCTGCCTTTTCTTCTGGTCACCTTACTACCTCTGAACACAGCAGTTACAGCTGGCAGCAGCACTGGTGCCCTCCGCTCTACCCCACATGCCTTGATGCTTTACCAGTCTTCATTTCAGCATTTATTTAAAGCAGTGGGGAAGGTTATCCAAAAGTGGCTAGAAATGAAAATCTATAGGGTTTTCTAACTCTATTATTTTTACATCCCCTCTTAGATATTAGAATAATTCAGAGTTTTTGTTTAAGCCATGGCAGCATCAGCTGAAGTCTTGATATCAAGGTGGGAATCTCAGTATATGTTCTTCCATTTGATTTTAAATTTTTATTCCCCCCTTCTCCAGATAAATCATTCTTAAAATCAATTGTTTAATTCTAGGCCATCAAAGAACATGTTCTGTGCCTCTTAAATGCACCTTTGTCATTCCTCTGGTTGTTTCAATGGATGACATTTTACAAGCTTTTACTTCTCCACATAGTACGTTGCTGTTTGCTATTTTGGAAATAAAGCATTGTAATAACTGGTGAGATAAGCATGAGTTGAAGATAATTGCTGCCTACTTTCCAAACCACATTGCTCAATTCTACGTGCAAAATATATCTGTAGAATATTTTCACTTCATATTTACAATTTTTCACTGATTTCATGTCTGAATCAGTTTGCATTTAGGCTTCCTATTTGGATTTAAAGATTTTCTATGAAAAGAATGTACATATGTTTAAATATTTTCATTATAAGTAAGGTATATGAATTGTTATTAAGTCGGGGTTTTTTCTCCAGAGAAACAGGGAAATGTAAACCAAAGTGTCTAATTTTAACATCAGAATTTTCGGAGTTGCCATAGTAATTAGTGCTAGTATTTTTAGTGTTCGCATATTCCCCTTCAATTTGACAGCCTCTGTGTTTACAAGAAGTGACTCCTGAAAAGAAATGTGGTTACAGCATCACAGTGTCAGTTGGCTGGCAGTGTCTGATAGCATTCGGTATAGTTACAAAACAGGCCCTGAGAGGGGTAAGGGTGGAGGGGACATCTTCAGCATACTTTTTCTGTGACCACTTTGTAACTAATCCTGAACGTTTTTACACTTGTGCATTCATATGCTGGTCCTAAGTGATAATACTGTGTCATATCTCGCTCACAAAGCAAATAGGAATTACCATACTGATTCAGGCATGTAGCATTTCCAGTACGGTTCCTTGACTGGTCTCCCTGAGGGGAGGGTTCAGAGCTCCTTATAATGGGAACTAGGGAAAAAATAGAGATATAATTGTCTCTTTAAAATTCAAAATGTCCTGACAAATCCTTACAGTCTGAAAAATGTAAAGTTACCTTTTTCCATTTTAGGAATCTAACTGTAATTGTATCAGAGCCTTTGAATATGTAATTTTCCAGTTAATAAGAACATAACAAAAGGTGTCAAGAGCATTCATTTGCAAGCTAGATTGATATATCCCTGCTTTCTTCTAATCTGACAGGAATGCTATGAAGAAACCTATGCAATTGTTTCATCATGGAGCAATGCACTTAGCAGTCAGCCCATACTAGAGGGTCTGGGAAAAATGCAGCATAAAAATGTGTAGCTTGAAATGGGAAGGACAAAGTATGACAGAAACATGTGCTTCCAGAGTTGCCCTTGTTGCTAGAGTCCACAGTCCCTCTTCATTTTAAGAACAATGGCTTGAAGAGGATTAGCTCTCCATGTACTCCTCAGCACACTTCTGTATGACTAGAGTAACATTCATGGCTCAGCTTTCACGCTTTTCACTGTATTGCACTGCAGAATGATTGATTTCCTGGAGATAAAATATATCAAAAAAGAATTTTGGGCTGCCCTACATGCAGTGCATATTCTTAATGAATTGAGTGATGGTCACATTTCTAAACAACACTGGGTTCATTTTTAGGACTTGAAAAGAACTAGATAATGTAACTCAAAATTCATACTCATACATTTAATGCTTGAAGCACCAGCTTAAGTAGTTCTGGAGAATACAATAAACAGATTTTAAAATAAGATAAATCAGTGTAATAGCAGCTGGTTCTATTTGTAATTCCACTGACCAAAAAAAGAAAAAAAAAAAAAACCTTACAGATGCTGACTTGAGTTCAAGTAAGAAAATGTAGGCAAGTAGATAAGGAGGTTACTCGGCACTGTTTTTGAGGGTTCAACAGTCTTTACGCCTTTTTCCTGGAGGGAATGGCTCTATTACAGAGTTAAAGGAAACTAAATCATCTTTCTGTCTGCTCATAAAAAAAGAGCAACTGCAAGGAGAATTTGTGACCAAGCCAGCAGGAGCCTGCTACAGCGCACTTAAACTCTGACTACTAACAAACAGAGGCTTCTGATGTGTATTATGAAGGCAGGGACTGTATATGTTAATTTCACTTTTGCCACATTAGGAAAATATGAGAAAATTTAACACATTATGAAAGAATTTGAAATTAATCTCCCATTGTTTAATTATAATGAATTATTGCATGCCATGCAATAGAAAGTACCTGTGGAAGGAGTAATGTTGCTTTCCTTTTTATGTATTGCCTTTGCAACGCTTTATCTTGCTTTCATATTTCTATTTTCCTAACTGTGTACTCTGCCTTAATTGTACTGAAAAAGTGGCTTTGTACTAAATTGTTGTGTGCATATTAGAGGGGCTTAACACAAAGTCTTAGAATTGCTGGGATACTTCTGCTCCCCATCAGTTTCTTCACGCCTCAGGCACCTGAGGGTGCACATGTTTTGGCCATGGAGAGCACAACATTCTGCAGAGCAGGAAAAGCTGAATTTCCAAATTTAATGGAAGAATATAACAAAAGAAAATATTAGAAGAAAATACCAACAGATGTATAGCTCCTTCAAACCATAGACTCTGAAAAAATAGGACTTATTATTTCTATTGTACATAGCTGAAAACCTGGGGATTAACCCACTTGTTCTATTATGGTTGATAGAAAAATTAACTAAAAGTGATACAGTCCAATAACCTAATTACTGTCAATTAATTTGGTCTCCTCAGTTTCTCAAGTTCAACATAGTCTACAGTGTTTCAGCTCATGCGAGATGTCTGAATAATCTTGCAGGGATGTCAGAGATCTTCAGTGTCATGTCCTTCCTTAGAAAACTGCTGAAATTTTGTAAACCCTCATCCTTCCTTGATTTAGTGAGTATTTTTATACTTCATATGCTTTATATATTTAGTTAGCTAGATCTGATTTAACTATGCTCTGTCAAAGCAGAATTACTTATAAAGATTAGTGAAGGGCAGACCTCAAAAGGATTACTAGTTTAGGTGAAATGCCCTGAAGTTTAGATTCTTATCAAAGCACTTTGACTGCGACATTGGTCAGAAAATCTCCCCAAGAATAGATTTTATCCTGAAAAGCTTACAGTTTCTGGGCAGGAAATGTTATGGCATCATGTTGTCTTGCTATATTTCATTATCTTCATTTCCCTGAAATCAGGTATTTGAAAACGGACATAATTCACAGAGACTGAAAGAAGTTATTTAGAACCACCAGTAGAAAGCAAAGATAATAATTCATTGCAAAAATCAGATGCAATCAGAACATCCTGTAACTACATCCTGTATCACCAGTTGAGAAGATCCTAAATTAGTTTCAGTACTAATGCTCAGAAGTAGACAATAAATAAAGTGACTAACAAAAGGATACAACTTCACAAACTTGTTTGTATTGCTTGAAACTGATTGCATTTCTATTGTTGATTCACAGAAAATTGAGTATGACTGGAGAAATAACAGATGAACACCCATTTCTTCATCTTATCAGTGAACTCAGTTTACTAATAAGGAATGTATGTTCATTCTTTTGTATTGAGAAAAAAGTATGTGATCCTTATTCTCATATATCACATCAGTTACATCAAATGGAAGCATTTGCAAACCCTAAGGCTCTCAGGAGCAAGTTCATACTTATGCTATAAAATAAATTCTATATAATGTTTCAAGTAGGACAATACCAAAACTATTGTCTGGCAAAGAACACATCCTGATTTCCCTGAAGGTGTAGAAATTACAAAGGAAAATGCTTAACTTTTATTGATCAGGGTGAGACACTGAAGACATGTGCTTATGAGGTTTAAAGTTTAAGAGTAAATTTTCATGGTAGATTTTCATACACAAACTCTCACCAGCTACAGATGAAATATCGGATACTCCAGCTTTGGTTTCCTCAGCACCAGAACTAGCTGGGGACCCAAAACCAAGCTGACACTAGCATGTGCTTCCCCTCGTAATAAAACTCTACAACAGTCTTTTGCGGAAATGGGGTTTGCTGTCCTTTCTCTCACACATTTTTAGTCCTTTAAATTGGTTAATTGTTAATTACTTTCTATGTAAGGAAACACAGTTAAGTGTGAAATAGAGGTGTGTGACAGGCATGAAGATTTTGCATTGGCTGCTGGTTATCTCATATTTATGTCTGTAAGATCTGGTAAGCTCACAGCCAAGTCTGCTGCAATTCTTTTTATGTATAACGTCATTTTCATAAGGCTCTCCAGGTAGCATGTTTCTCAGCCATTTGCTTATGCTCCCCTGCCTTTCAGTGCTACTGCAGGCTTGTTATATTTGCCCAGAAATGTGTTGCCTGATTACTTATTTATTTCTCTTTTAGCTGTGACAGTCATTGTTTTTCCTTGCGTGCAGATTTTCTTGTGCTATAAACAAGATTAAAATTAAGAGAAATGGAAATGGGAACAAAGAATAGAGTGTTTGCCAACGTGTGCTCTCAGTTTACAGCAGAGCTGGACATGAAGAGATACTTCCTGTGTTTTTCCTTTGTAGTCTTTATGGGCTATTGATTAATGAGCCAATCTAATTTCAAAATGCTAGGATGTACTATATTATACATAAACTATTTTAAAGCCATCTTCTGGAAAAAATGAATAATTAAATATAGCAAATAAAAGCCCTAGATAAAAGAAGTGCCACTTAAAGATAATACGACAATATTGTGATGACAGTGATTTTAAAACTGTGTGTTTCCATTGTTTGAGTTCTTTTCGCCAGTATAAGATCACGTGTAAAACACACAAAATTATGTAAAAGCTACGCCTCAGCTGCTGCCTATATCTTCACAATTAGGAAGCACCTTCAGAATCCTAAAGCAGAATATTGTCAAAAAAACAAATTTATTTCTATCATTGAATTAGTCATTTGTAGTTAATTGCAGTCCTCAAAGATTGCATATCTTCCTTTGACTAAACTGTGTGTTGCTTTATAAATAATATTTGTCAAATCTACAGACATGACTTTGAAACTTTGTGTTTGTGAAAGACCAGCTTGAATCTTTAAAACTGTTGAAGGGAAATATTTCTACTTTAACTATGGAAAGAGTAAAAAATATTATGGTGTTTCTAGGCAAGTGCTAATCTGCTCCAATCATTTTGCTTGAAAGAGGGAGATACCACCCATTCATCCTAACTTTTTGTGCTAGAAGAATAATCATCTGAATATTGCAACAACAACAACAAACTCTACTTTTTAAAGGCATTTTGTGGTGGGAGAGTCTGTTAGCATGCTGGAAATGCCAACCCCTTTGAATGCAGCATATCAATACTTTTCCTTAAAGAATCAATCACCAAATGTGACTTTTGAAGTAAACACAGCAGGAGAAAAATAGCAATAGAGTTTCCTCAGAGACCTCACACTGTATGTCAGAAGTACTTTCTAGAGCTTTTGACAGTCATAGTGCCCTGCTCTGCAATACGTGAAGAACTTTTAATCCAAAATATCATATGCATATTTGTTAGCCCTGCCAATTTGTTAAGAAAAGCCTGAAACATTTATTATTCTGTTACAATACCCTAAACTCCCAAGTCACCAACAATGTTCAGTGAGATAAAGTGGTGTAGTCTCCAGGTCACGGTGCCGTGAAGCACTGCATCACAGCCAGCACCCGCTGCTGGAGCAAGCAGACAGATGAGTGTGAGGTGCTCTATAGTTCAGTAGCTCTGAAATTACCAATGTGAGTGTGGGGAGGAGGAGTAACATTAATTTAGAATTCCAGGAGAACCTTTTTAATGAAATATTTAGGCTTAAAGGATGACAAGTGGCTTAGTTAAGATGCCTTATTGTTTTTAAATCATGCGAAAAATGACGTGGGTTTGCGTGACTTTTTTTTAAGATTGCCATTTCTTATGTTTTAAAGCATTTTTCTTTCTCGGTGCAAAAGATTCAGTTAAACAGCAAAGGAACTGAATAATTTATTGGTTTATGAAGACAAGCTTATGAAATTCACTGGATACATACCGAAGTAAAATGCTAAGTTCTATAATATCCCTTAGTTTTAGCTCCTCAGTGTAAGAAGAAATGTGCCAGAAAAGTGATAATTCAAATATCTGCCAGACCTTTGTAAAGTGGTATTTCCAGGTACTCTCCAGGTATATTTCTTGGAAATATAAGTAGCTTAAGCCCTTGTGCCCCCAATGCTCTGTAGCATTTATATTATTCAGATTGAACAGTCCCATGAGGAAGAGCAGCAAATACTGAATGAGAAGTATTCTGTATTTTTGAACGCAGCATCTTAGCAAATTCAGTCCTCATTAAAAAGTTGCCATATTTTTCTGGGTACACATCAGAGGCTGTTTTTATGTATCACTGATGATATGATATTCTCATGATAATATGATATTCACAAACTCTCCAAATCTGTTAAAATTAATTCCAATCTGAGATGAGTAAATTTTGAGTTGTTTTGCAGCTGTTTTGGCCAGAGATCCCACACAGGATTTCTAGATAAATTAATTATTTTCACAGTCATGGTTTCATTTAATATGTAATCATAAGGAAGAGAGAGCAGTGAAATTATTGGAAGAGATTCTTATTGAGAAAAAATTTTGGCCCAGATGTCTGGGAAATATTAATTAATACTCTTTGCTTACATTGTTCACTGCTGTGAGGCTACAGTGAGGCAAAGCAGTCTAATGTTAAAGCTTAGACTAACTGAAAGATATGCAAAGAATCCAAAACTTTCCTAAGTGTCTTTAGTTACTCTGATTATACAGTGAGAATGACAATTTTGGGACTCACCTATAAAACACTGGGCACATGCAGGATCTTGAGGAATTATCCTGTGCATACAAAGGCTTTCTGTCTGATTTACCCTCATGTTCCCTTACCTGAACAGCAGCTGAGCTCTCAAGCCTTTCCTATCTAATCCAAAGGAAATAAGTTTCAGGCAAACAGCTTGTGCAGCTTTGAATATTTGAGATTATCATACGGCCATCTCTGGCAGAGAGAGGCAGGGAAGAGAGCTATGTTAAAAACAACTGAAGAGTTAAAGAGAAAGAAAAAGAAAGAGGGACAGTTCAGCATCCCACATCAGTCCTACAACATGTACCTGCTTAGCAATAAGCAAATGCCAGTCAAATTCTCTGAGGTCCTGGGACAATGTTCTGGACTGGAGAAAGGAAAACTTTTATCGGCGTGCCCTGCTCTGCAAAAGGCAGTCACAATTCTCTTGCAGGTTGACAGATGTGGAATGAGTGATGCCTCATATCATAAGGTAACATCTTGGCAGGGCAAGGAAGGCACTGGCTTTTACACCTTGTTCCATCTGCATTCACACACTGGGATAAAGTATCAGTTACACCTTTTAAGAAGTGTCAGAGGCAAAATCCACTGTGTACTATATAGACAAATAGGAATAAGAAAAATCAGCCCCAGCTATTGGTGGATTCACACCAGTTCAGTGCCAAAGTCCAGCACATACTTATTACCATTATAGCTTGAGTTTCTGGCCAATAACAGTTTAGGGACTCCCAGGCTGCAAGGGAAATAAGATCCTATTGAAGTTAGGGTGTGAACTGTGGGATTCACAGGCCTGGCTATTAAGCCATAAATGGTCCTTAATGCTCTCTGGAGGGCAGGGATGACTCAGGGAAACAATTCAGAAAAACGAATATAAAAGGAATGCGTTTACAAAGGCAAACTCTACTGTTAAAATAAAGTAGGGCAGAAAAAAGATGCTAGAATTGCTCATTCAGTGTAAAAGGACAAGATACTAGTTATTCACAGTATTCATTCACCTATTATATAAAAAAATGGTACAATGTGATGAACAACCTTCAGAAGAAATACAGAAACTAACTATCCCATATTTGTCCCTCTTCACATGACTGTTCAAAGCTCCAGGAAACTTTACAAAGTTCAGCACAGACTGAAACCCCCATGAGTGAGGAAAGTGTCACCACGTAGTCCTCAATTAACAGCATCATTCCTCTAATGAGGGGATAACCCATGGTTACTGCCACAAGGGGACTGGATGTCGACCTCTACATTATTACTGAAGCTGGCAGTACACTGAATTTCATAACTGAGGTATGCTTTAGGCTATGCTTCTATGCTTTCCATTGAGGATCTGGTAGCCAGGACTGAACAAATAGCTGAGACCTCTTGGAAGCTATCTGGAAGGTCATAGTGGGGGACTGGAGAAGCTCTCCTGGGGATGTTATACACAGAAATGAATGCCTGATATTTTACAAGTTAAATATATTGCATGGAATTGCTAATGAAAAACTGACCTTGTACTAATATTTTGATAGCACAAATGTATTCGATATCTTGCCCTTCAATCTTTATTTGCCACAATAAAATGGTCTTTAAAGGAAACTGAACTCAGCTGCTAGACATTTTAGTGCAGCTGGATCACTCCCCTGAGCACTACTTTACAGAAAGTTATCCCCTTTACAATGTTTGCCTTTGAAAAGATCCTAAAATGAAAACTTGCAAAGAATAAGTGATATTTGGTAAGCTAGCTGAATTTTCTCTATAGCAATAATAATCCATTTACCAGAAAAAAACATTAAAATTAATGGGTTTCTCTATCCCTCCCCTTCCCTGTCCCCTCCTCTCCCCCCATTTGCAGTGATATCAGAAGGCAATAATAACCTGTTTTTCTTCTCCTTACAGCCCTGGCATCCGCACAACCTAACCTGTAGTGTGCTTGCAGAAGAGACATTGTTGGATGCTCTTGCTGCTGCTACCCAGAGCATTGCCTTTGGACATCACTCATGTTGATCAGGGCCAATCCCACCTATTTGGTGTTCTGGCTGTTTTCTTGAAGCAGAATTATTTAAGACTCCAAAACCACTCCAGGGAAGGCTCTAATATTAATTCAAGATGTGGAACAGATGGTTAAGAACAAATTTTGCTAACTGAAACACAGCCTGATCCTATATTTGTTTCACAGCCAAAATTCAATTTCTACAGAAGTTTTTCTAGGTTGTAGTTTATCACTGGATTTAATCTACATTCACACCTTCTAGTTTGAAAGCTTGATGATAATAGGCCTTCTCTAAAAAGAGATCAAAACACAAAACATCAAAAGATCCTAACTGATACATATTCAAACTTCTCTTAAACTTTTCATATATGCTTGTTTTTGAAGATACATATTTTATTTGTTCTCTCTTTTTCCTGGTCAACTATTCTGTCAAGTATATGCCAATTTCCTGTTTCCCATTGCTTTGATTTCCTCTCTTCTCTCCTTCCTCCTTTTGTCTTTTCTCTGGACAATGATTTGGCCTCTAATCACTGACTTTCTACCTTCTTGCAAGGAAGATATTTATTTTCTACATGTAGCAGTGAGACCTCACTTTCACCCTTCCCTTCTTTCCTCCTACAATGTGCTGTCACAAGAGTACCTGAGCAACTATCCAGAATTAAATTCATTTTGCACGTCCCACTTGCTGGAGCATAAAGGGAAAAATCGGGAATATAGTGAAAGTGTCTATATTCTAGTGCAGTAAAGCCTTTTGTTCACAATGTAAACTCAAGCAGCTACATATTTCTGCCTTTTTAGCCCTTATAGCAATAATCTTCTCAAAAGGCATTCAGTCAGTGGCCATCCTGTGTTATGTTAATATGCGATGTGATGTGCCAGGAAATGATACTGAGCTGCAAATCAGTGTCAATAAAATAACTGCTTTATATCACTTTGGACTACCTCAGGATATATAATAGACTATTAAATAAGCTACATGCTGGCTGAAAAGAAGAAATTGCACTTAGGCTGTTAGAGAGGTGCAGCCTGTATGGCTTGGAGAATGGTTTAAAAGTGGTTTAAATATGCAGCTGCTTAGTATATTAATAGCATCTGAAAAAGAGCCCTTGAACAGTACTAGGATTACCATAGCTATTCATCTGAAGGCCACCCAAATGCCTTGTCTCTTTATCCTTCTTTAAAAATGTGTTCCTCTTTCAGTTCCGCTGATACAGCTGGCATGCCTTAATTTCAGTTGCATGCCCAGAATCTGTGTAAAATGCTCCTGTAATTGATTGAGAGGATTTTGAGATGGATTTGCAAGAAAGAGTCAAAAGCAGCTTCTGTGACTTTGAGGACACTGGGGTCACCATTTGCTGAGTAGAGGCTAATGATAAAAAGCAATACATAAAGATAATGCTTGTGCCACTGTGCTCTGTCTCTGACCAGTGACGTTCTTCTGTAAGTGATTTACTGTCTGCCCATGGCATTTAATTTAGGTAGCAGAGGTGGAGCATCTTTTTTCATCTCGGCCTTCCTGGGCGCTACTAGTGTTTGCTTTATGAAGAGAGAGGATGAGGCAAGAGGAGGTACTACCAAGCTCCTCTGTCATCACCTGCCTCCCAAGAGGATGAAGCAGTTGATGGGGTAGTTTAGTTTGCAAAACTGGGAGAGGCTGAGCATACAACATATTTCTAGAAAAATTTAAGGAAGCACTTTGCAAATGCAAATGACTTTGAGATTGTTTTTCTTTTCGCAGTTACACAAGCACTGCAATGAATGAACAGAACATGCAACAGTCAGTGGGCTGATTAGCTTTACCAATACAGAGTAAGGGCCCAGGAAGAGAAAGGACACAAATGTAGCACAGATGTCAGGAGTTCATTTAGTTATGTATTTATTGGCTAGTCTCTAAGCTTTTGATGTCACTCACCTGCCTCTGGGTAAGCAACACATCAGGACAAAGTGAATTATGAAACGGAATACTAAGGTTTTGTTCAGGAGAAGAACAGATGATCTCCTAGGCTAGAGAGAATTTTTTGTGGTCTGTATGATTCCTTCATGTGGTCATGATTTTTTTTACCTCAAAAGTGCATGTTAAGTGCAAAAATGAAAATCATCCCTCTGTCTCTTTTTTTAGTGAGAGTATAAAAGAAATATCCCATCACAGGAAGTCTTCAGTACATTTAATCTCATTTATTTTATAATTTCTTTCCACATGCTCAGCTGGAATTTTTTTTAAAAATGAAAAAAGTGACATTGCTAATTGTTATAATTGCTACTGCTTCTAAAGCAATTATCCCTATAAATGAAAAATAAAAAAAATCAAAACAAACCCCAAATAGCATTAACATTTCAATTTCAGCAAACCAAGAAAGAAAATTCACACAAAGGGAGCTTCACCTTTTTATGTTCCATGAATATTCTGGGGGTCTCACATTTTTCACTGTCACTGTATACATCTTGACCTTGCTGAAATGAAAAATCAAACTCCTATTCACTTCGTGGAGAAAAGCATATTTTCTGCCTTAATTCCATATATCTTTTACCACAGTTTATTTCAGATTTTTGTTATCACAAGAGAATAACTAAACCTACACTTATTAATGATCTGAGATCTCCAATTTATTGTATTTTGTTGGTATATATGATGCTAGTAGTTAATGATATTGAATGTGGCTAAGTTGATGGATGAAGTTGATGTGAATCGTATAAACTGTCAGTCTTAAAATTACAGTCTTACACTTGCAATTTCACAGTCACATAGTGGTTGATGCTGGAAGGAACCTCTCGACATTGTCTAGTCTACCACCTTGTGCTCAAAGCAGGGTTGCCTAGAGCAGGTAGCTCAGGGCTCCATCCAGTTGGGTTTTGAATATCTCCAAAGACAGAGAGTCAACAAACTGTTCCAGTGTATCACCACCTTCACTGTAAAAAAAAAAAAAAAAAAAAGAAAAGAACCCCTGTTTTCTTGTGTTTGGATTGAATTTTATGGTTTCTTTGGTTGTATTTTTTTTTGGTTTTGACCATTGCCTCCTGTCCTGTCGGTGGGCACCACTGAGAATAATCTGTATCTGTCTTCATTATTCCCCCCCCCATCAGATATTTATACATACGGATAAGATCCCCATGAGCCTTCTCTTCTCCAGGCTGAATACTCCCCACTCTCTCAGCCTCTTGTTGTATATCCAGTCCCTTAATCATCTTTGTGGCCCTTCACTGGACTCACGCCAGCATGTCCATGTCTCCCTGTTCCGAGGAACCCAGAAGTGGACCCAGAGCTCCAGAGGTGTCTGACCAGTGCTGAGTAGAGGGGAAGGATCATCCCCCCCTCTTCCTACTGGCAATGGTCTTCCTAATGCAACACAGAAGGCTGTTGGTCTTCTTTGCTTCATGGGCACGTTGCTGGCTCATGGGCAGCTTGCTGTCCACTGGGACCTGAGGTTCTCCTCTGCAAAGCTGCTTTCCAGTCCTGGTCAGCTCCTAGTGTGTACTGTTGCCTGGGATTATCCCTGCCCACGAGCAGAACTTTGCATTTCCCTTTTTTGAAATTCATAAGGTTCTTTTTTGTCTGTTTCTCCAGCCTGTAAAGGCCCCGCTGAGTGGTAGCAATGGCATATTAACTATTCCTCCTAGTTTTGTATCATTAATGAAAATGTTAAACAGTCTTGATCTTGGTATTAACCCCTGAGGTACACTACTAGTATACCACAGACTGGACTTTGTGCATGGATCACCAACTCCTAGGCCCAAAAGTTCAGCTGGTTTTCAATCCACCTCACTGTCCATTTATCTAACCCATAGTTTGCCATGGTGTCTATGAACTATGAATAGTCTATGCAAGACTGTCAAAAATCTTACTAAAATCAAGGTAAACAATATCCACTGCTCTCCCCTCATCCACCAAGCTGGTCACCTCATTGTAAAAGGCTATTTCATTAAGATTAATTTCCTCCATGTAAATCCCTGCTGACTTCTCACAATCACATCCTTACACTTCATGTGCCTGTAAATGGCCTCTAGGATTATTTATCCTATAACCTCACCAGGGATCAAGTTGAAGCTGACCAGCCTGTATTTCCCTAGGTCTTTCTTCTTGCCCTTTTTGAAGCTAGGAGTGATATTTGCTTTCTTCCAGTCCTTGCGCACCTATACCAGTCACCATGACTATTTAAAGATTATCAAGAGTAGCCTTGCAATGAAATCAGACAGCTCTCTCAGCACCCATGTGTGTACCCCATCAGGCCCCATGGACTTACGTAAGTCCATTTTTTTTAAGTGATCCCCAACCTGGTGTTCCTCTGTGAAGGCTCTCTTCCTTGCTCCAGACTTTCCCTGTGGTCTCAGGGGCCTGGGATTCCTGAAGGTGATTTATACTGATAAAGACTGAGACAAAGAAGATGTTAAGTACCTTGGCCTTTTTTGTGTCTTTGTCACCAGCTCCCCTGACCCATTCAGCAGCAGGTCCATGACTTCCCTAGTCTTCCTTTTGGTGTTTATGTATTTGTGGAAGCCTTTCTTGTATTCCTTCACATCCCCTGCTCCCTGTGGCAACTCTAGGTCAGCCTTGACTTTCTTAAACCCATCCCTGCAAGAAGGGACAGAAGCTCTATACCTCCTCCTAGGCCATCTGCTGCTGCTTCCACCTCTTGTACACTTCCTTTTTATGTCCAAGTTCAGTCAAGAGTTCCTTAGAATCATAGAATCATTATGGTTGGAAAAGACCTCTAGGATCATTAAGTCCAACTATCAATCCAATACCACCATGCCTCCTAAACCATGCCCTGAAGCGCCACATCTACACATTTTTTTAACTCCTCCAGGGATGCTGACTCCACCACCTCTCTGGGCAGCCTGTTTCAGTGCCTGACCACTCTTTCAGTAATGAAATTTTTCCTAATATCTAATCTAAACCTCCCCTGATGCAACTTGAGGACATTTCCTCTCGTGCTATTGCTCATTACTTAGGAGAAGACACAAACACCCACCTCACTACAACCTCCTTTCAGGTAGTTGTAGAGAGTGATAAGGTCTCCCCTCAGCCTCCTCTTCTCCAGACTAAACAACCCCAGCTCCCTCAGCCACTCCTCACAAGACTTGTTCTCCAGACCCTTCACCAGCTTTGTTCCCATCTCTGGACATGCTCCAGCACCTCAATGTCCTTCTTGTACTGAGGGACCCAAAATTGAACACAGTATTCAAGGTGCGGCTTCACCAGTGCTGAGTACGGGGGCACAATCACTTCCCTACTCCTGCTGGCCACTCTATTCCTGATACAAGACATGACGCCATTGGCTCATGTTCAGCTGGCTGTCAACCAGCACCCCCAGGTCCTTTTCTGCTGGGCAGCTTTCCAGCCACTCTTCCCCAAGTCCGTAGCGTTGTGTGGGGTTGTTGTTGCCACCCAATTGCAGGGCCTGGCACTTGGCCTTGTTAAACTTCATACAGTTGACCTCAGCCCATCGATCCAGCCTGTCCAGGTCCCTCTGCAGAGCCTTCCTACCATTGAAGAGATCAACACTCCCACCCAATTTGGTGTTATCTGCAAACTTACTGAGGGTGCACTCAATCCCCTCATCCAGATCATTGATAAAGATATTAAACAAGACTGGCCCCAACACTGAGCGCTGGGGAACACCACTCATGACTGGCCACCAGCTGGATTTGGCTCCGTTCACCACAAGTCTCTGGGCTTGGCCATGCAGCCAGTTTTTTACCCAGCAAAGAGTACACCTGTCTAAGCCATGAGCCACCAGCTTCTCTAGGAGAATGCTGTGGGAGCCAGTGTCAAAGGCTTTATTGAAGTCCAGGTAGACAACATCCACAGCCTTTCCCTCATCCCTGAGGTGGGTCACCTGGTCATAGAAGGAGATCAGGTTGGTCAGGCAGGACCTGCCTTTCATGAACCCATGCTGGCTGGGCCTGATTCCCTGATTGTCCTGCACATGCCTGGTGAGCTCACACAAGATGAACTGCTCCATAATCTTCCTCAGTACTGTGGTCAGGGTGTAGTTCCCCGGATATTTCTTCTGGCCCTTCTTGTAGATGGGTGTCACATTGGCAAGCTTGCAGTTGTCTGGGACCTCCCCTGTTAACCAGGACTGCTGATAAATGATGGAGAGTGGCTTGGCAAGCTCCTCCACCTACTCCCTCAGTACTCTCGGGTGGATCCCATCCGGCCCCATAGACTTGTGAGAGTCTGGGTGGCTCAGCAGGTCGTAAACTGCTTCCTCTTCGATTATGGGGGGTTTATTCTGCTCTCCATCTCTGCCTTCCAGCTCAGGGGGCTGAATACCCTGGGGATAACTGGTCTGACAGTTAAAGTCTGGGGTAAAGAAGGCATTTAGTACCTCAGCCATTTCCTCATCCTCAGTGGCAATGTTTCCCCCCCGCATCCAATAGGGGATGGAGATTCTCCTTGGTTCTCTTTTTGTTGTTAATGTATTTGTAAAAACATTTTTTGTTATCCCTTACAACAGTGGCCAGATTGAGTTCCAGCTGGACTTCTGCCGTCTAATTTTCTCTCTGCAAGACCTAACAATATCCCTGTACTCTTCTTGAGTTGCCTGTCCCTTCTTCCAAAAGTGGTAAACTCTCCTTTTTTTCCTCAGTGCCAGCAAAAGCTCCCTGTTCAGCCAGGCCTGTTGTATTCCCACCAGTTTGTCTTACGGCACGTGGTGACAGCCTGCTCCTGCACCTTTAAGGCTTCCCTCTTGAAGAATGCCTAGCCTTCCCAGACCCCTTTGCCCTTTAGGGCTGTTTCCCAAGAGACTCTCCCAACCAGCGTCCTGAACAGGCCAAAGTCTGTCTTCCGGAAGTCCCTGGTAGTGGTTTTGCTTATCAGTGAAGTCCTCCTTCCACCATTTCCTCCTGATGGGATGGACCATTTTTGAGGTTGGAGGACATGATCCTTAAATATCAACCTCTGAAAGGCTGGTAGGATCCTAACAAAAACTGTGTTCATATGAAAAACCAAATCAGAGGAGAAAGACTGTGAAACTAAATTGGGCTTACAAAGGACGTGTTTGAAATTATCCCTTATTATTGCAGTTCACAGGCCAGTCCTCAGTATTGAGTGGGAAAATGTTATTTCTCATGCAGTGGTGTAGTGTTTTCCATTTTCCATTACTTTTTTACTTTTTTAATGTGATATTTGGTAACTTATCCTGAAATAGCTGTGACAGAATCATCTCCTGATTTAAGGCAGAATCATTTAGTGGGCACTTGCTGAGAGGGTCTGTATTAAAAAAAAAAGTTGCCATTGAAGTGAGAATGGGCAGGAAATCCTTGTAAGATCACACATTGCTTACTTGTCTTTCTTGTCGCAACATCAATAACACTTTGACATTCCTGTCCCCAAACTATTCTTCTTTGCTCCTTCCAAATACTTACTCTATTCTGTCCCTGTCAGCTAACTCCATTCATTTCTTTTTTATTCCACCAGATGTATGCTTGTTAAAAACTGTTCAGCTTTCAAAGGCATGATTTTCTTGCCAGAATTTTCCCTGAATTTACTGACTGTATAGTTCATAGTGTATGCATAAACTGAAATAAAAGTTTTCTAACACAAGATTTTCCCTTAAATATTCCCCTTATGTTGGATGTCCTCAACGTTCCCCATGTCCCCAGCGCAGTCCTTCTTTCCCCAAACCTGTCTTCCTTACCATTTGCTCCATTTCCCTAATACACAGTCCCAAAATATTTGAAAGTAAATATAATAAAGCATCTTGTGCTGAAACACAAGTCTGGAATCCATACAGACAAAATGTATTGCAGGTTGCCCCTGAATGAGGCAGGAAAAATGGCAGAAAACTGGGGTGGGGGGGTGTGTGTGGAATATTTCATTAGAATTTTTCCAGCCAGGAAAAATTTCCATTCCAGCCTGGTCAGGACTTGGGAAAAGCACATATGACCAGAATGAAAATAAAGTGTGGAGCTGAAACTGATATTATTAAGTTTAGGATATGTTTAGTTCACAGCAAAAGAAACTCTCATTTTATTTGTGTTTTGATTCAGCCTTCACCATTGCGTGGGGTTGAGGTGGGGGAAAGATGATAAGAAGAACACTAATAGGACATCTCTAATGCTACTAGAGAATTCCATAATAAATGTACTTGATTTTTTTTTCTCATCTTCGGAATTATAAATTACAGTCATTGTATTGAGGGCATACTCTAGGAATAACACAGCTCAGAAAATCTGCAACAGTCCTCACTAAGGTTATGTACCTAAATACTTTCATTATTCTGCCAGGTTGACAAGGGAATTCTTTCTTGTCACTCTCCTTGAATTGCCTTGCCTTTTGGCTACACAGACCTCAGAGGTTTCTAGTGCTGCAGCACAGCTGAAAAGAATCCTCCTCCAGCCTTTCCCAGATTTCTCCACATGAAAAAGCACTCTTCTTTAATGTGTTAACGTCAACAGGTCATAACAGCTGGTTTATGAGCGACAGCTGTATTCAGTTTTGAAATCACTTGAATCTGTTAGCAGACTGGAACTGTCCTCTTCAGGTCTAGACATGGTCTCATTTGTGAAGGGAAGACTTGATTGCTTTGGCCCAGCTCAGGACCAAGTGAGTTGGAAAAGTGTTCATGCAGCTCTAGCCACTGCCCCAAAATTACGCATGGTCTTCCCCCTGTCTCCAGCAAACCCTTCTGCCAGAGAAGGACAGTGAAGGGGAGAAGGCTTTTCCTCTACATCTCTGTTGTCCTCCTCTGGGGAAATGTGTTGAGTTAGTTAAATTAGCTTAATGTCTTTCTTTGAAGCAAATGCACCAAATTGCTTGCACTGTAATAAGCAGATGAATTGAGGCTGGCAGATTCATATGAAAATATACTAGATCATTTTCCCCTAGGAATAAGACAAATACCCTGTCAGGTCAACTGAGCAGCTCTTGAAGGAAGGAGGATGCGGGGCGGGGGCAGAGGGAGAGAGTGGAAATTAATTGATAATTCAAGATGTCAGTCTCTCTGAAAGCTCAGGAGCCTGAAGCTACATGGTTATCCTTGGAAGAGAAACACGGCGGGGCGCAGCCATGCAGAACTGTAGTCTGACAGTCAGCCAGGGATGCCCAGGAAGCATTTTGCCTCCTGTGCAATGACCCTTAGGGCAACATTGGAGATGTAACATTGAGTCATTATGTTTCCAAATTCCAGAAAGATTGCTAAGTCAATCTCTTGGAAATTATGAACTATGAGAATTGAAGTTGGCAATATAATTGATTCAGCAACACTGCCTTACTTTGAGGTGCTGTCTTCCTGGCATGACTACATATTATGTCTTTTTTTCCACTGGACCCCTTTCTACATTGCTCCATGCACTTTTAGACACTTTTAAAGCCTCTCCTTTCACCTTTTATACTTAAAAAAGAAATAGAAGGTGGCAGGAAAAATTTGCACATGCAAAAATAGAAAGAGGTAAAAAGTTGTAAATTAATACAGTCAGATAGTATAACCAAAATATTTGTGAATTTGGAATGAGAGAGTTACCTATGCCCATTCTAGCAACCTGCTTCCCCGACTTGGTGGGATCATCTATTCTGAAAAGCAAACACAGCACTTATTTCTAAGTCTACAATTCCAGTACTTAGGCAGATGAGCACTCTGAGTCTTAGAAGGTTCATTGTTGTGTTGCCATTATTTTCCCATGGGCAAATCCAATGTTGCTAGGGTGAGATAACTGATATCAGTGTGGGTCTCAGCACTTAACCTGGCTTGCACCAGCTGGTTTAGGCACTGAGATAGACCAGTACCAGCTCAGTTAGAGAGCAGGGTAGACCAGTGTATGTTAAGCTGGATGCTTATCAGAACATGAGCTGACCACTTTAAATCTGCTGCTGGAAAGTAGTGATAAAAATAATATAGTGAAGCATTTGATACATAATTATAATATATAATATTATAATCTTACCATTTTAATTATTTTTTAATTTTACTGTGCTTTTTTTGCTTTTCTGGTAAAAGTTTCAATTTTTTTGTATTGTACTATAGTTCTTAGAAATTTTTGACACATCTTCTGCAGTTCATTTTGTATATGAAGAAAAATAAATCATTCTGTTTTCCCTACCTATTGAAGAAGACAGTTTTTTAATTACTTCAAATTACATATTAACAGAAAAGAAAAGAAAAGAAAAGAAAAGAAAAGAAAAGAAAAGAAAAGAAAAGAAAAGAAAAGAAAAGAAAAGAAAAGAAAAGAAAAGAAAAGAAAAGAAAAGAGAAAAGAAAAACATTTAATAGCTAATTGCTTTCCAGCAAGTTCTGGAGAAATTAATGTGAATCTGTCAGAAGCTCTGTGTTTTTGGTAACATTTGATATTCCATTAAGTTAAAGCTTATGAAAATCCTTCTTGTTTACAAAAGGACTTTTAAATCTGTTAGATGTGTGCCTTTTACTTTCTGCATGTTTTTTACGTGTTGATTAATTCATTTTGGTATCGGCTCAATCTATCTATTTTATAAATAGCAAGAACTTCCTTTCTTTGTGAAGTGTGGTGAGGTTGTTTGCAGTCATGAGCTCAGTGTTAATGATGTAAAGTCTTATATTCTCCTTGAAATGCAAAGGACTAGTGTGGTGCTGAGCAGCGTTAGCAAGGAGGAGCCGGGTAGACTTTGTACTCAAAACTAGCCACATAATGTGTTAAGCTTTGCAGTGGGAAGGAAATGGCTTTTTGGGAATAAGACAGGGTAATATGGAATAACTAATGTATTTTAGCATTTACAAATTTAATTTACAAATTAGTAAGAAAGAGAAGGCTCTGTACTTCTTGTTCACAACTAAAGCTGTCCAGAGATGAGGTTACGGTGCTGTCTTCTTTTAACTTGCATGTGGTGAAAGCTTCCCTGTCCTGCCTTGTCCTTATAAAGCTGAGTGATAAAGTCCAGGATATAACCCCCCTCAGGCCATGTTGTATTTGACAGACTAGGGTGATTTTGCGGACATGCCACAGAATTACATTTTCTGGAGTTTAACAAATGCTTTTTCACCAGGGAGCTGCAACATCCACCACCACTGGTACAAGCCTAGGAACAAACAGAACAGTTTTAATGTCCTTGTGTTTTAGTTGTTTTAAGAGTGGCCACAGAAAGGGTGGAAATCTAGACAATATAGGAACAGAAAGGAAAAGAAGAAAAGTGGGAGAATATTCAGTTGTCTGTTTATTTATTAATTTTTGCTGAATTTTTTAAGTTTGTCTCAAGTCAGTATTTACACCACCCTCTTAGAGCTGTGTCTGCTTTCAAAGACATGCTCATTGTGACATATGAAACACTCTTAGAGCCTGAGTACTTTCCCTCCACTATCTCTTTCTATATAAATTACAAATAACTGAGTGAGGAGCTAGCCAAGCTGCTGGGAAGGAGTTCACACCACCTTCGTGTGCACAAGCCTCTTAAATGGTGTCCACTGCAATTCAGAACAGCTCCTTGCAGACCTGGATCCAAGACAGAGCTTCCCTCCCTGAGGTGAATATGTCATAGTGGCACTAATACTGCATTGTTAGTCTCTTGGTTGCCCCACATTTCAAGCAAACTGACCACTGCCAGAACAGCACAAGTCCCTGAGGGGGGCCTCTCTGGAGCTGGTTGTTTTGGGAAATTTAGTTTGTATCTGAGTTTGCTGCTGAACGGTTGGTGCTGGCCAAGAAAAGGGGAAGGGGAGGAGCATGGTGGCATAGCCCTTCCTGGGATGGCAGGTTGGCCGTAGTTGCACTTGGTGACCCAAAATTGTGAAGGTCCTGATGGTGAAAAACGGTACTTTATTTTTTCTGGGCTCTTGCTGCATCAACCTTCAGTTAACTTGTTAGGATTTACTTTTCCACTTAGGAGATAATTAGGCAGTGCAAGAGAGCACTGATTATACTGGTAACGGATGTGTCAGATGGAAGTAAATGGAAGAGGAATGCTCCTAACTTGCTATTGTAATTATTGCACTGATGACAGATTTTGGCAGGTTATTAAAGTCAAAGAAATGTCTGGGTATGGGAATGATAGCCTTCATTTGTACGTATTTGTTTTCATTACCAACTTCTACTGAGGCAGTATAAAAAAAAAAAAAAGATTATTGCCTCAAACATATAAAAAGGAATACAGAGACTGAGTTCAGGTCATAACAATCAGTTTGTTATGCTCTGAGAACCCCGTGGAGAAAAGCAAACAAATAACACAGGGACCTGAGAGCCCCCAAAGAGCCATTTTGCACATATACCTCATATAATACTAGTTGTAATCTGGTTTTTGATTTTCACTAAAATCCTTTTTACAGGAAAGTAGAAGAAAAAGAACAGAGGTATTCTGCCAAAAGAGATTTTATTAAATCGATCTTGAGAATATTCAGATGCACTCAAAAGAGAGAGAGCAATAAACACAGAAAGCCAATTACATGTGCCTTTAATTTACTATGTTTAATTTCACTGAGTGGCCCAGTTGTCCTAGTGACTCAGCTGTAGCTATGAAAATTGCCCTCAGGTCTGCACACTAACATATTTGATTTAAGTATGGCTCTGTTTGGCTTACCACCTTGCAATATTCTGGAATATGTAAATTAAAACACGAATGAGTTTCATTTTTCCAACCTTACTTCAATGAGTTTACAGCAGAGGTCTGAAAACATGAAACTGAACCCTGCATAGCAATTGAATACTCATGTTTGCTTTGGAGAATGTCTTAAAGCATCTTCGTATTTTTCTTGGTTGACTTTTATTACAACTTTCTTCTCTTTGTTGTCAGCCTTTATTTCTTGGGTCTGTGACAATGAGTTAAGCCAAAGGTGCTGAAAATATCTGCTCCAAAAGTGAACACGCTCTTTCATTGAAAATTCAGTGCAGATCCCGTTGCTTTCATTGCTTGTCAGATTTTCTGGGAATAGCAATGGTGAGATTTAATTCACAGGATGATATAATTATTCCCTTAAATTTCTCTCAGCCAGCTTTTACAGTCCTTCATCAAACAAGAGAGGCCGGCTGGCACATCATTAATGCAAAGAGCCAAGGATGATGCAATCTGTTTTTAATCAAAATCATGTCTAAAATGTCCAAAAACCATTTCTGTTTCTGTTTACTAGTAGAATCTTTTCAGAAATTCCACTGAATAATCTAAGACTCAGTGAGATGGGATAATAAATTTTTTTGTTTTGCCTTGTTTTTCTTCATAAACAATCATTTCCTTCCCTTGATGTCACATTGGGATTTTGCTGCAAACAAAGCTTATAAGAAACAAACCTAACCTCTCACACTGTGGTCCCTAATTCTCCATGACAGATAATTACAGAGGTTTCCCAAATGACTGTCAGAAACTATATCTGAGAATATCTCATGTAGCTGGAAAGTATGAACTAAGCTGATAACAATAAACTAAAAGTCAGGCCAAGCAAGGAAGTAGTAGCATTAAAAAAACATAAATCATATTTTGACATTTCCTCAGAACATTATTGTATGTTCACCAGACATTATCACAGGGGGGAATCCTTCCGCAGCTGAAAGTCTTGGCTGAACACTTATAACACAAACAAGGAATAAAATCCCCCTCTCCCTCTTGCAGTTAAGGACTTTAAACAATTTCAAATTGTAGGATGAAGCCTTCTCAGTGAATAATTATCTCCAAATTTTCCTCTTTTGTGGCTGTTACACCTTAATTCTGAGGCTATAGTAAGCCATCTACAGGATACTGGTCTGAATTCTGCTTCCCTAACTTCCATTCAATTGTTCTGGGGTTTGGTTTTGGGGGTTTTTCTTTCCCTGCAACACTTCTGAAGCGAAATACCTGGCCTGGAAAAAATCAACTCAGTTTACCTACATTATCACTCTTCGTCCAAAACAAATTTCCTGCAAAGTAGTGGAAGCCTACATTGAGTGCTTGACATTGTAGCAGAGTAGCAATATATGAATTCTTCCTAGGGTCTATATCTCTGAGGTTTTTAAAATTAATGGGGGGGAGGGGATAAAAAAGAAAATGAGAGGAAATTATTTTCTTATGTTTTGTTTTGAAAGCCATTTGTAGGTTTGGTTTTTTTTTTTAAATAATCCTCCTGCTTGCTAAAGGCTCTTTGATCTCATAGCTCTACTGACAGAATTTATAAAAGCTGGAGATTCCAGGTCATTGGCAGACTTATACCTTTCCACCTCCCATAAAACTACAGTCTTTCAACGGAGTTTTGTTAGGTTGGATTTGCTCCCTGAAGCCGAACACCTCCTGCTTCTCCAACCAGTGAGCATTGAGCCTGAAAATGCGTTGAATCACAGAAGAAAACTTTCATCCATGGTGAAGCAGGTAACTTAAACAATCCTTGATAACAGTGGTCTCTATGAAATAAGCTACTTCCCTTTTTATTGGAGTTTCTAGTTTCTGAGTTATGGGTTTATCTGATCATGACATTTCTGTTTGGAATATACAAGGAGAGAAATGTTTTTGCTGTCACATACTTAAAAAACAACTCCATTTGCTCATACTGTAGAAGAACATTCATGTTTTAAACAGAGACCAAGTATAGGAAATGTTGGTCCCAAAGACATGTGGTAGGAAAAATTAGGAGAAACTGAAAAGGGACAGCTGGAATGAAAGTATCACTTCATCCTTTGTTCCTGTGACCTGCTTTAGAGCAGTATAATGATGTGCACAAAAGAACAATAAATATGTATTTTTCATTTATTCATAGGAGAGCTACTCTTCAGCAGGCTATTGTACTTTATGTCAATGCATTTCACTATATAACAAAGAACAATAACTATTACTGTCACAGACTCATAAATACGGTGAAAGATGAACAATACCTCTGTGATTATGGTTTTAATCGCTATGTGGCTCTGGGGTTTTCACCTGCAGTAAACAGAAACAGGAACAGCATCAGCCTTCCAGGTCTGAGGACATGCACTGTGATTAACTTAAAATGAAGAAAACTTCATATCATGAACGGTTTCTTTTCTTTTCAGATTATGTTTAATTTATGTTTAATATTGCATAAAATCATGTTCTGTGTTTTAAAGTGTGTTATAAGACTATAATGCATTCTGACAAGTGTATTTTCTTCTGTCAAAGTGCTGCTGTGTGCATTGTCTTTGTCTTTATTAAAATTTCTTGTGTTACGTGCTGTTCTGGAGGAATAGTTCTTGTTCAAAATATTAAAATGAGGTAAAAATGATGATTTAAAATTTCATAGACTGCTTGAAAACAGCAATTGCAGAAACATAGTGTGGTTGAGGTTGGAAGGAACCTCTGGAGATCATGTAGTCCAACTCCCTGCTTAAAGCAGGGTCAGCTACAGCAGGTTGCTCAGGGCTGTGTCCTGTTAGGTTTTTCATATCTCTATAGGTGCAAACTCCACATCCTCTCTGGGCAACCTGTGCCAGTGTTCAACCACACTTGCAGTAAAAAAGTAAAAAATGTTTAAACAGCTTTTTCTGTATTTCAACTTGTGTGTCCAGTGCCTCTTTTCCTGTCAGTGTGTGCCTCTGAGAAGAGTCTGGCTCACTCATTTTCATTCGTCCTATCACGTATTTATAGATACATGTAAGATCCTCCTGAGACTTCTCTTCTCTAGGCTGAATAGTTCCAGGTCTTTCAGCCTCTCCTCATTTGGAAGATGTTCCAGACCCTTAATCATATTCATGGCCCTTCACTGGATACTTGGCAGTTCAGCCCCTTGTCTAGTTTATGCTTCATAAGCTGATCTATGAGGATGTTATGGGAGACACTGTCAAAAGCCTTACTAAAGTCCAGATAAAAAGCATCAGCTGTTCTCCTGTTGTTCAATGAGCCAGTCATCCCATTGTAGAAGACTGTCAGGTCAATCAGGGATGATTTCTCCTTTTTTAGATGCATGCTGACTAGTCTCAACACCTTCCCAGGGACCAAGGTTTCTTGGGTCCTCAGGTCCTCCCTCTTGCTCTTTTTGAAGACAGGAGTGACACTTGCTTTCTTTCAGTCCTCAAGAACCACCTCCTTCCTCTGATCCCCCGATCGCTATCACCATTCGAAAAGGATCAAGACTAGCCTCATAATGACATCAGTCAGCTCCCCAGGCAGTCATGGGTGCATTGCATTCATGGGCTTATGTATAAATATGTCTTATTTGTTCATGTGTTCCCTAACCTGATCTTCCTACATCAAGAATAAGTTTTCCTTGCTCTAGACTTCCCCACTGGTCTTGGGCGTGGGATTCCTGAAAGCAAACCTGATAGGTGAAGGTGTAGGCAAAGAAGGCACTGAGTACCTTAAGCTTTTCGATATCACCTGTCATCAGGTCCCCTGCCCCATTTAGCAGTTGGCCCACATTTTCCTTCATCTTTCTTATGCTGCTGATATACATGTAGAAACCCTTGATGCCTTTCACATCACTGGTCAGGGTAAAGCCCAGATGGTTTTAGTTTTCCTAGCCCCCATCCCTGCACTCTTGGATAGTGTCTACTTATTTCTCCTGGGTACCCTGTCCCTGCTTCTAGCTCCTATATGCTTCCTTGTTATGTTTGGGTATACTCAGGAACTCCTCATTCATCCATGCAGACCTCCTGCCACTTTTGCTTGTTTCCTTGCTCATGGGGCTCTTGAGCTTGGATAAGGTGACCCTTGAAAATCAACTAGTTCTTCTGAACCCTCTGTTCTTCCAAGACCCTTCTTCCAAGTAGGTCCCTGAACAGTCCAAAGATTGTTCTTTTGAAGTCCAGGATTGTGATCCTGCTATTTGCCTTGTTCCATCCTCTCAGGTTCCTGAACTCCAGCCTCCCTTGGTTGCTGTAGTCCATGCTACCCTTGCATCCCTGACCAGTTCTCCTTGTCTGTAAGCAGCAGGTCCAACAAAGCACCTTACCTCATCCACTCCTCAGTCACCTGTCTTAGGAATTCATTAACCAATTAACTTCAGATACCTCCAGGACTGCTTGTGTCCTGCTGCATTGTCCGTGCAGCAGATTATGTGGTTCAAGTCCCCAGTGAGGACTAGGGTCTCCAGATGTGAGGATTCTTCCAGCTGGCTGAAGAAGCCTTATCTACTTCTCCCTGATCAATCAGTCTGTAGCAGACACCCACCACAATGCTGCCCACACTGGTTTGCCCTCCAATCCTGATCCATAAACTCTCAGCCAGCTGACCACCCGTCCCAGGCAGAGCTCCATGTGTTCCTGCTGGTCTTCCACATTCAGGACAAATCCCCCTTCTCACAGTCCAGCCTGTCTTTACAAAGGGCTTGTACCCATCCATTGCAGCACCCCAGCCATGTGAGTTTTTCCACTGTGTAGAGAGGCAACTGGTCATGATGATTTCTCAGACAAAGTGTGAGAACTTCCCTCACAATGCTCCATAACTACTGTGAAAATAGTGAAACAAATTAAAAGCTGATTTGTTTCTTATTTAGTCTAGAGGATCACTCTTGGATTTTACTTATTGGTATGTATTCCAAATGATGCTTTGAAAGTCATGGAAGTCATTTTGTGGAAATTAAGCTTTCTTTTTGCCTAGATAGAAGATATTCAATAAATCATAAAAGAAATAACTGTGCCTGCTTGACAGTCTTCAGGGGATACCAGTTTTGATAATTACATATATGTATGTATATAAGTATATTTTTATCCACACACACACACCCCACCACCCCCAGTCACAGAATCACAGAATGGTTGAGGTTGGAAGGAACTTCGGGAGGTCATCTGCTCCAATCCCCTGCTCAACCATGGGAACCTAGAGCTGTATACATGTACAAGTATTTATGTATCCTTATTCCGGCTTCTCATGAAGCTACTTGCATGGCTATTGCATTTAAATTGGAGAAATGAGTGATTAGGAATGAAAGCACTTGAGCAGATTATGACTAAAATTTTTATTCTACAGAAAATCTACTAGCAACATTAGGGAAACAAATCATTAGGATAGTGATAGAAACAGGAATAGTATCTTGGTATAAAGCCATTTACACAAAACACCACCCAGACTGCTGATGGATTTAACTTGTGTCTCTGATTTTTCCTGAGTAATGTCCTTCCTTATTGCAGGAATATAAAATACAGCATGACTCCCTGAAGAATAAAAAAAACAATAAAGAGTATAGACAATGCTCTTGAATAAATTAGATTAATAAATGAGACAAAGAATGATTTTCCAGTGATTTCTGTAGAACTTCCCTCAGATTCATGAAAATCCTTCATCTACTGGGTTCAAGATCTTCATATCCAGGAGATCCAGGATCTTTAGCAGATGTTAAACAAATTCAAAATACAAATTTCGTAACAAATGGTTACGAAACTTATGTATCTAACTGAAATCATAGAAACATAGGGAATTCTTTCATCTGGAATTTACTATAAATAAAGCTTTAAAGAAAATTAAAAATATGAGAGTAAATTTTGTGATACAAAAGGCACAATATATGCCTTTGAAATAAAAATCTGAAGCAGAGACAAAATCACCATCATTTCGTCACTGTTAGGAACAGAACAGACCTAGATTTACAAATTCCTTGGAGACAGCTTTTTCAGGGCTTGCATTCCCTTATGATATAATATGATTTCTCAATCAAGTTTAGTGTCTGCCAGGGTCCAGATTTGTGCCTGGGTAGAGAAACCTGAGGTGCTGGGAGAACAACTAGATAACTTCTGCACTAGTTCTCTGAAGGTGGTACTAAATTATCCAAAATAGTTGCATTGAAAGTTCCTGGGAAGAGATACAGAAAATTCCTTTAACGCTGCATGACTGCAAATGAGAGGGCAAATGTCATTCAGTATCAGTAAATGCAAAGTATTACACACAGGAAAAACTAACCTTATCTTCACTTCGTAAGGTTCTCCAATTACTTGTTACCTTTAAGAAAGAAACCATGGGTCCATTATTAACAGTTTTCTAAGGACCAGCTACAGAGATGGTTAAAAGGATGAATGGAGCATAGAGCTTTCTTGGGAAAGGAGAAAAAAACAATTAAGTGAACAACACTGTGGTGTTGTATACACTTATGGGTCCTACAAGCCTAGGACAAAATCTTCAGTCATCATGCTGTGGAGGGAAAGAGCATAGAAGAATTTGAAATAGCACTTAGGCAGAGTAATGGAAGACAGCTATGTTAAGTATTAAGTGTCTGGATGTATCTGTAATTTCCCAACTGCTAGACCCTTGGAAAATGCACCTTATGCCTTTCCATTTAAGCCACATTTTTTTAGGCTTTTCCCCAAAAGTCATGGTGGTCAGAGGCAGGGTACAATAAAACAGTTCATGTGGGAAATTGAGTATTATCTTCTCAATCAAGAGAAGGCCTGGTGCCACATTGTCAGCCCACTTGTTCCCCTCCTCCAAGATACAAGGTCTGTAGGTTGTCCTGCAGGGACAGACACACTTGCCCTCTTCATTCTGTCAAAATGAGGTGAGGGACTAGAAGTATACCTGTGATTAACTCCTCTTTTCTGTGGAAGAAGAAGGAAGGGCAGTAAGTTTAGAAAGCACAGCAAAACGTAAACCAGCACATCAACCATATATAATGAAGAACATATGAGGAAAATGTCTATTATCACTTTAGTAGCTACTTGTGATGACAAAAAGATGAGATTTCATCTTTTTCATGAGAAGCATTTTTATCTGGGGAGGCCATTTCCTTCCATGGTTTCCAAGTTGTTAGTTTACAAATTCCTTCCCTAAAATGTCACATTTGTTTCTGAAATGGCTTTGATGTGGAATATTGTCTGCTGGGTTTTTTCTCTATTATGGTAGAGTACTTCATTTAAGGTAATTGCATCTTTTGATGTACTGTGATTTTGCATAATTTTATTAGCCACGGAGTAAAGCTATGGAATTAAAAAAAAAAAAAAAAAGAACCTTCCTGAGTGCATCTGACTGCTAATGTTGTCTACGGAAGTTATTGGTATGTTGAATATAATACCACTCCTGCAATGTTTTTCAATACAGATTTGTATTAAAATTGTATAGATGGAGTGCCATACAGCAAATGAAGACTTGATCCACTTCTACACAGATTTTAAAATGGTAATTAAAGAAGTAATATTTCTGACCTGCTCATCTGAAAAACAAAACAAAAACAAAAATATGCTGTGTGGGGGCATTAGTGTACTTAATACAATACAACACCTAAGTGATTGTTCTGCAAAGGAAATGGCAAGATGGCTCTTCAAATGCAACAGACCCTACAGAGGGAACAATTTTTTAAGTCCTTTAAAGTGTAGTTCTGGGTGAATAATACTAGAAGGATTAGCAACTGCTTAGTAAGTTAGAGCAAGATTGTAATGAAAATAAGTAAAACAACTGCAGTTCCCCATCTCTGTGGTGTCCTTGCTTGTATTTTGATATTTCATTCCTATTTTGCACTAAACAGTCCTAAGAAATGAAAAACAAGTTCAGTAACACATAGTCTTTGCAATACATAAAGGACAGAAAAATCCCCAAACACTGCTACCAAAACCCTTAACACTCTGAAATTTTTAAAATGTATTTTCCTGGTAAAACACTCAGTTTGTGTTTCACTGTTTTTCTTTTTACCCCAAAGTCATGCACTGCATATGGATACCTTAGAGCAAAATTATGTCCCCAGGAGACTGTCATTCTTCTCTGCAGAGAAAAGTCCCACTTAGTATATATATATTACTCCTTTACACTATCGATGTGTTTAGGGAGTCTGCACTAGGAAATCGAAGATTAGAAATTTAACACTAACCATAGTGTTTCAGGGAGTTTTGCATTATTTCCAGCTTGATACATTTCAGTATCTCTGTTATCAGCTATTGCTGCAAATAGAGCCAAGTGTAACTGCAGGTATAAAAAATGACCTGATTTCATGTGCAGAAACCAATCTCTTCTAATGGTGTGAAATTGTGCTGCTTACTCTCGATGCTAAAATTCTTGAAAGTGAGCGCACTGACTGTCTGGGTGGATTAGCATCCTGTTGCAAAGCCATGGGGGGCCAGAGCCACTTGTTTCAGAGGGTTATTGCCAGATGTGCACAAAGGTGTTATATTTGGGATGCAGCTCTTCTGAGGACATAAAGTAAGATATAAACAGGATTTCTAGAGGGTTAGAGACTCAAAAAATGTGTACTGATCAGCACATCTGATCAGCACAATCTTTTATCTTCACTAAGCACTGCCTTTAAAATTCTCAGGATGTACTCCAGTACTCCTCGTTTCAAGAGGAGCAGTAGTTCCAGTCAATAATTTTGCCAAATATATTCATAGAAAAGATATACAAATGCAGTGTGTAGCCCTTGGCTGGCTTCCTAGTGAAAATCTTGGACCTTTGAAGAACTGTAAATTCTTACACCTGGGAAAAAGTTACTGTTTTGATATCCTTAGGGTAATGCCAACCTGGGCCGATTTATTGTGAGTTTCACTGCATTTGATGGGTTTTCTTCCTTCAGCTGCCATTCATGGATTCTGGAATATGAGAGGCTTGGCAACAAATTAATAAGAAATTAGGTTTGCAAGTAACAAAAAGAACCACAAATATACATGAAATGCTGAGTTTGACAATCCTGCCTTCTAATGCTGGATCAGATCTTTTGCTATATCAACCATCCGTTCTCAGCAAAATCTTTGTGAAACTATTCGCATGCCCAGTGAAATAAGAAAAGTGAACATATGTGAAAAGTTGGGGTTTTTTTCTCATCTTCATTGGTGCAGTATGTTGTGCCACTTTTTCTTTTCTTTCATCCTAAGTTGTATATTGAATGTTTCATAAGAAATAGATCTTACTGTAATATTCAGCTCACATTTGGTAAACAGAGAATAGTTTACTTGGTTGCCTGTTTATGACAAATAGTAGTTAATTATCATGATGCATTTCATTGGTGTGATGTTGTGAAACAGCTACTCTTCGTTTTCACAGAAAACAACGCAGTGGCTAGGGCATGAAGATTTAACAAGGCTAGAGCAAGCATTGAAAGGCCTGAAATTTGTACTCCCTTGATGCAGTCTTCTTTATCTAGTAACTTTGTCCTTTATAACTTCGTCCTTCCCTTCTTTTTCTCATTTTTGCCTCATAAAGTTTTGTAAATTATAACTTCTATACCATAATATAGGAAAGTAAATTGTCTTCTTGCTCAGTGGAGCTGCTCAAAACTTGAGACGAAGTATTTTGTTGTATTTAAGGAAGGAACTTTATCACAGTTTGGTTTCTAGATGAAGAAAAAGATAGCTGCAGTGTATTAGAGTACTGATGTCTTCACCAGTTTAGTGTCTAATCTAAAGTAATACAATATTGATTTTCTTCTTACTACTATATTGAATTTCTCCTTATTTGTATACGCATATAGTAAATCAGAGTCAAACAAGTAATTGCTAGGGACTTTTTATTCTCCCATTCATACACCTCGAAGCAGCTAGGGTAAATTGCTATGTATGTGTTGAAGATGATTTATACTGTTTGAAAGCGTGTTGCAAATAATTTCCAAATAATTTCCCCAAGCTCCATCTAATATCTAAAAAGCAAAGTGTCCAGGCGTGTTCATGTTAACACATTATAGCTTGCCAGCTACAGGAACTGCTGTGAAAAATCCCTGTATTATCAAAATCCAGGTTAGAATGGTTTAATAATCTCAAAAGAAATAGCACATTGACCTAAATCTAACAGCTTAGTAGCAACATAATATCCTGATTGTTTAAGACACCTTGGATTTTAGGGAGAATTAAGGTCTTTCTACCAATCCTATGTGTTTTCCAATTTCAAACTGGCAGAGCAAATGGTTCGTTTCCAATGGAAGAGCAAGAGTACATACAGTAAATAATGACAATGACCAAAAGAAGATCTTTTTTCTCAAAAGTCTGGCCAGTCACAGAGAGAGAAACGAGATAATCTATTTTTATTAAAATCAGAGGACTCCATTTGTGGTGAAGAAATTATTAAATGGAATAATCAATGACAGTGCCTCAGACACCCTTGTTTTTACACCTGTACATTTGTTACTCTTTGAAAGAGAGAGTGTTAGGTCTGAAAATTATGTCAAATATTCACATGGCTAGCTCAAGACATCTAGAAAATATTGTAACAAATTACATCCATGGGGTTTTTTGCCCAGCTTGGGGAAAATCCAAACATTGTGTTGCAGTCTTTTGGGAGCAGAACAAGGAACAAGATTCCTTTCCTCTTTCACCACCAAAAATGCCCAAACCCAAAACATGGTACGTGCTTATTTTGCACTTTTGACTGCTGATGAAGGTGGGCAAAGCATCCTGCATCATTAAGGATTTGTGACCAGTAATCTCAGTTACAGCCTCTGATCCTCCTTCCTACTGTTCAGTGGGTGAACAACAAAACAGAGGCCACAGACTGCTCATTTTGGAGCAGCAGTGGGGACTGATCATGATATGGGTTGTGCTCTGCTATGCTTTGACCCTGCTATCCCTCTGCACGGGCATCTGCCCTTCTGGTCACTTGTTGCTGTTCTATTCTGGTATTTTATTTGGTCTAAGGGGGTTATATGTTGTTGTAATACACAGATAACAGATGCTATAAGGGCAGAAACTATTAAGATTTGAAGCATCACATTTTGTATTTGAAAGACTATTAGAGAATTCAAAATGGTGAGAATATTAGATTTCCTTTTTGCATCCCTTGTAGTAAAATAAGTCATGTGGGGAACAAGCCTATTTAGTTGTTATCTCTTATAAAGCTAGCTCTCGCTAAAGGCAGCTACTTAGGATTTAAATCCAAATATCTTAATTTAAAGTTGAAGCAAATACTTCAGCAGCTCTTTGAAGATTAATCTTCCTACAGTGCTTACCTGAGTGTGTGTGTATGCATTTGATGCTCTGCTATAAGCTATGTTTCTGAGAGCTACTTCCCACTTAAATAAGCTGAAGTGGACACTTCCAGAGAAAGTTGTCCATTATTTCACAAAAGATATATTCAAGCAAGTCATGCAGAGGAGCCCATTTTAATAGAGAGGTGCCAAAAGAGAAAGACAATATTATGATTACAGAAAAAGCAAACTCTTTTTACATTACAGGACATGAAACAGATGTCTGGCATACAGGGCTTCTGCCATTCTTTCTTGTTTTGGCCTTTGTTGTTTCTGTAGCTCCCAAGCAGCAAATAAAGCCCTCCTACAGTAGGGTGGCATTCGACATAAGTAGGAGTGACACACTGTCCTGTATGAAGTTAAAAAACTGAGTAATCCACATTTTTATGTATCACTACTAACCTGTGATAGCACCAAGCAGAGAACACATCCCTCAAGTTAATACACTGAAGTAGAATTACAGTTGTGCCTTGATAAATATGAAAAAATAAATCCATGGATGAGACCATATCGTTAGACTGCAGTTCTCAGGTCAGAGGAATCACCCAGTGACAATATTTTTTAAATAATCTCTGCTCTGGTATTTCCCATCTTTCATGCAGCATCTATCTTTAGCCTAACAAAATTAATTTTAAAAAATGCTAACTTCTGTATTAAGTACAAGTAGCGGGCACCAAGCTCTAAAGTTTAAAACAAAGTCTACCCAAAGTTTGCAAAGCTACCCGTTGTATTTATACAGAAGACTAAGGAAATGTTTAGGTAAAAGGAATATATCTCACCTCTTAAAAGTTAAAGTAACAGCTTTCTCAATAAAGAAAAAGGGGAAGAAAAGAAAATGATCAAATCATTTTAAATGAAAACAAAACCCACTGTAGATCAGAGGCCTGACCCATCTACACTGACAGCAAAATTTCTGTCAGCATTCAGAACAATAGGGTACAATGAGGAATTTGTCTTCTTCCTTTTCAGTTTGTTTTCTCAGGTAGACATTTATGTAACATGAATTAGTAGTCCAGACCATATTACAACTCAACGTGTAACCAGCCACTGGAACACCATTCAAATTTTGAAACTCTTCTAGGAAGAACTGTTTGATTTAATATCAAGTATCAGCTGTCTTCTACAACATTGAGTAACCATGCAAAATTTAGTCAAAGCTTTGCACTGACTGATTGGTTCTTGTTTTTATTAAAGATGCCCAGAACTGCAATGTTGAAATACAATATAACATATGGAAGTGGAGAAAATTGTATTTTACCCATCTTTGAAGATTAAAATCTTAAATAACATGATTAGCATAATAACAAATCAGTATTAACTCTCAGCTACACCATGTTATCTGTGACACTGTAATTAAAGCCCATGACATCTGCAGAAATTGCCATCTAAGTGTTCAATGTCCTCCCTTCTACCAAAATGAGCACATCCCAAGAGGAACTTGGCATTTTCAAGGCCAGGACTTCGGTTTTCCAGTTTGATCCAATCTTTGAACTGATGTACTTTATTTCTGCAAGACAGATTAGATAACATTCTGCCTTTAAGAAGCTGATTTTTATACATGTGCATTGTACAAATTATACACATGTATATTGTACATATACATATGTCAATGTATATATGTGAAAAATGTGTGAGGATAATTGCTCTGTTTCTCTCTACATTATAGTTTTCTTGGCACAATTTGCAGTAAAAATGTGTGTTAATGGTTACTGATTGTTTTGTGTATATTTCTGATTTTAGACACTGCCTTTGGATTTATTTAAGAAACATTTCCTATCATTTTTAACCACATTTATTAGTTCTCTGTGTTTTTAAAATATTAGATATGCTGACCAATGATTCTCCATGTATAAAAGCATTATCTATGTATGGCAACTAGAGACAAATGTTCTTAATCTCTGCAATCTCATTTTATGTGCTACAGCAAAAAGTGCATTTTCCTTAATTAGAATTCTGCATTTTGCTTAATTAGAATTCCTATTACTGTTAAATGCTTTATTATGTGGTTGTATACAGCAATGCTTTGAAAATTAGGATCTAACTGAGACTTGGGAGCCCTGACAAGGAAATTTTTCTGTCCCTGGCTTAACTCCATTCCTATTCAGAAATGTGCATAAGGAGCTGGTTAACTTAAAATCCAGCAAATTGATCCACCTGAAAAGTCCCCCCCCTTTTTTTTATCTTTTTTCTTTTTTTTTTTTTTTTTTTAAGGTTTGATATTCTCTGAATTAATCTGGGTGACTCTGTGATCTTGCAAAAACTACTGATGAGCCATCTGAGGCATGGCCAAAGTGACAATGGGCAGCAGGCAGTGACTCCCCCTTGGGGCTTTTCATGTCTGCAAAGCCACTCGCGATATCCCAGCTTGCATTTTTTGGTGATTTGGAGTGGATGGAAATGCTTGGGTGATGGGTCCTGGCCTCTGGGAGTGCTTGCAGCATGGTGGTTGCCACATTGCTGGTGGAGGTGGACACTGCATGCCCAAATATGGTGCAAGCACAGCTTGGAAGATCACCTGTCTTCTTTCTCAGCCTCCCCTGCCTTATGCTTGCCACCACACCACCCCTTTTTGGGAGCAAGGATGGCCAGCTGGACCATGCTGGCAGCTGGTAACTTAATTAGGCTGGGTGGGTGGAAACTACCAAGCTGCAGTTGGAGAAGAGGGCTGGAGCAGGGTGTGGGAGACTGTAGGGCTGGTACCGCTTTTCCTCTTTGCTTTTGTGTCGTTGTGTGGGTTGCAGCTTATTGGTCTGAGAGCTCATCTGGGCTACGAGAAGTGGGGTAGGATCAATTTGGGTTGGGCAATGTGGGTTAGGAGAAGTGGCATAAAGTGCCTTTCACACCTCTAGGAACTAGTGCTTGAGTAAATCAAGCATGTAGCATGCAGCAAAAGCCATAAAATGTGCAACTTGCTTTTGGATGTAGGCTGAAGATGAAGATCTACTGAAGGAAAACACAAATACAAGTAAAATATAACTCTCCCGCCTTCCCCAGTGGTGTAAGAGTGCTTTCCTTCTCCCTAATTCTTCCTTCTGGTGAGATGATTGTGCCATGGGTGGGCACTTGCAAAGCACAGGGCACTTGAAAACCACAGGACATTTCAGTGGCTAAACTGAGCCCTGTCCTTATTTATTTTCCTGTGTGATCAAGGAATAGGTTTATAAATTCAGAATTGTCTTGAGTAAGGGGGTAGGGAGAATTTTTTGCCAAAGGACGATATTGATAAAATATCAGTAAGAATACTAGATCTCATTAAAAAAAAAAAAAAAAGTAGTTTAATCTTCTTGTAGCCTAAAAGTTCAAAAGAAAAACTGGCTTAATTGTCTCACGTGCTCTTCACAAAGAGCGTGACATATATTTAGAAGAGTGCATGGGTGAGAGATAGGAGCCAGGCTGCTCCCATAGCAAAATCTAAACAGATTATTAACATTTCCTCAGATGTGGAGTAATAATATTTGAACATTGTTAATAATGTTATAATTACTACTAGCACTCAATTCTTAAACTGGTAACAGTTATGTTACCAGTTAACGAATGGCATGTATAAATACAATGTGATCTTGGTGTGGAGTGGGGTTTTTTTGCTGTTCTTTTTTCTTTAATTTTATTTTCAGTCAATGGGCTTCATTTCTATTATAACTAATTAAGACAAAGAACATAATCTTGAAAAGAATTATTAATCTAATTTTTTTGATGGCTGAAGGGTAAGGAAGAGAAATACTTGTGATGGTATTAACAAATCATATATTTTTAACAATTGAATAAAGCAAATCATGGCTTACCTAATGGTGAAAGAAGAGATGGGTCAAAACAGTATGTTACGGAGAATGGATTGTTCTTTACAGTATGGTTTTGGAGTGAGCTTTCAGTATTTATTCCTGCATGTCATATCTCTTACAGTTTTCCTAAGCATGTTAGTCACAAACCATCACCTACAGACATCGCAGACTGAGTGTATTAACTACATTTACAGCAGGAAGTTCGGTTACTATCAAAGACTGTGGAGGAGTTAAGGCACATCCTTGTTTTGTCCCTTGATGAACATTTACAACATTATATTATTGAACATTTACAAACCTGAAAGAACAGTTACAGAAGACTCATAAATACATCACAGGAAATATGTTGTGGGATAAGACAGATTCCACACTTCCTGCTTGCTCGGGATGTGCATTTCTTAGGGAGTCTTTAAGACTTTTTTTGTAAAAATATTTTTTAGGCTAAAGGTTAAATACTCTTTCATCAAGAATTGGAATTTATTCTTGTGTTGTTGGATATTACTATTTTAAAATGGTGGAGTTATATTATTTATATAGATAGACAGGTATAGATATATGGATATATAAAAGGAGAAATATTTTGTATAAATGAGACAGAATCAAACCTACAGTTCAGAAAATAACTAAGAATGGGTTTAGACCCTTTCTTTACATGGTTTTAGTGCCTGACTTCACAAAAATGGTAACTGCTTTACAAATAGGATCATAAACTTGGGCCCAGATCTGGAATTTTTCCTTCTAAAATGTGAGCTTGAGTCAGTGTTCTTGTATGCCGAAGGATGGCCAAATTGCAGTCCTGACCTCTTATTAATTCCTTTATCATTTTCATGGAGTTAGTAGATAAATATGCCCCTCTGAAGATTGGTTTATGTTAATAACATTGGAGGGTTTGGATTAAGTGATTATGAAAAGACATAATGCATTAGCAGTTTTGTGACTTGATCTGAAATTCTATTATTTCATGGGTTTTAAAATTATAAAATAATTATTTTATAATTTAAATGTCAGAGCTGATATAACTCTGGAAAAAACAGAAATACAATTTAGATAGTAAGGAAGTTACATTTTATCTCAGTCAAATTATCAAAATATCTTTGCATGAATGCATAATACCTATTGCTTTGCTTGGTGTTGTTCAGTGGCTCTTAAGATCAAAATAGTATATCTCTAAAGGCAAAACTTTTTGTTTTAATTTGAAGCCACACTCATAAGAAAGTGCTGTTATGGAAGAATCTTTTGTACAGAGGCATCTTATATTGGGAAAATAATTGGTGTACTTGTCCGGGTGATGTCTTTGGCAGTGATTTAGAACATTTTTCTGTTACTCTACATTGTGTTTCTGCTTGAGTCGGGGATTTCCAGCTCAGCTGGTTCAGGTGATACCACCTAGAACAGCAACAGCTCTGGGTGCTTTTCTCCGTTAAACAGGCACTGCTGAAAATGTAAGTTATAGCTTTCTGTTAGGTAAATGAGATGATGTCTTAGAAAGTCTAGTACTCCAGAGAGCTTTGGATCTGTCACCTGAGGGACAGAAAACACAGGCTTCACAGGCTATTTTTAGGATATTCATGAAAGAGGAGAAAACCAGTCTTGCCCTCAGTCTCCACTTTACACCCTACTGGAACTGCTGGGGAGCCCACAAAAGAAGAAAGATCAGGAGCTATTGGCGCAGGACTTAAACCTGATGCGACAACTGTGATCAGATATAACTTTACCTTCTTTTTTTAAGAAAAAACTATCAATTAATTCAGCTTTTTTTTGAAGATACTTACAAATTGTTCAGGCACTGACACTCTAATAGCTATATGTAATCGTCTACTGAGGCTGGGAACAGGAAGAGGTATATCTCACTGGAAAGCTTGTTCACCTAACAATAGTCATAATCTCATCTCTATTATTTTTGGTTTTGTCTTTCATTCTGTATATGGCTTTCTGCTGGTTTTGGCCCTTCTGGTAGATCCCTAAAGGCAAGTCAGGTATACCTTTTCAGTTCTCTCTTTTACTTCTCAGATATAGACATACATGTTTGGAAGAATATAAAGTTCTGTTTCAAAAGTGTGCATTTGTCAATATTTCATGGGGTATTTTGGGGGTGTGGTTTTTTTCTTTTTCCATTTCCTTAAGGAGTATTAGTGCTAGAAATCAATCCTGAAGATTTTTCTTCTTTTCTGAATGATAGATAGGCTCCTATTTTTGAAAGCTTCTCAGTTGAAATTTGATAGGAGTCAGCAGATGACTAATAATTCAGGATATTTGTTTGCTAAGCACGTCTAGATTCAGGAGCTTTCCTCTTGCATCCATTATAGACTGCATTTCCACTAATCCCCAAGCTGACCTGCAACAGTAGAAAACAAACTCAGCCTTCCAGACTTCCCAAAATTGCTTTTGCTTGTAGAGACCCAAAGGGATTATCTGCAACACTGCAAAGAATCCCAGCAATACTCATTATATTTGGCTAAGTTCAGATTAATTTCTTATTTTAAAAGTTGCTATGTATCTAGTCTAGCAAAAGAGAGGGCTAAATTCTTGATTATAAATTTGGAAACTGTTTCATATAAAAAAGTAATAAGGTCTTTCACAGTGAGATCCCCCCCTTAGCTGAAATAGAGCACAAGTTGTCTGGCAGGGTGTGGGGGGCAGAAAGTGTGATGAAAAACTAGCTTTTGTTATCCTGTCTGTATTCATGGTGGAAACTCTTTTATTCTCTCTCATGTCTCATTCCACAGAACTCCTCCTGGTTTTACTGCAGGTCAAAGTGAATGTAGCAGGAGGCACAGCCCACTTTCCATCTGCTCTAGGAGTTCACCTTCATTCTCCTCTGAGCATCACTCAGCAAGTTCCTTCTACTTTAAAGACCCTTTCTGCTGTCAACAGTATTTTCAAGACTGTTCCAACACTTTATAAATCATGACACAGATTCACCATATTTGCATCTTATTAAATTGACAACCTCTACCTTGCCATTTATTCTTTCTGCAGCTCATAGCGTGTGACATAGTGATCATAAAAATGCCGTGTCTGTCATTTGTATTAGTTTTCTAAAACTTCCTACTCCTTTTTTCCTACACGTCCTTGTCAGGAATATATGAAGTTATATTTTATAATCTTGGCCTCAAGTTATTAACTGAAATTAACATGAACTATTAGCAAATTTAAAACAGAATTTTTGCTTTAACATGAAAATCAAAAAACCTATAACATGCAGAGTGCACTTATCCAAAGTATTTCTACAAAGATGCTCCCTCTGCATTTCCAGCTTTATTGTTAGACAGGAAGTTAATTTAGTCTGTCACTGACTTCAACTTTTTTATTGAATCAACTGAATTCATAATTAGGTTGTTTAACTTCACTGCATGACTAACATTTCTGAAGTGCAAATGTGTCTTAGACTTAAGAGCTAGGCAGAGTGTATCACTGCATGTTTCCATAGTTTCTAGCAGAAAGATGATCACCAACAGGTCTGACAGGTGCGTCAGTTTCCACCTGTGATGTTTATTTGTTGTCCATAAAAACTCTTGACATTCTGTTCTGTTTCTTTTTTTTTTTTTTTTTTTCTTTTTATGGAGGTGGCGGGGCAGGACAGTGTTTAATGCAAACTTAATGCAAGGTCAGTTCATGGATTAGTTACTGTATTTTCAAGACCCTAAAAGTACTGGGAACCACTAGACTGCAGAAACTAGAAGACACATGTCTAGTAAGAAATATCAAATACTTCTTTTTTAAAAATAACAACTAGGATATTTTGGTTCTTTTATCTAGTTCATTTTAAATCCTTGCTCTCAGGCATAGCTGTCAAAGCTGATAAAGCATTTTGTTTATTGGTGCTACCAAAACCAGTGCAAGAACTGACAAGGTGAGGCCCTTAGTCACACAAACACCAGTGACAATTAAATTTTAATGGCAGTCAGTCTTAACACTGAAAGGTTCATTTTTCAGCTGTTTTTAAGCTCTCTGTTGGAAGGTCAGCATGACTGAATTAAAAGTGCTTGTAATCTTGCAATGATGCATGCTGTCTCTCTCTCTCCTGATCTGGTCATACTATACTCACTAGAGATTGAGATGCTTCAATGATATTAACAGATTAACATTTAAAATTGATGTATCACACAGCAAAACTGTAATAACCACTGTACTTGAATACTGTAGGGAATCATAGTTGCAGGCAAAGTAAGTTGATGGTTTTATAAGAAAAGAATTTTTTCTTATAAAACCATCAACTTACTAGTGTTCATTTATTTTTGTGTTACAGTGGGTTAGAAAGGCATAGTCTCTAAAGAGAAAGGGTTTCCTGTTAGTAATTGTTAATGCTCAGGGTTTTCTTGGCTTTGTCCCAGTGGGGACAAAGGTACTCAGCCCTCACAACAAGTCTTTTTTTGCATTTGCTTCTTGTAGGAATTGGTCATCTGTCATGGTGAAGGTCCACCTCATGTAAGATTATTAAATTTATACATCTTCTTGATGTATCAAAAAGTATTCATGGATAGCTTTTTAATAGCTTGAATCTCTGCTGAAATGAGATGCCAAATTTTAGCATGGAGTTTCTGTGATTCTCAGGCTGTAGCCCGCCAGAAACACAAAGTCTGCCTGTTGTGGGGGTTGCATGGTGGTGTGGTGATCTTCCAGGAGCTGTTGTGTGACCCGTGTATGTGATCAGAATTAGGGATAAGGTAATGCACTTTTCAGGGCACATGCCTTTTACAAATGTCTATAGTGGTGGTATTTGCTCTCCTGGAGACACCCCTTTAGTGCACCTCTGCCTTTACAGGTAAGCACTACCTCTTCCCTGTAAAATTCTTTCTGCACAATATTTTGGTGGAGTCTGATATAAATATTGAAGTGGAGGAGGAGTAAAATGCACTTGCCTTCTATGCAAGGTGTAGCTGGACAGATTTTAGGGGTAGCCATCTTACAAAAAGATTGTGCGTCAGTCCTGCAAAAGAACCAGGCGTATGCCTCCTTCTGCCATGCACACAGGAACAGAAGATTATGTAAAGAAGGCAAAGGTATAGTTGGGAAAGGACCTTTGCTTCCCTGATCCTGAAGACATACTCTTGTTTGACACAAGCAATGGATGAATTATTAAAGAATAATTAATCTTCTAGAGATATTACCTGTGTAATACAACCAATAGTATTGTATTTTTTTAGCCGCTGTCATTCTGAATTAATGATAGTCAAAAAGAACTTGATGTGAGCAAAATTTGCCCTCTGTTTTTGGATTTTTCATGAGATAAAAACTCTTCAGTGACTTCAGAGAGATTATGCCAAGTTTGTCCAATATTTTGGATGTGAAAGCTAAAATCATTCTATAAAATTATACTAATGCAGATTTTTTAACCCTTATTAGAGTTAATTAAGGCATTTATTAGCATTAAACCCTCCTTTCCTTAAGGACACCGTAGCCACAGATTACATTGTCAGTCTATGAAGCTTATTGATTACTCTACAGAGTACACCTTGAAATAACATTGCTGAGACTAAGATTAGAGCTTGTACTGAAAAAAACCACATAATCTTTTACCTAGTTGCCATGGATGAAGGATGTTGAATGTGCTTCTTTTTTTTCCCCTCCTAGCCTCACATAAAACCAGTTCATATTAGCTCAAATATACTTTCAACAAGATGGCTGTGAAGTTATACTGCGCATACCAGGTGGTAAACGATTGGGTACTTCTTCTGAATGACTCATTCACTTTACAATATATGCTCAGAGGTTAAGCACCAGTCTTTTATTTTTATTTATTTTTCTTGTGGGAACTATGTGAGGTTATCTATCAACATTGCGTATTTATGTAGTGTAAAGCAAAATCAAATAATTGTTTTGGGGATAAGACCTAAGGAAATATGAGGCATAGCAAAAATCGTTCTTTGCAAATGAACCTCATGGTATGTGTGTTCTTTAGCTTGTCAGGATGAATCAACATGAAACAGAAAACACAACTAAAATATGTATCTGAACAAATGTAATCACTTGAACTCAGATGCAAAATACTTCATGTTTCTGTAGCCAAGCAGAAGTAAAGTGCTTGTTTAATTTTAAGTGACCTATCAGATTCGGGTTCAGTGGGCTTCTTGATGTTGTTTATCTCATTGTCCTTCCTGCAGAGTCCAAGGGCAGGGTTATGTTGCGCCCATTTCAGATAAAAGATATCTGAGTACACAATGCACAGGCACATTCTAGCCTCTGTAGTCTGCACCAGCCACTTGCTAAACTGTTGCTGAACAGAAGACAATAAACCCATCCACAAATAACTAAAGCAATAAAGCAAAATCAGTGACTTAACCTGCATCTGTTTCTTTAACATATGCCATGCAGCATATAAAGTTGACTGACAAAATAAATTTTGCAGCCAGAAATTCTGTCATCTGTATCCAGTTATAAGGAAATTACTGCCTACCTGCTTCTGAGTCCCTAGTCTGCATTTGGCTACTTGGATATGAACTGTGAAAAACAGGCAATTGTCAGTGTGAAAAACTTATAGAAGACTGATAGACAGTTATAATGGCAACACTTTACAGGTAAATCTTGTCAAGTCAGTCTATCTTAGTACAATCCATTTTATCTAGTATCTGTTAACCACCTCTGATCCATCAAACTAATGGGAAATAAGATTTACCTCTCCTGGTTCTGGTATATTCTGTAAATCTCTTTTAGCTCCACTATCACTTTTGCCATTAAAATAGGTTAAGTTTTGATTGAATCTTGTGTTTAACATTTTTACTGTTTTTAAGTTTTTAATATACAATCTTTTAAGCTGAATGGAGGAGTAAGCTGGATAATTCTATTTTGTAAACCAACTTAATAGCAGTATTTTATTCCTAGCAGAGGCTGTAGACCAATAATCATCTTAGAGTTGGTGATTAAAGTAAAAAGGTAGCAGTTATTTCTGCCTTTTGTTATATTTTCTTTTTTGGGTTTGTTAATATAAGAAGGGGAGGGAACAAGCTTATTTTTAGTGTGTCATAACATTTTAGTGTGTCATAAGGCTTGTTGTTTTATGCAGTCATATGTCATGACCAGGAAACACTAGGATTCTTTTCCTTGCTGTAGCTTTTAATATGGAAGCCACGAATGAGCTTCCCTGGACAAAAGCCACAAAAATCCCTTTGCCTTCAACACAGATTACTCTTTTTCTCTTTTGGCATTTTAGCTTTAAAACTTCGGAAGTACATATGAAAGGATGAGTTACCTGCTTGCTGATTTCAAGACAATTTATAATCTCTGTAGTTTTATACCACAGAAACAAGATAAACTACATGGTAGCCTGAATTTACTAGGCTCATGGGGGAGATGCTGGTTCAAATCACAGCCTTGCCAGGGTTTTGATTGTTTGTTTGTTTCTAATTATGTGGATGGTAAATCAAACCAGATTGATAGCCCCTTCTGACACTTAAAGGCTTAAACCATCCAGATTGTTTCTGTAACCATCAGAGCTATGGATAAGAAAACTGTGTCAGCTACACAGTAAGTGTTAAAATAAGTAGCCTAGTGGAGTCCCCCCAGATATTTTATCCCCCAAAGACATTTGTGAGAAGTGTGTTCCAAAGGGGAGTGTGTGTACATCAAGAGATAAAGATGTTAAATAGGAAGTGACAGGAGGAAGAAAAGGCAGAGGACATCTCTAAGGTGTGATGGAGAAATTTGCTGAGAAGACCCTTTGAGATACTGTTTAAAATAATTGATTTACTGGTAAAGTAAGCATCCTGCAACTGGATTTGTGGCAGAAGAGTGAAGGTCATAAATCATATTAAGTGGGCTTTACAAGAAAAATCATTAGACAAAACAGTACAAAATCAATAAAAGCAATTCAGTCTGGAAACAAACAACAGCAATGAGGGACAGAAAGCAGAGAGCAGAAACACTGCTACTAGTTAAATTAAACTGTGCACATAATGGAGTTTCAGATGGAAGACCGGCCCTGCTTGGCCTCTTTGTGAGAAATGTTGAAACCACTTCAGATCATGTCCTTTGCAGCCAGCTATTATAGTGTAAAGGTGCTAGGCTTTTGTAAGGAACTTGTAATGCTGACAGGAATTGTGCTCTGTTGAGGGGGAATATACTTCTTCTAAATTTTAGGTGTAGACAGCTAAGAAACACTGCTAGAAAAGCCATTCTGTCATGGCCCTAATACAGCATAACAAAGCCTCTGAGTACCAACCGTCCGCTATCTAGTTCGGCATGTTATGCTTTCATTTTGATGAGGGACTGCAGAAGCAGGTCACTGCAGCTCCCCTGGATGGAGAGGAAATCTCCCACTATGGAGAGGAAATGCTGCTGGCATTTTGGCAGCCTCCAGGTTCTCAAGAGGCTCTGAGACTGCTTGTGGAACTGCTGGCTCAATGTCAGGCACAAAGCTCTTAGAGTTGCACCCCAAGACAGTGGTGCAGTAGCTGGAGGAGGAAGGCAGGAATCAAAGCTGAGGTCAACAAGGACTGGGATGGCCTCCGAAGGTGTGGTGTGGGTGGGCAGTATTTTAAAATTATTAACTCTCAAACACTTACGTTGCCCACAGTATCTTACACACTTTAATCCTGTGGGACTTGTGCCTTTCTTATTCCCCAATTTTTCTATGACTTAAACATAATTAGTTAATCAATACATTATAATAACTTTATAGAAACCCATTCTTCTGCAATAAAGAAAAAATTTTTCCCCATGAAAATTCTAATCCGATAGCACCAGTTAAAAATGAAAAACAAATTAAAATTATATTGATTGTGAAATATAAGGTGGGGGGTATGTATAACGAGTGATAGGGGGGAAAAAATATTTTCTTAAATGTAACAGGAATTCCAGTATTATAAAATAGGTAGAGAATTTTTCTTGACAGTATTAAATTCGTTCAGTGTTAGATGATTCTGCATGTACCCTGCTAGTAATTGTTGCCATGACTAAAGGCTTCAGTAAAGCTTCATATGGAATGTCCAAAGGTGCTTTTGGGAAATAGCCCCATAAAAGCAAATTCCAGGAAAACATGAATATCCCATGGTCTTGCATTGTGAAAATTCCAGGTGTCAGATTTGTCTCATGCATGGACACAGGGCTTCTTGGAAATGGCGCTAGAGATTACAGTACCTCAAAAGGAAGACCTAGGGTCTCCTCTGTTTAAATTTGAATATCACAACTGCACTGGCATAGGCCCAACATAGCAGCCTGGTATTCAACAGCTGGTTTTCATAGGTAACAATGCAGTCTTGAAAAAAGTTGCTTGAGCTCTGTGGAAGCGCAAGGCATTCAGTTCTTGTTAGTTAACACAGAAGTTTTGCAGAATTTTCTAGAAAATAAAGGATTTACTGCAAAATGTGACAGATGCATACAAAAATGGATGGGATTAAAATAGGAATTGATTACTTCCAGTTGAGCTGAATTTTTACTTCTCCATAGCACTTAAAAATGTTATGCTTCTCATTTAGTAGCTAAAAGCCACTTCCTCCCTGGGTTGTTCTATGCTGTTTTAAATGTAATAAGAAACCTAATATCTTCAACCAAGAGAACTGACAGTTACTTTTCACTGTATTGACTAGATTAAAAGTATTAGCTAGATTGTAAAGAAAACATTAATTAAAAAAAAAAAGACAAACCAGTGTCTGATGGAGGTTGGCTTTTCCTGAGCAGTGACTAGGACAGCTGAATACACACAGGAACTGGCTGGGTCACTGTTTATAGCAGAAAGACAAAACCATCTTTCTTTGTGAAGGCTTTTTATGAAAGCACATTTGAGCTTGAAGCTGGACACGAGATCCAAAGTTTATTACTGATCAACTCAAAGATTTAGGATGTGATAAAGGTTGTAGGCTGGTTTTGGAAGTGAAATTTCTCTCTGTCACCCTGATGGACTGCTTATTTCACATTCCCCTAACCTTTCTCCAAAGCGCTGGTTGAGAAATTTCACAGGCACCACAATTAAGGTCCATCATTAAATGACTTAGAAAGGGGTAGTATTTCAGCTAAAAAAGGTGATGAAGTTAGTAAAGGCCCAGGAAGTTAATGGTTCTTTCTCTGACTAGGTTTTTGTGTTGATTAGGTCTTTAATGGGACACTGCATTTTGAGAAGTGACAGGACTTGTCTGCAGCAGGCAAAAAGGTTCTTCGCTGAGGCTTTTGGACATAACCAGGATTTTGTGACTCCTTCTGGCTTGTAGTTTCTTAGATTAAAGCTCAGGTAACTCCATGGCAAAGGCTGTCCCTAAATTCATAAACAGTCATAAAGCAGGGTGCTGACTCTGCTTCCAGGCTCATGATATTACCTGCTAGTTAGAAACCACCAGCAGAAAGCAGAAGGTAGCTAAACACTGTTATGTTACAAAAATGAAGTTAATTGCAAGCATGGGTTAATCTAATTTAAAAAAAATAATCCATAGGAGATGACCTCCAAGGACAATCTCAATGAAATGTAACTTCCTGTGAAAAGGACTAAGTCAGGTCCAACAAAGCATTATCATCCTTTAGTTCAATACGTTTAGGGCTTCAACGATAGAGCTGCAGAATTTCGTGTACATTCAGCAGAAAGTACACTAGGAACAGTTCAAAGCAATCAGTTTTGTCAAAAAAAAAAAAAAAGGAATAATCTTAGGGAAAAAAATTTTGAGTTGAAATGCACAACAAAACTGAATTTGTTTCCTTGGAAATAAAACTACCTTAACTGCAAAAAGACTTTGCTTTAAAAATGTATGTGTGTATTCTTTGTAGGAAAAACTGCCTATGCATGTAAAAGTGAATAAAAAAAGATAGTTTGTATTTTCTTACAAAAGACTGACTGGACAAGTTGGTGAGGGAGAACAAGCACCAACAGTTTGGTATTCACTGACAACATTTTTTCTTCCCAAGAGAAACTGTTCAGCCTGGGATATTTGTCACAGTAGTTCCTTTCCCACAAATCCCACTCAAAGTTTCTCTTAGTACTGAGTTACAGAGAAAACTTTGCAAAACTTTACAAAAAATCTTCATTGACACAATTTACCTGAGAAGACACTACAGTTAGAAATCACTTAGATAAGGGAAAGGCAAAGCTCTAAGGTAATTATTTGTTGTTCTTAATCAGTGTGTCCCACCTGCAGGATACTTGCCATGATGATCTCAGGATTGGCAGCACATTGAGAAAATAAAAGGGTACCCCTCCTTTTACTGACAGCCTTCCACCTTAGGAGCTGGCAATCAGCTCAGTGTCCTTGGTGCTAGGCCCTATAATCTCTCAGAGTATTCAATGAAGTTTCTAGGAGCTCTGTTGGATTTGATGTAACATGATTCATGGAGTGAAAAGTTACATCTTCTAGTGATCCATGAAATGGAGTTTGCCCTGGATTCCCTTGGCCAGGTGACCTTATCAGTAAGAGCCTGTGAGCTCCAGGGTTGTCCTGTTGGAAGCTCCAGCACTGAAATCTGAATGGGCGCAAGGTCTGAAACATAGTTCTCCCTCTGCAGGGGAATTGTAGCTGCATAATATAGAGAAGCCACAACAGGCACATGGTGCCTGCTCATGAGAGCAGCAGAGGAACTCCAGCTCAATTCATCTCACCCCATCTTTGTTTGTGTAAAAGTCCTACGGTGAATCCTTTGGAATAACACCTACTATTAGTATTAGCTGTTGCAGTGTAGAAATAATCTTGGAAATTTAAATTAAGTATACTGTTACTTTGCCATACTTTTTTCTCCCTCCCAAACGTCACTTGATCTAATTTTTACCCCAAGAATATTTTATATATAAAACCTGTTAAACTGAAAACTGCTAGCAGAGAAATACAGCAGATAGTGGATGACTTGCTAATTTCAGCAGCGCTGCCATGGTCATGATGAGTATTTATCCTTTGAGATTAAATGACCACATTAGAATTTTAAAAAACATAAATGAATGTGGGGGTCTGTTTTTATTTTTAGCATGAAGTGCAGTTTATTCTGAAGTCTTCTGACAGCCATGTTTCATGTGACCTTCCAATGTGATAAACAGTTCAATTAACTGCTGTCCTGAAAGTCATTCAACACAAGAACAGAGCACTCGTCTCTATTCCGTCTCATTTCCATAATCCTTTTTAACACCTAATGCATAATAGAAAAAAAAATAAATATTTCAAACAATTTATCTAGTCATATAACATTCACCCCCTCCTTTCTCCTTCTGCTCTCATCTTGCTATTTTGCAGGGATGATCCTCTAGATGAATGCCTTACTCTTTAATTACTTTAGGGGGAGCTTAATAGAGATATGAATAATCCAACAAAAAGATAGTTCCATTCCTGCAGCTACTTCTGTTGTCACTGTCTGATTTGCTAACACTTGCCAGACGCTTGTTAATGAGTATATGAATAATTAGTTCTTACTGATATCGGAAGGAATTTAAGGAAACAATAATCCCAAGGTACAACATCTCTGTCTCTATAAACACCAATTTACTACAGCTTTTAAAATGAAAAGTTATCTGCTTCCTTATTAAATGCATTATATGACACCAAAGGAGACATTTCATATTTATTTTGATATGAAAAACTTCTGGGAAATGAGGCCAGGGGAATACTGAGCAAGTCCATCTTTTAGGATAAAGCCTGCCTTTAAACATCATGGTATTTTATTCATAATCATCTTTATTTTTTTTATTTATAGATTTAAACATAAGTGCACAAAATAGTTTGAAGGATACATTCAAGGAAGAATCATGTGTTGCAATTAATATAATTTAAAAGTCACAGAGAGAAAGGAGAGTTATTTATGTTTTAATACGAAATAAAACTTTATTACAAATAGTTGAGATTTATGCTAACAAGCAGAAAGCTTCCACTTAGAATCATAGAATATCCTGAGTCAGAAGAGACCCATGAGGATCATTGAGTCCAACTCCTGACTCCACACAGGGCAACCTAAAAGTTAAACCTTATATCTAAGACATTGTCCAAACACTTCTTGAATGCAGACAGGCTTGGGGCCATGACTACTTCCTGGGGGACCTTGTTCCAGTGCTTGATCCTCCTCTCAGTGAAGAACTTTTTCTTAATATCTGATCCAAACTTCTCATGACGCAGCTTTAAGCCTTTCCCTTGTGTCCTATCTCCAGACACCAGAAAGAGGACATCAGCACCTCCCTCTCTGCTACCCTCTTGAGGAACTTGCAGACAGCATTGAGGTTACCCAGAGTCTCCTCTAGACTGAACAAATCTCGTATCCTTATCCACTCTTTATAAGTCACGCATTCTAGTCCTTTCATATCTTTGTTGCTCTCTTCCTCCACTGCACACTGTACATGTTAGAAGCGTCAGTGCTTTTGCAGCCTGAGGTTTTTTTGTTCAGTTTAGTTTGGGTTGAGTTTTTTACCTGCTCGTTGGGATGACTGAAGTGTAAAACTTGTTCTAGCAATGATCACTTTGCCCTTGATGCCTTTCAAATAATGTGAAATGCCTGAAGTATGTTGCTGTGTACAAAAAGAGTATTCTGAAAGCAATCTGTGAGTTTAATTATATCTATACATCTCTATATATTCATATATATATTACATAATACAAACAAAAATTTGGTCTATAATTTGGTCTATTTCCTTTCCTTTTTTTTTTTACTTCTGAATTTTCCAAAACCAAGAGAGCGCTGTATAATATTTATCAGCAAGCACTTTGCTGTAGAAGGATTTATTTTTTTCAAGTATGTTTTAAAAACTAAAATCAAAGATTCATACCTGGAAGTGGTGTTACCTTTTTGATTGGTTATCTTAATTTCAACCCATTGGAATCAAGACAGCTGACAGTCTTGAGGAAATTTACATTTATTCTATTTTTGTTAAATCCAATTCCTACATAAGGTCATGTGTAAGACAATGTTAACAAGCATCTTAACACACGAGTCCACGTACTATTTTACTGTGTTGCTTAACTTCTATAGTATTTCTTACTGTTTTTGGCCTGTTCTTATTCTTAAGAAAATCGATAATATGACAAACCACCAGGGCTTTTGAATGATTTGTCAGCATCACTAAATTTTTGTCACATCTCTGTATTCCGAATTAATTTAATGGCAGATCTGTTCATCTGCTGAGTTATGTTACGGGTTACACAGGTGGACTAAAGCTTCTGGGTAAAAATAAGCTGAATTCTAACTGTTATACACTAATTTTAAACAGAGATAGATAGCTAAATGTCTCAGGAAATTTTAAATCTTTAACTGGAAGTTGCTTCTGTTGTTTCTTTATTATAGACTATAGCAACTGTTTATATGTTGAAAGAAACACCAGGCATTTGGTATCTCCCCCACATTGAGAAATGTGAAATGCTAATTGTGTACTTAGGTAAAGAAATCACCTTGATTATTTTGGGTTATTTTGTAACAACTACCGAGTAAGATAGTTCTTTCAATAGAAAAACTGCAGTAGGGCAAAAACTTTTGTTCTTTAGCTTATGTTTCCCAGGGTTTAACTTTCTTACTCACATTTGCAACTCTGAGAAGTCCATGCTTTGCTTTCTAAATTACAGTGTCTCTGATATCTTTCTTGAATATTGGTCAAAGATTGTCCTGGCAGGTCATCAGTCTTGATTTTCCCACCTACTTGCCTACGTTTGCCATCATTCTGAAAATACCACCACTTTGTCTCACTGCTGAACACTGAATATCACATTTGTTTATCTCTCTTTCACCATCATCTCATATGGGCTGTATCTGAATCTTGTACTTGATTCAGAACATTTTAAGGCGTGATTTTTGCCTATATAACATTGCATAACTAAAACTCTCAGGACCTCTCATCTCACAACTTCATGTTTGCAATGTTTTCTTCTCTAGCCTTAACAAAGGCAGCCAGAGTAGTACTGGGAAGCAAGCACTACATGAATTTGCTATAACTAATTTATTTAATTACTCAGTTCAACTCTGGTAAATTCTGATTTTTGCTACAACTCAGCAAATGACTGAGAAAACTGCAGGGATGTCATTATTATTTTCTATATCCAATTAGAACTTAAATATTTCTGCCCTGTGTTAGCCTATGCAGGTGTTTTTCTTCTTTATATCTTCTCACCAAACAGATTTCTTGGCTGTACAGCATCCAGCATAAAGATCCTATGAAATATTCAGGCATGTATGGACACTAGTGCTTAGCCAAGGGTACAACAGTAGCCTTTCTTGCATTTAAGGTATCTGTTTCCACAAGATGGACCTTCAATCATTTTCTTGTCTGCTACTGGCATTTTAATTTGAAGCACTAGAAATTATGAAAGCTGGTGCCATTTACAGCTGCACTTTCTTTTCCACTTTGAGAATCATTATGGCATATAAATAATTGTCAAAAATCCACATGTTATGATGAAACATATGACACACCAAAGAGCTGAATGGTGTTTCAGCTGCACTTAGTTCACATCTCTTCAGTAGGCATGCTCTCTGATAAGTACCTGAGTTCAGGTTTGAGGCACTGGCAATAGAATCACCTGGTCTTGGTAATGCTCTGGTCAACAGGCTGACAACAACAGCGAGCATCAGGAGCAGGATCTAATAATGTGACATCTAGCTACTCTAATGGGATGGAAGAGATGTAGCAGTAAGCTCTGTGTTGCTGTTACTAATTTTGCCCTTTTAAATGACTTAAAAAAGCTGCCTCCTCCCTTTTGGCTGGTGATGCTAACACTGCTCCTAACCTGACAGCCTCATTCTTTCTCTTGCACTGGCTCTTGTGTTCAACAGCAGCCAATGGAAAATTTACACCAAATGGAATAACAACAATATTTAGCCCCAAATTTGTAGGATATGTTAAAGACTGGAACTGATACATTAAAATAATTCATTTTCAGTGAGTTTGTTAAAGTTTCATCTCAGGTGAAGCAGCCTAGTAGCTCAGTTGGAATTAAAGTTTAATTTTATTTCAGCTTTACTACCTACATGAATGCACTCAGAATTTTCATAACTTGAATGATTATTGTTATTTCAACTAAACCCTGAAAAATCAGATATTTCAGTACAAAAGCATGATCACTTTTTGACAGACTGCAACTCAGTTATCTCTGTGTGGAATGGACCCCTGTGCATTTCCATTCTGCACCGATGAACTACTATTGCATACAAAGGAGTGAAATCATTCTCAGAATTCTGAATTTGGTTTTGGTGGTACTGTCAAGGTTTCTGTTTTAACCTGCTCTTTTACATTAATGCAAAACTTTCTTCTCCTTCAAATGCTGAGTTGGGCATCCATCCAACTATTAACATGCGCTTCCATGGGGCAGTGTTCTCTGAATTCAATGCCAAAGAAACTTTCTAGTTTCCTCTCTAAACATTATAAAGTCAACAATTAACATTATGATAATATCTATATATAAATCTCTCTTCTCTGAAACAGCAGGAAAGACTGATGCATAGGAAAATGCTCTTAGATTCACCTGAATCAAGTAGGTTCTCCACCTGGGAAACTCCAGTCCTTACAGTTTCTTTCAGTTTTCTTCTCAAAGCTATTGTGCTCCTAGTAGGATGGGGAAGATTCTACCCTTCATTTGCATAATCATGGTCTGTAGGTAAGAAGGGATGACCTATACTTACCAAAATAACTAAAACAATCTATTCCTTATTGGGACATTATATGTATTTTTCTAGGGTTCAGCAAGTCCTAAATGGTCCATCAGCTACCCTATCTGAAGGGTGTATCCCAATCAGGCTGTACCTGATTTTTTTTTCTGTGCATGCCAGAAGTTAGGTTTGTTTTCTGTCATTACATTGTTTTCTGAGCAGACTTGCTACCAGCAAGTATCCATAATATACTGTGCATCAGAGGTGCTTCCCCAGAAGAGAGTCTGGCATTTAATTAGTTAGCATTTATACAGCAATCGGGGAACCATTATGATTACCACTCATACTGTGTAAAAAGCACAAGATGACTCTTCTTATTATTTCTAAAATTCAGACAACCATGTGTCTCAAGGCAGGAGGCATCATAATTTTATATATGTGGTAGCAATTTGTATGAGAACCTCCTCTTGCTCTTTAAATTCTTAGGAGAGGTCATTGCTGTGGTCATTTCTGCAGAGAAATTACTTAGGAAAAACAGGCAGTACAAATTATATTAATTATAAAAACATCCAATCTCCAAAAGATTGCAATTCACTTTGAGATAATGATAACAGTGATGGTTGGTTAGCTTTCGATTTATGTTATGTTTGTCCAACCATTTTACAAATAGTAATTAAATTTTGTATTTCTTAATTTACCTATTGAATTTATTCCTAAAATAGATGGACTTTAAACTCTTAACAGCTTATTTAAATGTCAGATTTATATTTCAATAGAAATCTGTCAATCCATCTATCTGAATGTGCTTTTAAAAACTTAAAACAACTACAAAATATATGATGAAGAATGGAATAATACTGAAACAGTGAGCAGTTCAGAAATTACTTTTATTTCCTAATCATTAATGTATATACAAACCAAATGCTTACTCTGAACTCGTCAACAAGTTAGGCCTGTTTGGGATCAGAATAAAGATTTCTCCTGCATTTGGTTATGTATCCCAGATATTAAAATCTTTTTGGATATGTCTTTTTAAAACTAAGTAAAATAGATCCAAAAGAATGCTTTCATCTTCTATGCACATTTATGAAATATTCTCTTACGTTGTATTTAAAAATTACAATAAACAAATGTTCGAACAGTATCAAGACTGATGTAAGCAAACTGTCAATAATGAAATAAATACCAACACAGGAAAAAATAGTAAATGGTGCAAAGCACAGGCTGCAGAGATTGTTATAATTTCATCATCTGGAACATGCATATAATGACATTGGTAAACTGAAGTGCTGGACGAAGGAAAAAAGAGAGTTGTTCTGAACTTCTCCTTTCTCAGAACACCCAAATTTTAATGTGCTGAAACAGAATGTAGAAGCTTACACAGAATGATCTATAGTATCTCAGATAGAGGTGAATTCACAGTCTAGACTGAAAAGCAAAATTTTAGAACTTCTCATTTTGTGTGGAATTTGAGCAGTTAGAGAAGGAAGAACAAGGGGTTGAAGGGCTAAATCTTTCTCAAGTTCCTTGTAGAAGTCAAAGCCCATAGGAAGTGATTGCAACCTGGCTGGTATTGATTGCTCTGCCAAGGTCTGTAAAAATCACTTTCCACCAAAATTAAAAAAAAAAACCAACAGATTTAAATTACTCTCCATTTCTAATGAGCATGCAGATCAGTCAGAATGCATGAGGGCTGTGTCTATAGATCTGTGAAAATGTTTGCCCTTTATTCTGAAATGTCAGTGTCTGGTCCAAAGATCAGCAACTGCAATAACCCCTGAAAGCCTTCCATTTGCTCCATTTAAACTGTCATCTTGGCCATTAAATTCTTCTTCTTGTTGTCTTTGCAAGGAAAGAAAAAAGTCCTGCATCCTGGATATCTAAATCCTTGTCTGGTCATATCTGAAGAAAAATGAAACTCAAAACACTAATGGACTTTCTATTTTCATTTCAGTTTACCAAAAAGGTATCCATTTGAACAGCTATTGGCCATTCTTAGCCTCAAACAAAAGAGTCCTAAGAGGATGCCAAAGTGGCACTATGTTCAGAAAACTTGGTCAACTCACATTCTCTACATCTTCACATCTATAAACCACAAACCCAGTATGGCCCTGAAGCACTTCAAGGCAATTCAACTACATCCCCATTACAGCTTATTTCACATGTTCAGATGAAACAAACAAACAAAAAAATAACATCTGTCCTAACATTTCTTGGGTAACGTGCAGGACAAAGCAGGTTTCGTCAAGATATCAGCAGATGTTTAGCAAATTTAAAATCTTACGTCTTTTTATCTAATAATATACACTGGATACAGGACAATAAATTACTTCTTTGCTGTTGCTTGTCATCATCATTTAAGTGTTCACCTACCACAAAGTCTAAAAAATGGAAAATGCTGAGAATTAAGGTTCCTAGCCAAAATCCTTAATGAATCTGACATTAGTAAATTGCTGGAGAGTCCCTTCAGCCTTACCACTGCTTTCTTGTCATACGAATTTTCTTTTCACATCCTAGAAGGTTTAAAAACTTGGATTGTTATGTTGGAAACCAAGACACATTTAGAAAGTCAGGATATTATGAGATACTGGAGATCATTCTGTTCAAGCGGTTGTGATGGACTGCTTCTGATCTAGGCAAGTTAGGGTGGGAGAGCTGATACATATATGTTTTATCTACCAGATCTTAGTACCCATGGAGTCCATGGATTTCTCTGCTAGGCTTTGCCAGTAAAGTCCTGCCTCTTTTCCCTGGAAAACATTGTTAAGACATTTATCCCAAATGATAAGATCTAAACTGTCACAGGATTTTTTTTTTTTAAAGTGTGAAATCCCAAGTTATAAATGCCTGAGAGACTAAAAAGAATTCAGGCAGAGAAGCACAGTGCAGAAATTAATTAGTTATGCCACCAAATTATGAATAATATCAGCACCTTTGGAGTGGGTGGTGAATTGTGCATGCACTTTCTCTAAAAGGTCTTTGAAATGGTGAGGAATACGCCTTTTTCTGTGGAGAGTAGTGTGAACAGGCTGGCTGATCTTCCCTTTTCAGAAGAGAACCAGCCCTGGAGAGGAGTGACTTACACCTGGAGGTGTTCCATGTTTTCACTTTGTCAGAAGTTTGGTACAACAGTTTGCACAGCTTTTGTAGGGGACAGTAGAGGCTTCAAACAGAAGGCTAGAATAATTCATCAAAACTTTCCTTAAGCTTTTGAGAGGATTTTCAGAATGAGGAAAACATAGCAACCAAGGCAGTTTCCTTGGCCAAGCACATTTGGAAATCATACTTCTGAAGAATTCAGGGAGTTATTATCATGGCTTTAAAAATATCATCCAAAACCAGCCATAAGTCATCAGCAAAGCTTTTTCCTTCTCTTTCCTCTTAAACAGAAACATTTATAAAGACAGAGACTGCAGATGTTGTTCTGTTGCACCAGTGACACCATGACTCCTCTCCTTCGTGTGAATTACAATAAGGATTTTTTTTATTATTATTATTATCTTTGTGTAAGTAAGTGCTCAAAAACTCTCAAAAGTCAAGGCCTCTAGAAATGATACCTATTCCTCTTTGATATAAGAAGGGGGATCAATATACCTGTTTAAAACTCTACTGCAAAACTCACCTCTGATACCCAGCTAATTATAATCTGTTTTCAATGCACAATGCTTCATGTGTGGCAAGTGGCTGACAAGCACAATCTTAAAAAATCCTTGAAGCCTAAAGCTGTAATAAAATGGGGCAATTTTCAAAAGAAATCAGCCTCTTATTGACAGCTCCCGAATGCAGCACATTAATAATCAGCATGTGGTTAAAACATTTAGTCATTTGCTTCTCCAACTTTCAAATTACTTTTTTACGTTATATTTTCAACAGCAATTTAAAAAAAAAAAAAAGTTACAGTGGAATATGTGATTTACAGACCCAATTCCTAGTTGCTATGAAAATAATTCAGACCTTTAGTTTTAAAAATACTGTTAAATAGTTCTTTGTCACTTGGGCACAGGCCAGATCTGTGAGGTTTATCTATTTGTGTAACTCTTTCTTTCCAATTTGAGTTTGTTCATGTTCCCCTTGTGATGCTGAAGCTGATTCAGTGGTATTACTTCTAAGTTCAAGCAAGAGGATATTGAATGGAAAGACATATTGAGAAAGGAATTAAAAGAGATGAAAAGCTCTGCAGTTACTGGATATTAGTGACCATCACAATAAATATTGTTTTTGCCCTGCTCTAAACTTTTTCTAAATGTTCTTTTTGCTGCTAAGAGCAGTGTTTTATAGGGCCCCAAAGTGTAGTAGAAGCTTTGCAAAGATACATAGAGGTTTTAGAGCTCGGGACTGTAGACTTCTATTTGATTTCAAGTAATAACACACAAAGGAGTGATGGTCAAGATGAATCTGAGGGAACTCTAGAAGGCTGGGGTGGGTGGAGGTGGGGAACCCAGCAGAACAAGAGACAAGAGTTTTCCATAGGTAAAGGTAAGGCAGAGAGTCTTGCCTTACAGTTCATTTCCTTTGTATCCATTGTTTGTAAATTTATATTTGTTTTTGTTTTTTCTGCTGACCAGTCTTTTTAAATTTTATCTTCACTTTCAATGCCACCTCCTATTTTCACAGAAATAACTCCTCTAAAATTATGCTTTTCATTCTGGTTTTCAAATGACGTCAAAATAAGAGAAAGCTCAACAGTTCCTGCATATTACTCATTACCCAGTCTACCTGCCCTTATGTAAGGGCATAATTTAAGAACTGCCAGTTTGTTACCTGATCTTCCTGTGAGTCAGAGAGCTCAAATAGCTATAATTATCTAACTACTTTACAACCCCTTATTAATTTCCAGGGTGAAGTCAGTCTGTTAATAAGAAGTTTAGACTCTCAGAAGGTTGAAGCAATCAGTGCAAAAATGATCTCTCTACCAATCTCATCTGACAGGTCATTTGTCACCAAAGAACTCTGCTACCGAGGGAAACAAAGCGTAGAAGAGTCTTCATGTTTTCTTCTTTCTACACTTTTGAATAACAGCAATAAGATGCAAAGGTTTCTCCATGAAAGAATCTAATTTTAAGTGCTGGTTTCTACAAGGAGGTAAAAGAAAACCCTTCAGTCTCCTAGTTAAATGATTTTGTAGGCTAGCTCACCAGCCCAACTAATATGATGCTTTTTCAAATGAGTTAAGAACCTATCTACATTTCCAGGTATGCAATCAGCAACTAATTTCTTGTAACTTTTCCCTGATCATATTTTAACGGTTTGTTTTAAAATCTCTTTCCTCTGCTGCCAAACATATCTGTCATTTTGTAACTTCCTGTCCTTATGAGAATGATACTTACATGAGTGACTTTTGAAAAACAGTCTTCTGACTCCAGCATGATACTGGATCTCTCACCCTTGTAAAAGTTGTGAGTAGCACTTGAGATTCCAGTTGGACCCCGTAGCAGGTTTTGACTGATGAAGACATTAGGTGCTTACACAGAAAATTTAATTTTTAATTGTTATTCAATTTTGGGCAACCAGCCGTAAACTGACAGTGTTTCATTTCTAAGTCATTTTCTAAATTAGTGGCTAGGAATATATGTAATGTTTCTTTATTTGGGACTCAGGAGTGTTTCTGTGTTCTATCGTCACGCTGAGTGGTCAAAATCTAGTAGTTTAATTTCTTTTAGCCTGGTTTCACTAAAAAAAAAAAAAAATTTTGAAAAAAGCAATGTTTACACTTGTTAAGTGATTTAAGCACTGCTGAAAAAAACCTACCATCTAACATAAGCTGATCCCATATTTTTATTAGAAATACAGGGCACAACAGTCATGATTTTTTACAGTGTTACTCAGCATCAACGACAATAATTTCTCTAATTCCAGCCAGGCATGTTGAATTCACATTGCTCTTCAAATACAGACTTGTTTGCTATTTTGTCCTGAAATCCTAGTAAAAAAAACCCCCACTCTCCTAATGATTCAAATGCCACCAAATTTGTTGTAAGAGGTACTTTTTCAGGTATCTTTTTCAGGTATCATTGTCTTTAGATGCCTCTGTGAGATCACATTTTTCCCAGTGCAATCTAACTTTCTGCCTAAAGTGAAGAGCAGATTTATCAAAGGAACCTGTGTGGGAGCTCACTACCAAAGCCAAATTAAGAAAGAGTATGTGAGGTCAATCCACAGGAGCATCAGTACCTGAACTCTCTCCTTCTCACTGGTCACAGAGGAAAAACTGTAAAATGAGAGCCAACACAGTATTTCTAGAGCAAAATTCTAGTTTCCAGCAATCTCTGTTTCAGCACTCCCTGAGCTGGGAGTTGTGGCACATTCAATCAATTTAATACCTCTGTGGTTTTCTACCATTCACTTACCTAACTGATTATTAGCCTACTTATATTCTGATATTTAAGCATCGCACAGCACTGACTTTCATATCGTAACCATATACTTGCTGAAAAAGAACTATAATAATTCTTTCTTCTCTCCTTCAGGAATTTGTAGACATCTGTGATAATCTTCCCCAACCGCCTCGTCTTCAGGATAAGAAGTCTTTGTCTATTTAATTTCATTTTATATGGTAATTTTTCCACAAGTCTAATAATTCTGGTTGCTATCCTTTGTACCTTTTCATTTTTAATGTATCCTTTTGACATTAAATAATCAGAACTGCATGCAGAATTTAAGATGCATATGTAACTGGAATGTATGTGGTAGTATAATTGTTTTGCTCTCTGGTCTTTTCCCCTTCGTTCTTACTATGAAGATTTTTTCTTCAAAAAACATCTTCAGATTTCATTTTTTTTTTAAGAAAAGGTAAGAGAAAAAGTATCACTTTATTTGCCTTTGATTACTATAAAGAAATGAGTAGACATTCTCAGAGCTCTCTAGATCCAGGTGGTTTTTTTTTCTTAGACTGAAAACAGACAGCTTAGAAGCAGTTGTTACATTTTTATGGCTGGAATTGATGTTTTGAAATGAAAGCTAATATAAAAAAAGGATTATGAATGCAATGGAAGCATCTACAAACGTCACAATATCTTCAGCAAATTACCTTAGATGCTTTCACCCTATTTTCCAATGTGGTCTGTTCCACATGCATGACTAGGTATTATATCACTAACTACATGAAAACACTTGTACACTTGTACTGTGTACAACTGTACACTACTTAGCCACTTCAGCAAGTATGGACTCACATGAATAATTCCCTGATATTGCAACTTATATTGATGAAAAATAGGATTGATGAACAACACGGATGACACAAGCATGTGTGGTTGCATGTCATATAAAATATTTAAGGTAATTTCTCAAATATTCTAGAAAACAAGTTCAGAAATCCAGATCTGTCTTTTTAAGAATTTCTACTATTAAAAAAAAACTCCTTATATTAAGCAATCTCCTTATATTAAAGAATTAAAAGGTAAGCTCCCTCTTAAAGATAATGTGTAATGTTGAAGATATATTTCATGCAGCAAAAAGTAGGTTTCAAAATGTATGTGCAATCCCTTTTATAAACACTTATTTCCCCCTCAGTGGGCAATTCTGTAGTGTGCCATAATGCAAGTTAGTAGAAACGACAGACATCCAAGTAAATGTGTGTGTGTATATAGTTCTCTCTTTCAAAGGAGCTGTTATTCATTCCAAATATCAGGTCACTAGGTGTTACTAAATCATCCTACTGGCATTATAGAGCTGTAAACTTCCATATTCCACTTAACTGTGCTTTGTTTTCACAAACCTTCTCAGTTTGTAGGTCTGGGAAAAAACTCATCCATGGGAGATCAAATGGTGCTGTCTTGGACAGAGAATACTGATTCAGTAAGGTTTGCAACTGAGTGGTGATATCAACTGTGAAACTGGGGGAGTCAATCTTGCTTTAACTTTGCTGTAGCTAAGATTAAAGAATAAGAAAGAAATGGGAAAATAATGTAGATAAAAGCCCCATGTTTTCTTAGTACTTTGCTGTGATGTTTCAGCAAGCAGACAGCACTGAGGAAGGTAAACACAATGAAAATTAAACAACACAATTGAATAACAACTCCTGTGCTGACCCAGAATCTCAACTTGGAGTGGCAGTCCATAATTAACTTTTTTTTTTAATTATGATTAATGATTTTGAACATTTGAGTACATCTTCAAACTAACTTTCTGCTTCTTGCATGCAAAAATTCTTCAGAAATATTAATAAAGGCTTCATTGACAATCCCCAAATTTGCTACCTGTTTATATTATTCAATTAAACATTTTAGACAGGTGTTGGAATATAATTTACAAGACAAGCAAATTCAGGATTTGGGAACATATATTGCATATACCTGAAATTATGCTTTAGAGTTAGGGTGAAGTAAAGCACTTAAGATAGTCTTACAGCTCAGTGGAAAGAATGGATTCTTGACTTGAGTAAATTCCCTTGTTGTCTTTAAAGTTAATGACAGAAACTGTAGCAATTTATATAATTTTATAATCTGATCTCATTAAATTAAATATATTTTTCACACCTCTGGCAAACAAATTGTGGGATGAAACGCAGTCAGCAAATGTTTTTGTAATTGCAACTTTTCACAGGAGGGACGTCTTAAAAGAAGTTGTAATCTGGGATTCAAATAGCATGTTTACAATGAATATTTAGCTTCATCTCAACTATTTACCTGTGTGTATCCAGTTATTTACACACATTTTACAGCACTCTGGAGCCTCACTGCCCACCTTATTGGTTTACCACTAACCTGCATTCTCCTTTACTACATATGTGAATAGAGACTATATCTCTCAAGAAATTCTAGCAGCAGAGTATTTAATGAAACTGGTTAATGTTAGATCCTGAATAATACATGCCATAGAACATTTTTGGATTTTATGAATTAATAAATATTAAATACCAAACTTAAAAACCAGAATGTGGCTCTCATTTTAAAGCTGATGAAAAGTTAAACTAGCATAACACAGGATCACTTTGTTACTAGTATTCACACATCAGCCTTAGATTAAACATCAACCAAAACAATTCTTCCATTGCACTTCCTCTCTAGTATAATGATTTGTCTTAACTAACATTTTTGGGGTGAATAGCCCTGATAAAATACACAGATATTTTCACTGCACCTTATCCCAATATTTCTTGCACTTGAACACAGGAAATTAAGCAAGGATAAAAGCTGAGCTTTTGTTTACTTCTAAGATGAAGGCAGTATTTGAGCTTTCTGAAAATTTTCTCTGTGAAGACAGGTGTAATGAATTACAGAATTCTAATTCAAGGAAAATATTGACATGAGCCCTTATAAATCCCTGGATATGTCATGGATTGTAGTATGCAAGATAAATGATAAATATATATGATAATGTAGTACATTGTTTTAAAAAATTGAATTTGTATATAATAAAGACAGCTATATTTGAAAGGATTAATAACACCAATTTACTTGTTTGCTGTAGAAAACAAGTAGTATGTGGAATGTTTTTACTAATTGCTTTGCACTCAGCAACTTAATCAGCCCAAATTAGTGAATACTCTGTAAGATAATCAAATGATTTTATTCTGTATAGTAACAAGAAAATTCATACCATTTAAGGGCTGTTAGCACAGCATATAATTCTGCATAATGTTACAATACAAAGTTATATACTTCCATGTCTTGTGTATGTTATTGTTAATACATTTCATGCCCTACAGCTTTCGTAATTTCTAAAAAGTATGTTTTCTTTCTTTTCTAGTTTTTAAGCTTGGAGCTGGTGTATCAATGACTGAATGAATGTACAGCAAAAAAGCAAAGCAGTGATTCTTCATGAGATTTAAGTACTCCTTAGTCTACCTGAAATGACCATGAAAGTAGTAGCTTTATTATTGCTCCTCATGGTACAAACTTTTCCCCCAATACTTTGACCTAATTTTATACAGAACAATTAATGTAAAAATTTTGGAGGTTCTGTGATGAATTTGTGCTGCTGCCCCAGAAATGAAAAAGCATGTTTTCTTCTATAAAGAGACTGTATTCAGCCCTTGCACTGGGACTGCCTATTTCTGGATATTATGAATAAATACGGAACAGCTAAATAGAGAATTCTACAGAATGGAGATAAGACATTGTTTTTTCAACCACACATTTGTATTCAGAGGTTTTCCCCACCATTAGATTTTCTCCCTTGCAAGCAAGAGTTATTTTATTTATGTCTGGTCCGTGAGTCTAAGGATCTACAGTCAGACTTATTAGACATATTTTTATTGCAGTTGCCAATAACCCCAAGCAACCATGACTGGTATGCTTTAGTCTGGGTCTGGGTTTGCTCTGCTTCTGGGGAATGAAGAAATGATTCCTTCTGGATCCAGATCACTTTTCTGCAGCTCCCATGTACTGCTACCTATCACAATTTCCACCGGTGACTCAAATGTTTTTGGTTCTCAAATAGTTGTACTAAAAATGGCCATATAAAACGTATAGCTGTGGCTTAGTCCCCTGCGTTTCCTTGCTTTTTCACTCCTTGCTAAAAAATCTGGTAAACAGGCTGAGAATTCTTAGCAAAGATCTGGCATGGATTGTCTTCCCATTCCTCAAGTTTTTATAACGCTATTCATTGCTTCCAAACAAAGTGCCTGAAAAAATCAGTTCCCACAGAGGAGAAATTATACAATACTTGCTTTCCCATGACCATATGAAGAATTAATACATGTTATTAAGATTTAAATTTTTGATCTCTTTGAAGTCAATGGGACTCTCACTCTTCACTTTGCTGGGACTATACTTTTTGTCCCCCAAAGTCAAATCAAGCAATTATGTGTGGGCCTTAGGAAGCTCTAGCAGTTTCTAATGAGTGTCGTCAGCTGCCCTTGAGCCAGGGTGCCAGGAGCCTTCATTGCAGGAGTGCCCTGATTAGGGAGGGTCAAGCACCTTTTCACCAGTGCTTGGGAGAAGCTAACAGAAAAGCCAGGCCTACAGCACAGCTCATGAAGACAGGCAACAGATGCAGGAGTTTGTGCATAAAGGCATAAAGAAGGAGGCATCAGCTGAATTTGTACGAGTATGAACAGTGTCAGTACAGTGGTTACATGCCACAGGGTGGTTTCCCCAGCAAGTGTTGGATCAGCTGTCCCTGCCAGGGCAGAGACTTTGACATAGGCAGAGCTTCAGATGGGGGAAGCATCCTTCTAAGCCCCAGGCTGTAGAAAGTGCCTGGGGCCTCTGTCTGACACCAGGTGAGATGGCCCTCTGTCCTCCAGGACATGTGCCATCTTGGAGGAGCTGTGCCTCCAAGTGGAGGAGCTATGGGAGTAAGTGAGCAGTCTGCACAACATCAGAGAAGATGAAAGGGAGGTATACAAGGATCTTCTCTGAGACACAACAGCTTGAAATGCCCCGGACCCCAACCATTATTGAGGTACAGGCAGTGTCCATCTCTAATATAAGTGCAACCTCTGGAGAAAATGAAGGATGGAAACTGGTGACTTCAAGCATGAAGAGGAAGGCTTCAGCCCTGCCTAAGGGCTTACAGCTACAAAATAGGTTCACTGCCCTCAGACTTGAAGAGGATACAGATCACAGAACCATAGAATCATTTGGGTTGGAAAAGACCCTTCAGATCACTGTGTCCAGCCATAAACCTAGCACTGCCATGTCCACCATTAAACTATGTCCCTCAGTGCCACATCTACTCATCTTCTAAATACCTCCAGGCATGGAGACTCAAACACTTCCCTGGGCAGCCTGTTCCAGGGCTTGATAACCCTTTCAGTGAAGAAATTTTTCCTAATATCCAATCTAAGCCTCCCCTGGTGCAACTTGAGTCCGTTTCCTCTCATCCTATCACTTGCTACTTGGAAAAAGAGACCAACAACTTCAGACAAAAGAACTGGGCTATGGGACACTAAATCATGCATGACCACCATGAAAAAGCAGTGCATGACTGCTGCAGGTGACTCCCTGCTGCAGGGGACAGAGGCACCAGTCTTCCAACATGACCTATTACCTACATATTTGCTGCCTGCTGGGGGCCAAGACCCGAGATGTTGTGGAGGAACTGCCAAAGCTTGTTTGACCCTCTGATTACTACCCTCTGCTTTTCTTCAATGTGGGTACCAGTGATACTGCCTGGGGCAACCTGGACAGTATGAAAAGTGACTACAGAGCTCTGGGGGCAGTAGTCAAGGGCATGGGGGCCCAGGTGGTGTTATCCTCAATCCTGCCAGTTAGGGGAAAGTGTGTGAGGAGGGCACTGATAATGCAGGTCAATAATTGGCTGTGGAGCTGGTGCTTGTGACAGGATTTGGGGTTCTACGACCACTGGACCCTTTTTGCATATCAACACCTGCTTGGGACAGATGGGCTCCACCTCCCTTGGCAGGGCAGAGCAATCTTTGTCAGTAGGATGTCTGAGCTGGTAGGGAGGACATAAACTATGAATGATGCTGAAGGAAGAGGGAAGTAATGATGAACAAGCTCAACGAGCAAACAGCAAGGAGTGATGGGAAGGGATCACAAAATCAGCAACAGGGTGACCTCCACCATTTGCATGTAAGCAAGGAAATGCCTACAAGGCACCATAACAGAGAAATCCCCAAAACCTTTCTGGGAAATCAATACACTGGAGTGCCTCTCTGGACCATCTGTATACTAAAGCATGCAGCAAGGGGAATGAACGTGATGAGTTGGAGATCTGTGGGCAATTGCAGAGTTATGATCTTGTTGGGATCACAGAGTTGTAGTGGGATGGCTCCCCTGAGTGAAATGTTGCAATGGAGGGATACAGGCTCTTTAGGAAAGACATACTAGGAAGATGAGGAGGGGAGTTGCCATTTATGTGAGAGAGTTGGATTGCATGGAGCTCTGCCTTGGCACGGATAGGGAATCAACAAAGACCATATGGATGAAGATTAAAGGGAAGGCAGGTAAGGGTGACATTGTAGTGGGTGTCTGCTATAGGCCACCTGATGAGCAAGAAAAAGTGGATGAGGCCCTATACAGACAGATAAGAGCAGCCTCACATTCAGAGGACCTCGTCTTCATGGGGGACTTCAACTACCCTGATGTCTACTAGAAAGAAAAAAAAAAAACAGGACATAAGCAATCCAGGAATATTGCCCATGGAGGGCATCAATGACAATTTCCTGACTCAACGGTAGAGAAACCAAAAAGAAGGGGTGCGCTGCTGGACCTCATACTCAAAACCAGCAGAGTCTCACCGGGAAAGTGGAGGCTGAAGGCAGCTTTGGCTGCAGTGACCATGAGATGGTGGAGTTCAGGACAGAATTTGTGAAGGGAATTTTGTTTTTCACCTCTTCTTTCCTCAGATAAGCATGCAAAATACAGTGATGGAGGTCTCTTTTAGAAGTGCCATACACTGGTTTTGAGCATCGTCAGTTCTGCACTTATGCAGAAATGGCCAAGAATACCTAAAAGAGCTAATGCTATTATTATAGCTAGTGCTGAGCAGAAATGGAAAGAGTATAAATGGAGACACACAGAGGGGGAGCCGGACCTTTTGGCTAGGTTAAGAATTGCTTTGCCATCCTAGTGATCTATTTGCAACAAGGAATGTTTAAATTGGGCCTCTGTTTAGAAAAGGGGTAAGGAGTGTCATGGTTTTAGCTGGGATAGTTGATTTTCTTCCCTGTAGCTAGTATAGTGCTGTGTTTTAGACTTGGTATGCAAATAATGTTGATAACACACTAATGTTTTAGTTTTTGCTAGGTAGTGCTTACACTAGTCAAGGACTTTTCCAGCTTCCCATGCTCTGCCAGGTGCACAAGAAGCCGGGAGGGGGTACAACCAGGACAGCTGATCCAAATTGGCTAAAGGGTATTCCATAACATGTGACGTCATGCCCAGTATATTAACTGGGGGGAGTTGGCCAGGGGAGGCAGCGATCGCAGCTCGGGGACCGGCAGCGTTGGTTGGCAGGTGGTGAGCAGTTGCAGCACTTGTTGTTTAGTTTGGTTTTGTTTTTTTTCTTTTTTTTTCTTTTTTTCCTTCTTCCAAGGTTTCATCTCTCTCTCACTTATTATTTTTCCTTTTCATTATATTATTAGTATTATTATTATTGCTGTTTTATTCTAATTATTAAACTGTTCTTATCTCAACCCACGAGTTTTCTTCCTTTGGCCCTTCCGATTCTCTCCCCCGTCACACAGGGGTGGGGGCAGTGAGCAGGCGGCTGTGTGATGCTTGGTTGCTGACCAGGGCTAAACCACAACAGGAGTGTGCTGGTTTTGGCTGGGATAGAGTTAATTTTCCTCACTGTACCTGGTATAGTGTTTTTTTGGATTTGGTATGAGAATAGTGCTGATGGCACACTGATGTTTTAGTTGTTGTTAAGTAGCGGCTAAGTGTCCCTAAGTAGTGCCCATACTAGTCAAGGACTTTTCCAGCTTCCCATGCTCTGCCAGGTGCACAAGAAGCCGGGAGGGGAGGGGCAGAGCCAGGACTGCTGACCCAAACTGACTAAAGGGATATCCCGCACCATATGATGTCATGGTTAGCATATAAAGTTGGGGGAGAACGAGGAAGGGGGGTCACTTGGAGTGATTGCATTTGTCTTCCCAAGTCACCATTAAATGAATTCCTTGTTTTGCTTTGCTTGTGCATGCAGTTTTTGCTTTTCCTTTTCATTATATAATTATTGTTATTATTATTATTACTATTACTGTTTACCTATTAAACTGTCTTTATCTCAACCCACGAGTTTTCTCACTTTTACCCTTCTGATTCTCTTCCCCCATCCCATCAGGGGGGAGTGAGTGAGCAAGTGGCTGTGTGGTGCTTAGCTGCTGGCTGGGGCTAAACCATAACAGGAGAGAGAAGGAAAACTGTAGGAACAACATTTGAACTTCAGTTCTTGAATTTCTCAAAATTTAAATTCAAATCCAGTGTTTGGAATAAGCCCACTATGGAATTTGTTGCAGGGTACATAAAAATGGATGGAAGCTGTGAGCTTCACCTAGAATTTCAATACTGGATTTTGTTTGGACTTGTTCAAATAAATCTATCATACCCATTTTCTCCACTTGCGATTAACAAAGGAACATATGGTGTCAAATAAGTTGGCTTTCATTCTTATTCAGGAAGTATTTCAATGCCTTGAAAGTTTTTGGTCTGCATGTATTCATACCGTTCAGTGCATTAACCATTTGCACAGTTTACCTATTAGAATCTGAACTTAGCTTGGTTTTTCAGTTTATACCAGTACACTGTCATCTCCAGTAACGGACACCCAGCACAATTAAATGAAATATTTATGATTTGTGGTTTGGGAGTTTTGTAAGGATATTGCAGGATATGAATACTCTTATTATAAACTACTTCAATCTTTCTCCTTTCATATTTCCCCATTATTACATTAAGTGGGAATAAGAGCATATTACAGATGGCCAGACAGACAAGCTGTAGTTGAAGGCTGTTTTACCTATTCAAAATTTGTCATACTGTAAGCATTCTGGCTGATGTTTTCCATAAGGTTAATGATCTGAGTGTTAGATTTTATAAAGAAGAAATGCCACCTCTGATATGGTTGCAAAAATTTTTTTAGAAGTTTCAGAGTAGAGACATTATATGTTACAAGAATGTTTTTCACATATTGGTTGTGTGCATTTTGCTAGAGGCATTGACTAAATATAACTAAATTAAGAACTATGTTTAAAGAAAATAAATCATTCAGGAGAAACTTCATAAAATTTGAATGTCATGTTAAAGCTCTGGACTTTGTGGGCAGCAGGTGTATCAGAACTGAACACAGTCCTGGAACAGGCCTCATCTCTTTCATTTATCATTCTCCTATTTATATGTAGCTTTTTGAACTCCTTTACTATGACTTTCAAAACAAGGTCATAGTACAAGCTATTAAATCAATTTTCTTTTCCTAAAGAAGCCTGTTTTCTAGGTGTACAGCCTCAATTATGCCATATGACATATTGTTCAAATTACTGGTCTACCCAAGAAATCTAGATCCTAGAATCACAGAATCATAGAATCACAGAATGGTTTGGGCTGGAAGGGACCTTTAGAGGTCATCTAGTCCAACCCCCCTGCAGTGAGCAGGGACATCTTCAGCCAGATCAGGTTGCTCAGAGCCCCGTCCAAACTGACCTTGAGTGTTTCTAGGGATGGGGCCTCCACAACCTCTCCGGGCAACCCGTTCAGGACTTCACCACCCTCAGTGTAAAAAATTTCTTCCTTATATCCTGTCTAAGTCTACCCTCCTTTAGTTTAAAACCATTACCCCTTGTCCTGTCACAACAGGCCTTGCCAAAGAGATTGCCCCCATCTTTCCTACAGTCCCCCTTTAAGTACTGAAAGGCCGTGATAAGGTCTCCCCACAGCCTTCTCTTCTCCAGGCTGAACAACCCCAACACTCTCAGCCTGTCCTCACAGGAGAGGTGCTCCAGCCCTCAGATCATTTTTGTGGCCCTCCTCTGGACCTGCTCCAACAGTTCCATTTCATTCCTGTACTGAGGACTCCACAGCTGGACACAAAGGAGCTGGTCCTCCTTTAAAATAATACAGTTTTAATCATTATTTCACTATTTCTTTGTAAGATACACATCTGACCAAGTTGAACCAACTACCTGAATTTAGGATGACAAATACCTAAAAGAAACTTCTAATGAGCAGTTTGCAGAACAAGATCCACCTATAGAGGTTTTTCAGTAAATAGTTCTAAATAACAATAGACATTATAAACAGCCCTTAGGTACTTTGAAAACAGAAAGAGAGGCTGAACTTCATAGCCTAAATTACTTACTGGAAGTACGTGATACTCAGTAAGCACAATGTAATTGCAAGACTAATATTAAAATCAACTATATGCTCACCAGCTGTCACCAATATTGCATATGGAAGCACGTGTTCATAGCCAAGAACTGCACAGTGCTAGTTTGAAACAGCTGGCAAAATGTCTTTCCTTCCATTCCTTTTGAACTATAGCACTTCATTGGTAAATGTTTTGCTGAACAATTTGTGGAGCTTACAGTGTGAGTCCTTATAATTAGAATGATGCTGCGACACTGCTGACAGCACCATACCTGCACTTTGTCAAACTGATCCCACTCATCTCAGAAATAAATAGATTAAATGAAGCTGTTAAATTCAAGTACATGTCAGAAAAGTTATTAATCTGTCCTGAAATGCATGACTATGTGTTCTAGTAAAAAGACTGAAAAATTTAGTTCCATGGCCCCATTAATTTTATTGCAGCTAATTATATATTGTACCTCATGGAGGTGGTTCCTTCAGATGTCACTTATTAGCCATAATGAAGTAACACTTCACTGAGAGTTAATTTCCAGATGTAAATTGATCCAGAAAAAAGGTTTAAGTCCTTTCTGGTTGTAATGGGAGAAGAACAGTCACACAGTGTAGGCTGTAGCCTAAATTATTTCAGGATTTAAGAGAATCAAAGTTGTTTTGCTTAGTTTTTTAGAGGACTCATTTCAAAAGAATGACTGAGTTCTGTATTTCAGCAAGAGCTGACACAACAGCTGCTAAGTGGTCTAGCAATCCACAATGACCAATTAAATTTTTTTAATGCATCTTTTCAATAAGACACAGAGATCTCATTTAGTAGGTCATGGATTACCACGAATGAACCTTCAAGGTATTGTCATTGATCTTACTGTGAATGTTCTGAGGAGTTGTGCACTGACAGATAACTATGATTTCATCCACACTCCTTTTCCATTCACATGCAATAGCTCAGTATACAAAAAATCCTTAGGAAAGGATGTAAGACTATTTCCTTGTCATGTACAACAGCTAGAATTTAGGAACTCAACTCCGGTCATACCTCTTATGTTAAATTCAAGAAAGGCTGATTACTTTTGCAGTCTTATGATCAATTCAGGTGAATTCTTTTGAACTTTTAAGATAATGAATCCACATTTCAGTATATATGTAAATGAAAGGCTTGTGAACCAACAAGGAAAATAAGTAAGATATGAGTGATATCAATTCTGGTAAATTTCAATCAGTTCTTGATCTATCTGCCTCCGTTGTCATGTTTCTTACAGTATTTCTTTTTTTTTAATTAGACCTTATAACATAGCATTCAAGTATTTTCTAAGGCATGGAGTGTCATCACATTTTCTTTCTTAGTCCTATATGAAGAAACATTTTAATGTCTTGTAAAATATTGGGAGATTTTGTTCTACTCTTAATTGAATTTAAGTAGGTGTATTTGAGAGAAGTGATGGTACCTTTGGAGAGCTGCAGAAGTGATGGCTTGGATCCAGTTTCCATTGAAGTAAATGGAAACACTTCAGTTGATTTAATGGGTCTTGGATTTGATCCAAGGTGCACTTTGACTTAATTGGGCTATTCCTGGGAGTAAGTGCTGTACCTACTTGAGTACTCATATGCAATGAGCATTTGTAAGATGTAGCCCTTAGAAGTGAGCATCTGAGAGACAAGAAGAACCACTCTTATGGTACGACTAGTTAAAAATCACAAGAAATAAGAACCATGAAAGTTTTGCAAAAGTAAGAATATTTTTATATTAATATAGCGGAACAACACATCAGAAAATTACCTTTCACATTTCTGTAAAATATCAGTATAAATCTGTACTTTTTCATGTGTTATTACAAGCTAAACTCCCAAAAGATTGCAAAATAGATGCAGAACTGGGTCTTACAAGTCTGGTCTTGTAGCTAACTATAATAATTTCTTGGTATAGTTATTTAATGATACAAAATAATCACTTTATACTCTCTTTCACTCCAGTGAGATCTGTTTCCCTCTTTACCCTCTGTGATAAGATCATCACTATAGATAAACTACTGAAAATATGGCTTAATATAACCTCAATCATAGTATGTTAGACTCTATTAATCTGAAGCTGTTTCTACAGAACTATGACACAATGTGTTTCCTGATTCCCTATCCACTGCAAATGTGAAATGCCTTTAAAATGATTCATTATAAACCAACTCCATTTGGTGTTTAAACAAAAGATTTTTAAAGTTTGGTAATCCCTGTGTTAATTTCCAATATATATCCATTTTTTTCCTTTGAAACAATGGTGTTCTGCGCTCAAAGCTTAACTTTGTTTCACAAAAGAATTAAACAAGATTAAAAGGTGTTGCATAGTTACTAAGATAATCAGAGTTTTCTGAACTTCTCTTTCAAGATATCACAGTTCTTAACCATTTTCCTAAAAGCTCTGAAAGTGCCACATTTTCTGCTGTGGCATAACAAGAAAACCCAGTCACCAGCTACAGTTGTGGAGAGCTAGTACTGAACATTGATGCCATTGCATTTCCAAATAATAAATCTGCCTGAGCCACAATGGGGTGTACAATCAATTGCAATAAAAAGCTCACCTGGCTGAAAGTACCACTGGCTGTTAGACTGGGGCAGAAACCTGCCTGCTGCCAGACAACTCTGTTCCGTGACATTTGGCTCTCATGCGCCATCATGCACTGTCTGATCGCTTTGCCACCGGGTCTGCCCAAGTACCTTTTTCACTTCTGCTCAGTCACCTCTCTGCCACTTCTAGTCCATCATGAGATGTGTTGCTGTCACACCAGTCATAAAGATGTACAAGTTGTAGTCAATCATGACCTCCCCAGAGTGCAGCACTTTCAAAAACCCACTGCATAACAAAACCTTACACAACCTAAACCTCTTTAGAAAGCTACTGTTTAAAACCCTCCTCTGTGAGGAATTTTGACAACATGGCTGTACTAGGCTGGTATGTGAAAATCCACTGCATGAGACATGGGGTGACCTGTTGGCTCCAGATACATCCAGCCAACTGTCCATGCAAGTTAAACATCAATACAACTATTAAAGAATTGCAACAAAACAACAGAATTCAGCAGTACAAAGGTGAAAAAAAAAAAAAAAAAAAACCAGAAGGAGAAATTACATCTGTGAACTGGAGAGAAAGAAATTCAATTTGTTACAAAATTACTCCTAGCATTGGGTTTACCATTTGTTCACTTTTCCTGTCTTCTCCTGCCCAGCTCTTTCTTCTATATACTCTCTCTTTCCTTCATTCCTTTTAATTCTTTTCAATGTGAAAGGATCTCCCAGTTCCTTCTCACTAATGCTACGTTTATATCAAGGTATTTTCCACACTCTGTGGCTCTCCATATCTTTCTCCTTCTATATTCTGTTTCTTTGGATTTTGGAAGAGCTATGATAAAATGAATAACTAAGAGGCAGGTTAAGTTGTTATTATCAAGTAACTCAGCTCTGCGCCGCACTGAGACGAAGTAGCTAGGTGCAGGGGAAATCTGCATATGTTACCTACAGAGCCAGTGATCCCTGCAGCCCCACCCAATCTGCTATATGCACTGACTAAATAGTAGTATTTGGCATGCTATGGATACATTTCCTCCCATATGCACAAACACGGAAGGACAACTTTTCTGAGCAAAATCAAAGCTACAATATAAAGTAATAAGAATTTTCCATCCCTTTTCAAGATGTCCAGTGTTTCTTACAAGTAATGTAGTACAGAATTAACTGCTGTCCAGCTCTCCCCATCCAAATATCCCAGTATAATGTGTATTTCAAAGCATTTATGTTTGTTATTTTTCCAAATTTTATGCATTGGATTGAGTTAATCTAAAAAAGCCTCTAATTTAACAGTTTTAAGAATGTAGTAAATGGACCACTTTATTTCTCTTTAAGACTTTTTACAGCTGTACTCGAAGGTCTAACAATTAACAGACTTTAAGGATAATCACAATAGTCTGGTAAAACTGGAGTTAGGTGCCAAAGATTACATCAATAAGAAACAGTACATGTGCAAGTTATGAGCTGCAGATTGCAGTGACCCATGACTAGAACTGGCTTAATTTAAGTTGCATTAGAGCTGAACAGTACTTTGTTAATGTCATGCAGGCATTGACACATGAACAAGCAGGTAAGCCGATATGACAAGGATTAAATGTAAGACAAAATCCCTGGGCTGCTTAATACATGGCTTTTAGTGCACTACAGTTACATGCATAACAGGCTGAGAGGTAATACCATTCTCTTATATTCCTTTCTGTGGCTGGAGAATACAATCTTACATTAGATGGCTGTAAAACAAAGACCAGCCATTTAAGCTTTCTTCCCATAACTTGCATGTTGACCTTGTACATATTAAGAAGGTTGGTGTTCAAAAAACCCTTGAACAACATCATTATATGCCTCCTGAAACCTTGCTTCCATTCCTATTTTTCTTGCTATAGAAATAAATATGTAAAATTGTAAAAATTTTAACAGTGGAAACATATAAAAACCATATAAAAACTTCCTCCCCATTTAGAAGTATCATGTGAAAAGTGAATACTATAACTATGACCATAGAATATACAGCCAGAAAGTCTGATAAGACCACCAGGCTTGGGCCTCTGGATATGTCAGGCCAGTTAGTCTACCCAGACAGAGTACTTCAGTTATGTTATAGCACTGCAGTTCTTTGGAGACTTAAAAATGTGAGCTGAAGGGAAATAAAAGGAGATATCAAGTGTCACCAATGCACAGCTGTCAAGAAACTGACAGGTAATGTCTGTCCCCACAAGTCCAGTAGCTGATCTTCACTGAGCACTGCAAAGGGAATGAAACTCCTCAAGATCCCTGTCACTCTACATTGTGAGAAAATTTTTGTAGAACTTCAGTACATCCACCAGTTTTACCTGGACAAGACACACCAGCCAGGCAGTTAAGAGTGCAAAGCGCCTGCACTGTCACTATCAGCTTCTTCTAGTCCTATAACAGATACATCATAAATTTGCTATATGAAAAAGTGTGAGGAAACAACCTACAGAGTTTATCTGAGCATCAAAATTTAGAAACAACAAAAACAGATACAGATCCTGCAGCTCCAGAGCAAGATTACCGCTTCTTTTTAGAGACTGATAGTTACATTGCAGGCCTGTGCAGCACTTAAGGGAGTGATCTGGAAGATATACAGGTTCATCACGAAGACCACAAGAGATCACAGTGATTATTTAATTCCACCAGTTCCCCAAAAGCCATAATTTCTCTGGGAAGATAGGGTAAAATAGCTCTTAGAACGATAAATCGAGTGACTCCAAGGAATTGTAAGGTCAATTCAAGTATCTTTTCTTCTAATTAAGCTCATTTAACTTCTCTGTTGAATTTGACTAACTTCCAGCATTTTAAGTCATCATATTAAAGAGGACAGAAATAGCCCTTACAAGTCTTTTCCATACTCAAGCACATTTGGTGGTAATAAACATTTGTACTAGCTTGTAATAAAATTCTGTAATCTGATATAGTATCTCCACGTATTATCAGCATCTAGTAATTGCTGTTACTTAAGCTCTGATCTTGCAAATAGATATGACTATTAAGATAGTGCTGTAACTTTAGAAACATCAGGCTTATTTAATTAAATGACACTACCCATATGACTGATTTCAGAATTGACATGTCAGCAACAGAAAGCAAATACAGCAAAACAGCATTAAGAAAAATTGATGATCCCTAAGTCCATCTTAGATCAATCCAACTTTAACAAACAAGATCTTCCCTTCATATTTCCTGGAGTTTATATGGACAAGTTTAAATAGAAGATCACCTTATTTTCTGAGTGTTGACAAAGTTATTCCTTCACAAATATTTTTGTGATGAAAATTAATATTTGAGTGAAATTATAGAAAATTGAGAACTAGGTGAACAATTAACCGACTTAACTTGCAAAGATATACAGCTTCTTCCTTAAAATGCCTAATAAAATTGTAAAATATGAGTTTATGAGAAGAATGTTTTCAATTCCAACAACTGGAATGCCTGTTTAAAAGTCTCATGTGTATTCTGTTCCTGAAATAAAAAAAAAAATTGCAAACTTTTATTTTTAAGAACTGGGAAAAGGTAAATAAAACCTTTCAGATGCTACTTTCAAGATGATTAATCACTCAAACTATAAGAAAAAAAAAGTCTCATTATCAGATAAAACTGGAGGATCTACTACTAAGAAAATAGTACTTTTCTAAGAAGATTTAGTTAAAAAAATATCCAAAGGTAATATAGTCCATTAAACTTGATGGTGTATTTTGATGGAAAACAGCTCAAATTCAGGCCCCAAAACTTCGGTCAATGAGACTGAATATTCAGGACCTGATTTTTATGGAGCACTTTTGGGCAAAATTGACAGAAACTGTCAAATATACAACTTTGTTCTGTTTTTCTAAATAGTATAACATTTCAAGAAAGAAGCAATATCAGCATCACAAAACATGCACAATGTTTAGTCTGAGACAATGCAGTCTGAAGTCAACACTGAACTTGACAGTTTTTTTTCCTTTTTTTTTTTTTTTATTGGTAATTTTATGGTATTCACAACACAAAGGCTTTGTAAGAGCAGCTCCCCATTAAAAGTTTCTTCACTGGTTCAGACATTTGATAGTATGACATGGTATTCTGCTTTCATTTCAGCTATTGCCTTATTATTTGGATCCAGCCAGCTCTGTTTGGTAATGGTAATAGTCTTACTACAGTTCTCCTGTAGTTAAAGACAAAAAGCATTCACACCAAGTCTCTCATCTATTTTGAGAAAGAGCATTTAATTTGGTAATTTACACATCCATTTTCCCTTACCTAACCAAGAGAGTCCATCAATCTTACAGTTTGTTAGACTCAGTAAAATCTGGCTTAACTTTGTATAAATAAAGTAGTCACTGCTACAACATAGAGGACAAACATGTTTTGGGTTTTTTTTAATCTTTTTGCAATATAAGGATTATGTTATAATTTTATTCTTGAGGTAAGAACACTTAAACCACTGAAACACAAGGAGGACAACCATGCCAGATTTTAGGCAATTCTATTACCTTAAGTGGAGTTCTGATCTTGACAACATATTTTATTCCTTGGAGAAAAACCTATCTACAGCTCTGCCTGAAGTCCTTTAAATCCTTACAGGTGAATTATGCCAAACTTATTGGAGTAGCTTTTATTACCCTGATATTCAGCTGCTGTCATTTTTAACAGTGAACTAGAAGTTTGTCAAATCTTATAAAGGCTGCAGAGATTCAACATTCATTTAAAAAAACAACAACAAAAAAACACACACACACAAAAAAAAAACCCACCAAAAAACAAACCCCAAAACCCACTGCACCTTTGTTCCCTACAATAGGTAGTAGGTTGAATTCATTTAAGCGACCCTTTTACATTTACTACATTCCAGCATTTATTTTTATTAATATTTTTTTTTCTGGCAGGAAGCCATGATGTTATTGCTTTATATTCCTAGTCAATGTTAACCCAACTGTAAAATAAATTATGTGAGCTATTTTAGAAACACTGAAGTGGCAAAATGCTACAGTAGAAAATATAGTAAAATGTCCCCTTTTTAATTATCCCAATCAGATTTGCCAGAAAGTATAGCTAGGACAAAATTACTGTCACATATGAGAGCCATTCTCAGGAATAGAAAAGGCAATATTTGGATTCTGAAGTGCTAAATAAGCTATAAAACTTTATCACTCTGTATTTAAACTTATTCTCTGACAAGCAAAGATACTTTCTCTCTGGAAGAACAGAAAAGCCTCAGAAAACCACAAATTTCTGTAAGAAAAAGTCTATTATAATTCACCAAAATTTTTCAGAAGGCAAAATGGTAATCTCCTTTTTGCTGGTCTCCTTCCCCTCTCCCTGTTTCCAGAAGAGAAACATACTGTCTCTTAAATAGACCATGGAGCTTCCCTGTAATAGATTCTAACTCTCAAACCTCCATTTTGCAGTAAGATATTATCAGGTAGCATACAGCTTCACATACTGGAAAAAATTGCTTTCTTTCTGGAGCTTCCAATCCACCTACACCATTCAGCAAGTCCTGTGAAAAGACAATAAGATAGAAAACGTCTTTATTCCCATGACTGTGGTGAATCCAAAGCTATTACTTTCCAGCCATCTGAGCCACATACTTAGGTAAAGTGGAATAGAGAACAACCAACCAAAGGAGACACTACTTACTGCATTGCCATTAACATAGCACCTGTATTTATTTTAGTCATATATGAGCAGAGTTTATTTACTCTGTAAGCATACAGCTCAATAAAGCTGGTGACAATTTCAAGAGTAATTCTAAACTACCAAATTCACAGTAGCCATATATATCACCTTATTTTTGTTCTGTGAACCACTGACACGGAATAAGGAAGCCTCCCTCCTCAACCGATGGAAGTTTTTATAGTTGCAAAAAATAAAGTTTAGAAAGTCCATTCTACTCTTATAATAACTGAGCACTTCACAGCTTAAAAAATGTCCACAATCAGGTGTCTCATCTTCTGCTTTAGTTTAACATTCCTTTTGTCCTGAAAACAGTCTGAGTGAATACATACTCTAACAAGGATTTTAACAGTTCCCTTTAGAATTTGCTATTACATTTCATAAGCTAGTGGTTTTGCCCCCTGTTGATCAGATAGCAATGAATTTAGATGAGAAAAGTACACTGGAAACTGTAAGACCAGATTGCTCATTTAACACAAAGGAATGCTTTGATTGCTAAGTCATCATCTAGCAGTGTGCATTAAGTATCTTACCCCACCTCTGTTTACAAGAGCTCTTTCAGGGGTCAAGACAAGAAGGCATCTTCTCCCCCTTTCCTAACTGTTAAAAAAAAATTTAAAAATAAAATAAAAAAAGAGAGAGAGAGAAAGTCAAGTAAACTCTCATTTTGTGGTTCACGAAGGAGCAACAATTGGTTTCTAACACTCTTTTCCCTCAGGAGGGTACAGGGAGTGAGTTCTTTCATTTCTACCAGCTGCTAGTAAGAACCATATCACAGGTGGCTGTTCTCTTGTACATATGCTGTTAGCTCTGCTTGTTTGTATATTCACTAGAATGAATGACACACCTGAGTCTCCTCATGTGCCTATCTAGGGAGGTAGAGCCGTCAGCCTGAAGAAATCATACACCTGGCTAGAAATGTACAAAATCCAGTGCATTGAGATGAGATCCTATGGGGCTTTGCTTCAATTCATGGTACATTCATCTGTGTGCTGAGCGGTTTATATTTCTGTAACTGCTGTGACATTCCAGCTGACTTAAAAATCTGAATTTATTTCACTAGGCTACCAAGCTACTGGAACTGATGAATTAGAAACAATTTTCACTTGTCTAGCTATTTCAGAAAACACCATAAAGGACAGCACTGTAGGATGAAAATTTATGTACTCAGGAAAATGGAGAAAGACATACCACTCTTTTGATTCTAAGTGCCTGAAGGTAATTTAGAAAACACATTGCACTGTTATTTTGAAGGGGCATAAAGATTCCACAGGGGGGGCATTTTCTTGTCTAATACACTTTTCACCTTAACACAAGACACTATACAGAAACAGCAGATTGGCAGGCTCAAGTAACTAGAAACAAAATTAAACCAGAAACTCAAACCAAATTTATTTTATTTTTTTTTTAAAGTCTTGGAAAAGGAAAAAGCAAAGATGGTGTTCTCCATACAGGCTCTGTAGCTTTGAATAAAGGGTGAAACACAGCCATGTCTTTGCTTTATTTGGTCTTTGTTTTGCAATGAAGATTAGATCTTTAATATTGTAGTAGTCACCTGCTGGAATGGAGGGGAAGAAATTTTCTTTAACATAGAGTGACCTAATTCCTAGGGTATGTTTGGTAAAACACACTGAAAGAACAACTTGGCTACCTTGGACAGACATGCATCAACACAAGGAAACACAAGAGAGTACAATGAAAACTCTGAGGTGAAAATTCTGATAAGGTACTTCTGATTTTCCTCACACAAGATGAAAACCCAGGCCTAAAGGAGGAACTTGCTTGGCCTGTCGTGCTGCAGACCTACTTGTAGGTTTCCAGTTCTGCCAGAGCACTTGGGTGAGCTGCATTACCTTTTCAGATATAAGCAGTACAGACTGCCTCATAACACTTTTATCCCACACTGGGAATCTCTTGAGGGCCAAGCCTGCACTGTAGTTGATTAACAGTTTATATTTCTGTAACTGGTGTGACATTCCAGCTTTTATTTCACACTGGGAACCTCTTGAGGGCCAAGCCTATTAACAGTCCACTTCTCTCAAGATGAGAGATGTCTGCCAGCCCAGCTTCAGATGCAACTAAATAGCCAGTATTATCCCAAAAGTCAACTTGGCAGTACCAAAACAGATTTTTGGATTCTAGATTATTTGCACCTGCCAAGCAGAACACAAATCTAATGTCAGCACTCACCAGCAGCCCCTGCTCAGTTAGACTTACCTGTAGCAATGCTGGCACATTTCAAACTTAGTTTTGCTGCCCTTTCCAAGCCACAGCTTATTTTAGCTTACTTACGTTTATTGACTTACTCTCCTACAACAAGACCCTTCAATCATTAGCTCTGTCATTATAGAAGGTACAGCTTATCCTGTCCAGAGACCCTTCTACAACCCATTTAATCTAAAGCCAATATCTTCTGTTGATCTGAACTGTAACACAATCCTAAAATTTACCATTCATTGCAAACAGATGGCTTAGATATAGCTACAAGGCTTGTGTTGATGCTGTACTTAAACTAGCAGCTCCTTCTGAACACAGCTATCTTGTAACTACCAGAAGATCCTAAACCAAACCCATCACCCCAGCATCAGGCCAGGCACCTGTATGGTGCTGGCCTGATGTTTACCTGTCAAAGACATAAACATAAGGGGACAATGTTGGCAGCATGATCTGTAAAAACAAGCCTGACTTAGGTTTACTTAGAGATTAACTTAAAGCCAGGCTTAATCTGTCTCACTGATTCCTTACTGGAGTATAGACAGATCATTTACACCTGTGCCTCCTTTGCTAAATTTAGTATCAGCAGAGCTATGCTGTTGTAGATGACCTGAGACCCAGCTTGTTAACTATGCAGCTTATTTGCTGTGAGCACCGTGGAATAAAAAGAAGCTTTAAAGAAAAGAATGGAAAATAATTCCTCTTATTATAGGGTGCTTGGGTCTGTTCTGTAAAACAGATAGAGGATGAAGCTATGCTCTATCTGGATTTCATTAGGTGGTGCAGTGCCTGGAAGACAGGAACACGAAGGCAGCTAGTGAAGCGTTCTTAAGCAAAACTGGGAGGGCATGCAGGGGGAGCTTCATGTAGTACTCTCTCTTTCTGATTATGTCTGTGTGGTTCTCTGCTTGGGATGTGAGCTACTCTTCTGAGGACTCAAACTCTCCAAGTTATAGTAACAGAAGCCTACCTATTGAACATAAGGATTTAGATTATGACCTCATGAAATGTCACACCCTTTTGCTTTTTGGCTGTGTAAGGTTTTAATTTCTTTAATGCACTAAGAACTTAAAGACTAGCTGTGTTGTGTGTAGTGATAAACTATACCAGGTACAGCTGACATGTCTGTGAGAGTCTATGATCAAATACTCAACAGACTGTGGAGGATTACAGAAATATTTCCCTGGACCAAGCTTATACAAGGGTATTTGTGCAACAAAATATGTTTGTCAAATTTGCTGGATTTCTGAGGCAATTCAGAAGGTGAAAATGGGACAACACTTATCTCAACAGGTTTAGATTTTGCAAGCCATTTATAAAAGTTCTTTGTATCATTGAAGAACAGCAGCTGCAGCAGTGTTATTGCTGGCATAGCTATAGGGAGACTCCTCTGGCACATGAACTACAGGCAGGAATTATTCCCTACATCAGATCAAATCCGTATGTGTGCACTGGAAAAATTCTGTCCGAGTTACACCTAGGCAACTCTTCTGATCTACTTATTCCAGACACAGGTTGTCCAATAAGTCTACTCAAATGTCTGGCCAGCAGTTGGCAAACATGATACAGTTGCTGTACTTCACTAAGATGCAGCCAGAGAATACTGGAAGGATGTTCTTACATCCTGACAGACATCAGCTTTTCTGCACCCTATCCTCAGTCTATTCTACAAATGCATTAGTTTGTATGTCCCCATGTGGTGGGGTGCACAAATTAATGAGAAACATTCTTCTTCATGCTATGGCATTAAGAAAATGTGTCTCAGGATGCAGTGGTCTTTTCTGCACATCCAAATATCTGACCCTTTTTTTCACATCACCTAAGTAGACCATAGAGGGACACACCCTACTGTGCCCCAGAGAGTCCTGTAAATTTCAGTAGCAGCTACAAGATGCAGGAAAAAGCACAAATTTTTGTTTGGGTATGTTAACTGCATTCAAAACCTCACATTACAAAAATGCATGTTTTGAGTGATCACAGAGATAATGATACAACAGCAAAACTGTGTAGATATTTTTCTAACCCATGAAAAAGACAATTACGCAGGCTTTTTGGAGGACAACTGGGAACCCTGTAGCTAATTTTTTTCCACCTGTGGAAAAACAGACAATTGGGGGCCCTGGCAAAATAGTACATTATTTCTATTAGCTTTCATATATTGTTATTCTATAGCCTTCTGTTGAATATGTTCTTCTGAGCAGCTACTATGTGAACAAAGAACACAACACTATTTCTTGCATCCGGATAAAAGGTGGCATACCAGATTCTCTGAGCTAGGAAAGCACAGCTAAAAGATCGCTGCCATGTAATTTCCCCCCTCTCACAGACACCCTCTGCTTCCCTGCCTCCCCACCTCCAACCCCCAAATCATCTGACTTCTGAGCAGTTTTGTTCCTGGCAACCATGGCTACTTTGGTGGTACCTGCTGCGTGTGACGGTTTCTTTTGGACTTCTTCAATCAATCAATGTCAAAGCTGAAAGCACAATGACATGTGCTCTCTTTGGGCATCCAATCAGTCTGAAATGGTACTTTTGTGAAACAAGCAAAGCTCTTCAACATGAGGCCTGGGAAGATAAGAACACGTACAGGCAGTCATCAATCAATGAATTTTCCTGCAGGTACAACATCATTTGTCAGAATGCCCATTTTCAAGAAAGCAGCTCCAGGGTTTAAAAATTAAACTAAATGCATTCTGAAAACAAGATTACTTGTGACAATTTGTCTTTCTTTTCAATAATGTGATATTAATATTTCAGATCTGCACCACTATTTTAATAGCATAAATTGATTGAATTCTGTCTAGAAAGTGGGGGAAGCGGTATGCAGCTAAGCTTTCCAAAGGCCCATTCCTATATCCAGAGTCCCACAGCACATACCAATGAGAAGAAAAGCTTTTATCATTGGTGCTTTTAAAAAGTCTTTTCCATTGTACAAATAGTTTGCCAAAGACCTGTTTCTTCTAGGAGATTCTCAGTTATGAATGTACTGTGAAGAAAACATGAGCATTTAAGAGAGCCTTACCAGGCCAACGCTTGTTAATATTCAAGTCTGCTTTGACCCATTTCAGGAGAAAACACATGTGAATCAAGGAAAGGCAATAGGCAGTAGTTTGCATTGTCTAACACCTCTACCTCAGACTCATTCCAGTGAGTACATGTATAGAAAGAAGGCATAAACTCCTTTATGGGCCCCAAATTTCCTTGCAAGGTGTCACCAAGATCTGTGCAACTAAGATGAAAATGAGGAACTCCTACTTCTTTACACAAAGGACTAATATTTTTCCATAAGACACTTTCCTAGCTCCTCTTTTTCATCCTCTGGCTGAGAAGTGAAGCACATCTTTTCCTTCTTGGCTGCCAGCAGTGTTACTCTGAAGTACCAGAGAACAGCAATTAGATCATGTCTACATGGAAACTTTTAATCGGACTGAAACTGGGTCAAAACCAATAGCTGTACTCTGCAGCAGTCCTCCTATTTCAAAGCTGAATTTGAAAATTGGTCTTTTTATTCCTTTCATGCTGCAAAATCAACATTTACAAAATTGTGTGGGTTACAAGGTTAACCAGTTTTAAGACACTGGACTGTGGAGCTTTTGTCTCAGAAGATTGCTCAGGCAAGAAACGCATCTGTGGATTGCTTGTCTAGGTGAAAAGTTGTAACTTTTCACTGAGCAGCTGCAAGGCCACAGAAATCAGGAATGTGGAGGTGTGCCGTCACCCTGGAGGCAACCACCATGGTCAGAAAACTGCAGCTCTTGAGCAAAGATAAAAACTGTTAAGACAGACCCTGGTGAGACTGCTCACTGCCGAAGCACCGAGAGGCTTGGATCCCCAGGTCGCCACGGATCCATGGTGGTGACTATTCTTGCAACTCTATTCCGACTGCTTACTTGATTTCTGCCCTGTTATTCTATCCTATCCTATCACTATTATATCTTTTTGCTTTTTGATAACATAAGTTGTTTCAGGCATACAGCATTTGACCTCATTTGTATCTTAATCTCGCTCTTGGGATCATATCGCACCTCCCCGCCCCAGCATTGGGTTGGGACAGCTGTGCATTGAACAGACACTTTACGGTGCAACAGGTCAGCTGAGGAGAAAGCCCCCATATATTTATTTAATACATGCATTTCTGAATTCCAAAATCAGAGGTAATAAGGAGAACAAAGAAGCTTTTTTTCTTGGAGGACTGTAGAGTTTAGAGTCTGGCCTGGGACCTGGGCACAGAAGACAAAATTGTTTTCAGATTCTTTTGTTTTGCTTTAACCATAAGATGAAGGTTGCTTTACTGCACAAGTTTGTTGATTTAGTTTTGGCTCCTAATACATCTGATCTGTAGAGAACTCTTTCCATAGCTTGGTGTGCTGCTGGCGATAAGTCAGTACAAGCTTTCACTGAGATGCTCCCTCAAAGCCCTGGCTTAGCCAGACCCACACGGCTTTATTTATCACCAGAGGTTTTCTGTATCACTTTTGCTTTTGCTCTCAAGTTTAGATAAATAAATTTATTTTCTATGTTAAAATGCATAGATCAATCTGGACAGAACTGTACCAAAACAATTCCAACTTCAAGGGGCAAGGCTTGAACTCGGGTAAGGTTCCTCTCAGTCACAACAATAGCAATTGGGCCCATACTAAAAGGCTCTATTCAGAGATTATTAGGACCAAATCTTGATGCCAATGCAATTATTGTCCTCTTGTGTGGGTGAAGTGAGAACTAAATTTGCTTTTAAGTCAAGTGGGAAAATGGTCTTCGGTGGGTTTTGGCCTGGGTCCATAGGCTTTGGTTTTTGAGGCCTGGTGTGAGGGAGAGCCTTTTTTGTTGTTTATTCCTTGTGAAAGGTCAAAGGTGTAATGAGTCCTGCCAGCTTGAAAAATAAAGCCTAATATGCATAAATGATTGAAATATTAAACTGCTATAAATTGTAGAACATTATGAAGTGCTAAATTCAGCACTGCTTAGGGTCTTTTATTATCTGTCACTTGCACATCATGTGAATAATTTCAGTTCTCCATTCTTTAATGCCACAGCACTCATCCTGTCAGGCTGTGCTTTCCTCCATATGAAACAAGTGCACGGAAGGGTGTTATTCTGAGCAATGACTTATCACATCATGCCATTTGGCTTTTTCTCCACTCTCCTTGCAATACAGTCTCTCAGGTAATCAGCAAGAAAATAATACTGTTTCAGACATTTGAAAAGATAGGGATGATGCTTTAGTTAGGTGAGATGTTTATGAATTTACCTCATTCAGGGATGCTGGCTACATCTTAGTCAATGCAGCCATGATTCTTCTTTCATTATTTCTCTGAGGCAAAGGATTTTCATAGCCCTAAGCCATATCCCAGCTGGCTCTGAGCTCACCCTTGGGAAACTTACCCTCCCTGCATGGAGAAGGCTCATACAGAGGGTTCTTTCCTTGCAGTGCCAGGCATGGGGACCCCTAGCTTTCTTCCACTAGCTCTTGGGAGATGCTTCCTTTTGAATTGCTATCAAGTATTTCAACAGACTTGATCATCACTATTTATGGCAATACCACCACAACCCGAACATCATCTCCCTACCTCCTGCCTGCCTGTGGATGTGGCTGAAAAAAATCTTCCCACACAGCATTGCTATCTATAAAAAGAAAACTTCATTTCCAGCCCCCAGGATAGATCCTTCCCTTTACGGCATATCAGGGAGGGAAAATAAAAGCAGTCCATCTAGACATAGAAGGGAGCACAGGTTGGAGACACTGAACTTGCACCCCCCTTTCCACCACAACACAGTGTGCTGGGAGCTAATGGTTGCCACAGGCCTGTTCATACAAATGCAAATCTTTCCAACCAACTCCTGGAGGACAGAGACCACAAAAGAAGCAAATAGCTCTTTCCTTGGCAGTCTAGAAACACCTTCTCATCTTATTACCAAGGATTCAGGGATCATATTGTAACCAAAATCAAAGAGAAATGTTTAGTGCCTGGAAATTGAGCTTTTTTCTCAAGCTCCTTCCTGCAATATCTAGTGGTAGGGTTCAGAAACTTGCAGATAAACAGGAAACCTACCTCTAATGTCCCCATACAGCTTTCATCCACCTCACTCATAGACATGAAATAGGTGAGCTTTTTTCTGGCCTAATTTACCACGTGCCACTGCCTATGCTTATTCTAGATTTGTGGGTTCTGTTTTTGTGTGTTCCCCTCTCCTGCAAAAATCCTGATTGTTGCCCAGGCAGGATAATGGGAGAAGCACAAATCTCAATCATTCTCAGTATTGTATTACTCTTTAACACAGAAAAGCAGAAACTAGTCAGCTATTACAGCTCCCATATGGGCATGGAGCTTTATTAGAGCAAACCCCACCTACTGTGTTACTACCCAGTTAGAGGTTGGAATATTCTTTTTAAAAAGGAATCTGTTAGGCACAAGTAGTGGTACTGTCAGGCCCATCAAATTCTGGTACAAACTTACCAGCACACCATAGAAACCTGGATGACACACTGTCCTTAGTTTGAGAAGAATACAAATGGCACCACATGACTGTGAGATAGCTAGAACAATGCTCTTGCTCAGACTCCTATGGTACCAGTCTTCATAACAGCTAGGCACTAGTACTAAACAGACAGGAACAGATAAATATCTTGTTTATCTGGCATGTGTAATTTGTCACTCTGATAGGACAATAACTACATGGCAATTTATTGTGGCAATTTTTTAAATCTTAACTTCCCTGCCAATCAGAGTTTGCACTGTGACTATTGGTTGTATTTTAAATGAAGCTGGATTGTCATGATTCAGTTTTTGCAGTACTTATAAAGACAGTTCCTGGGAAACTTAGTGAAAACAAATTGCTGCATGTGATAGAAAAATACAGCAACACCTGAAGGAATTCTGGCTAGATGAGAAAGTAAGTATAGTAAAAATGAAACTGAAGGCTTTGTTACTTATATTAGGTACAATTATCTCACTAAAACCTATATGCCTTTAATTTGTGAAATAATTTTTTGTCAAGTTCAGAAGGAGCAGTAGAGCACACTTGGAATCTTTCAAACTACAATCACTATTGTACAGGACTCCACAATACATCCAAGATTAAAGTGATTCTCTCCTCTCCTACCAAATATTAATTAAATTAATTCATTGAATGAATACATAGCAGATGCTTGAGTCATTTGTACAGTATCAGGAACAATTAATTTTGGACAAACAATTTTAAAAAGGAATCCAGCATTCCAATATTAAACTCCCTGCTATATCTCATTTAACCAGTTTTGCGGTATAGACTTCTCTCACTTCAAATTTACACTAGCCTCTGCAAACTTCCTCCAAAATCTAGCAGTGGGTTTACTTGTTATTCTACTAATAGTGATTGCCTTAAAAAGTCAATTCATTAACTAAATCTGTTTCATCATTTTTAGCCACCAATGGTAAAGATTCCGGAAAGGTGACAGTCTGATTTTAATAAACAACATTGACCAGGTGATTCATCAAATGGCACAAATAAATGGGTAAGATGAACAAATGTAACCCAGAATTCAGGAGGAATATTTCTGTACACAAATCCAGAAAATCCAATTTACCATTATGTGGTTTTATTTCACCCATTACTGACATCTTGAAGCTCATGAATATCAATATGGCCTCCTTTTTTGAAGGGCACTGCAATAGAAAGCGTATTTGATTTGAAATTTGTTTTTCTCTGTCAGGGCATAGGACTCAAAAACTGCAGGGGTTTCAGCTGAATCTCTGAACAAAGATTGTTCCTGGATTTTATCATAATGTTGACAATGACACTGACAGGAGGTAAAAATCAGCTAGGTAATGAAGAAATCGAGCTCATAAGGATTTATAGCTTGCCTTCTGAGGAAGCATACACATAGTCTCCAAACAGATTCATATCTGCCCATGATTATATACTCTGTCCTGAAAAGAGAAAGGCCCCAGAAAAGGACCTTTAGCTCTATGAAAAGAGAACAGGGCTACTAAGAGAATGAGAAATGGAAAAGGAAGTGGGAAGGCAGCAAAACAACAACAGAGAAAAAGAGCTTGGAAAAGGGATGGAAATATTGATACAGACACAGGAGAGTAAATAATGATGTGGCTTTGGGAACCAGGAGAGAGACACTGGGAAGTGAGCAGATATAAGAGGAAGGATTAAAATCAGGATATGGAAGGAAACAAAAAGTGGTGATGAAGAGCATGGAAAGGGCAATGGAGAAAGTGAAGAAAACACACTCAGTATATAAGCTGTAAAAATTCATATCCTAGAGGAGTACAGCTTATCCCACAGCAAATACTTAACCATTGTGTAGAATGATTTTACTTGTCTGTCAAAAGAGTGTGAGCTATAGGTAGGCAAAGGAAAGAAGACTTGAAAAACAATTTAATATCAAACTTTGAAAATTCATTGCTGGCTTACATAAAAAACACCTGAAACTGAATGCATGCATATCTCCTTGGAAACTTGATCAGAAGAAAATCTTTCTACTTGCTCTTATATTAATATTTTTTATACTGTATAAGAATTCCATTAGATTAAAACCCAGAAACTCCATAGAGTATCTAGGTCCCGTAGAGTTTCTCTCTGTTTGGAGATGGTCTGTGCTTCATAGTCTTTGGAATCATCAGCCCTGGACTGGTGTGCAGAGATACTTACAGTTCTATTTCTTCCACTTTTCTAAGGAGAAATGGATCAGCCAGTTACCAATTTCTAAGAAATGTAAGATTAGCAATATTTATTAGCATCATCCAACAGACTAAGTTTAAAAGACCGCAGTCTGCTGTCCAACTTTTTTCCCCCAGAATTAAGCAAAATGCCATACTTGTAAGATGACCCTTGCAGCCTTCCAGCAAACAGGTAGGAACTGTCCAGAAGTTTTCTTGTAGGACATTGGCTGAATTGCATATATATTTTCATTCATCCCCATTCATTTCATTTGGTGATTTGTTACAGCTCCTGTTTGCTAACAATTTTCTTCTCTAGTACTTGTTTATGTTTCCTGTAATTTATTTATTATGAAAGGAAAAAAAAAAGCAGTCATTCTTTCCAAGCCTTCCCATGAGACTATAAAAAATGTATGAGAAAAGCCAAAGCATATGCAGTGCTTTTGTAAGTGCCTGAAAATGGATTCTATTAACCTCAAAAACGAGCAGTGGCCTAAAAAAGGTCATAACCTAATTACTTACCTCATTGTGCATTGCAGAAATTACAAGAACCACAGCAGAAAGAATACAGATAATCACTTTAATATCCCATGATAAGATCACAAGAGGGTAATAAGTACTTTCAGCTGTTGTTAGTAATTGCAGGAATATTACGCAGTCTTTTAAGGGAATGAAAAAAAATTATGCTCTTGATGATAAACACATAAATGATTTTAAGTAACAAAAGTACTACTAAATACAAAAAAACACCAATAAATGCCTCAAATTTAGATTGTCCAAAGCAATTTTCAGAAGTCATCCATGCTCCAGGGTGCCTCAAAATTTTGGGTACCAAAAATCAGACTCCCTAAAACATGTTATTTCTTTAAATGTGGGTGTCAATTCCACTTAATATGTAAGAAATAGAGCCTTTAAAATCATTCATCATCTTTGAAAATTATGCTGTATTCAAAATTATATACACGATGTATCTGAAAATGATTAAAGGCATTCTGAGAAAAGAGATTTGTAATGGCATATAAGGTGGGTTTCTGCATTGATAAAGTGTGAAGGAAAACAATACAGGTAAATGGTTATTCCTAAACTAATACCAATAGCTTCTGGAAATTATGAATTTAAGTAATGATCAAAAGGAATTTTAATATGTTGGGTAACAAACTTATAGTGAAGTGGAGAAGACCCTTGTTTCTGTTCCACAGTAATGCTGGGTGTTATCTCATAAAGATACAGCTAAAAAGTTGTAATATTTATGATCTCCAAGATTCAGTTCACTTCTTTAAAAAATAATTTGATTCTCTATAATTTCTGTTTTCTTATCCTCTTATAGAAAGACAGTAAGGAAACCACTCAATTCTACAACAGAAGGAGAGGAAAACCTTGTTAAGAGCAGCTGAAACATCAGAGAGACTGTCACATACAATCATTATGCATAGGAGTAAGTTATCACAATTCGATTGATTAACCACAGAATCATTTCCTTAGAATCAACAGTACAATAATTTCTTACCAATGAAACATGCCTCTATTGATATTTGGAAGAGCAGGAAGCCTAATAACCATTCAAACTAGACTAGAACTTGATGCACAATGTGGCCTTTGCTGCAGTAGCTGGAGCTGCAACTGAGCAGCAGAGCTGCAAACCCTGGTAACAGAAAGCCAACATGCACCTTTGTCACCCAAGGTGCCTGAAACATTCATTGGCTGAGGGGACATCAGCTGAAAATTTTGTAGTAGTCTTGTGTGTGTCTCTGTGCACATGTGAATGAATAACTATCATTAACTATTTTACAAAGCAAGAATAGCATAGGCTGTTCATTTTCAAGATAGCAAGATGAGAAATTTTAGTTCTCATATGTAGGAAAACAAAAATTTCCTTTACCTTAAAAAGACCTTTACAGCTGCCTCCTACACACCCATTTTGTGATCAGCCTGTATTGCCATGTTATCCACACTTGAGCCTGGGGATAGCCGGCAAAACCCCTGTAGAGAGTTTTGCTGATCACCTTCTCTTCCTTCATGTACCTGGAAATGTTTCCCAGGATTAGCTGCTCCATCACCTCTCCAGGGATCGAGGTGAGGTTGACTGACCTGTAGTTCCCTGGATCCTCCTTCTTGCCTCTTGTTCTTGAAGAGAGGAGTGATATTAGCTTTCCTCTAGTCCTCAGGCACTCCTTTCATCACCGTGATTGTTCAAAGATTATGGAGAGAGGCCTTGCAATGACACCAGCCAGCTCCCTCAGCACTTGTGGGTTCATCCCATCAGGGCTCATGCACTTATGTCCGTCCAGTTTGCTGACGCATTCTCTCATCTGATCCTCTTCCACCTTGGGTAAGTCTTTCTCGCTCCAGGCTCTCCACCTGCTCTCTGAGACCTGAGATTCAGGAAGGCCAGTCTTGCATTCAGTACCTCAACCCTTCCTGTTGCCTTTTATAGCCCTCACCAGATTCAATTCCAGTTGGGCTTTGGCTTTCCTAACCTCATCCCTGCATGCACAGACACCGTCACTGTATTTCTCCCAGCTTACCGGTCCCCACTTCTACCTTCTGAATGCTTCCTTTTCGTGACTGAGTTTGGCCCGGAGCTCCTTGTTCATCCACACAGGCCTCCGGACATTTTTGCCTGACTGCCTGGTCATTGGGGTGGACTGCTCTTGAGCTTAGACGAGATGATCCCTGAGTATTAACCAGCTTTTCTGGGCCCCTCTTCCCTGCAGGGTTTCATCCTGTGGCACCCTTCCAAGCACATCTTTGAAGAGGCCAAGGTCTGCTCTCCTGCAGTCCAGGGTTGTGATCTTGCTTTTTGCCCTGCTCACTCCCTCCTCCCTGGGTCCTGAACTCCACCATCTCATGGTCACTGCAGCCAAAGCTGCCTTCAGCCTCTACTTTCCCAGTGAGACCCTGCTGGTTTTGAGTAGAGGTCATTTCCTTGTTGGTTTCTCCATCAGTTGGGTCAGGAAATTGTTACTGATATCCTCCATGAACCTCCTGAATGGCTTGCGTCCTGCTCGTTTTTTCTCTCTGGTAAATATCAGGGTAGTTGAAGTCCCTGAGGGCTTGTGGACATGAGACTGCTCCTACCTTTTTGTAGGAGGCCTCATCCACTTATTCTTCCTAGTAAGTTTTTTTTTCAGCCTAATACTGCAAACGAAAGAGGCTTCTAACCTAGAAAGCCATTGTAAGATATCTTAAAAGTTTACCAGACTTTACTCTGTGGGGTGTTCGGCAGCATGTCTTTTATTCTTGTCTATTGAACTGATGGGATTAAGTGTTGTGAATTCTGTTTTTAGAGAACCTTCTATTCAGAGATTGACAGCATTGTGGATAAAAATTATCTTCCAAGAGTCATATCATCTCAGTGGTGTCGTTTGTCCCTGGATGCTGATAGGGTATTTGTTTGTATGAATTAGAATTAGATGTAACTTCTCTTGTTAAAGAAGGGAAACTGTTACATTTCCTAGGGCTGCATGGCTGCAGGTCCATTGTGGCTTCTGAATTTGCCAATCATTCAACTTCTGATTGACTTACTTTGAAGTTTAAAGGACTAAAGGGGCTAATTCTACTCTTGTATAACATGAATTTTGCTGCTGAGTTCATGTCTCATTTGTCAGCATCAATGCTGTATGGTTCATAACCTATTATGATGATCCATCTGACTTAAAGAGTAAACACTGTATAACCAATTTCGTCCTTATCTTTGTATTACAGTAGTCCCAGCCTTGGGATTTATTTCACAACATGGAAAGTTTTGTGACCAAGCATTTTGTGGATCCTGACAAGCTATTCAGGTGACACAGGAGTGACCTACAGAAGGTAACTTTAATACCAGTTCAGTGTACTATCTAGATGTGCCTCATTTGGTAATTTATTACTCCTTTTCTGAACTGATCCCAAATTTGAGCTAAAGTTAATGAAAGTGGTCTACATAAGAATGTTCTAAATACTGTGCCAGACCCCAGGGTTGCTTAAAGTTTCAAAATCTTTCATCAATTCACTTGTTTCAGATTTCTGTTTCTGCTTTGTGTCTTTTTCTTTACGTGCCTGGAATTACATCTGTTTGGATGTTTAAATAACAATCTGCTGGCTGTTGTGGTTAAAGAGCTAATTTTTCTCTGTCCCTCTGTTGTCCTTTCAATGACAGGCAGAGCTTTGATTTCTTTCTAGGTAGAATTTCTTGATTTTTTCCCACTCTGAGCGGTCCTTTATGCACCCTGTCAAAGAACTCCTATTCAAGCGTGCTGACTTGATTTGGCACCTGTATATCTGTCTGGAACTGCAGTCATCCTCCTTGAACAAAACCTTATGAAATCTCAACAATAAGAACAAAATGTAAAATTTTTTTAACACAGCAAAAGGTCAGATTTCTTGTGCCAGATCCATGCAAAGAAATATTTTAGGAGATTGTCCTGGTTTCAGCTGAGATAGAGTTAATTTTCTTTCTAGTAGGTGGTATAGTGCTGTGGTTTTTTTAGGATGAGAATATTGTTGACTACAGCGGGATGTTTTAGTTATTGCTGAGCAGTGCTTACACAGAGTCAAGGCCTTTTCCTGCTTCTCACACAGCCCCAACAGTAAGTAGGCTGGGGGTGCACAGGAAGATAGGAGGGGACATGGCTGGGACAGCTGACCTAAACCGACCAAAGGGTTATTCCGTACCACATGACATCATACCCAGTATATAAACTGGGGGAAAAGCTGACCAGGGGTCTGCTGCTAGGGAACTGGCTGGGCATCTGTCAGCGGGTGGTGAGCAATTGTATTGTGCATCACTTGTTTTGTATATTCTTTTATCATTATTATTATTTTCCTTTCCTTTCTGTCCTATTAAATTGTCTTTATCTCAACCCATGAGTTTTACCTTTTTTTTTAATTCTCTCCCCCATCCCACTGAAGGGGAGTGAGAAAGCAGCTCTGTAGTGTTTAGCTGCCTGCCAGGTTAAACCACAACAGAGATGCAAGTGTCAAACAAAGTGCTGAACAAGTGTGTACACTAACCAAACGTGTTCTTAAAGTTTTCACACACATGCTGGTCAGTGCATTGTGGATTTATCACATTCACTGCACATGTCTGTGTACCACTTGTACACATGTACTATTTTTCTGAGGGGACTGGCAGTGAGGCATTGCAGTTTCAATGGTCAGAACGATCAAAGGTGTGGTTCCTACTTTCTAACATCTACAAACCCCAGCAAAACTTGGACAGAAAAAAAATATTTGTGCTGCTACCTTTACAGCTTCCTATTCAGTGAGACATTGGACGCAAGTAGTAAAAAATACTGGGAGAAAGAATCTATACAATAGTAAAAACCCCCATACTTAAGAGTCTTTAGTTTGGACCAAGTCCTATGGTATCAGGAAATGCAAAAAATTACAAATAAAAAGAGAGCATCCCAAAGAGCTGAAGTTTAAATGTAAGCTATCAAGAAACACTTGTGTTCTGTCCTTGCTCTCTCTAGTCTGGTCAGATAGAGTATCACATAATGGCTCAACTTCATTCATGTAGGAACAACTGAGGTCTTTAGTTGCGTTTGTAATTAATACTTATAAGGACAAAACTCGTGTTTAGTGAGACAATGGGCAGCTCCCTTAATGAATGCAGTAGTCTTTAAAAATGTTGGTAGTTCATGGGAATGTCTTTATGAAATTGCATTCAACATAAACTTGTCCATAGTAGAGACTGACATCATGATGAATATTTTCTTTTTAGTGACTTTATAACTAAGAAGTGAGGTGGCAGTGCATCTGTGATCTCTGCTTCATAATACCTAAATATAACCTAGCCAAACTCTCTGATATACTGTGGAAGCCAAGACACTGGTCACCTTTTACAAAGGAATTGTTCAGTGTTTAGCCCATTGAAACAGCACCACAACTGTACTATATAATGAAGTTACAGTTCTGGCCTACAGGGAATGATTTACTCAGAGGTATAGAAGAGCTTTTCTCTTTTGTAACAAAGACCCTTTGAGACAATTGTTCTTGCCTAACCTGATATGTAATACAGTTATTGCTATGCAGGGTTGCATTGCAAATATCTTCACCTGACATTTCTCCAATAGCCAGGTCACCTTGGTTGCAGAAAGTTTCAGTGGCCTCTCAAGGCCCATTTTATTGGTTATGAGACATTAATCATGAAAATGCACAGGCAGCAGCAGCCAATTCCCAGCCCATACCATTGAATTTAGCGAGAAGTACCACAGTCCTTAAATGTCAAAAATAATTTCAAAGTGATCCTTAAAGTTATTATTTCTTTAAAATCACTGCTTGTCTTTTTTTTTCTCCCCTATGAAAATAAACCCCTACATTTTAAAATGGTGTTTGACCACTTTCCATACCTTCTCATTCCAGAAGGAATGACTGGCAGTGGAGTCTGTGAAATGAGAAATCTTACCATGGCAGGCATCAGTCAGAATGTGTGGAGTAGGGAGAGATGGTGATCTGACCTTCCAGCCTGGAGTTGACATTCTTCATTGCAAAATCAGAACATGCAGTAAACTTGGGGAGATATCTAAATTCTCCCCTACTTCTGCAGCTTTGCGATTACTTTGTTATGGTGGGAAAGCTGCACCAGAAATATGAAGTGGTGTGAGTGGAAGATGATCTTAGTGAAAAAAATGCACTTTCTTTCAGTATGGACTACTGCAAGAGCTGTATTTCTGGATTATGTTCATTCTAGTGCATGGTAGATCCTACATAAAGGTGTATTCACAACTTTATTGGAGTTTTCCAAGACATATTTCAGCAGGAAACCAACTTTCCTAATCTTTTCTTTAGGATGCAAAACATCAGTCTCTGACCATGGCTGTCTGTTCTGGAATTTTAGCCCTACTTATACTGAAATCTTTTTCCTCCATGGCGCAATGACGCTTGGATCTGCCAGTCAGCACCACTGTGGACAGAAATAGAAGGTTCTGAACTGAAGGAACTGCTCAAATGGTAATGGTCTATTTGCCAACTACTTAAAAGATGAGGCTTGAAGATTTAATACCAAACTGTGTATTTGGTTTTTCTTCAGGAAAGACTGCTTCAAAAAAGTAGATTCCTCAAGTTATCTTAAGGACAATGAACTGGGAGATGTGGCTGTGGGAGTAAGGATGTATGAAACTCAGTGAAACTCAGCAGGAGCATTAGCTCTCTTTCCTCGAGCTCTCTTTATTTCTTTACGAACTTGGAGTACTATATGGCTATGTAAAGCTCTATTTGTGAGCCTGAAGAGCAAGTGAGAGGAAAACATATGTGAATGTGGGATTTTTTCCTGCATGGTTGTGTCTTATAATATTTAGAGACTATACTTCTGGCTTTCTATTGTTTAAGACAGTATGTATGCACAACCTGCACAATGGAAACAAATCATAAGTCTCTCCTGTGACAAGAATAAGTGGTTTGTTTCCTAACAAACAGATTAGTATTTTATAAACTCATGACTGCTGGTGACTGCAGAACATGTTAATAATGCACTCTGGGTACTATAATTTCCTGTACTATACCTCAATGAGCCTTTCAGCAAGTGCAGGTAGGAAGAGCAGACCAAAGCCAGACTGGAACTATTTACTTTACTTTGCTTGACTGTTTGGACTGGATTGCAGCCACCAAACTATACGTCATCATCTTCTCCTTCTTACTGACCTCATTGTAAAAATTAGTACTTTTAGCTGCTGGATCTAAACTCATTATTACATAATTTTAGCCAAGACTTACAAAGGGACTTTATGAAAGTGGTGTTTGCTAGGCTAGAATAAGGTTTCCAGAACTAGGTGAATTCATCCTGAAAAATTTTTTAATAATGACTCTATTCATAGAAAAAAAATAACAGCTGTCCTGGTTGACTTCAATGAATTGTACAGTTCGTCTGTGTGTAGTGTGGAGGAGGATTCAGCAGTATGTGCTGTTTAAAAAAGGCTCTGTGTGCTGTTGGGTAGGGTGGAGGCATACTGAAGAATTGCTCTGCCACTGGCATCCATCTCCATGCTGATTCTCTCCTCCTTCTACTCTTTACTCACTGTCATCTCGATTGCCCCTCTGTGGAGACTGCAAAGCCTCAGCTCAGTGCTTTTCTGTATTTTATTACAGCTTCTTCTCTCTTCCATGTTCCAGTCCACAATAAAGCAATTTAAAACAGTGTCTTCCATAAACATTGCAGATATGTTTGGTCAAAACATTCAGTGAAAAAATCCAAAGAGATTTCATTTTCTCCTGAGAATTTTTAAGCTATTATTGCTGGGCTGATAGTATTTCAGCCCTTAGTAAATTATAGGATTTGCAAACAAAATGTGTAACAGTTGTTGGACCTCTCAGTGGAAGGTAAACAGGGTCAATGCTGAATTGTTCATATGTGGTGCAAAGATAAACAATAGGCATGATGGATGTGCGTATCAAACCTACAGAAAATGTTAGTATCAGTCCAAAAATGGGACAAACATTATTTCAAAGCAGAGGGAAAGACTAAGCTGATTTGGACTGAGAAACAATATGGCAATGATTTAAGATCAGGTTCATTCATAAAAATAGTTGATTGCCTTATTCTAAAATCAGCTCAATTTTTTTGAGTACTACATTTTGTCTAAGCTGTGTGGTGTAAGAAGTGAGTTTTCAAATGGCTGTCTGTGTTTTGTGCCTCTGGCCTCTGTGCTCATATCTCCCCCACAACAGGAACAAAAACAAACATATTGGAAGGCTCATCATCCAAATTTTACATGAAGATTTTGGATTCTGGTGCAGCACAAATAAAATTAATTAAAATCTAAATGTAAATAAATGTTAGTTTTGCCTTTCTAAAGACAATCCCCTACATTTAAGCATGGAATAAGTACTAATTAAACAAAAAATATCAACTATATTTACTTGGTTTTCTAGTTTCTATGCCTTTAGGATGCTCTTCATTCATGGTTTTCTGATTTAATTTACAACCAGCAGGCTAACAGATACTCTTTGCAAATGCTAGAAAATTCTAAATCTTGTAACTTTGTTCTTGTTGCCAGGAGGCTTCAAATATTCTTCTGTCTCTCCCTTTCATACATAAATATGCACACATCCATATATAAAAACAGGTTTTTTGACACCACAATCTCTGACACTTTTGAGATTCTTACAAGGGCTGTAATAAAATGTAGAATTGAGGGCAGTGAGATAAAGTGAATGGAAAGGTGAAGAGTATGTGACATAAGGTTTTGAGAGTCCTTATAGCAAAAACCAATCTGAATCTCAGAATTCAAAGTCAGGTCTAATTTTGATAATATTGTGGGCAGAATGGACCAAGGCACTGTTCCTACCAAGGCTTGTAGGTTTTGAGTCCTGTAGTTTAAATATCCCATATTGGTGCCTCAGAACAATCTGCCTAAAACTGAATGGAGTCATATATCCTGTTCTCAGTGGAAGAAATCTTGAAATTTATGGCAAAGGTAGAATATGTTAGGGATGTACCTTCAAAGTTGGATTACAGAGCAGTTCACTTTCTGGTTTGGTTATCATACCCACAGCAAATGTTCTTGGACATCTTCTCGAAGCAGCTAGTACCAGGTCCTGCTAGAGAAAGAGGCAGAGAGAAACAGACCACTTCTGTAACTGGCATATCACTCTAACCTGCTACAACAAGTGGTATTTTCTTGTACTAGCTTTAAAGTATGGGGGTGTATAAAAAGGTTAACTTCAAAGGAAGAAACACACACAAGCTCAGACATTGCTGCCATGCTTCTGGGCTTCTCAGGATCTTCAGCTAGGTAAAAGTTCTCCCTTAGGCTGCTGCATCAAAACTTAATATCCTTAGAAGTAAGGGCAATCCTGTCCCAGGGAAAGGATGTTGCTGCAGGCTGCTAGTGACAGCACTTGCATTATGCAGATTAAAACATCTTGGTGATGGACTTATCGGATGTACTTGGCTTTTTCTCTGTTGGCAGAATGTTTGTGAGCAGACAAAAAAAAAAAAAATCCAGCTCGATTTGGTATTCACAATTACTACTGGAAAGGCTTGAGAGCCACCAACTCTCCCCCTCACCTTCAGCTTTCAGGTAAGTTCTGTGAGCTCATTGTGAGATGGGTCTTTCTTCACCTCTCAGACTACCAAGCTTATAAAAATACGTACGTATAAAACTTTGTGGAACCTGAAAACCACAAATGTAAAACCTCTTTTCATGGGTGGTCAACTGTAATATTTCACTTACATATTCAAATGTTTTTTGTTACTGTTGGGTTTGGCCACTTTGGATAACTGTAAAAGTCTCAGGCTCTAGAAATGCTAATTTTCCTGTTAAACTACTTATTTGAGCATTTCTGTAAAAAATTTAATTTAGGAGATATGGGGGAAATGAAAATCATTTTAGATTGCACAAGAATACATCAGAGGGTATTTTTTTCTGGATTCCATGTAAAAACATACTTTTTGCTTTGCCAGTTTAACAGTGCTGGTAGCATATGTGGCTTGTAGAACAATATGATTCTTTGGAAGAACTTGTCTATATATTTTAGAGTCAGTAAATAGAATCATAGAATCATAGAATGTCTTGAGTTGGAAGGGATCCACAAGGATCATCGAGTCCAACTCCTGTCCCTGCACAGGACAACCCGATCTAGACAAATTAGGGAGCTGGGCAATCACCAACTGCATGAAGTTTAACAAGGGCAAGTGCTTGATTTTGCACCTTGGGCACAGCAACCCTGGATGTACATACAGACTGGGGAATGAGAGGCTGGAGATAAGCTCCATGGAGAGGGATCTGGGTGTTCTGGTCAATGGCACGTTGTACACAAGCCAACAGTGTGCCCTGGCAGCCAAAAGGTCTAACCATGTCCTGGGGTGCATCAAGCACTGCCTTGCTAGCCGGTCGAGGGAGATGATTGTCCCACTCTGCTCTGCACTGGTGCAGCCTCATCTCGAGTACTGTGTGCAGTTTGGGGCACCAAAGTATATTAAGGATACAGAGCTACTAGAGAGCGTCCAGAGGAGGGCCACAAAGTTGGTGAAGGGTTTAGAGGCCATATGCAGAGTGGCTGAAGTCACTTGGTTTTTTCAGTCTGCAGAAGAGGAGACTAAGGAGAGACCTCATCATGGGCTGCAGCTTCCTCACAAGGGGAAGAGGAGAGGCAGACGCTGATCTCTTCTCTCTGGTGACCAATGATAGGACCCAAGGGAATGGCAGGAAGGTGTGCCAGGGGAGGTTTAGGTTGGGTATTAGGAAAAGGTTCTTCACCCAGCAGGTGGTGGAGCACTGGAACAGGCTCCCCAGGGAGGTAGTCATGGCACCAAGCCTGACGATATTCAAGAAGCACTTGGATAATGCTCTCAGACACGTAGATACCAAACAATCATCTAATTAGATTAAAACTGCATCTTTTTGGAAAGAATATTAACTAACACTAACTTCTCTGTATGAAGAATGCATGGGTATATGTCTGACAAAGATTAAATCTGATAGCAACCTCTGGGACAGTTTGTTTTTTAGGCTATCCTTTCCAAAAGCAGTTTCATGGCTTAGGGCTTTACTTTTCACTTCCCTAAAAATGATTAAGTTGCTGCTTGTAAAGTAAAGAAGATGGTGGTGTGGCGAGGAAAAAGAATGTTGCTTTTTTATTGAAGGCATGTGGAATAATTCACATACAGGTATGCTGTAAATGTAAAGCTGAAATATGTTTTCCATCCTTCTTCCCATCCATTCATGTTCCCTCTCATGCAGAAGGTGGAAAACCAAATCTTTTAAAAGCAAATGTTTTTTTAAATATATGGTGCAAGGTTACATGAATATTTGTCATGCAAAATGACACTTAAAAATCTGGAATAAGTTGAGATGATCTCTGTGAGCAAGCTGGTAAGGAGAAGGTGATACATATTTATAGTAAGAAAAAACAATGATAAAACCACAATAATTATATTGACAAAAATTATTTTTGCTGAGGTTTTTTGGACATTTGTCTGTGAGTAAGTTATGAAGTCATTAAGCAAAATAAGTATGCCTGCATATTATAAGGAAAAATATAAACTGTCTACCTAACTGATTTTTGTAAAGCTGGTTATTCAAATAAATTAAAATAATGCATTTAATTTAATTAATTATGGTTTATTTTTAAATTAATATCTTCTGTCTTCAAAAAACTCATACCCATTGACAAAGTTTCTGCTATTAAAAAGAGCCAGCTATTTTCCTTATTAGTAGTAATTTTTCCCTCTCTAAACCTTAAGAGCAAGTTTAAAGCAATATATAAAAAGTTAAATATATGGCCTAAAAAAAAAAAAAAAAAGACATTTCAAGCATTCCTTACACATTGGGCTTTTTCGGAAGTATTTGCTGCCAGCATGTAATGATAATTCATGTAAGTGGAGGCAATAGGCAGCTTTACCTTTGTCAGTTTTTAAGAAAAGATAATACTGTTTCTTAAAAAATGGAGTCTTCGGGGAGGTTTTTTCCATCACTGAAGTGGAAAAGCCAACATTTTTAGCAAGTTCTTCCATCTGTTGGAGGGACTTATATTCAGGATAGGATTCACACTGCTAAATTTTAGGTTAGACTGTATGCTAACTTCAGCATGTATAGCTATCTAACTTCTGCCTTCAGTCAATGCAGAGGGCAGTTCATTTTATTCTAAGACAAGCGTTTTAGATTCTATGAATTTTTCATTTAGCTTCAGTGATTACCCTAGCTTGGTGCAAATCTGTAATTTCCCTTAAAGGAGCTACTAGCTTCTTAAGGAAATCTGAGTTCACAAAGTTCGATTAAATGACACGTTCCTCCTGTTACATCCTTTGGTAGTTGCTAATAAGTGGAGATCCAACTTAAACTTAACTACAAATGTTTTTAACAGTAAATAACTTAGCTAATAGCTATTACTATTGCTACTATTTATTTAGTAGCTAAGAAGGACTAAATGACAGCCTGTCATGCAAGAGAGATGCTGCCTGACTGTATTTCAGCACATCTTCATGTCATAATGACTTACTTAAACTTCTGTTAGGTTATGTGATTAAACACTTACCTCCAGCCACACAGAGGAGCCTAGCATGCCACTGGCAAGGGGGGTGACCCAACAGCTTCATGAGAGACCTGAGCCCCTGTCCCAGGAAAGTTTCAGACCCACTGCTCAGGGGTGGCACCAGAAAGTCACCCCATCACCTCTCAGTCTTAGAGGTGTGCTACCTACCGTGGTATAGGACTTACTATGGGATGCAGGGAACAGCATTTTGGGATTACGGAAAACTTATTAGGGGGTGCTCAGGGAAGAACGATAGGCAGGAAATGGAAGAATCAGGGTGGTTTGGGGAGCAAGAAGTGTGGAAAAATAGAGGGATAAGCTCCTAATTGTTAGTTGTGTGTAAAGAGGTTGCTGGTCAATATGCGTGTCTGGCCATGCCCTGTGCCTGATCAGCACAGTCTGCCCTGTCTTCTCATTAAAATCCATTTCTGACTATTTTCCTGGGTAAGGGAAAATATTCTTTTTACTATGTGTGGAGGTGTAAGTGCCAGCCACTGGATTTAGACCATGGATCAGAGGGAGCCTGTGTGCATGGGGTGCCAGCAGCCGGGGAGGCTGGGACATGTGCATACTCTGTGGTTATCGCTACTATATCAGTGTGTGATATCACTAGCATAAGCCAAGCCAGACCTGACAGTGAGTAGGACAAATAGCTTGGGAAGCCAGATAGACAGCAGAGATTTGTAAGCTGGTTACAGGAAGAACCAGGGGGTCCAAGTCAGCTACTGGGGACACTGTGAGGTCTGTGCATTGGCTGAGAAACCCATTTGCGTGTGTGTTTTGTCATGCACGAGGCGATTGGAGACTGGGGGATCTGTGAGCCATCTACTGGGTAGACTGGGTGTCTGAGGTCAGTTACTGGAGGGATCCTCAGCATGTCTGTCTGTCTGTGTGTGCATTTGCCATGTGTGCAAGGGGGTTCTGTATCAGCAGCGGGAATGGGACTGCAGCGTTGGGGGATCATGTGTCCAGATGCCAGCAGCTGGCAAGACCAGGGATCCAGGGGCAGCCACTGGCTGGACTGAGAGTCTCAGGCCAGGTACTGGGTGGATCCATACTGTGTATCTATCTGTATACACATTTTCCACTAATGGGCCTTCATCCTGACCCTGCCCAGCCAGCGAGAGGAACAAGATAAGGCTCTTCATGCTGGTTTTGTTTGTTTGAGCACTGAGTGTGTCTGTATGTGTTGATCCTCTGGCTGGCTGTGTATATACATATATATGTGTTGTACAAGTATGTCTGGGTGTGTGTGCTTACCGCAAATAAGTGCTCAGCCTCATACTTGGTCAGACCTCAGGGCATGGAGCTGCAGCAACATTGCCTGTATCAGACTACCTAATTCAGCAACCCTAATACCTTCTGCCTCTCAGCTGCTGGCAGAGAACAAATAATTATACACCTATTATAATAGCATATCCCCAGATAGAGTTATTTGTGTCATGTTAGCCTGCAGTTCCCACTTTAGGTGGCAACAATCAGATAAACAACTTTGAAATACCTATGGCCCAGCTCATTTTATTGATAAAAATAATTTTATTTATTTATACAGATAGGATTTTTTTATTCCATTGACTCTTTTTTTCCCCCTTTCTCTGCTAACTCTTCCGTTTTCTTATTCCGTTAACAGTGAACAGAAAATACAACAAATGATAAGCAAGACAGTTAACTTCATTGTTTATATACACGCTTGAAAAAGAAGATATTTTCAAGATAGAACTACAGAATTCACTTCAGAAATTTAAAAAACAAAACAAAACAAAAAAACAACAAACCCAAACCTTTTGAAAGGAATTGATTTTCCCTTGGAGTTGCTTCATTCCAGACATTAGGGTAATAAGTAACTTTGGCTCCTCAGGCAAGGCCTCACCTCCTCTCACAACTCTTTGTTATAATATTATATGGGTCAGCATAGGATGGGTCTGTTTGCAGAAGAAAAGAATATAAAGAGAGGCTTTTCCTTTGTTTTTAAAAAAAAAATCTACAGTATCACTCTGCGTAGGATATATGGATACAAAGATACAATAATAAACACTTATTCTATACTTATTTAGAAAATTGCATGGTAGTGATGTTTGTCCATCAGAGCCATTCATATGAGCAATGAACTTAATCATAAAACTGAAAAAGCTGATTTAGACATGGAAATAGGAAGCTGTAGTCTTCTACTTGGAAGAAAGACAGGCTAGGATTTGTATAGGTCATAATGAAACCAGATATTGTCTATAGAAATCTTTCTCCCTTCCTAGAAAGCAGGGTTGGATATGCATTGTAAAGTCAAATTAGAATGTTTTGTTAAAATATATGATTTGCATGTTTTAATATTGATGAGTCTATTTTTGGTTTTGTTGCATAAAATCACTATATGTCAGAATATATAATATGAACAAATGAATTGTGGGGCAAAAACAACAATGTTCATACATGTCAGTATCCTGGATAGGTAAACTGTTTTTAATAAGTCAGCACTTATGCAGACACAGAGATTTGTGGAACAGAAAAACTTGTAAATCATACAAAAATAAGTATAACTATATGAAGAAGGCATAAGGGTAAACTGGCTGAAAATGTCTAGCAGAAAGTTTTCCTGGCATCAGGGAACTCCTCCTGGTGATAAGATACTGGTTCTGGGTCCTGAACTGCCATGCATCCACATATCAGACCTGGAAAAGGAATAAAACAGTGAAGGGAAGACTTCTAATGAACAGCCATTCCCTTGCTTTTTCCCCTTGCTCATATCAACAGCTTTTGTGCAAAATAGTATGGTCATCACCACCCCCAACAATAATCACCTACTGGGAGGTTCTCAAAGTACACTATGACTTCTTGGTCATAGGCCTCTTCACTTTTGTTTAGTATTTCATATATTTTTCAGATGAATGAGTCTGTGAAGTCAGTAAGTTCTAATGAACTAATTATAATGTCTTCCTCAGACACTTCTGTCTACTGACAGTACAAAAGCTATCTCCTTATCTCAAAGGATAGTCTAATGATTGCTGAGGCATCCTTTAGGCATCTCATTTGACATTTAGATCATATGTGTCAGGAGCAGCTCACCTTAAGGGAAAACATGGTTGGGAACTCGTGTTCTGTGTAGGCTTTCTTTGCCTATTGCAGGTCAACTTTTTTAACTCTGGAGAACAAAAGCTAGTGCTTATATAAGAAAGGTCTAAACATAAAATGGCTTTCTTGTATACCACTAGGAACCTTAGATTAGACTGAACTGAAAAGTCATACAAGCATTTGATCATCAAGTTGTTTGCCATAAATACCTTTATCTGGATTTAGTGATTTCATTATCATTATCCTGGATCCAGGATTGGAATATCGCACAGTTTTCACTATAAATATATTGGCTCACTGCCATTTGTTTTCCAGTGTTTGGGCTCCTGCCAGTGAAGTTTCAGTGTTGCCACTGACCAGAAGTGTATGTTTAATACCTACAGCATTATGCATCTGTAGGGAGGAAATAGCCATTTCATGTTGCCAACATAATTTTTTTCTAGTTGGGTTGGCTATGTACAGTGTTCACTGGATCTAAATATATCTTTTGCTGAACAATCAAAGTGCTAAAGGTTCTCCTCTCAAGTTTTGAGACAAGTGAGCAAAATTATTAGTGGGAGCCCTTAATGTCTATGGGTACATAAAGAAATACTTCAGTGTTAAGAAATTCTTAATTAAAAAGATTTTTTAAGGAAGTATTAAAATGCGAATAATAATCCCATTGTAATCAGCTAGGAAAGAAACTGGGAATTATTGTAGCATTAGGGAAGATGTAGAAGGCTTGAGGCAATGAAGAACCACCTTCAGGGGCTCACCTTAAGTTATCCATTTATTAAAATATGGTTTAATCAATGCCATTGGACACATGATTATACCAAATTGCCAGTATTGGCTACAAATTCAAAATGTTTCTGTGATGGTGGTACCCAAGCCACCATTAGAATTGACACTCCCTGGTATTATTTGTCAGCAAATCTGGCATGAAAAATAAGTGTCAGGGAGCATTGAGTGAGGGGCTGCCCCACAAGGGGGTGAGACAGAGGCTGCCCCACACAGGTCATGCCCACCCCCATGGATTTGAGCAGGGACAGAGCTGGGACCTGTAGCATCCATGGCATGGCAAGGTGATGGGAGAGCCAGAATTGGGTCTGAGATGTGGGTCTGAGGAGTCCACCAAGAGATGGGGCTGAAGATTGGCACCCCATGGCATAGATTCAACATCCATCCAGAGAAGACCTGGGTGCTCCTGGTCTAGGCTTATGAATGAGACCCCTGCGGTGGGGTGGGTGCCCCAAGCGGGGCTGGTCAGGGCCATTAAGGTCTGACACTGGGTGTTCAATGTGAAATGGGTTTTTAACTGCTAGAAAGATCCCTTCAAGAGTGGATTTTGACATCAGTGGGACAACACTATCACACATTTGCCAATACTATTCCATGAACAAATACCTAAGATGGCTTCACTGCTTCAGGCCTTTTATTTTTTATGTGCATTTAATCATCTGACCGGGCACAAAATTTCCAGTGGGAGATGCAGAAAGCAGCTGAGTTTGGTTCTGTGGAAAACTGAGCTGCTGCAAGTGTAGGATAGTTCACTGAGGAGTTTCTAAGTGAGCTACAGACGACACGGTGCAGTCAACCTAGGAAAGGGAAAATATGGATAGAGGAGGTTGGCACATTCTGCACCCTCTTACTCCTGCTTGGTCTGCTTTCCTTTCCCTTCAGAAAGAATATGGTCCTTATGCCAACCCTCACAATACAGTAAGTCCATTACATAACCGTGAATGGAGTTTGCTCTGAAGAAAGAAAAGAAACTTCAGCAGCCTATGCAGCTAAAATGCATTCTTTAGCACACGTGGAATGAAGGTTTCCTCTTTGTTTCCCCAAACATGCACCTGAGTCAGTGAGCCTAAAAGCAAAGCAAGAGGACAATATTAGATTTAGTGCTTGAAGTACTAAAAGAGATGGTACATGACTGTAAGATTTTTTTGGCAACATGCCACTTCTTATTATTCTTCTACAACAGAATTTTTTCTTCCTCACCGTACCTCACAAATAGCTTGCAGTTCTAAATCCAAAATGCATGATCCTGTAGTAGGTTATTCTGTGGGAATGATTTCAAAGGGAATTTGTTCAGAAGAAAAGGGCAGTATAAGATCATATTAAATCAATGTGATTATGTTCTGAAAGGTCAAATGTTTACCAACATGGACTAAGGCATCAATTTCATAGAATCAGAGAATTACAGAATCACTTAGATTGGAAAAGACCTTTAAGATCATAGAGTCCAACCATTAACCTAACACTGCCAAGACCACCCCTAAACCATGTCCCTAAGCACCACATCTACATGTTTTTTAAATACCTCCAGGGATGGTAACTCAACCACTTCCCTGGGCAGCCTGTTCCAGTGCTTGACAACCGTTTCCGTGAAGAAATTTTTCCTAATATCCAATATAAAATCGATCAAGTTAAATCAATCCCTCTTGTCCAAATCATCACTTTGAAACAATGTTTCAAACAAGACAACGAATCAGAACACTATGTAAAAGACAAGGTAGCAGGGTAAAGCAGTAAGCATGCTTTGCAACTACTTTCACAAGAGTCCTTCAGAAGCTATATGGCTTTACCAAGGGTAATCTTCTAATACTGAACACAGAAATACAGCATATGCTGGTGGATGAAATATTACTGAAGAGACATGGAAAACTCACAGGTCAGAATCTTTTTTTTTTTCCTTTATAACAACAGGAAATGTATTAATGGCTAAGTTCTCCTGCTGAAAACTCTGAATGCTGTGGTATCCTAGATCCTGCCCTTGTTCCTTTGTCCGTAGCAGAGCTTGTGAAGCACAGTAGAAAATAGCATTGAAAGAAATCTGTTATCACAATAAAGCCTAGCTTCAGTTGTCCCCATTTATTCTGGTGCAGGAAAGTTTCTCTCAGGGTAATGAAGCGTTCAGACAGGGAAGCATGCAAAGGCAGAGAATAATCTTGCTCTGAGAACATGAAGTTAGAGCAGAGTTATGAGAACAAGGGGTCAGATACTTCACCGGATCAGACAACTCTCCTGTCACTGTGTTAAAGCAAAGCCAGGAAATCCCACCAGCATGTTGTGGGTTAATAATAAACTATTCATGTTCTTAGACCACATTTATATCAAAATATAAATAGCACATACATTGTGTGAAACCTGTCTGGCTTTGTGCAGTATGTTCTGGCTGTACCCAAGGGATGCTGTTCAGTGTGTGCTTTCTGCAAGTGGGGATGCACTGGCATTGCACTCAAGACAGACGGAAACCCCTTCCTTCACTTCCTTCTCTTCTTCCCCATCCCTCCAACATTTTATAAACTTTGAAAGCAGTGAAGCTGAGGAGATGGGAGACCTTCTGGTTTCCCTGTAGTGGTACCAAAACCACTGATGTTTGTCCGTGCGCTTTTCTGGAAGAGGAAAGAAAGTTTGGGAAATTCATATCTTTGCAATGTAGAGGTTGTCTTAGTGTGAAAAGCCACTCTAAATCTGGGAATCTAAAATGCGGCTGGGTCATTAGCTGTCTTGCTGATCAACATTTCTTATTGCTAATGACAAACAATCAGTCTGGCTTAAGCTGCATGCTCTTAAAAATTACAGTTCTTCATCTCTATCCTCCGAGCCAAATGTAACTGACAGCTAATAATCATCAACAGTATATAATAAATTTCAGACCTATAGCCAGTGAGCAAGGCTGAAGTGCTATTTATGAAGTGTTCTATGGATCTCTGCCCATTGTTTAGCTCTGTTTAATCTGTTGCTTTTAGCTGTGGCCTGCCTTCTATGAGGATTTCTTGAACAAACATCACAACAGCTTAATTCTCTACCTGCTGGGATCTGCACAAATCACTTAGCTGTTGTAGGTGCCCATTTATGTCTGGCTACCACCTGTCTCTGCTGTTAGTGACAGCTATTTCCCATCAGAGATGGACACAGCCTTGTTTTCACAGAAAGTTGGTAATTCCTGGAACTTCATATTCTGAGTATATTGTTTTGCCTTCTTTGTCTGTACACACCAGCAGGTCCCTAGCTACCCTTATGTTAATTTCTAATGCAGGCTTAAAAAGTCAGTGGTAACAAGCTATGTTCCACCAGTGCTGTTCTATTTTTTAACATAAATAAATAGGCATCACAGCCTGACTGCATCATTTTGGTAGACATATTTTATTATTTTCCCACTGTTTTCCATTAAGATATTTTGCATGGGAATAATGGGAATTAGTATTTCACCTGTATTTTGTTGAAATGTGTGTGTCTCTGTGGTATTTTCATAATAGATACTTCATCTAAAAATGAAACTCTTGATATGCATAATCTCCTCTTTACTTGTGTTTTAGTAAGACTGTCTCAGGGAAGTTAACAGAGAATTAATTTTTTCTGCCAGCAAGAACCTCTGCCTCTTCCAAGGACTATTTTTTTACACTGTTGGCAATATCACCTATTGGCTTGCCTCAGCTTATTTTTGGTAATATACATTTCTCAATATCTCTATTAATTTGAAACCTATAAAAAATTATTTAGTTATTTGATTATTTTTTTTCAGATCCCAGGTTATTTTCATGTACACTAAAAAGATATTTCTTTCATGTCAACCTGAAGAATTGCCATTTTGATATGTTTAAACAAAGTCTCGCCTTGATTGAGGGCTACCACTCTTAACCAATAGTAGGATGTGGGCATATGCTGTTTGTCACATACTGGGTCCCAGGTGCTTTTAGAGAAGGCTAATCTTTAGCAGTGTCTCTGATATCCCTTGCCGCACAGCTTTTTGCTTATGTATTTTTTTGCTTATCTTGTATGAAAATTCAGGATCTTCCTCTGCTTACCTTAAGGGTTTATCAAATGCAATAATAATTTATTTGAATTCAAGTATTAATTGAGCTTGTAATTCTGATATTTGTAGCCACTTTATTCTTGGGTATGGCAATAATGATTCGGTGTTGTTTAGCAAAGAAAATAAATGTTCATTTTAGCTAATCTTGGCTACTTCTTTGAAAAAGAAAAAAGCAAACAAACAAAACTCTCCACTTCTGTAGTTACAGGCCACCCCCCTCCATTTTCCTCTATTTAAAAGTACAGATGCCAGGCTCTCACTAGTACCATAACATAAAAGAGTCCAACTTTGACCATTTTTAAGATAGTTATGTAATACCTTTCTTGCACATATCATGCTCTCATGTCTTAACACCCTGGGGGTCTTTTTTAATGAAATCTTCAACTTCATTTAGCATTTCATTTAGAATGAAATGTCATGTCCATTGGATACATCTTCACAATAGTCTTCATGTGCTGGTGTACACAGTTAGAATGACAGCATGTTCTTTGCAAAGCTAGCCACTCTGTCTGCAACTCATTTCTATCTCTTGCTTGTTGGGCTAGGGATATGGCCATGTGTTTTGAACTTGGAGATGCCCTTAATGTATCTTACTGTCTTTATTTCCGCTTTAGAGCTCCTAGTCTAGAGCCTAGTACCCTTGGCTCTTTTATTATTCTTGTGAAGCACTATATCTGATGAATTCAGCCCAAATAGCAAATTACGAACGAATAGTGCTTTTTGTTGACTGCACATCTGTTCTGTTCTGATCTGCTTTACTAATCGCACCTACTATTAATCAGCTGAACATCTAGCAAGGTATCAGATGTTCCTCAAAGAATCTCTGCCTGGCAGATAGCACAAAATGTGTCCTCTTTTTCTCTACACTTGTTTATTGTGGGATTTCATACCTAAGAAACAACTTTGTATTTTTGAAAAAGTTTGTTATTTTTCAGACTAACTTGCATTTAGGCAAAATATTCTGTACTGAAATATTTTTAAAGAAATATAGAGCACCTGCAAGAATTATTTTATAAAAAAGTGTAGTGAGAGACAATGATACTAAGAAAGTGTTTTACTGTTATGCAAGTGGAACTATAGATTTTATAATCTTGTTAATGATTCATTAGTAAAATATGTAAGGCATCAAGGTTTATATGGGATATACAGCTTGTTAAACAAGAAAGGTAAGGTTTATAAATTTTTATTAGGTAAAGAAAATAGTCAGAAACATTTTTTCTTCCTGCAACACACTTTAGCAATATCTAGACGTCAAAAATCTTCAGTGGAGGCAGAAAGTTTCGTTTTGATCCAAACTTTTGTGAAATTTCATTATGTTCTGATTTCAGAATAAAATTTGGCCAGTAATCACTTCAATTGCAGTGCTGTGAGTCAGGCAGGAGAAGACAATCTAGGCACTTCCTGTGTGCATCTAGATTTCTGAGTAGTACCTATGCTGGGTAGCAGATTTTACGTACATCATTAGCAGCTACACAGAAGATATATGTAAGGTAGATGTTTCCTCACTAGATGGAAATACAACATACAGTATAGAAATATTGCTGATTTCTAGCCTCCCTGAAACAATCTAGGGAGACAAATAATTTTCCTGCTTTTATGTATTTTTGATCAGCAAGTGTCCATGCACAATACTTCACATAGCCACTGTAGAGGCCAGTGCTGCACTTGAGAATTATTTCAGAAAGGAAACTTCACAGAAAAGCCTTTGAATTGGAAACTTGCAACACATTCAAGTTGACAAGAGAAGAGAATGACTGAGTGACTTTAAACCAACAGGAATTTAAATAATCACTTGTGATTTCAAAGAAAGCAGAACAAAAGTTGTCAAAAGATATGCCGATTTGAAAATTATTTTAAAGTGCTATCTTCTTTAAACATTGGCATATATACTGAATTACTATTTAGTACTAAAGAAAATAAGTAGATTTTTATTTAACAAATACCTTTAGATCAAGGTTAACAGCTAAAATAAACTAAAATTTTTATCATGCAGATAAAATCACTCTTTCATTGTTAAGTGGTTTTAGTACAGCTTTGTCAGTTTGACTGTGAATCTCCTGACAAGCCAGTCTCAAGTTGCCTGCTTTCCCTTGCTTATGTGTTTTCATGACAAAAAAAGACATTTCATGTATCTGGAAATTTACAAGCATATCTTTAGGCCAAGATTTCCTTGCAGATTACAAAGGGAATGCTTAGTGTTTCAGCTTCTAGTGATTCTGGTGATCTATAAGTCTTTATCAGAATTCACATTTAAAGAATTACAAAGGATTTTTTAAAACTAATAAACCTATTTGGACAGCACTTTCATAATCAGTTGAACTGACCAAAATTATGTGAGTCTAATGCCAAAGCTATGCTATTTTGAGAATCCCATGGTAAAGAGAAGGCAGTGGGATTTTATCTGATAATGTAAGGCAGGATTGGAATTATTACATAGGCAATAATGAAAAGAAAGGTAAGGATATGTCTGATTATATGTCTGATAAAAAGGTACAAGGGAGTTAAACCTTGACAATATCAGGAAACATTTCCAGATGTCTTACATTAAAATAGGGGCCTCTATAACTACAATCTACTTACTTATGTCACACAGGAATCTTAATCAGTATTAACAAAATTTTAAACTCAGAAACCATGAGCATTTAAGCCTATGGTACAATGACATATCATAATATTGATCATATGATCATTGGGGACTTTATTTTTGTATATTTTCTTTTTGAATATAAAATTTTAGGACAACAACTGACTGGGAAATGTTATACTCTAAAAAACTGTTAAATAATTGCAAGAAACCCTGATGCACCGCAGGGGCGGGGGGGGGGGGGTGGGGTGGGGGCGGGGCGGAGAGAGGGGACACACCAATAAACATCCTAAATACACCAAAGTCATATTATCAAATTAAACAATAAGGTTGAGGTAAAAAAAAATGATGCTGATGTCTACTAGTTATAGTATGCATGCTACTTTTCATTACAGATACTAGTCATAGCAGGAAAGCAGTCCCTACAACTACTGTTGTAAGACAAATGAGGTGGAATTTATTTCAGCAAGTGCAACTATAAAACAAAGTAGTTAATATTTGAGTAATTGTTTTGAAATCTCTATTTTATAGCTACTTAGGTATCTATTTATAAATTACTGGCTTTTTAAAAACTTCTTCAGCTGTCCTTGTTCAGATGATAGAGGACTCTCTGGTCAAGAACGGAAATCTTTTGGAAGGTTGTGAAGGAAAGATATAGGTGGAGATCAACTCATAATTATAGGCATTCTTGGATAACCAGCTTCCATTATGCACAACAGCAAAAGCAAAGGCTTATGACCTGTAGCACCGATAGCAGAGTGGTGCTTCAGTTCTTTCTATACTGCACTTCAGGCATGACTTCATTTACTTTAAATTCTTGAAATGCACTTTACACAATTCTACTTACTTGGCCTTTCCTCAGGGACAATGACAAGGGAAAGGGTTTGGGTTGGGATGGCAATGGTGATCAAATATGTATTTGGGGAATAATAAAAAACTTAATTTTAGCCTGACATTGTCTTATGAGGAGAAGGAAATACTGCAGAAATTCTATAAATCAGGTGTTAGATTATCAGTTTAACAAATAAATAAGCAACATTTTTCTAACTACCACTTTATTTTTAAGTCATATTCATTATGACCTATTGCTGCTGCCAACAGAGGACCAACAATAAGTGCATCATTTCCTTAACTTTTGGTCTGGACAATGAATAATAACCATATTTTTGGGGCTTCTTGTACTTGTCTGTTTAGTAAGTGCTGTATCTTACATGCAAAACATTAAAAGGTTTACTTCTAGTTTTACTCAGTTGCTGGAATGTTTTTAAGTTGCTTTTAGATAAGCAAGCTTATGCAATGGACTAGTAAGTACATCATTCCACTGACAATCCTGCTGGAAAAGGAAATTACAGATCAGAAAGGTGCTGGTTTCTATAGTGAGGAGCATAGTCTGATAAGTGCATTTAAAATTATCTGTTGTTTCAGAGACATTCTCACTTCCAACCGCAACACCCACTTTAGGCAGAAAAAAACCCTTTGAAACAAGGGAAAACTTAGCAAAGAGCATGCGATCCCCATGAAAGCAGTTGGATAAACAGACAGATGCCTGAATTTGACTGGAGAGGGGATGTTCTCACATGAAAAATGACTGCTCGAATTGAGAGAAGGTTGTAACATCCAGCCCACGCTGTGTGCTAGCTGAGGACTTTTTGTGGCAAGATGTAGCAGTTCAGTGTTGCATTCAATGCCATGCACAATCATCACACCTTGTCTGGAAGGCTCCACAGAAGAACAAACAGGTTTATATACGCAGGTGGGTATTGTAATTCAGTTTTACAGCTGAGGAAACAGGCTTTGGAAATCTAAGGGCTCTGCAGTTCAGTGAGTGTCTCCTAATTTATCCTGGGTACACAGAGGAGAATGGCTCACACATAACTACCCACAATAGTAGTAAGAAATTTGCATTGAAGGTGACAGTAGAAATCTTCTCCAGCTTTAACTATGAACTCACCCTTAAAAAACCTTCGGTTATTATATATGATTTGGAAGGGACTTACATTCCATTATATTAAAAGTTTTGTGATAGATGTGCATTTTACTCTTAAACTTGTCATTTAGCTCCAATCTGCATTGCATGATCCCTCCTCCTCCCCACACCCTCTCCCTTAAGAACAAACTTGAGAAGTGCTCTGATCCTGTCAGCTTATTCTGCTACTATGAGTTGAAAACTAAAGCTTGTATAGTCAAAGCCTTGGCAGCTCCAATGATTTTGCCTTTTCAAAACATATTTTATTCTCCTTTTCATGCATTGACACAGACATGCCTTTCAGATGCTCTTCAACTACAGCTGTATGCACTTGTATTGATAAATTTATCAAATAAACTCAAGCAAAATTGACTATCAAAGGGAAAGAGGTAAGTAAAAAGACATTCTCCTATGGAAAAGAAAAAAAGAAAGAAAAGGAAGAGAAAATCAAGTATTTCTAAAAATAGGCCAAACCAATGCAAATATTTTCTCAAGTAGACAATAGCACTCTGTAGGGAAGGCAGTTGTGATTATTACTTGCAGTTATTGAACAGCTTTCATCTATCAGATATTTTAAATGCATGCAGGGTATGTGGGAACTAAGCATGTTTGAATGCCCTTCTATTATTATATAATAACCTACAATTTATGCACAACTGGCTGTCTCATAGGGTACTTCTATTCTGTCATTCTGCAGATGGGTCATCCCAAATGCCTGCCAGAGTTTACTTGGGCTGACCACCCTAGCCACCCTGCTCGTGTTTGTTTTCCCACTGTGCGTAGTTTCCCTACCTTGGTTTATGGAACCTCACTGTGGTTTGCAGCTGTGGGAGGATGCTGCTGTACAGCACACCTCACTCTGAGGACTGTCACTGGGACATGTTTGACATCCTTAAAATGAGAATGTCTTCTTTTTGCTGAAAGCCTAGCACTGTTTATACGCTGCAGACATCTCCTGCCATATGGCCAGAGCACTAGGGAAAAAGACAGTTGCAAGAAACAAAACAGCCTCTGCAGATATACAGGGGACAGAACAAAGATAACCTCTGGCTAAATATTTTGTCAAAGCTTTCTGCCTAGAGAGGGTTTTTTCCAGACCAGCCAAGATGAATGATAGGCTGTGGAGAGCAACAGAAAGAAGCCCTGGAGATTAGCATCTTAATTCACCTGAATGTGGCAGTGGTCAAAAGAGATGGATCTAGCAAGTAGTTGGATGGCTCTCAATGTACCTTGTCAGCTTGTCTGGACACAGATCTGTGGCTGGAAGAAGAAGATATTGCAGCAGCACTTGCAATATGTTAAAATAGGAATCTTCCATGATGACTTCTGAGGCCAAACTCCTGAAAGCTAGTGTGAGGACCTTCACCGGTTATTTTTTAAATAGTATCTGATTGGAGATGCTAATTAAAATAGGTCATAGGATCAATTAAGATAGGATAGAAGGCAAGGTACAGTTGTGTCGTGGTTTAGACCCAGTCAGCAACTAAGCACCACACAGCCACTTGCTCACTGCCCCCACCCCAGTGGGATGGGGGAGAGAATTGGAAGGGCAAAAGTAAGAAAACTTGTTGGTTGAGATAAGAACAGTTTAATAATTAAAATAAAACAACAATAGTAATAATAATAATAAAACCAGCAACAATAATAATATAACGAAAAGGAAAATAATGAGAGAGAGAGGCAAAACCTTGGGAGGGGGGAAAAAACAAACAAACAACAAGTGCTACAACCGCTCACCACCCACTGACTGACGCCGCCAGTCCCCGAGCCGCAATCGCTGCTTCCCCCGGCCAACTACCCCCATTTAATATACTGGGCATGATGTCATATGGTATGGAATATCCCTTTGTTCAGTTTGGGTCAGCAGTCCTGGCTGTGCCCCCTCCTCTCCCAGCTTCTTGTGCACCTGGAAGAGCATGGGAAGCTGGAGAAGTACTTGACTAGTGTAAGCACTTTTAAGCAACAACCAAAACATCAGCGTGTTATCAACATTATTCTCATACTAAATCCAAAACGCAGCACTATACCAGCTACAGTGACGAAAATTAACTCTATCCCAGCTAAAACCATGACAAGCTGAAATTGCCAAAGCTGCGTGATAAAGTTTTTACAGATATGCAACTTTTTTTCACTGGTTTGACAGCTTCCCATGTGGCTGAATTTAGACCGCAGTAATTTTCTCACCCTCAAGATTTAGACCAGGTGATTGTAGTGATGTTGCATTGAGCTGGTCCACTTACTAGTTGCTGTAAGTTAACTACACCAAGTTATGTCCCTTGACCCGGTCTTGTTAGGGCAACTTGAAGTAGTTAGTCCTTGCCAGCAGGGAGTTCTGCTGATGTTAATTTCAATGATCTGGCAAAAGAGCCCATGGTGGAGTGTCTGTACTTCAGCGTTTAATTTTGCCTTATGGTGTAATGGGCTGAATACTGCTGGGACAAATCAGCTGGGGAGGAGGAGGGAGCCAAGCAGTTGCTGATGTACAGCATTTACCTGAAAGGGATACTTTCAGGCACCACTGTCAGCTAAGCAGTTTGATGGTGGTAGATCATGCATCAGGGCTGTTGCCAGGGAGGCTGACAGCTTTATTCAGAGGCTGGTGATGTCCAGAGTCAAAAGGAAGGCAGTGAGAGGGTGAGTTATGAATGCCTTCGCACAGAAGTGGACCTCAGATTCTATTAATGAGACACAAATTGCCCTAAGCCAGATGTAGTCACTATTTGGTAGGGTGAAAGGGATGGATTTACAGCACTGAATATCTTCTCCCTCATGATGTGATTTGTAGTATGTGCCGTGTCAAACAATGCTAATGAAAGAGTCCATGATTCCCTCAGGGAATTGATACATTTTCCTTGTCTTGTATATTTATCTCCCAGGCCAGGGCAAAAACATTTTTTTGATCTGGGAAAGCATGTTTCATACCATGCTGTGGTGTTTTAATGCCAGATTTAATGCCAGATTTCCAGTTAATACTGTAATGATCTATATATGTGATACCAGACATTAGAAAGACCCTTGTTGCCTTTGGTGAGCCAAGGAAGACAGGGGCTGTTCCTCAAGCATCTCTCAGCTCTTTAGCAAAATATGATTGCTTCCATTACTCTGGAATAATTCCTTCTAGTAAATGCTTGAACAAGAAAAAAGGGGAGAAGGTTATGTAGAGCAGTTACTTTGGAATGTGTTTCAGGAATGAGAAGGTAAATGGGATTGTCTTATGAATAGAGGCTGCACTCTTTTCTCATCATGAACCTTCAAGTATAAACTTAAGAGGCTTGTAAGAGTTTTCACTATTCCTGCATTAATTCTCTTATTAAAATAATTGAATTTCTGGTAATGGTTTTCCTATATTTACTGAGCTTGTGGAAAGCCAGAGAGAAATGTTTTCTTTAAAATTACAATTAAAGAAAGGATCCTCACAGTGTATTGCCTCTGAGCTGTGACACTCTGTCCCTTACACCCTCGACTTCATTTTTCTAAAGTGTTTTCAATAAGCTATTCAGTTACATTCCTGTCTTAGTGCAGTTCTGTTGGGATGAATTCAGCATTACAGAGAAGACCTGTTCTAGTTGTGACTGTTACTTTTGTTTTTTCCAAGACTCACTCTAACTGTAGGCATCTGGTACATAAAAAGGTGGTCAAGATACACCTGTAGTCCAGATCATAAAAGGCCCTCAAGCCTTGCACTAATTTTGAGATGAACTCTCTCTCTGTGGAAGATCAATATAGGGATCATCCACAGTCCATGGCTGCTCTAGAAAATGTTGCTGAAATTGATCTATAAGGCTTTTTCATGGTTGTTTCTTCACCTTATACCATTTTCCCAATGCTGACCATGATGTGCTGGCTTTGGTACTTAGGTACTAGATTTGGTAGTGGAATCACTTGCAAAAGTAGTTCTTTGTTTCCTCAGGATATAGGCAGGAGTTGAGACCATTAAAGGCATGTTTTTAGATCCTTCTCCTTAGATAACTCTAACAAAGAACTTTTGTTCAAATACCTGATTTGCAAATATTTGCATTCTGGTCAAATATGTCATGGGACCAAACAAAAGAATAGATCCCTAAAAAGGAAAAGAGTCCAGTACCCTGAACAGCCTCTATGTGAATGCATGACCCCTCTGCTAGATAGATATGAGTAAGCTCACGTCTACTCAAAAGGGAAACTTCTTGCTGTAGAAAACTCCAAAATTCTGATTTTAAAAACTGTGTCTACATGTGAACACAAGGCACATCAGAACAAGCATACAAGATCTGTTCTGTAACACACACCGGCTTTCCAGTCAGTTTGCTTCCATTCTCACATCTGCTGAGCAAAGTCATATAAGGCAAGGAAAAGTGGATGGAAAACAATACAATTCTTATTACCAGTGGGCAAGAGGCCTGCTGTGATGCTCAACTAATGAGAAACAAGTTAACAGTACACCAGCTTCTTCAATTACCCTTAGTTATCATTACTCCACAGTACCATTAACGAAAGCCAGAGGAGAGTCGGCTTCCACTACTGACAGGAAGCTGAAAGAAAATAATCTAATGTCAAAACAGCCCCTTGGAAAAGAAAAAAAAAAGTCCTAGAAGCACTGACAATATTCAATAAATAAAACTGAAAGTAACTTTAATGATGTGTTTGAGTAAGGGACTGAGATTTCCAGTGACTTTAATGATGTTTCATTGTGTCTACATTTATTTCTTAGCAATGAAGGAAGACGTTCGTGTTAAACTACAGATGAATAAAAATTGCTAAAACTTAATTCTGTCACTAAAACTTTGCAGCAGATCTCTTATTACTCCAGGTTGTTGCAGAGTTTTGAGACTTGATCATTGGTCCTCACTTACAAATCTGCTGCTTACTAAAAGCAAACATCGCATGTCAAATGCTTTAGAATGCGGAATTCAAGATTAATGGTGATGTGCTTTGGTCCTGAACTTAGATATAAGCTTTCAGACAAAAGTACATATACATTTTTTGCTAGGGAGACCACCATTTTCATGTTTCTGTTGCTCAGTCAGATAACTAATACCCTGGTGTAAGCACCAGAGCTCAGGGAGGTATGTGGCATCCAGGTGCTGCTCCATTTCCCCTCAATATAGAGGGGAAGTTCTGCAAACTCTTTCAAGCCACTTTCTTCTATGCGTGCAACTTACTGTACCATGGTATTCTTGTAGCAGCAGCATCTGCAGCCTTGGTATCAGGCACTGATGTACTGCGTGTCCCTGAGCCCAGTCTTTTCTGTGATGCTGGCAAGGACAACTATTCCTAACTCATGTTTGAACACTTGGAACCAGTTTCTTAGTTGCTTTCATCTTTGCAGCACTCAGTCTGTGGCAAGAAATAAGATAACATCTGAAAATGTCTGTCCATCACATAAAGGTGTTCTTGGCATATACAGAACTGGCATAGTTCATCTGAGGCCATGGTTTACATTTGTGGGGATGGACGTGAGGGATACACACCATAGCTCTTCCACTCTGGCTAGCCCCATGGCAGCAACCCAGAAATCCCTCTAATCTGTTCTGGTGATCAGGAAAGAACAGTTGTGTCCCAAAAGCAATGACTTTTAATGCACTTTTCAGTTATGTCCCTTCTCTGCTACATTAGACTGCAATTCAACACAGCAGAGCATCTGAGCTACAGTCAGTAAGTGCCAAATGTTCCTGTTTTCTCCCCTATTCCATTTTTCAAATGCCATCATTTGAAAAAAATCCTCATCAAGGTGTTACTAAACTGTTAAATCCTATTTTCTGCCAGCAGGCCCCAGTCTAAGTGCTAATGCCATCCCACAGCTAATGAGCTGCTAAGAGCTGTATCTGATGTTCGAAATCCCAATGTGTTGCATCCCAGAGTTTAGAGCCTGAGCTTGATGAAGTCCAAGCAAAAAAAGATATATCTCCAAAAGGATGGTAAGTGCCTTAGTTGCCATGGTGTTCACTTACTGTTCACTTAATCAAAATCTTAATTCTGATTAGCTTCCTGTGTATTTCTGTATGCATGTTTTTTACCAAGTGAAAAGTGCCCCAGTGTTTCTCAAAGTCAGCTGGAACTGATGGAACAATAAAGTACCACAGACATAGCCCCCTTCATTTAGCAGGAATATTAATGTATAGATATACCAAAGAAAAAGCCAGGTTAAAAGCAATGCAACAATTTCAAAAGGAAAGTTATTGTTTTTATCAAATCTGCAATTTCATCAGCCATTAGTCTTTCCTGTCTCAACAGGACTATCCCTTTGCTTCATGGCAATATGTAACTGAACAAATTCGAAATTTTAAAGGTACCACGTGTACATTTATCAAGAACTAAAGGCTACTTACAGAACCCATCAGAAAGATCTCTCTAAAGCTATGGTTTCCTTTTGACTTTTTCCTCTCACAGCAGCAACCTGATCACTTCTTAACATTGATTTACAAACATCGTCAGACATCCAAATTCTTATAAAAAGCAAAACCACACGCCCCCCTAAAAAAAGCCCATCAGTTCTTGCTAGTATTAAATTATCTTAATTTTTCTCCTCTGTGTGCAGTACATACACATATTCATATGACAGTGGCTACATAAATAAGAATCTTACACCAGGATTCTAGGTATAAAGGATATTCAGAGGAATGTGGAGACTGCAATTCACTTTAAATTCAGAATTAGTCCTGTGTCCCTCCAGTTACATGCTAAATAAGTCTGTATCATGCGCAGAAAATGAACTAGTGTCCATCTGTGGGTAGCCTAAATTTCATGTGTGGCTTCTTCAGCTTTTCAGGCATAATAACAGTATCCTTTTAGGGCATGCATCTTAAAAATTTTATCCTGTCTTGCAAACACAGCATTGTTGTTCCCACTGTACTTTTTCAGACAATATTGCTATAAAGCAGAATAAGGTAATTCAATAAATTACTGGAAAGCATTTTTCCATGTACACTAAATCAACAAAGATTGCTCAGCAGTTAAAAAAAATACAATAAAGTACTTTGGTCTGCCATATGTCTGGAGAAAACCTAAACCAATTCAGTGCAGTTATTACTCTTGTTTAGTAAGTGCTGATGCTGTGCTTCACACTATTGAAAAAGTGGAATACATGGACACTGACTCAAAGATCTTGTAATTTTGCAAATCGCAGCAGAATTAGACTTCCGAATGACAGACCTTTATAAGGAGAAATGGGATATTTGATATATTCTACTATGAATTTTCTTGTGCAAGCCAAGGGATGGTCTTTGCCTCTCACAAAACAGAGGCACAAATCTCCATTGCTTTGCCAAGTTCATTTTTATATAGATGACTACCTGCCCCTTGATATCCCTGTACCTACCTGCAGCACTGCAGAAAATTTGGGGTTAATTAGCAAGGAGAGGTCACTGGAGTCCTGGTTCGCTTATGTGTTGATTTCCTTGAGTTAATAAAAAGTAAACTGCTTTTCTTGGTCTCCTCACTACCACCTGGTCTGCATCCTTCTCTGAGAGGGAGCTTCATAGGAAGCTATGTGCCCAGCGTAAGTGATGTAGTAAGTGACCCACAGCTCTCAGCGTAACGTGCGTACATTCTGAAGGCCAGAATATAATGTTAGCTACCGGAATCAGAAGTGAAACAGATCCATTATTTCACTTGTGTTCCAATTGTCCTTGCAAATTAAAATGCATGTTTAGCTTTTGTGCTTCAATCAAATTCTTAAATAGGTCATTTTATAGAATTTCTTGGAATTGTGTTTTACACACATTCTGCACAATGCAGAAAATATTGCCTGATATTCCACCAAAGCATTCTCTTTCTTTAAGCTTTTCTTCTGGTTCCTCGTAATGACAGGAATAAGAAGCACAAATTACAGTAATCTGAGAGTTTACCTCTTTTAAAAGTTTGGGACATGGAATGGTCAATTATACCAACAAAGCTTTTACAATTAAGTGCTATCTAGAGTCACAGATTTCTTTCAGTCTAGAAATGACCATCAGACCTTCTAATCCTAACTTCTCTCCTAAGCTATTAAATCATATTAGCAAGCTTTGTAATGTGTTTCTCTAAGTCATATCTCAAAAAAAACCCCATGCAACTGAGTTAAAAATGGGAATCCATTGCTCCCCTTGGCAGGAAAAAAGACTAACTTGACTTTCATTGATGTCATTTGAGATGCCAATGACTTCTGAGAGACAGAGATATCAAAGAGGGTAGGGAGGATTTTAAATAGCTTCCTAATCTACTTTGTAACTTACTGTGATCAGGTGAAAGTTATCAATATACCATTTTGCAGGTGAAAATTTTTTCACATAGAAGCCATTTAAGGTAGGATAGGAACAAATACCAGTGTGCTGGCTATGACTGCAACATGCCTGGCTCCATGGCTGAGGCACTGAACTGTATGTTCTCAGCTGCCAAGCTACAACTGGGGATGGTTATTAGTATAAAAATTTAATTATTCCCAGTGCTTTCAAATGCTATGCAGAAATCCTGCTCTGTTACTTGCAAGAGGAAAAGGAGGGGGAGGAGGTTTGCTCAGCTCTTCTCAGCCCTGTAGCATTTCTGTGTAATATTGAGCCTGTGCTAGTCCTGTGAAGAAACTACAAATTTCTATATTCTCCATGTAAATCTCTAATTAATCCAAGTGAATATCAGTACCAGCTGTCATAATACCATTTGCAAACACCCATAAAACCAGTGAAGGTGTCTTTCTGTAGCAGAAGTACAAGCCAAATTTGTATGTGTTTATATGAGGAGTTATAAATGGTAAGAGTTTGACATGGAATTTTGTGAAGTGTCATTTCAAATAATCTCATCTGTTCCAGAACAAAGGTTGCTAAATTCAGTCAAAATTAAACTCTAAGCAAAGGATGTGTTTGCTTCACTCTATTTTTGACTCATGAAATCAGGCTTTTTAAATAACCAGATAATATTGGTTAGAAAAATACCATTAGTTAGAAAGATATTTAACACTTATGAAAGTAAAAATCATTGCAAGGTCAAAATAGCTCTTCAGGTTTCAATCAGTACCTGTCATTTAGACAGTTAGCTACTTCTGGGTTTGAAATCATTACAGACGATCAATAAATTCCAACAAATGTTCAGCAAAACTTCAGGCTGATATTTCACTGTAGTCTGGAAGCCATACAAACACTAATGCAGTCAGCTTGTGAAATTGCTTTTCTGCAAAATGAAGTGATTATCAAAAATACCTCACAGGCTGTCCAAGAAATATTCGGTGTATTTCCTTTCTTCATTCATGACTAAATAACTGAAATTCTGATAGATTCCTACTTGCAAATAATTTTCTTTTCACGGCACTGATGTACAATTCTCAAGGAATATTTCATAAATTTATTAGTAGTTGCAACTCTGCTAATTTGCAGTAAAAAAATATTTTAAAAAAATCCCTTTGTTTAGGGCTGCACTATCTTTTGCAAAACTGTCACACGATCCAGAGAAGCCTGCCAAAGGTCATCCAGAAGAGCATATATCACAAGGAAAGCGGATGTCTTTTTACATCACTTTAAATAGAGACAGTTACTGTTTGCGCTAAGATACAAATGCAATTCCCTGCAGTAATTTAGCATAAATTTCTTTGGAGATCCTCATATATCCTTCTAAGTCAATTTGGTTTTTAGCACCGATTGAAGAGAAACACTTTGTGGCGACTAACACCTGGGTATATTTAAGAAGGCAATGCATCCACTTATCTCTTTAGAGATTATGTTAAAATCAGTATTTTAGGATCGATAGGAGAAAATGGACAAAATCCAAAGCATCCTGCCAAGTGTTGAAAGCCATTATTTACTCCCTGAGGACTGAAAGTTACAAATCCAGTGGTGTCTATTATAATGAACTGGCCCTTGACTACTGAGGTGATGGCAATCATAATCTGTAGATCTTGAAGCCTGGGTGTAAGAGCTTACAGGCTCCCTGTAGACCTCGAAGGTGGATTTCACTTCCAAATGCTGAAAGCAATCCTATGCTGCTGGGAACGTTACCAGCAGAAGGTTTGGAATTAAACCACATTGGCCAGGAAGGGTTTTAAAATGAAAAAGAATGTGTTTTCTGTGCGCATTGATGTAGCTATGCTTTTTAACTTTGCCTGGCAGGGAACATGTACATGCACAAGTTTTCTGAAAGGTGATTTCAGGGGGAAGAGATAAGGTGGGACCTCAGCAGACTCAGTGGCAGGGTTGGAACAGAAAAGAGCAAAGGAGCAGTGGCACCTGCCTGCCCTCAGATTGCCACACTGAACTCCCACTGAGAGGGCAGCGGGTGCTTCTTTTGGGCCCTGTTCCAGTTCAGTAACTCCAGTTTACAGAGAAGAGGTATCTCTGCATGTGTAGAAATAAACAAACGCATCTGTGCCTCCATCTCACAAATTAACTGTCCCTTGTGTGACCTGTCATTGCTTCCCTTACAGGTCACTAGCCAGCAGCTAAAGTTTTCTTTCAAATCTTGTATCACGTGGTTTTGTCCTTTCATTTGAGGCAAAGAAAGAGTTAATCAATGACCAGACAACTTCAGAAAGAATACTATCCTGAGCCAGCAGCTTGGCAAAAGAGAACCCACCCCATAAAACAGTGAGAAGTTTAACCAGCTGCTATTCTTTTAGCAGGCAGAGAACCAGCTTTTGCATGGTCGTTGCAACAGCCCAAGCAGAGGTACCTTCACTCAGGGACATGTCTGCTCTCAGACTGAATTTTAGTCATCCCTCTCTCCTTCCATCTGGGCTGCTGTTACCAACTCAGATAGACCATTTCAGTGCTTACTCTCAGGTTTGCAGAAACAAGTTAAATATGAGAGGTGAGAAAAAGCTTCAAAAGACTGGATATTATTGTTGTTTTCACAATCAAAATTGGTACTGAAGTTCTCCTAGGGATCTAATACCTGAAGGCATACTTTTTATTTGGCTCTGTCTCAAAAGCCATGTGGAAAAACACTGAGGTAATAGTCCCTGGATGAGTCTTTGGTGTCTCTTAGAAGTCCCATGGACTTCTTTGGACATTTTGGTCAAATCACTTGCTTTGTTTGCATATAATTTCTTGGATTTGTGATATCTGCACTCACTTCTTTTTTTTTTTTTTTTTAAGCCCTGTTTTAGTGAACAGAATTCAGTGTCAAGCATTACTCGTCTTTGTTAATATTAATATATCGTACCGGTACTACATTCTCACAAAACAAACCACCTAAAGATTTCCACTTCCTTTCCTCCCTCCTTCCTCACTGTACAAGCACAAGTGCCCTAGACATTACTGCAGCCACACTGGAAAACACTAAAATTTTTGTGAAAACTCTCTGCAAATTAATTCAAATAGCTTGGATGAAAGTTGTATCACCTGTTATTCTAGTGCCATTACTAGATGCCATTACTGTCAGTGCTATTCCTGCGGGCATGATGCAATGGTCAAAACCTGTTTAATCAAAGTCCCATCCTAACCCTACTATATGTCTGTTTCTCCAGTCTTTTTATCTCTATGGCATCTGACTTTCATTGCCTCCCAAGAAAAAGGAAGCATTTGCTTCTTGTGCAGCTATATAAATCACTTGTACTTACTTTTCTCCTGATTAAAAATATTAATTGATTTTCTGAGATATAACATTAATAGTGATGATGAAGACATGACAAAAAGAATGAAAATATAGTTTGGAAGAAGAAAGACATTGAAATTGTAGCACCAGCTGTAGAACCAACTATCGTTATTTCTTTACTGCAAGGGGGTGCTCAACAACATTCCCAATATAAAAGAATTTAAAGAAAGCTTCTAGGCTTCAGCTACACCCTTGTGCACAATAGAAAAAGCTGTCATTGCTCAGCTCTTTCGCCTTTTAAATACTATCCGTTCTAGAGAAATATGCTAGATATTTTTTGTAACAAAGGAATGACTGGAAGAGAAAATCCCACCACAGCAACCAGCTATTCAACAAAAGATAAGAAAAGCACACCAATTAAGAGCATGAGATGAAAACAGAGCAGAAATTAAGTCCTTTCAGAATGACATTTACCATATTCCTGCACATTCTGCTTTGCTTTATGTATAGTTAGTAAAAAACCTATGTGTCTTGGCATGAGCTTGTTTTCTTTTACCTCTTTAAAAATGCTAACTTTTTCAGTATGCTACAAAAAGTACTTACTTTAGGTTACTGTGAGATTACTTCTTCTGTAGCGGATTAATATTTTCTTGTTTAAAAACCTGATATTTTACTGTGCATTCCTTGCCTTGTGTCAGAATTGATTTTTACTGTAGCTTACTTAACAATTATCTGAAAATAATAATATAAATAATATTTTTGCTACCTCCTGTTTGTGGTCTTCAGGGTGGTTTATTAGTTGTCAAAAGGGTCATAATAAGGAAGTTAGATAATGAGGAGGAGGTACAAAATCAGCAAACAAAATATCTTCCTTTTCTACATGCAAATCCAAAAACCAAAGATGGTAGTTTCATCAGATGAATCCATTTTGTCCTTATGAATGTACATATGTGCATGAAGAGAGTCCACAGGGTTCATCTGGAATCTGAAAACTGTGAGCACTATTGTGGGGTTTTTTAATCTAATAATGTTAGAAATTAAACTGTTGTGTTTGGGTTTTTTTTCCCAAAATGACTGATATCAAATCAGCAGGTAAACATACAATTATGTATTTGCATGTTTATGTACCATTGATTGCCCCTATCTGTCATGCATTTCATAGATGTTCATTGCCTCAAAACTGTGTTACTTATTTTGATTTTACTAGTTCATATAGCTGAATAAGTACTCATTTGAAAAAAAATGTCCTTCTGCTTATTGGAAGGCGCAGCAGGATTTTAAGTGTCCTGGGATAGATTCATAGCTGGCAAAAGCACCTGTGAAAGCTAGTTTACACTAAGTTGCTTCCTGCCTGCTTTTTGTGTGCAGCTGGAATTGTGTTGGCAGGCCACATAAGCATGACTGTTAGAACTACATTATCTAGAAAGCTGCCTGAGAGTGTTAGGGAGTACAGCAGAGGTGGTTCATGCCACATACGAAAAGTCAGACAAGAAGCAATGACTAGAGGTTAGGACCGACTTCCAAAGTGTAGCGTTCAGGCTGCATGGCTTTCACTGGAAAAACGCCACTCACATTAAACAAGGAAAGGTGCGAGGAGGATCATTTTGTAAAGGGTTAGTCAATTAGTATGGTGAGCTTGTGCTACAGGATGCAGCTGATGTATGGGCTATGCTAGGCATATCTGGTCTGTCTTTTTCAGTGTGACCTTTGATGGGAAGAAAAAATGAACTGTGCCAGGACTGTTTGAAGAGCATTGAAAATATCCCTTTGCTATTCAGAGGACTACACAAGGCATAGACTCCTCCTGTGTTTTTAGCTGAGTTTGTGGTAAATAATAAATATCAATTTAATCCAATCCATGTATTATATGGCAGTAGATACATACAAATATATTCTGTTGGCATGTGATTTGTTTGTTATCAAATGCATGTGCATTTTTAAAGCCAGTCGACCTGGAAAACCTGGTAGAGCTGAAAACAGATTCATCTTTCCCTAATAAGTAAATGTGATTTTCTACCTTTGGAAGGGTTAAATGATACAAACCTTAGGTCAGAGGAAAACAGCTATATCACAGTTCAGTAAATGTCTCTATTCTCTGAGCTTCAACCTACTTGAAATTCTGGAGGTAGGGATTGTTGTTGCTTATTGGTTTTTTCCCCCTTTTTTGATCCCTTGGCCTCCATTTGCTGTGTATTTTTGGGTTTTTTTTTTTGTTCAGGAGTTCAAACTGAAGGAGAAGAAAGTGTATGAAACAGCAGACTTTTGCTATAAGGGAAAGTATACCTGAAGGTGTTTTCAGAGTAGAAAATTTATTCAAACAGCCCTAGTCACCTACATACAGAAAAACAAATCACTACAGAAGCTAAAAGGGGGAAACATGAGATGGGTCTCAATGTTTAAACAAAGCTCTGAGGGCACTCAGCTTCATGGTGGACTTACCCCATAACTCCTAAATTTTCTCTTTTACTATCCTTCAGAAATGCACCTTTTGCTATGCTGTGGCTTATGGAGAACGTGCCTCTGTTCTTGTTGTGTACGCCTCTCTTCAGCAATTTCCGCTTAGGAAGGTTTTTGTGCCTCCTGCCAGTGCTTGGCTCTAGAGGAAAGGATAAGGGCAGGCTCTGGAAGCAGTGTCTCCTCTGAGTTTTGCTCCCTGAGGAACTGTGCCAGGCAGACCAAACCATCAGAAAGAGCCTACACCATGCTCTTAATTTCTAGGTCCACGACTGAGTTGAATAGACACAGTGTCACTTCAAGAGGACTACAGAGTCCATTGTGCTGAAGTAAATCACTGTTTTTTCAGTACAAAAAGCAGAAAAAGAACAGCTGATGAAGGACTGCAGGCCCTACACAAAGAGAGAATAAACGTAACTCCAAGTTTGAGAATGCTTATTAAATATGTAACTACTCAGATATAAAGAAATATACATAAACCCAAAAGAAACATCAAAGCTTAATTATATCATGACTTCAAGTGAAAGGAGTATCCATTAGGATCCTACTTCATGAGGACCATCACAAGGCAAGTCCCAGTAGCAAAGCAGTGCAGGGTAGGGCAGATTTAGATAAAATATTGTAACAAAGCTAACCCTTGAAAGATTTGCTCACCATCCACAGTCACATTCATTGGTTCAAAAATCTATTTTTGGTCAACTTTGGTCCAGATAACAAAGTTTTGGTTTATTCAGACAACTGTTCATTAATCATTCACAGGGAGATAAAATAGTATGGTCTATACTGACCTTTTCCAGAGCATTTTTGAATCTCTTCAATGTGTTGACCTCACACTGAGCATCAGCTGTGATATTGAGATATTTTTCAATTAATTCTATAGGAAGCTGGTTATTGGGCACCCAAAACAGTACTAATACTACTGTGGAAATAGCTTTATTTACAGGCTTCTGTACCAGATCAATATTCATGTGGAATATTTAGCTGAGAACATTGTGTTTTCAACTTTTTTCTTCTGGCAGAAGATAATTCCCATATGCTGATGAAGCTTTTTGCTTCAATCCAGAGCAAAGTTTTTGCTGAAGTCAAAAATAAACTGTTTAGTAACTTTACCAAACGTTAAAAACAAAACTTGCAGCTTTGGGGCAAGTAGTTTTTGATTTATTTAAAACCATTAGCTTAATCTCAGTGTTACAGAGCCACAGAAAACCAGAAATTTAATAGCGTTTTATATTATTGATTAAGGCCTCAAAGTAGGAAAAGACAAAATGGAAAATGAATAATTGGCCATGGTCTCTTGAGACAGAGCCATTTCAGCTTTTTCATCGCAAAGCTGTAGGGGACGTGTAAACTGGCTATACACAAATTATCTTCAGATACTCTATCAAAGAGACCATTTGACTCCATCAAAAAAAGATCACAAAGAATTATATATGTTATCCCTTGGAAGCAGAATGAGAGTGTTCTGGGAAATTGGCATTTTTATCCACCAATTCATCACTTACATATAATGCTTTTCTGGAGGAAGATAACAGCTGCTGTGTCTATATAATAAATTCCTTAGTAGAGAGAGCTTCAAAGGTCAGGGAAAGCTGTACACTAACCCATACCCTTCCTCCCTGCCCTCCTATACACAAGGAAGGCCAATGAACTTGACAGAAAACAGTCACTGAAACAATCAATCAAAAATGAGAAAGAGCTAGAGCTAAGGAAAATCAAGTCATTTAAACAAGAAAAATGGCTCATTAGATGACTAACATAATACTTTAATGATAACTGAAAATAAGAAATGTCAGGTAGAATAAGAACTTGAAATTTGTCCACAAGGAGCAGTGTTCTTCAGAGATAAACCTCATAAAGTCATGGAAGGAAATACTCAGAGAGTAACTGCATTTAAATGGTATTGACTGGAATAACATGAGCTTTTGAGAGAAATATATGGTTTCTCAAGGGGTAGAGGGAGCCTGCATGACACTGAATACACTTGCTACTAGCTTTGATAGCATGTCAGACTTAGTGAATAAAATATTATGTACTAGATTACTCATTAAGTGTAAACTTGCACTTAAATCCGGACCTCCCTCAAAAACTTTCAACTAGTAACTATGTTTTATATTATATTCTGGGCAGTCCCAATTTCCAACAAAAATAAAGTATTTGCAACACTCATATAAAGTATATTGCATTTGACTTACTACCTAATGAACATTGATAAAATTAAAAATGCTGAGAAGCACCCAGGCTTTTTGCAATTTTTATTTCTATGTTAATGTGCAAGGGAGACAAAGAAGTGCATCTCTGCAAATTTTGTTTAGTATATTCTGATCAATAGGACCATTGGAAGTAATGTCTCTAGTAATAGAAGGGTGCTTGGGGCATGCCAGTGTTTAGAATGTAAAAAATGGGGTGATCTGACACAAACATTTGCAGTCTTTTAGGCATATTTCTGCTGACATGAAGACAGAGCAATGTGATTTGTTTTTTCAAACTGGACTAATTGAAATAAAAAGCATTTTGATATGACTAAGCGTAAAGCTACAGGTATAACAAAAAGGAATTCAGAATAGGGAAGGGGAACTCACAAAATAAAAGAGTTCTTTGCAATGTTATAGCTAAAAAAGCCAATATAGTCCTTTGCTGTATTAATAGCTACAGAAGATGCAACTAGCAGAGAGATATTTTCTTTTCTATATGACATTAAGATGTCAAGCTTGGAGTTCTGCAGATATTTTTGATGCTTTTGGTTTTAAAAAAGATATACTGAAGAACCAGAAATAATGCAGAAGGGCCATAAAAAATGAGTCAAAGAATGAAGAAAAAGCTTTATACAGATTTAAAGTTGAACTGTTCATCTTCCTAAAAAAAATGGATAGATCAGTTAGTTGGTTACAATTTAGAAGTTCTTTCACACAGTTGTGCTCTCCAAATAGATTATTGAGCTACAATAACAACAACAACAACAACAATAATAATAATAATAATAACAATAATAGTAAGTAATAGCAGTATTTCTAGCAGCTATGTCTAAGCCCTGTGGAAGGGCAAGCTCTGGGGCCACTGGCAGTCCTGGTCTCCTGACTGTGCAGACCCTTCCTGCTGCTGGAAGGATCCTTTCCATGCAGGGGAAAGCTCTCACTGACATGCAACCACAATGGGGCCAGGGTGTGTCCAGCCAGGAGTGGGAAGGTGTTCTCAGGTAGCAGAGTGAAAATAGGACCAACTCAAAACAGATAGTCACTGAAAATATATGTTAATGAGACTGACATATCTCGAAGCACAGTAGTGACTTCAGAAGACCAGGACTGAACACCCTTCTTCAGTACATGCTCAGCCGAGCCGAAGCAGATGGGTTCAGTACTGTGTGGAGCATCCCTGCGGCTGCCTGAATTTGAACTGAGCAATCTGCTTACATATGTGTTCTGGATAATCTGATGGTTGCTTTTGGACTTAAACACTACAAATTTATGCACAGGTGTTGGTAAAGATATTATTAGGAAGCAACTGAGTTGCAAAATATAGGTGGGAAACTAATCTGATCAACAGAACCTGTGTTACTGGTACAAGCAGTCAAAATAGGAACTAAGCCTAATTTCTTAGGGCTAAAATGTGTGTATGTGAGAAAATCACCTTTCTTACAAAGTGACCACACTTTATATGCAAGCAAAATGAGGATCATTTTTAATTCTCATTTCACTCAATCATGTGTCAAATTCACATTTAGTGCTGTCACAATTTTAATTGTTTATGGCACACTAGCAATACACTTTCACACTTGCAGTAGCTGACTGCATTTAGATTGTGTATTGTGTACAAATCTGTTGTAATCTGGCAATCCACTATGGCAGTTTATAAACATATTTTCAGACCTATTTCATACAGTCTTACATTTCAATCATAATGCTAGACATGAATTATTTGGTTACGTCTAGACAAAGTGATGTGTTTTGTTTGTGTCAGTCCAGATGTGGGTGTAAATGTGTGAGAACTAGCAGGTCTTTCCTGAATCTGTGTGCTTAGGCTACAAATCTTTCAAGATAAGTCGTTTTCTTTCACTGCAAGAGAGATACTTGCTTAAGTACTGCAGTAAAATGTACGGCAGCAGGCGAAGACAAGCATCAATTTCTGAGCTATGCTCGGCATTTTGAATTTGTGGCACTGTGGTTCACAGAAGGAGGGAGGAAAAACATGGACAACTTGATCTGAAATAATTTAAGACGAAAATCTTATGTGCATAGGAAATATAAGGCTCATTTGTTATTTGCTAGCAGAGCTTCATAAGAAAATTCATATCTATATCTGTATCTGTATCTATCTATATCTCCTGTATTATAAAAAACCCAGGCTTATCACTGCTCTTACTAGAGGGCTTTTTTCCATTCGGTTGTTTTTTTCAACAGGTTTGTCACAAGACTGTTTAAAACAGACTCAGAGCACAGTTGCAAGAATACTCCTTTTTGCTACTACCAAAATACATTTTTACTATTTAAACAGTCAGAGGGCAGAGCATTACTGGTTTTTTGCCTGATGCACAAATGTATGACCACAGGCACTTTCTCCTAGTAGAGAACTGGAAAATGTATTACTCCTTGCTCTTTCCTCCTTCCCAGCAGATGTTGTTTCTCTATATTTAGAAACCATTTGGATGAAAAATCATTTGAAAGAAGAGAGAAATGCACACAAAGGAGCAAGTGTCACATCAGTTTCCCTAGCAGTGGGGTCCTGGAACAGGAGCAGCCAAAGTGGTCTCCGTGCGATATGCCACCACCCTGTCTCAGAGATGAACCAACTGACCAGCAGCTGCTTGTTCAGAAACATTTGTCAGCTTACTTTACAACTGTTACAGACACCAGTGGTTAATCTTTCTTGCCTCTGGCCAAGTCTCAGAGCTCTGCATTTTGTTCCATTTCCTGTCATCTTTGACCTATGAATTGGTTTTGTCACAGCTTCATAAAAAGGACAGAAAGCAGCAGTTTCTGGAAGATCCAGTATCAGGCTACCACTGTGAAGGCACATCTTTGCTTTGATGAGACTAATGTAAAGCAACAGTGTATTGTACAAATTGGCATGGAAAGAACTTTTTACAAAAAATTACATATGCAACAGAATTAAGCAAAGGATATCTAAGTCCTCTCTCAAATAGAAATTCCTGTTCATTCCTGCCAACTATACAGAAATACAACAGGAGAAAGTCCCAATTAGACTAATGCTAGCTGCAGAGATGTCTGGGTGCTTGAGAAACAGCACACCCCTTCTGTGGCTGTTAGGCACCTCTGCAAATTCCCACAGGTTTCAAATGCCAAAAGGTCTGCATAGGAGCAAACTCCACTACAAACAAAACTCAAAAGGTCAACAACGTCACAAATTAAAAGCCAAAAAGTCAAAGTCAAAAATTAGCATGCCTTTCAGAACTACTTCTCCAAAGTGCTTCTCAGTAAGTGGATAAAGTCACATGCCACTGAGGGGAGAAAAAACAGTGCATCCCTTCTGCAAAGGAAAAAAATGAACACTATCAATAAAGTCCAGTGTGTTCATACTGCTCAGCTTACTAAGGCCATTCTCAGATCTGGAAGAAATTCAGCTCGTGGTAATACTCTGCTAGAGGTAATTTGCCTAATACTTTACTAGAGGAGGCTTTTTTTTGCCTTCTATCCTTTTCATTTTTTCCTTTTTCTTTTTTCCTTTTCCTTTTTTCCTTTTCCTTTTTTCCTTTTCCTTTTTTCCCTTTCCCTTTCTTTGTTTTGTTTTATCTTGCATTTGCTTTTATTTTTGCAGACAATTCCACCAAGCAGAGAAAAGGAATCTAATGAAATTGGACAGTATATTTTCTGATTTATTTGAGTTATCTCCCTCTCAATTCTTTCATTTTATTCATGCTAAGTGTTTTCCCCTCCCCGTCTTTTCACTGGTCTCATCATGCCATGCTAAAGTAAGTCCAGTATGAGATTCCTACTCCAGAAAGCATCTTCTCTTGGGGACAAGAAACTATCCTGAAGTAGGAAATTCAGAAGGAGAGAAACCTAAGCACTGTCAGCAGAGACCAGAAATGACACTGCCAAAATCCACTTATTGTATGAGAGTTGAGTAAGGAACTACATAATCAGTTAAGTGAAAAGAATGAAAGAAATGAGCAAGATAAATAGGTTATTTGACTGTTATATTTAGGATATGCCATACCAGAAATCCTGTCTTAATATCAAATATTTTTTCCTGTAAAATATTTACAGATGAAAACAACCAACACCAGCAGAGGCTTCAAGCAGATAGATGACAGTAGGAATTTAGGACAGTGGAATCATTTGGCAAGAACTATAGTTGGTGTATTTTTCTTTCATTTCTGCCATGAACATTTTAAAAGAAAGACTCACCTCAAGAAACAATGGACCACAGAACAGGTTAAAAAGAGTTCTGTATTTGTGCCTGGCCTCCCTTTTCTACTGTAAGAACTGGGACACCACAAAGACCTGCCATCATCATATTTTAATTTCTCCAGTGTAATTAAAATCCATTTTAAACAAATTTGCAGATGCAGAATCTTCATCTGTACTTGAGAGAGACATTTGTCTCCCCTTAGGATTCAATATTGTGTAAATCACCCTGCAAAAATAACACATTTATACCTCCCAATTGTATTTGAAAGATGATTGCAGATTTCAATAATTTGATGTAGTTAGGAATTTCCTGGAAACAAGCAACATGCCATAAACTTCTTCTAAGAACTCAGTTCAATGGTTATATCACCTTTTGCTTATGATAGAACCATATGAAATAGTTGTGATCTGTAAAATAATAAATATACTGCTGTAATACACATAACTGCCCTAGTAATTTAGAACAATAGGTTTGGCATTCTTTACTTAAACATTTCCAACATGGCTGAAAGAAACCCTGCACATGATTTAGATTTCTATGTACACCTTGTGAAAGAAATGCTTTAGTCAAAAGTTTGTCAAGAACCACTGGAAATATTTGTTTGTTATAAGCTTTCATCTGATAGAAGTTCAGTTCTTCTAGTAACTAAAATTGATAAAGGATATCAGCTTTAATAATAGAAATCCTTTTTTCTGACACTGTTCAGTGTGTCTTTTTTTTATATAAATGTTAAATTCATTGCTTCTGTTCAAATCAGATTACAATATTAATTACATGATAGCCAAAATTATATTAGAGGATTTTTTGGATGCATCAGATATTCTCCACAACTATTCTGACCAAAGTTATCTTTCAGCATAATTCTTGTTAGCAATAGTTTTACATAGCTGCTAAAGCACGAGCATGATGACAGATAAACATACCAGAGATGCAGGTCTCTAAGATGTCATTCACATCTGGGGAAGAAGGTGCCATGACATATTTGCTTCAGGTATGATGTTATTTTGCAGATAGACAGGCATTATTACTAGTGTTTGTTTAATCAACTATCCCCTATTGTTCACCTGAGTAGAAGTATCACACTTTTTTTTGTTTTTTCTCATACTCATCATGTCTTTGGTTATGTAATTTCCCATTTGATACCTTAGCAGAGTTTCAAAGTCATTGAACGTTTGGTTGCATGGAACAAAAAGGATTAATCTGCACTACCATAAACTCTAAATGTTGCACTTAATGCCTAAAATGTGTTCATTTTGAACTCCTTACAGTCTTGTTTTTTCATGCAAATAAGATTTGATCAGGAGGTTAGGTATGATGTGGAGTAACAAGTAATCAAAATCAACCTGTCAGAACAATATTTGTCTCAACTGACCAGCTCAGCAGAAAGAAAATGTTCCTGTCAGTTTCACATTTATTCTCTTACTTTGATACTTTCTCCAGCTAAAGGAATTTGTTTGACAACCTTTACAGTTCAGGGCATATCACAATAGCATTAGTGTTATATGTTTTTGCAATGCATTTAGCACAGTATGAAGAACTTCATGATCTGGGAAAAATTAATAAAATACCTGTATCTGTTATGCATTTCTATGCTGGATTTGTATGGAATCTTTCACCTGGATTTATAATCAAATGTTTGTGGTATTTATTCATTGTCTTTCGCCCATTACTAACTTTTGGCAATAAGTGCTTTAACTTACTACTTTTCTTTTGGCTCTCGTTCTTTTTGTTCAGAAACTTCTGAGAGCATCTGTCACCTCTGATTTTCACGATTTCAAGTCCTTAGGTATCAAATACGCACAATTATATAGTCACCAAATTTAAGGATATGGGAAGGATAAATTTGCTCAGAAAGTTCTCAAAGACCTTACTAAGGATAATACCAATGAGGGCTGTCAGTCTCTTAAAGCTTACACTAAAGACCCATGATCTCCTGGACCAACACTGACTGAAGTCAGAAAAACATACCAGTATAATTTTTCTCCATGGAACAATATACAATTTATTTCTAGGCTTTACAAACCTTGATTTTTGTTCCTTAAAGCTGACAACATCAAGAAGACTGTGTAAGGATCACATCCAGAACCTGAAGGGCAGCAATGAACAACCAGAGAGGGGAAAAAGATTTATCCTAGTTTGTGAACCTTTACTTTGCATGAGGAGTAATTTGGGGGGCTGAGGAGGAGGCAGAAGAGAACTTCTCTTCCTTTTTTTTGACAGCTCTTACCTTTTTCCATTTTTGTTCTATCTCCAAGATATTGTTTATATCACATTTGAATTCTTTGTATCAAACAAAAAAAACCCAGTTATTGAGGAGAAAAAAAATTCACAGAAGTGATTCACCTCTGAGGAATCTCTTGGCTTTCTAGTGGGACTTCTTTGTCCAAGATGGAGAATGGTGTCAGTAGACACCCTTTTTCTCCTGCCCTAGATCCCATATGGGCTACTGGCTCTCATTTTTTCAACCATTTGTAATCTGCAAGGAAAGTATCCTAATAATAAATCACAGAGGCACAGCCAAATAATCACTCAGGTATCATTCTCTGACTCTAAAAAAATTTTGGAAGAAGAGTATCTGGGGAAAAGGCAAGAGATTTGTATGACTAGCCTGAATTGCAAGAAAAATTTATAAGACCTAGAATACTATCTGGACAAAAATATTAAGCGATTCCAGAAAGCACTTCATAACCAACCTATACCTACTCATAAAGTCTGCCATATCCATATCAATACCATGGGAGCATTTTATTAAAAGTACTGTATTAAAGATGAATGCTTACACAAACCACAAATACCTATAACACCAAACCATAGCAAAGACCCATAGGGCCTCCTATTCCAATCAGGACTATTCACCATGCTTTCTTTCCATTTTGTTTCAACTAACCATAGAGATAACATTTAACCAAGTTAAACTTTGCTATAAAAGTTTAAAGTTTGAAGCAAAGTTTTATAAAGAAGAAGAGATAATACCTGCACAGTAGACAGCTGCATTCAAAGAATTTGTTGCATTGCACAAGAATGGTGCTTGATTTCCCCTCCGATTGTAAGATGCTCTTAGTCCCAGAAAAGAAACAACAGGCAAAGCAGACCTCTAGTTCTGTAGCTTCACTGCTCTGTGGTCTGGCTAAGATTGCCTCAAAGTAATTGCTGAAGTAAAATGATAAAGATGAAATTATAATTCATCCCATCATAATCTGGTTTGGTTTTAAATTGTTCTGGAGTAAGCAACCCCAAGGAGCCTCTCAGTTAAACAGAGTGACCTGGAGACCTGTGGTCCAGCTCCTCCCAACCTGCCTTTGGCTCAAAGCATCCCTCTCACATGCTGATGGACACTGAGGGCAGACTTATCACAGCCATATTTTTTTTCAACCCTACAGGTTGCATTCAAAGCCAAAAACCATCTCTGTGACTGCTGAAAACACCTACATGCTTGCTAAATATGTTCACCAGTTTGCCTGCTGGCATTCCAGAAGTATTTGGGAGTCTAGCTGTCATGAATCAACAGAGATGAGACATGTATGGGGTCTTAACATTTCGCATGTCAAAAGACAACCAGAACAGGCTAGCCTGAATGATTAACTCTCTTTATCACTGTACTGAAAGACAACCATGGGAGTTGAACAGTCCCCAAAAGTGGACTTTCCTAATGATTCATTAACTATAGAGTGAACTCTAGAGGTTGGAAGGGACCTCTGGAGATGATCTGGTCCAACTCCTGCTCAAGCAGGGACATATAGAGTAGACTGCCTGGGACCATGTCCAGTTGGTTTTTGAATATCTCCAAGGATGCAGAGTCCACCACCTTTGTGGGCAATCTGTGCCAGTGGTCAGTCACCCTCACATTAAAAAAGTGTTTCCTGATGTTCATACAGAACTTCCTGTGTTTCAGTTTGTGCCCATTGCCTCTGGTCCTGCCACTGGGCACCACTGGAAAGAGCTTGGCTGAGTCTTCTTTGGACCCTCCCTTCAGAGATTTATTACACTGATAAGATTCACCTCCAAGCTTTCTCTTCTCAAGGCTAAACAGTCCCAGCTCTATGGAATAGTCTTAGAAAGTCTTACCTCTGTGTTTAAAGGAAAAGATTGTGTTGACATCTCTCTGCAGCCACGTCAAGAATAGCCAGCCTCCAGACTACCATCTACACTCATAAAAATCAACATAGCGTGTGGCTTGGTCATGGGTCCCCTCATCCCAGAGGGCTTTTTGCATATACTTTGTGTCTAGCCAGGTGCGATGAGGTTTTACATTGCATTCTTGCCTGTAAGACTTGGAAGTAACTTGCAGAAGCACATCTAATGAAAAAGGCATCCATATAGGTAAAATGGTTATGTATGGACATTGATCAAAAAACAGTTACATGACAAGAAGGAACTACAGCTCTTAAGTAACATATTTTAGATCCATACTGTTATAAAAGCTGATTCCTACCGGACTATTTGATTAATCTGTATTGCTGCAGTAAATAACCAGTACAGCATGTCTAGCGCAGCCCCTTTAGCTATATGTCATCATGAAAAATGTCTTTTAAGAGAAAGGTAAGAGTAACATACCTAAATGCAGCTAGGTAGGCTGAGAAAAGAGAAAAGAACAAATATATAAGTTTTTAGGGAGCTGCAAGGGTGGTAGAGAATTAATTCTTAAACCCCAAGGAAAGAAATATCGACATGGATTCACAATGATGAATCATGCAAAATACTGAAATAAAACTTGATGGAAATGAATATACAACTATGTCCATCTATATCTATGTTGAACTTACACATGCCCAAACATTTAGGCCCATATAACTCTTGCAGCCAACAGTCCATTCAGATCAATGAATACTTAAGTTGGTTCTCTGATACTTCACAACTCGAAATTTTGATCTGACCAAAATCTTCACTGTACTGCTTTTCTGAGGATAGGGACCACCCACATCTGCAGACATGCTTATGCATGCATGCATGCAGGACTGAAGCCAAAGTCATCTAGGACAAGCTTTACATGTCAGTTTGTAAAACACAATGACAAATTTTTGTGAATGAATTCTGCTATTGGGAAAGCCTGTAATGGTGTAAAGGACAGTGTGAAGGAAACCACTATACCTCAGAGGCAAGGATTTTTTCTTTTGTAAGCTCTGCACCACACTATTAGAAAGCAGGAAAAATTGGCAAGTTGTACAAGTACCATTAGTCAAGGCCAAGTGACCTTCTCAGAGGCACATCCTCCCAATGACTTCATATGGGCAGTCTGAGTCTTGTTAACTAATGTAATTTCACACCAGTTGTCGTAGTAACTTTGTTACTCACTGCATTTTCTCATAGCAAGCATTTTATCAACAAAATACAGCAACCTTTTTTTTTTTTTTCTGCTTAGTGCAAATTACAATGAAAAATAACCTGGCTAATGATAAAATAACTTTACTAACAGTCACACAAAATTTCAAATACCTTCAACTATGCTCTGATAATATTTAAGACCCTCTCGTAATAGATGCCTGTGGCTTTATAAGAAATACACCTTTCAAACATTTAAACCAAAGTAATTGAAAACTTCATTCCACCAGTGATAATATCTTTTTTTTTTTTCTGATGCACACAAATTATACCAATTAGGGGAGGGAAAAGAAAAGAAAGGAAAATGCCCCTCAGTTATTAATGTCCTGCATTCACAACCTTGCAATTCTTATTTAAATATGTTGTTATATATTTTGAATGCAACTTCCTACAAAAAGTATAAGCATCTGTTTTTATATAATATTGGTAATGGGTTATTTAGCCTCAGAACCAGCCTTCCTTTATTGCAGTTGATACTGTTAGCTGTCCAACAGCTACTTGAATACATTATTCCCAGTTTAATAAATAGAGAATGCTTGTCTTCATTGCAAAAATAATGGCACAAGATGAAATGATGGTGTGAGGTTGTGTATAAACTCTGTTGTCACCTTAAAGGTGGTTAACTCAGGATAGGGAAAGGTATAGTATAAAAACAGGTGTAAAACAGAAAAGAACAGATTTTCTTCCTTAGAAAAAAGATAGTACACAGAAGTATTCCTCATGGAAGACTGTTTTATAAGGTTTAAAGAAGGGGAAAATAACAGTTTGTTTCTTATTCATACATTTACATCCCTGTTTTTCATACATCTACCCACCCTATAAAGTTGACTGGTTGAATAGCAAGAGCAGGAAAATACAGACTGCCTTATCAATGAGGTTACACAGAGCAAGCATATATCACATTACTCATTGATAAGACAAACAAATTACAGATTTTGGAAACATCAATCATTTATTTTGCCTTTTTTTTAAGCTTAATAAAATCAGGGCAAAGTCAGTACAGGACATAATTTGATGTTACAGAAGCAATAACAAACTCATTGTTGGAGTCTGAAGTCCATTCTTACTCCATCAGATTAAGTTCAAAGGAGCAGGAACAGTAATAGTGCAGATGTAGGAGGATCAGCTACCTGTGGCAGGAGAGGGAGTGTAAGGCTGGGAACTGTGGCAAAAATAGTAACAACCTGGCCTAGCTTTCCTTCACTAGTAACATCTACACACCAAAAGAAATCACTGTAAAAATTCCCCGTGAAAAACAATTTAAGGAAGGAGAGGTGGGGGACTTGCCCTCTGTGTCAAAAATGGGATTGATCACTGTATTTGAAGAACAGCAATGCACAGGTAGAGAGCTTATAGGTGAAAATTAGAGGCCAAGACAACAAAGAAAACTTTGTGGTTGCTGTCTAGTACAGGCTACACAATCAAGAAGAGGAGGCTGATGAAGAGATCTTTCTTCAACTGCAGGAAACCCCACGCTTACAGGCCCTGAGCCTGATAGTGGACTTCAACCACCCAGACGTCTGCTGGAAAAGCAGCACAGCAAACTGCAAGCAGTCCAGGAAACTACGGGAGTGCATTGGGGATAACTTCCTAGTACAGGTGATGGAGACCCCGACCAGAGGAGAGGCACTGCTGGACATGTTGCTCACTCATGCGCAAGAACTTACAGAATAGGTCAAGGTTGGAGGTAGTCTGGGCTGCAGTGGTCATGCACTGGTGCAATTCTCAACCCTGAGGCATACAGGATTGGTAAAAAGTCAAGTCAGGACACTAAACCTCAGAAAGGCAAACTTTCGGCTGTTTAGGGTGCTAGCGCATGGCATCCTTTGGGAAACTGCCTTCAGAGGCAAAGGAGCAAATGAGAGCTGGGATATATTTAGAGACATTTTCCTTAGGGCACAAGAGCTCACAATCCTGATGTGCAAGAAGTTGGGCAGGGGAGGCAGGAGGCCAGCTTGGCTAAGTCAAGACCTCGTAGCCAAACCGAAACACAAAAACAAAATGCGTGGTCAGTGGAGGCAGGGATATACATCCTGGGGAGATTATAGGGATATGGCCAAAAAGTTCAGGGAGGGGATCAGGAAAGCCAAGGCACAGCTGGAGCTGAACTCTGCTAGGGATGTGAGAAATAACAAGAAGGATTTCTTCAGATACACAGGACAAAAAAGGAAGACGAAAGAAACTGCCCCCCACAATGAGTGAAACAAGAGACCTGGCTACCACCGACATAGAGAAGGCTAAGGTACTCAACAGCTTTTTAGCCTCAGTCTTCACTAGCAAGTGCTCTAGCCACACTGTCCAACTCATGGAATCCAAAGGCAGGGACTAGAAGAATGAAGTACTGCCCACTGTAGGAGAAGATCGGGTTCAAGATCATCCAGGGAACCTGAAGGTGCGCAAGTCCATGGGACCTGATGAGATGCATCCATGGGTCCTGAGGGAACTAGCAGGTGAAGCTGCTAAGCCACTACTCATCATATTTGAAAAGCCGTGGCAGACTGGTGAAGTTCCCAGTGACTGGAAAAGGGGAAACATAACCCCCATTTTTAAAAAGGGAAAAAGGAAGACCTGGGCAACTACAGGCCAGTCAGTCTCACCTCTGTGCCTGCAAGATCATAGAGCAGATCCTCCTGGAAACTATGCTAAGGCACATGAAAAATAAGGAGGTGATTGGTGACAGCCAACATGGCTTCACTAAGGGCAAATCGTGCCTGACAAATTCGGTGGCCTTCTACAATGGTGTTACAGCACTGGTGGATAAGGGAAGAGTGATTGATGTCATCTATTGGAACATGTACAAAGCATCTGATACTGTCCCACATAACATCCTTGTCCCTAAAATGGAGAGACATGAATCTGGTGGGTGGACCACCTCATGGAAAAGGAATTGGCTGGATGATTACACTCAGACTTGCGGTCAACAGCTCGATGTCTGGGTGGAGACTCGTGGTGAGTGGGGTCCCTCAGGGGCCCATAGTGGGATCAGTATTATTTAACATCTTTGTCAGGGACATGGGCAGTGGGATTGAGTGCATCCTCAGTTTGTTTGCAGATGACACCAAGCTGAGTGGTGTGGTTGACACTCTGAAGGGAAGGGATGCCATCCAGAAGGACCTTGACAGGCTAGAGAGGTGAACAAATGCGAACTTCATGAAGTTCAACAAGGCCAAGCGTAAGGTCCTGCATCTGGGTCAGGGCAATCCCAGACATGGATACAGGCTGGGTGAGGAATGGACTGAGAGCAGCCCTGTGAAGATCTTGAGGGCACTGGTGGATGAAAAACTGATTATGAGCCAGTAATGTGCACTAGCAGCCCAGAAAGCCAACTATATCCTACACTGCATCAGAAGAAGCATGACCAGCAGGTCAAGGGAGGTGGTTCTCCCCCTCTACTCCATGCTTGTGAGACCCCACCTGGAGTACTGTGTTCAGCTCTGGGGCCTCCAGCATAAGAAAGACATGGACCTGCTTGAGCGAGTCCAGAGGGGGACCACGAAGATGATCAGGGGGCTGGAGCACCTCCTGTATGAGGACAGGCTGAGAGAGTTGGGATTGTTTAGCCTAGAGAATAGAAGGCTCTGGGGAGACTTTGTAGCAGCCTTGCAGTACTTAAAAGGGACCTACAAGAAAGATGGGGATGTACTGTATCAGGGAGTGTAGTAATAAGATGAGGTATAACAGCTGTAAACTGAAAGAGGGTAGATTCAGATTAAATATTAGGAAGAGATTCTTTATGGTGAGGCTGTGAGACACTAGAAAGTCCAGAGAGCTGTGGATGCCCCCTCCCTGGAAGCATTCAAGGCCAGGTTGAATGAGGCTTTGAATAACCTGATGTAGTGGGAGGTATACCCGCCCATGCCTGGATGTTCGGAACTAGATGATCTTTAAGGTCCTTTCCAATCCAAACCATTCTATGATTCTAACTTCCTATCAAAGCCAGAAGCAGACACACCGCACAGGCTCTACTTCCAAAACCAAGCCATCCCTCTAAATAAGCAAGAAGACAAAGTTGCTTTCAAGTTGTTTTTGTTTCTCAGAAAGGAGAAAACCCTTAGGTTAAGCTATAATAACAAGTAATAAAACCCAACAGGAATGGATTTTATAGAAAAATTGCTAGGAACCTGACATCCACGCTATGTGCCAGAGAGGTAATATCTGAAGAGTAGCTGTAGTTGGGGCACATGGATTACAGATCTAATTGCCACAGACCTGCTGAGGTCCCATATCTGCAGAGCAACTAGCCTTACAGTTCCTTTTTGTCTCCTATTTTTCTGCATAGGCAGACTTTGAGGATGGAGGGAGAGCTCCAACAGAGCTACCACCACCCACTCCTTGGCACGTGTCAGTAATATTCCACCAGATTTATTAAATCCAGGAAAGAGAAGGAGAAATTTTATCCAGCCTAATTTTCCCAGGATGTTTATGTTTCTTTTTAGTGGATTAAGTAGCAAAATTAGTAAACTTATTCATTTCTGAATAATCATGTAGGCATGCTAATACCCAAGGAAAAAAGGACACATGCCAAAGAGATGTTTGGGTCTGAATCATAGCTAGGCTTTGGCTGTTGGTTTTTATGTAGAATGGAGTGGTATTACAAATAATGTGATAGAATTAATTGTTATCACTCAGCACAGCTGTAGATTCAGGGACCTACTCCTAATAACCTCCAGCTCATCTAGATTTCGCAAACTTCACTGCATCATTTAGATTGCCAAAAATATGTGTCATTAGGAGATGAGATCACAAGTCTAGGATATTTAAAAAGCATAACTCTCAATTTGTTTTAAAATGAGATCTTTTCCTTATTCTCTACTGATGTCTCATAATCCTGAAAGAAGAGAAAGATGGTAGAAAGAATTCTAATTTTTCTGAGTTCAACCTTCTTTTAATGTTACTATCATAATTCCTTTCCCTAGGGATTTCCACACCACTTGACATGCTTAGATATTTCTTCTAGGTCAAATTCAGGTTTCATTTAGCAGCAGGAAATTCTTAGAGTGAAGCCTTGCCCCATTAAAAACCAATTTCAAAATTTTTATTGACTGCTGCGGGCTTAGGATTTCATCTGAAGTGCCTTTACTTATATTTGTTGGAGGCACTTCAGATTTAAATTGAGGTCACTGGAAACAGCTTAGCAGTTGTGGAAATGAAGAGGTGTCTATGGTCATAAGAAATGTGTACATCCAAGTGTTTGTTCTGTAACAGCAGTTTACTGTTCATCTGAGTTTCATTAAATGTCATCTGACGTAAACCAAACTGCAAAAATACAGAAAATAATTTTGTTAGGTTTTAAAAGAAAAGAGACATGTACACAATTAACATGTACTAATCTGTGCATTTCCTATATGCCAGACATGGTTATAATTTTCACTATTTAAATAAAATATTTATCAAACCAGTTATCTTGAAAAATGCTAGCAGTGACCTAAAGTATATGCTAGCTAGACCTAAAACATATTTTTAAATCTTTTAAGCACTGCTTCTGCTCCAGACAAGCCAAATTACCCAAGGAGAGACTGAAATTATACAAGACTGTCTACTGATTATAATACTTGTACTAGCTGCAAGCTAGATTGAATTAAGCTAAATAAAATTACCTGTAAATTTAGTACCTTGACATTCCATTTTAATTTTCCCTGCAACTTCCACATCATATTTGTTAAGCTTATATAAACAAGTAAATAAACAAACACACTGACATACTTGCAAAAAAAAAATTAGCACTGCCTAATAACTAATTCTACCATGTTCTTTCTGGTACACTCAGCACCAACAGTCACAATGTGCCTTCTATTGCCTGGTTACTCCCATAATGTTAGGTGATTACTTCTGTGTAATAACAGCTGCAAAGTACTTACTACTTGCTGGTAGTGATCCTGTGATAGAAACAAGCCACAGAATGCCAAGTCTTTTTCCAGTTTTAATTCCATCTGTATGTAATCCACATCTTCCACCCCATACTAACCTTATCAGTGTATAAGATGAAACTACTTCAGCACAGTAGCAGGTAGGTTCCTGAGAAAAACCAGAAACAGCTAAAGAGAAACGATGATTTTGGCCTTTAGTGAAGGTGAAGATCAAGTTGTTAAGTGTTTTGGTGAAACTTGATTAAAATTAAAAGAGCTTTTGCATAAATAACAGAACAGAGTGTGTGCAAAGAAACCCCATTGCAATGCAGGAAAACACAACACATTCTGAAGGAGAATTTTAAATTCCATTCAAGGTCCAATAAGAACAAAGAAGTAAGAACAAATATTTTTGTATGCTCTTTAATTTTGGCATCACCAACACAAAAATGAGAAAAAGTTATATCTATACACAGTCCTGAACCTACCCCTATACTTTTTTTCCCTCAAAAATAATGCAGTTTGTTTTCTGTTCTTCTTTTATCTTATAAACCTTTTTTCCTAGGCAAGAGATAAAATATATTTCAGTGAAGATAGTAGAATGCATTTTTTTCTGGTTATCACATATTGGGGTCCTTAAATAAACTCTTCTGAAACAGACTTACATATTTTTAAAGTGATATTTCTCTCCTGTCCATTGTCCTTTTTGCTACAATAAGGCATAAAATGATATATCCCTCCCTGATACAAAAATACCTATTAATTCCTAAAGTATCCAGTCTCTTACAAGATTCATGACAGCTCACGACATAACATGAAACATGGTATGCATTTTTCCCAGATGCCCACATCCAAGAGGGCTCCTACTTATGGGCAGAGTTTTGCATTCTCAAACACACCGTACCCAGCATCTGGGTCCTTCAGGAAAGGATCAGAAGCAAAAACCTAGCAAAGTCATACCCTCAGGAGTATGTCGATGACAGTAAGAAGTGCCAGTGATAATCATGTTCAGAAAGAACAAGGTAGGGGAAATCTATGGGGCAAAACTCCAATTGCTGTTTCAAACCAGCTCCCTCAAAGCCAGCCTCCCTGGTCACAGGGGAGAAGAGAGATCGGTGTAAGAGATCTGTTCCTGTTGCCTAGCCATTAAAAGTGAGGATGCAGGAAAAAGCTGGCAGAAAAGGGCAATAAAAAGAAATATAACTTGGAGTTAAAGAATATCCTTCAAATATGAGGTAAAATCAGATACTCAGTAGAAGGCACACATTCCAAAAAGAAAAAAGTTACACAACTAAACAAATACCTGTCTGACATTTATCAAGAACACATTCCAAAATTAGTCACAACTTCCAAAATTATATTCAACTACCAACAAATGCTGAACATAAAAATCAATAAACCCACAAAGACCCGATCATACCCGTATTAAACACACACTTGTAAAAATTAGTATAATAGCAGAAACACAAAAGCCACATCTCTTTATCTACCAGATCAGAACCTTTCACTGCATCCTACATATAAACTTGTCACAAACCTCTTTTTATTTCTGCCTGAGTAGTGTCTCCTAGGCAAAATAGCAATGTCACATATAAATAATATGCATGTTTAAGAACATGCAATGATCTACCATCATTATCACAAAACGCTTATATATTATGCTTTCGAAGTGTTTCCCTTTACTAAAATACACTATTCTTTACTTTGACTATCTCATAAAGGACCTGAAAACCATTCTTCTTTTCCTATTTCCTGCAGGCCCTACCTCAACTACCATCCTCAGTCAGAACAGGAGCACAGAGTTAACAGCTTCACTTAACAAAAATCTGCAGTGTTATTTCCAATAAAACACTGCCCTGAAGAGGAAAAAAAAAAAAAAAACACTAATCGTCTGCCTCCAGCATTTAGAAGAAGAAAGGGAATTTTGCTGTGACCAATTTTCTTATCAGTTGCTATAGTAATGCCTGGCAAAAATACAGCATCAGAAATCTCTGGAGTTTGGGAGACAGTCTCTACTCTGGCTTAATTGCTTCTTTGGTGATGCTTCTTGCATCTTACTTTGACTTGGTGTCAGTTTTATGGCAAAACAACCCTAAAAACTGAGTACAATTACAAGCCCTGAAATTATCCTGCACAGCAGCTCAGGGCATCCAGTCTGCATAAGGGAGAAAAGAGTGTTTCATAGTACAGTTTTCTGCAAGCTTCATCTGATTACCTTTTTTTATCTTGCCTGCTGCTTTGGCCCACACATCCCTGTCTCCTCTCTCATGCCAGTTCTAGGGCTCATGAGGCTCGATGGCAAGGCTGATCAACTATTTTGCTTTTCCTCCTTCCCCAGAGTTAGTTTCTGCCAGTTCAGGTCACTGATCCAGCTTGCAACAAAGCCACAGTAGTGCTAATCATGGCACGAGGGAAAGAGTCAGATCCTATGGAAGGACTAGGAAATGGAGACAGAGGGAGAAAACCCTTTGTTGCCAGCAGATATCTGAATCTTCTTAAGTCTCATAACTACAGCTTTTGGACACCTCTACATCCCAGATTTGAAGTTCTGGATCCCAGAAAATTGAAGTGTATTCCATGCATGCACAATACTTATAAAAAAAATTCAGGATCCTACATGCTACCTATAATGAAATCAGGTCTTAATAATCTGTATGCACACATACATCCTGAAAGACTGTGTCTCAAAGATCTAAAGAGCTTACAGGTTGAAACTATAAATATTATTACAACACAGACATTGCCAGCCTACTCTAAGCATTAAACATGGGACTGAGGAAAGTAGAAAATAGCTGTAAGATTATAACTGCCCTGAGACATTAACACCTATTCTCTGTGTTCTTACATTAGTTAGTACTAACCATATTAATGGGATTTCTGCTGTTTCCATTGCAGGTATTTGCATGCCATAGAAGACTTCTGTAATGAACTGCCCAAATGACAAAAGAGCAAGTCAATTATGACAATTTCTGTATTAAGAGGAGCTGGCTTAGAAAAGAGTTTTTTGTTTGAACATCAAATTAGGAAGAATGCTTAAAAAATTTTGTATAAATCATAAGATAAAGAAGTGTAATGACACAGAAGGATTAAACATAGTGATGTATAAGTGAACTCAGTCTTTATATGTTGCATATGAAAACTAGAACAGGATCCTAAATATAACATTACATAAACTGGAAATAGTCTTGCAATCTTTGGTCCTCTGCATGCAAGCAGAAAAATATCTAACAAACCCACTATGAACATTTCTAAAGCTACTTGCATGTCCCCAGAGTATGCAATTGGAGTTCTGCTGTAGCTCCTGCACACCAACTGAAAGGAGTTTAAAAGGTTAACACCTATGCTGCCAGTAGTGTAGGAGGGCCAGCCTGGCAGTCACTTAGCTCTATCAAAGCCACTAGAAGAGAACAGAAGGAGAAAGAAGGGGAATTATACTCCCTTTCTATACAGTTTTTTAATTACTTCTTATAGCACCTTATTTACTGGGATTTGTCTACCTCTGTCAGTAAAGAACAAATTCTCATCTTTTGCATAATGCTGGGTACACTATTTTTAAGCTACCTGCCAATGGTTTGAAAGCAAAAATTCTGCTAACACTTTCAGGGTTTTGATTGCTTTGATTGTTATTCAACAACTTGAGAACTAGGAGCTGAGTACTGGTATGGCTGAAAAATCCTGTTGTTCAAGGTTAAATGTGGGTGGCAGCAGAAAAGCTTCCAAAAAATGATTGCAATAACCTGGGGATTAAGTTGCTTTGGACCAGTCTGAGTTTAAGCCATTCGATTTACATCACATATATATGTAAAGTAGCTCTAGAGAAACATCTGGACCAGGCAGGAGATGCCAAGGTCAGGTTTAAGTCTGTAGTAATTTAAACACAAGAGGAGCTGGGATGTGAGCAGAGTCTTCTGACTTGAGTTTAACATTCCATGTGAGTAAGTCCTCAGTAAGGTAATTCTTCATTCAAATAAAACGGGGAAAACTTCTGGTGTTTCTGACACAAATAGAACAAAACAAACAAAACAAAACAAAACAATCCTGCAGAATATAATTCATCAAAATTAAATACAATATTTAAAATTTTCACTCCAAAGAAGTTTCTATGCAATGCCTGGACAAATGTAAATGCCAAATTTTGAGGAAAATAGTGCCAACGTCTGTTCATGAGTCAAATTGCACAGACAGGTCTGTATGAGAGATACTGTGGGGCAAGAACATGCCAAAGCTCCCCTGCAAATAAATACAAATGCAAAGCATTTGTCTGCCACTTCTGCTACAATACTACCTTTGGTCGCTTCTATTACACCTCATATCCCTTGATCTTTCATTTTGCATCACTTTCATGTAGGCTGGAAGTCTTCCAGTCTCCTGATAAGCTTGTATCCTGGACTCAGATACATGTGCTAGAAAGTCTGTGAGCAAAATTAGTTAAGTGCATCTAAAAATGCATGTACTTGAAAACAGTCGGTTTGATCTCTTTTTCCACTCAGGAATTGGGGGAAAAAAATAAAAAAATAAAAACTCCTAAAGAGTTTTTCATTGTAAGAGTATCTTTTTGTCTCCTCCCATAGAACATGTTCATGCAATTGTTTTCACTTTCAGAAATAGTCTGACTAGATGATAAACACTTTTAGAAAATGAGCATCCAGTCATTAGCATTTGCACTAAAAATCTCATCCAAAGAGTTACTGTTGTACACAAACAGCAGCATGGACCTTCAAGGGTTTTCTGAAAATAGTAAGTGAATTTTTTTTAACAACTGATACAAGTAAGAAAGCTTGCTCTTTTGACATTCATTTTGTAAAGAGAGAGTGACATTTTCCATGTAAATTATTCTTGACAGGCTTTTTATTTTCTGTCCTCAACAAAAACTATATTCTTTGGAACAGCTACATACACCAGTGGAACTTACTATTTAATTCTGCTCTTGAAGTAAAACAGAGAGGGAAATTAATTTTCTGAACACCTCATATACTTTATAGAACTAGTAAAGAACTCCCTGCCATCAAAACATTTTGAGACAGAAATTGCTGCTGTGACCATTTCAACCATCTGCCTTTCACCAGCCATCTACAACCCGGGAAAAAAAGAAAGTACTCACTATAATATTTGGCATATTTAAATGAGTTGGGAATGCAGAAACGTGATAGCATTACTTCACTAGACAATTTTTCATAAACCTTGAGCAGATGCTCTGAATCACTGGTAGTCCACTCAGACATCCTTCCAACATCATTTTTTGCAGCACTACATTTCTGCACCATGGTCAGGATGGAGATCCAGGAAACACTTCACTGCACACTATGTGTGATGTCCTGAACTTTAATTCTTTAATAGCTTAAGTTTTGCCTCCAGCAACTCTCTCTCTTTTCTTTCCAAACCCAATAGCTCCTCCCCAGCACTCCTTTGGTGACTACCCTCTGAACCTCAAGAAAGTAGCCACATTTGCTTGATGTGCCATTCGCAATTTCCACAAGAATCACAAGTATATGCCTGATAAATTACTTATCCATCACTCTGGCTTTCTGTCCCTACCAGGTGCAATCCTCACATTTGGAAGGGTGATTCTGGCACAAGAAAAGAAATGGGCATCACCTTATGAGGAGGCAATCCCATCTATAGATACATTTCTCCGTTCAGGAGCTTACCAGTTATAGACCATTTATCACTATCCTCTTAAAATTCATTACAGACCCCAAAGCTTCCCAAGACCTACTCAATTTAATCATAACAGAATTTATTGCATAAATCCGTATTAACATCTGGCATATGTCTACCCTCTTAAAAATGCAGCTTTACAACAGCAGGAAAATTTATAATTAGTGCAAAGACTCCTTCCAATAATTGAAGTGAGGATGTTTCAATAGAGTAGGTTCTGTCTTGTACATGAAGGTTTAAACTTACAAAGGACACGTTTTCTCTCTTGTCATGCTGACATGACTGATAACAAAGCCCATTAAAATTGTTCTGACTGCTTCTGAAAGATTAATATGTCTACATCACAATTTTGTGTCATTTACAGACAGACAGCAAATATTAATCTTTTATGTTTAGTTCCTTTATTGGGCTTGTTTTTTCAAAGTATGGGCTTGAAATTGCATACTCAAAGATGTGCTTAAAGCTGTACACCTAACTGAAAAGTCTAGGATGAAAAGGAAATGCAAGTCAGTTAAGAGGGCATGCAAACATACCAATTATCAATCCAGCCTGCTATTTCATGAGCAGTTGTCTTAAATTCTGTTGCCATTATCACTCTTTAATTACTTGTGCACAGTACTTGAGCCAGGATACTACTGTGCCAACCGCTGTATATGCACACGTGTGCACACTTGTGCGCATACACATGCACACAAGCATGCACCGTTCTTCCTATCCCTAGAGAGCCTACAGCCTAGGTGACTGCATGTGTAGTCATTTAATTATTCTCTTCAGCCAGTTCAGTAATCACACTCAATTTCAAAGGCCAGATGCAAAATCTCAGGGCTTAATCAGAAAAACAGTTAATTTTACAGGGAATCAGTCTGGACATCACAAGAAGACCCCATGAACCTTCACTGTTGAAACAGGCATTTAGCAATCCACATAGAAAATAGAGGAGCAGCCTAGAATAATCTTCTTCCTTCATAGCTAAACTACCTCTGGCTTCAATGAGCACTGAATATCAATGGAGGAATGAAATAAATCACTGTTTTGAGCCCATTGCATCCCTCACTCCAACTTATCCAGTTGTCTGCCCAGATACACCTTAACAATAGCTATATCCTCATCTATAATCACAGAGTAGCAGAGTCAGAAATAATCATTGCTTGGTTTTCCAGCTAGAAGTCTGCTAATTTTGAGGGCAGTGTATTGTGGAAAGCAGAAGCTTGCTCCAGCTGCTCAGTGGAAAAGTCTGAACCTTTTGACTCTGTGATGAATTTTCCCAGCCTGAAGGAATTCAACCTGTTAATGGCTTCTCCTTCTTCTGACTCAACTTCCACATAAGTTTCTCCTCCTCTTCTCCATCGATGCCAGAGCCTAGCTTCAGCAGAGTGAAAATAGCGATCATCAGTAACTGCCAGTCCTGTGGGATCATCTCTGTCCCTGAATCACCCTCACTGGCCACAGCCTGTTGTCATGGAAATCATGGTCCTGTTGTACTGTAGGAATTGTCTCACTGCTGAGCTGTCATTTGAATCTGCAATTTCACTGTTCTTGGGGAATGCTATTCACTCTTATCTCCATGTCCTGGGCATTCAAACTCCTAGTATCATGACCCTGGAGTCATTCCTACTTTTTACTTGGTTCTTCTCACATACCAGAGATGTCTCCAAAACAGAATGGATAATATTTTAACCACACACAGAACAGAAGCTCTGTGGACACTGGCTGAAGTTATGAGGCACAAGTCATACTGGTAATGAGCGACAAATATATACATATTATTAAAAGAAAAGCCCAATGAATCTCAATCACGCCTTTTTAAATCACAGAGCTTATCTTTATTCATTTTTTCTCCTAAATAGCCTGATAGAATGCATAGTAAATCTAGTAGACAGCTACATTAACAAAAATCAAAGTAAATTAAATATCCAAGTTTTACTGGAATTGATTCTTAGTCACCCGTTCTAAAGCAGCTGTTGCTGTCACATAACAAACGGGTACATGAACCAGTCCATGCCTCCCACAGACTTCTAAATTTCTGATCCAAGCAAAGATAATCCTGCCAAGTCCAAAACAGTCATTGAAAGGTCTCACGTGAAAATAAAAGCAAGTTCTGCTAAATTTTAAAAGGAATGTTGATTCCTGCAAACAATTTACCAATGGGCAAATTATAGTCCTCTGACACGACCACATGCACTAGCCCACAACTGAGGTCTCAGGCTGCAGCAGAAGGCACATGGCTGACCTGGCCTGGGCATACAGACCACTCAGAGGGCCCCAAAATTCCCACTATTCTCACAGTCCTTGATTTTCTTTTTCTTACTTCCCTTGTCTCTTTAACATAATTACACCATCTGCTTTTCCTTAAAACTGGGGGTGGCATTTATTAACTTGTAGGTGGCAATTTTCACATCTCAGGAATTTCTACTTCCATGGTATTAAGGAGACTAATTTGCACCCTAGAAAGCATCAGCTTTTTCAGACTGCTTAGACTACGCTTAAGCTTGAAATTCAAGCCAGGTAACCACCAAGTTTCAGGAGTGGAGTTAATGATGCTAAAACACAGATTAATATTTTAGTGACAAGTTCTATAAGAAGATTAAGAACATTTCAAGAGATCAGCAAATATCAAAATACTCCTATTCCAGTAAATGGCCAGTTTTATAATATTAACTGTTCTCAGTAAATTTTTGCCATTGCAGGAAAGCAACAGTTCCTTTTATTCATACTGGCATCAGAAAAGGAGAGGGTGGGATGACAAAAAAATTCTTCAGCAATGAAAAAAATCATAGCTACATATGCAATGATCCCATCAAAATCCAAAGATGCTTGTCAGCAAAGTTATAATTTGTTTGTCATTTAAAATACATCTCATTCCCCTATGAAGCTGAAATATTTTGATAAAGTGCAGCAGTCTTCTCTAAATTAAATTATTTCATTCACAATTCTTCCAACGGTTATCATAACTTAAGAAAGATTAGCCATCTCTCTCAAAGCCCAGTAAAAGTACTGACAGTTTACCCCTGATGTTTCCATTGCTTAGCTAAAAAAATGGAGAAGTCTCAAAAAGAGAGTAACAACTGTACCGTCTAGAATAAAGGATTTTACTTTACTAGAGGAAAGCGATAATTAAGAGTCTCTTTAAACTTCAAATTAAAAACAAAAAAGCTGAAAAATTAAAGTCAGATCTCCTATTTTAAAAAAAAAAAATGAACAAACAAAAACCCTCAAAGAACTAAAAGTCAGCAACTATATGTTATCTAGCAGTAATTTTTTTTCCAGATAATATGGAGCAGGAAGTGCTATAAGACTTCAAAACTCAGGGATTATCACACACCATTTGATTTTACAATGAGGCACCACACACATAAAGCTTGTCAGCTCTGATTTCTTTGATCACTTGCAGTGAGAATCACTGTTCACATATCAACACATTAATGCCACTTTTGACCCACCTATGAATTAATTGAAAAAAACTCCAGCAAATCATTTCTGTCTGAGAATCTATGACTTCTTTTTTGAAAAATACTCCATTCTCATCAGTAATATTACTTGCTAAATGTATATACTCTGCCAAACAAATTCTGGATGTAGTCTCTGGCTTATTTTTGTGATGATCAATCTTAAAGTAAAAGTTGTTGAATGGTTCCTGTCTGAGGAAGAAAGCTAGTGTTTATACATTGATAAGAAGAACAGGGTAAAATGAAAAATGGAAATGCCACATTTGGGATTACTGCTTCTCAGAAGACTAGAAATGAGGCTTAAAAAGGGCTTCCATCATCTACGTGGATTAGATTTAACCTTTCTGAAAATGTTCCCAAAGTATCAAGATATTTAATTCATACACTTGAACGCTGCTTTACTTCAGTTTATTTTTATACTCAGCTCTAAAGGAGTGAAGATGTCAAGTTATCTGAAAAATAATAGTTGGAGAGATTAAGTAGGGTCAGCATCATTTTGGAAAGTTTAAAGCAGCTGAGCAATTACAAAGATGGCTTTTTACTAATTAATTCCTTCCCAATGCTTTGAAGTACAGGGCTGCCTGAGAGTTACCATCTGTTTTTAAAATGTTAACAAGTGATTTACTTATCATATGGTGTGAGCTATCAGTGCCATATTACTTTAGATGTATATTGGATGAGTTACTGTGCTTTTCATTTCATTCAGACCGTGTTCTGAAAATACCCATCACATCTTCCTACAATCAAAATTATTGCCTTTATCTAATAGAACGTCTCATTCACTGGTAAGTGTTTCTGGTGGACAACAAATAACCATAGGAATTTAGCCAGGCTATTTTTAAATAATCTAAATATCACTGAAGAAGGTATTCAAAACTTAAAACATTGTGCCCGCATTTCCCATAAAAAAAGCATTTAATAAAGACAATGATTTGCATTGTATTTAAGATTCTATTAGAAAAGCATTTAAATAGAGGTGTTTCTGAAATCATGGTTACTACGGTAGTTAAAAAAATGCTTCAGTTGCAGATCTAGCAGACATTGGGCTTATGACAAGTCATTAACTCATAATTCATCCTGAAAAGGGGAAGGGGTGGGGGCAGGAAGGAGGGAAGGCAGTGGGAAGCAGAAGTGAACTGCAGCTAGAGGCAGAGTAACAAAACAAACTTTTCTAAACTTCTTATGAGTTAAAAGTTTTGGGTAATTTTTCCTTAATTGGCCATGATGCAGCCAGCATCTATATATAACTCATGATAAACAATAGAATTAATCAGTTTTCCTGATGACAGACTGCTCTGTTAGTTGTGAAGTGGTACATTTTAGAGTATGTAGCAACTGAAACTCTGGAGCAGATGCAGAAATCCCAGGGGATGATCGTAGAAAAGGAAGAGAAAAAATTGAGAGAGATCTGTGGAATATCAATAGAGGAGAACAAAGCAAGGAAAGAATTTGCTGTTGATTCTGTTAGCAGAATTAGCAGAACAACACACCCAGAAGTAAAAAGCAAAGGAAACCCAACAAGAAGCAAGGCAGAGAAGGGAGATCTGAAGCGAAGAGTGCAGAAAGTGGGACCTCGTTCTGGCAAGGTCTCATTAGTGACCTTAATGAGAACTGCCACACCTGGACAGGAAAAGCAGCAATCAGGCTAAGACAGTTCAGCAGAAAGGTCAGATAAGAGCCATCATGTTTAAAATTACTAATTTATTTAGATAGTTCCAGGTTAACCATGATGTTTCAGTGAATAGGGACTGTAAGATGCAGATCCACTTGGCAAACCAGATGAGTTAGTGTTTTACATCTTACCTGTGAAATGACATTTGCTTGTGTTAATACTCTTCTTCAGAAACTAATCTAGGCAATACTCTTTTTCAGAAGTTAATCTAAACCCCTACTGAATGATGCTTCTCTTCCAGTTTTGTTTTTAATTTTACTTCACAGGTCTAACACCTGACAACACCTGATCTAACTTCTTTCTGAAAAGTTAGCAGAATTCCTCCCTTGTTTAATAAAATCTCAACATTCTTCGTATCGATCAGAAAAAGCGTTCAGACTGGCACTTGTTGTGCTCCTATCTTCAACATTAGAACTTGGCTCTATACACACACACAGAGTGGATGAACTCACTGTAGTCTTAGGATTTTCAGCCTTCACTAGAGTCTAAACAAAATACTGAGCAAATAGCATACTATGGGTAGCACCATGCTTTGTGCTGTCAGTCTGGACTATCATGGTAGTAGTGACTTCATATAGCGCAATATACATGTGAGTTAGGGATCAATGACCATTGTTTTAAAATACTATGAAGGACACAAAAACCAAAGTTGAATCACAGGCAAAGTTATAACTTTCGTATAGGAAAAATATTTACATCTATAGACTTAGCTGAGGTGACAATATATGTATTGAACAAGCACGAAATACCTTTCAGAAACTTCCACCACTGACCCAGGAAACATTACAAGTCATTACTCACCTGTGAATTAAATCAAGTGAACATTATTACAGTTCATCACAGTAAGCCACCTCTCAAACCTGTGCCAAACTGCTTGGTTTCTCTGACCTGAACACAATCAGTTTCCAACAGAGTGAGACTTCATTAAAATAATTCAGGACATAAACTGAAATCCCAACATCTTATGCTTTCACATAGCAAAAAGTGTAATTAACGAGTGAAGTTCAAAATGGTTATAAATGCATTATAATTACAGAAATTTCAATTTTACTTACAGAATATTTGAAAACAATAGTAGAAAAGACTTCTGTTAGACTGTTATGCCCATTTTATTACTGATATGGAACTTTCCCTTTTAACAAATTTTAGAAACTTCTTGAGGAGATCAGTGTACAGAAATGCAAACAGATGGAGTTTTCATCACTTCCTTTGAAATATTTTTCTCTATTTCAGAGATTTTTCTCTATATGCAAAAAGGGTTTTGCTTACTGCTCAGATGACTTTTTCCTTTGTTACACTCATTTTAGTTATCCTTTCCTGTTCTTGTTATTTTCACAAATATTTGTAGGCTTGCTTTCCCCTTTATCTTGCTCCTTTGCTCAGTTATATCCAGAACTTACCTTTTATCCAAAATCAGACTCTTACATACTATTTCGTATTTGCTTTTAGGAGTGGGGATAGGTAAAAAAGAGCAAGAAATGGTTGAGGGAGAAGACAGTCTGATCTCTTTTGAATTCCCTTAAACTCTGTGCCTCCCCAATGCTTTAGAAAAGCACATGGCATGCCCAGAGAAACCTGGTCTCCAGAGCAGCTAGATGGCTGTATCAAGGGAATGCAGAACAGCACATCAGAAAGTTACCACCTATCGAAGTAGATGTGTGCTGAGTTTTTAGTACCTTATTTGCTTACCTATTACCCTAAATGTAGCAAGTGTTTTGTGTAGAGTTAGCAAAGTAACCACCATAACTCTATGTACATTGGCACACTGTGGGATTTTCTCTATCAATGTAAAATAAGGGTCTTCTTTGCACTTGGCCTAAGTGTTGTACAGTGACTGCCCTGAAGGTATCATGTTCAGCTTCGGAGCTGTAGCTTGATCAGAGGGAACACAGTGGTAACAAAATGTACACCTTTTCTGTACCCAGAATTACCACACTTGGGTAAACACACTTACCTGTAAACAGGAATCTTCCTGCCTCTCTTTGTTTAAGGGTTGGGTAACTTTTTTTTAGGGTTTAGTTCTTTTTGCAGGTGGGAGAAGAACAAGTATCAAGACCTGAAATTATTTAGTAAAACAGCATTCTCATTTCTGAGCCAGTACAATGACTTTTTACAGACATAAATTCTAATGCAAAACAGCTGGCCGTCATATATGGATTTGGATGCAGAAAATGGAGAAGCACTTAAAACTATGGTATCAAATAAGCAAAGTCTTCTGTTCACAGCTGGAAGAACACACAGATTAATAGGGTTTCTGTTTCTCCTGTTTAAATAGAAGAAAACCACAACTCTGGTAATAATTAATGGATGCTGGAAAGCCTGGGTATCACCCACTGAAGGTAATCTCGTTGCCATAGCTATTTTTCACATACTACAGAAGTTCCTTGACTTAAAGGCTCAGCATCAAATGTCATTAGTCTCAAATTTTTGTTTCATTAGTCTTTCATATTAAAGAATATGCTGGTTTTGGCTGGGATAGAGTTAATTTTCTTCACAGTAGCTACTGTGGGGCTATGTTTTAGATTTGTGCTGAAGACAGTCTTGATAACACAGGGATGTTTTAGTTATTGCTGAGCAGTGCTTACACAGAGTCAAGGCCTTTCTGCTTCTTACATCACTCCACCAGCGAGCAGGCTGGGGGTGCACAAGAAGTTGGGAGGGGACACAGCTGGGACAGCTGACCCAAACTGACCAAAGGGGTATCCCACACCTTATGAGGTTGTGCTCAGCATATAAAGCTGGGGGAAGAAGAAGGAAGGGGGGCAGTTTGGAGTGATGGCATTGTCTTCCCAAGTAACCATTACATGTGAGGGAGCCCTGCTTTCCTGGAGATGGCTGAACTCCTGCCTGCTGATGGGAAGTAGTGAATTAATTCCTTGTTTTCTTCGCTTGCACACGCAGCTTTTCTTTACCTATTAAACTGCCTTTTATCTCAACCCACGAGTTTTCTCACTTTTACCTTTCTGATTCCCTCCCCCATCCCACTGGGGGAGAGTGAGTGAGCAGTTGTGTGGGGCTGAGTTGCCAGCTGGAGTTAAACCATGACGAAGACACAACTATGGCTATAAGATCCTGTTAGTCTGAGTATCAGGATGCTCCCTTAAGCAGAATGGCTGTGAATGTTCAGAAAGAAAACTATCCCGGGATACCTGTCTATTACCTGGGACAGTCTTCAGAACTGCTGTTGAGAGAACACCTCAGATGTTTGAGATGGGTAGGATTCTGCATAGCATGTGAAAACAGTTTACATCAGCCCTTTACTGTAACTCTGTGATCTGCTGCATTTCCTATTGCTCCTGTTTCTAATACTAAGGACAGGACCAGTTTTCCCTGCACACATCACTGCCAGGGTATCCCTGGTGAGAACTGCAGAACTGCCATGGTGCCCTCTGAACTCTCTTAGTCTTAAGCCAAAATGAACAGATGCAGGATTTATTACTTGTGTTAGCTGCTGCAGGTAAAATGAAAATTTGTTTGAGATTCTTTCATTTGGGTTTCTTTCCACACCAGCAAAAACAGGCCTCTGCAACAGCAGCATATTTCCACGTCTCTGCTAATATAAGAATGTTCCAAGGAAGGATTAGAGAAAGTTGTTAAATGTTAAGCAATAACAGAAGAGGACAATTTAAAACCTTTTTTTTCTACTCCGTTAAGCTCCCTTTTCTGCTTAAGATTAACTCAGTCAAAAGCTTTAATATATTGTCAGACTGGATGCTCAGTGCATCATATTGGCCTCTTCACTCTTCCCTGTTCCCTCCACATCCATGATTTTGTTGGGAGGCAGGGACACTTCATTCATCCACTCCACTGGACTTTCTAAAGCTAGTGAGATGCAATGCTGTAGGATCAAAAGTGTGCTATAGAACTGCTTTAAGGACAGCTCCAACTTTTTTCTTTGTAGCAAAGGCAGTTTTTAAAGAAAAGATGTGTTCATAACAAACCCCTATAATGAAAAATTAAGAACGCATAGAATTGAAAAAAAAAAAGTCTTCTCTCTTACCCTAAAACCAGCCATATTCAAAGCTAGCAAGCCTCTGCCATTTGGTTTCAAACTGGATACAGCCTAATTTAATTAATTTTCAGTATTGAAATCTTAGAGTATGACATAAAATGCTCCTCTTCTTTGAACAAAGTGTTACAAAGTGTTTTGTACCTCTGTAGCTTCTCTTCTCCAGAATGTTTTTGTGCACAATACCTCAAAGATGCTTTTGGTAAGAAAGTTATGCCTTTGAACATTATGTCTCTTCTTCCTGGACAAGAATACCACAATGCATAAAACCAGTTCATTTACTTAGCAAAAAGAGAGGGGTTACTATAATTTTCATGTAAGGTCTTGGCATTGTTTAGTTCCAGTTTATATATACTAGACTTAATATAGCAGTAACAAAAAAACTTGTAGGTAAAATTTGTGTTCAGGCAAAACACATTTCATAGGTGGTGGCCTTATGCTTTAATTATTTTAGACTCAAGTTGAAAAGTTGACAGAAGGTATGATTAAGTGAGAAGTCCGTGTGATTAACTCACAATTTTACTTGGATCCACAACTTTAGAAGGTTGTTGTTAGCTTGATTCTATCAAGGTAAAGTGAATTCTTCTCTCTGGTGTAGACCATTTCCCTCTGAGTGATGGAAAATCTTCTTTGTGGAGGACAGAAACAGCAAAAAATACCAAGTGGAAATCTAATCTTTTGGTTACCTTTATTAAAAGCCTAGAGAGAGGTAAACTGCCATCCTTTGCATCTCTACTGCTCCAGGGGCCCTGCCCCCAACAGTGACAGAATAAAAAGTAACTATAAAACACAACTTCCTTCAAACAGCAGCTCAGAACCCTTATTCAAACAGAAGCATTATCTCTGAAGCAATTTTATATCTCTCTGCTTTACAGTATATTTCCTGACAAGAACTCTCTCCCAACAGGCTTCTTGCTACCGACTGAAAGAAGCACTCTATATGTTCAACACCCTTGCCGTATACAACATGTTCTGACCTGAAGAGAGTTTCATTCTTGAAGGATTTGCAAGATGATATTCTTTATTTGTATATTAAATTCTTCCAATTGTAGCCAATTTAATTTGTTACTCATTTGATTTATAGAAAGGTAACCTTAAAAGTGTTTGATGTACGCAAATCAATTCAATACAATCAATTAAGCATTCAAGATTTGTTGAGTGTCAGGTTCACCAAATGTTCTCTTGCACACTGACTTTCTGTACCAGACTTCCCTGGCTTCTCTAATCCTTGCTGCTGTTGCCTTCCCTTTTCTACCAAGATAATTAAGATGTTATGTATTTATATATTTCAGCACATTGTCTTTTGACTATGTGGTGAAATATCTCTGAACAGAAATCTCTGTAGTTAACTCACAAAATATCCGTTCAATTAAATCTTTGAAAGCATGAATACATTGAAACAATTTAAAACTAAAGCAAATCTCCTTTCCTTTACTTTTTTGGCAAGACTGGCTTGTTTTTTAGCAAGTAGTATCAGATTTGTCACTGAGATTTCTGCGGTGAAACATAAAAATAAATAGGTCCTCTTTTTTTGTTTTTTTCCAACCGAGACTTGAGCTGTTACTACCTACTCTGTATACTGGCCATAAAATGAAGCTATTGAAATACCATTTACAACTATATTCACTGCTGGATCTTCTTCCTGGGCCAGCCCCCTATCTTACTAAGCACTATAAAAGTACAAAATCTCACATAATGAAAGCTGACATGCTTCTGGTTATTTGTCCACATGAAAGCCAAGTAAGTGGTGGGACATGTCTGTCAAAGCTACAGGAGACACTGCAGCCATACAAACTCTGCTCCCAGAAGTGAAGGCTACTACTGCCTGAACACTGCGATTTTGCTCCATAAACCTTCCTACATCTTGACTGTGGTTTTGTCTCAGTCTTCTCAGATACAGTAGGAACGCAAAGTATTTTACGTCTTCCCAGAGGTGGAATCCTCTGGCCTGTCACCCTTATTTCCTCTTCTTCTTCTAAACATATGCTAGTAAGCTCTCCAGGCCAAGGATGAAATAGAGGACCTGTAGAGAGATCTATCACCTCACAGGTAAGTGCCAAATTGAAAATGTACCTATGGTTTTCCACTGAGCAATTAGCAAGGAAGTATACCTTTAATGTATATTACAGTGTATGTCTAAACACAGCTGGCAGATGTATGACCCAAAATGTTTATCACACACCATCAGAAGATGGTTAAATAGCCCAATATCCTGTAGTCACTTGAGCAGTGGTTCTGTTTTACTTAAAATGCCATGGATTTAGATGAATGCTACTTTGATTTATTTCCATCACAAGAACTTTCACAGGCCAAAAGCAAATGCAATCCCTCACATGAACCCCTTCATTATGATTTTTATCATTTGAGCTACTAGTTAATTTTCTCACAAAAATCTGTTTTCAATTACTTTAGTCTGATCCATGAGCCCAGGAGAATTGTTCTCATATACCTTTTTCAATTCATTTTTATCTCTACCACTCCTTATCAAGCTTTCCAAGGAGAGGACGGTGATTAGCCTTTGCCTGTCAGACTAATTGCAAACACAACATAACTAGCTGCTTTCCAAAGAACTGGACAGAATTTGTGCAACAGAAAAGTTAAAGTCGTGGTAACACTCTGTGTTTACTACTCCTTCCAGACCACGGCAGTGCTGCTACATTAAGACCTGACACCTTAACCTTTGCAAGTGGAACAGTAAATCCCAGTCTTTCTAAGAGGCATCCATCCCCTTTCAGCTCTGCACCTCCTAGTTCACATTCATCCCATTACAGATCAGTGCAATAGTTTGTCATTTTTCTTATCAACAAGTTTGTATCCTGAATATCCAGTATAGAATATTCAACACCCCACTGTTGACTATCAAATCATAGACAGTAGAAACAAAGCTCAAATATTTTTGAATGAAGTGTAGCAAATTAATAGAAGAAATCATTATCTGCTTCTAGACACTTGCTGAGCTGAAGAAGAAACTAAATTATGACAGAAATTGTTCAGAAATAATTACTTATGATATTTACTGGATAAATTGTTTTCTGAGCACAGAAAGCACTAAGAAATAGGAATATGCAAGCAATCATTCACAGATTATTTACAATTTTATCCTCCCATGATGCTGCATCAGAACACATCTAAACACATATAACCAAAGCAAAACCAGACCACGAGGATATAAAAATATGGGTATTGGGAAAATATTGTCTAAGTAAATCAATAAAACAAATAATGTAAGGACAAAAATAATTGAGGAGGTTTTTTTAATTCCATTAAGGTGATCACAGAATCACAGAATAAAATAAGTTGGAATGAATATCTGGAAGTCAAACACCTTCAAATACCTCACTCAGGCCAGGTCCAGTTAGGTGAGCTGTGGCGAGTCACATTCTGGATATCCCCAAGGATGGAGAATCCCTAGGCCCCCTCTTCCAGCATTTGATAACTCTTATGGGAAAAAAGCTTCCCAGTGTTTCATCAGAACTTCCCTTGTTGCAGTTTGTGTCTGTTGCCTCTCCTCTCACTACCATGCGCATCCAAGCAGAGTCTAATTCCATCTTCTCCATCTCCAGAGCTGAAGACTGCAATGAGATTTCCCCATTACACTTCTCTTCTCCAGGCTGAACAAATCCAGCTCTCTGTCAGCCTCTCCTCACATAACCTGTGTCCCAGGCCCTTAATCATCTAGGTGACCCTTTGAGTGATTCACTTCAGTTTGTCAATGTCATGTTCCCTTGTACCATGGAGCCCAAAATTGGACACAACACTCCAAAAGTGATCTCGCATTTTGGGTTTGCAGGTGGTGCTTATGGGCATGTCCCTCTTGTTTTACAACAGGGAAAATGGAGCTTAATAATATAAGAATTTCTGAGTTACAAAGTTCACATGGTCTGTATTCTTATGAGTATATGCTATAAATTGTCAACCAATAGGTGCTTAAATTGCAAGACTGAATTTGTTTCATAAAAGTTTCTCTCAGTGTTTGTTGTGTGCCTAAATGAGCTTACTTTCACATGCTCAGTATCATCTTTCTTTTTGCAGAAAAAAATATTTTTTACCAGAACATATTTTACTTGTAATGTCAGCACAAATCATCACTAAAAACTGCCATCTTTTGGGACATTTTGAGTTGATTCCTCTGCAAGAAGTTTGTGGTTTTTGTAATCTACTCTTTTCCTGTGAAAAATGTTACAGATATGAAAATTAAATTCACTACCAATCATACCTCCATCATACTGATACTATTAAATGATACGAGAAATTTTGTACCTTCCTTTCACAAAGTACCTGGAATGAAACAGGAACAGTAAATAGGAAAGCAGAGAAGTGTAATGAATTGGGGGTTTTTTGACACTCTGCTTCTATGCTGAGTACAGAACTGGAACAAAAAAGAAGATGGTTTTGAGGACCATCTTTTAGCTCCCTGGTTCTGGTTATCTCTAACCTGCAAGAGCTTTCAGAGCTCTACAGATACCGTTAGGCTGGTGCAACACTATTGTAATAAAAGGATTTCTAAACTCATTTCTTTTCCTTTTTGCATAGGTGTGGAGTAGGACCTCTTAAGAAAGGGATGGCTGACAAGCCTATTGTCCTACTAGGGGAGAAGGGCAGAGGGAGGCACGGGGAGAGGGGGGAAGAGAGGAACTTTTTTCCTTTTTCTTTTTTTTTTTTTTCCTTATTTTTTCCCCCATAGTCAGGTTCGTCCCAGCCTGTCATGGGTTTGCTGCAGACTCAGTTCTGGAATATCTTTCCTGCCTGGACTTGAGTGCACCAGGCCTTTTAATCCTCCTAAACCAAGGTCAAACATGTTGATGCAGAGCCTAATCCTTTAAATCCTCAGGTTATATCTAAATGAGCAGTGTAGTGTGCAACACTAGTTCTTTTAAGGTACAAAACCTCAGTGTCCTGACACATGAAGCTCTGTGCACCACACTAATGCATGCCTATCAGTGCTCATGAAATGGCTTTTTTCTTTCTGGACCAAGTAAAGCATCTGTGTCCCTGGTGGAATTATTTTGTACCTTTGATTTTTCTTCATTTATTTGAACACACACACATTTCAGAGAAATGAAGGACAATAGTTACATAGATTGGTATCCATATTATTTTAGGAAAATATTTTTTTTAGAATTGCAGAATATGCAACAAAAACTAAAAAAATAACACCACATTTGTAATACATGGAATTTAAAGGCAATTTCTTATTTTTTTAATTTTGTGGTCATTTCTCAAAAAATATGAGGTGCAGCAGTAACATTAGTAAAAGTTTTTATAAACAGGGAAGTAATGTTATAGGTATTGCACCATGAAGCCGAATTAAAGAGTACTTAAGGATATTTAACCACCTACAGATATGCATAAGTCTCTGTTTGGATTTTTGATAGTGTCTGCATGGGTAGTTTTGGGAATAAATGGGAATTATATGCCTTAGTATTTTAGAAAGATCCCTAGGCATTGACCTACATGATTAGGCAATGAGGAATTTTTGCAAAAAATTTTTTTAATCTATTAATTAATGTTAGCTAGAATATCGACCCCAATGACATGGACCTCAAACAGTGACACAGTTTATGTAGATCAGATAAATTACATTTCAGTGAAACCAGAATAGCATTTTCAAAAGCCCCACAGTTCTACTTTTGAAGTAATTTGTGGACTTGGAAGTTCAAATCCCACTGAAATGTAACACAACTCCTATTCATTTCAGGAGCCTTTGAAAGTTTGCTTAATAAGCTTCCAAAGCCCAAATCTTCAGAGATACATAAGTGCCAAAGTCTCACAGGTTTCAGTGGGAGATTGCTAGACAGTCAAATGCTTTTAAGCAGTGTGGTACATGTTTCTTTGCTAGAAATGGGATTGACATGACTTTGAAAATGTACATAGGTCTCGACAAGAATGTTCCCCAAAGCAGTGTGAAAAGAAATAGTAGGAGCAATAAACCATTCTTCTAAAAACAAGTAACTTAGCACTGACTGCCACATAGAGATATTTGTTTGATGTCTTTGCTGTAATACAAAGTCTTCTGTCCTAGTTGAGTTGTGCCAGGATAATTGCATTTACAGCTCCGCATTGAATTTAGTTCTACCTTCTAAAAACAACAGGGCAAAGGAAAATATTTTATATCATTTAAATTATTGACTCAAATTGCTAAAAATCCCTTAGTTGAGGAAAGAGGTGGTGCTTTTAATCATGTACTGGATCTGTCCAGGGTGGAGCTAACTTTCTTCATATCACCTCATATGGTGCTATGTTCTGCATTTGCGATGACTATGACCAGAGTTGATAACACACCTACATTTCACCTATTGATGAACAGTGCCTGCAGAGTGCCAAGTCCTCTGTTTCTCACTCTTCCTCCCCCAAGCAAGTAGGCTGAGGGTGGGCAAAAGGCTGGGAGGGGACACAGCTGGGACAGCTGACCCCAACTGACCAAAGGGATATTCCATATGTTATATATAACATCATGCTCAGCAATAAAACTGGGGGGCATTTTCCAGTGTCACCCTTGCTCAGGGACTGGCTGTGCCTCAGTCAGCCGGCAGTGAGTGATTGCTCTTGCATCAATTGTTTCTTGTTTTGTTTTGTTTCCTTTTTTCCCCTCTCCTATTAAACTGTCTTTATCTCAATCCAAAAGTTTTCTTATTTATCCCTTCTGATCCTCTCCCCCATCCCCCTGCACAGAGTGAGTGAGCAGCTGTGTGGGGCTGAGCTGCCTACTGGGGTTAACCCACAACAAACCAGCTCACACTTTTAGGTTCAAAAATTTAACCTTACAAACATTATTTCAGCATGGCTGCCACAGCTCATATGATGACTTGTCATAATTTGTACTATAAAATCACATCACAGAATCAGCTGATGGGCCATGTGTGGGCACCAGTCTTCACTTTCAAAAACCTTGAGGGCTAGGGAACGTCTCTAATTTAATTGCTATCTTTCTTTTTACAAAAACCTCATCCGTACTGTTCCAGAGAGCAGGTGAGAGACTTTGCCATTCTCAAATGATTCAGTTCAGCAGTATTTCATAGGAAATTATCTCCTTTCATTTCCAAAATGATAGGAAATAAATGAAAGGGACAAAGCAGATGTTCTAGTAGTAAGTGTTGTTTCATTTTGTTTTTAAAGGATAGGCCCTTTCTTTGTGGCAATGTCCCTGTTTTCTTCTACTATTTAACAACACTCTCTGTCCTGTCAAGTTCTTGTTGCTGGAGTTTCAAACAGATGCAAGTGGCTTTGGAACAGCCCACATGGCTACAAACCAGAACAAACAAGATCACATTACTAAAAAACAGCACATGAAGTGCCTTAACATGTGCAAATTGATGCTATTTGAGAAACTGTAGCAAAATCTCTCAAGACACTACTTGCAGAACCAACTACAGATTTATCGGTTGAGTGCAGGGGGTTTTTTATATCTTTTATCTTTCTTTTTTTTTTTTTAAACTCTGTCACTACATTAAAGTTGTTTAAGGGCAGAATTCAGAATTTGCCTCTTAGATCCTGTTAGATCCCTACACAGTTGGTCTTCTTTCCCATATTCATCACTTACATCTGTGTACACAGACAGATGAGAAGGAACCAAGCACAGGAGCTGGGCTGTACTGCAGAGATCTGAGAGCGAGATGGTGCTCCAAAAGGAGGAGATGGGGGACATATCAATGCAGCTGCGTATTATTGCGTCATTTCGTTGAACTCATCTAGCCAACCCACTAGAGATCCTGGCTCTTTCCAGCTATGTAGTTATAGCTTTGAAGTGCTTTTTGATTCATGTATTTTTCCCTCTTTCAACTCCAAGTGGAATAGGAAGCACCAAAAGGACTGAAAAAACACTCTTGTTATAATTTCTGTGTGATTGGAAGCGTGTTTCTCAAATTTCACAGCAGATAATGCTCATGATTTTAGAAAGTCATGCAGTGCAGATAGCTTTTTTTAGGGAAGAGCTAGTGGCATTTTAATCTAAGACATTTTTGGCTTAGGACTAGTAACACATTTATTCCCACAAATCTCTTGTTTTCTGGAGATGGGTAATTAAACCGAACTAGACAAGGTAGGCAAGACACATCACCTAAAAGCTAAGCAACAGAGTCTCTATCCACCTCTTCTAAGTTTGATGGCTCCTAGGGAGGGGTATTAATGAAATTATTCATCACATAAAAATCCAGTAAAACCATTCATCTGGTCCTTCAGGAGGGAGAACTTCAGCAGATACTTGCTAAGAGGGAGAAAGAAGTCACGAAGCACTTTTTTTCACCAAACTGTGATGCTGAACTCATGGGTTAGCCTCAGGAACTACCTTAATAATTTTTCTATTATATAGCCTCTGCCCAACAAACCTGTACCATTTCATTGGCTGAAAGCGATTTGCTGCGATAAAGCTGCAAAATCTTTTTTTTCCTTACTAGATCATCATTAAATAAATAAGTGTTAAAACACCCACGAGCCTCCACTCCACAGCAGCAATATAAAAAATCTGTATGAGCACTTTTCAAAGCAGGTAAATACACTATCTATAGAAAAGAATGTAAGATTATTATGTGGTTCCTGCAAAACAGTCCCCTCTAAAGTACAAACCTTACTGTGTGCCACTCACTACTGGATACATCAACTATTTAGCAAATGCTGTCGGGTTTTTTATACACTACCAATGACTTACAATTTCAGTGCAGAACTGGTTATTAAAGTTATCCTTTCTTTCTCACAGAACTCATTAGTTTACATGGGGAGAGAATTCAGTTCATAAAACTCACTTTTTTTACCATATCCTTTACTGTTCTTTGCAACATTGTTCTGTTTATTTAAGTGCAACAATATAAGTACCGTTTGTTCCCCCTGAAGCTACTTCAGTTACCTTGTGCAGCTACTACCAAGTTCCACCATTTTATATTAGTACTTTTTTTTAAACCTGACTAGCAAAACACAAATTAATTCCTGGGTTTGATGTCAATATTTTAGAAAATGTCCTAGCACTGAGTAAGTGTTAAATTGTTCTCAAAAAAACATTTACATTTTATTATGTCTTTCACAGGAGTACTGTTGTTTAGCCTAGTTATAAGGATAGGGCTGAAGCCTGACTGCATCCAGTTTTTCTCAAATTTCACAACCAGGCTTGGAGGTTGCCTGAACTGCCAAGAGTCATGCCTACGTACGTTCTATGAAGTGCACAGTCATATATACATATTGGAAGTAAGGATCATCTTCAGGTGGATCCAGTATGGATGCAAGATGAATTCCAAAGGGAATGAATTTAAAAGAACTTCCTGTTAAGCTCCTTTAAAGGTATGTTTTTAGGGGATTACTTTAAAGTGTGTGGAGTTAAGTCCAGTGTTTGGCTTGTGGAACTGAAAATAAGTTTTTATACTGTTGTGCGAGTTTATCAGGACGTTAGATGACTTCAGCACTTCATTCACACAGGTACACAATGTGTATAAAATTACAATATATATATGAAAAAGCTGCTTGGAAAATTAAATAGGCCAAGGCTGAAGTTTTAGAACACATTCCTGGACTTTTTAGTGATCTGGGAAATAAAAAATCATTAACTATTTCATCTGCTGTTTGTCAGCTATACTGCACAAACAAATCTGGCACTATTGCCCACTTTGAAATTGAAAAAATAATTTAACCTCTAATAAAATAGAAAATGTGCACAACTTTAGGAAAAGGCAGATGCTGCTGGCTGATCCTAACATATCCAAATACCACATGCATTGCACTAAAGGAAATTTACTAAAAAACAACAGAGAAGAGTGAGCTGAGATGCATTGCTGAACCAAAGTTCTTTGTAGGGGTGGCAAAATTCAAGGCAAGTATTGCATTAAAATCTTTTCATTCCACTCATAGAGCTCATAGAGCTCAGTGGGACATTTTCCATTGCAAAGCCCTGTCCATGTCCTGGACATGAGAGGCCACAGGCATCCACAATTCCTGTTATCAGAAATAAGTGTTGTTCCAAGTCGAGTTGCTCAGAGCCACCTCTGTGCCCCGTTTGCCCTGGGCCCACTGGCAGCCCAGCTGGTCCATGGCACCATCAACGAGCCTGCAAGATTTGCTTTGCCAGGCATCCCTGCAGCAGCACTGTGGGGTCAGTGCACCTGGGGACTGCCCCATCACATTTCAGTCCCTGGTGCTGCCTCAGCCCGATGGATCTCTGGCTGTGGGCAGCTTCCTCCTTGCCTAGCATTGCCAAGGCAATAGAAACTTGCAGAAATGGAGTAAGGAATCTGACTCACATTCACATCAAAATCATAGAAGAGCCCAGCTTTCACATGTTGCTGTCCCTCTCTCTCTTGCACACAAGCTCACAAACAAGAGGAGGAGACAAACTGTCTCCACAAACCTGAGACTTTCCTCATAACAGTAAGCCAAGTTTCAAACACACAAGTGGAAAATAAGAAAAACCTAAAAAAAAAAAAAAAAAAACCAACAGAAAAAGAAAAAAAGAATCACTAAAACCTTATGTTTTGCCACAAGCACATCTCCAATTTCTGTTATGAATATAATGCAGTCAGGCCAGCCTGCATCCTCAGCCTTTGTGCCATGGAGACCTATTCTCCAAGCCACAGACTTGCTGATGCCCCTTGCAGCTAACTCCCCAACCCCCAACCCATAACTCCTTCTGAAGGAAAGCAGATCTCACAGAGCGCTCAACTTGTCCTTGCTTCAGCAGAAGACCTTACTGCAAACCCAGAGATATAAACTGTGCAATGAATCAGAGCTCATCCATCCCTTATTTAGACAAAGCGTTGAAACTCTATTATAACACCTTTTTGCACATTAGTGATCTCAGACTGTTTTCCAAATATGAATGTATAACACAAGTGGCATCAGAGATATGGAGGGAACAGCAATGAAGACTTGATTTATTTCCAAGCCAAAACACAGCCCCCAGAGTTTCATTTTCTAAAGAAAGGAGTGCAGTTGCTTTTCTAAGGCAGGTTACCATAAACCCTATAAACTTTCTGGTTCATTGTCTAAGGCTGAATGTTTCAAGATTCAAATTCACTGGCTTATTTAAAAAAAAAAAATAAAAAAAAAGGGATGAAACTTTTCAACAAGCTCCCTTACATGAGGCATAGTTAATCAACACACTCCCGTCCCACTGACCCCGGCTAGAGTTGTACCACTGTTTCACCAGCCAGACTTCAGCTATTCCTGAATGAAACGTGTGCACAAAGCAGAAACAATCTGATCTATTTTACTGTTAATGATACCAACAGAGAGATAACAAAAGCAGGAATTTTAACAGTTAAGCTTAATTTACCAACACAGTTCTTTACTGTGCCCACAATATTATTTGTCTTAGTTATGTTTTGCCTAATGTGAAACAGTAATTTTCCTTAAGTTTTTTCTGCCTTCTAAAAGCAGCCACACGCAGTGAGCCTGACAGATACTCCCAGCAGGAACAGTCCCAACAGGACTGTTGCTTTTCTCTTTTCCTTTTAATCCTATATAAAATGTTTTAAGGTGCTAACTAAAGCCAAAACGCTTGAGCACTTCTCACACAAAGGCTCCTATTCCAGCATTCATTCATCCCCCAGTGCCAGTACCGTAGTTTATAATCCTAACTACTACATGTGCAGCTACATACAGTGGGAAAGAGAAAAAGCAAGAGGTTTAACTCTTAATTCAAAAGAACCTGAAAGTTATTTTACCACTGGGATATTATGTGTACTTTGCTTCTTTAGCTCTGAGGTACTATTTTTCAAAGGGTGAGGGGAAGGGAGAGGAGTGAAAGAGAAGACAGTGAGAGCTAACACTGCATTTTATTTAACTTCCTAGTTCTACATATCATTTTGTGGCATGTATTTTATTGTGTTAAGTTTGCAGACTCCATTTCATCATTGAACACCTGCACGTCCAAAAGGTTGAGAAAAGCAGGTAGAAATTTGAAGAAATGAATCAACACTTCAAGATTCATTGGGCACCAAACATGAGATAGGAGGCCACATTACACAAATCACTGTAATAAATGTCATTCTCTACTGAATGTGCTGTAGTAGCTATGATATACTGGGGACTGTGCATCACTTGTTCCCACAGTGTGTGAGCTTTCTCATAATAGTGTATTTAGTACAACAAGCAGGAGGCAGATGAACTAGAGCTCCAAAACCGCTCCTAGTTGAGCCTGTTCACAGACATGGCTGCAAAACCCATAAGCTGCCTAGACACAAAATGGAAGCTTTCTTTTCCAGTTGGTGTAACCAGGCCAAATCCTAAAGCATGTAGTTTGCACTCAAAAATACTAATATAGTGAGGTAAGTGAGATTGCCTGCGTAAAAGGTCTCTGCATAACCCCACTGCATGAAATTTCTGTCTTTCCAGCTAGATTTTAATAGATAATATTTAATAGACAGCCTTAGACAATGAACCAGAGGGTTTATAGGGTTTACGATAACCTGTCTTAGAAAAACAACTGCACTCCTTTTAGATGGAGAAAAAGCATTTCCTCCTTTTCTTTTTTTTTTTCCTGGAAGATATAGCATCCTTTTCTCCCATATACACACAACCCTTTACCATACGGCACTACATTTACCTTGCCTCAGTTAGATGACAGAACCCCTAACCTTACAACATTGGTACAAACCAAGGAAAAAGAAACAAAATAGTAGATCAGTGCACCACAATGTAGTTTCACTCTTCGTGATGCCTGGGTGGGAATCCAAACTCAGTTTTGTACTGTGGAGAATTCCCAGAGAAATCCATGTAATAGGGGAACCATGGGAAGACTGTGAATTTAATCTTAAATGTAAGGAGTACAGCCCATGCAAACATCCAATATCATCTGCTATGAATTACAGCTACTTTTGCCTGGACTGATTCCCAAGCACCCAGTACACATAACATATCCTGGAAAAAATTAAGCCTTTATATTTTTCTTATATCTTTCCAGCCCATTGGTCAACCTAAACTGAAATTTTCATGGTATTAAGAGCAGATTCAACTCAGATATGCTACATGCATCTGAGAATGACTCCTCACTGAGCATCTAGAAAAGTCCTGTGAAAGATTCTATTTCTCAAAAAGAGAATTTGGCTGACTCGGGCAGCTCCAATGTCACAGTGCTGTGATAGTTTCCACCTTTCTACAGCCTACACACTAAGGAGGGAACAGAGTTTGGGGGACACTGGAAGAAATTCCATCTTCATCTAGAATATAGCACACTCAAAGTTGTATATTGTATTCCTAATGAAGTTATCACAATTCATACAGCAGACTCTCTTAGTACTGCCTCTTGTACTGGGACTGATGAAAGCAAAGTGTGCTTTTCATCTTTCCCACAGCAGATAAGAGACACAAGATGGTAAATCATGATGTGAGCTTTACATGATTGTGGCTTGCACCAGTACATGCATTCATCCCAACAACAGTTTTGGTTCCTAACAAACAGGAACCTGAACTGGATTTAGGGAATATTCCTAGGAAAAGTCTGCAGCAAAGACACAACCTTCTTTCTCTCCAGTGCCATCCTACTCTCCATGGAGTTCCTGTCTGTACTTGCAGAGGCCTGCAGAGCTTTCCCAGAGATCTACCCAGTGTAAGAGGATCATGACCTGCAGTGGGCAAGTTTTACCAGTAGTTTTAACATGAAAACTGGTTATAAAGTTTCAGGTTCACCTCAGGTTCAAGACAGATTTACTGCAGTGAAAAACAAAGACTCATGCGTTTTAAATTCTAATTTCACAAAAAAATACTCTGTTTGCAGAAGAAAACCTCTTGTGGAGAACACAAGAAAATAAACAGCATATACTTATGGATATTCACATTATCTAATGTGGTGCGAGAAGATCAGATAGTACCACAACAAATAGTAAGATAAGTATGCATACACATCAATCAAGTCAACGCAGTATCGGTTCATTCAATACTGTGTCTTTTAGCTCAACATAAAGGACTGAAAGGGATTTATATCAAAACCTCTCTCAGTTCAGCCTAGAAAGTACTGCTTAGACAAGACCTCTGGAGAAAGAAGACAGATGTGTTGGCCAGTCTTTTCCTGCCTGCACATTCCCTCCCTCCCAGCAGTTACAGGGCACTGTGGTACAGGGACAACAGAGAAGATAGTTTGTGCTGCTGTGATTCTGCGCTCCTCTCAGCAACTACTGAAATAACATATAAATTACAATCACTCTTAGTGTTAGTTTAGCAAGAAACAATGGTCGAACTGGCCTGAAATAGCCTAATCAGGACTTGCATGACGAAGAAGTATAAATGTTCCTACATGCTGTTTCTTCTTTTTAGTTACTCCTAATTTAAGTATGTTGCTAAATGGCAAATTCGGGTTCTCAAGTCAAAAAACTTGTGATACTAACCCATGCAAATATTTCCCTGTAGTCTTCATTTAAAAGAGAGAACACTGATGGAACAGAGCCTTGTCACAGACTGTTTCCTGCTGGAAGACAAAGGGTAAGCAAATGATGCAGTATAAGTAGAAAACACAAAGTATCAGGAACAACAGCACTGATTGGAAATCCTTCAAGGGCTTCCCCAATACTATTGATTTGCCAAAACAAAGGCTTCTCTCACAAAAGCATTCATAGAGCTAGAAAAATATGCCTGTCCAACTTGTGAACCCACACAGCCTGCACAAAACATCCCCAGCCCCACCTTCAGAGCAGTCTCATGGAGCATACATTTGAGCTCTCGTATAAATGATTATTTGAACACAGTGAAACATTTCTGCTGGGAAACTATCTGTTTGCAGAGGAAATGCCACAAAACTTCCTTGCTTCAGTGTATTAATCTACTGCCAGGTGTCTCCCACCAGGCTACAATGACTCACTCAGACAGATAAAGGTTAATGGGCTCTTCCAGTTTGATATCAGGCCACCTGCTGACAAACAAGTGCAGGAACCTACTCACTATGGTCTAACTTTCCTTTCTGCAGATAAGCCTTTCATGATAGTTCATGCTGGTTGGGGGAAAAAAATGAAATAAAACCCAAAACAGCACAAAACAGGAATTCTCAAAAAAAATTAAAAAATCTTGCCAATAATCATCAGCTAAGACTTTTTGTAGCCACCAGCCTTGGTCAGATTTGAATGAGACAAAACACTCTAAAATCCAGTAATCAGTCCTCAGATTACATTCACCATCCCAAAGCACATTTAAAACATAAATCAAACTCCTGACTGAGGGAAATTTCACTTTTCTGAAATCAGCAAATAAATGTCAGACATTACACCTATGACTAATTTAGATTTTATGTGGTGAAATCTGGAGCTAAAATGCTTCTTATTAATACCTGTAAGACTCTTTTATCGCATATACATTCTGTTGAGAAATGTATTTCTAAGCTGCAAAATAAGTAAACTCAGGAGATGTTAATAATTGAGTGCATTGCAAAAAAGAGCAGTTCAACGAACTACTAATACTCATAAGAATGTATTTTGGAAACTTAATGGTATTATTTTACTTTTTATATTTTATAAGTCATACCAATTAAAATTTAATAAACAACTAAATTTGGATATATATAAATCCATTAAGGATCTTCACATCAGTACATTTCTATTGGTTCTAAAATCTTCCAAATTGTGATACTACTTTAAAGTAATTTGTAATAGAAAGCAGTAAATAGGTAGCTAAATTCAATTAAAAAATTGGTGTCTACTACATGCAAAAATACAGTAACTTATGCATAATGTTCTGTGTTTTCTTCCCTCTATCTCTGAATGGTCTGTGTGTTGTTCTCCTGAGATATGGAAATTATTGTTTCCATCTGGTTTATTGCCATAGGGGACTGCTTTAGAATTTAGTTTATTAAAGCAGGTATGAATAAAAATACAGCAGTTTACTGGAAACCCTCTCTGCAAAAGTGTGAGTCCATAGCTAACTTCTCTTTCAGCATCCAGGCAACCACATGTGCACATATGCAATGCAAACACTGGAAAAACAGCATGGGGGTGGAAACACTACTTTCATCTCTTTCTGTAGTGATAAACTATACTGGGAAAAAAAAGTCGCTTATTGGTAAATATTGCCAGTTTTTCAAGAAATTTGTTTGAAGCACTGAACACAAAGTTCTTCTGATTTCAGGTCAGATAACAGGTTATGGAAATATTTTCTCAGTGGCTCCTCAGATGCAGAATTTCCTATTTCAGCAATGGGCTAATGCTTTCCCCACTGACTTGGTCAACAACCGCCTGGGTGTGCACACATCCTCAGGTTGATCCAATTTAGTTGAGGGCATTTTAAAGGAAAACCCTAGGAACCAGGAGGAAGCTGTGACAACCCATGACCCTAACTAGAAACTGTATCTTGGGAAGTTCTGCACTCTATTGCTTACCCCAGCATCCTGCATCTGGGCTGTAGTAGCCAAGCCCAGGGTCCATTCTGCAAGTGTCCTAGCTAATATTAACAGCTTTCCAACTGCATCATTCATTTCTCATTTGATTAGGCAATTCTAAATCCTACTGGTTGGCCAGAATGGATTAAAAGCTAATATATGAAAACAGAGCTTGGCAACCAGAAATGCTGGTTTCTAAGAGTTCTCCATTCAATACGCTTGTCTTCTTTTTTGCTGAGGTCAATAGGAAAATACTAAAAACTGATTTTGGACATCCTTAGTATACAAAGAATGTTGGTGATACAAATTTTAAGTTTTAAGAAGTACAGAATATTCAAGTTTCAATTATCCAAATACCAATTGGCATTTGGTTTGTAAATACAAATGGCATTGGTAAATAAAAATACCAAAAAAATGAACTCTGTGTGGCTGGCAAATAATTTTGGTTTTGTTGTTTTTTCATTGTTGTTTTAATATTTTGGCAAATAGTCAAACTTGGTTTCCTGTTCCAGCCCTGATGTGAGCTGGAACAGTACTAAGGACCGTACAACACTGAGAAACAAGGAATAGCTAAGAACTGGAACTTTGCTACCTATATTAGGGATTTAACCTTGACAACTGCTGCTGAAAGACAGTACTTCTCTGCTAAGGAAGGTCAGTACTAGACAAAAGGATGTAGAAGACAAATAAATCTGCTCCAGTCTGCAAAGAAAGTTTGCCATATCAAGATGGGTACAAAATATTTATAATTTTATTATTTGTCTGAGCTAGCTCAGAGATGAGAAAAGCGGATGTCTCCTGTGAAGAGTATTTATTTATATAACACTACAGGGTCATCTGTTACCATTCTTTTTCATATATCCTGTACTGTCTTAGATATTTTTACTGAAAGGACAGGCAGTGTAAAAAGAGCCAGGAAAATGAAGCATCATCCCAGCTGGGTCCATGCAAAAGATATACCATCTTTTAAGACAATTCAATCTGCCGCAAAAGCGCAGTTGAATTATTCTGCCCTTGCTGAAATGGGATCTTTTGGAAGAAAGTGAGCTATTCATGTAAAAATTAAGATAACATGAGAAGCTAAAGCAGATTGGGCTTTTCTCAGCCTTTATATATGCATATGAGTATGCCTTTTCTGTCACTGTATAGCTGCATCTATAGTCTGGCAGGTAAATGCTGCAGTCTTTAGGCTCTGGTTACCTAGCCTGGGAGATCTGGACAGGGCAGGATCACAACTCCCTCCTTGCCAATACATCAAGGTTTTTCAGAAAGAATCAAAGCCCACAAGGGGGCATATGTCATAGACACATGAAAAGGAAAACAAGAGCACAGATTTGCATAAAAGGAAAGCAGAGTTCAGCCTCATCTAGCTGGACTTGCTTTGAGCAGGAGCTAGGGTCAAATAAGGTGCAGTGGTCCTATTCAAATTCCTATCCTGTGGTTCTGTAGCTAGTAGGCTGAGTCATCAAATATTGTTAGGGAGGTGATTAAAAATAAACAGACTAACAAGGAGTGTCTTGCTCGTGTGAACAAGAGTAGAGAGAAAAGGTACTTAAGCAAATCTATACACACATTAGTTCTGACCTAAAACCTCTACTCCATTCCAAAAGTACCACTACAAAGATTTGTGTGGCACCTAGCTGTGTTATCTCCTGCACAATTGTCATATTGTGCTCTATCTTATGCAGGTGGCTGTGTGGAGTTACTCTGATACTGTGACATATTACTGCAATATCAAAAATTTTTCTTTTTTTTTCTTTTTAAGTTGGAGGTCTGTGGCTTTCTGGAGAGGACAACATACTGTCCTTGTTCACAGAGGTCCCTGGAAGGCACTGTGAAATACAACTATCCTGTCAAAGTTCCCTGCAGCATGAAACACTTGAGAGAATCAAGCTGATAGAGCCAAGCGTTCTACTGAGCCACTGTCAGAACACAGCTCTACAAAGTTTCAAAAAAAGCTTTTCAAAATTGCAATGCATCTTAAATTGCTACCTAAGTACATTCAATAAAGGTATTACAAAGCACACATTAACCCTGTAGACATTTTAATAAGCTTCTAAGAATATCAGAAGACAAATGGGAGAAACATCAGTGTTGCTGTTTTCAAAAAAAAAAAAAAAAGAAAAAAACCAAAGCCTAAACTACATAATTTGATTTTTATGCTTTGTGGCCATGAAGACTAGGAATAGCTTTTCCCCCTCCTCCCCCGCAAAAAATAAGGTGTGTTTCAAAAAGCATGCTCATAGAAATATAGTAGTGGAATGTACTGTTACTGTTTAAGGGCAGAACTCTGAAACAGATGAACTTTGTGGTCCAAATGCTCCTCCCAGAAGGCTTTTCTAGAGCTCCACTCTTCCAATGGCTGAAAACCTTAGTTCAACACAGAAGAAAGGAAATCTTTCCAAAACATTTTCACAGGCAGTTGCTGCACTGCAGAATAACCCTTCACCTGGGAAGTCTCTTAAGATGTGATGTATTTGGGTTCAAAACTCACATGTACTCAGTCTAGAGGGGGGATATGAACTTATGTCTCTGGCTCAGTGGTTTGAGCGTGAGAAAGTCAGACAACATATCCCTGGTCCAATTTCATACAAAATGGGGAAGAAAAAAGAAAAGCCAAAGGGAAGGTTCAGCAACATGGAGCATGCAGGATCCTGCCTCCAAAGAGGTGATGCATGAATTCAACCTGAGTCTGTGTTATCCCAGACATGTGGATCCTTCTCAGTCCAGCTGTCAGCAGTCAAAGTCTTGGAGCAAACTTCACCTCAGATGGAAGGAAAAAAGGCAGCTCTTTGAAGACTTTGTGCTGAAAAAAAAATTCTTCAACTACCTTTAAGGAGCATAGGAGCTTCCAAAATCCTTTTCAGCTCTTCTCTGACTCATTTTTGGCCTTGAATAAAGTATTTCAACATTTCTCTTTCTTTTCCTCCAGCTGTAGAATGATAACAGTAATCTGTCCTGGCTTCTGATGCCTGCAGTGAGAACTAGGTTCACCTGTTCCAGCATATCGAGCTACCCAGGGTAGCCAAGCTGAGCTTCAGTCTTTCTTTTTATAGCATCAGTGTTGAGCATAGCCACAGCAGAAAAGGATGAGCTGCACTTATGTTATAGGCAGGAAGGTGAGAGGAGGGAGGGAACACATTTTGTGTATCCCACTGTGAGCCCAGAAGCTTCTGCTGATAGTCGTATGTGGAGATTTTTCCTCTGACTGGCACTGCCTGCTAGGGAGGATCAATCTGGAGAACTGGCAAGCCTTCCTTCCCTCTTGCCAAATGGACCCTCTTCCACTGAAGCACCAGTTCTCAGTACTGGCCACTGTAGTCACTTTTCTGCCTTGTGGCAGGTACAGTATCAATGATAAAAACAATTGATCACTAATATATGCTGTATTAAACACAGCATAAGCAGAGCATGTTTTAAACAACTATATGTTCTTACAAAATATCTAAGAAATATCTAGAGCCATTTAGCATAGCTGATTGGCTTAACCATATTTAAAGTTCTGTTTTGCGTAATTATTCTTTGATGTTTGTCCTCTGTGGTAGTCTTGAGATACCATTCAAAAGGAAAAAAAGACCAAAACCTTTGCACAAAGTACCAGTAGCAAGTGCACCTCTGGGACTTCCCAGAAACCTTGCAGAAGGATCTTTTGGATAATCAGACAACAGTTAACAAGTTCCTAGTGCAAACCATCAGGGCTTTCTACCTCTCCCTCCCCCTTGTACAGAGCAGATACAGTGATCTTGCTGGAGAGCAAACTTATTTAATATTTCATAGAACAAATATCATCTTTTTCAGCAGGCTGTCACCTCAGAAAATAAGGGAATTAACTCTGTTCTTACTTTGTACTAGTCTTTTTATTTTCTTTCCCACAGTAATAGTGCTACCAGTTGCACCTTTTCATCATATCTCCTTGTGCCCTTCATACTGCCTTTTTAGTAATGAATATTTCATTATTTTTTTCTGGGGGCAGAAGGGAATGGATTTCAAAAGCAGATAGCAAACTAAGGCCCAGAAATATTATGTTATCAGCTCCATTTCACAGAGGATGTGACTAATGATAGTTCATTCTTTCTAATTGTTTGCATGTGTTGTCTTTCTCAACAGTTGCTTTTTTAATCAGTCACCACCACCCGCACACATACATATATACACACACACATATATCTTGCTTTTCAAGGGAAAGACTATTTTCTTCGCTTGTTTGAATCCTGTCCAGCATATTTGTGGTTTACTATAATCTGTGGGGCAAAAATAGTGGCAGGGAACAGATGCATTTGGATCAGTTGTACTCTAAACCCCTTACCACCATTCTCCTCTACATCACTTGCACATCACTATTTCTGATTACAAACATACAGGTCCCATTCGACAAAACAGCAGGACTTTTCTATCTATTTGGAAGAGAAATTTAAAGAGAAATTCTGCTTCCTAAACAATGTCTTTCCACAGGGGCATTGCACCCAAATATTGATATGCCCCAAAATGGTCAGATTGCTGAAGCAAGTAAAATGATGCCTACCAGGCCACATGGGAGACTCTCCATCACTTACAGCATTTTACTCGAAACCACAAAGCCACCACACAGAAGCTATATCCAATATTCTGCAAGGCAGACCTTCCTCAGCACAGATATTTTGATTTAACTTCACCAAGTCAAATGTTCATTTATTAGTCTGTCCACCTAGGAAGGATCAATACTATATTTTTCCAGGCTGACCTAGTTATGTAATCACAAAACCTAAGCTGATCCCCTAATTTCAGGAGTCTGAAGAACTCAGGGTCTCTCAAATTCTGCTTCAGTATCTTCCACAACTGAACGAACAACTAGGTTTATATCATCAGCTGCAGCTAGAAAAAGCAGTTCACTCAGGAGTTCCAGCTTCCTCAGCTGAATCTACTGTTTTGTTGCAAAAGCAGCAGAGTTTAAAAGTTTGCAAAGCAACAGAGTTTGGAAAAAAGTTATTAGTAAAAATACTTTTATCCTACTATTTATCTTACTGGATGGTGCACTGGGCATTCACAATCAACCTGCAATTAGTAGTTAAAGTACAGCCATGAAAGTCCTAACCATGCTGCTGCAGCAATAATGGTGAATGGTAACTTTCCTGCATTGAGGTATAGATCCTGAATCTTGAGGCTGATGTGCCATGTTATTCTCCAAATCTTGACATCCATGACAGATGTCAATTCCAGAGTCTGTATAAAAGTCTGTATTGACAAACAGCATCTGAAGAACTTTTCTGATATTTCCTAAAGGATGCATGAACCATTAGACAGGCTTTTGCTTCAGATCAGCACTTTTTAGAACACTGTGAGAGGCAGATCACTGTCTTGGTAGACACATTTCATGTTATGCCTACTGGCTTCTCCTTCAACTATTCGATCTTCTTTTTTAAGCCACTGTTTTGATATTTTATGTATTTTTTACATAACCAGTCCTATGCTAGGTGAAGAAATATTTTTCGATACCTGCAAAACAAAAAATCATGGCTAGCTTAGAAACTGTGTGATAAACACCAACACAACTGCCAGAAAACTCCAGCTTCCGTTGAAACCCATTCTATCTATTCCTCCCTCATAGTTTTCAAGCATTTCATAAGTGACTTGGTCATTTGTCTTTTAATGACCCTGTTAACTACATGACATCATAGCAAAGTTATCAAGTAGGTTAAATCAAAGGCTCTTAAAAGTAATACTCAGTGTTTTAAATGTCATTATATGCATTTTTCATTACACCTGAGACTTCTAACAACATTTCATTGCCAAGCATTGTAGAAAAACAGGAACTAATTATATTCTGATACGCAAAAAACCTCACACAGTTTCTCTGCACATACAATGACCATTAACACTTGAACTTCAGCCTGATGGAAAATAATATTTCGTAGAATCATAGAATCATTAAAGTTGGAAAAGACCTCTAGGATCATCAAGTCCAACTGTCAACCCAACACCACCATGTGTCCTAAACCATGTCCTGAAGTGCCACATCTACATGTTTTTTGAACACCTCCAGGGGATGGTGACTCCACCACCTCTCTGGGCAGGCTGTTCCAATGCCTAACCACTCTTTCAGTAAAGAAATTTTTCCTAATATCCAATCTAAACTTCACCGGCACAACTTGAGGCCATTTCCTCTCATCCTATCGCTAATTACTTGGGAGAAGAGACCAACACCCACCTCGCTACACCCTCCTTTCAGGTAGTTGTAGAGAGCAATAAGGTCTCCCCTCAGCCTCTTTTCCTCCAGGCTACACCACTCCAGTCGCCTCAGCGGCTCCTCATAAGACTTTTGCTCTAGAACCTTCACCAGCTTCGTTGCCCTTCTCTGGACACGCTCCAGCAACAAAATGTCCTTCTTGTACTGAGGGGCCCAAAACACAGTATTTGAGGTGCGGCCTCACCAGTGCCCAGTACAGGGGCACAATCACTTCCCTACTCCTGCTGGCCACTCTATTCCTGATACAAGCCAGGATGCTGTTGGCCTTCTTGGCCACCTGGGCACACTGCTGGCTTGTTCATTTAACCCCAACTCTTTTGTTACAAATTTCTCTTTTCAGCTAGAGATTTCAGTGCAGTTTAAAAATATCATAAAGCAACCCAGCTGGACAATAAACAGTATAAAATTGACTAGTTTAACTGAACTGAAAGCTGGGAGGAAAAACATAGAACATTTCAGAGTGTCTTCTCTTTCTAACTATTTCCCAGTTTAGTTACAATAAACTTAAAATTTCATTAGACACAGGTGAAAAAGAACTGAATATCTCTGAAATGTGCCTAATTCTGCTGATGTATCCCAGGAGCCAGTGAGGACTCGGCCCCACTGAGCAGAAGAGTTCATACCCATTCCAGGTGCAGCACAGCCATTTCCCCACTGGGACCTGGCTCCAGTCCACAACATAGCTGGGTTTCTTATGAAGAAGATTTGTTAGGTCCTCTCACAGATATGCAGATTCAGATTTTCCCCAGCAGGACATCCTGAGTGAAAACTGAAGCTCTGTCCCTTGCAATAATTTTTTTTATTTTTTATAGCTAATGCCAACACAGTTCTCTAATTTACATACATTTGGATAAATCTACCGCCTTTGTTTTTTGACAAGCTGCTCCTAAGCAAAAGGTGTAAGGCAGAGGGAACAAGTGGGTTAGATTAGCCCAGCCCCCTGTAAAAGTCTCTTACATAGTAAGAGTTTTAAAGCTTGAAAGCTTTTTAAATTTCACAGCTTGTCTCTCAACCAACCCTAACCATCAAAAACTTAGGAAAAACATTTTAGATAAAATGTTTGCCAGCTGCTGAAAGCTTGCAGCCCACTTTTCTCCCACCAACAACTTATTATTAGGTATTTAACTAAAAATAAGTTTCAGATTTTTTCCATGTAAAAGGGTTTGCCCTTTATCTCAGTTCAGAGCTACCAGAGAACAATCCATTGCAATTCAAAGCACTGTCAACATGTCAATAGCTCCTGAAAGCCCTGAAAGTCAAACCTGTTTCTTTGTTTTACCACTAGAAAACAGTCCCACAGCTCTCCAGTGTGCAACTAGGGATGCCACTGAAGAACTTCCTATTCTTCAGGTATTCTCTACTATCCTACTCTTCATGCATCTCTAAAATTCACATGCTAAGAATGTGAAAGAGAATATATGAAACTATCATTCCCATTTAGTATCTTTTTGTGTGCACATCTCCAGGTTGCAAGGCCAGGAGCTGAGCAGTAAGCTATCACCAAAAGCTAAAAAAGTTCAAATAAATACAGGGGAAAATCAGAAGCCTCACATCCCTGTCATGCCATCCTTGATTTACAACAGTGTAATTGAAGGCATTATGTATAGTTCGTGTTATTCCTTCAAAAACATTTCTGTCACTGGGGTCTCTTCCAGTGCCTGTAGAGCTATAAGAGCAGGCAGAAACGTTCACACTTTGCCTCCACACTTCCTTAAGCAGACGCTAACCTAGAAAGGATTAAATCACCTTCCAGTTTTACTATCAGGTGCAATATAGACAGTTCTCACTCAGCTGGGCACTCTTCCTTTCTCCTGGATTGTTAAAACTTTGAAGAAATCTGAGTTAAGAATGTTCAGAAAGGCTTTCCGTTTTGAAACAAAATTGTCATAATCAGAGTGTTGACACTGAGGTGCTAAATGCTATCGAGGACATTCTGCGTGTCTCTTACAACCAGGGATAGCAATCAGGAGAGAGAGTGGTGTCTGCCTCATCTCCACCATCATCCTTTTGCAAGACCCATTCCTGCAAGTTACACTTGTCCCCTGTGGGCAAATGGTCCAAAAGCTTCAGAATTCACACCTCATCGAGACAAATATCTCTGTTACAGTAAAATTAGCTATTAGCTATGGTGAAGCAAACACATCAGGACAATACATGTTTGCTAAAGAAAACATTTTCTTTTCAGTAGTAACTCTATCTGAAACACCTAGGAACAGCAAAAGCCTGAAAAGAGAGTTGAAAATGCATTTAAACTGCAAAATATACCTGTACATAAAACACCTCTTACTGACAGACCAGCAAATGCTTGGTGTAAGTGCCCATAATGGGGCTTAAGATTTCAAGTGTGGCTGCTACCTTATTACCCACTAAGGCACCTTATTAAGCATCAGCAAGGTTTGCACATGTCCAGCACCCACTGTTGCAAGTGGTAGTTGCGTATGTCTTGAGAAGGTGGATTTACAGATTTAGGGTCTTTAAAGACAGCCAAGTGAGGCAATACATTAACTATGGCAGAAACAACTCTATTTTTACTCTTTTGCTAACATCAACAGAATCAATGCCCCGTTACCTCACTGAAGCAAAGCAGTCCACAGGCTGCTCTGTGAACTCCTGAACGGCAGAAACCAGCAAGGTCTCAGGCATCTACATCCCCAGTCAACACTGATAAACAGGACAAGGTGGAAGGCTGAATCTCTTCACATATCTAACACTGGTACTAAGTGAGAGGGCACATAAGGTTTGAGGTTTATGACTCTTCCTACAAATAACTACACCCATTGCTTAATATTTTGAGCATACAAAATTTTAATTCAGCAAACCTGGAAGGGGTTATCCACAAAATCTCTCCACCCAGCCTCCCTGTCATGATTTACACACTGATTTGCAAGATCAAAGCTTAAGCAGTCAGGAGAAGAAATGTGATTGTCTGCTATCCTGCAAGAACTAAAAGCCTTGAGACAGACTGCTTGTCCTTTTACTTGTGCTGAATCATACCTTAGCCCAAACACTGTCACTGACTTGACAGGTACTATAAACAAGGTAAGAGTTAATATAAAAAGAGTGATCTATTATATTTCAAGATGTGTATTCTAATAAAACACAATATAATGTAGAGAAGCTAAGTTTCTAAATGACAAATACTAAAATTCAGAAGTCTGAGTTACAAGATGAACAAAATTTAGAAGTTATGTGAAGTCTTGTAGTAGCAGAATAAATGCTAATTCTGTGACCAGATTGAACCATAGGTTAACCCCAATACAGGAACAGAACCGCCATGGCAGGTTACGTGGGTCTGTGTCCCATGTATTCTTTCAACTTCCCATTTACCCTTTCAGAAGAGGTTGGTAGTTTAAATTATCTAAACTATTAACTATACAGCACTGGATCTAGCTACAGAATGTGAAGAAGAAACAAAGGTATACCTGTTTAGGAGGCCCAGATGAAAAGTTAGATGTCCAGTCCCTGCTACTTGCTCCTTCAAAGAGAAAATGAGCAGGTAAATAAAATAGTCAAATATCAGTACTCAAGGTACAGATAAACCAGATTTAAGAGTGAAACTGATAGCCTTAAACCTAAGACATGTGTCTAGGTCTCAGGTTAGTCTGGATACTCAGTGAAGGACTCTGGAGAAAAAGCCTATTCTCCATATATCCATATATTCAAAAATACTTTCAAAGCATTAATATGTTCATATCAAATTAGCATAACTTTGCAAAGATGTTTCCACTCTAGGCAAATTGCATCCATTACTGCTAGTGACTCAGGTGCCTTATAAATAAAGACCTTATGCTGCTAGTAAGATACTAGCACACTGATGACTCAGGTAAATATTTGCATGTCTCTGCAGAGCATGCTTCTGTCAGTACTCCCCCAGTTAGATATCCATATGGATGCTGGGTACTGCACGAGGTTCAGGTATCCAACTGCATGAACATCCTTTTCACCATAGGGACACAACACAGGGCTGGAAGTAGCGCTTCTGCAGGCAGAAATAGTGCTGCAGGGAATCACTTTTGACGTCCTGTCTTCACTCTCAAATCTGAGCTGTGGCCTAGTAAAATTTGTTCAGTTAGATATTCTTCATATGGAAGAGTCTTCCTCAACCATTAGAAATTGCCTAGAGGAAGACCTGGGCCTTCATAATTGTTTACTGCACAAAACCTCTCCAGTGACAGGTACTTTCTGACTTCCAGGTCCAGAGAGATACACATTTCAAAAATCCGGGGAAGAACGCTAAGAAAGAAAAATGACCCATGGTAAAATACCCTTGAAGAAAAAGGTAAGCCTGTGAATGTACTCCTACAGGAGATGCTTTTCTCTATAAAAAGTACATTTATTTCTTTTAGGGATAAATTACGAGGTATGCCAAGACCCTTTATAGTATACCACAGTCTAGTGATCTCAGATCTACTCCATGGATCAGGTCTGTTAGCCATTTTAAATGATTAAGTGCTAAGAAACCATAAAATTGCTTCAGTGGATAAATAGTTCAAGAGCTGTGGTTATTGCTCCATCAACAGCTTTCCAACTGATCCACTGGTCTTGTGCTGAGCAGTGTTCTCGCAAGGCCAACACCTTCTGTCTCAGTTTGGTGAATACAGAAGCTTTTCTTTTATTGGCAGTTTGGTCCTGCTTCATCATAGCAACATGCAACATTGCTCTCGGTGGGATTTGCATATTTTTTTCCCCTTTAATGTTCTGATTGTGCTGTAAGAAAGTTTCCCCTTCGACTGCAGCTATATGACAGGCAACAAATCTGCATGGCAGGTGACAAATCCACATTTCTCAGGATATGCAAAAAAACCCGCCCTCAAAACAAAAATTGTCCTCTGTGAATAAAAAAAAAAAGGTGGTAGTCAGATTTGTACTATCACCAAGACTCCCTGCACTAAAGCGAAAAACAGCTGTTTATGCCAGTTTAGAAACACTCACATCCTGTCTAAATATGGAAACAGAATTGATCAGTTAAAATATAGAAAAAATGAGAAATAAATAACTGGCTTATAATATTTATGTAAAAGGTGTTACAAAGCTAAAGAAAGAGAAGCAGTCATGCAAAAGCAAGTTCTTGCAAAAGAACTGTGCACAAGAATTCACAGAAAGTGTTCTGCAGCTTCAGAGGTTTAAATTGTATAATTTATCTCCCATTTGTAAGTGATAGGTAGTGTATATTAAGGCCACCAGAGATCTGCTAACAGTAAAACTTGAAGGCTGAATTATTAGTGTGTTAATTTCAATGACCTCCTTCCACATGTGACCTTTGTGACACAAAGAAAAAAGTTAATTTTTAAAGGTTGGGTAGATAATTTGACAGGAATAACAGCATAAAAGAAACAGCATCTTTTTGTCAGAATGGCATTTAACTGAGCAGGAAGTCAGAGAACAGCAATTAATTGCTTAATTGTTTCGAAAGGGCAAGCAGTAGAAAGGATGACCTTTCACTGACACTTTGCTGCAATTGTACATTAATTACAGCTGAATTTCAGTGGGTCTCCTGTGGGAACACATGACATTCACATTAATACCAGACAAGTTTGCTGTGGTCATAGTTTTTATAATAAATGCCTAATGCTAAATTAAAGCACCATTAGGTCTTGGTCTGATATGTCCAGAAATCTTAATAATACTTTTCCCTGCTAACTATTTCTTGCATTTATAAATTAGTGTTTCTCACAGTCCAAGGAGCTGGCAGCATGTAATTAAAGAAACATACTGAAAAAGACAAACTGGAGAACTAAGGTAGACTGGAAGAATCTTCTTTAAGTTGTCGGATATTTTTCTTTTAAAAGTTTTCGCAACAGTAGACACCAGCTTTTGCAAAGTTCAGTGCTTTAGTCCATCAAAGTCAAGGAATAAGTCTAGGACTCTTGGATAAAAAAGATCCTGATGGAGATCACAGTGCACTAATTCAGCCTGAAGGTAATGGTGCTGAGGAGTAAAAAGTGACAACATGAGGTACAAAGCGATGATGTGATACAGAAGGTGTGTCCATTCATGCAGTTGACTCATCTGGTTTTTGCTGGTTTTATCCTCCGAACTTTACCCTGCTCTTTCTGCTCTAAATCAGCAATCTCAGACTCGCTAGACTGTCAGAATGAAGAGGCTGCTCTATCAAGGATCTGGGAAAACAAGGCATCTGCACACAACCCAGAGCCTCCTTTAGGAAAGCCTTTTCAAAAAGAAGAAAATAAGTCTGGGAAAATCTTGTTATGAACATAGAGATATTTTGATTGCTTGCTGGTTCTTAAGCTTGTGTGGGTTCTGAAACTATCATTCAATTATCCAGGCTCCTGTCCTGCTCATTCCCACACATTCTCTGCAAACATGAGGCCTGATGTTTTCTTCCTAATGTAGCAATAAGGACAATCTCTCCCTCTAAAGAAGACCCATCCAGATGGAAGCAGATGAGATTTTGCGGTGTACCAATAAAGCAGGGAGGACCCAGGCCACACCCCTCAACGTAATATCGATGCTTTGGTCTGGCTGCTCCCAAACATCACCCACAATGGGGCAGGCAGCCTCCACAAAACCTAAGACCAGCAAAGACTGCAGCCCCAAGTCAGCACCTCTCCTCATCGCATTCAGTCAGGGGCTTGCTTCACAAGCAAGTGCTCTGCAGGATAACTTTGAACAGGCTGCTCTAGAAAGTTAGCTAAATCCCTTTCTTTCCCCCTCTTAAGAAAGGAAAAGCCATGAGAGTAACCAGGGCATCTTCTAAAATCCTGAACCAATTACACACTTGGAGTTTACATTTCCTGCGCCTTAAAATCTCTTCAGACGACATGTGTTCCACCTGTATCTTTTATCTTGAAAAGCTCTTGGATGCTTTCCTTACAGCACAGCATTTTTGTTTTCAGCCGTTAGCGCCATGCTGCAAAGCCTTGTCAAAGTGGATACCTTCGCAGAGAGCAGACCCTCCCCACTGAAAAACTGGCAGGGGCTTTAATACCTGTTTTGAAAACCTCCTTTTGAAGCCTACACAGTATTTCTGTTTGGTAAATACTTGTTTTTCTCCTCCAAAGCATAGCAAGTAATTACTGACATTTTCTTTTAAGCTTGATTCAGAAGCCAGGATGAGTAGCCCATCTAAACAGTCTTCAGGTGCTAATGAATTACATGCCCTGACACACTAACAAACAAACAAACGTTTGGGCTGAGATTCCTCCCTGTCATAACCTGAAGGAGAGCTGCAGAGGGTAACGCAGCATTTGTGTGAGCAGCTAAGCCCTTGCTAAAGCTCCTTTCTACTGCAGAGCAGCTGTGGCACAAGAGGTGTCCAGGACACTGTGACAAGGCCCCGCAGTAATGAGGCTGGTCTGCTCCTGCTTTGGCAATCAGCCTACGTGCCTCCAGACAGCTGACTTCTCTCTTTTCTGCAAAATATTCACAAATTCTGTTTTTCTGTGAACAGAGAACCAATTCTTAAATTACATTTTAAGGCTCTAACTTAGAAGTAATAAAACCTGATTTTCACTCCAACTGGGAATTGACCAACATTTTCCTAAATTTGCTACTTGTATGCAAATGGATCACAAGTATAAGGGCAGATTATTTCTAACTCTTTCCAGAATGAAAGAAACTGGCCCTGATCCATGCCTGTTCTCCTTTTCTTCTACACAAAGGCATACCAAAAAGCAACAAGGCATTTTTCAGTTACTATGTCAGTTTAACATCAGGGACCTGTCTTCCTTGTATTTCCAGAGAAGAGAAATTCAGCTCCACAGATTCCTTCTGTGACTGAGAGATCTCCACCAGTCATTGGCGTGCCAATAGACTGGAGCTGTTGTTAGCACTGACATCAATGATTTCCTGGGTGTAATCAACATAATGCATCAACGTTATAGAGTTGGTGTCAAAAGTATAATTCAAGAGGGTCCAAAGATTCAAAATTTAACCAGAAAGTCTGTCACACAAATACTTGCCTATCACTTCAAATCAGCCTCCAGTAATCCCTAGCTACTTCTGCCATCACTTCCCCCTCATTGATACTCCCTTGTCCTTTGTTACTTCTCTCAGTTTCCTTAATACTTTCTTCAAAGTGGCTGCTGCAAACCCAAGCAGAGCTGACCTCACTGCCATAAGAAGCCCTTCCTATGGCTAGTGCAAAAGCTCAGGGAACTATATAAATTTAGTACTTCCATTTCTGTATTATGAACATAGCATAATTGTAACCTTTAGTGCCAATTAGAATGTCTCTTCATAGGAGCAAATTTTGCAGTGGATCATCAAAAATACTGACTTAAGGTTCATTTTAGTTTCCTAAATATAGAGGTCCAGCTTCTTTCAAGATGGCCCCGACAGATCCAAAGACTATCATATCAGCCATTAAAAGGTATAGATATTGATATATACAAAAGGCATTCTTAGCTCTACAATATTAAACTGGAAAAATCCTAGCAGAGGAACAGAAAGGGTGGGAGAGCAGAATCTGGCTAGTCAGAGTCTTCTTACATGGGGAGAGCAAGCCTGCCCCTAAAAGAGACCAGATGCAGCAGAACAACACAGCTGGAAGAGTGGTGGTGCAGAACTTCCCTCTTCCAAGTCCAGTCAGTGTTTTGGCAATATGAATAATGAGGATTTTGAGCAGCAGTTATCCCCTGATATGTGCTTTTCTGCCTAGATCCATAATTTATTAGAGTTACCTACAAGTAACATATGTACATTTTATCAATTTCCTTTTAGCTATATATGCCATATGTTCCCCAAATAATTAAATTATTACATTTGAACTAAGGCATCTACACATAGCTTGGAAGAAAGCTAGAGAGGCTGAAAAGGCTTAGAATATCTCAGCACTGGCTTTGAGGATGATTACGCCATGAAATCCTTCTCTCAGGGAGCACGAATTGTGAGATTTGACCTTGGTGTGTGCTTTAGGAGATCTGTTACTGGAAGTACTGACTGGATTTAGGCTAATGATTAGGTTGGCTTACAAAGAGGATAGACATCATCCCGGGGTACTCAGCCAGGACTGCAGCTACTGGTTTATAAACAAGCTTCACTAAAGTGTAATCTTCTCCCTTTGTACCACACTGACTGAAGCAGTCAGTATGATTAATGCTCTTATCACACAGAGCACCTTGCCTTTGATGAATATGCCTATCCATGGGGTTCTCTAATGTTAATAACCCAGAGCAACACTCAGGACTTTTTTTCTTTTTTTTTTTTTTTTTTTTTTGCTTGGGGGAGAGGGGAGATAGATTTCTAAACACCAAAGCTCCTAGAACTTCATTTTTTTCCAAATTTATCAACTAGGAAAGTTAAAAGCCATGAGCAGACTGTTCTTGGCTGACTGGCAGCTTCAAGCTGTAGGGCTCTCATCTCCCCCATGAAATCACACATGTGTCTGTCAAGGTCTGTTCGGATCTCTCAGATTTATGGTACATGTTCTCTATGATCTACAATTTTTTTCATGAACTTATTAAGAAATATAATAAACAAACACGACAAACGGGCTCAATCCCCTTTTGCTCAGGATTGTCTATCAAGTTAATTGACTTATTCACCATTCAAGCCATAAGATTTCATAACTTAGAAACTGTAACTCTTAATACCGTGCATCTATGAGCAAAAGAAAAGAGTTAGTTACCTAGCCGACGGGGAGAGTGCTCATCCTTCCCCCTCTGTCACAGTGCGGGCGTCCCCTGCATCACACCAGGAAGCACGAAAGCCTCAGCAGTCCAGCTGCTGATGGATTCGCTTGGAAAGGTTTTTGGGTTAGCTGATGTTTCATACCCTCCAGCTTGGAGATTTGGTCTATACCATTTCCATAAGTTAGTGGTTTCTGACGAAGCAGCCAGACAAGATAATGGCTGCCGAAGACACCAATTTGCAGGTGATCATGGCTGCATAATGGCCCTTCAGCTCTTCTGGCCACCTGTCCTGCCTATCTGGTACTCTCACATTGACCTAATGGCACTGCTCCCAGAACACATCAGGCTTTAGCATGAGCTGGGTTAGCCAAAATCTGAGCAATAGTTGAGTGAACAGTCATACCTGTCTAACATGGGATAGCTGTTTACTTAGTGCTCAATTTCAGAAAAAGTATGCTTGTTAGCAGTCAGCACACCACTGCATTTTGCATATCTACTGCACAGCACTAAAATGTCTTGTAGCAGCTTTATCCTAGCACCACCACCGTATATACCAACATAGCATGGTCATTATTGAAATACAGAAGCATTATCATTTCCCAGACTGACTTTCTGCCAGACACCCAAAGCTAGTGTTTTGCATTGTTAACTGACTGGTTGCTTGTTTAATCTTTCTATTTCAAATGCTTACCCAGTGGCACCCATTTGCTACCTCACCTTTACACCACTTCACGGCTCTCATGTTAGTCCCCTTCTGTTTCTCCACCAACAGCCACTTTTTCACACAGCATGAGTGTTGTGCAGTAGATTTCATTTTAAGTCTGACACACTTTTGCCAGGGCTAGGAGACGCCTAGACAAACTTCAAGCATCTCTGGACATAATATGGCTAGACTGAGCCTTGGTCTCTGCAATCACAAAAGTTTTTTCCTAGTTATGTCACAAGAAAACTCTTATTCCTGCTGTTCAAACCGATAATTATCTTCAAATGTTTGAGTCATTTTATTATTTGTTTTTTATTATTTTATTCATTTTTTACTATTATATGCAGTCGTAGCTTGCTTGTCATGACATATGTCAGACAATGCTATAAAGAATCCCCATCTCAATCAGCATCGAGATCTAAATTTCCTACTAAAGTGATTCAGAGTGAATTTTTAATCTGTCCTGGTAAGTAACTAAGTTGCAGCCCTGCTAGCTTAGTCAAATCACCAAGATATGAGGAGAATATCCTGCTGATTCAGGTTCTGCAAAAGATAATTCCAAGTCTTTGCTTTCTTCCTCCCTAAATAAACCCAGGAAATCCCCAGATATAAGAGCTTCCTAAATAATACTAAGTCTATCAAGCTTGAGTTTTGCAACACTTCCACTGTAGAGCTATGCTCTGTGTCCTTAAAAGGACTAAACAGAAACAAAAAATTGGCTTTTGCCCAGCATCCATGATATACTGAAGAAAATGGAATTTTTTGGAGTTTTCCACTAAGACATAATAATGAACCATGTGAGCTTGGCAAAACAGAATTTGACAGCCAGAGAAGGGAACTGAGAGATAGGGAAGCACTTGTTTTACATCTATATCCTCAAGGAGAACAACTAATTGAGATGTTGATAAGAACTAAAATAAAGTGCCCTTTAGGTGAACTATCCTTATTCAAATACTAAAAATCATGCGCATAGGCCAGGAACCCCTGCCCTCAAATAAGCCCCTCACTCTCTGAGCATGCATGGAAAATTAAAAGAGAGCTGTACCTTTAAGTTGAAGTGAGAAAGAACCAATTATTAGCTGAGGCGTGGGAATATTAGCTATGACTGACATATTTAACCGTATAAATGCTTGTAGTTTCTCGGTGCGGGGTGCTAGCTTTGGGGGTTATCACCTACCACCAATCTTTGCACAAAAATGAGTTAAATAAAATACCTCCACTGTGTGTGTAGTTTTGCACACCAGGGGAATGAACCCACTTTTCAGGATAACACCCAGAGAAAGTCCAGCCCCAGGCAGTCCTAAAATTTCACATAGTCCTGGCACCAGTGAACAAGGAATCTAGACCTTAAAACACTTTTTTTATTAACTGGATGTGCAAGGGACAGAGACAAATTCAGTTTTTAAGGCTGGCTACATGACAGTGTTCAATTTATTATCTTAGGCACAAAGACTGAAACAAACAAAAGACACTGTGCAGAGTGAGCTGGAGCTTGGGTCCAGCCCAAGAGCCAAATGAGCCAGAGGCTAATGGTGAGAAGAAAAATGAGACTGACCCTGCTTCAAAATCTTTACGCTCTTGAAAAACCCCAAAGTCACAAACTGGCTCAGTAATTAATATATTGTTTGCCTGACTGCTGTATCCATGGTGAAAGGCTCTCTGCATGAACTGCAGGGGGAGGAGTTCTGTCCCAGGACAGGAGTCATGCAAGGCCGCCTGTGAATCACTGGACATAGAAGTGTATTAAGGGAGAGAAAAAGAGAACAAACAGGCTGGTTTGAATTCTGAATCCTCTCTCAGTACTTACTGATGACTGGCAGGCCTCTTGGCAAACCAGTTTTGAGGATTCTTCAGCTCTAGAAGGCTGGTCAGGGCTTAAGATGCTGTCAGATGGTCCATGCTGACCTGTGAGCAAGTACAGGGCAATTTGTAAGCAACTTCATGAGAACTGAGTTTTTTAAAATTTCCCCCAAATGTCATGTAAAAAATCAGTATCTTTCTTTGTACTTGGTCTTAGGTTTCTGATTCCAGCAATAAAAACTTTGGTGATATAAATCTGATCTCTACAGAAACTTTTAAATATCCATCAAACTCCACAAAACTTTTCTGTTTCCTCTCTACCAGTCAGCATACTGGAAACATGGTTCAATTCCCATCAAAGCTAGTGGGAAGGCTTCACAGCTTGCTTCAACACTATTTAAAAGAAAACAGTAGTTCTGTAACTGCATGAGCGGATTCATACTCAAACAACAGCAGTCCCCTGCTAAGAGAAGGACTGTTAGCCTTTCTTATTGTGAAAGCTACTGCCCATTGTAAGTTACTGAAAGCAGCCTTGCAAGGTGGCTAAACCACACCTGCTTGGACTCCAATTTTGCAGGCTGTTTTGGCCAAGTGAAGAAATACTGCATGGACTTTTTCCTTAAGAGAGATCTTACTCCTATACATAAGAGAATCAGAAAATTTGACCAGAGGAAAACACATAGCAAAGGAAGCCTTAAACACTGAATTTGGGGGAACTAGTTCAATCAAATAATATCAAGGAAGTGGAGCAATTAGCTGCTTGTAAAATAGAAAGGGGTGAAATCCCTTTAACATATGGAAGTGTAGTTAAATAAAAGACAGGTTTTTTGCAGGCTAATTTAACTTCCTCCAGATAGCAGCATTAGCCACAAAAATCTTGAAGAAGTATAATACTGAAGACGAAAATGCAGTTACATACAGATGCACTTCAGAAGCCACTAACGATGCTTACAAGAAGGGCAAAAGAGCAGGGGCTGGGGGGATGGGGGTGTGTGTGCCAAGCTCTTTTTAAAATGAAAAAAATTAATTTAAAAATATTACGCAGTGAGCTTTAAAAACTGAGTTTGCTCAAGTTCATCACATAACCAGGTAATATCACTGTAAGTCACAATCTGAGATCTAATATTGTAGAATCCTGTTTGCTTGGGGCCTGGGACTAATACATTCTCACTGCCTCCATGTGCACATGCCTTGCTAATCATCCTCTCCACAGGCAGAGGAAAGCTATCCTTTTCTGGATAAATCCAGGAAATCCCCTGATGGATGCTTTTTACCACTATTTTAACAGTCTCTCTAATGTGACAGATGCAACTTGAAGCTTCTTTCATGTTGGCATTTTAGTTTCCCCTTCCACCATCTAATAGGGTCTGATGAAATAAGCTGAGAAGCACAAACTGAATCTTTGAACCTACAGTGGTGAACTGTTTCAAAGCTCCCTCAACGCACACACCTGGGGTACAAGATTAAGATCTTCTTTTGTAGGTCATTCCTACTTCCGTACATTAATTCCTTCCAGTCATGCAGTGTGTACATGTAGTATAACTTGCCTAGTCCTGTTAAAGCAGATATCAATATCATAAAGAGTCTCCTAAAGGCAATGATAGAGTATTGCCCAAAGGATAGTGTGAAAAAACTGTGTAGCACATTTCATATACAATTAGGAATTAAATCAGCAAATGATCAAGCAGTGTAAAGCATTCTGTTGTCTTTTTAATTTATCTCAAGGGGGGAAAAAAGCTTCATTAATTTGCACAAATATTGGCAAGAATTCTCAAACTAAGATTCTTCATTGACAGAGTACAGACACAGCAGGCCCACTCCTATATGTAGCCAAGCATGAGCAGTCCAACTCTAAAAATAGACCTGCATAAATCATTCCTGCCACTTGACAAAAATTTATTCCTGTCCTAGAAGTTGATGCAGAATTCCAAATAGTTTTCTTTCAGTGAGAAGGAAAGAAGGATGAGTTTTCATTGTCCACACGCAAAACAGAATTAGGAGCAAAGCACCAGCTTGTATCAAAATAGTTGGCTAACTTCAGCAAAGAGGCTGCCAGAGGATTCAATGGGAAATGAGCAATATAAGCTATAAGGACATTTCAGATTGTAATTTTTTTAAAGCAGATCTAAAGTCTTCAACACACCAGTGTTTGCTGTATTCCTGTATGACTAGAAAAAACACTGGCCATACTTTGTGAAAATTAAAAATGTTTTCTAAATGAAATAAAGTAAAAATTGTTCTTCTGAGCAGGTGAAGAGAGACAAAACCTAAAAATAAGTGTTTCTGGGAAGGCTGAGGATTTTGTATAGCTTCAAGAACACATCCATGACAAATTTCAAAATAAGGATAACTGATTCCCAGCATCATGGAAAGTAGGAGATAAAGAGCTTAAAGACTGAAATGCTAGCAGTGACAAACTTGGTGATGAACGAGAAGAACTAGTTTTAGTGCAATAACCCAGGCATTCTGTAACCATGTGTCCCTGTAATATAATATTGCCATTGCTGGCTGCAGTCCATAAGCCTTGTACTTAATTCGCAAGTCCTCAGGTCTGAGGCTTGTCAAGCTTCCTCTCGCTGAACTTTTCTTGACCTGCCTGCAGATTTGTTTAACCTGGTTTAGCGGTGACGGCGATTTTGCTGGTTTATTTTACTTTCTTCATATGGTACAACCATAGCATTATATAAGTAGCAGTAATAAGCCCTTATTTTCTATACAATGAGATAATTATGGCTCCAACACAATGATGTAGTGTATAGAAATAGAGACCTGGTACAATAGGAGTGGGCTTCAGAAGTGGAGACACAGGATATGGTGCAGAGGAGCTGAGGCATGGAGTGAGAAGAGGTAGGGCAGAGGCTTGGCACTGGTACCCCATGGATATAAGCAAGTTACTAACTGTCAGTTAAAGAAATACCTGGAACTAGACAAAACTGCATCTGGGGTAATAAAGAGAACAAAGAATTTTGTAATGGGCACCATAAAAGGGTAAATTCAGGCATAACATGGAGTTGCAGAGCAATGAAGAATGAGTAAAGGTGAAAAAGTGTCTCAGCAAGCTAAGAAAAATGATCCCAGGCAAAACCTAGAGAAAAGAGAAAAAAAATCACGTAAACATCATATTCCTCCTACTGAAGGACCCCAGATACTGATGACTCACCACAGCATCCCACCATGAGGATGAAATCACCAACCTTAGACCCAGGAGGAACAGAGGAAGGATGTGTGTAACACCAGGAGAAGGGGTACAAGATGAAGAATTTGAGCTTAATTCTTCCCCTGCCCCCCAACAATTAGATCTGGACTAATAATGATTAGCCTCTCAATTATATTAAGACTAAATTCTTGGCTTTATACTACCTCTTTGCCCATACACAAGATTTTAAGCACAACAATTGCAAGTCAAGTTTTTTGTTCATTTAGGCATCTCATAAACACATGCAATAGCAAACTCAGGCAAAGGTGATGACTGACTCTATTTTTATATATAGAGGTACAAAATGCTGAAGGCCTTCTGCCAGAGATAAACTTCTGAAGGCTGTAATAATAAAGTATGCTGCAATGAGATGTTGGAAGCAAAAAACAGCCCTGGAAAGTTGAAGCAGACAGTTGTGCAGGACAGCAAAGCAGCATGACCCCGCTTACTTTTGCCTGTGACAGTATCAGACATCCTGGCTTTTAGGCAGTGTTGTCTCTAGTAAGTAAAGACTACTGTGAATTTGGCAGCAGCAGTGTTGGAAAGGGTAGCCTCACTCAGCAGCATCAGTCTTCACTTGTCCCTCCTGTCTCTCTGGGACAAAAGAAAGTCTCCAAGGTTCTTCCCCCATCTCCCTTCTCACATAAGAGCCCTCCCTGCACACCTCCCACCTAAACCTCCCTTTCTCACTGCAGTGACAGAGTTGTGTACACATCATTGACAGTAGCTTTGTGTGTCTGATTTCAGTTTTCAGGGCATGATACCTTTCTGATCTAAAAAGGAATCTACGGCTATGTTTAGGCAACAAAATTGTATTTATATATTTTCTCAATTCCATTTTCATAGTAATATAACTTGTAAGTCTGAAACATGGAGATTAACTTTGGAAAAAATATGTTGCTATAACAACATTTTTCCCAGACAAATTCATTTAAATGTAGGGGAGAACTGGAGAGAACAAAGAACAACCTGCCGATAACTCTGTTAATTCCAGACCAAAACAACCTATTCTAGGATTATCCTGTCTGCACAGCCCTGAATTTAGTAGCAGTTAATCCACTGCAGTTGAGTTGCATCAGCTTGCATTTCTATCTTTGATTACATCCTTTTTTTTGATAACACATTTATTTGCTAGCATAAACACAGCACCACAGTCTAATTTGGCCTGTTCTTTGGACTTTCCATACTCTATTTTCCTGTCTGGCATATACTATATTTGCTATAGCACACTATCATTAATTAAAGCCTCAGTGGGAAACAGCTTCCCGACTGCACCCTGTACAAACCACTTCACCTTTATTTGAATTGAACAATGATAACATCTAGAGTGGATATGCCCTGCAAATATGCCCTGCTGATAACTTAATGGGTTTATCAATTAATCATTGTGGACTGTGTATATAGAGTGTACATAACAGATATGGAAATGAGTAGAGGAAAAGAAGCAGAAGCCATGTGTTTTATATGTTCCATTTAAATGATGTTAGATAGGTGATATTTAAATAGAAGCAGTTTTATTGTACAAAGGCCTTAGCAGCTTGCTGGGAATCTCCTTGGAAGCCTAGCAGATTCACACAAAATGCACTGCTGCAACAAATAATGGCGTGCATGTTCTCTCCAGATCCAGAATTGTTAAATTCACACCACCTTCTTTGCAGTATATGCACAAGACAAACACCTCCCCTTTTCTCTTTGCTAAGTCAATTCCAGTGTATAAGCTGCCTACTCTCCAGAGCAATTATCCCTTTCATGACACAATCAGGCCAAGAAATTGCTAATTATAACTTATTATTGCAGTCTTCCTCCACTCTGAAATGTATTTCTTCTCTCTTCTATATCCTGTTCCTGTTTTTCCTGAACATGGGATTCCCAAAATATCAGCCAAGAACCAGAAGCCATAGAGGATGGAGCAAAGAAAATTAACAGGTTTGGAAGACACTGTGTAATACAGTAATGAGTACATCAAAATTCTCATTGCATACAGTGGAGACCACACCAACTACATTAGCTGAGAAGGAATGTTCAGTGTTTCCTGCTCTATAGGTCCATGCACATCTCCAAAGCCTGGGGACCTCAGTGGTTTCTTTGCTCTCCTCTTCACAAATTCTATTCCTGAACATGGGCAATGAAACAGTTTCCAGGTGCCTGTCGTAGCCCATCACCCCACTATTTCTTCTTTTTTATTTGTATACAGAACAAAGAGCTGCCAGAGGCCAACAGATTCCTGCCTAGAAGGACTCTTGTCCAGTATCTGCACAAGCTGGAAGTGTCATTAACCAACAAGATTGCTCTCCTGGGTTTCAGTGTACTCAGAGTATAGATAGCATGGAATATGTGTTTTCCCCAGCATGTCAGTGCCATGCAGGCACGCACCAGACATGCACTTATGTTGCTTGCTGCTGCCATTTAAATATTTTGACATTAACTTGCCAAAAGTTTGAGATGCTATTAAAATGTGCATGAAGCCCAAAATTACCTATATGTGTGTATATATACATATATATATATCTCAGTACACTGAGCAGTGTACTGAATGTACATCATAGGTGTTTGCTATGTTTTCAGTATTCGCTGTCAAAATCTTTGATCAAAGTCTGAGCCATATATATTCAGGCTACAGAATTCAAATTAACATTGTAGGCATGTCGTCTTTTATAAAGTTACCAAACAATAGCAAGTCCACCACCCTCTCTGCTAGGCTGTTTAAATATTTAATTATCCTGCTAGAGATTTGCATCTTATTTTAATATTGAAATTGTCAAATTTCAGCTTCTAGCCACTGAATCTCATTATCCCTTTGTCTTATAAGTTCCCTAATATCTCTTTTCTGCCTTAGTACAAGCCACCTCTCAGCTTCCTCTGATAATATGAATGAACTGAGTTTCTCAGGCCTATTTTCCAGACTCAGGTTTATTTTTGTAGCCTTTCTTTTAACACTCTCTAGCACTGCTAGTGTGCTCCATGCACTTCTTGGAATACAGGAATAATTTAGTAGGGGCATTAAAATGCAGCAACGTGATGTCACCACATTTTCTGGCCAAGGACTTAGTTTTCTTAGATCTACAATAGTTCACTGAAAGCTTATATTGTAATTCTTCTCTTTGGTGATCCTAACCTTGGGTTTGCAGCTCCGCTCTCTGGAGTAATTATTCACTCTCAGATGTATGTCAAGGACAGATGGTTCAAGGACAGTGGTGAAGATCCCCAAGTACAATGAAGATATTCTAGTGCCGATTCTTCAGGTAATGCCAGGCAGGACCACAAAGTGAAGGAACTTCTTCCTCCTCCTAAACCCCAACCAAGGTGTCCACTATTGCTTTGCATTTGTTATTATCAAATGAAGTTGGTATTTTATGATTTTTTAAACAAGCAATTCAGATCTTTAACAGTAATCTCATCTCCCATGTTGTGTTTTCTATTAAATCTCTACAGTTCAGTCTGCAGAACTGTATACTCACAGGTTAAGATAGGAAAAATAATTGGGCCAAAAACTAATCCATGAGACCCCAGCAGTAACATTCTTACTCATTGGTATAACCTGATATGGACCCATGAGTGAGATCAGAAATGGCCTTAATTTTACCTATACATAGAGGCATTCATAGTACCAAATTATTGTAAGCAATGATGCACATCTAAAAAAAGCTGAATATATCACTAGTTTCTCCCCTTAGTTTTTCCTTAAGACTACCTACATTAGGTGAAATTGTTTTGTGTGAATATAATGAGAACCCATAAAGAAAAGTACTGCCTGACTTTATATGGCTGTTGTTTCCATTGGAAGAAACACAAGAATTCTGTCAATGTAAAAAGATAACCTCAGAATAAAAAGCAGGGAAGTGCCTCTGAGAAAAGGTGGAGGAGGCAAAAGGGGCAGAACAAACGCATCTCTTACATACACCTTCAGTGAACTCCAAGGGGAAAAAAGAGGGCTGTTGAACTGTGTACAAAAAGAGAGTGTTTGGACGTGTAAGTACAGGACATAGAGAGCAAAGGCCATTACAGTTTCATAAACTAGATAGGCTCAAGAAGTACTTGTACATGTAAATATTTCATATTCAGAGATAATGAAGGAGGTTAACTTCATTAGCAATTGATTAACATTCATAGTACAGTAGCAAAAGCAAAGTGTAGGATGTTAGAAATAACCAGACGTACTGTGAGCGCTAAACTTCTCTATTCAAGCTACAGTGATTATTGAAGTAGATCTTAATCTAGGAAAACTTGGAAGAGTGTAACTACCAGAGGCAATGCGATCTTACTTAAATCAACTACACAAGAGAATCAAGAAAAGAGGATCACTATGAGAAACATATGCAGAAAACAGTGGCTCTTACATAATACTGTCTTCTGTCTCAGATTTAATCACCTGACAGCAAGAACTCTTATGGTGCTGGGTTGCCAGGATCCAGCAGCCTTTGCAGAAATAACTAACCAGTTATTTTGTATTTGAAATGATCAGAAGAGGATGGATGCTCAGTTAATCAAAGCCATGTTTTACACCAAACTAAAGCTTGCTGAATGAATAACAAAACAAGTTAGTTTGTCTAGAACCTATTGGACACTCAGCAATTTAAGTAAATATATGCTCTGCTATCAATGATAATTACGCTTTCTGCCTTAAATGAACAGTGCCTTTGTATAGGTGTGCTCCCACTACACCTCTTTATTATAGTCTGGTTTCTGAAGTCTGGAGAGTTCAACCTGTCTGAAAATTTGCTAGCCAAACAGAATTTTAGATGCAATCTTTTTCATCTCAAATCCCATGGTATTTCTTGCACAAGCTTCCAACTTGCCACAGTCCAAACACAGAAATGGTACAGATACTGCTCTGATCATCGAACTGGAACAGATACTGATAAGGGATATATATATTTAGGCAATAATAAAACAAACAAACAAAAACCAGAAACAAATTAGTACAGGAAGTTTGCAGCAAAAGAAGTTTATTTGAATCTCTATTTAGTAATTCTTCATACCCAATGGAAGCAGATTAGTGAAACTATATGAAACTGCGAAGCCTAGAGGGCAATGCTTGTACAAAAGGACACAGAGAATGGTTACAGCCACACACAAATTTGACTAATACTGTTGTAACTCATCGTACTAAAGCAAACACCCACTTGATATTGTGACTGACAAAGTTTAAAACAAATAATTGGGGTTTTTTGTAATTTAGCAGTGCTAAATGCAGTCTCACTTTAGTAACCAATTCACTGTTGCAATCCATTTATATAAAGCCATTAAACTAGAAATACTATGGAATAGACAGCTAACTGCTAATTTCCAGATCTGTGGAACATTTTAAGGCATTATTTAATATGTCTAGTGAAAAATGAGTTGGAGATATTTTAATCACTCCTTAGTTATAGCAAGACCAGATCAGCAAAACAGCGAATCTAAAGCAGGGTCTTTTCAACATCAATCCACCAACCCAGATTCTGCCACCGTCTCCTCAGGCACTGTTACCCAAAATCCCTGCCATACCCTGACCATACCACACCTCAGGCTGTTACTGCCACCCCTCTCCCACAAACGCACAGGAATTCTTGGGTTCTGTGCTTTTGTGTTGCTCAGTAAAGCATAATTTGAAATTGTAATTGCTCAGCAGTGGTAATTTGTGACTAAGGAATGATTGGGCATGCACGGCAAGAAGGGGTTAAACTGGCCGGAAGCAGGGATGCCAGAGGGACTCCACTCCTAGCAAGGGAGTGAAGGGATGAGCAATGAGATGGGTGATGAGGTAAGAAACAGCCTCGGCATTGTCTTGTAGCCATCCTGGAAAGGGTGTGCTTAGGGGCCCAAGCTCAGGGACCACCACTGGGCAGCAGAGCCGGGCTAGGGGATGGACCCAGGGCCCGGCTGAGATGCCTCATGCAGCCACTCTCAGGACTCAGGATGGGTGCTGGTGCAAGTGGATATAAGGCACCAGCTCCTGAGGCATCTTTGCAGACTCCATGTAGAACCATGTATTGTGATAGGACTCTGCCCAATGCATTGTTTATTAAATTTTCCTTTTCTATTTAAGCACGAGTGTGTCTCTAATTCATCTCAAGGGGTACCATAAAATTCCTCAACACTCAGAAATTGGGAACTGGAGGATTAGAAAAGCTAAATAGGTTTCTGTTCCTGTTACCAACAGAAAAACTTACACCTGATTTACTTCTAGGACTCACTTTTCCCCCCCTACGCCCTCTCCCAGGCAAAAATGAGTATTTCTTTCACTAAACTTAACCTGCATTTTGTGACATTTTGTGATATTTAGTCCCAGTATCGTGTATTTTTAGGCAAGTATGAGGCATCTCAGAGAAAAATCTAAGGAAAGCTTAGCCTCCTGATGAGCTTCTGGGATCCTTTGTAGCATGTTTGTCAGCACCTCTTAAACCATTAGCACTTGTCTACTTTTTGAACAAAATCCCACAGATAGCCATATTCCCTAACACCAGAATATTTCTCGACCTGGCCATTCTGTGGCATTAGACTTAATTACCTCCTTTAAGGACTGCTCCTCAGCAGTCATACACCACATTTCCTCCATAAAGCTGGCAACTAAAGATGTGCTTTCTCATATATAACCTAATCTTGACCCTAGCTGGACTGCACATTTTTCAAATGCTTAGTTCATGTGCCTTCCTGTACCAAGTCTCCTACAGGTTTGTATTCCACTTTCAAGTTTGCCTTTGCAGCTTACTGGGATTTTGGTTTTAACAATTCCACTTGCCATTGAATATAAGCAGTTTCTGAACAACTTTATGTGACACATAAACTGGTGGCCTGCAGTCTCAGCCACACTGCAGTGAAAGGATGGCAGCAATACTTTTCTGAGAAATGCATTTCTTCTCAGCCAAGTTCTGTGCTTACTGAAGTCCTAAGCCAAGCTTACCTAGCTTGTTAAACTACTAATAAAAAGGAATAATAAATATAAGTAAGCAGGACTGCATCAGTGAACATGGCCTACAGCTGACAGATTTTACATTCCCATAAGAAAGAAGCTAGCTCTCTTGTAAGGGGCCTCAGGCAAGAATGTACTCAAGGACATAATCTTCCCAAGCCTGATCAGGAACATCCTGGAGGGATGCAAACAAGCCAGAAGCAGGTGCCAGTTGAAACCAAGACAAAAGGAATTAAGGATACCTCCCTCTAGATAAGAGTCAGAACACCAGTTGAAACCAATACACCTTGCAACACACTGACAAGATTACTCGATGGCCCAACTCATGGCCGTATGTGGAAGAAGGACTCAAAGTTCGTGGAAAGGACACAAGAAACACCTCCTCAACAAACCACTAGGGACCACCAGGGACCTGATACCTCTTAAGGGGCTCCTAAGGGACCTAAACTGCACAGGTAATTAAGATGCAAGTATTATAATTAGTTCCAAGAAATATAATGAATATGTATAACTATTCTGGGAAATCTAATGCATATGTATATAACTGAGCAATATAAGCTCTGTCTATTGCTACTTGCGGTATGCACGGTAGGAGGAATTATCCCCCGTGCATCCGGTGCCGTAATAAAGAATGCCTGCTTCTTAATACTACATTGGTGTTAAGGAGTTTTATTCCAGATTTCGGTGACAGCTCCATATATTTCAGTCAGCAAGAATGTATAGAAGTCTTTGCAATCACTGAGTTTCACTCAAGGTGTGTTGAAATTCCACATCAAGCTACAAAAATACTGTTGATCTGTCCACTAGCTAACCAAAAATCTCCTTTTCTCCTGCTGGAGTTTTAACACTCATTACAAATTTGGCTGATTTGCACCAGCTCCCATATGCTTTAAAAAGACTTCTTGCACTTTATGAGCAGGTGGTGTTTTCAGATACTGCTTCAACAAGACAGTCATCACTGAGCAGAGGAGCGCACTACCTTTTGTTTTCATAAATGGTAGTAACAGACAGCAATAAAATTGCAAACAAAAATTTTTATGCCATCTTTTTGTGCAATTAAAGCCTAGCAAAATCCAAGTTAAAAGTTGTTCTTCCAAGCAACAAGACACAGTTTAAAGGAAGCCGGGGAAAAGTGCTTTGGCTACACACTTTCAAAAGCCAGCTTCCAGAAGAAGGTGCAACTAAAACCTTAGATATGTATTAAAATGTTAAAATCCTAGAAACAGAAAGCTGTTCTGGAACAGAGCAATTCAAAACTATAACCAATAATGACAAAGAGCTGAGTTGGTGGTAAACACACACTCAAAACTACAAAAATCAAGCAGCACCAATTTTTTAAAAATCTGTATACCAGCTAAATATACTGTATAAAGGGAGTGAAATATGTATGGTCCATGAAACTCATAGCCATCTTAAATCAAGCTCACTCACTTTCATTTCACTCCTTGTTGCCAGTAATTCCATAGGAAGATTTACGTGGCAGGAATCTTGATTTCTGAAGGACTTCATTATTATTCTTGTGCAAAGAAATGGGAAAGGCTTTTAAAAAATTGTTTTAAAACGCTCCTGAACACGGTCTCTCCATTAGGCTTGATTACACAATCCAAGTTACGAGAAGGTCTAGATAAAAAACATTGGCACAAAAGAGGACTATGGCCTCATTGCATCACCAGCTCCAGCAGTCAGTCTAATTGAGATGGTACAAATAAAAATTAAATACTAGACAGAATAAAGTGAGCATGGCACAAAACTTACAGGAAAAAAAAGAACAACAGTCCATTCTATTGATGAAGGAACTAATGGCATTCAGAAGTCGCTACAAAGGATGAAGAGTTTAAGACAGTGGGCTATTAAAGCAGTCTGTAATTATCTGAAGCAGCTACATGTTATCTAGTTTATCTTTGCTAAGTGTTAAGAATAAAATAGATCAGTATGCACCAGCCTGTGTCTTATTTAATCATTACACTTCTGGGGTACTATTGTGTGGCAGAAAAAGCAACATGGTGGTTTGGTCCATTCAAGAGACAGAGGTTAGAGTGAATACCAATACCAATACCATAAAATACCAATAACAATACCAATACCAGAAAATACCAATAACAATACCAATAACAGAAAATACCAATAACAATACCCATACCATTCAATACATACAATGCAACACAATACCTACAATAAAATAAATACCATGCAAAACAGTACAATACAAGCAATACCATACAAAACTCACTGCAATACTATACAATACATGCGATACATACAATACAACCCCACAGAAACATGCAATACCATGCCATACACAATCCAATCCAATCCAATAAATAGCATACCATATTGTACAATACATACAATACATACCATACAATACAAAATACAATACAGTCCACTAAATGAAATACAATATCATAAATAGCATACATACAATAGAAAACAAGATACAAAATACATTACACATTACATACAATATCATTCATTATCACACCATGCAAGACAATACAATAAATGGAATACAATGCAATAAATACAATACAATAAATATCATACCATACAATATAAAATACAATACAGACAATAAAATTCAATACAGATAATACAAAATACCACAGTACATACCATACTATACATGCAATATAACACAAAATGCAATATGTATATCATGAGTACACTACAATATAATAAATACCAAACCACACCATACAACACATTACATTAAAGACAACACATAAAATACAACACAATACACAAAACACAAGATAAAATAATAATTGCATACAAGACAACATGCAAGATAACATACAATACAATAAAAAAATTACAGTAGAAAATAAATATTAATTACAGACAATACATACCATACAAGACCATAGATACCATACCATAGATACCATATATATCATACCATAAACTACATATATTACATGCAATATTTTAAATTGCATCCAGTACAACACAAAATACAATATAGATAAAACATACAACAGAAGACATACAATAAATACCAAACCATACCAAATAAAATACAATACATACACACAGTAAATACTAAACCATACCATAAAATACAATTCATGAAATAACATGTAATACATGAAATAAATGCAATACATACTATATCATACTATAGAGACAATACATACCATATTAGAGCATACAGACAATACACACTATATCATAACATACAGAAAATACCATACAGACAATACTGTACATTACACACAATACAAAGTACAACAGAAAACACAATACAGTACAGAATTCAATACAATACAAAATACAGTACATACGTTACATACAATTAATACAATACATATACCCAATAATACAAAATACAACACAATACATAGCATACAACAAAGCACATAAAATACATACATTACAATATATAAAATACAATACATACACTACAATAAATACCATAGCATGCCATAAAATACATGCAATACAGAACAATACAAAATACAATACAAAACACAATGCAAACGAAATACATTCAACACAATAAATGCCATACCATAAAACACAACAAAACACATACAACACATACAATACAATGCAATAGAAAATACAACACATACAATTTAAAATACACTAAAAAATAGAATACATACAGTTCAATACATACCATACACTACATATTACATATACTACAAAATACAATATCTACAACACAAAACACACAATAAGTCCAACACAAAACATACCACACAAAAAAATGCACCATACATATCATACAATACACATCAGACAAAACAAAATAGAATACAATAGAAAATACAGTAAAATAAATACCATAGCATATATTAGAAAATACAATACATACAATACATGTAATAAAATAAATACCATATCATAGAATACATTAAAGAAAACAAATAAAATACAATACATATAACATACAACATAAAATACAATACAAACCATACAAGACCTGCCATATCATACTATATATATAATACTTACAAAAATAAATACCATACTGTACAATACATGCAATAAGTGTCATACCATAGAACACAAAACATACAATGCAAAAAAACCCCAATGCAATATAAAATAGAATAAAATACAACACAATCCACACAACAGCCAAAATGCAATACAATGCATTTCATACAATGCATTACATACCATATTATATCCTACACACAATACAGATAATAGTACAAAATACAATGTAATACAAAATACATTTCATACAACACATACAATAAATACCATACAATACCGTACCATACATACAATGTGTACCATAGTGTACAATATAAAATACCATACAATACATACAATGCACACCATACCATACAGACAATACATACAATACAGAATGCAATAAATACCATACAGTACACTATGTACAACATTATACATACCAAACCATATGTACCAAACCAATATACAATACAATTCAAAAGCCAACAAGCAATACAAACCAACACAATACAATAAATACCACACAATAAAACACAAAACACACAATAAAAAAATAACCATAGCAAATACAAAATATTGTACCATACAATACAAAACATAGAACACAAAATATACAATATAAAATACATAGAATAATTTAGGTAGGAAAAGACCTTTAAGATCATAGAGTCCAACTGTTAACCTAACATTGCCAGGTCCACCACTAAACCGTGTCCCTAAGCACCACATCTACATGTCTTTTAAATACCTCCAGGGATGGTGACTCAACTACTTCCCTGGGCAGCCTGTTCCAGTGTTTGACAACCCTTTCCGTGAAGACAATTGTAGGCAGTGATAAGGTCTCCCCTCAGCCTCCTTTTCTCCAGACTAAACAGCCCCAGTTCCCCCACCTGCTCCTTGTAAGACCTGCTCTCCAAACCCTTCACCAGCTTCATTGCCCTTCTCTGGACACGCTCCAGCACCTCAATGTCCTTCTTGTGCTGAGGGGCCCAAAACTGAACACAGTATTTGAGGTGTGGCCTCACCAGTGCCCAGTACAGGGGCATGATCACTTTCCTACTGCTGCTGGCCACACTATTCCTGATACAAACCAGGATGCTGTTGGCCTTCTTGGCCACCTGGGCACACTGCTGACTCATGTTCAGCCGCTGTCAAACAGCACCCCCAGGTCCTTCTCAGCGAGGCAGCCTTCCAGCCACTCTTCCCCAAGCCTGTAGCCTTGCATGGGGTTGTTGTGACATGAGCACAGGACCCAGCACTTGGCCTTGTTAAACCTCATACAGTTGAATCTCACATAATACAATACAAAATAGAATGCAATAAAAAATACAGTACATACCGTTCCATATAGTACATGCAACACATTCCAAACCATACAACACATACCAAACCATACAATACAAACAATACAATACAAACAATACAATACAAACAATGAAATAAAAAACAATATGCACAATACATACAATACATACAATAAAGAGCACACCATAAAAATACTGTAACATACAATATCCTACAAGAAAATACATAGCATATAATGCAATATATAGCATATGACACAATACATATCATACAACACAATACATACAATAAAGAAAATACCAAGCCATACATACAATGCACAAAACATTAAAAAATACAACACCATAGCATAGCATACAATATCTACAATGCATGCAATACAATACATACAATACAAAAGATAGCATACAATACCTACCTTACCATATACACAATACATAAAATACACTATACATACAATATATTAAAATACATCCAATATAATACCTACTTTATAGTAAATACCACAGCAGACACTACATAAATTTTATACAATAGCTAGAAACTACAGTACAACACATACCATACAATGCATGCAAGACATACCATAGCATACAATACACACAATAGCATACCGTACAATATACACAATACCTACCATATAATATACACAATATAGTACAAAACAATACATACAATACAATAAATAACATAAACTACATAGAATACAATAATACAATAAAATAGATATCATACTATACAATAAAATACATAATATATAAAATACAAAACAATATATAAAATACAACACATTAAAAAAATACAATAAGTACAGTATAAAATACAGCACAATACAAAATACAATGCTCAGAAGATACAATATAAGAAATAGAATACAATACCTACCATACACAAAATACAATACACACGACACCGTACAATATAAACACATAAAGCATATATACCTATAATATACTATAAAATGTATACAATACTATACCATACCATACCATATCATACCGTACCGTACCATACTGTACCATACCATACCATACAATACCTACAAGGAATACCAAACAACACTATACATACAATACAATACACACAATACATACCATGCAGTACAATAAATACCATACCGTGCACTACATAAAATACAATACATAGAAATAATACAATATATAAAATGCATATAATATATACAATATAATACCTTAACATACCATGCATTACATACCAAACAGCACAATAAATACCATACCACACATTATATATCATACCATACAATAAACAGAATGTAAAAAATACCAAATACAATAAATACTATACAATACCATACCATACAATACAATAAATATCATACCATATCATACCAAATATACAAGTTATGAAGCAATACAAAAATGCAATACAAAAAAAAAATAAATAGAATATAAAGTACAGCACAATATTTACAATAGGATACATACCATACCATACCATAAAATGCAATGCAACACATACGATACCATAGGTACTATACAACACATACAGTTCAATACATACCATATACCACATACAATACTATACGAAATGCAATAGAATATGAAATACAAGACAAAGGAGAATACAATATGCACTATACAATCCAACAGAATTCACACAATGCAGAACAAAAACTACCATACCATACCATACAATACATACCTTACAATCCATACTATACCATTCATACCATACCATTTGATAGAAAATACAAGAAATAGAAAAAGCAATATTAAAAAAAACAATAAAAATGCAAGACATACAACATATACAATACATACAATACATAAGAGACAATAAATAACATACTGTACAATACAGACAATACATATGATACAAAATACAATATAAACAATACATATGATACAAAATACATTCAATGATACATACATTACATACCTGACCATACAATAAAATACATAGAGTAAATACCATAAATAAAGCACAACACACCTATATAATACAATGCAATACCATAAACACTACAAATACAAGTTAAAAATACAATACATACAATACATACAATGCAATACATGCAATATCATACGTACCATACCACAGAATACAAACCATAGAATACAATACATAAAATACATTAAAAACACAATAATACAGAATACAATACAAAATACTACACATAAAATACAATGTATACCATAATATACCATGCGATACACACCGCACAAGACATACTACAAATTACATACAACACAACACAATACAAAATACAGTTCCAAATACAATACCAAATACAAGAAATATGATACATATGATGCATACACTACAATACAGTACACAGAAGACAATACAATACATACAATACAAGAAATACCATATGGTGCAAAGTACCGTACAAAGTGCAACACAAAACAAACTACAGTACAATATACAACACAGAATACAATATACACAACACACACAACACGTACCATACCATAGAATACATACTGCACCATACAATGCAATAGAAGATACAAAACATACAAAAGAGGTACGAAGCACAAAACACAACCCATACACCCCATGCCATACAACACGTACCATACAATACTCACCATATGCACAATGCACAGGAAAATACAATACAATACACACTACACCACAAAATATGACATGCTGTGCTTTACAGTACATGCAATAAGTACCATGCCATACCATACAATACAAAGAATGCAATAACTACCCAACCATACAAAGCAACGCAACGCATACAATATATACAGTGCAACCCATACAATACACTAAACCAGAGAATACAAAACAGAAACCAATAAATAAAGTGGAATAGACTACAGTAAAGACAAGACAATAAATAGAACTGATATGCTACAACAAAATGCATACAATACATAAAATACATTAAAAACATAAATTACATACAAAATAGACAATCCATGCTATGAATACAATAGAATGCCTAAAACAACACATATAATACAATATACGGAATGCAATACAAACAATACAATAAATAGCATACAATACATGCTAAACCATGCAAAACATGCAGTGCATACAATATGTACAATACTATACCAGTACAATACTGTACCAATACAATACACACCATACAGATCATACAATACATACCATACAATACATACCATACTATACAAAAGGTTTAATACATACACACAATACAAAACAAAATACAATAAAATAAATACAATAGAGTACAGCACCTGCAATACAAGACATGCAATACACTACAAACAATCCATGCATTACAATACAAACAGTATAGTAAGTGCTATACCATACAGTACATGCAATACAATACATACCATACAATACAACACATACAATACATGCCATACAACAGAACACATACACACCACGCCATACAATAAACCACAACACATACAATACATGTAGTACAATGAAATGGAAAATACAACATAAAATACTAAATACATTACAAAATACAAGGTGTAACGCAATACAATAACTGAAATTCAATACTTAAAATACCGTACCTAAAATGAAATACTTAATATACAGTACCTAAAATACAACACTGACAATTTAATACCTAAATGCCAAAAAAACCCACAATACAAAAAACAATACAGTACAAAACACAATATGTTAGGACACAATATATCCAATACCTAAAATACAATACATCAAATGCATCACAAAATACAATACATACAATGTAATACAAACTACATTACAAAATACAATACATACAACACCATGCACACCATGTAATACAAAATGTAAGGCAATACAAACAATGCAATATAAAATACGATACAGAATATAATACATAAAATACAAAATACAATACAAATCACAATACTTGCAACACAAACAATCCAATATGAACAATACATACAATACAATACATACAATACCACACCGTACAATGCAGACAATACACAATGCAATACAAAATCCAATACAAAATCCAAATCAAAATACTATACAAAAGAAAACGTACCATAAAATGCATACAACAAAACACACGCAATATAAATCATAATGTACCATACAACACACTACACACAATACCTACATACATAAAATACATAGCATACATACAGTACAACACCATACAATACATACCATACCATAAAATACACACAGTACACAATACAATGCAATACACAGTAGAATACAAAATAAAATAGAAAAAAACCTACCGTAGGATACAATAAAATACAGAAAACATCATATAAATAATATCATACAATACAACGCAACACATACAGTAGCACAAATAACTTACCATACAGTAAAACACAACACATACAATACATACATTACAATGCAATACAATAGATACAAACCCATAAATACCACACAACACATGCAATATATAAAATACAATGCAATACAAATACAATATATACACTACAATAAAAAACACAGTACAGATAGTACAATACAAACCATGCCATACAATAAAATATACACGATAAAATATGTGGAATTAATAAAATATATAAAATGCATACATTAAAATACATAGAATTAATACAATATGAAAAAATACATAAAATACAGTAAATACAATAAATACCATACTGTACCATTCAATACATACAGGACAATATAATTAATGCCGTACAATACAATACATACTATACCACACATACAGTGCAATGCAATACCATACATACAGCACCTGCATGAACCATTCCCAAGCCTCTTTTTATGGTACCGACAGGCACAGGGCATCGACCACCTCTCCAGGAAGCCTGTCGCAGCCTCTGACCACCCTCTCGGCAAAGAAACACTTCCAAATGCCCAGGCTGACCCTCCCCTGAGGCAGCTTTGAACCATTCCCACGCTGTGTTCCTGCGAAGACCCAGCAAACCACACACCTAGGAGTCTAACCTCAGCACCTGGAAGAATGCTGGAGCAGATCCTGCTGGGTGCTATGGAAAGGCACTACCAGGACGATGCCACCATCGGGCACAGGCAGCAGGGCTTCACAAAGGGAAAGCCCTGTCTCACTCTTCGGAGATCCTCCTACCATAAGGCTGCCCGCCACATGGGTGAAGGGAAGGCGGTGGATGTGGCTGTCTGGATTTTAGGGAGGCTTTTGATGCTGTCCCTCACAGCATCCTTTGGGACAAGTTGTCCAGCTGTGAGATCAGCAGGTGCACACTGCGCTGGGTGAAGAACTGGCATTTTGACGTTAGGAAACCTTTCTTAACCACGAGGGTGGTTGTCATGGTTTAACCTCAGTCAGCAACCAAGCACCACGCAGCCGCTCGCTCACTCCCCCGTGGTGGGATGGGGGAGAGAATTGGAAGAGTAAAAGTGAGGAAACTCCCGGGTTGAGATAAAGACAGTTTAATAGGCAAAGCATAAGCCATGTGCACAAGCAAAGCAAAACAAGGAATTCATTCACTACTTCCCATCTGCAGGCAGGTGTTCAGCCATCTCCAGGAAAGCAGGGCTCCATCACGCATGATGGTTACTTGGGAAGACAAACGCCGTAACTCCAAAAGTCCCCCCACTTCTTCTTCCCCCAGCTTTATATACTGAGCGTGATGTCATATGGTATGGAATATCCCTTTGGTCAGTTGGGGTCAGCTGTCACGGCTGTGTCCCCTCCCAGCTTCTTGTGCACCCAGCAGACCATGGGAAGCAGAAAAAGTCCTTGACTACTGTAAGCACTACTTAGCAACAACTAAAACATCTCCACATTATCAGCACTGTTTTTAGCATAAATCCAAAACATAGCCCCACACTAGCTACTATGGAAAAAAGAATTAACTCTATCCCAGCTGAAACCAGGACAGTGGTCCAGCACTGCAACAGGCTTCCTAGAGAGGTTTCACTGCTGTGAAACACCCATGATGAGCAGAAACCAAGGGATGGGGGGATGGAGGGGGCAGTGGCATTGTGGTAACCCCAGATGTGAGTGCTGGGGCCGCAGCACTGCCAGGGCAAGCGCCATGGGCGAGGATGGCCCGTTCTGAGGTCCCAGAGTGATGGACAATGATGTCACCTAGCAATGGATTGTGACCAGGCATCCCCCACTGCTTATAGTGGAGAGCATGGCCACAGAGCTGGAGGAGCTCTGCCCCATCTGCCTGGGCAGCTGGGAGGAGGCCAGCTTTGTCATGCCATGCCTCCACCAGTTCTGCTACACCTGCATCCTGCGGTGGGCTGAGAGCAAGCCCGAGTGCCCCCTCTGCAAGAGGAGGGTGACCTCCATCTTGCACTCAGTGCGGGCGGATGATGACTACATGGAGCATGTCATCACACCATCCGTGACACCACCAGTTGCTGTCTGCCAGGTGGGAGGAGCTCCCAGACCCCCAGTCATCCATGACCTCCATCACCCTGCAGCACCCCAATGGTGGGCTGCAGGAGGGGTGCCCAGGCGTCCTGTGGGCAGCTTCCAGCCCCCAAACTGGATGAACCCATTCCAGGACCACCCAATGCTCCTCCACATCCTGCAGCGCCGGGTGCATCAGGAGCAGGGAGGAGATCTTTGACATCCTCACTAACCATGGCATGGATACAGAGGGTCCAGGCCAGATGCAGGGGGTCTCCCTCCAAAACCACAGGGTGACACGTGTGCAACAGCCTGCACGTGTCTCTGTGCAAGGACGCAGCAGAGAGATCCACCCTCTGCGGGGCAGGCAGGACGCCCGTGCTGCTGGGGGGCGGGAGGGCAGCCCCGCGGGTGCCCCCGGCCCCACTGGCTCCCGAGGAGGGTCCCTCGCCTGTGGCCCAGCCCCCGCTGGCAGCCCCGAGAGATCCAGCATGGACGAGCTCCCCGGAACCTCATCCGCTGCCGGTGGTGGGGGTCCCGGCAGCCACCCCCCTCCTCCCGTTGCCATCCCTGCGGAGCAACAAGAGCCCCAGGAGGAGCCAGGGGAGGCTGTGCCCAGGCCCCCCACATCCAGCTGGGGCACTGAACGCTCCCGTGGGGGGCCTCGGCAACACCCAAGGAAGAAGACCAGCAGCTCCAAGGCCTCTCCAGCCAACAAGAGGCCAGCACCCCATCAGTGACCCTGGAGGCTTCCTCGCGGGATGGCCAAACCAGGACTGGGCCATCAGCTGGTCCTGGGGCAGATGTTTCCAGCCCAGGGGTCTCCAGGGCCAGCCCGTGCCCCACCGCCCACCACCCCAGGCCTGGCCTCCTCCTCACCGCACCCTCTGCCCCGTCGTCCCGGGGCTCTGCTCTCCTGCCAGCCTGCAACGATGGCTGCAGCCTCGCTACGGCGGTGCCCAAATACCTCCTCCCGTGCACAGTCACGACTTGGTGCTGCTCTCTGCATCCCCCCAGGGTCCTACCCTGCCAAGGCAGGAGCCCCAAGAAGTTCAGCAAGGGGAAACGTGAAGTCCTGCACCTGTGGAGGGACAACCCCAGGCACCTGCACATGCGGCGGGCTGCCCCTCTGGGAAGCAGCCAGGGAAAGGTGACCATGCTGCTGCCCTTGAGCACAGGCTTTCTTCCCACTCTTCCAGACCCAGCCTTGGCGCTGGCATTTCTTCTCCCCTGCCTGGAAAGGACCCATCTCTGGCATCCGTCACGGGTATGTATGGTATGGTAAGGTATGGTAGGGTATGGTATTGTCTTTTGTATTGTATGTGTTACATTATAGTTTGCATTGTATCCTAGTGTATTGTATGTATTCTATTTGTAATGTATGGAATTGTAATTATTGTCCTGTACAGAGTGTAGTGTATGGTATGGTATGTCTTGTCTTGTGTTGTGTTCTGTATTGTACGTATTGTATTTTGTATTGTATGGTATGTAGTCTATAGTGTGCCTTCTGTTGTGTATTGTATGTATTGTGTGACATGGTATGGTATATATTGTAGGTATCGTATCATATATATTACATGTATTTTATTACATATATTGTATTTTATGTATTGTGTGGTATTGTACGGCATGGTATTCTATGTACTGTGTCGTGGTGTATTGTAGGTAGTGTATCGTATGTATTGCATTGCACTGTATGCATTGTATGCAGCCTGTTGTGTGGTATGGTACGTAATGCACGCTGCATCATGTATGGTGTATATGGTACGGTATCTACCATGTGGGATGGCATGGTATTCTATAGTGTGGTATTGTACGTATTGTGTGGTGTGGTGTGTATACTACCTATTGTAGTTAGTATTGTGCGTACTGTGTTGTATGGATTTTATTTTATATTGTATTTTATATATTGTATGTACTGAATGCATTCCGGTTTATTGTGTGGTATTGATTGTATTGTCTGTATTCTGTTGTGTTGTTTGTATTGTATTGTTTCTGTTTAGTATTGTCTTGCACAGTGTTTTACATAGTGTAGTGTATTTTGTATTGTATTGTATGGCTTTTTATGTGTTGTCTAGTACGGTATGTTATCTGTATTGTGTGTCCTGTTCTAGGTATCTTGTTGTATAGATCGTGTTGTATATATTGTGTTGTATGGTGTTGTATCTATGTTATTTATTGTATTGTATGAATTGTACTGGGTGGTATTTCTGTTACTTTATATACTGTATGCTATTGTATGGTCTTTTTTGTTTTATGTGTTGTAGTCTATTGTGCATTCCCTTGCACTTTGTGTTCTGTCGTGCATTGTATTTGGTACTGTGCGTTGTATTTTGTATTGCATTGTGTATTGTATGGGATGTATTGTACTGTGCCCTGTTTAGTATTCTGTATGGTATTGTATTCTATTTTGTATTCTATGTATTGTATGTATTCTGCATTGCATTGCATGCATTGTCTTGCAGGTGTTGCGCGATATGGTATGTACCATGTGGTATGTATTGTGTTGTCTCATATGTATTGTTTTATGTTTTGTAAGTTGTTTTGTGTTGTATGTGTTGTTCTTTATTGTGTGGTTCGGTATTTATTGTTATTAATTCATTGCATTGTTTCTTGTATTTTGTGTTCTCGTGTGTCTTCTATTTCATTTTGCATTGTGTTTATTGTCTGTATGGTATGTATTGTATTTTGTGTTGCATTATATGTGTTGTATGTATTGAATGTATTGTATGGTATGGTACTGGGTGTATTGTGCCATATGTTATTGAATGTGCTGTAATTTATTTTTTATTGTAATGTACTTTGTATTGTAATGCATTTTGTCTTGCAGTTTATGTAGCATGTGGCATGGTATGTATTGTGTGGTGTGTATTGTATCGGTTTGTATTGCGTGTATTGCGGGTACCGCATGGTATGTATTGTATGGTACTGTGGATTTTCTTGTGCTGTACCATACTTTGTTTTGTTTTCTCTATTGCATTTTGTGTTGCATTGTGTATTCTCTGTATTGTATGTGATGCTATTTATTTTCTTGTAACATATTCTATGTATCGTATTGTATTTTACTGTATCGTACCGTAATGTATTGTTTTGTATTGTATTATGTCATATTATGTTTCTTTACTAGTGTATGTACTGTGTTGTATTTCTGTTGTGTTGTGTATGGTATGTGTTTTACGGTGTGGTATTTACCGTATTGTACGTATCGAATTTTATTACGTGGTATTTATCGTATATGTATCTTATTGCATGTATCGCATTGTACTGTATATTTTGTGTTCTATTTTGTATTGTAGTTTGTATTGTGTGTACCATGTTGTCTTTTGTGTTGTATGCACTGTATTTTGTATTGCATTGTGTGTATTGCATTGTATGTATTGTATATTGTAGTCTATTTTATGCATTGTATTTTCTGTATTTCATTTTTTTTGCATGGTCTCTATTGTATTGGATGTATTGTGTTGTATTGTATTGTAAGTATTGTGTTGTATGTATTTTAATGTCTTTTGTATTCTAGTGTATGTATTGTATTTACTATTGTATTTTGTCTCGCATTGTCTTGTACGTATTTTCTGTGTTGTGTTTTATGGCATGGTGTGTTAAGTGTTGTATGTGTTGTATTTCACGGATTGTATTGTACTGGAGTTTGTTGGGTTTTGTATTGTGGATTTTGTGTATTGTACGGTATGGTATTGATTGTATTTTTTGTATTGTATTACATGGTATAGTAACTATCGCGTTGTGTGCCTCGTATTGTTTGTATTATACAATATTTTGTATCTAGCTTTCTGTTTGATATTTTGCTTTGGATTTTGTAATATATGTTTTGTGTTGTGCTGTAGTTTGTTTTGTCTTGTGTACTGTATGGACTGTACGTTAAGACATTTCCCGTATGTATTGTGCTGTATGTATTTTATGGTATGTATAGTATTGTTTGCATTGTATCATATGTATTGTATTTTTTGTATTGTACCACATTTTGTATTTTGAATTGTACTTTGATTTTTGTATTGTATTCTGTATTGATGTTTTGTATTGTATTTTGTATAGTAGTTCCATTTTACGTATTTTATTCTTTGTAATGTGTTTTATGTACTGTGTTGTAAGGTACTGTTTGTATTGGTTTTGTTATACAATTTTTGTATTGTTTTGTATGTATTGTGTTGTATGGTATTGTTTGGTTTGTAATGTCTTTGGTATTGTAATGTATTTGGTATTGTTTGGTATGTATTGTAATGTATTCTGCATTGTAATGTGTTTTGTATTGTAATATATATCATATTGTGCTTTACGGCTTCTATTGTATAAAAGGAAATTAAAGAGGTTTGGTGGGCATCTATTTCGGTTTCTAGTGTATGGTTTGTATTATATGGTTTCTCATGTATTGTGTTGTATGTGCTCTATTGTATTTATTATCTTTTGTCTTGAGTTTTCTTGTATGTATTGCATGTATTGTATTTTGTGCATGGTATATATACCAGGAAAGTTATGTATGGTATTTTATGTATTGTATTCTGTTGTATTGTATCATATGTATTATATTGTTTGTACTGTACGTACAGTTTTGTATAAACATACATAGTGTATGGTATGGTACTTACTGTATTTTATGTACTGTATTGTGTTGTATATATTGTGCTCTATTTTGTATCGTGTTTGGTATAATTGTATGGTATGTCTTGTATGTCTTGTACAATACCGTGGAATCCAAAATGTAATTCAATACCAAAACTACATACAGTACATACAATAAAATACCATACAGGAATACATCGAATGCAATACAATAAGATACATAAAATGAAATAGAATGAATCCCATACCATACAATTTAAAATACATTGACATGCAAAATGCAATATAAAGTCTCATACGTAGAGTACAATAACTATGATACAACTTCTACCATACCGTAAAATACAATGCATACAGAATCTACACTACCATACATGCAATTTCATAGCAATATCATGCCATAGCAATACAATACATACCATACTGTACAACACATACCATACTATACAATATAATACAAAATACTATACAATACAAAATACAATGCATGAAATATAATAGGATACCACACCTGCAATACAAGACATGCAATACATTACAAACTATGTATGCATTACAATGCAAACAATAAATACCATACTATAGAATACATTCAATACAATACATACCATACAATATATACCATACAACAGAACACATACATACCCTGCCATACAATAAACCACAACACATACAATACATACAGTACAATGCTATGGGAAATAAAAGAGAAAATACTAAATACATTACATACAATACAGCACATAAAATAGAATACTTGAAATAAAATACCTAAAATACAATACCAAAAATTTAACACCTAAATACAAAAAAAAAAGACAAGACAAAGCCCAATATAGCACAAAATACAGTACACTATGACACAATGTATACAATACCTAAAACAGCATACATAAATTGCATCCAAAAATGCAATACATACAATGTAATATAAAATACCTTACAGTTCAGTTCTTCACCCAGCGCAGTGTGCACCTGCTGATCTCACAGCTGGACAACTTGTCCCAAAGGATGCTGTGAGGGACAGCATCAAAAGCCTCCCTAAAATCCAGAAAGCCACATCCACCGCCTTCCCTTCACCCATGTGGCGGGCAGCCTTATGGTAGGAGGATCTCCGAAGAGTGAGACAGGGCTTTCCCTTTGTGAAGCCCTGCTGCCTGTGCCCGATGGTGGCATCGTCCTGGTAGTGCCTTTCCGTAGCACCCAGCAGGATCTGCTCCAGCATTCTTCCAGGTGCTGAGGTTAGACTCCTAGGTGTGTGGTTTGCTGGGTCTTCGCAGGAACACAGCGTGGGAATGGTTCAAAGCTGCCTCAGGGGAGGGTCAGCCTGGGCATTTGGAAGTGTTTCTTTGCCGAGAGGGTGGTCAGAGGCTGCGACAGGCTTCCTGGAGAGGTGGTCAATGCCCTGTGCCTGTCAGTGCTGTAAAAAGAGGCACTGGGACAACGGCCTTCATAACAGGCTTTAACTGTTGGTCATCCTGGAGTGCCCAGGCAGTTGGACCAGATAATTGCAGTGGATCCCTGCCCACTAGAACTCAACTCCTCTTCTCTTCTCTTCTCTTCTCTTCTCTTCTCTTCTCTTCTCTTCTCTTCTCTTCTCTTCTCTTCTCTTCTCTTCTCTTCTCTTCTCTTCTCTTCTCTTCTCTTCTCTTCTCTTCTCTTCTCTTCTCTTCTCTTCTCTTCTCTTCTCTTAATGAAAGCAATGAAAACTGATTCACAGATTTTAATTTTCATAAATAATTTATTTATCACCAAAAGTTTACTTTATATCAACATCTGAATTTGTGTGCGCCATTGTGAGGTCCACTTACCTTACTAGGCCCAAGGCCTTAAGTCTTCATGGTGGAAACACTTATAGGTATGGATGTAAAGGAAGGTGTTTGTACCCTCTAATGTTACATATATGCTTTAGGGACTCTGTAATGCCTTGCAGAGACATTTTTTTCCTTAGATGCTGTTGTAAAAGAATGCTCTAAATGAATGTCCTCTGAAGCCAGACTTCTGAAATAGGCTCTTAATATTTCCCATTAAAGTTAATAGGTCTATTCATAGAAATTATAGTATTCATGTAGCTAGGGATCAAGGTACCCTATGTAAAAGAAAGGGAATATAAGCATGGAGAAAAATTTTTTTATGGGAGCTTGCAGTCCAGAACAAACCTATTATTCACTTCCTATGTATTCTTTCAGATTACCTCTTAAAATGGACTTTTTACATAGGAGGCAATATCAAAGAGCTGATGTACTAAACATTATTAAAAGTAAGTAGTATTGAAATACTCAGTAAGCATTTATAGTAAATATTATTAACATTTAAAAAGTAAAATATTATTAAAATATTCAGTTCCATAACTGCAGTTGGTTAGATAACTGCAAGTTTTCCATTTACTCTGTGCTCACTTAGGAAGCAATGTCATCACATTGTCTCCTTGCATCTAGTAAAGATAGGTTTGTAAAGCATTCCAGTGACACTGATCACAGTAAGATTGTGAGAGTTTCCTCCTGAGATTACAAACAAGCCAACATGAGCACTGGAGTTATAAGAGGTAGGAAACTGCAAGGTGTATGGACCTCTTGCTGGGTTACTTCCCACATTTTCTGGTGGTGCACCTCAGTAAAAGAACGTCAAATTCCCATTTTTTGGGTTTAAATTGGGAGAACACAGAAGGAAGCTCCCTTCCTTCTTTTTACTGCCTCTGATCACTAATTTGCTGCTTGCCAGCAGGTAAGGACAGGTATGTGAACAGGTCAGAAGCATGGTCTGAGCGGTGAGGACTGAGGAAAGCAGCTCACTTTCAGGTAAATTTCTTATAACTAGTCATCTCTTAAACTGAGTCCTGCTTCAAAATGAAGGCAAACTAGGAGTATTTTGTTGACTGTATAATTTAACTTTCAAGCAAAGAGCTTTTCATTCAGCATTCCAAGGTAATATAAATTTTTCTACCTCCCACCAGGCAGCTGGCCAGCATTTTCGATGGACATCAAAAGCAAAGTACGACATCCATTCCTGCAACTTACTTAGAAAGTATAAGGAGACCAAGGGCACGTGGCCTCAGGAAGGTGCTCCAACACTGTCAGTACTTATTATCAGCCTGTCCTAGGCTTCCATCACTTGCTCAGTTAAGCAGCTTTACCTGAATTTTTTTTGCATAAGTGAATAATAATGGGCTCATCTGCAGATTGATTCCTAGAATACCAGCACAGCATGGATTGACATTAAATGTATCAAAATAAACAAACATCTGAATCATCGCTCAGTTGAATGCTGCAAAGGAAGATCAGAAGTCAGTTGTTTAATCCATTCTTTGGTACAACTAGTGATGAACTGAGTTTTGCTTTAATACCAGCCATCCGTGTCACATATACTCTAACCTGATTAAATGTAATTGTCCTGGATCCTGATTTGATTATTTCATCTCCAGAATTATTTATATGATTGAAGTAAATTTCATATTTTATTCAGTTAAAGTTAATAAAAGATGTACCACTACATAAAAGTTTTAATATTTTGCAAATTAAAAATTTTAATCTTGATAAGCCATAACACTTTAATATCTTTAAATACTCCAGTATTTGCTATTGTTCTATTTCATTGAAGGGCAGCATTTAATGTGTCACTAGTTATTTTAATCTCCTTCTGTAAACCAAAATACTCCAGATGATTTAAAATATTAAGAGTGATCTTATCTTGAGTCCTTTTACTACAGAAGTCTTTTACTCATCTTTTTCAAGACAGCCTCTTCTGCAAAACGAAACAGAACCACACAGACCTCATCACTCTGGAGTGGTCAGTACAATAAGCAACTCTGACACCAGAGATAACTTATCTCACACTCTCTGCAAACATCATTAGTATTTACAGGCCTCAGCAGTACAAGAAATGTGTGGTGTTTAACAGTATATTAGGAGTAAGTAGGCACCTCAGCTTGCCAAATTTTAGCACACTGAAGTTTGGCATGTAAACCCATAACTGATGTGCCTACCAGAATACAGAACTTTGACTGTTAGAAAATTGGGTTACTGAAAACGGTATTTTATTTTTTTTAAGTAGATGTGCAGTTTACAAAGATTAAATATTTTACTACAAAAATCAAGAACCTGGGTGGCACCATTTTGATAGTGGTATTGACATGTCTGAGGCCGCCCTGACATTTTGCTGACTATTCAGTGGTCAGTCTTTGAGTAGAAGTGGACACATAGGAACATTAGAAGCTGCACTGTCTGAAAATTCAATCCTCTAGCTTCAAGTCTCATGGCATCTCAAGTAAGACCCAAAAGCAGGTTTTGGGAAGAGCATTAGCTACTGTACTATTGCATGCCCCACTGACAAATTTAAAACTTGGTCCACTGGCAGAGCTCTTCTTGTAGATGTACTACAACAGCCTGTGAATTTACTCAGTCAAACCAGTTTCTAACTGTGAACCAGTTTTAGATGCTAAAACCAGATCAGAACATAATTGCTTCCAGCTAACACCTAAACATAAGCTCCTCCTTACACATAAGCAGGTCTCAACTGATTCTGTACCTAGTATCAACAATGCAAATTCAAGAACTTTAACGGTAACATAAATGGGTGCATTTAAACAACAAGATAATTGTATTTTAAGTTTAATTTCATTATATCTTTTCTTAGCTAGGGCTGTGAGTTTGTGGCCAGAAGCAAAGCCTGAGAACAGGCAAGGGCTGACCCAGGAGGGATTCAGCCCTATTGTCTACAGCACCAAGGGCCATTCCTAAGCATCACGTGTGCCTAAAGGAGGGACAGCAACAAGTGCAGTATAATTGCTCCCAGTCCATGGAATTTGTCTAGCCACATGACACTTGTCAAACTTCTCAGCCTCTCTCACACTCCTGTACCAACAGGCAAAGAGTCAAGCACCAACTTTTCTGGTTTATGTCTCAGTTTAAATACTTAACTCACCAAGGAAGACTTGACAGCAGCTACCAACCAGCCATAAACAACAGCTGTTTCTCCACTATATTGAAAGGAGTAGAGGTGCAATGCTGAAATACCTCTTGGAAAAAATGAACAAAATTAAAATCTGGCACACCAATTCTCAGCATCAGTATGAAGGTCCTTTGGCTCAACCATTCCTCTCTGCCCTCCTGAAATAAAAAAGAGTAAAAAGATGCTACAGCACCACATTACAATGGTAGTGTGGCATTTAACCAGAGACCCTTACGGGACTCTGTTTTTGAGTCCTATTAGAGAGGCCATGAGAAAAGTTTAGATGCCCTCACTCTTTTATGACAGTCATCAGTACAGAGCCAGAGAAGACACTTCCACCCTCCTTTCTTGTGCCCAGCTGCCTGCATAACATGTAGCCCCACACAGGCTGTGTACTGTTTCCACATCCAATTATCATCCCATATTGATGTCAATGACACTTCAGTTTTTAACAGAAAACTCAGCGCAGTGGAAGCCCTCTATCTCAATGCTTGTCATTAGGCTGAAGAAATATATTATTTGATATTGAAAGAGAGTTATTGTCAGCAAAACACTGATTAGAATCAGAATTAAAATTCATTAATATGATCCAAGGTAACAGGATAGTTCTGCTGTGCAACAAACAAGGGGCAATTTCCCCTTCCTGCAACTCTGAGAGAGAAGAATTAGCTAACAAATTTTTCTGCTGAGTGCTGCAGTAGGAAATGCCGATGTTACTACATAATGGTATAAGGATAACAGACTTCATGAACTCACCTGACTACAGCAGGTGTAAGATGCCCACTCTGCCCAGGCTTCCTGTTGTGAGGATCCTGCTGATGTCTGAATCACCAAAGTGTGTTGGGGAGGGGACGAGGTGAGTGATCTGCTTCTTAGCTGTTGTTTAACTGAATTGTAGAAGGACACTCTGCCTGCCCCTGGGGACAGAAAAGGTGTAGCATGCAGGAGGGAGAAGGCTGATCAATTCATAACTGTTCCTCACTGCAAGCAAAATGCATCTCTGATGTTATAGAAGAAATTGGCGAGAGATCCACGATAGGCCTAAGGAATTGAATTACTGCACTTCCATGGAGAAGGTCCCAAGGTCTTATTACCCAGAGGAAGAAGCTCTTAATAGAGCCTCTGTACTTGGATGTTATTCCAGAGAGAAAGCTCAAAAATATTTACTTCAGTTCCAACTTTTTTTGACACACTCAAGGAAGACAATAGCATAAGCTATAAGCCAAAAGGAAGACACAAGCCAACAGAAAAGAGCTGCAGAAATGTGACAGCCACATGAATGTCTTAAAGAAGGGTAGGAAAGACGAATGGGCTACAAGCTAACTGAGAGAATGCAGCACTGATGAAATTTCACCCACAAGACCTGTTTTTCTCTTGTGACTTAATTTCAGCAAGGAACAAAAAAAACCAAACCAAACCAAACAAAGAAACAAAATCAGTAATGAAGTGTTGTATATTTAAGATGGTGAGAATCCTTTAACAATCCCAAAGCCCCCTGTGCTTTCACAGTCTGAGCTGAAGCCTCAGCAAGCCTACAGCAGCTTTCTATTTCCATCAAATTGCAGGCAGAAATGCAGTGCCCAGTCTTCTTCCAGCTGAGCTCCCATAGGAGCCTGGCACCTAGCTAGGAGTCAGGGTGTTCTTTCTCCATCCACAAGTTAGTGGTGCTCCCTCCCCAAGTGTGGTCAAGGGAGAGGGGATGAGATGAAGTGGTGAGTGCCAGGATGAAGAGGAACTACAACCGTGTGTCAATGTCAGTCAGGGCATCAGAGAGAAGCTCGTCAGTGCTGAGAGTGGGAGCATGCACCCCAGAACTGCAGGGTTTGAGCTCTTGCATCTTCCAGCAGCTCCTTCCCTGCCACAAGGCAAGTTTACCCTGGGATCCAAGCTACACACCATCTTTTGTCAGGTTCCTTCTCAAAAACAGAGGGACCATAATAGCGCTTAGAGGTGTTCACACCAAGGTGTCACAACTGTTCATCAAAAATGGATGCAAAGACACCCGTGAGAGGTGTTTTTCACCCCACCATGTTGCTCCTCTCACAGGCTCTCTTGGCTTGCCACCTGAGGCTTTGCTTTATTACCATGGACTGGGTCCAGGCCACAGTACAGATTCCAGCCTGCTCCCAGTGGGAAGGGATGGAGGGAGGCAGGAGAGCTTTCTCAGCCACTTATTCTTATTCCTTTCTAAATATAAGCACCCATTCCCCAGGGAAATGAAAGGCAAACAAAAGCAACAAACAAAGCACAGGAAACAAGAACAAGTCTTTTCCTTCATTCCATGCAGCTTGTATTTTCATGTGCTCCTACTCATGTGTGCTTTGGGAGGTGATTGCTAAGCAGAGAAATGGAAACCCAAGGCAAGGGCTGAACCAGACCTGACAGCTTAAGATTTTATATGTTAGCAGACATCTCCATAAAAGGTTTGGCATGTTCATCCATATTATTTGAGGTAGTCTGTCACAGGAGGATTCACATCATACTTATAACAAAGACTAGCTTCTGCTTTCCATTTGTTCTGAACAGCACAGGCCACCACTAAGAGAATATTTTTATTGTATTCAACTATTACTAGGAAGCCAAATCTTGAAGTCTTAACTCAGGGGCATACTCTCTCTGTGATTTACTGTAAGGCATTGAGCTATGCCAATAACTTAGAGCATCCAACCTTCCACATTAAAGAATATTTCTGTTTCTACACAGAGACCCTGAACCAACTAACATCATCACAGGTAAAGCCAGGTGACATTTTTACAGCACAGGGAGAAAGCACCCACACTGCGTATTCTCACAAGGATAGGAGCATCCATAGCCAGTGAGTGAGTTTTGTTCACTTATATCTTTGGCTGAGAGAGAGGGTTGAGGAGGAAGTATTTTGCGAATTTCACATCCGGAAGTGATAATCAGGACAGGAATTTCTTAAGAAGGTCTCATCAGCCTCCAAGAAATTACTTTTTGCTATCTGCAGGGAACTGTATCTTGAAGTCCTTGGAGCAGCTAACTGGAACTGGTTGCTCTGGCGACTTAGCATTTGGACAGAGTGAAAAAACAAAGAAAGGGAAGCAAAGCAATGGCAAACTCTGCCTCCAAGTATCTCTGAACAGGACATGATGTGAGGTAAAACTAAATAACCTACTGAATGGAAGAATAGCATCACTGAAAGCACTCTGGAGAAGACACCAGCATTTCATGCAGTCTCAAAGTGATGTGTACAACAACAGCACCTGGAAACCAAGCGTCTGAAACCAGTTGATTGTGAAACACAAGGAAGCCCCAGAGGAGGGCAAACTGTCAAAAAAATGAGAATTAAAAAAAAAAGAAAGAAGAAAAAATTGTAAAATTTTCTTCAGATGGGGAGGACAGAAAAAAGATACAATCTCAGAAGAGCCTGTGCTGAATGGTCTGGGGTTGAGAAGGCAGGTTAGAGTTGCAACTGCTAACTGGATCCTTTGTGTAAGCCCAGTTTGGACTCAGAGGAGAAAGGACTGTGAAGATCTCTGAAGATGACAGAGGATCCTGAAAGGGAACTAGTCTTTGACAAAGTAAAAAGATTTGCTAAACAATAAAAATTGCCCAGTCCAGTCAGAAGACATCATTTCCTGAATTGCTGGCTTAAAGAATAAAGCTGGCAAAAGGAGTTTCCACTCCTTTTCTCTGAAGAATTGGCCACAACTTCACTGAACTGTACCTTGTCACAGAAGCAGTTGGAAGTGGTTATGCTGAGCTGAGGAACAATGCTCAGAAGCCTGATCTCAGAAAAAGGATGAAGCAAACTGGTGTCAAAGACCTAGGCCCTGAGCTGTTTCTGATCAGGACATAGTTTTAGGCAAAACATTAAAAGCATTCTGAGAGAAAGAAGAGCGTGCACTAGGACTGTATCATTGAAAGAATTCAGGAAAGGAATAACCTCTTTCTTTCTTGAAACATCCTAAGATTTATGTCACAAAACTCTAAACTGACTTTGCTACTGAGGCTGGCTTCTCACAAACTGTGGCCCAATACGTACAATGTGAGGACTGATAATGTCATGCTGCTGTAATTTAGGATTCTTTTTTAATAATGTCCATTAAAACAAAACAAAACAAAACAAAACAAATCAAAACCTTGGGCAGAAAACAATGTGGAGCTCAGTGTTAGAGCTCACAAAAAATATAAACATATCATGTGGGGCTACACATGCTCTGGTAAACAGCATGGGCAAAGGAAATGCCCAGTAACTGGAAAGCAATACAACAACTGTAATGGTTACAGCACTTTGTAAGAGTATGCAACACCACCACATGGACAAAGACTATGGCAACAGCACTCACCATGAGGTCAGAACTTTTCTGGCAGCCTGCAAGCGAATAAAGATTCATGCATTTCTGCCTGACTGCAAGAAAATGCACAGATGTGGTGCCAGAAATACTGATATGAGTACTAAAGAGTAGGTACAGAAATAGCAGTTACATTCTGTGAAAGCCAGAGCCAATTAAGTACATGCATTAAAAAAAATTATAACCAGGTAAAATGCAATCTGTTCTAGCACTCTCTGGACACATGCTGGTAGTTAGTAAGCTGTTCATATGTTTTTCAAACTGTGCATAATATTATCTTTCATTACTGCTATTAGTTTTCTGGGAAAGCAGTAGGCAGGGAGCTACCCTTTTCAGAAGGTGCCACATGAACCACATGGCACCAGGTTCAGTGTTAAGCATAAGGGTGGGCTGTGTTACACAGAACCATCCAGCTGAAATGCATATGCTGAATGAAAACCTTTCTGGCTCCAGATGATGGCTGAACTGCATACATCTCACCTCGGACAGAGCATCTACATGCCTGAGGAGTCTTTGAGTGAAGAAAGTCCAAAAGTCTCCACTCTCTAGAAAGCAAGGGGGAATTTTCACAGATAAGGAAGGAGACAGAGGATATATTCATAGGGATGGACCTAGATTTCCCAGGAGATTCAGACCATCTCTGCAGACACACACCCCTCTCCCCAGTTCTCACAGAAGTATTTATGTTGCAGCTCTGGTCATACACACGAACAGCAGAGGTTACCTCTAGTGCAGTAAACTCAGGGCATGTCAGGTGTGTTGCCAAGGTACTCCTTCATTTAGGGACTAGGAACAGGAGTATGACAAGGCAGGACCTCTTTTACCCAGCAGAGAGGGCCTGCAGACAAGACAGATTTATACCTTTGGTAAAATACGTCCAAGGGAATTACAGCATGAAACTGAAAATCTGATAGACCATCTCGCTTTAAGCATTAATAATTCAAAGGGTTTCCAGGTCCACTGCTTTAAAAAAAAAAAATCATTGAGAAAACCATCAATGAGATAAAACTCTCCAGCTGGTATTGTCACCAGTTTGAACAAGTTCCTAATAATTAGGCAGAAATAGCATTTTTTTCTTTCCTTAATGAGCTGGTTATTTTCTAGAGACACTTTATGCATTAGTGTCTCATGATTGTCCCTGGATTTGTTGTCGTCGATCAACCATGTCAAGTCACAGAGGAATACTCTATCCCCCCTTTTCCCCTCCTCCCAATAATAACAAGTTTCCATTTTCCACTTAGAAATATTTTTAAAGTAGTAGCCGCAAGAGAAACAAGAGCTAGATCCTTTTAAACTTTAATTTCCAGCTAATACAGTATTCCCTTGAGTGATTCTATTCTGTGGTTTTGAATGCCTTTGGCACAGAAGAGATTAATTACTGGACAGTGAGTCATGAGGACACTTGGCTGCATTGTGTTGGATTTTGTAATGGGAAGGCAGACGAAGACACAGCGTGAACTGTTTTGCTTTTTGCAGCATGCAGTAGCCCTCACTCTGTGAAGTTTCATCCGCGGTGTCATTCATGCTGTCTTTAAACAGCAGAACTACACCTTGTCCTGAATGCAGTGATACAGTCATAGACAATCATCAAAGCTTTCTAGGATGACCCTAAAAATGAATGATTTGCTCTAAAATAAGTCTTACAAGACCAATTTTTTACCTGAATAGCTAATGTCTCTCTATGTCCATAGATATGCACACACACACACACACACAGACACACTGAAAATTTACCCCTTCAGCTCCTACAGAGAGCACTCTGGGATGTGTTTGACTCTTGCAAAAGCAGAGGCATGCTCATACACCCCACACCATGCAGATGCCCAACACTCTTGCTCTCAGTGCCGGCCGGTTTTCTGAGTTGGTGAGACAAGGAGCTTCCTTGCTTCCTGTCCTTCCAGTTCTCATTGCAGTTGTTTGCACAGGCACAATGATGCACACAGAGGTGTATTTAGCCCTTGTACTAGGACATGTTTTCATTCTCCGTTTTTGCCTGCATTTCTTTCGCGCCTCCAATAGTGGCAAGTGGGTGGAAAACACCACAGTTCAGGTAGTACCCTTTCAGGTACCTGCCTTGCACTAAAATAAAATATCATGTGGCAGTCCAGTTTAATCTAGCAAAAGCACAGAACAACACTACTACATGCTCTCTCCCCTCCAGGGTTCCACTTATTTGCTAGGGGCAAAGAGAAGTTTGTTCTTTGGTTGCTATATATTTAAGGATCCTATATATAGTAAACTGAAGCAGCCCTCAAGAGATTTTTCATTTTCTGTTGTATCTATCTAAAAACTAAAAAAAGTCCACTGCAACACCAACATTTTCCCAGAAAAGGAATTAACTGTTCAGATAGAGTCACTAGTTGTGCTAATAGAAATTTTCAGAAACTGAAGTAGGTAAGCAAGGTTTGGTCTTCAATTCAGTCAGGCAATTTGATGAAGAAAGATATGCAGGCCTGTCTTCCACACCATCAACATCCATTTAGTGTGCACATTTGTGCATATCTGGATTATTCAGAGCTTTCTGAGCTTTGTAAGTGTCTTTTTGTCAGTCTGAAGGCTAGTTTTTCTTTCTGCATATAACATTCACCAGCAGAGCTGTTATGACCAAGATGATGCGTTAAAATCTGTGGCCTGTGCAATAATGCAAATAGTTTTCCATCCACTTACACACAAAGTTTCCCAACAGAGCATTTTGCTGTCAGAGGCAAATATTGAATAACACCAGAAACCTACACTGCTGTCTGCTTCCCTCCTGTTGTAAGGGACATCAGAGAACTTGAGAAACAAGGAAGAGGCCCTCATGGTTCTCCACTAACACAGGACCCTTTAAGGACCATTTATTATTTGCTTTAAGCAGCACTGACGCTGAAAATTAGGGAGCCAGCTTGCTCTCTGATACAACCAGTCAAGAATTTTCCAATAAAACTGAGGTTTGGTTTTTTGAAACAAAAAAATTGAATTCAACATTTTTTATTACTTCATAGTGCCTAGCAGAAGAGTTATTTAACACAGTAGATATCCAAAAATCACTTAATCCATATATGCCTGTCCAACTAATTTATTTTTGCTATGATACGCAGTTCCTGCAAAGCTGCTGTACTTGGAAGTTAGGTTTTACTGCTGCTTGTCAGCCCATGCATCCTATTGCAGACACAGGGTAGAAAATGAGTCCTGGCAGGCAAACCAAGCAGCAGGCTGCATGAACAGGGCCAAAGGCTATGTTTCATAAATAGGAAAAATTTGATCCAAAATGTCCTTTTACCTTTAGCATCAAGCCAAGATCAAGCCTAATGTCCTTCAGTCTTGGCACAGAGTAGAAAGCTGATGATTAGTCCTACAATTTAAAACACTTTCCTCCCTATGCCAATGCCCCTGACCAAGGGCAGATGGCATTGCCACAAGTTGCAGTGGGCTGAGGACTGCCGAAAAAAATGGAAAGACAAGAAAGACTCCTACCTGAATTGCCTCAGGGAAATGGCAGTGCCTGAAGCTCTTCCCAAGGTTACTGTGGGATCAGGCATCACTAAATGCACTAAATGGTTGTGCCTTCACAACCAGAAGCTGCTGAGAAAACATGCAGAAATTAATTAAGCCCTTTAAGATGACATCTGGATAAACATCTCTCACACAGGCATAAGCTCAAGTGTTTTGCCTTGCAACTGCAACACGCCTGGTAGGTGAACTGCACAGGGAAAGTGGCCATCATCTTCAACTCCCAGTACCTCTGCTAACAGGCTTTGCCAGGTACAGCAAAAGACATAAGGCAGTGGTAACACAAAAGCCCTCAAAACCAGGGAGATTTTGTTCATTTAACAGGCTTAAACCCCTGGGAGATCGTAGGGTCTACCTTGAACAGTTAACTGGGTCTTAAAGGCATACCCTCAATTAGTAGGCGTGGGTTTAAGATCTCTTGTTAGTTAATACAAAATTACAGACATGCCTCTCATTTTGGCCCACTCTGGCCAAAAATCTGACTAGTGAGAAAACACCACCACCACACATACCACCCACTGCCCAGTAGTACAGAAAAATGACCACAAGGCAAAAATGACCACAAGACACTCTGTCCAGAGCACACACAGTACTGCAGAAGGCACCAGTGCAGTACAGTGCTTGCGAAGAAATAGCTGAAACCATCTTAATGAAAAAAAGACACTTATAGTATAATTTATGTTTGGGAAGTTGGTCACACTTTGCATATGGCATAATAGGTAGGACATTAGGAGATGTATCCACACAGAGCTTTCTGAAGGATCAAGACCCAAGTCCAAAATTTCTCAAACTTTCAGCTATACAGGGTGGACCCTATTTTGTTATTTCCTTACACTTTATTAAATTTTCTTAAAAAAAAAAACAACCACACTGAAGAGTCAGATTTCTAAACAAAACCTAATATTTTCTAGAGTACACTCACTGCTCTGAGATCCTTATCTCTAATGCACGTCTGTGATCACCTGTTGTATCTGAATTGCATAAAGCCTCAGACATCAGCAAGTACATTCGATAAGCATTTGGTACTAACTGAGCATGTGATGAACTTCAAATGACTTAGAAGCTTGCCACAATGTTCTCATTCTTAAAATGTCAATGTTGGTGTTACCGTGCACTGTTTTCTTTTAATGGTATATACAAGATCCAACTCTTCCTTTTAGGGAACCTTATGCTGAAAACTTCTTTTGCTGCAGCCCCAGAAAGAGACATTTTAGCAAAATAAGTAAAATGAAATATGAATTACATTACTTTGTCACAAACCTAGCCATCTGAGATGACTAGGGCCAAATCTAGGCTCTGGCAAGGCAAACAGTTTACCTTAGAGGAGCAAATTATTAGGGGCACCAAATGGACCCACCACCTACTTTGCTGCCAAGGGGAGGAGGAGAGTGGCTCGTCCTGGGATGGGGAGGATGCTTCCATCTCTGGAGAACAGCAATTGCATTTTGCAGAGATGTTCCTCTGCTTGTCCATCCCAACATGTCTGCAGTGGGTGGCTGCAGAAGTGCAGTCCAGCCCCTGGTGGGTTCCCAGCTCCCTCTGCAGCCCAAGGAAGCCTTGACCCAGCTCAGAGCAGGACGCACTGTCCAGCTGCACTATCTGGGACGTACACACTTCTACTAGCAAATAAATATTAAAAAAAAAACAATCAAACACATAATTTGCTTTCCTGTAACAATTCCTCAGTGCTAGCAAATGTTATCACAGATTGAAGTGAAAAAGGGATTAGAGATTGAAAGTTTTTAGACTCATCATACTGCCCTAAGTAAAACAAAAGTGTCTCCTAATGTTAGCTGCTCAGACCATAGGACTGAATGGGTATAGCAGAGTTCTTTGCACACTGGGTGCATGATCCTATTCTCATTGATTTCAGTGGGTATTTTTCCATTAAATTTAGCGGGCACAGGAGAGGGTCACTGAAGCAGAAAGTGCTTGAGATAATGCAATGCTGATTTAGCAAAGCAGTAGGGAAGTCCTGCAGTGTAAAGGAGTTACTGTTTCCTTTAAGTGTATTTGGCTGTTATTTGGATTTCTGCACAGGCATGTACTTTTTTTAATATGCATTTCTTTTATCTCAGAGAATTTTACTGAAAAAAAAAGTAAATTTCAGTAGTCAAATGAGAGACTTTTAAAAAATATTTAATTCCAAAACTGACAGGTCTGCAGATTTCTAACAGCACATTCCTGATTACTGAAGTAGGAAGTGACAAATGACTAACCATTCCTGTGTTAGATACACTTTTGCCTTTGACCTTGCGAAGAACTTTTCCAGCGATAGCAGTGAAGTAGGAATCTCTTGCATGCAGCACAGCATAAGTAATGCACTACACAGGGAAGGGACTGACTTGCCTACTCAGGTAAGGTAATGCTGTTCATGTAGGAGTGCAATTATTTTTCCATTCCAACACATGCTAAATGGATCTTGCATTTTTAAAAACAGATTCCTCCAAGAAGCGATTGTAAATATTAACTGCCCCAAATAATAAAAGCTTGTAATGTCAGCTTTAAGCACAATCAAAGTTGACTTGGATAGTCAAATAGCCTCCAAGTAAAAGACATTCCAGATGTCACTCCTTCTCTTGTGCCTGCTCAGTGTAGCATTTCCCTTTCCTCTCTTTGGAAAGGCTGGGAAAAAAGGGGCAGAAGATCTTTTACTGCCTGTGTGGCCTCTCTACCCCAAAAATAAAAAACACATGGGAGAGAGGAGCTGGACTCCCCAACCTGGCATCCAGGGCTTCAAGGAGATTTGGGTTTTTTTGACATCTTCTGAAACTTACAGCTGAAGTAGTTGATGTAGACTGACAGTATCAACAGGTTCTCAAATGGATGAGGCATGGCCCTATACAAGACATCCATGAAGAGGTGCTACAGGAAGCAGACACGGATGTAATCTTTTCACATCCCTAATTCAACAACAGTGGATGCCAGGGGAAGATGAAGGGAATGAAGCATGGAAAGAGGTGAGGCGCCCACATTTCAAGGAGCCACAGACAGTGCCCTGTCTCAGCCTGGGCTAATCCCTCAGTGCCTCATTGTAGGGTAACACAGCAGAAGGTGCAAATGACAACACCTGGGAGGGTGGCAGCGGTGCTGCCTTAGGAGTGGGGGAAATAACTGTACAGTAGAGACACACACTCTGCTCCTGCCCCAAAAACACACTAGCCCGTCCCCCTGCTCTCAGGCTGGCCCCTTGCCAAAGCAGATCATGTAGATATCCCATGAAGGTGTCTTCACAGGTGCAGAGACAGGGCAGACAAAGACTGAGGTACGAATTGGCTCTCACCATGAAGAAGCCAGGACTTTTTTCTTCAGTGCAATTCCTTTAGCAAGTCTTTTCAGTGGCAGGCATGCCAGGACATAATGAAAGTGGTTCACTGCATGCACCTCCATCTGCTTGCATCACCACTTTATGTGTAGTAAAAAGAGACCTGGGAAGGACATTCTGCAGCTGTGAAACTGAATTTGTTGCATAAGAGGAGAGGGCTAACAACAGAAACAGCAAAATCCATTTTGCCTAGTCTACTGGCAGGCCTTGAAGTGACTCCAGGCATCTGTAGTCAGTAATGTCTTGGCAAATGTGCTTGGTGGATGGGAGAAACCTAAAGTACTCCTGTTGCATACAGTTTTGCGGGGATTGTTCAAGAAGCTCTCAGGAAAGTTTCAGAAACCTTTTGGGATTTTTCATCCCTTTTGAGTTTCTTACAAACCACATTGAGAATACTCACAGCCTTCACCTTAGGTGCAATAGATGTATCACCGTGGACATCTAACCCCTGTAACTAGTAGCAGTGTGAGGACATTTATGCAGCAACAGTTCATCTGTCCCTATCAAAGCCCATATCTAATTTAGTGACACTTAACAAGCACTGATACCAAGTCCTGGTCAGCACAGTTGCTGACTAGTTAATTAGATAGATTGGCTTTCATCCCATGTTTTATGGGATGGCTTCAAGCAGCACTAGATTCTATAAAAGCTGTTAAGATCTGCCTAAATTTTTCTTTCTTTATGGTAAACACTCAGTACTTGTACACTGGCTATTGGTGCAAAAGTGACAAGAGGTTTCTTGTCAATGACAAGAGTATTAGAGAAGGTAGAAATGTAAGAACTGGATCCACCTCCAAACACATCTGAGTTTGGTGACATTAGGATCCCGAAATTTGATTTGTCGACCCACAGCGATAATGTTCACATTCTAATCTTCCTGCTTTGTCACACTTGGTAATCAGTTACATTCAAGACTTTAATCAAATCAATCCTTTTAAATTCAATTAATTCTACTGAAAGATGCAAGAATAAAATGCTTAGCTCCCTTCCCCAGACGTGCCTGGGCACCTGAGTGGGACAGGATAGGGATTCTGTCTGGCAAAATAAAGAAATTCAAATTCTAAAGTAATTTCTTTGGTTTCACAGTCACAGCTTTCCTCCGTTAAATATGATCATGCATTTCACAGACAAGGAAGAGAGGTTCCTGGCATTTCCAAGGCTATGCATTTCATCTGGACCCTAGAGAAACCAAACTACACAAAATGTTCATGCAATGAGACCAGAGTCTGATTTCATTACAGGGGAAGTTTGGAGGCTTATTCACCTACCCATGTCTTTGTTTCCAGGCCTATACAGAGAGACTTGAGGCATGTCACAGTCACAGATGACTCCTATGCCTTGTCACTGACAACTTCCAATGAAAGGCACCCTTTTAAAAGGCAAGAACAAAATCTGATTTTGACAAGATGCCAGGCAGTCCAGTTAAAGCCTCTATGTCTGAGTATTGAATCTTTTTCCTTCATTGTTTCTACACTGTTTCCCTTTTAAAATGGATTATTTTCTTGTCTTTTATTATTATTACCTAAGTCTCCTGCTGTCCTCAAAGCTAAAAGCTGTAGATTAGGACTTTCATCTCAGTAGGGTATTTCTAAATAAACAAAGATATGCAAAGAAATTGACATGACAGAAAGAGCTTCTCTTTATGTTCTTAGATTAATGGAAATCTAGATAAGACTCCTTACTTAGAGCAAGAAAAATTCTAGTTTTAGTCAGTGGATGACGTCTTCTAGAAAGATATTCCATTATCTTCCCATCCAGTATCTACAATGACATCTGTACATCTTAGGAAAAGAAATCTTATGTTGCAATGATGCTCAGAATTGCTAAACCATGTGCTATGCACCACACAGCATAGAGCAAAAAGATACTGCCTGTCCCAGAGTGTTTCTACTGCCTCCTAAGATTTCCTTTCTCTCTCTACAAATACATCAGGTAAGTATCTTGTGTTTTCCCCCATGCTTCTAGTTATCTTGGCTGTTGCCTTGGTCTGTCCAAAAACCTGTAGTCCTGTAAACTGTCCTGGCAACCACTGTCCATAACACACCACAGTCATTTCTGAACATTGACCTTGGTCGTCTCCATTTTGAAGGAAAGAGCAACTGTCTTTTGGCAACGGAACAAGCTCAACCCAGAGGCAAACAATTTCTGCTTCATCTCCCTCCTACTAAATTCTCTAGAAAAGTTACTATTAACTGCAGCAAGGCCAGCACTGATCAGTACTACTGCAGTCACTACTTCACATCATACTTTCCTTCCCAAGTAAACACCCAGTAAGCTTCAATTTTCATCTGGCAATTTCAACTTAATTTGTTTGCACTACTTCTCCTAACATTTTGTTGCTCAGTGAATACCAAACAGTTGGAACAGTGGTGAAATATACCTAAATATGTCAGGATTTGTTTGATCGTTATCTAACAGATATAAATCATGGTTCAAAAAAAAAGAAGTAAATACAAATATGTTAGATATTCTTATTTAAATTATGTAGATCAGACAAGTTAATGGTAACAGCTATGGGGACTTGTTAGCATGTTAAATAACTCTTTTTCATTATGCTACTCAGTTATTACCTCTCTGATGCATGAATGAAGCTTGCATGGTCAATAATTTAAATTAAAATGAACCTTTTTTAAAACCATAGGTGATAGAGTGTTAGCTTGCTTTCTGATGATGAGGACTTCCCAATACAGAGATCAGATGAGCTGTGTAAAGCATTTCTGCCTAGAAATATGTTTCTTTTCCCTTAATTTAAGAATATTTTCTGTTCCTGAAGATGACTGCCTGTCCTGAAGAGAGGATTCTCCACATTTCCACACAGCAGCGACAGTTTGTGAAGCAACAATCTGAGCCCCTCATTCTACCAGTACGCTTCACCCATCAGCTACCAGGTCCCTCAGGGACCTAGGAAAGTGAGTCAGATTTTTTAATACAGATTCCTCTGCAAAGTCTGCCAAAAATGAGAGCCATTAACATCTGGTAATTTTGCCTTGGTTTCTGCAATGGAAATTGCTGTCTGCCAGTGAATTGATTGAGGCTGTCAAAAGATTTCATATGGGCCACCACATGAATCAGATAGAAACTGTGGTCACTGATGAGTTGAAAAGAATCAAAATAGGTAACTAGGTTATTACAGATTTCTGTGATCATCCAGTCCCAAAAAAAGGACTCAGCTGGCACCCAAGAAATTTTTTACCTAAGCATCTTAAAAACAAATCTCCGCCAGATCTTCACTGGTTCAGTTTCACTTAGTACTTTGCAGAAGATATGGATATAAATTAATTCAGGTGTTGTGATTGAACTAAGTGCTAACAAGTGGTATTAACATACATACAAAAATACATTGAAGCACCTATAAAATATCAAGTCATTATTTTATACTAGTTCACAGAACATCAGAGAAGTTCTCTCAGTATCGAACACTTTATTTCTGGCATAAAACCTACCAGAATCTAGGCTGGGAGCACTTTCCTGCAAAGATCTTAACCCGGCAGAAATCTATTAATTACTGTACAAATAAAATAGTGTAGAAATGCAGTAGCCTTGTCCTTTACTTTAAGTATATTCAGGTAAATAAAAGGACCACAGAAAAGTCTAGTGTCCTGTACCTTTATGATAGCAATTGCATTGCACATCAAGCACCAGATACTCATATCAAGTGAAACTGAAAGATGTGTGGCTGTATTTTATAAAATGTGTCTCTTTCTATCCTTACGGGATGGTACATTCAGTTCTTTAATAAAGCGGTGTGGATGGAACAGACATACGCCTGCTTCTAAACTGTTGAATTGAGCTTCCTGTTTGAGCTTTCTGTTATTTTTCTGGAGAATCCTTTCATCCGTAGTGAAGCTGTGTGTATTTTGCTGCACTGTGTCAAGAGAAAATTACTGAGACCAAACAAGTTCTTATTAATGAACCATGGAAGGCAAATACAACAGCTTCAGTTATTTCATCAAAAAGAATAATTCTGCTTTCTCTTGCCTGCAGGCAGAGAGATCGGAAGTAGTAGTCCCTGGAGTACATTAAACCTTTACTTCTGACATTAAAAAAAATCTTCAAGGATTATATCATAAAGCAAGGAAGTATGTAATATTACAGATAATGACCCACGTACACATACCTCAATACATAGAGTAATCCAGCTCTAAGATGCCTGGGACTTTCTGACTTTCCAACTCAGAAAAGAAAAGGTTGCAATGTTATTTATTTTTTGTCATACTTTTACGTTTCTGCCTTCTGTATCCATAAACACCTTCTTCCCCCCTTGCAGTTCCCCTTCATCAACCCCAAAGTTGGAAATAAAAATATAGCAAAAAATTTCTGCCAGTGATAAAAGACACATACCAAAGATGAGAAAAGAGGGCACTAAGTGAATGAGGAATGTGAGAGCAGAGCAGAGGGAGCAAGCAGTGTGTGTCAGGGGGAAGCCTTGATAGAGGGATCAGAAAGTGCCAGCGCGGTGATGTGCTCCAGACACAAGTCGAGCTTGCTTTTCCTCTGAATGTTGCCATGTCCATCACACTCAGATAGGTCTGTCTCGTAACTGTCCTGCCAAATTTGAATCCTTCGAAGACCTGTGACTACAGAGATGCTGTCAGACATGTGGGTACTACAGACTAGACATAGTCCCTGGCATCAGGCTGAGGGCTGTTTTTCAGCCAGCTAAAATAAAAGGCCTCTCTCTCACTGGAAGGGTTTGCGGTTTTTTCCAGAAAAAAATGTACATTCTTCTCCCAGTTTTGCTGGTGTCCCCACTTTTAGAGCATACTTTACCCAAAAAAGAGCCTATGGCTATAAATTGGCATGTCCCCACGGGCTATGCTCATTCCCATTAGATGGAGTTCTGGCACTGAAAGAAAATTGCGGTTTGGATGAATGATTCAGTCGGATTGTAGATGGTGTATATTGACAATGATGGTTAATAAACAGCAAAGATGTTTACTAGGAATCGAATGCTATATCCATGAAAGTTATCAAATAATCTCATCTCGCTGTAACATACATTGGGTCAGATGTAAGTACACCCTGCACTCAGTCAGTGAGGGTTTGTTGTGTTAAAGGTTCTGCAGGTTTCTATCCCACTGAAAGTAAAATGGGCATTATTATTAATGTGAAGGGACACAACATTATATGGTTGGCACAAAAAAGGTAAATATGTTTGGAAGAAAGCCTCTGAAGTCACTCGTGGAAACCGCTACTGGAAATATATCTATCAAATTAAACCACTGACTTGTTTGCAATATAATTAGCAGATAGTTATCAAGGAGAGGACTAGCCAAGCCAAAATCTAATCCTGGACAGAACAAGAGATAGAGTCTGAAGCATTCTTCAGGAATTGATGACTCCTGCTATTGACTGTAAGGCCATTTTTGTTAATATTGTTCTAATTTGGAAAATTTCACTCTCTGAATAGTCCTATATCTAAGATTAATGCTCTGACTTTGCTAAAGTCAATGGACTAGTCATTAAATGAAATCTAAAATGTCAAAAAAATCCCTTTTATTATTATTCTGAACTAGAAATCTAAAGTTTTAGTGTTCAAAGTGATTGAAGTAACATATTCAAAAGCAAATAAAAGGCTCCATGTCTATGGAGATAAGAACTCTCTTGACAAAACAACTGTTCATCATAACCCATTGATAACATTTTGTATACTAAGGAAATATATTAAATGTTTGCAGGTGCTTTGAAAATATTTTAGTGCTGCTAGCATTAGTTCTCAGAATGAATCTGCCTTTCAGAAGCACAGATTAATTTGCAGCACTCCTTCTTCCATCTCAAAATGCATGTGGCTCATGCCAAAGTGTATTCATATCAAGTCATTACCACTTCCCGCCTGCAGTTTAACTACTGAGCCGTGCCAAAAGAAAAGAAAATATTGAACTCTCGTAACATCAGAGCTACAAAATCAAGTCACAATAGTTTGCTCCAGAAGCCCTAGTCACAACCGTACAGACATATTGAAAGCAATGGGTCTGTGTGGATGTCACTTTGGAGAATGCTTCATCTCCCCATATACTTCTGCAAGTTACATAAAGTGAATGGATTGCTGAGAACTACTTCAGACTAAGCCCGTTCATATTGACAAAAGAGAACACAACCCAGTGCTAAAGTACCTCTAAACAAGCAACCTATCCTGGAATGCTTCCAACCTTGTCACCTGAGTCTTGACTATAAAACCTACCAAGGATACAAGCTTTTTGATATAACCAATGCAAGTGATCAGGTAGGACAATGGGCAGTACAAAGTTAATAATACTTCTTACATTTTCACCTAGGTACCAAATCACAGGTAGACTCTTCATAAGGTTATTTAGATAGGGCAATATTTGCTGAGGTCTGAAACAAATAATCCTGTAGGTCAGCTTGGAGACAGCAGCAGACTCATTATAATTTGTACCAAGACAAAAAATAAACAAAGCACACCAGACCAAGTGACAGCAAGATGCACAAAAAACATAGGCGGTGGGGATGGATCCTGGATGAACAGAACAAAATGGAACAAGGAAAGAAATGGGCTTAGACAACGGTAGCAACAGCAGTAGTGCATTTTAACTTCACTGTGACAACCTAGTCATAGGCCAAAGACAGCCACCCTTATACTCTGAACAGACCAAAACAGCCATAACTATATTTTGGTCAGGTTATTTTTCCCATACTTGGCAAAATTCAACATCAGTCCAGCTATATATTTGCCACATGACATGGCAGAATAGTTATGTTTGGGGACTGGGTATTAAAATGCACGGAATGAACAGACTAAATGCTTCCTCACTTGTCACAAATGTAATGCTTACCAAGCTGCTGTACTGGTTGTGGAAATGCCATAAACAGTTCTGAACAGTACATTAAGAGGAAGACAATAAATCCAAAGAGCATTACTGCTATTACTGAAGGGCTGACTTTGACCTCTAAGTTTAGATGGTTTGCAAGGTCTGGCATGATTAAGCAATAGTTGATGCATACTGTCGCAGTTCCAGAGCAGAAATTGTTGTATGAGGTGGAGTGCAGTGAAATTAAGAGAGGAGGACTGAAGTTTCCCAAGAAGCTTACTGTCCGGGAATGACAGCTGTCAGAGCAAAACTTTGGAGAACATGCAGAACAATACTGGTATTGACTGGAGGAATAATTACACACTTCGATAGGCCTCTTCCTGTGGTATCATAATTCTGCCATCCATGAATCAAAGGCCTTACGGCCTTAACTGAAAACTCATTAAAATCAATAAGGAAAAAAAAAAAAAAGAGAGACTGGGAAAAGTGAATTCAAATCAGCTTTGAATTACTGCTTGACTTTATTGCTTTGGATTTGGTCTGTAACATCTGGGCACGTGTTTGGCAGGGACAAAGGCAAAGGGATCAGTCTGAAAGACCTTAAAGCTCAGCCCATGCCTCAGGACCGGGTGCAGGGATGGCAGCCCATCACCAGCCTGCTGCAGTGCCTGCCACAGGCAGGAACAGGCGCCCAGCTCTTTACTGTGTGGTATCTCCTTGCTTTTCTTACAAAGCTGTACTGAAAGGAGGCAGTGGGGATTAGTAAGAAAAGACCACCTCCTGTCTAAGTGGGCCCTGGAGGAGTGAAGGCAGCTTTGGAAGCAGAACCAATTGCCATTGTACTCAGGTTTTCAGAATATTTCAATTCCACTTATCTCCAGGCTCACTGCTGTAGTGCAGTCACTGTGCTGTTTATGATGCTCTGCCTTGTTGATCTTGGATAGAGCAGCTAGGGAGATCAGCCTACAGCTTTGCATTGAAACAACTGGGAAATCTAACCCCTAAACCCAGTCCTCTCTTCTCTTTTGTTCCTCCAGTGCAAGTGAGCTTATTTTTCATATGTGTCAGTTGTTCAAGTTAAAGATACACCCAATGAGCAAATGCCCATGAGCAGAAAGTAGTGTTTAACTCTTAAAGGGCATAGGAAGGATAAATTAGACTGAGCGAGGTCAGACCAATGCATATGAATTATAGATAAAACTGTAGGGAATTACACAGAAATTTACTGCTCCAAGGTTTTGGTGACAGCAGAAACCACAGATCTCGCAGTGGACCCAGAAAATGTGTTAATTTCCTGTTTCTAATTCATATAATCCGCTCCCACCCCCAAGAAACCTGGAGGTAACTTGACTTAGAAGCACTGACTGGTAATGCACTTAGAGTCCTTAACTGCCAAAACCCCTGCACTTAACATGCAGGATCATCTCAGCTGAAACCTCTCTCCATTACAGCATGCACAGACATAAACAAAATACATTTGCAACCTTAACATAAAGCATGTGAATAACTGATCTTTTTCAGTTTTCTGTCAACTCAAAAATTGAGGAAAACATAGCAAGTCAAATAAAGCACTTCATACATTTCAAAATTTAAATTTGTTTCATCTTTCACCTGGAAGATATTAATTTTGTTTTTAAATGCAGTCAAGGAATTTATTTAGAAAAACTCCACTGTTTTGATTTAAAGACTTAATCTTTTACTTAAAAAGTTGGCAAAAAACAATTCATAAAACCAGATGAATTCTTGGCATCTTTTGTTATTGTCACATCCATCTCTTGTCAGTGTAGTTGCAGCTGAGACACTTGCTTCAGTTATATATACAATACCACAATGCAGACATTCACCTTCTTGCTTTCACCCACGCCTACTTGCACAGCTGCTGAAGTCCCCCACTAGTAAATGTATGGCAAAAACCCTTTATTGACAGACAAGCCTTTTAAAGAAAAATTATAGTACATTATTAGTACCAGCACCCCTCCCCCAAATCTGGAGTTAAGACTGTGATTTTGAGGCATGCATAAGCACCCTGTGGTGGTTATGTAATTCAACTAGGAAAACTGTTGTTTGTGGAATGTGTTAGTATATCCATTTCTTTGTTGGACATAGTGAACAAAGTGCTTCATCAGAAGTGGTTCAGGGTGTTGCTGAAATCTCCAGCAGAAGAGTCAGAAACTGTGTTTCAGGTGACTTCTCCCATGGAAGATATCTTACTTACCGTTTTTGGCATAATTACTAAATGGAAGTATTTAATGAACCACAGCAGATTATCAATTTATGACAGTGGCATCTACTTTAGGATACCACTATTCAGTTGGAAGAGAGAGGAAAAATAGGTTTGCTACAGCATAAGCTCTGTCAGCAAAAGTTAGCTGTCAGAGAAGAAACAACATCAGCACAGCCACAGCGATATCCTCACCTGGTCAAAAGAAAACAAACCCACCAAAACAGACTGGACAAATTGACAGGGTTAAGTAATGGGCAGGAAAAGACTTTTAGAGAAAGACATGTCTTTTATTTTTCAGCAGATGAGGTGAAGGAGATGGTATCTGAATTAAAAAAAAAAAAAATCTCCTCTGTAGTTATTTAACTTTTTTTCAGTTATATCTGATGGTTAGTTATAGATGGTAATTCCTCTAGAAATAATACAAGGCTTGTGCATAAACTCAGGAAATAGCTTTGCTGTCTGAACTCTCTTCATTGTGTGTACTCTCCATTTCAAATTTCAGTATACTCCATTTTTTCCAGCAGTATTTCCACCATCCAGCAGTGATGGTCTGAAAATACGAACAAGATATGGCTTACAGAAAGAATTAGTTCTGTCTCTTTGTCAAACAGAGAATAGGTTTCTCTTTTTAAGAATTTTTTTGCTTTTTTTATTTACTTTGCATCCAAATTTCAAGGGGCATGGCAAAGCATCCAGCAACACAAATTGAATTCAAGAAATAAATGTATCAAATTGGCAAATCGTCCTCTTTGGAAACATGACAGCTGTGGAGAAAATTAAATTATAATTACATTTGAATGCACATAAAATTTGTGATTAAATTAAATAGGAATTGACAATTAGAAGATACAAATCCAAAGTTTAACCTCAAATACAAAATAACAGTCAACACTATAATCTGTACACTGTATACAACAGTATAGCAATATTGAAGTCTGCAGTCAAATAGCCTTATTTGTGTAGAAATATGTAACCACAATGAAGCAGCATTTAACTACACAGAGTACAGGTCTGTAGAGCATTGCTTTACATCAAAGAATAAAAAAAAATCAGTTTGGATATGCAGAGGTTCAACAGCAACATCAAATTGTACAGCCCTCCAGACAAAGTCAAGCATATTTTTTTGATGACTGCTGAACCACTGAAGAACTAAAACAACTTTTAGCACTCTGTCTGAAATTCCAGTTTATACAATTTATTTTAAGACATGAAAATAATATAAAAAAATAATGCTTTTTAAGGTACTAAATATAGAAGGCTTATTCCAGATGGAATATCAGAAGGAACAGAGTAATAGGTTGCATAAGCCTCAAAGACATAAGGGAAGAACAAAAAACATTCACCCTGGTAGTTTGTTATTGACTTTCAGTAAATTGATTTTATATACTTTGACTGGGAAGCAAATGGATCCATACACAGGTTTACATCAAAGTAGCTGCATTTGCCTTAATTCACAGTTTTCTCATTTCAGCCCATTTCTGGTGCTCAGACCATCTTTATCCTCAGGCAGTCAATTAAGCTAAAATGAAGCCAATTGGCAGCCTTAAAATCAAATCAGAGTATCTCTACACAGACTTGCTGTTTTTTCTACTTCAGTTAAAGACCATCCATCTAATGAAATCAGATGAAGTGTGTGCATCCTACACTGACTTGTCCCTTGTTCTTTTGCTTTGTTTTTAGTGATGGATCATACCAGCTCCTGCTTGGTTTGGATGTTGGTCTAAAATTATGAAAACTGATTTCCATGTGGAAAAAAGAAGTATATTTGCAGTTTTATTTCTGTAATTCTGTTGGTCTGAAGATAGGGTAGATTTTTCTAAGAATTAAAGTCAGGGAGAAAAATCCAGCTTTGCCCACATTCCGGATAGTAGCGGATAGACCACACAGATCCCAGGAGCAGTAGCAGCATCTTCAACTGAGCCCTTCCAGCTGCTGAACTTTTAACTTGACAAAGAAGCTGTTGTCCATCATGTGTTTAAGTCTACTGGGTTAAAACCATGAGTATTGAGAGACTCAATTACTGTATTTGATGGTGAAGAAAGAAATGCGCCAAAGCCTCATCCACTGCTTCTCTTTCCTCCACCACAGTAACTCCAGCAGCAAAGATACCCCATCAGCATTTTGGGAAGCAATGGGGAGCTGGCTGACATTGGCCAGGGCTGAGGCCTAATTCAGAAAAACCGTAGGCAACCACTGCATGAGGCTAGAGTGAGGTCACGCTAACATACTCCTTTGGGGTCTGTCTGGTGAATTGAGAAAACAGTCCATCCAGGTGCCTGCCTTGGGGCAAGGCTCCCCAAGGCTCGTGCACAGCACTTATCTGCCCCAGGACCACTCTGAGAAGGATTCAACAGGGCAGCAAGTGGGTTGGCCAGCAGAGTGCGGCAGCAGACCCAGCTCATAGGAACAAGTGCTTAAAAAAACTTGTGAAAAAAAACTTCAGTACCTATTCTCTTGTTTAATTTAAAGGAAAAGCTTTGGGACATAATCATAGAAGAGTGGGAAAACTGAGAAAATCTGAGTAGAACAAGAGGGACCTCTTTAGAAACAATGGTGCTTGCCAGAGAGCCAAATCCAGGGACGTGTTGAGCACAGTAGCTCCTACCAACTTCAACATTTTATTCTGGAATGTAAAGGTTACATTAGGATTTGGATTGGACAAAATAATTTAAACCCTCACTAACTACTGCTGGCATTTGATAGCTCCTTTCCATCAATATTTCATTTCTGTAGGATTCTGAATAGTGGAGGGAAAAGACTGCCATATATTGTAACAAAGAAGTAAAAGAAATGAGGGTGTGCTAACTGAACACTGCATGTTTAATGCATTTCTTTTTCAAATATTATATATCATTTTAAGCTACACAACAAAAGAGCCACCAAATAATAAAACAAATTATAATAGACTGTTGGATAGCAGAGGGACCAGAACATAAAATAACTGGAGCAGCAATGTAGGGTATGAAATTCCAAAACACATTTACCTTTCCTCTTGAGTGGATAGATATAAAATGTGCTTGTGATGTTTAACCTCGTTGTTACCAGAGAGGGTTCAAACATTTGAGTGTTCCCTTCTTCTTGTTCCTCTACAATAAAAGAATAAATCTCTGGAAAAAAAAAATTGGGAAGGAAAAACCTACTTTTCAATCTGTTCTTGGGATTTGTCTTCCCTGTTCAATTATTCTTTTCATCTTTGCAGAACTTAGCTTGGTCCTCACATGACAGGAAATACTGACAGTCAGCACAAATTACTGCCAGTAAAGACCTGATCTTCCCTGCAGTCACATTTACCTTCACTGATGTCACATCTCCCACTCAGCAAAGTACTGAACCACATGCCTAACTTTACTGCTGTGAGTATCTCTATTTTGGCATGCTGGCATACCTTGGGATATGGCATCTGAGTTAGTGTATTACATAAACACAGCCTAGGAGGGTTTGTCCAGAACAAACCCCAAGAACCACTTAAAAACCAATATTCATTAAAAAAATGAAAAGTAAGTGCAATTTCTGTATTAGTGGACATCTTAAGTCAGGAATAAACAAGGGGTAGTGGGAGGAGATGCTCCATTCAGCTGTCTCTGTGACTGCTGGCAGGAAAAATTGTTTTGAATATTTTACAATGAAAGATTAGATACAAAATTCAATTTTATCAGTGACTCTTTGGGCAAAATAGCATAACAAGCAGATCTCACTCCATGCTAGATGTGCAGTAAAATGAAGAATATACTACCCTATCTGTCACAATACAGCATTTTAAGGAACTAATTTATCAGTGTTTTGGAGAAATGTTTTAAAGTTCAATCTGTTCAGAATTCTGCTTACCCATGATACTTTTAGTATTACTGTTCTCCCTATCTTTACTGAGATACATTTTCATGAAAAAAAAGCAAGCACTATTAATAGGTCATCAGCCCCTCAGGACCATGTCAACAACCTGTGGGAGGGAAGAACTACAAGAAGAAAAGGCATATGAGTCATGAGAAGAAAAATTTTCCAAATAATTTGTTTCTTCACTCAAGCCTATTGTACCATCCCAACTCTGCTTCCTCCCCAGCTCCACTTACCTACCCTTTGCTCAACAGCAATTCTTATGCACACGATACAATTACTTTCTACCCAGTAAAACCTCCCTTTTTTGTTTTTTTTTTTCTTTTTTTGTATTTGTAATCTCGATTTGCAGCATTTCTTCCTTCATTGAAACAAAGAAAGGAAGGATATGAGAGGGAAACAGAAACACACGCTTAGCTAAAGAAAGTTCTCAGGGTAGAGATGCTGTACTGCACCTTACTTACTTAGTTTCAATGGTAAAAACTTCAAAATCACAGACTCTGCTCCAGAATGAAGGGATAAGGAAGTACAAAAAGGGCAGTATTAACTATCTTTTTTGTTCTATTTACAGACACATGAAAATGTTTTAATAATGGGGCTTTGCCAGAGAGTGCCATATAACTGGGAAAGTGAGATTTTGCAAAAACACAATGAAACCTCTGCTGAAAACGACAGTGTATTTTGGGAGAGAATTCTTTGAAAAAAAAGAAATAGGAACACCAAGAACTTTGATTCCTCTAATGCCCTGGTTTCCTCCTGTCATACCCTGAACATTCTCCGCTTTAGAAGTACAGTGAACAGTAAATATATAAAAATATATACCAATATATGAATAAAAAATAGAGGTTCAAGACAGCTGTAGTAGTCTGTGATCTGGGGTCAAACTCAGCAAAATCTTTCAATGAGGAAAGAAAAAGAATCTGGAATTGACCATCTAAATAAAGATTTCCATTTTCAAAATAATATGCCATTTAGAAATTAAACTACATTTTGTTATTCTTACAGACTACAAGAAAATTAACCCTTTTCTTGAGTTCAGTTGATACATTCCAAGATAAATAAATGAATCCTCTTCACTTTTATTTCTTTTTTTTTTTTTTTAAGATATTCAGTTTGAGTGTGCCTAAAAGGTTTTCCTTTTTCCAGTGTTCCTGTGTGGAACCTGAGTCCCCACCATGTATATTGCCAGCATAGCCCTGTGTGACATCCATTTCAGCAGGGAGCACAAAGATTCTGGCAAAGTCAAGGAGATATGCTACCTTGCAGGATGCTCTGCTAGATTACGCGGTCTACCTGGCACCAGGGAGCACTGTGGCACCTCCTTGTTGCGTGACTCAAAATACACACACATATGGCACATACATAGTGAAGTGGCTGGGTATACCCATCATGTAGCTCCATTCATAAGTCTCCCCTGTATTAAAAAAGATCTTGTACAAAGAGTTGGCAGTGGGCTTTATGGAAGCCTCGGAGTCAGTGAAGTGCTCTTTAAATCACAAAAGCACATTGAAAATCCCAAAAAAAGCCTGTCTGTTTTTAAACCTGGTCACTATTGACTTCCCAAGAGAAGATGCACAGTTGCTGGCTTCCTTGAAGACTCTGCCACAGGGGTAGCAGGACTGATAGCAAATACCCCAACGTGTTAATAGTGTATTGCTCAGAAGCACCTGCAGCAATAACACCAGCTGGTTAAATACAAGAGCTGTACTAAAATGTCCTCATGGAAAGCCTCCCCACACAGAGATAAATACTGAGATCAAGGCTCTCAGAGGGAAGAATGTCAAGTTAGGAGATGAAAGAAAGTAGGGGGAAAGAAAAGAAACTGGAAAGAAGGTGTAGCCATAATCTCCAATACTTTCTGTTGTAAAAATTGAAATCAAGATGAATTTTACTCTCATTTAAACTTGATAGAAAGGATATTATTTTGGACGGGGTACCATACTGGGGGACATCAGTTGCTATTTTATCCTGTCAGGCAAGGAAGGTGACTACTTCTTAACTGGCTCCCATGGAAAAGTTTGAAGTCAAAAAGCAGAGAAAGTATCTCATGCAAGAGGAACAAAACAGCTGGGAAAAAAATCCAGAAGAACAACATTTTCTTCCGGCAAATAATCTTTGACCTCACTAACAAAAATGAAAAGTGTAGGAAAAAAGTAGGGCAAAGCCACAGAATTCATTCCCAACACTGCTTTTGAACACATTTATGTTTTCAAAGATTCTTTACCATACTGATACAAATTAGACACAGTGATGGATGACTATGGAGGTAAGGAGTAAGGGCAGTCTTGTGGTTAGAAGAGGTGACTTGAGCCTCTTTTCTCTCTGGCTCTGCTGGTGACTCCTCATGTGATACTGGGTAGATAAGTCATTTAGCCTCTCAGTGGTTCATGTTCTTTATCAATGAACTGAAGAGATGTTCTTGATGAAAAGTACAAGAGCTCAGTATTACTGTTATCAACTTTCAGCTTTAACAGGTTTTTAAAGCCACAGATGGTGGATAATAGGTTCAAAGTATGACTCAAGCAGCAGAAACTCAATATGCTGTGCAAGGGGCTTAGATATTTGTCAGAAGGGCTTTAATGCTAAGACACTGGTAGAGATGCACAGCACACTCCCTTGGTACAGCCAAATGATGCTTCAGGCATTTGCCAAGTCAGGATAAAATTAATTACAATGTTTTACAATCAAAACAACATGCAATGCTGAGCTTTACCTTACTCTTTTAAGCCACCTAACAACAGAATGGCACGTTTTCTTTTAATTGAGACTTTTGAGGTATTAGTGATAGATTAATACTTTAATTAGTCTCATTTTCACGACTAATTTAAATATTAAATAGTCTCATATCCATAGCTAGCAGCACTAATGGCAGATATTTACTATTTTTTAAATGAAACAAGTGATCTGCTGGCCATGAAACTAATGGCCCTGTGTTCTTAAGTCCAGCAAAATACCCAAAGAGAGAAGACAAAGAAAACTTAAGGGCTTTGTAAAAGGCTTTGCTTCCCTGGGAAACAAACGATTGGGCCCACTCTAAGTACAATCAGATGTGTGCTAGCTACAGCTGCAACAGAGCAAAGAACAAAAGGATTGCAGTCAATGTCGATTAAATCAAAAGTCAATCGATTAAAGGCTAAACAATTGATTAGAAATACAGTGCAGCAGGCTTGAAAGGAAAAATCCCTCTCTACCAGTGTAATCCTCAGCTCCTGAAATTCCTAACACATGCAGATTGCCTGCTGATTATAATTGGAGCTTTTCATGTATAGGGATAAATGAACTTTAGAGTCAGCTTTTCTTTGTATGCCTGTTAAGATTTCTTCACTGAAGTATCCCGAACTTTGCTTTTATATGCAGCTTAGAATAAAGCAAAGGTAGAAAAAGAGCTGGAAGGAAAGAGCAAAAATTGAAAGGTCTGGGAACATCAGAGGCCTGATCTTTCTCCCAGTGCAGCCATTGAAAAACTTCTCCTTGTCTCTCTTTAAAATTGGATGAAGCCCAAGGATTGACTGAGCATAAAAGCACTTTCCTGTTTGAGGTGTTTTCACAGTAGGCAGCATCTGCTTCATCATCCAAACCACTGCTCAACCATGACTAGGACCTCTGATTTCCAGTGACTGAAGATGTCCACCACATCAGAGGATGACTAACTTCATGTTTCCTCCCTGTGATAGCAAGGCATACAGTCAGCCATCATGTTTCCTACAGGAGCAAAGGAAGCACTTCACCCAAGTCCTGTCTGTTGCCAATTGCAGAGGTTCAGGGTGCCCTCTGTTAGGGACTAAATCTGCCCTGATAAAATGAGAAGGCACTCAAGAGAATAATTTTCATCTAGGATAATGCAGACCCTGGAACAATCACACCTTACTGACACACTCTGGATATTGTTTAAAACTATCTTCTTCTTCTGTTATTAATGTAGGCGATAGTCCCTAAATACATCCTTAAATTTGAAGGTTACCGGGCCCTGGGCATATGTTTACTGCTAAGTGCTTGCTAATGCAGTTTACTTTGAGTCCCTGAATAGCAACTAACGCATCTCAGCCTGAGATGTCCCTGTGCTCATTATTACTGAGGTTCACTTGAGCAGATTCTTCACAGTTTCTAAACAGCAGCCCTATCACACCAGAGGGGCTGAAAATAATTGCTACGGACCCCCAAGAATCAAGAAAATACCTCCCATGCAACCTCAGTCCCTCAAAGCAAAAAGGCTTTTCAGGCCTATAAATATGCAGAAGCTGTGACACAGCACAAATATTCCAACTAGTAGCCCTGTAAACAATGGAGTTAGGATTATTTGAGCAAGATGGTATGCAACAGAATAGATAGAGAACCACAAGCAATAATTCTACTAGCCTTTTCTAATATGGCATTACTACACTGTTTACCTGTGTATTCTCACTGATTCTTACTGTAATGTTATTTTTTGTGCCTTAACCCAATGCAGTGGCAATGATGTCTATACTATGAATAGGTATGTTACTTTCTGTAAAGAAAAGAATGGATGATATGGCTTTTTCTTTAAAAAGAGGTGACTAGTATATTAATCCAACAGTTTGAAAACCTATAGATATTATCTTTTCAGTGAAAACTCAATATGATATGGCGAGTTAAACATTTGGACTTTTAGCTTAGCATTGCAGATCTTAAAGCAGTGTTTAAATAACAATTCTGTGAAAGCAACATGGCTGTAAATAAAAATAGCTGAAGTGGTACTTTTTTCCTCTGCATCCATACTTGAGTATTTCTAGTTCTAAACTGTAATCTCCTTAAAATGCAGATTATCTTTTACTTGGTCTTGTAAAATTCAACTTAATAAGTAAAGTTTAACATTTATGCTGCATTTCATCAGTTGAACTCTCTTCTGACTTAAATGCTGAACAATATCACAGGACCACAAAAGACACTGGACCACAAATCACTTCTTATTTTACTTTGTTATTTAGTGTATGTTTAGGGTTATGTTTATTATTCCATTATATACAGTATATATATATTCTGCTTTATATTTCTTTTACTGTTTGCTCTCCCACTTGCAACAGTTTATTACTTTGTTTACTTGCAAAAACAATTTAAAAAAATAGTAATATCATTTTTTTTTTAATCCTGTTTCTAACATTTCAGAAGGGCATGAAAGAAATGGGAAGAAGGCTGAGGCACAAGCTCTGTCTCACAATGAGATGTGAAGCAGTCTGAAAGACCCCAGTGCACATCAAATATGAGTTTCATACAATAAAAGAGCTGACTTTTCCCAAAAGGAAGGGAAATGGCCGGCTTACAATGGGGCCTTAAGTCTATATTTTCCTTCTGAAAACGAAAGAGATGCTGGGTAGCAGAGGTCTTTCTTGAAGGACAGGTATTTGCCACACATTCATTTATAAAGGCATTCATTCATATGGAAGCCCTTCTTACCCAGGTTTCCTATATACATATCTAAATACTGGTGTTGCTGAAGGCCTCAAAGGACCAAGCTTTACTGTGTTGGCTCAGACAGCTAGGAAACAGCAGAATCAACCCTGAACCCGTTCCTGCTCCTTTCCCCCCACCCCCCGCCCCCCGCCCTGGTTTTGAACAATATAGGAGAAACGGAGAAAATATGAAGTCAGAAAAGAGTAAGAAGAGAAACTTTACATTTCTGACCAGTGGCATCAATTATTTTCCTTGAAATGTTGAGACTACAAGGGATGAAGAAAGCCCAAAGGAAGACCGTGAAGCAGAGCTGTGGAAGGAGGCAAAGGAAATATGAGACTTTTTTATTTCCAGGCCTTCCTTATGCTAGGAAGGCCAAAATAGACCAGCTGCTGAGTTAGCAAACCTGAGTGAGGAAAGAACAGAGACAGCCCCAGGACTCTGAACATTTCTTTGTTGCTCACTCAGGCGTGATCTCTGGCATAGGAACAGGGGCAGAGTAAGGAAATGCAAAACCAGATTCACATTCTGTGTGTTTTCCCCTGCTGGCAGACACCCTGAGATGTTAATAGTGGACTGTGAGAAGCTGTACCACAGTTGTATGGTACACAGAAAACAGGAGATCCCACGGTACATGGCAGATTTCTTGCGGTGCCATACCTCATGGCCCTCCTCTGCTTCCTTTGTATCTGTCTGGCATGTGGGTCCAGCTTTTAAAACAGGCACCATCACATCTGAAAGACCTTTCATTTCAGTTTGAAGGAAGCTGTATAAAGGCTGTATTTCCATGGTTATTTTCCCAGGTTGGAGGGACTATATCTGCCTTAGGAAGCAATGAGGAGAAACTTCGTGAGATCCCTGACTGGTATTTGGGATAAATTCCAGTGGACTCTGCTTCATGTCCTGCACTCCTACTGCTGCAGAGTAAGGTGCTAAATGACAACAAGATCAGCAACAGCATGGATGGACATGCAGCGATGCTAAGGAGAAGGAACTATATATGTAATCCGTATCATACAGATTGTATATGGGTAATAAAGAATGCCTGCTTCTTAATACTACATTGGTGTTAAGGAATTTTATTCCTGATTTTGGTGACAGTGCCACAAGAACTTACACTACAGCTCTCAACAGCAAAGCACTTGGCAGAACTCAGGGAAAGCACAGTTCACCCCCAGCAAGATTAGGACCAAGGGGTTTTTTCATTTTTAAGTGGCTGCCCAAAGCTCTGTGCCATTTGAGGATGCCATTCTGAAACTTGACTGCATAAGCAAAAATATCCTGTTCCTGCATTACTGCTTTTTCAAAATGGGAGCTCAGTCCCGAACTTTTGGCAGGTATTTCCTGGAGCTCAGTCCTAAGTGACTTACTCAGGGATATGCAGTAAAGTAATGTAGAGTGCCACAGGTCTCAACTGCTAGGTTAGGCTTATTCTCCTTCGACGTCGTTGTCCTAAGAGCCAAAAGATGTGCAGAAAAACACACCTAAGGGAAACTAAATTTTTACTAATGCAAAGAATATGGCATTTTAAACACGAATAAAACTTATTCTTACTTTAGTTTCAGATCTGCAACAGTCTAGCAATGAATATTTATTATGTTATTATTCTGCTATATGACAACAACTCTGCTGGCAATACACCTCATTTGAGGACTGCTGTACATTGCTTTGAGGCAAGAAGTTCTGTATGAAGGCCTTTCAAGTCTTCTTCTAAAAAGAATTTAAAACCAGTTCTGCTACTGAAATTTCACATGAATTAGGAGCCAAAAATTAAATTCAGTAAACAAATAAATGATTCCAAGAAAGAGGAGAGATTAAAATTACCATGGTTTTTATCTACTGCCTTACAAATGCACAGCAGCCTACAGGGACCCATTTTGTGAGACATGCACTTAGTTTCTCTCTATCTCTCATCTAATTTTCTTCTGATGTGAACTTTTTCTCTGCCTGGGGAGTGTACAGAACTCTGCAAAAGGCTCTGTAGCATCTGCTGAGGCTCTTTATAATTACATTTCCTTGTGCTGAAATTCTGAGACTGATTCTTTAGGTTTGGACCAAAAGCTGGAGGTCAGTTCTTGCCATTTTTAATTATTTCCTTTCATGAAAGGTAAAGGAAGACACGTGCCCCTGATTTCATCATCACTGACAAATCATTCCCCAGCCCTTTCTTTGTTCTTATTATTTTGTCCATTCTTAAATGAGCCGGAATCGTTTGTGCTAGCAGGTGTGCCCAAATACATGCACACACATCACACCCCACTCACAACTAAGACATTTTGTTTTGGATCTTAGCTTCAGATATTTTAAGCTACACTTCTCTGACTTTGCTTTTAATATTTAATTTGCCTGGAAATCATTAATATACTAAACCAAGACTTTTTAGTAGTTAAATTCACAAGTGTTTTAAACTTCTGCTGTAAAAATTCCAGACAAAAGTCCTGGATGATAAATCAGGCAGAAAATAGTCTCTCTTTTATTTTAAATTGACATTGTACATGTCTCTCGTGCCTCATCTAGTCCTATTTTCTACGTACCATGAAATATCCCCCCAAAATTACACATTTAGAATTATTTAGCTATGATAATATAACACATGTTAAGTCAACAGGAAGTGTTCAGCTGGGAAATATTCTCACACAGGACATCCCTCAGAGACCCTTACTGAACAACAAGGACTACTGTTCAACAGTTTGGGGACATGGTGGGATGACCCAGCTATGCTGAAATTACCGACTGACTTTTGTACCACTGAGCAGTTGCCTGGGGGCTGCTGTGGTTGGGATGTCCCAGGGAGGGCTTACAGGGGCCAAAGACAGCAGGGGAAAACTAGCTGGAAATGGAAAAGGAACACAGCAAACACCTGGAATGGGAGGATTCGGGAATGCCATAACACATGTGAGCACCGACAGAAACCTAGAGGTACGGAGATACACATATGGAAGCAGGCAGCATGCTACACACAAGCACTTGAATGTACGGTCACAGAGAAATGACAGCCTCTGTTTACATGTCTCTTGTGTGATCAAATAGTAATTGGTATGGGTTTCTGCTCTGGATTCAAGTCCTTCCTACTATTTATATATTTGGTACAAATGTACATGTTCTATAGTTACATATTTAATGAACATTTCTGTTTTCAGACACTATACTGGAGGGCGAAAACTGTGGTTTGTGTAGTGTCTGAACTACTGAAAGGCCAGAGCTTAAGCAATAGACTCCTGTTTTAAAACAGCCATATGCAAATGCAGGCCATTTTGAGGTGCTTTGGTGAGTTTAATAAAGATCAAGCTTCACAGACTATGCATTTTGGCACACAAAAGAACTACTTAAGGCTCAGGTGTGCCCAGCCCTCAGAGGTTACCATCACCAAGACTTTTACGACCCCACAAAGCAGAAACAGAGGCTGCAGACAGAGGTGATTTGGTGGGTGAACAACCACTTTTGACAGGGCTAACCGTCGAAGGAGCAGCAAATACACTATGTAAGCATGCTATTTTTTACTCACCACTGAGTAAAACCCCTTTGGTGTGCTAACTGTAACACTCAAAAAGATGGAAAGACAAAGGACATGTCAAAGGGCATTGTTAGGCAGTTTAAGTTATATTCTGCAGAGGCAAATTACAAAGTTGTCTGCCTATCATGTCTGCCTATCATGTCTGCCTGGCATCCCTGAAGCACTTGTTCACAGCTGCTGCTGCACTTGCTTTTCAGTCTAGGGAGAGCGAAAGTGCCTGAGCTGCCCAAAAGCTCACCTTTATGAACCCAATGTGATCGTTCAGGCTTTATGGGAAATTACTGACTGTTCTCCGCAGTGGTACTGCTGACGTCATCAGTGATGCCAAGGGCAGGTATCGCAGTGGGTGGGTTTCATGGGGATAGCTGAGGCATTCACACACTCAAGAGCAAGAGAAGAAATGCACCAGTATATATGGTACACATAGAAACAGCTATTTTTCAGTGATCTTTCAAAAAAAACCCGAGTTAAAATCTCAGTGAAAATCTCAGGGTTCTTTTTCCCCCCTTTTTGAACAGAAGTAGGCATTTGAAAAGCTCATTGCAGCCTGACTAATTCCTTTTTCATTTGTTAAACACTTTCTTGAACACTTTTCTTTTCACAGCCAACTTGCCAGGTGTCAATAAGATTAAAAAAAAAAATCATTTAAGAGTAACCAAAATTAAAAATGTTTTGTATTTTGAAAAAGTGCAAGTAAAGAAAAGGTGGAAACCGTGCTGGATCTTCTACTGATTTTATGCAAATGTAAAATTAAATTAACCACTGAGGATTTAACAGAGGAACCCAAATCAAGACATGCAAATCTCAGTTTAACTGTCAGCCCTTCATGTCTGACTGACGTATTGTTAATCCTGTAGAGTAACTGTTTAATAGGCTTTCTAAAGAATGGAGCTTCCCTTGAAATTCTTAAATACTGTTTAAATATCTTTTAAAATGTTTTTCTTTGCAAAGAAAAGACAGATGTTTTTTGATTTCCTCAGTTCGATGCAAGCAGAAGTACCGTAGACTTAGCACTGAACTTATTGGCATCTTTCTCTTTGCCTGAGTAGCACCAAAGAGTTCATCAAGAAATAACATGGCATAACATGGGCAGGAAGAATTATAACTTGATTAATATGTAGTATATTGAGAACTTGACAGGGCTTTTGCAGAATCCATTCAATATCTTTGCAAAAACAGAATTAAAGCTTTGGAGAGGACTACTTTCCTGGCATTTTTCATTTTCAATACTTTCTATTATCCAGGAAGACTACCTGAACAAGAAGTAAATAAAAATTTGAGTAAGGTCTTCAAAAATTTTACCTTAAAATGTGGTTAATGTTAATCTAGTCTTTTGTATGACACAACCTTGTATAAAAGATTGTTTTAAGAAAATATAAGCACAATTTGCTCATTGAAAAAAAGACAGGTAAGCATTGAGGATTCTCTTCGTTAAATATGATTAACATAAAGCTTAGACATTTCTTTATGCAAAAGCCATGTGGAAAACAGAGCTGCAAAAAGCTGCCTTGCCTTCAAAACTGAATTCGTCACCTTTAAAAGTACCAGGGCTTAACAACCATATGTCTTGTTTTGCATCTTCTACTGCATTTTACCTTTGAAGTATTACTTGTGTTATGCCCACAGTGAATATTTCCATTTATTTTAGTACTGATTTCCAAAAATTGGTTCACGCCAATGACCCTATTTTAGCCTTCTCTTTTCCTTCCCCAGCCATTGCAAAGTTTCCTAAATAGCAGCTTTCAGCTTCTGATGCTATGGCATTTGTCCAGACCTGAGGGATGCTTCTGTTCACTGCTTCACTTGTATGGGATGCTATATTGTGCAGAGAGGGAGATAATTCCTCAAAATTTGGCACTTGGCCACACTAGCCCCCATGCTGTAATCTTCAGACTGATTGAGGTTACTAATATGATCTATAGACACAATAAATAACAGTCTGAGTACACAGCCACATGGTGCCCTGCTATTAACCTTTTGCAAACACAAAACTGACCTTTTACTCCCACTGCATTTGTAAATTCTTAATTAGTTTTGTACCTATTTTTAAAACTTCTCTTTACTCTCCTGAAGAGCTCTGACAAAGGTTTTGAGACTTCAAACGATTTTTTGAAGGACATATGATCATTCCACAGGGGTCATATGCTTTGTAGAGTGACACCACTTCTATTTACGTGTCAGAAGGATAAAATGAAGCTAACAAAATGCCTTATTTATGTACTTGGTGATTTAAGGTGATGTCTAATGATGTAACAAACAACTGATTAAATGTTTTATGATTGCTAAGCTATAAAGGAAACCATAACAATTAAATTATACAGGACATTAAGCATTAATTCATTTAATGCTATCTGCACAGGATCCGCTGAAAGATCCTAAATCCTTCTGAGACTGCTACCCACTGGTGGGTCCTTTCCTTTCAAACTTCACCCCATGATGATCATTGCCTGTCATCCCCAGCTTCTCTCCTCTGTCCAGTAATACAATGCCACCAGCTCGCTGTCCTTCTCACATGGTTGTGAGGCTTGTAGCTTCTTTCTGGCAGTGTCATCCTTGACCAAACTGCCTGGCTACCTGTAAGAAAGAGCAGAAAGGGAGCAGACTCATCACTGACCGGAGCTTTCTGAGTTGCACAATGATTCACAGCTTGAGGAAAAAACTAATGAAAAAGAATGTAATCAAAAATATTTCAGATTTTTCAGTAACTCAGTTAATTTTTATTTGGATTATCCTTTGCTTCAATTTGGAATTCAGTAAGAGACTAAGGGGGCATTCTCTAAAAGTAAAGGGACTTATGTCCTGCTTTTTCTGTAAAATAGGGAAACTTTTTGTTGTCATAAGGACACCAGGACAAAGGAGAAACAAGTTGAAGATACAGGTGCATAAACTGAAATTATTGCAGAATGCTATGGCTAACATACAATCCCCTCAGTTCTGTGCCCACATATGGGCAGAAACATGGCATTAAACATAGAATGGAAACACTAGTACAGATGAGAAAAAATAAAGGTTATTAGATGTCCAGAAAGGCCAACTTGTTACGAGGTCTTTGACATGGACTAATATTCCTAGAGGCAACCTCAAGGAATGTTCTAGGAGCATTACCAATTTTGTGTAGATTGTATCATGTGTTTACATTTTAGTTAGATTAGCCAGAGGACACAATCAGCATTTATGCTTCCTTTATACCAATTTTATGCTGGCTTTGAGAAAATATATGATGCCTATTGGCATAGGGCACGTTGCATCAAAGTACCCTGAATTAAATAATAAAATAGCAGAAGGGTGCAGTAGTTTTAATTCTGTATTAACAGCCTGGAAGTTGGATTACAGTGCTGTAAAACTCTGGTCTGAGAACAGAGGCAGATTGGCATGTGAAGCTGAGGGCCAGGTGATATATGCTGAGATATTTGGCAGCTTAAGTCAAGTGATAGCTAGCTGTCCAGAAGGCGGCAATTATAAGCACGTGATTTGCAAGGTGGAAAGGTAGCCATGAGGAGAGGCATATTGATAGTGCTACCTCCCAAAGCTAAATAATGGGGGAAACAGTAATATTAATGGAGATAGCCTTTGCACATTTGGCTCTAGGTGGCAGAACAGTCTGAAAATTTTTTGTGTGGTGGGTTGATCTTGGCTGGCAACTGAGCCTCCACCCAACTGCTCGCTCACCCCCCTGCAGTGGGACCGGGGAGAAAATCAGAAAGGCAAAAGTGAGAAAACTCGTGGGTAAGGATAAAGGCAGTTTAGTAAGTGAAGGGGAAAAAAGAAAAAAACCCAATGTGATTCAAAGGCAATCACAGCAGACTGATGCCCAACCAGTCTCTGAGAAACAACTACCTTGGAAAAACTGTCCCCCCAGCTTTATTGCTGAGCATGACATTACACGGTATGGAAAATCTCTTTGGTCATTTTGGGCCAGCTGTCCTGCATGTGACTCCTTGCAGATTCTTTTCTGCCCCTGATCTACTCACAGTGGGAGCAGAGTGAGAAATAGAGAAGGCCTTGATGCTGTGCAAGCACTGCCCAGCAATAGTCAAATATTATTGTGTTATCAACACTGTTTTGGTTACAAATCTAAAGAACAGCACAATATGGACTGCTATGAAGAAAAGTAACTCCAACACAACCAGACCCAGTACACTCTGTTAAACAGACTGTCAGTTGTCATGCTGAAACTACATGGCTAGAAGGAAATTCTGTGCATTGTGACACACAGTTGGATGTGCCAAAACACTTAAGTTCTCTTGTAAATTCATTTAGAATGGCATTTTCTAGACTACTTCACTGAAGGTGGGTTTCTTGCTTGTATAACAGCTTGTGGAACACAGTTCTTAGCCTTTCTGTGTGTTTTTCACTATCATTTGAGTCCACAAAAGGTGTATTTTTGAAAACTGTTTACTGATGGAAGAATTGCTCCACTGGCAAACGCAAAAGTTACTGCTCTTCATCATGTTGAATGTAGGTTTAAGTACAGTGAGGGACCCACTGTAGCCAGATCCATTTTTAGTTTTCTTCCACATTCACAGGTGGTAAGTTTTGTTTTGTGCAGGGTCAATGCTTGGTCAATGATTTGGACTGGTTTTGATGGATGCTTAAATATCTGCTCGGTGTTGAAGGGTTTATATTGATGTACCATGGTGGAGCAGAAGACCAAAGATTTTTAGCTACAGAGAGAGTGTGACTTGGACAGGTGGGTGGACACATACATATGTCATTGGATTTCAGGTGTGCACAGCCTTTACCCATGGCAGCTTAGAGAGGAGGCCAGAGTGGATGTAGGGCATTTTGTGCCTGCCTGTGTAGATCTCTCTTCTAACATAAATCTTAGCATCATTTTCCCCAAGCCAAAGGGGATCCTAGAAATCTTTGACGTGAAATTTCCAAAATATCCACCTCTCTTCTTCGATGCCACTTTTGCAACTGGAAATTCCTGCCTACATCTGTCCTCAGTCCTTGTGAGGCACTGGTACAGGTTGGTCACAAGGACAGCCAGAACTGCTCCTCATCCCGTCCTCTGAGGCCCCGGAACCTTTCCTTACACTGGTTGTTGGATCAATGCTATGGAGGGTGCGGGATCCCAATGGAGGCAATCCAGTCCTTGGGGTGCAACAGAAATTTCTCCTGCTGGCCATACAGGTAGTGCAGTTTAAGAGCAAGAAGCAGCAGAGAACATCCAGAAAAAAACAGATGCTTCCAATACAGAAGCAACCTCTGCCACTCTTGGGTGGGAACAAATTGTGACAATTATTCTGTGTCAAGGAGTTGTCAATACAAGGCCTGAGCCTCTCTTGGGAGCTATGGATATGGTGGTTTTGTTTTTCTTTAGGTGGAAGGATATGGGCAGAGCAAGAGAAGAGTTGATCAGCTCATGAAACAGAAGGCTGGACAACTGATCATATTGACAACCAGTATTTGTCACTTTCCTGAAATGACTGGTTGATAAGACATGAAATCTGACAAAAATATGAAACCCAAACCCACAAAGACAACTTTCCTGAAGTCAGCTGTCCCTCCATAGTTGCACGTCTGCTTTTAGGTGCAGAGAGTGATACTTCTGCATAGAATTCACTGTTTGAGGTATACTTTTACACATAACCAACATTCATTATTACTTCTTCTCTTTCCACAACTGGCTGTTTAATATCCTGGTTTGTATGTGCACATGTTATAGTTTGAGAATAACTACTTGTTCCCCTACATTCATTCTAACTGAGAATATTCATTATTGCAATTAAAAAAATCCTAATTTGAGATACTTCAGAATGTAGTAATTACAGCTTCTTTCACTGTTGGAGTATGACACTTTTGAATTTGGATTCCAAAGAGAAATTTCTAGGATGAGTGAAGCCTGAAGTCTCTGACATACTTCTCCTACGCATGATTTTTCTAAAAAATATTCATTGTGTAGCCTATTAAACAATAGCAGTGAGTGAATTCCATTCTATTTTACAGAAAAGAGTAAAGTGAGGGTCAAACCAACAAAGTATTCTAAAATAAAATGGATAAAATAGAATTAAATTTTTTTATTTCATTAAAATGAATAACCCACCTCTGGGTGATGAAAGTGTGCTCTTATCTTACACAAGAAGAAAAACATATGGCTGAAGGTGAATTGTAAGATACGAAAAGGTTGAATTTAGTTTAACATTTATCTTGTAGACCAAGGACTTTGAAAGTCAACAGATATCTTTCTGCTCTGCAGAGGAATTTAGATTTCCCTAGACCTCTACGTCCTTTGAATTCTGCAGTGATACAGATATATATATATTTTAGTTTGGCTGGCAGCCATGATAAAACATGCCAGATATTTATATAATTTATACAATGTTTTCAACAACTCCACTTTCTTTATTACCAGAAAATAAACCCACCTTTAAATATATGAATTGGGAAATAGGTGTTCTGTAGGAAATGATTGATTTTTGTCCTTTGATGACACTGGACTATGTATATGTTGAAAAGCGAGCATGGCTTCTGTCTCTAAGGTGAAGGGGGATGGATTTTTACTGAAGTGTTTTCCTGGATTCTCTAGCTGCTTTTATTCTTACCAAGCATGCCTTAAATCTTTTTATCTATGCTTCAGCATCATAAGGCAGGCTGAATATTGTGCCATCAGCACAGGTTCTACTGACTTCTAAACAGCTAGCAGTACAAGCCTTTTCAAGTCCACATCAAAGCTGCCATCTGCTAATAGTGGTACTTCCAGTGCTCTCTGGGTTGACACCAGACAAGAATTCAGTAGAAACAATGGGGACTGGCCTTCAAACATTTTTGGTAAAAAGGGTCTATCTGCTAAATTAAAAAGGAAAAGAATTCCTGGGGGGATATGCAAGAAGTGATATTTGTGTATTGATTCCTCTGAGTGAGCAAACTCACTCTTTATGTCTCCATTAAGGACATAAACTTAAAACAGTCAATAACCTGCTTGGAAGTTTTGTTTAAGTTTTCCTTTTCAATCTACTCCACCAGCTTTTCCTTGGCTCTAACACAAGATTTATTTTGCTTTGTTTTGCTATTTATTTGCCTGCCAATATATACCTTCTATATTTTGTTTCCCATTCAATTATAATAAATGAAGTACTTCCCTCTTGCTTGCTTTTAAAACACACATTATTTCAGTAGCATTGTTATCAATGCTTTAGTGATATGTGACTAACTTTGGTGAGTTACTTTTTCCTTAATGTGAGTTTTTGTTTGCTTGTATAAAGCAGCTTTCTTAATGGAAATAGGAGTCAATAAAGCAAATGTTCTGACATTGGTCTGAGACTATAAACACTCATTCACTTTCCATGGGATATTACAGGAAGCTACCTCCCTCAACAGTTGGATCCTTCGGTTAGTAACTAAAATCACTAATGGAAATGGTTGTTCTGTTTCACAGGACCCCCCTGTTTACACTGAGCCTCTTATTTATTTGTTTGTTTGTTTGTTTGTTTGTTTATTATCCATTAATACAAAGTTATTTAAAACAATCTTTTGAAACCCTGTTATACACATAGCAATGAAAAATGGGGATAACAGTACTATGTACCACACTTTGAATGTTCTGTGATGAATGAAGCTTTGAATTGTACTTTGGATTCAAGTCTCAAGTTCAAAATTCAAAGTCAAACTGGACTTTGAATGAACCGTGTGAACTATGCCTCTTCCACCAACAAGTTTTTTAGCATCAGAGGCCCTATTTACCCTTCATTGCTTTTATATCCTGGCTGTGATCTCCCAAATCAATCCATTCATAGTGATCTGTAACCAATTCTCTTTTCCCACTTCCATCAGTTCATCTTTCTGTGATGCTGAAGAAAACCAAAGTTAGAAGCAATATGGCACTTGTTTATATAGCTCACAGACAAGGAAGAACAGCTATGGCATGGAGTCTCTGGGGTTACTACTCAAATGTAAACATACAAGTAATAAGCGGTCACCCTTTACCTTAGAACTGAGCTTCAAAGGTCCTTTAATTCAGCAGAGGCAATCTAGGCAGAAAACTCTTCTCAGTTTTAAAGTCTAAATTAGCTGTTATTTGCCTATAGAAAACTGATGCTCTCACCACTTAAACTCTGAAACTAAGAACAGACCAGACTTTGCTGAAGGTTGTATTTCAACTATATGTTAATATCATACCATTTCCCATATGCTGAAGGCTCTTCTCATCATTAAGTTGAGAGCTGACTTGAAATCCTGGTGTTGTCCGGTTTACACTTTCCCTGCCTGGTCCTCTATTAGGCTTTTCCCATGCTGGACTCTTCATATCTTCCATTCCTCATCATAAATCAGTCCCTCTGGGCTGAGAACTCAGTTAAAGGATGACATTTTAAGACTACTCAGTCAGTTCACATAAGACTACTCAATCAGTTCACATGGAAAACCTCAACTGTTTTTATAATGCTTTAACACAAACTAAGCCTTTGAAAAAAGGCTCTGTATTTAGCCACATTTCTGTATGACTGCATCATGCTTTTAGCTGCTCCGAGAAGTCTGGACCACATTAGGACAAATCAAGTTCTTAAACAACCATAGTCTCACCACCAAAAATTATTTATAATTTGTTTGTCAGGTCCTCTGTTATGACAGTCATTACATATTTTTTTTCTTCTACATGCTATTTTTTCCCTTAAATATTTTTTTCTCATTTTTTCTGTTCTTTTTTCTCTTAAATATTATTTATGTTAAAGCACAACTTAAAAATTCTACTACACCCTTCCTGCTACTCAGTAATCTAACTTTAACTTAAGATAAGGTTTGAGAAATTTTAGAATTCATGTATGTATTGTAATTATTGGTGGAGACTGCAGCTAGAGATAGAGAAGACATCAGTTATATCTTGAGATAGTGGCTGCAGCTCCAGGTTATCTAAAAAAATGAAACGTTTCTTCATTTTATAAAGGCATCAGGTCAGCTTTTATTCCAAAAACCTGCAAAAATCTTGCTGGGATCTTTTAATGGCAGTGAGGACATACCATATATATTATATTATATTGAAAAAAGTGAACAGAAGCAAAAGTATTACACAGGCAAGTGAAGTTTCTCTAAAGCTGAACTTGGCAGTGGTGCCCTGAAATTGCTGAAGGCCCACACTCCGTTAATCCTGGTGCAAAGAGTCCCAAATTGTCTTCTTCAGGATGTAAAGATCTGTTGCTTGTTAAAAGGGTGCCCAAATTTTTAAGATCACGAAAGCTTAGTACGTTTTATTCTGCTATTTCCTTCTTTCCCCAAATAAGTAGCAATGTTGGAAGATCTATACTTCTGATCCCAGGGACCAGGGAAGTGTGTGAGGACAAAGACATTCATACAACAATACTTTTATATTTACTATAGGCAATGGAAGAATGCTCAAGTACATTATGACAATACATCTGTAAATGTGTGCATGCAGAGAAGGAAAGTCCTGAGTTTATTAGCTGTCAGGAAAAGCAATCTGCTTCACATGTGTGGTTCTTTTTCTTTACATTTTAAAATCAGTACTATGTATTTTGTCTCGTACACAGCCACAAAAAAGGAGAAAAAACCCAAACATAATAATCTCTCAAGCTAATATAAGAGTCCTATTCGCCATGGCCACTAGAGCTATTTCATAGGGTTATATTTGACTCATTTCTCAGGCTTTGCCACCTGGGGCTTATAATCTGCTTGCTGACCTGCTTCCTGTCCTGTGTGGAGTGTCCTGACAGCAAGATGAATGAGCATAAGCCCTACTGCATTTGGAAATCAGCTCATGTTGCAGAACATGCTTTCAACTCCGTGGAACAGCTTTCTCAACAGCTGGTCAGAGGACTGACTACTGGGCAGGCCTTCCTGTGCTCAGGCTGGTGCTGCTTTTCAAGTATGAAACAAATCTAATGCATCCTTAGGACAAAGGAGACCAACAGTGTTCCAGGTTTCATTAGGAAAAGCATCACCAGCAGGTCAAGGTGGTGACCCGTCCCCTCTGCCTGGCACTGATGAGGCCACATCTGAAGTGCTGTGTCCAGTTCTGGGCTCCCCAGTACAAGAGGGAGATGGACATACTGAAGCAAGTCCAGCACAGGGCAACTCAGATGGTTACAAGACTGGAGCATCTGTTGTATGAGAAGAGGCTGAGAGAGCTGGGGCCGTTCAGCCTGGAGAAAAGAAGGCTCCAGGGGATCTTATCAATATGCATAAATACCTGACGGGAGAGAGGGAATGAAGATGAGGGAGACAGACTCTTGTCAGTGGTGTCTGCTAAGAAAACAAGAGGCAATGGGCACAAACTCAAAAAAAAAGAAATTCAATCTGAACACAAGAAAACTTTCTTACTCTGAGGGAGACTGAGCAGTGGCACATGTTGCCCAGAGAGGTTGTGGAGTCTCCATCCTTGGAGAGATTCAAAAGCCAACCGGAAACAGTCCTGGTCAACCTGCTGTAGCTGACCCTGCATTGAGCAAGAAGATTGGACTACAGGATGGGAGATTCACAGATGAGGGGGAGGTTCACAGTATGTGGAAAAAGGGACTGGCCACTTGGGAGGAATATAGGAATGTTGTCAGGGTATGCAGAGATGCGACAAGGAAGGCCAAAGCCCACTTGGAACTAAATCTGGCAAGGGATGTCAAGGATAACAAGAAGGGCTTCTTCAAATACATCAGCAGTAAAAGGAAGACTGGGGAAACTGTGGGCCTGCTGCTGAATGAGGCCCTGGTGATGCAGGATACAGGGAAGGCAGAGTTACTGAATGCCTTCTTTGCTTCAGTCTTTACTGCTAAGGATGGCCCTCAAGCATCCCAGCCCCCAGAGGAGAGAGAGAAAATACGAAGAAAGGAGGACTTCCCCTTGGTTGAGGAGGATTGGGTCAGAGATCACCTAGGCAAACTGGATCCTCGCAAATCCATGGGCCCTGATGGGATGCACCCACAAGTGCTGAGGGAGCTGGCAGATGTTCTTGCCAAGCCACTCTCCATCATCTTTGAAAGGTCATGGAGGACAGGAGAGGTGCCCGAGCACTGGAGGAAAGCAAATACCACTCCAATCTTCAAAAAGGGCAAGAAGGAGGACCTGGGAAAATCTAGGCCAGTCAGCCTCACCTCCATCCCCAGAAAAGTGATGGAACAGTTCATTCTGGAGGTCATCTCCAGGCACGTAGAGGAAAAGAAGGTTATCAGAAGTAGCCAACATGGATTCACGAAGGGAAAATTATGCCTGACCAACCTGATAGTCTTCTATGATGGTGTGACTCGCTGGGTCGATGAAGGGAGAGCAGTGGATCTTGTTTATCTTTACTTTAGTAAGGCATTCGACACTGTCTCCCAGAACATCCTCATGGACAAGCTAAGGAAGTGTGGGTTAGATGAGAGGACAGTGAGGTTGATAGAGAACTGGCTGGACAGCAGAGCTCAGAGGGTCGTGATCAATGGGGCAGAGTCTAGTTGGAGGCCCATAACTAGCGGTGTTCCCCAGGAGTCTGTACTGGGTCCAGTCCTGTTCAACATATTCATCAATGACCTGGACGAAGGGATAGAGTGGAACCTCAGCAAGTTGGCTGATGATACCAAGCTGGGAGGAGTGGCTGACACACCAGAAGGCTGTGCTGCCATTCAGTGACACCTGGACAGGCTGGAGAGCTGGGCCGAGGGGAACCTCATGAAATTCAACAAGAGCAAATATAGGGTCCTGCACCTGGGGAGGAACAACCCCATGCACCGGTACATGTTGGGGGTTGACCTACTGGAAAGCAGCTCTGTTGAGAAGGACCTGGGAGTGCTGGTGGACAGCAGGCTGATCATGAGCCAGCACTGTGCCCTTGTGGCCACGAAGGCCAATGGTATCATGGGGTTCATAAAAAGGAGTGTGGCCAGCAGGTCGAGAGAGGTTATCATCCCACTCTACTCCGCCCTAGTGAGACCACATCTGTGTCCAGTACTGTGTCCAGTTTTGGGCCCCCCCGTTTAAGAAGGACAGGAAAATGCTCAAGCAAGTCCAGCGGAGAGCTACGAAGATGATCAGGGACTGGAGCATCTCCCTTATGAGGAAAGGCTGAAAGACCTGGGTTTGTTCAGCCTGGAGAAGACTGAGGGAAGATCTTACCAATACTTATAAATATCTGAAGGGTGGGTGTCAAGAGGATGGGACCAGACTCTTTTCAGTGGTGCCCAATGACAGGACAAGGGGCAATGGGCACAAGTTGGAACGCAGGAAGTTCCACCTTAAACATGAGAAAAAACTTTTCTTTTCTGTGAGGGTGACAGAGCAGTGGAACAGGCTGCCCAGAGAGGTTGTGGAGTCTCCTTCCCTGGAGACATTCAAAACCCGCCTGGATGTGGCCCTGTGCACCCTGCTCTCAGTGTGTCTGCTTTTGCAGGGGGGTTGGACAAGATGATCTCCAGAGGTCCCTTCCAACCCCTACCATTCTGTGATTCTGGGATTCTGGGATCTCAAGAGGTGCCTCTCAACCTCAATGATTCTGTGAAATCCTCAGGTATGAACCTAAGACCTTGCTTCTTGTCCTGGTTTCAGCTGGTATAGTACTGTGTTTTGGATTTAGTATGAGAATAATGTTGATAACACACTGATGTTTTAGTTGTTGCTAAGTAGTTGCTAGTCAAGGACTTTTTCAGCTTCCCATACTCTGCCAGGTGCACAAGAAGCTGGGAGGGGACACATCCAGGACAGCTGACCCAAACTGACCAAAGGGATATTCCATACCATATGACATCATGCTCAGCATATAAAGCTGGGGGAAAAAGAAGGAAGGGGGGGACGTTTGGAGTGATGGCGTTTGTCTTCCCAAGTAACCATCATGCGTGATGGAGCCCTGCTTTCCTGGAGATGGCTGAACTCCTGCCTGCCAATGGCAAGTAGTGAATTAATTTCTCATTTTGCTTTGCTTGCGCGTGCGGCTTTTGCTTTACTTATTAAACTGTCTTTGTCTCAACCCATGAGTTTTCTCACTTTTACTCTTCTGATTCTCTCCCCCATCCCACTGGGGGCGGGTAGTGAGTAAGCAGCTGTGTGGGGCTTAGTTGCCAGTTGGGTTAAACCATGGCACTTCTGCATCACATCTGTACAGTAACGAGTTGCCTGCTGCAGTGTTCCCATTTACAGGGAAAGGGCTGAAAGGGCTGCAGGTTTCTGGAATGGTTTCCAGACTCCTAATGAAGGAGTACTAAGTACATGGGGACAGTGCAAGATCCTCCCCTCCCTCTGCACCATGGAAAGGGCTGCCAGCCCAGCTGAGGTTTACTTTCTGCTTACTGCTGATTACCAGGAATAGAATGAGCAGGGCTCTAAAAGCCTTTGTCACCAGCACAAGTGATACTCGTAGGAGGGCTGCTGAGAGAGGGGCAGCATTTTCCTGGGGCAATCCAAGAGGAATACCAAATAAAACCAGGTATTATACTTAAAAGCTGGAATCTAGTTCCAAACTTTTACTGTACTTTCAATATTCAGGATCATGGTATGCAAAAAATAACCTTTGTATTCTAACATAAATAATATTAAAAATGCCTAAAAATTGTTTGGAAGTAAATGCTTTTTCTCAAAAAATACAGTCTTTCACATTTTAGCAGATCAACTTTTCACTGCAGGAAGAGAATTTTTAAGTATCCCTTATTCCAGCCTTTTTTTAAATTGAATTAATCCTCAGTCATTTCAGATGGGTGCTTACCTGAGATGTCCAGAAGCAAAAATCATTATTCAAGTACAAACAAGAGAGGTCCACAGTTCTGGAGGGGTTTTTTAATCTAGAAACCAATATATACAGGAAGTTCTATTAAAAAAACCAACCTGTAATCTAGTATGTAGCATGTTTCTAAAACATCTTAAGTCATATAAAAGATGAGCATACTATAACCAAGCAAGTAACAAGTAAGAACATTTCTGTTACTTAACTGTTTTTCAGCAGTAAATATTGAAGAGAGGGGCAGCAGAGGAATGCAACACATAACACTGTTCAAGTAGGATCTGAGATACCTAGGCCAGCTTTAAACTCCTAAAACAGCAAATCCTGCAACTCTATTGATAACTGTGCAGCTAAGTAGGCATAATTTTGTCCACTGTTCTTTGCAGTACTGTAGGAGATGACCCAAAAACCTGAATCCTGTAGTTTCAGAAATGTGAGGTTTTTTTCAGTACCTGTCAAGCCAGTATTTTCATCAAAACACCAAAATCCAGCACAGGACCATCAGGTATTCTGGGAACTTGTCCCTAGAATAATTATTGAGGCTTCAGAATGGAAGACTGAATGAGTGATCTGTCAGCTCAGCTTCCAAGCTGATCTCTTCCCCTCCCCATCTCCTCCTGCCCACACCAGCTTTGTTCAGAGCTTTCTACAACTTCACTGTATCCGTAAGTGCAGGAGCTAAGGCACCCTTTGTGTTCATGATAGGTTGCTCAGTTATTCATGTGATTTATGTTTTGTCTATTAAGGAATTTACCCAGAACTCAGTTCAGGACTAGGCAGCCAGAATAAGAATCATTGCCTAAAAAAACAAGTGTGCTTTTTCTCTTCAGTGGGTACCTTGCAGAGGGGGTGTGTATTGGAACGTGTATCAGTTAGATATTGTTTTATCAGAGCAGCAAGCAATTCTACCAAGAAAGAGTTGTAAAAATTAAAAACTGACAAACTCTCTTGCTAGAAACTTGTTGTGGTTTAACCCCAGTCAGCAATCAAGCACCACGCAGCCGCTCGCTCACTCCCCCGTGGTGGGATGGGGGAGAGAATTGGAAGAGTAAAAGTGAGGAAACTCCCGGGTTGAGATAAAGACAGTTTAATAGGGAAAGCAAAAGCCAAGCACACAAGTAAAGCAAAAGAAGGAATTCATTCACTCCTTCCCATGGGCAGGCAGGTGTTCAGCCATCTCCAGGAAAGCAGGGCTCCATCACGCATGATGGTTACTTGGGAAGACAAACGCCATCACTCCAAACGTCCCCCCCTTCCTTCTTTTTCCCCCAGCTTTATATGCTGAGCGTGATGTCATATGGTATGGAATATCCCTTTGGTCAGTTTGGGTCAGCTGTCCTGGATGTGTCCCCTCCCAGCTTCTTGTGCACCCAGCAGAGCATGGGAAGCTGAAAAAGTCCTTGACTAGTGTAAGCACTACTTAGCAACAACTAAAACATCTCCACATTATCAGCACTGTTTTTAGCATAAATCCAAAACATAGCCCCATAGTAGCTACTATGAAAAAAATTTAACTCTATCCCAGCTGAAACCATGACAAAACTACATGGTGTCTCTCATGTATTTTGCTCCCTGAAGAACATCACCTCTTCCACCATATTCATCATACTGTACTTCTTTTTGTTTCTGCATGCTGCAAAGCCAGGACTACAAATGTGATGTTTCTGTGAAAAACAAATGCTAGCCTAGGCTCTGCCACTTGCCCTGCAGAAGCTCGTGACCCCTTCAAGGAGAACAGAGAGGCTTTGCCCTAGGTCTGCCCTACCATCCAGGCTCTGAGCACCTTGCGTAAGCAAAGCAGTCAAGTTACCATTGTGACTCACAAGTATGAGGCCCCAAACAGCCTAGGGTAGAGAAGGACACTGAGCTCCAAGAGTCGTAATGCAACATGGTCTGCAAACCATGACACTCCAGGCTGGTTTACTATTCCACTCACTTGGCAGGACAGTCATCCTGCTGAGTGAACCGCCACACTGGCAATGTTGCCTTCTAGCTCACAACCAGATACAAAATATTCTGCTTCTGAGTTACCCAGGGCTCTCCACAGCAAGAGAAGCAGCCCTTTGGATCGCTCCCCTGCTCTCTGCCATCTCTCCCATGCATACTGCCATGATGCCAGGCTACTTCTGAGGAAGTCACCTGTCTGACAGTTCAAAAGCCTTGCAGCCCCTTCCACTTCCTCTCCTATCCCTTCCTGGGCACAGTGGATGTGTGGGTGGGGAAGGAGTGCAGAGAGACTCCCCATTTCTATTTCAACTGAATGATTTGTCCCAAGAATTTGCATTACTTTAGTTTGTGTCCTCAGGCTGCTCTGAAAAATCATACAATCATAGAATGGTTTGGGTTGGAATGGACCTTAAAGATTGCCTAGTTCCAACACCCCTGCCCTGGGCAGGGTCACCTTCCACTAGACCAGGTTGCTCAAAGCCCCATCCAACCTGGCCTTGAACACTTCCAGGGATGGGGTAGTCACAACTTCGCCGGGCAACCTGTTCCAGTGCCTCACCGCCCTCAAAGTAAGATAACACAGCAGCAAAACAAAATTGCCACTCTCTTCACAGAGAGTTATTGTAAAAGTGTATTATATTTCCTTAATCTTAATTTTTTCTTTTTAGAAAAAAAGACTAAAAATAGACTCTGACTACAATGGGAGACCTATAAAGGGAATGCTTAATAGTCTGTATAGCTCTGTCAGCCCAGAGATTAAATGAGTCATGAAAGTGTCAGAATGTGGCACCTACTGTTTTTTCACTGCTCTGACAAGAGGGGAAGATTACCATCATCTGCCCGATGCTCTAAGGGGAGGGCTCCTAACAGCATCAGATGCCATCATTACTGAAAGGTCACTGGCCTTTGGCCAATGGCTTCAAAGACAACTAAAATAGAGCACATGAGACGCCCTCTTATTATCTTAGGTAGACAAATGGTAAGTAATCTTCTTAATTAAACACAGCAAGGAAGCTACGACATCAGCGTTGATCCCTGAAATAAGTGCTTTGTCAATTATTACAGTAATGCCAGGATTTTTAAATGGAATGGGGAATTGGTGTACCAGGTGACTAAGGATTAGGGCTGTGAAATGTATTTAATCAATCTGCACAGAAGAATGTCTGGCGCAGAAATTGTGCCTTGCTAAACTCAGTTTCAGTTTGCATTGTTTACTTATCAAAAACAAAATAAAATTTAAAAAAAAAATCTCCACTAATAAGCATGGCATTTCTATTTCTCCCACAGAAAATAAACTTTATTAGACAAACAGCAGTGACTTTCAGAAGAAAAAGTGCAGCTATAAGGCTTATAAACTGCAGTTTGAAGTCACATATTCAGAAAACCACAGCTGCCAACACAGCAAAGTGTTCTTCAAACCTTGGGTAAGAGCAGTGCTGTAGGAATAAAGCTCTGGAAGGAGAAAGCTTAACTTACTGAACATAACTGCAGGATTTATGGATATGCTGGCACATGTAAGTAAAGCTGCCTGTGGGAAACAGGTGCAGCCGGGGATTACAAAACCCCATCATTTTCCAGGGAAGGATATAAATTGGGGGAGTTCCCACCATCATCTCCAGTGAAACTCCACATTTGAGGCCTGGGACTGCAGCTCCTCCTTTCTAGTATCAGCCACTTTCAGTAGACAGTGTGGGCCAGTAGCTAAAGACTGAGATCAGATCTCCATGCACACCGCTGACGTTGACCTGTTCTCTATTATTAGGCAAGTTGTTTGACATCACCATGCTACTTAGTCTGTAACACCATTGGCACTGCAGTTGTGACAATGTATTTTTATTTTGTCCTGCCAGACAGGATGTAATCTTAGCTGAGAAATCCTGACACTACAGTAAAATAAATGACTTAATAATTCAGAACAGAAACATTAATCAACCTCTCCCTTCTTTTCCCAGAAAATCAAATAAAGGATGCCTTATATCACCCCAAGTCCCAACATAATCTAACAAAACCACCCAGTCAATTGGACAATTTCCCAACTCCAGCCCTTCTGAGAGATTACCTAACAGCAGGACCTCTCTCCAACCTATAACTGAAAGAAAATAACACTGAGTTTTAGTCCTCCTAGCTATTCCTACCTTCAAATTGCTGAGAGATCTTAGGAACAGATCTGTCCTTCCCTCTCTTACCTTCTACCAGCTAAACTCAGCTAGCATAAACTACACTCTATTTTACTTACTGACTATACTTTAAATAGTGGGGGGAAAAAACCTGCTAGGTATTGACTTTTCAAAAGTATATGTTGAGAAATAATATAGGTTTTTTCTCAGGCTGGCAGCCTGTCACAAGTGGTGTCCCCTAGGGATTGATACTGGGCCCCACGTGGTTCAACATCTTCATGAATGACTTGGATGATGGGATTGAAAGCACCCTCACCAAGTTTGCTGATTACACCAAACTGGACGGTAAGGTGGGACACATCAGAAGGGAGAGCCATTTTTCAGAGAGACCTGGACAAGCGGGAAGAGTAGGCTAGAAGGAACAGTATGAAGTTCAACAAAGACAAGTCCAAAGTCCTGCACCTGAGTCAGGATAACCAAAGAGCCAGTACATGCTAGGATCTGTGTGGTTGGAGAGCCACAGCAGCCACCCCCCAGGGCTCTGGGGCACCTGGAGGACAACAAGCTGAACATGAGTCAGCACAGCGCCACTGCAGCCACAAAGGCAAATCAGATCCTGGACTGCACCCACAGAGGCATTACTAGCAGAGATAGAGATGTGATCATCCCAATTTGCTCAGCGCTTGTCAGGCTTCACCTGGAGTATTGCGGCCAGTTCTGGTCCCCACAATTCAAGAAAGATGTCAACAGGCTGGAGGGGGTCCAAAGGAGAGCCACAAAGATGACCAAAGGACTGGAGAACCTTCCCTGTGAGGAAAGACTAAAAGAGTTAGGTGTCTTCTCCCTGGAGGAGAGGAGGCTCAGGGCGGGACCTCATCAAGTTTTCCAGTACTTAAAGGGCATCTACAAAGAGCACAGAGACTCTCTCTTCACAAGGAGCCACATGGAGAAGACATGGGCAATGGGTACAAGTTGTACGAGGAGAGGTTTCATCTCAACATAACAAAGACATTTTTTGCAGTGACAACAATCATTCACTCCAGTGAACAACCTCCCCAGGGATGTGGTGGAATCCCCATCACAGGAGGTTTTCAAGATGCAATTAGGCAGGGTGCTGTGTAATCTTATCTAGGCTCCCTTTCCCACAAAAGGTGGGATCAGATGATTTTTGAGGTCCATTCCAATCTGGACTATTCTATGATTCAATGAAAGGAATCAGGATCATAACTAAATTTAATTTCAATTCATTTTGTGAATGAGCCCAAGGATGCAACGTGGTACTTGGGACGAGTTCCAAGGCTTTCGATTACACCATATAGTCCTAGTTGAGGTGACGAAATAACAAATATTGCTGAAAACTGAACTAATTATACAGATCTGAAACTTTGTAAAAATCAGGACAGATAAAATATTAATGCAAATAAATAGAGCGGGGTGAATGGTATTACTAGAAAGTAAGAAAATTAATTCTGTTTAGATGAAATTTATGGAAAAACAACCCAACAGCAGAGTCTTGTCATTTGGGGGCAGGCACCAGAAACCTATGACCTGGAAGTGAAAAGCTGTGGCTAAGGCATCATTTGGGGTAATAAATACATAAGTCTTATGTAAGGGGCTCATGTAAGGCATGTAAGAGAGGGAAAGAGAAAGAACGATCACTCAGGTTCTCTGCTCCATACTGCATCTCTAAAATGACACAAAATTCAGTCTGAATGATCTAGTCTGCCTTAGGTCATCATCAAGCTAACTCTATATTCTCCCAGCAGGCATGGGAGAATGCTTCTCCTTCAGTGTTAAACGTAGAGAGATTTAGCACTCCCCAGTGAGATTCCAGCATGGCTGTCAAACAATTTTAAAAGCCCCTGCCAATCAAACACCAGAAATATCTCAAGGAAAAGCATACGACAAGTCTTCAGGATCCTTTCTGACCACACAGAAGGAAGCATTATGTGACTTATGGAGAATGGGTATTGGTGGAAGCAAAAGTTGAAATCGATCCAAGAAAAAGCAAGGCTATATCTCAAGAAATCAAAAAGTCCAGATCCTAAATACTGCTTTTAGGTACCTACATCCTTCTTTTAGGTTTTACTAACATAATCAAAATTGAAGCTCAGTTCCTAGCTGAAAACTTCAAATTTATGGTTTATGCAAAATTATGGCAAATCTATATTTATTTCACTTCGAGAAACAAATTACCTTTATATATCAAAAAACACATTTAACCCTGCTGTCTAACAGATGTATGCCATTCTTTCTTAAGCATGTTGGTGGCATCATCCTTTGCAGATTAATGGATTAAAAGGCATTGGAGATGAATACTGAATTACCAAGGGAATGAGACTGCCTACACCATCTTTTCCTTCTCTGTCACCTACGATGCCCCAGATACTTTAAAATACTTCAACAAAAAAAAAAAAAAAAAAAACAAAAAAAAAACCAACACTTGTTCAATAGTTAAGTTTTCAGGGATAATGTAAGACACAAAGAAGTACATCTTCAATCTATGTTGTTGATGGTAGGAAAGGGAACACAGAGACAGCTCCTGGAGATAATATCATACTAAACAGAAAATGCAGTTACAAATTAAATGTGCTCAGAAAGACAAAGGCTTCAAACATTTTACACATAATAGAAAAATATTTTCTTGAAAAATAATGCTGTAAAGATTAGGAAGGCACCAGTCAGGCATATTATAATTATAGACATTGAAAACTAGCTATCATACAGATCATGCACAAATAGCTGAATAAAGGATATTGTTATTTTAGGAGGCGGCTGTTAGGAAAAAATGGAGACAGTAGGAAGCAGGTAATAATAACACACTAAAACAAGAAATTGTCTAATGTCAAAGTGGTACTCACATACAACTGCATTTTAAAGGGTGTTTTCATATAAAATGAGAACACTGAGAAAAAGCATGGGGAAGGAAAATTATGTGAGCTTATGTATAAAAAATAAAGAAAAGCAGTAATTCAGAGAGGAAAGAAGAGAACCAAAATTACATCTTCTCAACTCCCTATTATTAAGCATACACAGATAGAATTGTACACCAGTGTGGACTGTATGATGGTGAGCAGTATGAAAAGTATGTTGAGGTGATTTTGGGATCAGTGACTTCAGAGAAAGTCTCAGGAACTAAATATAACCTTGTAAATCTCTTCTGTCAACTCATTTATAGTTGTGCTATTTCCAATGAATATATAAATGTATCCAATAAAATGTGAAGACCTGATGAGAATAAAGAACATATCCAAAAAAGTAAGAATAATAGCCCAATGCAGCAGCTGAGCATCACTACGGAGGGCAGATGTAGCCTCTGGGCTGAAAACTTTGGATCAGAGCGGTCAAGGCAGCAGCCTTTTCTTCACAGGCAGGCTGAAAGCAGCCTCTATTTATTAGACTCCCCCTTCCATTTGGTTTCAGATTATGTTTGTTGAACTCATTCCTTTTGGTCACAATATATTATGTTAGTATTCTAAAAGCCATTGAAATGACTTCAAGATAAAATAATAACAATTAAGTCAGTAATAGGAAAGCAATAGTATATGCTTCTGACTTACTATTTTTTAAATAAAAAATGAATCCTCAGATCTATCAATCTGCAAGCTGCAGATACAATAAAATTTTCACAACCCTCAACCACCTGCTCCACCTTTTTACTCACAATGCCTTGTTTTTAGATTTTTAATGAGGTGCAGGTGCGCTGGGAGACATACAGATGTATGAAAAGCAAGTTGCAGCAGCGACAAGCTTAGCAAAAGCTCCAGCAGCTCCTGTCAGCTCAGGGGGGATAACTAACAGCTACTGACAACAAATCTCCTGCTTGGCATTTCATCTGTGATAATACCAAAAGCCCAGATAGCAAATCTAATCATAGGCTGGAATTTGGTCAAGACACTTTAAGCTACAGAATGGAGAGCACAAGCACAGGACTTAGACTGGCGCTTTCACACCAGATTTTGAATATAGTTGCACATACCTTCAGGCAATATTCTCATCATGCTTGGTGCTGCAGTGAAGTGGTCTGATTATTTCCCTGACATTGCTCAAGCCCACCTAAGCTATGCCACTGATTTATTTTTTAGCCTTGTGACAGCAAAAATCCAGGGTAAGGGGAAAGAAGGTATGACAATTCTGATCAAAAAATCCTGAATTACATTCTAGTAATTTTCAAATGCATGAAAAATAGCTCAGACTACTACAGGGGAGGCTCAGAGTCTTTTATTGCTGTGGGAGAGTCTCTACTGTATGGTATGTCATGTGGGACTCCTGAGAGGTAGAAGTTCAAGTTTCTGAATTGTCTGATGAGCTTCCAAAGAATATGCCTTTTTTCACTGAAATTGAATGAAAGCAATTCAAGCAACCAAAGATAAGAATTCATAACTAGGAAAAAAAAAAAAAAAACCAAACAAATGAAACAGTACTGAAAAGATGCTTTTGACAGGTGTAGGAAGAGAAGGTTGTGCTGCACCATAGGTAGCAGCTGCTGCTTCAGGAATATGGAAGCTCTGTGTAGGAAAACCAGGTTCAGAAAGCCACTGGCTTTCATGCGAATACCTTGGAAGTACACCCTTGCATAGGAACTCTGGCCAGAAACTGCAGAAAAAGGTGGACTTACTGAGAACTTAAGCAAGTAAGGCAGGGTAAATGCATGGGTTTCTTTGTGCGTCACATATTTAGCAGTCCAGGACAAGTTGTTGCTGGGGGTAATGATAGCAGAACCAAACTTCATGTGTGAGTGACTCCACCCAAAACCACTTAGTGTTCGGTCCCCTGCTGTTACAGAAAACGAGCTTTAAGAATAAAGAAGTATAAAGAATTTGGGGTTGAAGTATTTGAACTTGAAACTGCTCTTTCACCAATTAGGATGACAACAGCTTATGAAATTCAGTGTTTGTTCAGACTAAGTTATTAAAATCAGTGCTGGGTGTACTCCACCCTTCACAGTCCACCATGGCAGGAGTCTTTGCTCAGTGAAAAAAAATCTGGATTTGTCTAAATTAGAGTTTACTTTGTTTTAGTGTCGATTTTTACAGCTTCTATTTTCCAAGGAAATAAAAAAAATACTTCTGCCCACATCAACTTGTCATTGCAAGGCTGGGTCGGAGGCCTGAAAACAGCTGCTGTCCAGTGGGAACTTCTTTCTACCTGGTAGGAGAAAAAGAGTCACTCAAAATCCCTGACCGTTCTTCACTTTGCTGTATTGACAAAAGTGAAGGTGGCTTTGAGGAGCCTTGTGTACACACCAGGATCCTGTTTCAAAACCCAGAACTATCAAAATGTAGCTCCAAGGGTGAATCTCTGCTCATGTATATAAGAGTACAGAGTAAGAGAGACAACCGCTTAAACCAGAAAAGCCTATACTTACTCCATCAACAGACCTGTCAGTCCTTGATGATAACCATTTAATGCAGGAGAGTGAAGGCAAAGGCAGAGCTGCCTGGGAAAATGCAGACGGCTGCCAGGCTTTTGTGCGTTGTGACCAGAATCCCAAATGTCTCTGTAGTCCATGTGTGGTTCAACCCCATAAAGCCTGCTCATACAGCCAGCATTTGTGGGAGGTGTCACGTTGCCCCAATACCTGCGGTGTAGCTGACATTCATACAGCAGTATCTCTCCAGGACTTTAGGATGGAGAGATTTACATCGTCTATGGCCTGTGGTCTTTCTGTATTTAGACAAAAGAAATGCAAAACCACAGGCTCAGCCTCCAGGAAGGAGCTGGGAATGTTTTTGCCCAAACTGCCTAGCACATCAGTCGGGCAAAGCAGGATTTTTGGTGAGTCATAGTGATGAGAGCTGTAACTAAAAAAGTAATCTGAAAGACATTGTCACTAATAAAGAAAAGCAAATACTATCAAATGAAGTTTTCCATGGTGACTAGCCCAGTCACCGTACTTTGACAATGCCTGGAACACTTTAAGTTAAAATACAACTGAACAACAAAATATGTTTTCACATTGCAGTCAAACACCAAGTCATGAGAAGAGGTAGAAGTGCAACCATAAGCACACAATAGAGGGCTCTGATCAGTTCACTAGCAACACCAAACCACTTCTGTAAAATAAAAAACCTCCTTTCTTCCAAAGCTGAAGTATCTTTTCTCCAAATACCATTTCTGACAGAACCAATGGGAAGAAGGCAAAAGCAAGAAGTGAATATATACAAGTAAAGAATTATTTACAGAATTTCCTAATATTGCTGTTCTAAAATAAGGTGAATCAAAAAAATCACTGCCACAACCATCCTATGCTAGAGTACTAGCAACTCAGCAGTGTTATCTCCCAGTAACATGTTATTACAGCTTAATACTCTGGTCCACTGATGTGAAAAATCTTGTGGTTTGGCAGACTGTGTTTTGGGGTCCATTTTCTACTATTGTTCATAACCCTACAGCTTTGATTTTTATCTTAATTTGCAAACTTTATTGTGGACCTTTTTCAGTCCTTTGTATGCAGATTTGCTTATTGCTGATTTGTGCTTTTGAGAGAACTGATGAAATCAGACCTACAGCTGAATATAAGGAATACTAGTGTTCAACTTTCCTAGTCCTTTTCTTCAAGTTTCTCTTTCATACTTCTAAAGTGTACTCATTTTATTTGGTTTTCTGTGTTTGCACCCAATATTTGGGTTGAGGATAATCTTTCTTCTTACACATCTTTGGCATTTCCTACTGGTAGATTAACATAACGAATTTTCATTTAATTTTTAAGACAATGGTCCAAAATAAAAACCCTAGTTCATGATGTTATTGGCCTGCCCTTCTGATTTGCTTACAAGGTGCTTAGTGCTTTATGTTCTGCATTTAATATTCACTCAGTGATGCCCAATCTGTGCTGTATTGTGCACACACACTGCTCTGGAATTAGCAGTCAGTGGAACAGGATTATAATTGTGTGTAATCACACTGCCAAGGCAAATTGCAAAGCAATTGCAAGTATTGCACTCTAAGCCTCGAACTGTCATCACTGCAGTTCCTGTCCCTGTTTTCTTTTTCCCCTTCATTGGTAAGCCTGTTGGTATTGCCATTTGAGATATGCATGGCTCTCCAAGGCCCTCCATCCATACCCCTACCCTCCAGGACTCTAAAGACATGAACTGATGTGGAAACAAAACCAGAGTCATTATCAAACCAAAAGATAGAAGCTAAGAAGTCTAATCCTGACTCTACCTTTGACTTTCTCTGGACTCTACATTAAGCCCTGACATTTGTTTCTGTTCCCTGGTCTATGAATGTTTAAATGATGGCTAAAAGTCCTGCAGGAGTTGAGTGAGTTAACATTTTTTAAATTAATTTCTCCCTTTGTTCCTTTCAGAAATTGTTTGCAATCAAAGCATAAATTTATTCATTATTCAGAATGATTCACAAATTCTTTTGGTGACTAATTCTTAACCAACCCACAAATCTCAAATACTGAAATAATAATACTGGAATCAAATATGCTGTGTGAAACCTTTTCCAGGTTGGCTAACTCCATAAGTCAATCAATTAAAAAAAACAAAAGAATCTCAAGATTTATAGAATTTTTCAGTGGAAAGCAAGATCAGAATGCTGAATTTTCAGTGGTAGTACTAAACAGTTAGTATATTATTACAGTTCACTGCAGATGTGATCCTGCTCTGCGAGGCAGCCAGGCAGCTTCTACCCTATTCCAAGATGTAAGGTTTTTTTGTGAAATTTCCAGTTGGAGATTATAAATCCATGGCACTTGATCTTGGAACAAAATAGCTGAAAGTGAAAACTAGACAGATTCCAGGCAGCATGTTTAAGAAAAAAAATATTCTCAGTAACTAACAGATTTATTTAGCATAGTATTGGAAATTTTTTCCCCTAGCTATTAATGAATCATCAGAGGCCAGATGCTGCAGTCCTAACTCTTACTCCAGACCAAGCAGACACCACTCCACCAGGCATTAGCAGCCTAATAAGTCTTTGAAAGCATACTACTTTCTGAGATGATGCTAAGATGGGATCTCTACAAGTCTGATGGAGGACAAAATTAGAATTCACGGTGACCTTGGTAGACTGAAAACATGGTCTAGAAAAAAAGAAAAAGAGGATGAAATTCAGTTAGAGGAGTGTGCAGCTCTTTACTTTGGGGGGGAATAACCAGTTTGACAAACAGGAAATACCAGATGGCAAGGGACTGACAAGGTAATAGGTCTTCAAAATAGGTCCTCGGGATGAGAGCAGACTACAAAGTGCAGATGAAAGAGCAGTGGCATGCTATTAGAAAAACATATAAGTGGCAAAAACATTATCAGACACAAGAATTTTTCCATTCTACCCAGCACTAATAAGGCTGGAGTTGAAGTAGTTGAAGTATAACGCCCAGTTTTAGGCACCACACTTCAAAAAAATCATGTGTATCAAATTGGAGACAGTCCAGATTAGAGAAACAGGAATGATGAGGCATCTGCAAAACATGAGCTATGAAGAAAGACTGAAATGATTGGGTTTGTTTAGTCTAAAGATGAAAAGACTACATAAGCCAGGGGTCCAGAGGGGTGGAGAGGGAAAAGGCTTAAAGGCAAATGATGACAGTCTTTAAATATGTAAGAGGCTGCTTCAAATGGGAACGAAAGAACATACACTCTTGTCTATGGTGGCTACAACAGAAAAACAGGCTTGTGGTGCAATAAGGAAGGCTGAACTTAGCCTTCATGAAAAAACTTTCTAGTGCTAAAGATAGGGAAGTACTGTGATAGATCCAAAGGACACAGGATTTCTAACTAAAAAACTAAAGTTTTTTTAAGAACAAATTAGGCAAAGACCTGCCTGGAGTAGATGAACATTTCTAGTCCCTCACAGACTTCTTTTCTGTCACTACGATCTTCTGTGCTATACAGCTAATCTCCTGTGGCCCCACAAATTGCCTTGACTACACTTCTGTGCCTGTATTTGATTTCATTTATTTGCAAGTATTTAGGTAATTATTAAGCCCTTAGGTCAATTACATTAAGCAACTTAATAAAAAAATGTAATAGAAGAAGTGTAATTCTTGAAGAAAACAGGAATATGAGCTAATTAAGTAAATGTTTAAGAGATCTACATTTATCCCCTTTGCCCATATGGTTATTAAAAATTGCATGCTATGGTATCATTCTGTAATGAGATTTATAATAATTTACATTTCTCAGGGTCGTTTGGTACATGAACATATAAAGTATATCCTCCTACTTTGAGATACCAGCCTCCTCAGAAGTTCATGCTTCAGTAAGTCTTTTATCACAATTTAATTCCCAATCCACGCCCCTCCCCCCAAAAAAACATCTTTGTGTGGAAAAACCAAAATTTTGATATTTTTAATGCATAACTCCCCCCTGAGACAGATTATTATTTACTCCTGTATCAAGAAAATTTGCAGCAGTGTCCCTCATATCCACTGTCATGTCATGACAAAGTTCAAGGAGTAGAGAAGGCATCACTGACTTGCAAAATTTTCATGACAGTGAGCCACCAAACACAAATCTTTTATCTGTGCTTTTACAGGGACATGCTGGATGGAAAATAATGGAAGGAAATCTCAATCATCCAATAAATGATTTATAGCATATCAACTAAGTCACCTTGGCAAGAACTGATGATATCATAGCTCTGTTCCTGATTCTGGCAACAACCCAACAATCCCAGTCAATATACTTCACAACACTATTTCTCTTCTTGTATCTCATTTATGCAGATTACACAAATCCTTTGGAATACTTTTTCTATGTGTATGTGTAATGACAGTTTAGGTGAGCATTGATTTCAGCCAGGCACTCATGTAATGCCAATAAATAATTAATTATTAAGTTATATAGAGATTCCTGTGAAACTATATAGGCAGTGACCGCCAGTGGATTCCAAAAACTAACAGCTCTGACTATCCCTTAAATTAAAAAACAACAGGAAAATGTCATACTGTTAATCTGCATGACATGCAGAAATAAAGAGTTATTGATTACTGTTAGCAAGAACCTACAGGGCTATAACTTCTGGATTACATATTGATAATTCTCTATACAGGCAAACACAGTTATTACTATTTTTCAGAAGATGGTCGCAGATCAATACTTATTTTGCAGATATTTGTTATGATAATCTATGTTTACTGTCAAAATCATCAAGGAACAGGTATAGATCAGCCATAACTGAACTCACTTTCTATAACAGGCAGTGTATCTGATACTTAATGTATTTTATTTATAACTTGCTATTTTTAGAAAATTAAAAAAAAAAAAACAGAAGAAAAAAGAAAAAATAAGACAAAAAAGATGGGGAAAAAAAAGAAAAATAAAAGAGCCTAATTGACAGCAACTTTTGGTTGTGATTCATCCTTGGTTAGGGAGGAACAATGCAAGTAGTCATTGGGAAAGATAGAACAGCTGCTTATGGGTCTGATGGACTCTGAGTAAACCTCCCACTGAAACTGGGAGTTTGCACAAACTTGTGTAAAACAAGGAATACCTTGTTAAAGCTTAAACTCTGGTGCCACTAGCAATCACATGGAATTGTCTGAACAAAACATAGCCTGTAACACAGAACAACATACAATTGTTGATGGCTTTATTTTTGTTTGTACACCTTTGTGTTTTCTTCATTCTGAAGCAGATCACAATCCAGTCATTCTGTAGTTTCTGTGGCTAAGAAACTGAACAGATTAGAGTATCCATTGCATAACTTCCCTTTGGGGATTCCCACTTTAATCCGGCCTGTTCGTTTCAAGGCATAAAGAACCATGTTTGCTGTTCTTTGAATAATGATTTTGACTGTCGTAAGTAGAGTCATTAGAAATTAGATCATCATTCTCCAGCTCCAGCCTTAGGGCAGATATGGCATTTTGACCATCCCTAAGCTCTCTCACCCTTAAATGGCCAAATAAGGTCAGAACTGACAAAATAAGAAGCACTAGCTAGCTTCCTGCTGCAGCCACTGACTTGGGAAGACTGTATCAACCCAAAGGATTTGCAATCGATATGGAAAAAATTCTGTTTAGAGATTAATGTGGATAAAGAAAAATATACTAAAAAAAGAAAGAAGATCACAATGATATATTCTCCATAGTTGTAAAAAATAGTTTCATGTCTTTTTGTGAAGTTATTTATTTTCAGTGCTCACTTTTGCCATCTTTACATAGAGGCTGAGGAAGAAATTACATCTAGATCCCTGGAGCTGGGTCAATGAGACTGAAAAATTCTTAAGAGGTTTTGCAGACCTGCAAGGCTGGAAGAAGTAACGGTTCCCTTCTGAGTACTACCTCATTCAATTCACAGCATGCTTTTCAATCTAGCTGGTGTAAAAACAAACAAACCATAGGTGCTTTGTGAATAATTCTTCATACCTCATACCTCATTTCTTGAATTCCTTCATGTATGTTTTTTTTCTATTTCTGTGGCTAAATTACAGCCTCTGTGAATATGTATTAGTAAGGACAGAGGCTAGCCTCACCCACTCTAGGCAGCTTCAGTTTCTGAGAGTTATTATTAATATAGCTAATACAACTAGCTGTCATTTCTTAACAGGTCAGAACGTTTCCAGCTGAATAAATAACTCCTTAGAGGTATTAGATCCTAAAGACATCAGTCCCTCTCCATTCTTATTGCAGGTTTTGTTGATACAATAGGTCTTTTGACCATCTAGAAGTTACATGGGGTTTGTTGTATCCTCAAGGCATAGAAAAATGATTGGCATTTTCTGACTGGGTAACAATGTTAATTATTATGTTCATTATAGCTAATATGACTGTTACTCTATTTATTGCCATTAGCATTCCTTCTAATGGTACTGTTATTTGGTTGCAATTGTCAGATAAATAGTCCAAAAATTGTGTGTGAAGGAAGGAAAACAGGGAACAGAATTTTGCTTTGACTGTACAGAATTTGGAGTCAGGTCTTGGAAAAATCTTTTGGTTTAGTATTTGTACAACAGAATCTCCTCACAGCATTCCTCTGCAAAACACTCACCTTGAGTTTTCATAAAGCATGCTCCCCATTATGCGCCACTGACAGCACAGAAGAGGAAAAGGGGTTTCCTCGCTCATCTAAATAGTTGAGGAAGAGTTCGCAGATCCCTGAGAAAACAACTAAGTGACCTTTCTGCTTAAAAGTTCACTGCTATGCTGTGTACCTACAACTCTGAAAACACAGCCAGGATAGTTGGGATTAGAGAAAATACAGAGAGAGAAGCAAGAGCTAGCTGGGGATATTAAGAACCTTCTACTGGGTGATGGAGACACCACAATCTGAGATATTCCAGCCTTCAGCAGCCAAAGACTGCACAGGAGTCCAGCATGGAGAAATGTTGTGTGTTGCACAGAGCACAGCTCTTCAGATTTCATCTCAACCCTGCTGCATAACTGCCAGTGTTTTGAGATCTGTAACGTGGGCTCAGTGGGTATACTAGGTCTAAAGGAGGACAGCACAGTTGTGAATAGAGGGTTTTAAGCTGGGAGACCAATGGTTTTACAGTTCATGGGCTATTTCCATTACCTCTGTGTATGTTGAAATTCTGTCTAACAACAAATGGTTCAGGTCCCCTGTAAGATGTTATGAATCTTCTTTTTTTTTTCCAAAATCTTGTTTTGTTCCAGAAAAGCATGCTGTATAACTGTATAGGATATGCAGAAGATAAGATAAACTTAAAATATTTATAAATTTTAAGAAAATATATGTTGTTGCTTTATACCACTTTTATCAAAGATGCACTTATCCCACCTTAAAAATTAATATAAAAAGGTACTTGGCAGAAGTAAATATGTCATGGTGATATCTTTTAATTTAAACTGTGAGCCAATGACTGAATATTAAGTAGCAGCTTTCTCTATATCATTAAATTCTCCATTTAGAATACGTTTTGGTCTTTGAACAAGAACACAACCCTAGTATTAAAACTCATTAATAAATCATGCTTCAGTTCTAGCCTTTCTCAGCAGCTGCATCCACATCACAGGGGTACCTGGCTGCACATTCCTTTGGACCATTTCAACTAGCAACCTAGCTGTCCTCAGCTCACTTTTAAATAGCTCATGGAGCTCTGTCTGCATTTCTATCTTTGGCCTTGCTTTACAACAAAATGAAATCTGAATTTTCTGTTCTAATTGCAGAAAATTTAATACTTCTCTTGCAAGCATGAAGATTTCTACATTACAACCAGCAGAAAGCACAGAGGACTAAAGAACAGATGAGAAGATATACCAGAAAGTCTCAAGAATCTGCAATGTTGTTTTTGTTAGCCTCACTAGACAATCTGAGCCACCACAGAGACATTTTAAGGGATATAAAAAGAGGAAGCGGGCCTCAGATGTACCATTGGATTATATCTTGGCTGGTATTCAGCCTTAGGTTTAAGGCCTAACCAACATCAGGATTTGGGTTTGGCTTCAACAGAATCAAAATTTTACAATGGTACTTTGAAGTCTTGCAGTTAAAATTCTGGTTTAGCACTGTGAAAATCTGAGCTCTGTTCTGCCCAGCTCAGCTCAATTCATGTGTGAGCTCCAGCAAGCCCCTGAGCTGCCTCCCACCTTGGTACACTGCCCAGTCTGAGCCACACTCTGCCTGGATTTTTCAGTGCAAATTCCTTAAACCCAGGATTCCCGCTATGTGTTTTCTACCACAAGGGGACCTGGACACTGGCTGGAGGCTCATAAATCTAAAAAAATGCACACTTTCCTGAATAGTGAAACCTTACAGACTTGCTGTCCTTGTAAGATATTAGCTTACTGTCATAACTGGTAAAACAGGGCTCTCTGGGCTTAGGCAGAAGTAGAAATAAAGTGTACAAGTGACTACACAACCAGAGATTTGACTCTTTATTCAACTAAAATTATGAAGGGGGCTTAGCTTTGAAGTTCCCAGTTTAGAATATTTCTGTTTTAACATGAAATCTTTCAGCAGTATTGTTAGCTAAGACAAGGAATAGCATTTCTATCTTATATATATCACTTGAACTGTGTGTTACTAATGTGAAAAGAAAAAGCAAAATGAAAAAAAATTAATACCTTTAGGGTTATCAATCTATAGTGTTAAGTGCAAGCCTAGGAAGAGGAAAGGCTGTATCTTTATTGATTATGTTTTTAAAAAGTGGCGATATGTGAGCGATTATAGCAACATATCAGACCATATTCAGATTTAAAAAATCCTTATCTGCTGGTAGTCTGTGTCAGAGATTTAGAACAGCAACAATTTCCTCTACAGCTGATCACACCATATTAGCTGTCTATGAAGAATGAAAATATTAATTAAAGGAGGAAATATTTCTGAATTCTTCAAATTAGAAATAACCAAAATCATGAAGTAAGAGGAGGAAGCTGGTAGCAAAAGCCACACCTTGCAGCTAGCATGAAGCCAGACCTTGTCACTTCACTAAGTAGGTCAATAAAGCTTTCTGATACACCCAAAAGAAAAAAAATAGCCTCTGAAAGTTGGAAGAGTAACAAAGGGAAAAATAATTAAAATACAGCAGGAAAGAAAACCTCAACTTTTGCACCCAAAAGAGCATTTTCCAAACATTTATCACCTGTAAACCTCTTCATTACAAGACAGAATACTGCTATCTCCAATATACAACTGGAGGAACAGTCTGAGAAATGTTAATCAACTCACCCAAGGTTGAGAAGATGCAGAAGTAGACCTTAGAGCATCTGATTCTGTACCAGCTCACCTATACATTTGATCCTATATGACCTTAGCTGTAACATTGCCTGAGACCATTGACCTAGAAAACACTCTGATGTTCTTGAGGAACATTTCAAAGCAGGCTTCACTTTGCTCTTACATAGCTTGATAATGCCATAGCAAGAACCTTAAGCACTATAACCTAGTGCCAAGAAGAAGCTAGACTTGTGACAATAATGACTGAAATTTAGATGTTCAGTGTGCAGCTTAGCTGAAAAGATTAGCTCAAGTACATTGTTGTTATATTACCTCATTTGTTTTGACCAGTTTACTCTTAGGGATGTTCATTCTCTAACTCTTCCCTGCCAGCTAGCCTGGAGAAGCACAGAGCCTAGTTCCCATGGAGAATGACTGCCTATATTGTACATTTGTGGGCATGTTACTGGGGTATCACTGCTAAAAAGTTGAACAAAGTACCGCACAGGAAAAAAATAACCCTAGTTTTCAACTCTGCAAAAGCATGCAGAGCTGAATGAGTCAATTCTAAGAAATCAAACACAGACTATCTGGCACCCTAAATAGCAGCTCAACAGAAGCTCTCACACCATCGAGCATGTTTCACTGGTGGCCTCAATCCAGACTAAAACCTCTGGATGGTACCAGACCATAAGTGAAAAGGAGTACATTCCTTAGTGAGGGCATATGGATTACCTATAAAAAGATGGGGTGTATGAAAAGTCTAACAAGAGCTGGAATCAGGTGAAATCTGTGTCATACTGATTTTTTGGGGTGACAGGGGATCAACAGTAAGGGATCTGTGTGCTGATGACTGACTAAAACGAAGGTTGGAGTAGTTTAACTGTAAACACAGTTACATGGTGACAATAAATCACTGCATCAGTGTAGTCACTTAGTACCAAATTTGCAGCCACATTTCAAATTCAATCTAAGAGTTACATTCATGGTTTGCAGTTTGTGGTCACTGCATAAAGCAAAATACACTGAAGTCCTTTAGCTTACAAAACTTAAAGAATTAGATATTTTGCTTTTGGCTTAATATGCCACATGCTGTCAATCTGAATATAGAAATTTCTAGATATATTTGTCAAATCTCTGACAGCTAAAGTGACACGCTCAGAACTTTTTCACATATCTTTTTTTCGTGGTTCCTATGAGACCACGCTCCTTGACACAATAAAACACTTATTTGCTGTTCTTATACTCAATTCATTTATTCAGAACTGTAAATGTAACTCCAAATGGCAAAAAACTAAAGAGAATGGAGAATATTTGCAAATCTAACTTTTAAACTCAATTAAATTAATGAGTTCATTGACCTGTATAACTAACGAACACCTAAATACTAATTTGCTTGTGTAGGCAAACAAATTAAAAAGGCAATACAACAAAAATGAGGAGAAATAAAAACTTATGACTGCACATCAAACACCTGCCATCCAAACAAAAACAAGGAGGGAAATTACCTTACGGTGCTTTCCACAATTTGGCTGGCCCTAATATTTAATTAGTT